>CM050175.1:81577861-82917861 GCA_027410445.1 Discoglossus pictus | reverse complement strand
TTCTTGCGTTAGCAAGCATACACTTTATGTTGCTATTGCTCTGCCATTGTGAATTGCTCTCCACTGTATTTGAGGCCCCTATTAATACCTCCCTACTGTCTATTGTAACCCTCCCCCTTCTCCTCCCCCATGGGTAACTAATTCATCCCTTCCCCTCTCTACCCTATTTACCCCAATACTTCTATATAGTCCCTCCCCCCCACCTACAAGTTTAAAAACTCCCCCAGCCGTTATACCATCCTATCCCCTAGCACAAAAGCTCCCTCATCATTAAGGTGCAATCCATCCCTGCTATAGAGATTGTACCCAAGTGAGAAGTCAGCCCAGTGCTCTAAAAACCACAAACCCTCTGCACTGCACCACTTTTTTAGCCACGCATTAACCTCCCTAAGCTCCTTCTGCCTCCCTGGGCTAGCACGTGGCACTGTTAGTATCTCAGAAAATACTACCTTGGAGGTCCTTGCTTTAAGCTTATTCCCTAGTTCTCTAAAATCATTCTTTAGGATGCTCCATCTTTTACTAATTTTGTCATTGGTGCCAATGTGCACCAAGACCGCGGGTTCATTACCAGCCCCTCCCAATAATTTATCCACCCGATCCACAACATGCCGAACCCGGACACCAGGGAGACAGCAAACTGTTCGATTGCTGGGATCTGGGTGACAAATTACCCTGTCTACCTTCCTAATATTAGAGTCCCCTACCACCAAAACATGTCTGTTGCTCTGCCTATTCTGCCCTCCCTCTCCTCCAGTAGAACTGTTCTCCCGGCTGTTAGAGGGAACAGCTCTATCTGGCATTGCCATTCCTGAATGGACATCCCCAACAGTTTCACTCAATCTGTCAAATCTGTTGGTGTTTGCCAACTCAGAACTGGCCTGCCTCCTCCTGTTCCCCCTGATTCCCCTTCTAACTTTAACCCAGCTACCTCCCTGGACATCCTCACTAGCTCCAGCTCCATACTAGGCCCAGCTAAACTGTGCTCCGTGAGCACCACCTTTCCTTTAAAGTGGAGCAGTATCACTAAGTGCTGCAATTCTCCTCTCCAGATCTTCAATTTGAGCTTCCAGAGAAGCAACATGCTCACACCTGTCACAGAGGTATGGACCCTGGATCATCTGTTCCAGTAGTGCATACATTTGGCAGGATGTACACTGAGTGAGGTTACCACTGGACTGACTCATGATTATCAGTTACAAAAATACAGTGAGAAAAAATTCAATGTATTTGTATAAAGATTGCTTTTCTACACCTTAATCCAAACAAAACAGAAAAAAAATACATACGTTTGTTTTCTGATTTTCTTATAATACCCCTTTATTTATTCTCCTACACACTAACTTCACTTACACTAGAAATGATTGCAAGCTCCCAAGCTCGCACTTTCTTTGTTAAAATAGACCCCGCCTACTCACCTGTACAATAAAAAATGAGCACAGGACAGAAAACACTGCACTGCCTCACAGAACGGATTCAGCAGAACATGACAAAAGGCACACAGATATAACTTACACAGGCCAAGCCACACCCACTCTCACCTGTATCACTGATTACTGCAACAGACAGAAAACTGTGCACTGATTTACAGAGCGGATTCAAACAGGACCTCACACAATGCACACAGATATAACTTACACAGGCCAAGCCACACCCACTCTCACCTGTACACTGATTACTGCAACAGACAGAAAACTCTGCACTGACTTAGAGCGGATTCAAACCAGACCTAACACAAATGCACCCAGATATAACTTACACAGGCCAAGCCACACCTACTCTCACCTGTACACTGATTACTGCAACAGACAGAATACTGTGCACTGATTTAGAGAGCGGATTCAAACAGAACCTCACACAAATGCACACAGATAAACCTTTACAAAGGCCAAGCCACACCCACTCTCACCTGTATCACTGATTAATGCAACAGACAGAAAACTGTGCACTGATTTACAGAGCGGATTCAAACAGAACCTCACACAAATGCACACAGATAAACCTTTACAAAGGCCAAGCCACACCCACTCTCACCTGTATCACTGATTACTGCAACAGACAGAAAACTGTGCACTGATTTACAGAGCATTGCACTGGTGGAGATGAGCTCTGTAGGTGCTCATGCCTATGACCCAGTACAACTTAGGCAGTGAGCGCGGAAGACCCTGCACGACTTACGCATCATCCCTATGATCCGCGGGACTACAGATGAACAGAAATCTCAATTATACAAATCACGGTGCAAGACCAGTAGTAGTTTGAAAAAATCGCCTCCAAAAATTACGGCCCGTAACACTTTGGAAAGGAAAGAGGGACTTAGAAAAAAAAAAAATACGACCTGCGGGACTTTAAAAAATAAATAAATAAGAGGTTGAAAAATACGAAGTTAGTGGCCAAACCGCACAAAATAAAAAAAAAAGCACACAAAAAACATCACTCACAGCATGGGGGGGACAGCCAGGGCATCTGGGAGTGAGGTTGCACACAAATTTAACTTGAATTTGGCAAGTTTCGGCACTCGAAAAACGCCTAAGGGACAAAAACAATGGCGTCCGAAAAAAAAAAAAAAACAAGGCTACACGACCCATAACTATGAAAAAACGCCAGGCACATAAAAATTTTACCCAGTAACGTACGAGGTACCAAATACACTATTAGAAAGTACGGTAACACATAGACAATCATCACCATTTTACAACACTAACTTGCAACTAATAACATTACGAATCTAAAATGCCGCTTTTCATAACTAAACAAATTGTTTGGCCTCGCACACAAAGCTTATTTATACTGCACACTTGGCACATTGCTGACACTTCTCAGCTCAGCAACAGTACAAATGTACATTGTACGCTGAAGGAAAATGAAAAACAGCTTGTTAGCTCTTCAGGATATTGATTGCTGGATATATTAATTACAAATAGGTAAAGTATATTCATTTATTATTTAATTAATTCATTAATTATAATTACAAAAAGTATATGTAAAAAATAAAAATAGCAGAGGAGAGGCCCGCAATGTGCGCCGAAGGCTCACAATGAAGGCACAGGGTGGTCAGAGAACCAAAAGTACACGAGGAGAGAGGCTCGCAATGAGCACCGAAGGTACTCAGAGGACCAAAAACCTTACATTGTGTGGCAAACAGCATTGTCTGGCTTACAATTTGATTTCCGTCATTTGCTAGTACAGTATATCATTCAGTAGATTTTGTTGGTTCACACTTATGAGTCATCCATCTACATTACTGCTGACTGGCTGACAGAGGGAAAGTCCCCATATCAGTTAAATATTTGAATCAAAAAAACAAAAACATAATAGTATGTTATCAAACACCCTGTTTCAGATTCAACAAAGAAAAAGGCATTCCTTAAACAAGCCATACCTTGTTAAACTAGATGTTGACTATAGCACAGCGAGAGTCATGTTATTCCAATTATAAAAGCTATGAGTTGTTGCTTATTTTGTTTAGTTTCCATCTGCTAACCTCTTGGAGCCTCATTCAATTGTGATTCAGCCAATTGAATAGGGCTCTATATAAGCACAGAGTATATATTTTTATAGAAGTTTTTAGTTAGTGAAGAACTTGCTGTTGGATAAAAGTTCACTAACTAAAAACTTCTGTAAAAAAAAAATATACTCTGTGCTTGTATAGAACCCTATTCAATTGACCAAATCACAAATGAATGAGTTATCATGTTTATGGATAAAGTTATGCATTTTTTATTGCTTATGTTTAAAATATGATTACTCTGTTATACTGTATGTATCTTGGTTTATGCTCTGCATAACATTTTAATTATTCAGCAGGCTATTGCATCAGCCCCCCCTAAATAAGATTAAGGCTTATTATGTTACAGTGTTGTTATCTGGTGAATACTCCCCCGGGCCTCACAGGGGCCTTGAGCAGATAAGCAGATAGTCTGAGTGGTTAGAACAATTGTTTAAAGTTAATATAATCACAGTTAATTCATCAGAGGTACAGGGTTTTCCCAATAAGCAAAGGGCAGCCTATTATTTAGTAATGTGGCTTACTGATTGGCCAGATTGTGTACCAGAAACTTGTATAAAATGTGACAATTAATAAAGGTATAGAGAGTTATCTACTTACATAAACAAGGTGTAAGTGTCATTCTGTGCATTAATCAAATTTTAAGGGATTATATGGTGTTCCTGATATCCTGAGGCTATCTTCTGTACCAGAGGTAGAAAGAACGACATGGTCCTGTTGGGGTAGGCTTAAACTAAGTTCTTGTCAAGCCCCATTGCAGAAGCAGGTTGTGAAAACTTGAATTTACCCCTGTATAGTACTGCAGAATATGTTGGCAAGTAACTAATAAAGTACTTTAATTATACATTTTGGGACTACTCCCTGTAATGGCGACCAAAGGCTTGTCTATTTAACAAAAAATGTACAATAATCATTGCTAGAACTTCCTGTTTATGACTTGCTATAAATATGGAGACCTTACCAATCTACATAGTCTTCATCCTTGAACTGATTTCTGCTAGGAGCTGTGTCTCTCTATCTCTCTCCTACTATTCAGCTTAGCCGATAGATTCGGTGGAGTCCCTCAGCCTTGTGAGATTTGAACAGATGAAGCTAAGTATAATGAACATTGTTATATGAGTATTATTACTGTTGTGTTGGCAGAGTTGGATACATACAACACAAGCCTAAGGGAACTTTTGGATGGGAGATTTGTCAGAACTTCTCAACATCTTGGTACATTGTGGTTGAGAGCTTTTTTGGAAAAGTGCACCACATTGATACACCAGTATAGCCCGTTCAAATAGTTTCAAAAGCTACAATTGAACCAATATAATTGGATGACAAGGTTGGATAGTAGTTGGAAACCACAATATCTTAACAATCAGAAACTAAAAATTAATAGATAAACATTTATATTATTCTCCAGGTAAGTTATGTTAAAAAAACACGACTAAAAGCATAATTAGATAGGAAAATGTGTCATTAACAGAGTTTGTAATTAAATATGGAAGTTTCCTGGAGGAATCTATAATGGTTTCTGCTGAATGTTACATGTGTGAAATATGTGCTGTCTGCTTCTAAGAATGTGAGAAGTAAGGAAGTAAGTGTCAAATTCTGAACAATGTAATAATTTGTCTCCCCAACCATCCTCCCAACCTCTGATTCCACTATTCAGCAGGTAAGTGCATGCCTTTGATCTTCATGATACCAGGAACTGAAGCTTGAGTCTCAATAAGGTCAAGACAGAAATGCTGCCATTTTTCAAATCTTTTTTGTCCAATAAACTTAGTTTTTTTTGCAGTATAGATGAGTTTTAGCTTTGTATAAATCTATATCCTCATTTAATGTATTATGGTCTCTGGCGAGTTAAACAATCAGTTCATAACATGCAATTATCTGGTAAGGAAATATGGTAAAGTAAAGGGACATGAAACACAATTCTTTTATTCATGCATTTAATGGAGTAGCTTGAAACATTACCAAAGTTGTGCTTTTCTTGACAAAATATTCAGTAAGATCTGTTTAAACATCATTTAAACTAACAGGAAGTGCAGGGAACATACATACATCTGCAGATTTAATTGACAACCAAGCATATAGCTATATTATTTCACATAAATGGTACATTATTAAATACAGTTTTTCAGATGTAAAAATGAAAATAAATTATTTCAGTGTAAATTTTAAATGAAGAAAAATGCAAACTCTACTTTGATTTTTTGAAAAATGTTGAATTTCAGTGTGGTTAAAGTTCAGGTAATTGGACTGCAATAAGGTCCAACCAATCAATCAATACTACAGGAAATGAAGCCAAACTGTTCACTGGAAGCTTTGATCATGAGGCTAAAACTCACATTTTTGAGAAGATCCTGATGCTGGGAAATATTTATGGCACACCAAGAAGGGTCATGGCAGAAGCCAAGATGGATAGACGAGGTCATTGAGAGTGGCAGTGACTGACAGATGTACCTGGCATGCTGCAGTCCATAGGGTCACAGAGAGTCGGAAACCACTGAATGACTAAACAACAACAAATGTCAAAGTCAAAATACAGATATATGTATTATGCTATTCTATATATGAATACAGTATATAGAATATGCATTCAATATGTAAATAACATAAAATAACATACAAGGTTGACTGCAAGAGGTAAGTGTATATATATCCTTCTGGATCAATCCCTTGTTGTGGTGCAGGGGCTTGTGTGCCTCAATGAAGTGGTGAGCTATATGAGGGTCACGCAAGATTGGATGGTCATAGCAGAGAGGTAAGACAAATCACAGGCCACTGGAGAAGAACCTGCCAACCCACTCCAGCATCTATGCCAAGATCCATTGAAGGACAAGAACAACCAGGGGCACAACAATGGTGCCTGGTGTGCTGAGATCAATAGGGTCACTGAGAGTCAGGCATAACCAAAGTACTCAACAACCACAAATATATATATACTAGTGAATTGCCCGTCAAAAAATGACGGCAATGGAATTGTAAGGTAGCTAAAGTTGTTTTGTGTGTACTACTGAAATATATAAGACAAATGAATAAATGAATATACTTGACCTATTTTGAAGCATTGTTGAAGAGCTGCAATCTGTTTTGATGTTACTGCAGCATTAGTGGTGTGGAGCTGCTGTGTAAGCGTGATGAACGTGTGCAGTGTAATAGTGTGCGTGCGCGAGACCAAACCGTTAGCGTAGTTGTGTAGTTCTGCATTGTTCTAAAATGCCGGCTAATGTGTGGTATGCGTCTGTAGTGGAATATCCGTAGGTGTTTTGTGGTGTTTTGTGTGTTTCTTGTGGTGTTTTGCGTGTTTAGAGTGCTGTAGCCTCGTTTTCGTTTTGTTCGTCGGACATTTTTTCTGTCGCTTGGATAATTTTTTAGTGTCTAAACTCTTTTATTATGAGTTAAATGAAGGTGTAACTTTATTTTTTGAGGTCCTGCATGCTCCCTCTTGCTGTAGGTAAGGGTTTTATGTATGTGTTGTGTGTATTTATTGTGTTTTTCATTTTTTCATGTCCGCAGGTTGCGGACGATTTTTGCGAGTCCGTAAGGTGTGTTAACGTGTCTCGTATGTTGTTTGCGTTGCGACGTAAAGTTTGCGAGGGTTGCAGTTGCTTCGCGAGGGCCGCAGTTGATACACACAAAATATACACACACATTATATATACACAAACAATACACACACACAATATACACACACATTATATATATACACACACACAATATATACACACAATACACACACAATACACACACACATTATATACATACACATGGTGTTAATGATCAGTGTATAATTAGTTTATATGGCAGCTCTCAGTGATTGCACATCTTCCTCAGACCACATTATCTCCCTGTCACTCACAGTCAGCTACCCAGGCCCGGCTCCTCCAGCTCTGAGGCCTGCTCCAGTCTGCGGATCCACAGTGTTTCCTGTTCCCCAGGCCGGCCTAGCCCAGCCTCCCCAAGGTATGCGCACTGATCAGAGCTCGGAGCTCCGTGCGTGGCATGAACCTCCGCCACTACCCGCGCTCTCAGCACATTCCCGCGGGATTGCCGGGCTCCGGGATGGTGCGGCTGCTGGCAGTGGCGGCGTCTGGCTCCCCCCCCGGAACCCCAACCAGGGACTGGGCGGCCATGCGCGGGGCATTGTGGGGAGGAGGTGGCTGCTTTCATCGCAACAACAGAGGCCCTTGCACGCAGCCCTTGCTATGCGAGGGCTGCGGCTCGCTGTGCGAGCAGCGGGTTCGGCTAGTGGCAGTGGCGGCGTGTGGCTCCCCCTACGGAACCCGAACCGGGGCATTGTGGGGAGGAGGTGGCTGCTCCATCCCATCAACTGAGGCCCTTGCACGAAGCCCTCGCTACGCGAGGGCTGCGGGCAAGGGCTGCAGGCAAGGGCCTCAGTTGCAACTGAGGCCCTTGCCCGCAGCCCTCGCTTCGTGAGGGCCGCGGGCTTGCTACGAGAGCCCGCAAGCGTGAGCAACGGCCCGTACGCTCACAACTATATATGTGACTAGCGACTTGCCCGTCAAAAAATGACGGCAATGTTATGTATATGTTTGTCAAGTTGTTTAGTTATTAACATATATTTTTGACACTTGTAAGTATTTTAATATGAACGTGTATTTTTGTAAAATGTTGATGTAATGGTTTTTTAAAATGTAATTAGTATCTGAAGAATTGTTAACTTGAATATACATTGAATGAATAGGAAAGCCAAAAGTAAAAACCCTTTTTTAAACGTTGCAAATTTTAACATGAAGTTTAAAATATATGTAAGCAATAACCATCAAAGTATATATTTTTAAACTTGAACTTTATTTTTTATGTAAGTTTAGAAGTTGACAAAACATTGGTATAATTTTGAACATTATAAACAGGAACATAGTGAATACATTTTGTAAAGTAATTTTTTATTAAAAGTATTAACATTTGAATGTAAAAACAATTGACATTTAAATTAATCAGTATTAAAATTCAATTTCTATCACAATAATTGTTAACTTGAATATACATTGAATGTAGAGGAAGGCATACAGTCAAACTCTTCTTAAAACGTACGTAATTAAACTAATTTATTACTGAGCACATAAATTGGCGATAAACATTAATGTAGGTAGTAATCTTAAGATAACAGACAATATTTACATTGTGACTTAAAAGGTGCTTGACCTCTTAACATCCACTTTGTAATATGTTGAATGAAATAACTTCAAAATATATTTTTTAAACTTTTAACATTAGAAACATTAACATAGTGACTTAACATTTTAACATAATTTTTACTAACAATGCAAGGCAAGTATTTTGTGAGGCGAATCATTCATAAACATGACTTCCATTAATTATGACTGAATTAAACAATCAATTGTTATGTATTTTGCAATGCTTTTAAAAAATCTTGGCACCTTTAATTAGTATCCTTCAAAGTTATAGTACTTCATAGTAGACAATGTTTTTAGTAAAAATACGTCCATCTTCTAATAAATCACCTTGACTTTCATTGTTTTCAATGTAAACTTTAATTGCCTGTGGATTTTTGCACCTTGACAACGCAACGTACAATTGACCATGTGCAAAAACTGGTTCTTCCAAGAAAATACCCACAGATTTGAAAGTTTGACCTTGTGATTTATTAATGGTCATGGCAAATGCCATAATAATGGGAAATTGTCTTCTTTGAAGTATAAAAGGGAGACTACTTTCACTTGGTGCTAAATCTATTCTTGGTATGAAAACTCTCTCTCCTCTATGGGTCCCAGTTAAAATTTCAGCATCTATAAAATGGTCCTTTAATTGTTGAACAATTAATCTTGTGCCATTGCATAGGCCTTTTTTGGGATTCATATTTCGCAGTAACATGATAATTGCACCTTTCTTTAGCTGCAAAATATGTGGTGGCATTCCAGAAGGAGTTAAAGAGTTTATGAATTCAGTGGAAAAGTTAGCCTGACTTTCATTGTCATCAGCAAGTACAGAATCAGCACTGTGATAATTTCTTTGTGGTGCATACATTTTTTATAAGATTTTATTATTGAGGATTAATGCATCTTTATTTTTACACGTCAGTATGACTTGGTTGGCAAGCTCGGAATATTCTTCGTTATTTATGCTCCCTTCAAATATAGCCGATATAATATCTTGTTGACAAATCATATGAGGTGGGATCTCTACAGTGTCGTCAGGTAAATTTAGTATTTTTTCTGTTCTGCCTTCTCCAATTTTAATAAGCCAATCATTGAAATCAGTTTGGCCTTCTGATCTCATATTTTGTTGCAGTTGAAGATGGGTAAAATGTTTCCATACTGTACTTGACTTTATACATGTTTCGATAATGTCAGTTCGATTTCCATGTACAACAACAGGTAATGTTTGTCTAAAATCGCCACCCAACAACATTACCTTTCCACCAAATGGAAAAATATTATCCATGACTTCACGAAGCAAACGGTCAATACATTGGAGGGCATAGCATGACATCATTGTGGCCTCATCTATTATAATTAATTTACATTTCTTCAATTTCTTTGCTTGTAAGGATGTCATGCGAATATCTGACACAGAATTTTCTAAAATAGGCACTGGCAGTTTAAATCCACTATGAACAGTTCTTCCACCTTCTAATAAAAGTGCAGCAATTCCAGTAGTGGCAAACGCCATTGCTATTTTTCCTTGTGCTCGTACTGAACTCATTAATAAATTGTACAAATATGTTTTTCCTGATCCGCCAGGTCCATCAAGATAGAAATAACGCTCTGTCACCATGTCATCATCTATAGCATTTTTAATGGCATGAAATGCTTGCAATTGTAGTGTATTTAAAGTTGCAAGTCTTTCTTCTGTTCTTTCTGCTTGTAGTTGAATGTCATAGTCTTCAAAGTTAATGTCATCTATAAGACCTGGATCAGGCAAATTAAAACTTGCACAACTTAATCCATGAGTTAAAAAGACTTCTTGGATTTCCATTAACGCTTTTAAGTGTGCAATGGGTTCATTGTATCGTCGCATAAAGTCTTCAGCCATATTACTTTTAAAAGTCTCCCACAAAGCTAATGCATTTGGAGCATTTGAGAAGATACAAATAAAAGCAAATTGTTCTCTCATCTGTCGTGGCATTTGACATTGTGCTGCTTCTTCTAAGCATCTTTCCCACTCTGTATCATCAGCGAGTAAGTTTCTATGTCTTGCAGCTAAATGGAAGGATTCATATACAATGTCATTAACAGTTCTTAATTGTTCAAAACTTTGTGCTCCAGGAACATTTAAAAGTAATATCCGTAAGCAAAAACGTTCAACATCTCTTGGACTGACTGTGTAAATTCTTGGAATAATTTTATTGCCTCTGGTTTTTCTTGGTCTCCATAATCCATTCACAAAAACATAGTGATATGGAATTTCAATATATAAGTATTGTGTTGCTTCAGCATCAGTGGAATTTAATGCAAACCATGCAGTTAGTGTAGTGTGACGATCTTCACTTTGGGCCAATGCATTCATTTCATTTCCAGCATGGAAATAGACTAAATGTCGTTGTGGCAAATGTACTGCTAACCTATATACTGCATGTGATCTATCATGCATTTCAAATTTTAAAAGCCGCCACATAGCTTCTGGCGCACTGACATAGCGAGCATCTACATGAGATGCAAGTTCATCATGTACTAACTCACTACTTTCAGGGTTGTCTGCACTTTTGACGACTACAGTAGCTGCATCATAACCTTTGTAAATATATTTGTAGACATATTTAATGGATTTGATGGAAGTGCAGGCTTCTACGTTGATGTGGGCGTTGTACTTCATGAGTAAATGTGGATTGTAGGGTACTACATATCTATTGTCCACTTTTTTCCCACGAATAATGGCACTATCTCCTTCTCTTCTTTTATAAAGTGGATATCCATCACAATTGGCATAGGTTTTGTCTCTATAATCTTTGGGAAATTCTTTGGAACATTTATTATTTTCCATACATGGTGATTGTGGATTAAGGTCACCACAGGGTCCATGAATCATGCGATGAGTAACAATCTCATATAGTCTACCATATAGTTCTGGATCTGGTAGTTCAGCAACAATGACTGCATCCACTTTGTCTGAAGTATCTAATTTATCTTTTTCTTGAAGTATTATTAGAAGATGTGCATGTGGAAGGCCTCTTTTTTGAAATTCAATGGTATATACATAAGCAAGACATTTGCCAAATAACTGATTTATAGTGAAGTCACGTATTAATTCATTTAATTTAATCTTAAAAACTCTGGCTACTAAATCTGGTCGATCTGAAGCAGTTTGTCCAAGAAGTAGATTTAGTGTAATTTCTGGCCATTGTGGATTACATGTAAATGTCACAAATAAATCGGGTTTGCCAAATTTTGTCACAATAGCCATAGCATCATTGTATCTTTCTCTCATATTCCGAGGAGATCCTTGAAAGGAAGATGGTAAAATGATGGCTTTGCCAGCTGTCATGTCTCTGCTTGTAGCCACGTCAGCAACATAGTCCATGAGTCCAGAATATTGTTCTACACGGAGTTTATCTTGTTGATATTTGATAAAGTTTAAATTATTTGCCTCAACTTGCAAATATGAATCAATAATCCATTGTTGTGTTAGTTTCCCACCACATAAAATTGGATTAAATACATTGCGAATGGCAATTTGAGCTACTTTAAATTCAAGCATAGAAACATTATTTCGGATTCTGGCTTTAGCATTTGGGTAGCTGGGAAGAGTTAATTTTGGTTGCCAACCTGCTTCTCCGTGTGGGAAAAAGATGGGATATGTCATTGGATCTAAATTTGGACTTAAGATACTCATATTAATAAACGGTTGGTCCTCATTTCTAGGATATATTCGTATGTCTCTTTGAAATGGTGGTTCTCCTTCATCATTGTGAAACACCATTGCAACCTCATTTGTTGTTGGCAAGTTATAACGACGTTTATCAGTATGTCTGTCTCTTTTAAGCACCATATTAACCTTCGGCATTGGTAATTGATGTGTTTGTGAATGAAGTAGTTGTTCATTTTCTACTTCTGCCAATTTTTTATAAGCTTTACTGTAGGGATTGTTGTCCATAATGTTATTTAGCTCTATGAAAACAGTGGGTAAGCATTTTTTATTTTCTTCCATCTGCATACGTTGGTCAACAGCTTCCATTGTATCTAGGACATATAGTTGAGCGAATTTTCTTTTATTTCCTTCCTCTGGATGTAAATGGGAAGTGCGATGATAAATTTGTCCTTGGACTTTAAAACAGTAAGGACCATGTCCTGGTACATTAGCAGCTAATGTTGCCCCCATGGATGCAAAGGATATGGCACTATTGTAGGATCTTATGTTTGTCTTAAAATTTTTGTAGTTTGGAAAAGTAGGTTCAGTCATAATATTTTGTAAATAAATAGGAAATTCTTTCCTTTCTGGAAGTTTGAACTTGCCTTTTTGACAACAACTAATAAATTGTCCATCTCTGGGTCTCTCCTGTTTAAAATAATAAGCCTCACAAAACTGACATTGAGTAGTCATGTCCCCACAACTATGAACCTCTACTGCTAAAGACTTGAGTAGAGGACAATTTGCAAAGCATATAGGATTTTGCCTTTCATATTCATCAGGTGAAATGTCATATAATGTTTCAACAACAGGTTCTAAATGTTTTGTTTTTTTCGTTGCTTTTCTTGGTATATGTTGTATTGTTTGAGGTAAAATGTCATCTAATGTTTCATGAAACGGTTCTAAATGCTTTGTTTTCTTTGTTGCTTTTTTTGGTATCTCTTGTCTTTTTTCTGGCAAAATGTCATCTGATGTTTGAGCAACAGGTTGTAAATGCTTTATTTTCTTTGTAGTTTTTTTTGACATATCTTTAATTTCTGCAAGTGACAGTCTTTTGCTTGCAATTCTTTTGCGTTCTTTTTCTCGTCGAATTTCCTTCTTCTCCGGTGTCTGCTGGCTGTTTGCTCTCTGTCGTCGTTCTCTAGCTTGGCGTCTTTTCTTTTCTTGTTTACTCTCATTATCAGCCATGTTAATCTGTAAAAATAAAATAATGTACCATTAGTTTATTTTGAGATGTTAAGTTGTTTTTCATGACATATAGTTATCAATAGTGTGTTAACATTTTATAGTTAATCAATTTCAATGCGTTCAATTGAATAAAAGTCTAAATAAGGGCATGAGATAATTATTTAAAGACATTTTTATTTATTAAACATGTATCCAAAAGCAAGTGTTTCAGTAACTAAAAAGGTATTTAAAAAAGGTGTTATGTCCTTATTTACAGCACTATTCAATTTGTCAAATGGCAATTAAATTAGGGTTTAGGACTGGAATGTTACAATGACAAATTGTATAGATTCTGTGTTTTTAGACTTTTTTGGACTATGCCAATTTATTTTTTAAGTTTACATTGAAGTTTGTTTTTATTGTTAAAGATTATTGGCCCTAAAAGACAAATAAGAGATAGATGATAGATATTACTTTTTATACTGTACCTTGGTTGAAGTTTGATTTCAAGCAAAATTCTTTGTTGGTCCTGTGTTGAAAGCCTTCGTCCGATGGTCTGGTCCTGTGTTGAAAGTCCTCGTCCGATGGTGTAGTCCTCTGTTGAAAGTCCTCGTCCTCTGGTGTGGTCCTCAGTTCCAACTCCTGTTCCGATGTTCTTGACGCAGTATCTGTTATAAAATAAAAATGAAAATGTTATGTTATTTGAATGTCTTTGTATGAATGAAAAAATGGCATTATTTCTGTGTTTTTCTACAATCCTTTTTGGTGCGCCACAATTTTGGTATGCTTCTGTAGGCTATTTTCTAAGGCTTATAGGTGGTTAAACATTAAAGAAGAATATTAATTAATTTTTCTCTTTTTTTACTTGTTATACTGTACCTTGGTTGAAGTTTGATTTGAAGCAGAATCTTTGTTGGTCCTGTGTTGAAAGCCTTCGTCTGATGGTCTGGTCCTGTGTTGAAAGTCCTCGTCCAATCGTCTGGTCCTCTGTTGAAAGTCCTCGTCCGATGGTGTAGTCCTCTGTTGAAAGTCCTCGTCCAATGGTCTGGTCCTCTGTTGAAAGTCCTCGTCCGCTGGTGTGGTCCTCAGTTGAAACTCCTGGTCCGATGTTCTTGACGCAGTATCTGATATAAAATAAAAATGAAAATGTAATATTATTTTAATGTATTTGTATGAAGTAAAAAATGACATTATTTCTTTGTTTTTCTACAATCCCGTTTGGTGTCCACCACTTTTGGTATGCTTATTTAGGCCTTTTTCTAAGGCTTATAGATTGTTAAACATAAAATAAGTATCTAAATGTACTTTGGTATGTGTTTGTGTGAGTTTTCATACAATCCTGTTTGGTGCGCACCACTGTTGGTATGCTTATTTAGGCTTCTTTCTAAGGCTTATAGGTTGTTAAACATAAAATAAGAATGTAAATGTAGTTTGCTATGTGTTTGTGTGAGTTTTCATACAATCCTGTTTGGTGCGCACCACTGTTGGTATGCTTATTTAGGCTTCTTTGTAAGGCTTATAGGTTGTTAAACATTAAATAAGAATCTAAATGTAGTTTGCTATGTGTTTGTGTGAGTTTTCATACAATCCTGTTTGGTGCGCACCACTGTTGGTATGCTTATTTAGGCTTCTTTCTAAGGCTTATAGGTTGTTAAACATTAAATAAGAATGTAAATGTAGTTTGCTATGTGTTTGTGTGAGTTTTCATACAATCCTGTTTGGTGCGCACCACTGTTGGTATGCTTATTTAGGCTTCTTTGTAAGGCTTATAGGTTGTTAAACATTAAATAAGAATCTAAATGTAGTTTGCTATGTGTTTGTGTGAGTTTTCATACAATCCTGTTTGGTGCGCACCACTGTTGGTATGCTTATTTAGGCTTCTTTCTAAGGCTTATAGGTTGTTAAACATAAAATAAGAATGTAAATGTAGTTTGCTATGTGTTTGTGTGAGTTTTCATACAATCCTGTTTGGTGCGCACCACTGTTGGTATACTTATTTAGGCTTCTTTCTAAGGCTTATAGGTTGTTAAACATTAAATAAGAATCTAAATGTAGTTTGCTATGTGTTTGTGTGAGTTTTCATACAATCCTGTTTGGTGCGCACCACTGTTGGTATGCTTATTTAGGCTTCTTTCTAAGGCTTATAGGTTGTTAAACATAAAATAAGAATGTAAATGTAGTTTGCTATGTGTTTGTGTGAGTTTTCATACAATCCTGTTTGGTGCGCACCACTGTTGGTATACTTATTTAGGCTTCTTTCTAAGGCTTATAGGTTGTTAAACATTAAATAAGAATCTAAATGTAGTTTGCTATGTGTTTGTGTGAGTTTTCATACAATCCTGTTTGGTGCGCACCACTGTTGGTATGCTTATTTAGGCTTCTTTCTAAGGCTTATAGGTTGTTAAACATAAAATAAGAATGTAAATGTAGTTTGCTATGTGTTTGTGTGAGTTTTCATACAATCCTGTTTGGTGCGCACCACTGTTGGTATGCTTATTTAGGCTTCTTTGTAAGGCTTATAGGTTGTTAAACATTAAATAAGAATCTAAATGTAGTTTGCTATGTGTTTGTGTGAGTTTTCATACAATCCTGTTTGGTGCGCACCACTGTTGGTATGCTTATTTAGGCTTCTTTCTAAGGCTTATAGGTTGTTAAACATTAAATAAGAATGTAAATGTAGTTTGCTATGTGTTTGTGTGAGTTTTCATACAATCCTGTTTGGTGCGCACCACTGTTGGTATGCTTATTTAGGCTTCTTTGTAAGGCTTATAGGTTGTTAAACATTAAATAAGAATCTAAATGTAGTTTGCTATGTGTTTGTGTGAGTTTTCATACAATCCTGTTTGGTGCGCACCACTGTTGGTATGCTTATTTAGGCTTCTTTCTAAGGCTTATAGGTTGTTAAACATAAAATAAGAATGTAAATGTAGTTTGCTATGTGTTTGTGTGAGTTTTCATACAATCCTGTTTGGTGCGCACCACTGTTGGTATACTTATTTAGGCTTCTTTCTAAAGCTTATAGGTTGTTAAACATAAAATAAGAATGTAAATGTAGATTGCTATGTGTTTGTGTGAGTTTTCATACAATCCTGTTTGGTGGGCACCAATGTTGGTATGCTTATTTAGGCTTCTTTCTAAGGCTTATAGGTTGTTAAACATTAAATAAGAATCTAAATGTAGTTTGCTATGTGTTTGTGTGAGTTTTCATACAATCCTGTTTGTTGGGCACCAATGTTGGTATGCTTATTTAGGCTTCTTTCTAAGGCTTATAGGTTGTTAAACATTAAATAAGAATCTAAATGTAGTTTGCTATGTGTTTGTGTGAGTTTTCATACAATCCTGTTTGATGCGCACCACTGTTGGTATGCTTATTAATGTAGTTTTGTAATGCTAATAGGTTGTTAAACATAAAATAAGAATGTAAATGTAGTTTGTTATGTGTTTGTGTGAGTTTTCATACAATCCTGTTTGGTGGGCACCAATGTTGGTATGCTTATTTAGGCTTCTTTCTAAGGCTTATAGGTTGTTAAACATTAAAATAAGAATGTAAATGTAAATCCTGTTTGATGGGCACCACTTTTGTTATACTTATGTAGTGTTTTTTCTAATGGTTATACATTGTTAAACAATCACATTTGAATGAGGCCCTCGGCCATTAAACATATTTAGGTCCTGAATCAATTGCGTTTTGACCAATTGAATAGGGCTCTATATAAGCACATAAAATATTTTTTGACAGAAGTTTTTAGTTAGTGAAGACCTATTATGTGCTTATATAAAGCCCTATTCAATTAGCCAACTCACAATTGAATAAGGCTCATGGTTCGGTTCTTTTTTATACTTAAATACTTTACCTTGATTGAAGTGTGGAATGACAGAGGGTCCCCTCCTGCCAATCTTAATCCGCCGGTCTTCTTGTAGTGTCTGTTTGAAAAATAAAGTGAAATAGTGAATTATAGAATTTTTTATTTGTATTTAACAAACCATGGCCTTTTCAGCATTTAAAGTATTTTTGTATCTTACCTCTTGTTCTTTGTTGGTGTTCTTTAAAAGGGATTGTTCTTCACAGTGCACAGTGCAAATTGTTGAAAGACGCTGTTGATGCAGAGTCTGTTTGAATATTTAAAAAAGTAGAAAGATTGAGTTTTAGGTGATCTATTGAATTGCAGTAAATTAATTTCATTGAAATATACTTCTGTAATTAATTTGAATTAACATTATTTTTTGGTGGGTGCTACACACATATGTCACATACATGAAGCACATTTCCATAGTTGAAAGTAATTTTTTTGTGTGCGTGTGACATATCAGTATACATGAATCATATTTTAATTGTTAAATTAACCTTATTTTTATTTTTGGCCAACATACATAAATGTGTGTGTGACATGTGACTATAGATGATACACATATATGTGCGTGTCACATATCAGTATACATGACTCATATTTTAATAGTATTTTAATAGTCCCAACTTATTTTTTTGTAATGTAATTTAAATGTAGTTGTTTAATTAGTTTGTTGCAGGGGCAATACACATAAATGTGCATGTGACATGTCAGTATACATTATACACATAAATGTGCGTGTCACTTGTCAGTATACATTATACGCATAAATGTGCGTGTCACTTGTCACTATACATTATACACATAAATGTGCGTGTCACTTGTCACTATACATTATACACATAAATGTGCATGTCACATGTCACTATACATTATACACATAAATGTGCGTGTCACTTGTCAGTATACATTATACGGCTAAATGTGCGTGTCACTTGTCACTATACATTATACACATAAATGTGCGTGTCACTTGTCACTATACATTATACACATAAATGTGCGTGTCACTTGTCAGTATACATTATACGCCTAAATGTGCGTGTCACTTGTCAGTATACATTATACGCATAAATGTGCGTGTCACATGTCAGTATACATTATACGCATATATGTGCGTGTCACTTGTCAGTATACATAAACCTCTTTGTCTTCTTTAATTTTTTTTTTTGATGTCCTGTCTTGAAAATAAGTAATATATTATAGCTTACCTCTCAGTTGTAATTTGCACAATGTAAAGTAGTAAATTAGGAAAGAATTATCTTCTCAAGTTTTAGCAGCAGTTATCTCCGAAGTCACTCTGTTCATCACCTGAGGAGAAATGTATTTTTCTCTGTCAAATAGACAGTATTTATAAACTTGTAGAACATTCTGGAAATTAGACCGTTAGAACGTAATACGCATGCGCTATTTGCGTTCCAGCTTACAATTTGCGTTCCATCCGCCATTTTGTGCGTAGTAGTGTTTAAAATGGTGTTTAATATGAGTGTGATCCGTTCCGCATAGTATGTGTTTCATTATTGCGAGTAAGTGTAGTGTAGTTACGTCTGGAGCCTCGTTTTCGTTTTGTTCGGCGGCCATTTTTTCTCTCGCTTAGCCGATTTTCGGTCGTTTAAACTGTTTGTTTTCACTTAAATGGACGTGTAAATGAACTTTTGGAGGTGCCGGATGCCCCCCCGTGCTATAAGTAAGGTTTTTATGTGTTTGTTGTGTTTATTTCTTGTGTTTGTGATGTTTTGATGCGCGGCGGTTGGAATGGGTCTTTCGCGGCCGTATTTTTTTCCGATGCGGCCGTATTTTGTTGCGATATACGCAGTTAGCTTTTACGTGTACGACGCAGAGCGTGTGAGGGGCCTTTTTTACTGTTTTTTTGTTAAGTCTTGCGTCTGTGTTAAGTCTTCGCGAGGATCCGCATTTGCGGGGACGTTGTTTGTTTTTTGTTGGCTGGGCGGTTGGGTTTATTCTGTTAAAAAAGTCGTGTGTGTGTATGTGTGTGTTAACACAGCCGACGTTGAGCCTCCACAACCGCAAATGCGGGCCCTCGCTTCGCGAGGACCCGCATTTGCGGCGAACTGCGTCCCTCGCTTCGCGAGGGACGCAGTTTCTTCAAGCGTGAGCAACGATTTGGGTTTTTGTTGGCTGGGCGGTTGGGTTTATTCTGTTACAAAAGTCGTGTGTGTGTATGTGTGTGTTAACACAGCCGACGTTGAGCCTCGACAACCGCAAATGCGGGCCCTCGCTTCGCGAGGACCCGCATTTGCGGCGAACTGCGTCCCTCGCTTCGCGAGGGACGCAGTTCTTGCGGGCTCGCTACGCGAGCCCGCAAGCGTGAGCCGACGTTGAGCCTCGACAACCGCAAATGCGGGCCCTCGCTTCGCGAGGACCCGCATTTGCGGCGAACTGCGTCCCTCGCTTCGCGAGGGACGCAGTTCTTGCGGGCTCGCTACGCGAGCCCGCAAGCGTGAGCAACGACTCGTACGCTCACAACTATATATGTGATAGTAATTTAGGTAGAAAAAAGACTTATAAGCCATCAAGTTCAACCTTTTTTGACCTCCTTTGATCGCAATATGGGGATTAATTGTTTATTAATCCGGAGAAAGGCAAACAGAAAAACCCAAAGTGAAACTTTGTCAATTGTTTCAAAAGGGAAAAAAATATAAAATTCCTTCCTGACCCCAGATTCTGGTGATCGGATACCTCCCAGGATCAATACTCCCTTTCTAATTATCCAGGATAACCCTGAATGCCCTTTTTATTTAAAAATATATCCAATCCCTTTTTAAAGTTATTTATCGAATCTGCTGGCACTACCTCCTTTGGTAGAGTATTCCACAGATTAACCACCCTTACTGTGAAGAACCATTTTCTTTCTTTATGGTGAAATCTTTTAACTTCTAACCTCAAAGTATGTCCTCTTGTCAGTTGAAAACCTCTTGGCACAAAAAACTCACTTGACAAAAAGCTCCCTTGACAAAGCCTTGTATTGACCCTGGATATATTTATATAGGGTAATCTTATCCCCTCTTAGATGCCTTTTTTCTAGAGAGAAAAAAATATATATATTACATAGTAAATAAATAGTACATTTATGTTCACATTTGAATGTCTAAAACAAGTTAAAAAAACATGTTTCATTTTCAGAATACCAAAAAATACAGTTATTACACTGCACTCTGGGAACCTTGGCAGGGACATGCAAATGTGCCCACAAAGGCTATGCTCTAGCAATCCATAACCCTATGAAACATGGCTTCCCTTAAGCATATGCCCGCTGTATCAAACAGCTTTGAGCAAAGCCAGGGTTGGATTATACACAAGCCAGGAATCCCACCCACGTATAGCCATTTCAAGGTTACTGCCTATCATCAGCGTGGAACCGGTTCCTTAGCTTGTGTAGTGGCTATTTTGAGTAGATAGTTCACCACAAAAATAATTTAATATATGGTGGGCAAAAGAGCGATAAAAGCCCTCCACCATACAGTAGTACAGTAAATAAATAGTACATCTGTGTTCACATTTGAATGTCTAAAACAAGTTAAAAAAACCTGCTTCCAGCTCAGAATTCCAAGAAATACAGTTATTACACTGCATTCTGGGAAGCTGAGCAGTAGATATATATATATATATATATATATATATATATTTATATATTTATTTATTTATATATATATATATATATATATATATATATATATACTTTTGCCCACCATATTATAAATGATTGTTGTGGTGAACTACCTACTCATAAAATCCTCAACACAGGCTGAGATCCCGCTCCATGCTGATGATAGCCAGTAAGCTTGAAACAGCTGTACATGGATAGGATTCTCATCTTGTGTTTAATCCAACCTTGGCTTTGCATTAAATCTGTATAATACAGCATGCATAACCTTAAAGGAAGCCATGTTTGATAATTGCTATGGATTGAAGAGCGAGGCATTTGTGGGTACATTTACATGTCCCAGCTCAGCTTCCCAGGATGCAGTGTAATAACTGTTTTTCTAGGAATTCTGAGCTGGAAGCAGGTTTTTTAACTTGTTTTAGACATTTAAATGTGAACACAGATGTACTATTCATTTACTATATATATATATATATATATATATATATATATATATATATATATATATATATAGAATAGATAGATAGATAGATTGATGACACCACCTCATTAATTGGCACGATAGGTGACTTCCCATTTCTCCTGTAAAGTAGAGCTGGCCTTGAGCATAGAACGTGTAACATACACAGTATGTTATAGAATGGTATATACAGCATGTAGAGCATATGATAATACTTATAGCATGCACAATATGTTATAGAATGGTACAAATATGTACCAAAAACTATATGATTTCAACAAACTTGTAGACTTAAAATAATACATGCAAATCATTTGTAAGTGAAGCCTAAAATATTATTAAATGGAAATTTTTACCAAAAGTCATACCATGAACAACTCTTGTATGTTTTCAATGCAATGAAATTGCAGTCTTCTTCTGCATTGTATCTTTATCTTTACACTTAAGATATTACAGGATGTTCACTAAGATAATTCTTAAAATGTCCAATATCCTTAAGGCTGTGACTACAGAACCTCTGCGTGATTAAACCATAGCTAAAAATGTGAATTAATGGGTTTTGTTCCATGGAAGGTGGAGAATGGACAATATAACAAGTTTACTTTACATTTACTTATTCCAAGCATGAAACATACCTAATTATACATTGGAAGAAAGCATTGCATAAATCATTGGTTTATGCATTGACGTAAGTTTGATTAGCTTACACAAAATCCATTGTTTATTTACAGTAATTGCAATTTGGGTGAATGCTATCGTTGAAATAAAATATTCATTTTTAACTAATGTACATGGAGTGTATTGAAGTAAATTAAATCAGGAACAACTTATTATTTTACAATATTTCATTTTAATTGTTGTTTCATTGATTTTTGTTCAGCAGAAATTTAAAGGTTATGGCATTAATCAATACTACTCAACATCAACAAACAAAGATCCGCAATATGGAGAAAAAAAAGTGTTTATTTCTAGAATAGCCATGTTGATCTTGCTTTGCTTGGGGGGGAGCGGGGGGTTCTGCAAGACCAAAAAAAAAATGACAAGAACCCTAAAAATGGCAATATATTCTTGTTATTACTCTGGTTTCTATAAGCATTTTAATAACAGAGGGAAATTGCATATTATAGCACTAAATACATTATATCACAATCTAGAGGGAGTTTTTGATTTATTTTTGTTTTAGGACTCAAGCAATTATGTGTTGCAAGCCAGACACCTGCCACCAAACAGCTTGGATGTTATAAAAGCCAACACAACAGCAATTTAAAACAACTCTAAAATAACAAAAAGAGCTTACAATACAACTTTTTTTATAGATTTTCTTCTTGGTTTTGATTGACCTACATGATGGGGCAGAGCAGTTTTAATTACATCAGTAACACTTTATCAAAGAATAAAAGACATACAGGAAAGAAAAAAACATAAAACAAAAGCAAAAAGTAGATGCAAAATAGTGGAAATTAATACAAATTAAGGAAAAATGAAAAGTTTGCATGGTTCATCCAGTGAAATTCACTCACAATCAAGATGTATGGTGGAGTTATATCAATTTCTGTTCCAGTGAAACAAAAGAGATGAGTGCCTCTAATACATTTAATACAGATATACAGTCTTATTTAATTGCGATTCGGCCAATTTATTAGGGCTCTATATAAGCACACAGCATCTTTTTTTACAGAAGTTTTTAGTTAGTGAACTTTTATCCAAAAGCAAGATCTTCACTAACTAAAAACTTCTGTAAAAAAATATATGCTATGTGCCTAAACAGAGCCCTATTCAATTGGCCAAATCGCAATTTAATAAGGCTGTAAGTCTGAAGGAGATTTCAAAGAAGGCCCAATTACTCCAAATATATTTATTGTATATTTTCTGATCAGATGCCATCACCATTAAAGTGTGCCCCAAGGACACCTAGTTGAAGTAGCAGAGTATAAAGGCTATTACTTGTTTCCAAAATATTTGTATATTATGGCGTTGCCACCATTCTCGCTCATAAATTCCTTATAGATAGCAGCATCTCTAGAGTAATGGCTTAGGCCCTCATTCAATTGCCATTTGGCCAATTGAATAGGGCTCTAAATAAGCACATAGCATATTTTTTTTAAAGAAGTTTTTAGTTAGTTAAAACCTTGCTTTTGGATAGATGGAACTAACTAAAAACTTTTTTTTTAAATATATGTTATGTGCTTATTTCGAGCCTTATTCAATTAGCCAAATTGCAATTGAATGAGGCCCTTAGAGAATAACAGCCTTATTAAATTGCAATTCGGCCAATTGAATAAGGTTCTATTTAAGCACAGAGCATATATTTTTTTACAAAAGTTTTTAGTTAGTCTGTAAATATATTTGGGATATATACATTTAGACTATGTGTCATCAATGGGGGGAATAAATAAATAGATGTGAACATCGAAGATCTACTAAGTTAAACTCCAACAATAATGCTTCAAACTCTTTGGCACACATATTAATGCATATAGATACATGGGCCCTCATTCAATTGCGATTTGGCCAATTGAATAGGGCCCTAAATAAGCACATAGCATATTTTTTTTAAAGAAGATTTTAGTTAGTGAATACCTTGCTTTTGGATAGAATCTTGCTAACTAAAAACTTCTTTAAAAAATTAAGTTATGTGCTTATTTAGAGGCATATTCAATTGGCCAAATTGCAATTGAATGAGGGCCATGGACAGATGTAGTCATGTTCTTGAAATATTGTGAAATTTGAAGTGGGAGGACCAACCAAGCATCCTTTTCCATCTCCCGCTTCCAAAAACCCATGCCATATACACGTCCACTGATAGTAGACGTAACAGGGATTAAAGCGATAGGAATAGTACTACTTAACAGTACACACCTTAACGCAGACAGAGGCAACGCGTATAATCTTCCATGCTGTGCAGTGGAAGCCCCCAGACTCTGACCTGTGTATAATCTTCCATGCTGGGCAGTGGAAGCCCCCAGACTCTGACCTGTGTATAATCTTCCATGCTGTGCAGTGGAAGCCCCCAGACTCTGACCTGTGTATAATCTTCCATGCTGGGCAGTGGAAGCCCCCAGACTCTGACCTGTGTACAATCTTCCATGCTGGGCAGTGGAAGCCCCCAGACTCTGACCTGTGTATAATCTTCCATGCTGGGCAGTGGAAGCCCCCAGACTCTGACCTGTGTATAATCTTCCATGCTGGGCAGTGGAAGCCCCCAGACTTTGAATAGTACAACTTTATACACCACTCCTATCTGGTGGCACATTACATTGCAAGTGCAGTACCCCAAATTCGAAGTAGGAGGTCCGACCAAGCATCTTTTTCCATCTCCCTGTTCCAAAAATCGATGCCATATACACATCCCCTAATAGTGGACGTAACAGGGATTAAACCGATAGGAATAGTACTACTTAACAGTACACACCTTATAATAACGCAGACAGAGGCAATGCATGAGAGGAGTCTGAAGAAGAGGAGTCAGAGGAGGAAGGTGGCTTTATAGAGGTGGAAGACAAAACACAGCAGGCGTCCCAGGGGGCTTGTTGTCACCTTTCGGGGACCCTTTGTAGCTGGGTGGAGGAAGAGACCTTCAATGACATCAGTGAGGACAAGGAACGGGACATGGCTAGCTTGGTATCCAACCTTGAGCAAATGGGGAGTTTGCGGTTGTGCAAAGGGACTGTTTGCGGTTGTTTGCGGTGCGTTAAACGGGGAGATTGGTCTGTTACTGTGAAGCGGGTGTAACCCTTACACTACCTGATCGATACAACATCATACCTGATGTTTTAAAGCATGTTATTCCAAACAATTTAGGAATGTTAGGTGATTTATGCCCTTTATGGCTTAAAACCAGACTCTGCGTCAATTATGTAATTTTCCGTGGGAGTTTTGCCATGGATCCCCCTCCGGCATGCCACAGTCCAGGTGTTAGTCCTGTTGAAACAACTTTCCCATCACTATTGTGGCCAGAAAGAGTCCCTGTGGGTTTTGAAATTCGCCTGCCCATTGAAGTCTATGGCGGTTTGCCGATGTTCGCCCGTTCGCGAACATTTGATGAAGTTCGCGTCCGCTGTTCGCGATCCCAAAATGTGATGTTCGCGACATCACTAGTCTTCAATCATCTATGAAAATTCTCACAATTGATTGTCACAACCCAGGGTAGGGAGGTCTTTTCAGCTGTAGCTGCCTTCAGTTTCAGAAATCCTTCCTGAGGACCTTGGAGTGGATGGGCTTCTTGATGCTCAGTGACTGGATGTTTTCAGTCGAAAACTTGGCCGGGCATTGCCTTTAGTTGGGGAGTTCAGGGTTGTCCTGTCCTGACCCAAATCGTAGGGCCTGACATTCATATATATTTATTTTATGACTTCCTGTCACGTGTCTTTTGGAGGGAATCACATGATATATCCTAAGATGTTTTACATGGCTACTTCAAGTGGATATTAAGCCTATGTTGTAATAACAATCATAGGATACAATTACATAATTTAGGCCGTTGTTATTTGAAAGATTATTCTTATCAACATTAATTGATTGGGTCATCCAATATTTGTTAAAATCAAAACATATGAGAGATGTGTTGACAGATCAGATGTGGCTTTGTACATAATTTTTGTGCATTGAATATGGTTCACTGAACTTGAAGATCAACACCCTGTATGTTCTCTTTTAGAGCTATATAAAAGAGAAAAGTAATACAGTAAAACCCCCGTTATCCGCCACCCACAGGCACTCCCTATTGCCGGATAACTGTAGTTGCCGGTTAATCGGGAGTCCCCAAATTTAAGGGTCTAAACGTCCCTTAAACCCCCCAAAATCCCTCAAAATGCCCTTAAAAGGCATTAGCACCTAAACTGGGCCATTTAGGGCCCCCCCCAAAAATAGAAAAAAGTTAGCTTTTTTTTTTGCAGTCTAGAACTGTCTGATAGAGCCGGATAGTGCCGGTTATGCCGGTTTAGTGGGAGTTTTTTTAAAAAGAGGAATTGATGCCGCAGCCGGTTGCTTGAGAGTCCCAGTTAGTTGAGTGGTGGATAACCGGGATTCCACTGTATCTATAAAATAAAAGTAAAACAATCTCCTCCTACTCTTGCTTACACAGACTCTCACTCCTGTGCTTTCATACAGTCTTCCTCAAGTAGAGCAGGTTCATCCTGGGACCTGTCCTCTTGGGTAGTTTGTGATACAAATGCAGACAGTCTTTCTATGTGTTCAAGCATGGCTGTAAAAAAATGTCCCCCATTCTATCCAAGTTTCATTTAGGCCAGAGAGTTGTCCCTCCAAAAACTAGGACATATGAAGTTGTCAGAGGTGATAAACTTCAATTTCAACAAGCCAATAGTGCCTCCAGTTGTCAGACCCGATCAGTCAGAGCTCATAGAACAGCTGTCTCTGTAAACTCTCCAATATCAGGAAATCCCGGCCCATATCCAGTGTGCTTTTGGATCTGCAAACCTACTTCTTTCTCCACCTCCGATGTGTGATAGGTGCTAATGTTGGAGCCGGCGGTGGTGGAAGCAGAGGGGCTGCAACCAGAGTCCACTGCCTGAGGTGCACATATATCATGGCTGCTTATAAGTGCATCAGAGAAGGCTTGATTCATTGGTCTAACCTTATCATGGTTGCAGATAGTCCTAATAACTCCTTGACACTCCATTTAGATCTTCTTCTGCCTTCTCTTGGTCAATGTCCTCTCATATTAGCTGTCCTTATTGCTGCATCTATGGTGGAGCTGTAGAAGAATAATAACAGAAATTAGGTTCTAAGTTGTCAGGAATGGCAACCACAGTGGTCGTGGACATTCTGTCCCCAGGAATGTTTCATTATTTTTCAATTCAGCCTTATTTTGTCCAAACCATTTTATGAACTAGACCTTTAGGTGGACATTGTTCCAATTTGATTTATTTGTCTGCATTTTAAAGACACAATCACATTTTATCTATAAAGTATCATAAATTCCCATCGCATTTCACTTACCACTTAAGTCTAGATTTGATATCTTATCTAATTCAGCCACTCAAAGCAGAAAACTATGGGATTATGTTCAGAATACATACATTTTGTATTTGTTAACTCTGCCAGTAATTTTGTTCTTTACAAATTACCAGGAACACCTTATCACTTTGTAGTTTAATTTATTTCAACACTAAATACGATTAAGCTGCACAGAAAGCAGATAGAAACTTACTAGTAAATTAATCTGTTACTTAACACATCGTATAATTTTATTCAAATGTGTTTGAGTGATTAATTGTTGCCTTTGAAGAATGAGAACTTGGAGCTAATAAATACTGGAATTCTGCACTGACCATTCAAGTGCATAACAACAATATACTGAAAATAAACACAAACAATTCATACCAGCAGTTAATTGTTGCCTTAATCGACATTGCCATTTATCTCTATATTTGAGGATTGGCTGCAGTATATACTGAATATATATGTGTGTGTGTGTATATATATATATATATATATATATATATATATATACATACATATTTATACATTGCCTTGCAAAAGTATTCACCCCCTTACACATATTATATATAAACCTATATAAATACTGCCTTACCTGCCCGATGCTGTAGGTGCCACGACAGGCCAGATGGCCGAGGGGGACACAGGGATGGCAGAGAGATACAGGGGGCTGCAAACGTTTGCAGGGACCACAGGGGGGCAAGCATCGGCTGTACCGGCTGCACCGGTGTCTCAGCCCATTGCCTGGCACTTATACTGCCTCCTTAAAGTGGAAGGTATAAGAATGGTTACTATCTCACATGATACCAATATTGCAAAGCAAATAAGTTGTAGTTATATCTTTGGGAACTACCACAGCCCTGCCTTTTTATTATTTTGCCACTACCTCATATATGACCTCTGTGGATTATGTTTCAAAATATTCATCTAGCTAAGTACACGTAATGGCCTCTTGGCCACTTTTTTTCTCACATCATTGCAGAATTTAATACAAAGGTGGAACAATCAGTGTATGTTCTAATGTTTACATTTTAAATTTAAGTAGTACTTAATTTAAATGTAATATTTTCCATGCAAAACTGTAATGCTTAAAAGATGTTCTTTTAAGTACATGATAGAAAAATGTCTGACTACAGTATTCTTGGGCTCCAGTAGAAATGTTTCTAAATCCTCACCTTCTCTACATACTGCAACTGACAAATAGACTGTTATTCTGTATTGCATTTGCATTGTATTACTTATTAGAATTGATCTAGGCTACAATATAAGTTATAATTACTACCCTGGGACATATGTTCAATGTCACATGTATATTGGCCAGGAAAGGATATCTTAACCTTATTTACCAGATACACCCAGAGGACCAGCTATTGACATTGCACAATAGATAATGTAACCTACAGTCTTTGAAAGTCAAGCCTGTATCAAGGCACATTTTATGAACTCCGCTGTTGGATTCTCCAATGATTTCTGATAATGCAATAAGACAGGAATTCTCAAGTAACAGTCAGTTGCTTAGCATTTATTACTAAAGTTAATATCTTATTTTGATTAATCTCTGTGAGCAACTGCGCTTATGATTAATAGGAATAACATTATATATATATATATATATATATATATATATATATATATATATATATTCACAATCAATTTTTATTGTGAAATGACAACACATAAAGAAAAATGAATTTGAAAATAAACAGCTATATAGTTAAATGATAATTTTACCTGGATATTGGAAATTACAGTAGAAGATATTTTTATAGTATTTATATAATAATGTAATAAATTACTTTATACAATAGATTGAAATACATGTACTTATTGTCTTTCCCATTTAAGCATTTCTCTTTTTCTTCTCCTTCCCCTCTCCTTCTTCTAACTCCATTCTTTCTTTTCTTATGGTAATGTTCTTGTCTGTTCCTGCTTCAATCCTTAACAAGTAAGGAAATAGAATATGAAACATGTATTGTGACGATCCAGGGGACCAGCGGGACCGGTAAACCCCAGCTTCAGGAGATCACAAGATTGTCAGGTTATAGTGATCTCAGCACCCAGAGTGCTTCTCCAGATCAGGAACCAATGCAGGAACCCAGGATACATCAGGAACAAGCGAGAACAAACAGGCAGATGTAGATCCCTTTAAGGTAGGAAAAAAGAGAGAGATATCAGGTACCAAGTGATTTTAGCCCAGGAAGGCCTTACCCAAGAATGACAATACACTGTGGTTATGTAAAGCCAAACTGGACTGACATATTGAGGCCAGATGCATGAGTATTTATACAGAACAAACTACAGTTGGACAGCCCACAATACAAGGAACAGAGGAGTGACCTTGTTTGAATTACCCACCTGTGTATGGGAACCAATCAGTACACTAGCTACAGTTATTTGGTTATCTCTTAACCACTAAGAGGGAATTTGCCACCTGGGAGAGATCTAACCCTCTGGAGGGCTCTACCTACTCTACAGTACAATATGTAATTTTCTACTTGTGTATCCATGTGACTGGTAGTTACCTCTTGGAGAACAAATAGAAGTGGGATGAATGGGAAGCCAGCTCAAACCAGTGTACAGTAACAGTCTCCATTTTGAGTCACCACATTGTGGGCAGTAAACCATGTTCTTTGGTGTAGTCACTTATTAAAACATCAGGGCACAGTAATGTCAGTTTCTACAGTAATTATGAATTCCCAAATCATTTAATTACATGGATATAACTCAGAAACCTATTATCATAGACATAATACACAGTGTGAAATGACTGTAGTTTGGGAGCAGTAGTATGCTTATGAGTGGGCAAAATTACCTTCACAATATTTATAACTCCTACAGCCATATAATTCCTGCAGCCATTGAGCAGACATTGTCTTGGCCTTAGGTTAGTTTATTCTTAGGCTCTCTGAATGGGATCAGGGCTTGGTGTATCAGGGTAGCTAGCCCAGGTAGCCCTAGGGATGACCAGACTACAAGTTTCCACCATCCCTCCACAAGTGGACCCATTAGGATACACTAATGGGCTTGTTTAGGCACTGCTGGCATGCTCTGGTAGTTGGTAGCAGGGATAACACAGTCACTTTCCTCATTGGCCCATGCAAACGTAAGCAGCCTGCTGATTGGCTGAAAGTCAATCCGGTCATGGAAACTGACGCTACAGCTTGAAGTCTCCCCGGCTCCCATGTGAGCCAATCACAGGAATACCTACAAGACTGGAAAGTATAAACAGGCCAATCACAGACGAGCTTCAAGTCTATGGGAAATAAGATTGGAAAATCCTTCCCATAGACTTTCATTGTCAGAGTCCATGTTAGGTTTAACGGTTGCTTTTTACTGTAATCCCTTATAGGGTGGCTTTAGGCTGATCAAAGCAGTCAAGAGCCGAGTTCAGAAGTCTGGGCATGACACGTATGGTCTATTTTCTCCATATATTATAATATTAAATATATGATTGTAATAGTTTAGTAATTTTCGGAAAGGGTAAATGGAGTGATGTTTTTGTGGGTTAGGTTGTGACCATTTACTTAGGAAATATGGTTGTAAGATTAAGTATAATAATAAGATTCTAGAGGGAAATGATCACACATTGAATTATGGAAGGCAGAACAAGATAGAATAAATAGTGTTCTCATATTATTTGATATTTTAAACACCGAAAATCTTAAGTAAAGAGAAAAATAAAAAAAAATAAAAAAAGAAGAAGAGTAATAACACATAAAAAGGAACAAAAATAAAAATGGAAGAGAGGGGGGAATGGGGGGGGGGTATATCTTTCCTCGATTTAGGCATTGTCAGTTACTTTGATAAAGAATATAAAGTTAGTGCTTCAAATAATTACATACAAGGTTACCTCTTGATTTGTACTCTGTTGTCAATGCCAGGACTCCAAGACACTCCCCCATCTCATCTAATAAGTATACCCTAGGAATTGCTGATTTTTGTCATAGAGTAATACTATGTGTAGAGTTTAGCCATGGTTCCCAGATATTTAAAAATCTAGGAAGGGTATCAGCAAGAATATGAGTGAATCTCTCACTGATTACGATTTTATTTGATTTAAATTATATTTAATAGCTTGGAGAATCAAAATGTCTGAGCGCCACGGTTTAGCTCTGTGACTTTTGGTGGCAAGAAATATAAATTGTTGTAAAATATTTTGAGGAGTTGATAGGTTGGGGGATAATAGACCTAGAAGTTAGCTGAGAGTTAAATCGATTTAAAGCTAGATTTATTATTTCTTTCCAAAGTGTTTGGACTTTAGATCAAATCCACCATTTGTGAATAAATGAAGTCATGTTTGGACCTTCCCCTAAAGCAGCAAGGATTGATAGAGGGTGTCCATTTATGTAACTTCTCAGGGGTAATATATGTTCTATGTAGAACCTTAAGGGAAGTTTCTAAAATACTATAACTTAAGGAGCCTCTCAAGAAGTCAGACCATAATTCATAAAATATATTTATGTTATGCATAAGTGTATATCCATGTTTAGAATATGATTATATACTTTAGTGATTGAAAACATATTCATTATTTTTTGTGTTGTCTGAATGATATTTCAGAGAAAAAATATAAACAGAGGGCCAAAAATCTAGGTTTAGATGCATTCAATGTAATGAAAAGCCATGAAGATGATAGCTGTGCGGTATTATATTTCAACATATGTTTTGACTGTTCAGTTTTAAAACAAAGTTTACTTGTGACTGCAACTCAAATAAACTTTGGTCTTGTGCCTTTTCCCAATAAGGGTTGATAACTGGCGGGAGACATTAATTAAACGGCTCATTAGCAAGCTACTTGTCTAACCTTTGCTACCCCTGAACACAGAACAGCAAACACCAGCACAGCTGCACTCTTCAAGAAAGGTATCTACCAGCAATCATCTCTTCATATCTGCTGCTACCTTCTCTTCATATAGATTATTATATTAATTTTCCTGATATTATATTTAAGCACATTGTCTTTTTCTTCCTGTTTTGTGAATATAAGCCTTCTCTGATGTATAGTTTTTAATCTGATTCACATCCTGAGACTTCCTTTGCCTAATTACTCTTCCCCACCTAATTTACACATCTCTGTCTTGTCCAGCTGTCCCTGAGTCTATCTCACCTCTGCTTCCCCTGAACACAGACCAGCAATCCCCCCACTCCCTGCCCCACTCCCAGCCACCCCTGGTTTACTTTAATTTATTGAATCACTCCAACTACTTGCGCCTGATCTATCAGCTGCACATGATTGCTATCCCTACTTCCTCCTCTTCGATTACTCTCCTAGACACTATGTTCCCTTTCACTTTCTTCTTCACCTTAAGCTCTAGCGTTATTCTCAGACTATCCTCCTCATTTGCTCCACATTATATCTCCAACACCATTAACATCTCTCCTACTCTGCTTTACCACCTCTGCTCTGCACCCACAAGCTCCTCTCCTTCCTTCAATAACTACCTCATTCATGTTCTAAAGACCATAAGCAGAAATGCTTTTGTAAGTCCTACACTCATCTCATCTCCCTGCTTATTTTGCTGCTGGAGTATTATCTCATAACCCTCACCCGTCACTCAGTTCCACCTCTCATCTACTCTACTCATCAACAAGGCTATTAACTCTGTCCTTTATCCATGTGTTTCAATTTGCTCCTCTATGTCTAAAATGTACCCTCCACCAAACTAATCATTTCCAAGTTCTTACATCTTCCCACCTAAGCAAACTTTCACACCTCCTTCCTGACAATGCTGTTCCTTACTTTTCTTCCCCAGACTTCTGCCTCTTCCATTCCCTTTGGATTGTAAGTAGCGGGTTTTCAGTCTTGTAGGGTGCTTTGGGAAAAAGCACTTTCTTCAAAGACTCTAAGCTCAAAACAGGGCCCTCCATTTTTCAGTTGTTAATATTGTATTTTTCCCTGTCCTCTCCCCTTGTACAGCGCTATGGAATATGTCGGTGCATTACAAATAAATGATAATAATATTAATACTTGACTTTAGAAAGACCAACAACTCTCATGTCCTTCAAAGAATGAGCAGGGTCAGTATTCACCTTAATGTAAATCACCTCAATTAATGGACACATCATACTATGAACATTGAAGAAATTAAAAGTATGCATCTAAAGATATATAATTGCAACTGGGTACTGTTACATTTTGAGTGAGAGTGTTAGGTAAATGAGCTTGGAATTAGTTTATTTAGGATTCTGCATCTTCTAATGACTCACATGTTTCATTATTTCTCACAGTGGAAGGGGGATAAACCACAACCAAGTTAGTAGTTTTATAGTTAGATAATAACATTGTTGTGAAGATAGCTTTGATGGGGGAGAATCTTGAGGTGAAGCGCTGTGTTGTTGTAAGTTGCCATAGTAGCAGTGACAGTTGCAAAGTGAGCATTAGCTTTCTGCATGAGACTAAGTGCTTTTTGGCTCATGAGTTCAGAGGAATGGGAACAGAACATTATCCTAACATTATGGATAACTGATACTTCTCTACTTATTGATATATGCTTGTAACATAGTGAGGAAATGTGATGCATGTAAACCATTTCCTATTAAGCGCTTGGGACTGAGTCACTTACTAACTGCTACCTTTCCGGGAACTTGAAGCAGCCTCCTACACAGATACACAGAAAACATCAAAGGAGAGAACCTAACTGGCGGAATCCATTCCTTGGCCAGTCCAGCTGGCCCCTCCTCTTGACAACTGATAACATCTTATAATACAAGAGCATTACGATCTTATCATTAGTATAGCTACCTCCACTATGTTCTCATGACTTGCTGAGGTCTGGTCAGCACTTTAAATATGGAAACAATATATTGGGTCTCAGCTCAAGTACATGGGCAAACCTGAAGTCAGGATTTAAACAGTAGCCTTACGCATTAGCATGCATTTAATAAAATATATTTTTGTAATGGGAAAAGATTTTTAGTATTTTGTGGTGTGAGTTATATTTGTCTATCATGCATATTTTAAATAGCATTCAAATTATATTTAATAGTTTTTATGCCAAAAATGTTATGTTTAAAATATGCTCTTTTCAATGCATGATGCAAAAATGTTGACTACTATATTTATGGGCTCCAGTAGATATATTCATAAATCCTGACCTGCTGGACATTCTGAAGCTGACCAACACATTGCTATTCTGTATTTTTATTTACATGACTTTAGAGACTTACTTGGCTGTGTATGCCTTTGTAACAATATTAACATTGATCTAGGTTACATTATAAGTTATAATTACTACCCTGGGACATGTGTTCAATGTCACTTGTATATTGGCCAGGAAAGGATATCTTAACCTTATTTACATCAGACCCCCAGAGGACCAGTTATTGGCATTGCACAATGGATAATGTGACCTACAGTCTTTGAAAAACAAGTCTATATCAAGACGCATTTTATGAACTGGGTTGTCTAATTTTCCAATGATTTCAGATAATGCAATAAGACACAAATTCTCCAGTTACTATTGCTTGGCATTTTTTGTATTGCTAAAGATAATTTCTTATTTTGCATATCTTTTTTCTTGGTTTGGAAGCATTTACATATTTGTTGTAATCATCAAGCTTAGTGAAGAATATATCAATAAGAAAATATATTCATGTTATGGATATGTGTATATACATATTTAAAATAGGATTGCAAACTATCAGCCTTATTAAATTGTGATTCGACCAATTGAATAGTGCTCTATTTAAGCACAGAGCATATTTTTTTTACAGAAGTTTGTAGTTAGTGAAGACCTTGCTTTTGGATAGAAGTTCACTAACTAAAAACTTCTGTAAAAAAATATCCTCTGTGCTTAAATAGAGCCCTATTCCATTGACCGGGCCGAATCACAATTTAATAAGGCTGTAAATATGGAAATTTTGAGGCTGTATTCATTGAAAACAAATGTAATATTTTTGTGTTCAGAATCTGAAAAATATTTCAGCAACAAAAAAAAAATTGTAAACAAAGGGCCAAATGGCTGTAGATGCATTCAATGTAATGAAAAAAAGAATGAATTGAAAAGCTAAATAAAAAAAACATAAAAATATGTATAAACGTATCAGATCTTGTCTCACACTTTTGTATTCCTATTTCATCAGCAGCCTAACCAAGAAAAAAATCTCAACAAATAGATAACAGTCCACATTAGAAATTATATAATTGGTGGCGCTACACTAGGAAGTGGTATGCCCTGTATTTCCCTACGCCCATATATTTATAGGGAAATCTGTAGCAAGTTCTACCAGTGGTGAAGGTGGTGCAGTGCACTAGGGCCCTCCTCTAGGGGGGGCGGGGGGCCGTGCTGTGTAATAGTTTTTTGTGGCCTCCTTGACCACACACCCCCCAGCCAGAAAATACAATACCCCCCTATATTTTCTTTTCAGTTAGCCACTAGGGGAAATAAAAAATGTCTACTCTAAGGTAGTATTCCACCAAAAATTTAGGCAACATGCATAAAGATATGCTTACATTTTAGAGTCTTCTATAAGGTAAATAACGCTTGCCAAGTTTTCGTCTGAGTTTTCTTATTACATTTCAATGTTAATACATTTCTCCCATAGAAAATAGTCTGATGTTTCGGGATTTGGATTTGACATATACAGCTTCTTGCCGTTAGTGAAGATGGTGCTATGATGTCACTTCCTTGACAATCTGAAACAGCCCCTCTCAAATCGTTTTGCCAAATAGGCTTCAACTGGAGTAAAGACTGAGTCCTGGAAAATGAGAGATGATTAAAGGTTCATTGTAATAGTCATACATTAGTGGGTTTAATTTGCTGTTTTAGAACTTGATTACATGGCTGCTGTAAGAAATCTTTGATTGAACATTCCACGTAGGAAGCCACATTGCTATTACATACTTCACACAGCAAACCCATACAAGGAAACACCCATGAGTGATCGATAGCTAAGAACAGTTCCTAATTGGCGAGAGATTGTACCTAAAGTGCGATTACATGGCATCCATAAGAGCTTACTAAGGCTCTCTAAGGACTCTAATGAAATTCAATGGAAGCCTACACACCTACAAGCACAAAAGGTGTCTATCTAATGGCTAATACCACCTTATACAACAATACTAAAGAGCAATCAAACAAATACAAATGTCAATTACAAATACAAGCTCACACTTATATATTTATAGCTCACTCAATAATGATCATATATTATCATTCAATGTATACTCCCTGACATTTAATACCATGTTATAAGTGTGAAATAAGTATAATGTGATCTATGCTATGTACAGTATATCACATATATAGTTGTGAGCATACGAGTTGTTGCTAACGCTTGCGGGCTCGCGTAGCGAGGATCGCAGTTGATGGCAAGGAGCGCCAAAGGTGCTCCTTGCCAGCAACTGCGACCCTCGCAAAATTTACGTCGTAAGGCAAACAAAATACAAGACACGTTACAACCCATTACGACCTTGCAAAAAACGCCCGCAACACGCGCACATCAAAACATGAAAAATACAACAAACACACACAACAAATACATAAAAAGCTTACTTACAGGAAGAGGGAGCATCCAGGACATTGAAAACTAAAGTTACACCTCAATTTAACTCAAATTAAAAGAGTTTCGACACTAAAAATCTCTCTAAGCAAGAGAAAAAATGGCCGCCGAAAAAACCTGAAAACGAGGCTACAGCAGTCTAAAGACGCAAAACACCACCAAACACCTAAGTATTTGCAGAAAAACCCCTACAAGATTAGAAAACAAAGACGGAACCCGCGCAACCCCCAAAAACATTACAAACACAATAAATACAAACAACAAACACATAAAAAGGTTACTCACAGCAAGGGGGGGCACCGAGGACCTCTGCAAGTGAAGTTACACCTCCATTTAACCACAAATTTTGGAGTTTAGAGACCCGAAAATCACCTAAGCGAGAGAAAAAATGTCCGCCGAACAAAACGAAAACGAGGGTTAAGGTCCCTAAACACGCAAAACACTACCATAAACACGCAAAACACCACCAAACAGCTACAGATATTCCGAAAAAGTCGCACGACATAGAAAAGGAAGGACGCTAAATCAGCCACAATATATACACCAAACACCATTAGCTCACTTACAATTTCATTGCCGTCATTTTTTGACGGGCAATTCGCTAGTATGTAAAAATAGGAAACCTCAATGTGTTCTGAATGTTTGAGTTGGAAACATGCAGCTATGTCTTTAACTTTACTTGGGTTCCTTGGCCTTTGACACTCAACTGCTTACGTAACACTTAAGGACTCTTGCACGCACTCACATTCTATTTGCTTTATCTGACAATCCCCCTGATTATGTATCAGTAAAGTCTTAAGAAAGCCAGCCTCTGGGAACCATGTAATTGCTATATAAATGCTTCCATAAGAGCTCCAGTAGTTATATATCATTCTTGCAGAGTTTACTCCCCCCCCCCCCCTTCTTGTTTTTTTATTAAAATGAGCCTCTAAATGTAAGACATACCAGTGATTTGTCTCACCAAAAATAAGGTTTGCCTTTAATAGCTAGCAATAAAATTATATATAGGCTAGCGTTCCATATTGTAGGATTTACCACTATTTATTAACATGCACATTCGTTGCACACTTTCTTCTCCCTTCCCCTTTCTTCCATTGCAAATATTCACTTAATTAGCAGACTTTTCCTGCAACTATCAAATTTCAATATTTTTTTGTCAATACAATATTCACAGCCCATTTTCACATAGTAATTGTACTCACGTACTTATTTAGCTTAACTCACAACACATTACACTTAATCAATATTTTGTTATCATATAAAATTTCGCCAATGCTACAGAATCTGGCAAAGACTAACAGCCTTATTAAATTGCGATTCGGCCAATTGAAAAGGGCTCTATATAAGCACACAGCATTTTTTGTTTACAGAAGTTTTTAGTTTGTGAAGACCTTGCTTTTGGATAAAAGTTCACGAACTAAACACTTCTGTAAAAATAATATGATGTGGGCTTAAATAGAGCCCTATTCAATTGGCAGAATTGCAATTTAATAAGGCTGTAAGTGTGGCAAGCTAAGTTACTCTGGAAAAAGGCGATATTATCTATTCATCACTGCCACTAAGTCCACTAATATTTTAGGCATGCTGATTACCTCAATTGTTTAGGTCTGGACAGTACCTAATTGTGTGCTAATCTGTAAAGTATAGGGCCTCTTTCTTATTAAGCATGGTGTTTTTTTATATTTTCCCATTAAAATTATGTATTTTTATCCTTTAAAAAATGTTCTTTTCCTATAAACTCTTAGCACCCAAGTTTACTTGAAAGCCTTGTAATGGAGCCTTTAGTTGTGGATTACACATGTGTTTTTAAATAATAAAATAAAGAATGGTAACTTTGAAATTAGCATTATTGCTTCCAGAACTTCACAGTATCTGAGAGGGATTTGACAAAATCCAACATGTTTTAGATTTAGAATTCAGCTACTGCACCTACCCAAATGTATACATTTGCTGTATTGTACACCTGGTTATTTTGCCATTCACGTCTCTTTCTTCATTATCCCTCCCACCATAGATTTACCCGTTTAATTCTCATTCTCTCCAATCCCAATTTCACCTTTCTCTCCTCAATCCTTCCCATCTATCTCATTTTCTACTTTCTGCCATTAATTAATATATTATTGGCATGATTAAATATGTTTCTGAGGCATTTTCAATATGTGTCGTAATCATGCTCAATTTAAATGGAGCAGATAAGACATAGAGATAGAAGGATCATCTTAATTCTGATCATTTAGACATTAATTCGTTGTTCAGCAATAAGATCAAATTTAGTGTTATACTCTCATTTGGGTACATACTGTAGTTTACTACTTGTAGTAAGTTGTGTCTCTCCATTGCTGTTGCTTAGTCGTGGAGTTGTGTCCTACTTTCCTTGACCCTATAGACCTCAACACACCAGGCACATATATTGCTATGTATCTGGTTGTGCTTATCCATATGGTTTTCTTGCCAAAGATGCCGGGGTGGGTTGTCAGACCCTTCTCCAGTGGACCATGAATTGTTGGACTTCTCTGCTATGACCTGACCATCTTGAGGGACCCTAGAATGGTATATCTCTCTGCTTCTTGGAGGTACACAAGCCCCATCCCCATGACAAGGTAGTGATCCAGAAGGGGAATATACATATACTTACAAACTATTATATATCTTTCTCTCAGCATTTACAGTATATGGGTTTATAATAAACTGTCTTTGAAAAAAACATATATACCACAATTGGAAGGTAGGGAACAGTCAGATTTGGGGTGTCAGCTACTACTGTACCTTCCAGCTTAGGAGCAATGCCTTTAGTAGTCATAGGAAACTGATATATTGCCCTATCTGTCACTAGACAAGACTGATTGTTTCTCCATTGTTGTTCACAAGCGCAAACCATCCAACTTGAAGGAGCTGGAGCAGTTTTGCAAGGAGGAATGGGCAAAAATCCCAGTGGTAAGATGTGGCAAGCTCATAGAGACTTATCCAAAGCGATTTGGAGCTGTGATTGCCACAAAAGGTGGCTCTACAAAGTATTGAATTTAGGGAGGTGAATAGTTTTGCACATTAAGATATGGAAACTGCAATATTTTCTTTTTGATCACAAATACACATTGGTTGCGATATTCATGTTCATCATTTGTCACCAGTTACAACATGTACCTTGTCATTATCTGTTTATCGGTAACATCTGAGTTCGATGATAGACGCACTGCGCACTCCTCCAACCTCTGCGTACATTTTATATAGTGTAGCAAAGACCTTTCCGGAGTTATTATATGTACTAGTAAGTTACCCGTCATAAATTACGGTATCATATAATTTTATCGTCGATTGTCTGAGCTGTCTCTCTGTGCTGCCTCTCTCAGTGTTGCCTCTCTCTCCTATCTCTCTTTCTTGTGTCTCTCTCTCCTGTCTCTCTCTTTTCTGTATGTCTCCCTCCCTATGTCTGTCTTTCTCTCTCCTGTATCTCTCACTCGTATCTCTCTCTTTCCTGTCTTTTCCCTCTCTCACTCTATGTCTTTTGTATGTCTCTCTCTGTGCTGTCTCTCCTATCTCTTTCTCTCTGATGTCTCTCTCCTGGCTCTCTCTTATTTTTTCTCTCTCCCTCTCTTGTCTCTCTTTCCTGTCTCTCACTCTCTCTTGTCTCTCTCTCTCTGATGTCTCATTCTCATGTCTCTCTCTTCTATCTCTCTCCTTTCTCTCTCACACTTTCTCTCTCCACTCTCGCTCTCCAGTCTCTCTCTCTCTGATGTCTCTTTCTCTCTTGGCTCTTTTTATTTCTTATCTCCCACCTGTTTCTCTTTCTCTCTTATCTCCCTCCTGTATCTCTTTCTCTCTGATGTCTCTCTCCTGGCTCTCTCTTTTTTTTCTCTCTCCCTCACTTGTCTCTCTCATGTCTCTCTTTCCTGTTTCTTACTCTCTCTTCTCTCTCTCTCTCTGATGTCTCTCTTTCTCTCTCTCACGTCTCTCTCTTTTATCTGTCTCTCTCTCACTCTCTCTCTCTCTCACTCTCTCTCTCCACCCTCTCTCTCCAGTCTCTCTCTCCAGTCTCTCTCTCTCTGATGTCTCTTTCTCTCTTGTCTCTATTTATCTCTTATCTCCCTCCTGTCTCTCTCTCTCTCTCTCTCTCTCTCTCCTGTCACTCTCTCCTGTCACTCTCCCTCTCTCTTTCCCACCCTCACATCTGGCGTAATTACGCGCAACAGCAATGAGCATTGCAGTCATGCGCCCCGGCATATCATCACGTAATATTTAACAACAGGGAGCAGTGCGCAGGCGTTACACACACGCTGTTAAATATTATACTGGATATAGTGGATTATAATTTTAGAACCAATCAAGCAATAGCTGCACCATAATAATCATTAATAATATTTGTATTAAAATGCATGACGGCCGAGAGGCAAAACTGTCCCACTACACTTCTCTTAATATCACACTCTGAAGCTCTTGGGATTATCAGAAAATCCTGTGTCTCCTTCAAAAGAACCTTCTGCTTTATCTGTAACATTATGGTTGGTTTCAGAAGTGTAATCAAATTTACATTTGCAACAGAGAATTTTTGGCATCAATATCCTACTGAAACTAAACAGATTAACATAATGTAATGAAGTAAAATACTCAGACATATTTAGGATATAATACAACATGGACTTATAACCTATCTATTAGGCAGTCTTTGATCTGGAATTATATGATATAAATTAAATAGATAAACAGAATTTGAAAGGATATTTTTTAATAAGTAATCTAGATAAGCATTTACTTATAACACATTTGCTTATACTATAAGATACAATACCGAGTTCTGAAAGAATCACAATCTCCTTCCTCTTGTGAACTCAGCAGCAACAATGGCAAAAGCTGTAATGAATATATAGAGGAAAGAACAGACACCTTTAAGTTCCAATCACAAGTTATAAACCCCTCCAGCCAAAAAGAAGAAAAAGTAGGAATTGATTATAGAAATATATTAAAATATAACTTTTATTATATTTACAAACAATAAAAAGTGTATATACAGTATAAATAGAAAGTTGATCCAATATAGTAATCCAATATACAATGGCATCTATCAATAAGTGAATATCTCAATCTAATATCATATGAATTGCTGACAGATGTTACCAAATATATACCATTGGATATGTATTGAGGGTTGCCAAATATATAAATAAGGTAGCCAAAAAAATATCTGTAAATATGTACATAAAGGACTGAAGTGGAGACAGAGGGGACAAAATTAGATTAATACTGTGGCCCTATCTAACACTTATAGTGGAAGGCCCTGATGAGAAATCTATAGGGACCCACTATTTATCCCCTATCCCTCAAAGGAATCTAAATCCTACACTATAAATAGCTAGAACTAATCCCCTCTGCTCCACTTACCTTCCAGTCCTAGTTACAGGCTTGCACATCACAGCACAATCTAAAATGGCTCAGAGACAGCGTGCTTACACTGTTTGTGACGTCATCAACAGGCGACCCGCAACACAGCTGATCGATGCGCGCGTTTCGCGTACTTCCGCTTCCTCCAGGATCAGTAACATTAGGATAATAGTCTGGGTCTTTTATAGCTCCCAGACGAGTTCATGTGCACAAATGGAGACTCATTACGAATGCAGTAGGTCCTGCAAGGACAATAAATCATTAGACCAGTGTATTCATTAAAATGACACAGATATAACAGATTACTTGCTCTAATATGAGAAATGACATCTAAAAATCAAATATATATATGAATGATATAGTCTACACAATGATAAACTATATATTTGATTTAACACTTGCTAATGCAATATAAATGAAAAAACAATATTAGATCTTATATAAATGATAAGTTATCATGGTTTTTGAAACATAATCAAGTACATATATAGTACCAGGTCTGCTCTGTATATCTGATTAGTATCAAACATTTCCATAATATAAATATATAAGATATGTCTCTAAAACAGTGATTTGGGCTTATACTATAAGATACAATACCGAGTTCTGAAAGAATCACAATCTCCTTCCTCTTGTGAACTCAGCAGCAACAATGGCAAAAGCAGTAGCAGCACAGTAAATCTTACTAAGCTATGTGAATCACCCATTATTAAAACATTGCGAGAGAACTGCTACAAGTGAACTGCCCCGACAAAGCCGATAAATCTCCATTACTAGTTACTCTGTGACACTCTGGCCCCTAAAGTCCCGGTCTAACTTTTAAAGTGACAGTATAGCACCAAAAAACACAAAAAATTATGACATTTCAACATTATTTGATATTTAACAGTCCGATATCAACATATGTGTAATTCAAAAATATTATATGATATTGTTATGCCCATTTTTTTTATACAACATCCAGGGGTAACACACAACCCAGTACTCAAGGGGTTAATCACGAAACCACTTTGCCTAAGAACAAATGCTCTAATGCACTGTCTATAAATTTGTAATATTTAAACACAAAAAAAACACATATTTATCAATTGAACCTATAAATACAATTGTCAGGTCTTTTTAATATAAAAATATATTATTTAAAAAAAAATATTTGTGGGCACAATTGCATGTCCCGGCTCAGCTCCCCAGAATTCAGTGTAATAACTGTTTTTCTCAGAATTCTGAGCTGGAAGCGTTTTTTTTTTCATTGTTTAAGACATTCAAATGTGAACACAGATGTACTTTTTATTTACTGTACTACTGCACGGTGGAGGGCTTCTATCGCTCTTTTGCCCAACATATTATAAAGGATTGTTGTAATTAACTACCTACTCATAAAATCCACAACACAAGCTGAGATGCCGCTCCATGCTGATGACAGACAGTAAGCTTGAAACAGCTGTACATGGATAGGATTCTCGGCTTGTGCAAAATCCAACCTTGGCTTTGCATTAAAGTTGTGTAATACAGCATGCATAAGCTTAAAGGAAGCCATGTTTGATAATGGCTATGGATTGAAGAGCGAAGCATTTGTGGGCATATTTGCATATCATGGCTCAGCATCCCAGAATGCAGTGTAATAACTGATTTTCTCGGAATTCTGAACAGGAAACTTGTTTTAGACATTCAAATGTGAACACAGATGTACTATTTATTTACTATATATATATATATATATATATATATATTTCTATATATATATATATATATATATATATATATGTATATATATATATATATATATATAGAAATAATCAGAATATTGCAGTATATAGTGATAACTTTTTTATTGCACAAGCATATTCATAAATATTATGACTAGCTTTCTAGAGCAAACCTCTCTTTGTCAAGTCAGAAGCATAAAACTGAAAGCTGACTGAACAGAACTTTTTTTTTTTTAAAGCCTATAAAGTTTTATGATACTTCCACTGCTTGAGATGTGCAAATATATATGACACTTTTTATTTACTCTTACTTAATCTCATACAAACTTACCCACAGCTGACTGAACAGAACTTTGTTTTTTAAGCCTGTCATTTCCATATTACAATGGGAAACTTCTATCAGTTGCTTCTAACTTGACAAAGAGAGGTCTGCCCTTGAAAGCTAGTGATAACATTTATGAATATTTTGTCCAATTAAAAAATGTAACACTTTATTTTGCAATACTCGGATTACTCTATTCAACATTACACACTGAGGGGGGGGGGCGGGGGAGACACAGAGGATGGAGGGAGGTGGGGAAAGAGACACAGTGGAGGGAGGGAGGAAGGGTAAGAGACACAGGGGAGGGAGGAGGAGGGAAGGAGACACAGGAGAGGGAAGGAGAAGGAGAAAGAGACATAGGGGAGGAAGGAGGGGGGAAAGAGACACGGGGGGAGAGGTGGAAAGAAACACAGGAGAGGGAGGAAAGAGACAAAGGGGAGGGGGGAAGAGACATATAGGAGGGGGGGAAAGACAGGGGAGGACAAGGGGGAAGAGACCCAGAGGAGGGAGAGGAGGATAGAGACACAGGAAAGGGAGAGGGAAGAGACACAGGGGAGGGGGGGGGGAGACATGAAATATTATATGGCTGTGGGCTGAAAGGCCTTACCTGGGGGAGCAAATGATTTGCATTAGTATATAAAAAAAGCATAGATGTATGGCAGTACCATAAGTTAGAGCACCTGATTTACATTTAGGCCTATCTTGGTTATTCTAGATATACTAACACAGGGCTTTATACTAATCCCGTCAATAGTAATTATTAGTGCCCTAGAAGCATCCTACCTAGCTATGAGCCTCATTCAGTTGCTCTGATTTAGAGATCCAGGCTCGCATGTGGAGGTTGTGTTGTGGAAAACTTTTGCAGCAAGTGTGATATTTGGCTAAGATGTGGGGTGGGGGTGGGGAAACAGACACAGGGGATGGAGGGAGGTGGGGAAAGAGACACAGTGGAGGGAGAGAGGAGGGGTAAGAGAAACAGGGGAGAGAGGGAGGAGGGGGAATGAGACATAGGGGAGGAAGAGGGGGAAAGACACAGGAGAGGGGGGGAGAGACACAGAGGAGGGGGGGAAAGAGACACAGTGGAGGAAGAGGGGAGAAAGAGACATAGGGGAGGGAGGAGGGGGCAAAAAGACACAGGGGATGGAGGAGGGGGGAAAGAGACACAGGGGAGGAAGAGGGGGGAAAGAGACTCAGGAGAGGGGAGAAAGAGATACAGTGGAGGGGGGAAAGAGACACAGGGGAGGAAGAGGGGGGAAGAGACACAGGGGAGGGAGAGGGGAGGAAGAGACACATGGGAGGGAGATGGGGGAAGAGACACAGGGGAGGGAGAGGGAAGGAAGAGACACAGGGGAGAGAGGGGGAGAGACACAGGGGAGGGAGGGGGGGAGACATGAAATATTATATGGCTGTTGGCGGGAATGTCTTCCTAGATGGGTCATAATTATTGCACCATTCTCTGTATGTAATTACTATAAAAGCTGGGTTTATTTATATTTCTGTTCAGTCAGCCAGTCAGTAGCAGCCATTTTGGATATTTTTGTTGCTGATGGTGCTGACCCACATTTTTGTCTAAGTAAAATCCAATAATAATAAAATTATCAGAGGACTCTGATTATTGGTATCATGACTGGGTTTTGTAGTAAAATGTGGTCTGTGGGTATGTTTTTTCCCAAACAGTCTCAAGTTATTATGCTATTCAATTGACTTCCGTTTGTGGACTCCGATCGAGTTACGTGCTCCGAGCTGTGATTCAATGCTATTTGTTAAATCACAAGTTACTTCCCTCCAAGCCTTTGATCTTTCACGGCCGCAAGAGTTGCGATCCGTAAAATCTTGAATCGCTACTCAATTCCTCCGATTCCCCCTCACTAACCACTCCGTCAAGCCCGCAATTTGCAAATATCTAACCACAAGTTACTGGTACCAAGGAGGTCTCGCAAAGGGCTTAATGACAAATCAGAGCACTGTAAAAGGAAATAACAAAGCAATATGGTACTTTTATTGAAAGTGAAAATGATGTTAGGTCTTAGAATTAATAGCACGACATTCTCCAAACTTTATTTCATGTTCAATCTTCGCGTTATATCAATCACGCCAATCAATGTGAAGTCCTACGGGCTTCAACCTCGAAGTTTGTAGGACTTTGAAATCCAACCTCCACTTTTCATTGAAGTCCTACGGGCTTAAACATGATTGCTGACACAATGCAGTAAATCATGGTTCAAGTCTGAGGGCTTCAATGACATATGGAGGTTGGATTCAATGATATACGGGCTTGCCCCATGATCATGTTCAAGCCCGCAAATGCTACTGTCTATTGCATAGTTTCCGATTTTCGCAACTTGCGCCTAACTTGCTGGCCCGGCCAATTGAATAGCATTGCAAAAGTAGATCAAATGGAGCCTGCAACTCAATCGCAGGCATTTGGCTGTGTGCGATCGAGTTGCGAGCCTCACTCTACTAGGGTAGTGCCCTAACTACTAAAAATTTTTGGAAATATTATGGGTACCAAAGACCAGTCGTAAAGGCTTTTAAAGCCTTTACTAAGTGCCATAGCAGCAGTTAAAGAGATAGTACACTATCTCTGTTCAACTACCCAGGCCTATAAAACATTAACCCCTTCAATTATGGTCCTTAAATGACTTCCCCTTGCACCTAACATGTACCCCATGCTGCAGGAGGCCCAATTGGGACCCCCTGCTACCTAACATTAACCCCTTTGGTGCAGGGAGTCCTGATCAGGATTCTCTGGCACCTAAAATTAACTCCCCACTCAAGCCATCTTTTTAACCCCTGCCATGTTATCACTATACCCCTTCTGAAGGGGTACTATAAGTACCCCCGCAGCACCTATTATTAATCCCCTTCACACTGCAGGATCAGAATCCATGCAGCCCCTACATTTTTAAACCTCGCCACAGGGGCCCCGATTGAGACCCCACAGCATTCAAATTTTAACCCCTTCCACCGCTAAGGACCTTTGGAATTTAAAAATGTAGCCTCTACAGCAGCGGCACTTAATATTAACCCCTATCACCCATGGGTCCCTCATTAACCCAATAAGTCTATTCAGACTCCCATGGGACAACTATTAACCCCATTAGACCAAAAGGCATCTATACAGATAGATTTCTCTAAAATATTAAAATTACAGATTGATCAGGGTTGACATCTTTTTCAACCAATTAGAATGCTCCAAATTCTTCTTTAAACTGCAGCAAGCGCGGGAACTGCCATAGTTAATTTTTTTTATAGTGTGTCAGCTTTTTTTTTGAAGGGCCCAGAAGATGAGGACATGGACTTCAATGAAGTTGGATAGCCAGACTAGTCAAGGGCAGAAGAAAACCAGGGCATTGTGGATCAACACTGAAGGATCATTTTGGGTAGGTAAGTAGTGCTATTTATTTTTTTTTTAACATGTAAAAATATTTTTTATTTTAATACTTTTCAATTATTTTATTTGTATTTCTTTTATTTTTTTAATGTAAGTCTTTTTTTTAACGTGTCTTTTTTATTTTGTGTAAAGTAGTTTTTATTATTTTTGTAATGTAGGTTTTTTTTGGTAATTAGTGGGGTAATTAATTTTTTAGTGGGGGTTCATTTGTTTTGTTAGTGGAGGTCCATTTATTTTATTAGTGGGGTAATTAGTTAATTTATTAGTGGGTGTTTATTATTCATTTTTTAGATGGGGTTTAATATATAGTGTAGTATTTTTTTATATTTTAGAATTATTTTTATTTCTAAGTTTATTGGGGGGTTATTAGAATAGTGTAGTGGACCCTCGACACTCATGGATATGTTAGGTGTTAATAGGTGTCCAATAGGGTCTTTATAAACTCCTATGGGACTTTTAGAGCTAATAGGTGTCAAATAGGGGTCAGTATAGACCACTATGGAACTTATGGGGTTAATGAAGGACCCATGGGGGTCTTTATAGACCCCTATGGGATGTATGAGGTTTATAGGTGTCCCATAGGGGTCTGTATAAAATCCTATGTGACGTGTGGGGTTCATAGGTGTCCCATAGGGGTCTGTATAGACCTTTATTTAACTTATGGGGAGTTAATATTAGGTGCTGCCCTGGTACTTATAGTACCTCCACGGCATGGGTTACATTTTTAGATGCTGTGGGTCCTTTATGGACCCACACAATGGGAGGGGTTAACATTTAAATGCCAATTGTTATTTTAGGTGGCAGGGGGACCCCGATCGGAGATAGGGGATTGAGGATGCCCGGGGATTCTCTCCAGCAGGGATTTAAATGGAAGGAATTCCCAGGGCATTGGCTTCCTCCAATAAACTCAATATATTGACATGTACAGCTAGACGTAGACAGCTATCAAGGGAAGGAAAGCACTTAAAGCATTCATTGCTTTAAAATTCAGCATGTAATTTAAATATCCAATTCCGAAAGAAAAAAAACATTCTTTTTTACAGGTCACTGTTTAGTTTTGAAGGAAAAACATGATATTTTGAAGTATCTTCAAATTAAAAATCTTATTTCTTATTTAATAAAGAAAGATAAAGAAAATTCTAGTATTATTCAAAGGAACAAAGGACAACTTACCTCCAAAAGTTATAATAGTTTATTTATAAAACAAAATAAAATTATAGATAAATATAGACTGAAGGAAGAAGGCTTTCGTTTTAAAATTAAAGATAAACAGTGGGAAGAAACCTGATGTAAAGCAAAGAAAGATCACTCAGTAGTATTATTTTAGACAATATTTATAAAATATTCCACTGGTGGCTTTGTACACCTTAGAAACCAGAAAACGTCAAATGGGAATTAAAAAAAAATTGTCTTTTTATTTGAAAAGCTGTGGTGTACAAGGACATATTTACCGCTGATAGTTGATATTTTATATATAAGTTTTGCAAGAAAAAGTTTATTTTACAGAGATATTCTTAAAACAACAAAGATTGATGACTATCATTATCAGTTTACAAGGAGAATAATTTAAGTATGGTTTATAAAAACATACACACAAATCGTTCTGCAAAATGACAACAGCTTCTTAATAGAATAAAACACCAATGCCTTCTTTAGAAATACATAAAATTAATTAGTTTTTTTACTGAGATGGAACATCTACAAAGTAGATTTCGCAAATCATAGGAGAAATATCTATCTATGGCCAGCTATGGATTATGTATCAAAATAAGATTTGCATAAGCAACTGTTGAAAAGCTGACAAACTAGATTACCATTCTATAGCTATCAGTGTGAGCCATTGGTTGGTAGATAAATATATAGGCATATGTAGTTCAATTGAATGCTATTAAGATAACACTGGGATTAAAACACAAAAAGTCCTAAATATTAGTTATACTAACCAGCAGTATAATTTATAGATTTGCAGGGCACTAAGATGGTATGGTCAAGCACTTATTAGCACAAAGTAATTGAAATTAGATTTTCCCTGAGGTTTTACACTAAAACACGTAATATTATCACAAAAGATGGGGAAAGGAAAACACTTTATTGCAGTAAATATTGCCAAAAGTTAAACATTATCCTAATGGCATAAAAAAAACAATAGATCAAAGAAGGCATCCATAATGACTCAACATACAAAGAGAAATTATGTATAAGTGTCGCCAAGGCCTCCAAACCACAGGTAAGAGAAGTAGATCCCTGTGATCTCAAGGATACCTCCTACCTGGAAGGCTCTACCTATGTAGATTCTCTAACTTCTGTCTGATTCTCTACAAATAATACAGAAGAAAAGCGTTTTGTTTTATACTTTCCCTGAAGTTCCCTGAAGTTCTAAATACTGATATTTAATTTGAAGCACAATGATCTCTTAGAGTGTTGCCAAACTGGATAGTATGAATTAAAAAAATATTAAAAATAAAGAACAAATGTAAATAATTAGAGCATCCAATAAGACTGTAGACAAACAATAGGGATAGGAATAAAGCCTCCTGAGATTGACTATAAACTTATAAGAACAATGTAAGGCTAATATCTCAATCAAATAGCACTTGCTCTAGTAGTAGTGGTCTTATAGGACTTTTGGGTTAGTTGCATCATATAGGTCATAAGCTGTTAACAAAATGCACACATGTGGCCCTACAATAGGGAACCTCACGACCAGTCTTGTACAGCAAAACAAAAAGAAACCCTACTTTTATTGTCCAACAGCCGTGTCGCAACTCTTGCGGTTTTGTTAAAACAGGGATTGTATATACTAAAAGACACGTTATGTGTGTGATATCAGAACGCGATAGTTCGTTAACCTCATATATTCTAGCTGAAAATGAAAGCAAGGCAAGATCAGGAACTGTATTTTGGAGAGGCGAGGTTGGTTCAATGAGATGTCTGAATGTGAAAGTAGGAATTTATTGGATGATGTAGATTATTATTATTATTATTATTATTATTATTATTAGAATTTGCATGAATTGGAGAAATGGGCAATTAAATGGCAGATGAGATTTAATACGAAAACATTTAAGGCTATGCATCTAGAAAGGAAAAATAACCAGGCAATTTATAAACTTAATTAAACAGTTCACAATGCCAAGCAGCAGCTGCAAAGGCAAATAAAATATTAGCATGTATTAAGAAGGGTATAGAAGAAAGGGAAGCAAATATAATTCTACCACTATACAAATCCCTAGTACGCACTCATTTGGAATATGGAGTACAGTTTTGGGCACCACTTCATGAAAAGGACATTTCAAAACTGGAAAAGGTACAGAGAAGGGCAACAAAACTAATAAGGGGAATGGAGGCGCTAAGTTATGAAGAAAGACTAACAAAATTAAACTTCTTTTCTTTAGAAAAAAGGCGTCTAAGAGGAGATATGATTACCCTATATAAATACATCTAGGGTCAGTATAAAGATTTGTCAAGGGAGCTTGTTATGCCAAGAGGTTTCCAACTGACAAGAGGACACCTTGGTAGAAAATAAGTTAGTTTGGTTAGTCTTTCTTCATAACTGAGGCCCTCCATTCCCCTTATTAGTTTTGATGTCCTTCTCTGTACTTTTTCCAGTTCTAAAATGTCCTTTTTATGAAGTGGTGCCCAAAATTGTACTCCATATTCTAAATGAGGGCGTACTAGGGATTTGTATAGTGGCATAATTATATTTGCTTCCCTTGCATCTATACCCTTCTTAATACATGCTAATAGTGTATTTGCCTTTGCAGCTGCTGCTTGGCATTGAGAACTGTTACGTAGGTGGTTGTCCACAAGCACTCCCAAATCTCTTTCAATGTCTGATACCCCTAGATTTGTTTCATTAAGTTTATAAATTGCATGGTTATTTTTCCTTCCCAGATGCATAACCTTACATTTATTGGTATTAAATCTCATCTGCCTTTGAATTGCCCATTTCTCTAATTTATGCAAATCCCTTTGGAGGGAAAGTACATCATTTTCTGATTTAATTACCTTGCACAACTTTGTGTCATGAGCAAAAATGTCTAAGTCTAAGTCGTTAATGAATATGATAAAAAGGAAAGGACCTAATACTGAACCCTGAGGAATCCCACTTACCACATTAGTCCATTCGGAGTATGTTCCATTTACAACAACCCTTTGCTTCCTGTCTTTTAGCCAGCTCTCAATCCATGTGCATATATTTACTGCAATTCCTGTATCCCTTAGTTTGCAAAATAGTCTCCCATGTGGCACTGTATAAAAAGCCTTTGCAAAATCTAAAAAGACCACATCAACTGAGTTGCCTTGATACAAGCTCCTACTAAACTCCTCATAGAAACTAATTAGATTTGTTTGACATGACCTATCCCTCATAACTCCATGTTGGCTCCTACTTATCATCCTGTTTGAATAGATATATTCTTGTATCTTATCCCTCATTAACCCTTCTAAAAGCTTTCCCACTACAGAAGTGAGGCTTACATGTCTATAATTCCCCGGATTTGCTGTTGCTCCCTTTTTAAATATAGGTATCACCTCTGCTTTTCTCCAGTCATCTGGTAGATACCCTGTGCTGAATGAATCTTGAAGAATTAGATATAATGGTTTGGCTATTACAGACCCCAGCTCCCTTAGTACCCTTGGATGTATTCCATCAGGACCTGGGGCTTTATTAACATTTATTTTTCCCACCTTTTTTGGATTTCTTCCTGTGTTAACCAGTTATTTGGCAAAGGTAGTGTAGCCCCATTATGGTGCAGTGACCCAACCACTGGTGCCTCCCTTGCGTATACCGAAGAAAATAACCTTTTTTAGCTCATCTGCCTTTTCCTGGTCAATAATTATCAGACTGTGTCACTTACTAATGTTCCTATAGCTTCTTTACTTGCCTTCTTCCCATCTATATACTTAAAAAATATTTTAGGGTTAGTCTTACTCTCCTTTGCAACTACATTTAATTTTTTTATTTTAGCCGGTCTAATTGCCCTTTTGCAAGCCTTGTTGATTTCCTTGTATTCCCGTAAAGCAGTCTCTGTCCCCTCTTGTTTGTATAATTTAAATGCCTGTTTTTTACTCCTTATCTTGATCTTTAAATCATTGTTAAGCCACATTGGATGGGATTTACTCATTTTACTTTTATTCCCACACAGTATATGCTGATGTGTATGTATATTTAGTAAGGATTTAAATGTTGTCCACTTGTGGTCAGTGTTTTTACCTATCAGTTCTCTGTCCCAGTCCGTACTTTGTATTGCTGCCCTAAAACCTTTAAAATGTTTCTTTTAAAATTAAGAGTTTTTGTTGGTCCCTTAAAATTTTGTTATTTTAATTCAATCTCAAATGAGACTGTGTTGTGATCACTGTTTCCCAAAGGTTGCCCTGTTCCAACATTAGATACAATATCAATATTATTTGTAATGAGTAAATCTAAGATAGCTTCATTTCTAGTAGGTTCTTGTATAACCTGGGCCAGATAATGATCCCTGAGTGTACTCAAGAACCTGCTCCCCTTAGCTGAACTGCTGGTCTCATTTATCCAGTTTTAAAAGTGAAAAGATTCCACCTTAAAGAAAGAAAAGGGTTCTTCACAGTAAAGGTGGTTAATCTGTGGAATTTTCTACCAGAGGAGGTGGTGACAGTGGAGTCAATATATAACTTTAAAAAGGGATTGGATATATTTTTAAATAAAAAGAGTATTCATGGTTATCCTGGATAATTAGAGAGTGAGAGAGAGAGAGAGTATTGATACAGGGAGGAATCTGATCGCCAGTGTCTGGAGTCAGAAAGGAATTTTTTTTTTTCTTTTGAGAAAATTGGCAAAGTTTCACTTGGGTTCTTTTCTGTTTGCCTTCCTCTGGATCGATTAACAACTAATCCGCATATTGCAGATCAGAGGAAATCTTAAAAGGTTAATTTTGATGGGCTAAAATTATTTTTTAAACCTCAATTACTATGTAACTATGTAACTATGATTAGCTGCACATAGGATGCTCTGCTAAGTATATTTGTCAGTGAGGGCTGTTCTAGCAGCAGCAGCTTTCACTGCTCACTTACACACAGGTAGGTTCGGCTGCAGGATGCAGTGCTAAACCCAGGGAATGTAACCCCAACACTGCCCTGGCTCAGTCACTCATGCCCGGGGAATGTAACCCCAATGCTGCCCTGGTTCAGTCACTCATGCCCGGGGGAATGTAATCCCAACACTGCACTGGCTCAGTCACTCATGCCAGGGAATGTAACCCCAACACCGCACTGGCTCAGTCACTCATGCCAGGGAATGTAACCCCAACACCGCACTGGCTCAGTCACTCATGCCAGGGAATGTAACCCCAACACCGCACTGGCTCAGTCACTCATGCCAGGGAATGTAACCTCAACACCGCACTGGCTCAGTCACTCATGCCCCGGGAATGTAACCCCAACACTGCACTGGCTCAGTCACTCATGCCCGGGGAATGTAACCCCAACACTGCACTGGCTCAGTCACTCATGCCCAGGGAATGTAACACCAACACTGCACTGGCTCAGTCACTCATGCCCGGGGAATGTAACCCCAACACCGCACTGGCTCAGTCACTCATGCCCAGGGAATGTAACCCCAACACTGCCCTGGCTCAGTCACTCATGCCCAGGGAATGTAACCCCAACACTGCACTGGCTCAGTCACTCATGCCCAGGGAATGTAACACCAACACTGCACTGGCTCACTCACTCATGCCCGGGGAATGTAACGCCAACACTACACTGGCTCAGTCACTCATGCCCGGGGAATGTAACCCCAACACTGCCCTGGCTCAGTCACTCATGCCCAGGGAATGTAACACCAACACTGCACTGGCTCAGTCACTCATGCCCGGGGAATGTAACCCCAACACTGCACTGGCTTAGTCACTCATGCCCAGGGAATGTAACACCAACACTGCACTGGCTCAGTCACTCATGCCCGGGGAATGTTACCCCAACACTGCACTGGCTCAGTCACTCATGCCCAGGGAATGTAACACCAACACTGCACTGGCTCACTCACTCATGCCCGGGGAATGTAATGCCAAGACTGCCCTGACTCAGTCACTCATGCCTGTTTGCTTCCAGGTAAAACTGAATTGCAGAGACGTACAGTAGATGCAATCTAGGTGCCTATAAGCATTTTGTGGCATGACAACCTTCCAGCATTTGTTGAGCCCTGTAGAATTTAATTTTATTTAAAGTACAGTATTCCATTTTTTCCTGGTTGCTTGAGTTCTGGTTAACTGAGAGTCTACTGTATAGGAAATAATCAATAAACGTTCTCTAGTAATATTGGATGAAATATTCAGGTATGTAAAGTACATTGTTTTTATGATAAACTATTTAAAGCACTGAGGAATATATATTATTCTTACATATGCTTCATTATTATATCATGGGTATTTTTACTTAGTTTAGCAGACATGCAAACACAGCTGCGCTTAATTATATACATTATTATATTATTTTTAGGCATAAGAGAAAATGCACTCCTAATCATTATCATTAAAATTAAGTTATGATAAAATAATGACTAATTCTAAGAACTAAATGTACATAATGATAATGCAGTCATTAAAGTTTAGCAATTCAGCACTATAATTGCATATTCAAAAATTATAGCTGATGCTCTCATTTTCCTTTTTTATTTAGCAATAACATTTCTGTCTGCAATTTTCTGCTGCTCTGCTGCTGAGAGTTTCAGGATTCCCCAAAGTGCAGTAACCCTGGCAGAAAAAAAATTCTGCTGAATAAAATAGTTTTAAACACAATACATATTTATGGATCTCAGTTGGAGGAAGAGTGAGTCAGATTCTAATTATGAACATGATTGTTGTTTAGTCATTCAGTTGGGTCTGACTCTTTGTGACCCTATGGCATGCAGCATGCTAGGCACAATATTTATGTCTCTGCTGTGCTTATCCATAAGGTTTTTTTTGGCAAATAAACTGGAGTGAGTTGCTAGTTCCTTCTCTAGTGGACTGCAATTTGTCTGACCTCTCTGCTATGACCTGCTTATCTTGGGTGACCCTATATGGTGTAGCTCACAGCTTTAATGAGGTACACAAGCCACTTCACCACGACAAGGTAGCAATCTAGAAAAGGGCCTATTTATGTATTGGATAGTAAATTATTTTGCACTATTATCTCCTTATTCATTTTTTTTTTGCTTTTGACTAATATCTGGCATAAAAATGGTTTGTAAATAACATATAAACAGTGGTCGGGCTACTGCTGGTGCAGCAGGTGCAAAACACAAAGGCCCATCCATATGTAAAAGCCTAATGCTACTAACTGCAGTTGCTGATGGACTCTTAATTTATTTGGGGAGAGAGGCAGATAATTACTTTTATAGGGAGACCCATACAGGCACTTTTTTATAAAGAAGTTGAAAGGTGGGTCTCCATAATCATTAAAGTGCCACTTAATTCAGCCCAATTTGGACCACATCACAGTAAAGATATCCTAAAAGCTTGCTAAAATACTTTTGTATTTTTTAAATATGTGCATTTTTTCACTGAGAAATCAAAGAAAGCAAGATCTGTGTTTACATGTGTCAATGACTGCCCACTGCCAGACAAGCAGCTACAGCTCTGTGTAGTGAGCAAAAGAGAAAAACAAGTTAACCCTTAACAAATCAATATGTGCTGCAATCACCTAATCACATGCTAAACTGTCTGTTATTACTTATGCAATAGCCAGTAGGCAGGATACACTTTGTATGTAAACAACCTTAAAACTTTAGATTTGTTAGCTGTTATTAGTATAAATAAAATAAAAAAATAATTTTAACATACTATCTTGAAGAGTGCTGACAGTGAATGGTTCTTTAAACTATTTTGTACTGTTATCTTTTATGTTCATTATTATTTGCTTTTATGTGTATGATCTGTGTGTATAAACAAAAATAAAATAAGTTTACACAAACAGATATCGGAAAATCTATGGTGTGCATGCAAATATTTTCCACTTATTCCACTCAATATATATTAAAATGTTGGATTGACGTATTTTACTGAGATATCCTTAGTTAAAATGTCTCTTTGTAATTGTTGATTTAATATTGAATTTTTAATGCTGTCCTGCATTGATGAGTTTATACTCTGTACTAAGGTGTCCGGGGGTCCATAGCAACAGTGACCGATTAAATCTTTTTTTTTTTTTTTGATTCTTTGTTTGCTGCGATTTGGTGCCAAAATAGGGTTTAAATAGCACCAATAAGCTATACCACATATTTTGAAGCCTTTTATCACTGATGAAGCCATATTTTTCATGGCAAAATGCGTTTGATGTGCTTTCTATCCTTTATTGCAAGATATATTTACTTTGCTTTTATTGTTCTATTTTTAAGCATCTTTTTATAGCCTTTTTGTATTATTAACAGTATTATTTGATGGTCTAGAGACCAGCTTTTGGGCCTTTTGTGTTATATTAACTGTTATATCTACCATTATATCTATTTTTACTTACACTCCAATAAATTATTTATTAATAATAGTTATGAGTTTAAGTGTGTGTGTGTTAACTGGGGCTACTTGTATATATACTCACCAATTTGTCACTGTAGAGATAAATATTAGATATAGGAGTATAGGGTCACTCCAAGTAGCCATACACACTAGCACTTTGTTCCTAGAGAAAAATGCACACATATATATATATATATATATATATATATATATATATATATATATATATATATATATATATAGCTCCGTGGACCACTACATCAAGGATTGGTGTAACCTTACACAGCCTCTTATGAACGGAAGAACGTGGGTCCTAGATAAGGGAAAGGACCATTTATCTCCTGTGACAAGCCTGAAAAATGTGACTTGATTGGCATACATTTTTATATATTACTGTATTTCCACATTGGTTTATCTGCACTAGGTGGCGGTGAGCTTCTCTCCCCCTGCCTGTTCAGCAAAGAAACTGCACATTCCTTTAACTTCCTGTTCCATTCCGGATTAAGACTCAGACTGATTGTTTTGGTATAAAGACTGATGCACTGCACCTTCTCTGATGACACACACAAGGGAATTACATCCACCTTCTCAAAGACCAGTTAGCGCTACATTCAACTAACCAGTCATTTTGGTGTTTTTTGTCTAAATGTTTAGATATATTCTATTGCCTCAAGCTCGCAACTTAAGTCTTTCAGCCTCCACATGTAAACTCTGCCTTTTTAAGTAGGATTTCGGGGGGCATGGCAATCTGGCAATATTTAAGCAAACTTGTAATTTACTTCTTAGACACAGCCAATATATTCTAGTCCATGTGGGTTTCATTATATGTATTAACTCCTTGACTCCTGGGATCGACATTACTCAGAAATACCAGTTAAAAATAGTTTTATTTGAATTGCATATTTATGGGTTTTAGACTGTTGTGCAGTTAATTTTAATGTATTTCCATGCATTCCCATGTTATTAAAGTGCATTATTGTGTGTTTAATTGCTGTTACAGCTCTAATAGGTATCGGAAAAAAACCTTGCAAGTCCTATTTAGTACTCATAATATTTTTGACAGAAAATTTTGACTTTTTCAAGTTGCAGGTCAGTTTAATTTGAGTTACACGTAAAGTTCTAATAAAATATTAATTTTGTCTAACTTTAATTGATTAGCACTGGTAATGTTCAAGTTGTGCTATAACCAAAAAAGATGTAAGCCCTAAGTTGTGGCTTTGTCTGGCCCATAGTGATTGCGGGCGGGGAACTCATAATCGGATTGCGAGTAGCTAATAGAATATGTAACAATTTTAAGAGCGATAGGACCTCATTCAAATGCGATTTGGCCAATTGAGTAGGGCTCTATATAAGCACAGAGCATATTTTTTTCTAGAAGTTTTTAATTAGTGAAGACCTCGCTTTTGGATAGAAGTTCACTAACTAAAAACATTGTTAAAACATTTTTGCTATGTGCTTTTGAATGACGCCCATAGTGTGTAATATTATGATCTGGGCAATAGAATAGAGAATATACTGTTTTACAGAAGAAAAAAAAATGCTACAAAAAATGTATTAAAATAAGATAACCATTTAAAAATTATAATTTACTTTTCTTTCTATTTTAAAAATTCTGCCTTTATTTGATCATTGACCATGTTCTATATTCATCACATTTCTATATCTACTTCAAACTGGTTTTAATTTCTTTATTATATTAACTAATAACATTTCTGCAATTATCACATTGTCATTATATTTAATTATGCATATGGGTTTAATCTAATAACCTCATACAAAATATACTGTCTGATGGAGGGGATGCACAAAGCTTGTGAGGTCCTGTAAAAGCCAAAGGGTTATTTCCAATTTATGGAATATGGTTTTAAGATGGGAGATTATGTTAAAGTGGATTTTGCACTTCAAAATAGATTTATTTTAAAATCTAGAACTAATTTCCAGTTTCACAGTCCTTGTGTATTGTCACGACTGAGCTTAAGCTCAAATTATACTGTAATTAGCATGGCCACTCTTTTACAGAGCACTATTACTGCAGAGTGCAATGGCTTTCAACCTTTATGATTTGGGGATAGCTTGTTACCATAACATGACTTTTTTTAGTTTTAGACTAAAATGACATAACTGTTCAATATTTCTTAAGTGACCAATCTCCCCATTGAAAAATAAGAGGATGATTTATTGAACAGTAGCATTGTTCAAGATTTTTCCCCGTTTCTATTTCAAAACCACTGTGTTTTTCCAAATTTTGCATGTGCACACGAGTCTTAAAACGGGAAAAACATGAAAACTAACATTTATAGCAATTTTCGGTGAATAAAATGTTTCTATACATAACTTTTGCCCCTTGCTCACTGTGCTTTAGGGAGTACAGCTGCACCTCACTGACGAGGTGCAATAAAGGCCGAAATAACACCTTTGGGCAATAGATGAGCGTGCCCACCACAGCACGCCAAACAAGGGCGCGCGCTGGCAACTGGGTGCCAAATAACAGCGCGGGTGCCAAACAGTTGCAGAGGAGGAGAAAGGTACAGGAGGGGAGACAGAAGGGGGAGAGAGAAACAGGTGATGGAATGGGAGAGAGGCACAGGAGGGGAGAGGGATACAGGAAGGGGGTGATAGATTGGGAGAGAGAGACATACACTATTGTTTAAATGTACAAAATGCCCGGTCATCCACTTATGCCTGCTCCTGTGGAAGCCAAGGCCATCCCACTGCTCTTCATGGGAATCCCTGTCAATGCCAGTATCCTTTCCCCCTCCTCTGGCCACTGCCCCTGTAGATCCTGTTCTACAATCTCTCTGAAATCTGAAGAGCAGTGAAATGGCTTGGGCTTCCACGGGAGCGGGCGCAAGGGGATGACCGGGGCATTTTGTACATTTAAATAATAGTGTATGTGTCTCTCTCTCCCAATCTATCACCCCACTCCTCTATCCCTCTCCCTATCTATCGCCCAAAGGTTCTACCGGCCGAAACGCGTCCGTGATTTGCTGTTTTTCCTGTTCAGGGTAGAATTAGCTGGTATTTTGGGGCTGGATCACTCTTTTGAGTGGGACCAGACTGATATACTACAGGATATTTCTTTGTGTGAAGGGCACAAGTGGCTAGAGTCTCAGAGTAGGTTATCATGTCCATAGAACTAACCTATTAAGGTTAGTTCATTCTCTGATGAACACTCTCTAAATTGAGTTAAGATTATTTTGTGGTAACACCTTGCTCCATAAAAGATTTTTGATATAGACATTGTTAATAACTAAAACACATGCAGCACATTCTCATCTGGAGGCTCTGCCTCTAATAACCAAAATTGGATTAAATATTGGATATGATTATTTCAGAACAAATCTGTATCATTATTTGCTGTTGACATAAACCACTACCACAGTCTATGTCAGGAAGGTAATAGTTCCTCAATCATCCCATCTCTCTCTGGAATAATCAGTTGTCTCTTTATTTGATCTTTTACTTCTAATGCACATTCAAAAATAAATGTTTTCTGCTTTTTATACTATACTTTCCATTAATCTAGCTACATTTCCAAAGAAGTTTGCAGTTTCATTTTGTAAAAGGTCCATTGTAACCGATTGTAATGATATATCGTAACATAAGTGTCTAAAAAAATATATATAACTGAATTGCTTGCTTGATAGAATCTGAAATGTGAATTATTTTCAAATGTTATAAAATAAAAGATCAATAAAAACTTAATGAGGAATAAACATACTGTGTATCTCATAACTTTAATGTAGGTCTTTTCGACAAATAAAAAATAAATTAATATCAATTGAAAGTCAACTGTGTAACCTCATCTTCTCATGACAATAAGCCAATATTTACCTATGTTCTAAAAATGAAAATGTTTATCTTACTTGATTGAATATGATGACCAATATATGCAAACCCTAGTTGAACTTGCTTTATTTTATAAGCTAAGCCACTCCTGCTTTTAGTTTGCATAATGGACTAACTTTCTCAAGTTCGATATACTTTCTGGGAAACTTAATTGGAGAAACACCTAATTGTGGGCAAGGTGCATAAATCAAGAGAAGCAGATTTGGTTTATAAATATAAAAACCCAGACCCTTTATTTCATTATTTGTAACATATAGTAGATGGAAATTTAATTTAATTTAATATTTGCCTGGTGGAAAACTAGAAATCTTGATAGATTTGGCTCCTGGATAAAGGTTAATGACATTCTATTCTATAACCAGGTATGAGATAATTTTAACCTTCCCATTCAAGAACATTTCAGCTACTGCCAAATCAAACATTTCATCACCATAACCAAAAAAATCTAGGAATACGTTATTCTTATTGGCTTACCCGAATATGCGAAAATAATCCCCTAACAAAAGGAACTCTAGGCATGCTATATGACATCTTTAGCTCAGTCCTTTCAGGTCACAAATTTCAATATATGATCAATTGGGAAAAAAACCTAAACCAAACTTGGGATCAAAAGGTTTGGCAAGAATCATGATCCAATCTCTCAAGATGTTCTGTAAATCATAGTATTTTAGAATCCTTCCTTAAGGTTCTGCATAGAACTTATATTACCCCTGAGAAGTTACATAAATGGACAAACTCTATCAATTTTTGCTGTTTTAGGGGATGTCCAGACATTTGATCATTTATTCACATATGGTAGACTCAACCTAAAATCCAAACACTGGAAAGAAATAATAAATATAGACTATAGCCTATGTCTTCTATGGTTATCAACCCCCAAACTATCAACTCCTCAAAATATTTCTCTGCAGTTTACATTTATTGCCACCAAAAGCCCCATAACTAAACAGTGGTGCTCAGACAAATTGAGTCTCCAAGCTTTTAAACATAAATTAAATTACATCAACGAAAGAATCACTCATCTTCTTGCTGATACCCCTCCCAAATTCTTAAATATCTGGGAACCATGGCTAAACACAAACCATAGTTTCACTCTATGACAATCAGCACCTCCTAGGGTCCACTTATCAGATGAGATGGGGGAGTGACTTGGAGCCCTGGTATCGACCATGGAGGACAAATCAAGAGGTAACCTTTTATCTAATTGTTTTATGTATTAACATTATATTCTTTATCCAAGTGACGATGAGGAAATCGAGGAGAGATATATTCCCCCTATTCCCCCCTCTTTTCCATTCTTATTTTTGTCCCTTTTCCTTTTTCAAGTGTTATTACTCTTCTTCTTTTACTTTTTTTTTTATTTTCTCTTTACTTCAGATTTTAGGTTTTTAAAATATCAAATAATGACAACATTGTTTATTATATCTTGTTCTAACTTCCATAATTTAATTTATGGTTGTTTGCTCCAGAATCTTATTGTTATGGATCACAGCACTCAAGGAACAATCGTTAAGTCTCTGATTGTGCTTATGTATAAGATTATCTTTGCACAGATACTGGAGTGGGTTGCCAGTTACTTCTCCAGTAGACCATGTTTTGTTTAACCTCCCGGTTACGGCCTGCCTGTCTCGGGTGACCCTACATTCTGTAGCTCACAGCTTCATTAAATTACACAAGCCTCTTCACCATGACAATGTAGTGATCCAGAATGGGAAGGGTAATTACCTGACTAAAAGCCTTTTTTTTTTATTGGACCTGTAATTTCTTACTAACAAGTCACGTCTGTTTTAGAAGTGATACAAAGATTAGCACATTTCCTCATACACTATTACCTAGCTTTAGAAAACTTGGTTATAAATGACAGGCAGTGATGGAGAGGAACTAATGTGATGGAAATTAGGCTATTAAGATAAATTAAGACATAATTATTTGCTGAATAGGGTGATCATTATGAAGGTTCTGTATTTGTCTGTTCATTTGACACCACAGTCTCAAAAACATTTGCAAATCACTTGCAAAGAAATAAGACTTGAGAATGAAAGACCTGTCCGAGCCATACAATCTTGACAAAGAAAAAGCAATAAATTAAATAGGCAGTGCTTTGTCTGATACGTGGAACTGGATCGAAGTTTGATGAGATGATATTGTATATTATGTCATCGGAGCTCCTGTGTGCTTTATGTTTCGCCCTTATTCAGCACAGAAACAAGAGATTGTACAAATGTCCTAATCCATAATAATGGGAATAATGCAGAAGATATTACATTTATACAGCCTATCGATACATGCTTTAGTGCAGAGCAGAATCCAAAATAGGCAGCAAAAATTGGACAAAACTAAAAAAGAAAGAGGACTATCTTAATTTGTACAAAGGGTGGATAATTACTATGCCCATGTATTTATATTTTTCTAATTATATATTGTGCCTTTGTATATCCTCTGGGTAGGTAACCAAATGTTGGTGTTTGCCTGCTTTTTTATAGTTAAGAAACGTACTTAACATAAAGCTTCTTAGTTCAATTAACATGTTAAAACTGAGTATCAAATGTAGTTTAGTTTAATGTCTCTTTAAAAAGATTTTGATAGTGCTGCCATCTTTCAGCCACATTAAATTCCAAGGCGTAAGTGCCACGTGAGACCCGCAACTGCTTCGCGCAAGAAATTTGGCTGAGTTACAGAGCTATTAAATTAGAACATGCCGCAAGTTACGGGCTTTAGACGCAAACCGAACGTTGGATGAGTGGCCGCGAACGTGATCAATTAGTCAAACCCGTAGTTACGGGGTTTAGATGGAGTCAATGGCAACAGAGATTGTCATAATTACATCACTGAAAGATGGAGGTGGGATTTCAAAGTCTTACGGGTTTCAATTACGAGTTACAATCGTACTCACATTCCAGATATAATGCAATATTGATAAAGCCGTAAATATGATATTCTATTACATTACGAGTTCCATTGTATGTATTAATACATTGATTGGCAGGATCGATATAACACAGAAAGTAAACATAAAATAAAGTATTTTATATTGCAGACTTGCGAGCTTCAGAATGTTGTGCTATTTATTCCAATACCTAATATCACTTTCCCTTTTCATACAGTAGTGTGTGTATATTTGCATTTAAAGTGCTACGAATTGGACTTTATCCCCCCTTGTGGATCCTCTCTGGTACCCATTGGCATCTTGGCTCTATTTGCGGGTTGGGGGCTTGAACGCCAGTGAATTTGTTGCAATTTAATAGCATGATTGGAAATGTAGCAGTTACGGGCTTGACAGAATAAATGATTTGCAGCCGCGAAGTTCCACGTTCCACGTCCTGTAGGCTTATTTCACTCACAATACGCAGTTCGTCAGCGGCCTGCTTTACAGGCCCAATTTAATAGCCGCAAGCCTTGCGGGCTACGATTTTACATGTTAGGGGAATTTAATAGGGCTGTTTGTCAAGTTTCTTTTTTTTTTACAGACACAACTCATACGTGTTCTTTCTTGGCAGATGTACTGATCTATCCCATGACATTTTTCTCTCATCAATTTCAGTAGCTTCCAACTTTTAGAGTTACTAGTTAACAAAGAGAAGTTGGAGTAAAAACATTTGATTCTCACACCAGAAAAAACAATAAAATTAACTAATTTAACTAAATTAACCAAAAAAAATGATAAACACAATTGGATATATTTAAAGGGATGCCTAAAAGAAAGTGTTAAGGAATAGTGAATTACACTATAATTAATATGTTATTTTTGGGGTGTTCTATGTTTTTTGTATAACTATAGAGGAGATTTGGGTATCAGCTGGTGGTGCATATCATCTTTATCCATCTATATTGCTTATAAATGGAAAGGAGAGTTGTCTGGCATATCAGATGGGACTGTACTTATGGACTGGACAAATCTTCCAGAGATTTATTCTTCATGAAACTTCTTTAGCAACCAATTCAGTTTATGATATGCTCAGGAAACAATAGATTGTGAGCGTGCCATTAATCCTTTTTTTTTTTTTTTTGTAATTCCTTTTTTTATTTTCAATTAGGATATACAAAACAACAATATATCAAAATACATTCTTGTCAACTTTGTTACCTAGTTAAACAATCATTTACTTAAAACCATATCAGCATTCACTCCCTTTCATCCCTCCTTACATTCTGGAAGATCTGCGCTATTACTGGTCGTTCAATAATTCCTGTCCCATACTCTCCACTTAAGAGGGTCTGTTCTGATTAACCCACTTTGTATATAGTTAACTTCTAACTCTCTAATATGCTTTATTTTCCAAATAATATCAGAAAATATGGGAGGGGAACTATCTTTCCATTTCTTTATTAATAGATTTTTAGCTATTGAGAAGATAATAATCGCAACTGCTCTGTTTTCAATAGCTACCTCACTTGGAAACATATGTAGAATGCTACATTCTCCCTTAAAAGGGAGTTGATTCCCTGTTAGCTTGTCCAAAAGTTCGTAACAACTTTCCCAAAATTGTTTTATCTTGGGACAATCCCATAACATATGTAATAAATTAGCCTGATTACCGCATTCTCTCCAACACAGTTTATCTGCAGGGGAGTGTGAAATTTGTGCCATTTTCACAGGGGTCATATACCAGTTATTGATAATTTTAAAAAACGATTCTCTGTATGCTGTTTGTTTGATAAATCTGTTTGTCCATTTTAATGCTGTATCCCAGTCTGTTTCGTCTGTTTCTAGTTTTAGGTTTAATTCCCATTGGATCATACCATTAGATTTGGAGTGCTCTCCGGCTGATCTTATGATGTTAAAACATTTAGATACTAGGGGCCCTATTAAATTCTCCCTCGTAGTTCTCTCGGTGCTCGCAAAAGACAGTTTTCCTGCTGTTTGCGAGAACCGAATCTCTCGCAGCCTGCTTTACGATATGACTGCGAGAAAATGGCCGAGAATAGGCTCCGAGAGAGCTACGTAGCCTTAAATCTATGCACGAGTCTCGCATATCGTAAGAATCCCTACGTGGACAAAAAGTCCACGCAAGGGATCCGAAAGCCTCTACGTGCTGCCTCGGAACAGCCCGAGACAGCAGTGTGAGGCTCCCCCCTGCACCCTATACACATCCCCATGCTGCAGGGGTCTCTATCAGGACCCCTGCAGCACCCCCACATTAACCCATTGCAGCGGGGGTCCCCGATCTGCATAGATCAGGCCCCCCGCTGCATTTAAAACTTTTAAATTCCCCGCCGCGGCTCCTTAAAGGGACCGCGGCACACTATTACCCAATCCCGGCCGCGGCACTTAAAATTAACCCCCCTCTATGCTGGGGGTCCCCATCGGGACCCCCGAAGTGTCCCCACATAAACCCATTGCAGGGGGGGCCCCGTTCTGCATAGATCAGGCCCCCCGCTGCATTTAAAACTTTTAAATTCCCCGCCGCGGCTCCTTAAAGGGACCGCGGCACACTATTACCCAATCCCGGCCGCGGCACTTAAAATTAACCCCCCTCTATGCTGGGGGTCCCCATCGGGACCCCCGAAGTGTCCCCATATAAACCCCCTGCAGCGGGGGGCCCCGATTGGCACCGATCGTGACCCTGCTGCAATTCAATTTTAAATTTCCTGCCTCGCGGGTCCTCAAAGGACCGTAAAGGTCCTGAAAGGACTCGCACTAAAAATATTAACCCCAGGCAACTATAATTACCCCATTAACTCATGATGGTCAATCCAGACCACCATAAGGCCTAAATTAACCCATTAACTCATGGTGGTCAATCCAGACCACCATAAGGCCTAAATTAACCCATTAACTCATGGTGGTCAATCCAGACCACCATAAGGCCTAAATTAACCCATTAACTCATGGTGGTCAATACAGACCACCATAAGGCTCTAATTAACCCATTAACTCATGGTGGTCAATCCAGACCACCATAAGGCCTAAATTAACCCATTAACTCATGGTGGTCAATACAGACCACCATAAGGCCTAAATTAACCCATTAACTCATGGTGGTCAATACAGACCACCATAAGGCCTAAATTAACCCATTAACTCATGGTGGTCAATCCAGACCACCATAAGGCCTAAATTAACCCATTAACTCATGGTGGTCAATCCAGACCACCATAAGGCCTAAATTAACCCATTAACTCATGGTGGTCAATACAGACCACCATAAGGCTCTAATTAACCCATTAACTCATGGTGGTCAATCCAGACCACCATAAGGCCTAAATTAACCCATTAACTCATGGTGGTCAATACAGACCACCATAAGGCCTAAATTAACCCATTAACTTATGGTGGTCAATACAGACCACCATAAGGCCTAAATTAACCCATTAACTCATGGTGGTCAATACAGACCACCATAAGGCTCTATTTAACCCCATCAGTCCCATAAGGATATATTATTACCATTATGGGCCTGTTACAACCCAACATTAACCACATAAGTGCCATGATGGTCCTCAAGGACCATCATGACACTAACTACAAACACTACACTATAACCCCCAATAAACCATTTAATCTAAACTAACCCCCCTCTACACTAATCTATTAACACTTACACTACCTACCTACACTACCTACCCCCTAATAAACCTCCCCAACACTCTAATTACAAAAAACAAAAAACCTACAGCACAGAAAACAAAAAACCTACAGTACAAAAAACAAAAAAACCTACAGTACAGAAAAAAAAAACAATTACAACCCCACCCCCCACTACAGAAAACAAAAAAATACATTACAACTCCACCCCCCACTACAGAAAATAAAAAAATTACACACCTGAAAAGGAAAGACAGATAAACACAATACAATACATACATATAATACATTACATACATTACATACAATACATGACATTACATATAATATATTACATATAATATATTACATATAATATATTACATATAATACATTATATACATTACATACAATACATGACATTACATATAATATATTACATATAATATATTACATGTAATATATTACATATAATACATTATATACATTACATACAATACATGACATTACATATAATATATTACATATAATATATTACATATAATATATTACATATAATATATTACATATAGTCCTAATCAAATACACTCTATCTATCTAACATACAATCTATTTAATTTAAAATAAATCCTAACTATATCAAATACATCCCCCTATCTATCTAATATACAAAAAATCCTAACTACATACACAGACCCTTATTCTAAACTAAAATAAAATAATTACAGTCCTAACTACATACACAGACCGTAATTCTAAGCTAAAATCAATAAATTAAGACCACTTACCTTTAAGATGTTGCTTCAGATCACTAACCTATGGGTCAAACAAAAAATAAAAATTAGTACAAAACATTAACATCAAATAAATAAACATTCTATACATTCTAAATATTCAACTCACCTTTACAGCATGTCCCGTCACTGTTTAGCTCTTCCTGCGCGGCCCTGTTAAAAAAAAAACACAATACATGAATACATGATTACAATATATAAACAATAAATAAAATACACAAATAAACATCTATATATACATTTAACTTACCTCCCCGCGATGTCCCCGGCCTTCTCTCCTTCAGCCCCGGCTGGGCCGCGGAACCATCCGCGCTCTAAAAAAAAAAAAGAAAAAAAACTAACGGAGGTCTGCACTGGCAGACCTCCCCGACGCTACTGAACCTCCCGGAGTCGTTTCCGGGAGGAAATTGGCATTGGCGGCTTGTGATTGGCTGAAAAAGCTGTCTATCAATTTCAGCCAATCAAAAGTCGTCAATGTGTGAGCCAATCAGGATGGGATACACCCCAATATCCCACCCTGATTGGCTTAAACACTTGTCTATCTTTCTGGGAACCAATCACAACGCTCAGATGCCTTCAGCCAATCACTATGGGATACACCCCCACGGAGTGATTGGTAGAAGACATCTGCGCATCCTGATTGGCTCCTACATTGACGACTTTTGATTGGCTGACAGCTTTTTCAGCCAATCACAAGCCGACAATGCCAATTTCCTCCCGGAAACGACTCCGGGAGGTTCAGTAGCGTCGGGGAGGTCTGCCAGTGCAGACCTCTGTTAGTTTTTTTTTTAATTTTTTTTTAGAGCGCGGATGGTTCCGCGGCCCAGCCGGGGCTGAAGGAGAGAAGGCCGGGGACATCGCTGGGAGGTAAGTTAAATGTATATTTAGATGTTTATTTGTCTATTTTATTTATTGTTTATATATTGTATTCATGTATTCATGTATTGTGTTTTTTTTTTAACAGGGCCGCGCCGGAAGAGCTAAACAGTGACTGGACATGCTGTAAAGGTGAGTTGAATATTTAGAATGTATAGAATGTTTATTTATTTGATGTTAATGTTTTGTACTAAATTTTATTTTTTGTTTGACCCATAGGTTAGTGATCTGAAGCAACATCTTAAAGGTAAGTGGTCTTAATTTATTGATTTTAGCTTAGAATTAGGGTCTGTGTATGTAGTTAGGAATGTAATTATTTTAGTTTATTTTAGAATAAGGGTCTGTGTATGTAGTTAGGATTTTTTGTATATTAGATAGATAGGGGGATGTATTTGATATAGTTAGGATTTATTTTAAATTAAATAGATTGTATGTTAGATAGATAGGGGGTATTTGATTAGGACTATATGTAATATATTATATGTAAGATATTATATGTAATGTCATGTATTGTATGTAATGTATATAATGTATTATATGTAATATATTATATGTAATGTCATGTATTGTATGTAATGTATGTAATGTATTATATGTAATATATTATATGTAATATATTATATGTAATGTCATGTATTGTATGTAATGTATGTAATGTATTATATGTAATATATTATATGTAATATATTATATGTAATGTCATGTATTGTATGTAATGTATATAATGTATTATATGTAATATATTATATGTAATATATTATATGTAATATATTATATGTAATGTCATGTATTGTATGTAATGTATGTAATGTATTATATGTATGTATTGTATTGTGTTTATCTGTCTTTCCTTTTCAGGTGTGTAATTTTTTTATTTTCTGTAGTGGGGGGTGGAGTTGTAATGTATTTTTTTGTTTTCTGTAGTGGGGGGTGGGGTTGTAATTGTTTTTTTTTTCTGTACTGTAGGTTTTTTTGTTTTTTGTACTGTAGGTTTTTTGTTTTCTGTGCTGTAGGTTTTTTGTTTTTTGTAATTAGAGTGTTGGGGAGGTTTATTAGGGGGTAGGTAGTGTAGGTAGGTAGTGTAAGTGTTAATAGATTAGTGTAGAGGGGGGTTAGTTTAGATTAAATGGTTTATTGGGGGTTATAGTGTAGTGTTTGTAGTTAGTGTCATGATGGTCCTTGAGGACCATCATGGCACTTATGTGGTTAATGTTGGGTTGTAACAGGCCCATAATGGTAATAATATATCCTTATGGGACTGATGGGGTTAAATAGAGCCTTATGGTGGTCTGTATTGACCACCATGAGTTAATGGGTTAATTAGAGCCTTATGGTGGTCTGGATTGACCACCATGAGTTAATGGGTTAATTTAGGCCTTATGGTGGTCTGTATTGACCACCATGAGTTAATGGGTTAATTTAGGCCTTATGGTGGTCTGTATTGACCACCATGAGTTAATGGGTTAATTAAGGCCTTATGGTGGTCTGTATTGACCACCATGAGTTAATGGGTTAATTAGAGCCTTATGGTGGTCTGTATTGACCACCATGAGTTAATGGGTTAATTAGAGCCTTATGGTGTTCTGTATTGACCTCCATGAGTTAATGGGTTAATTTAGGCCTTATGGTGGTCTGTATTGACCACCATGAGTTAATGGGTTAATTAGAGCCTTATGGTGGTCTGGATTGACCACCATGAGTTAATGGGTTAATTAAGGCCTTATGGTGGTCTGTATTGACCACCATGAGTTAATGGGTTAATTAGAGCCTTATGGTGGTCTGTATTGACCACCATGAGTTAATGGGTTAATTTAGGCCTTATGGTGGTCTGTATTTACCACCATGAGTTAATGGGTTAATTAGAGCCTTATGGTGGTCTGGATTGACCACCATGAGTTAATGGGTTAATTAAGGCCTTATGGTGGTCTGTATTGACCACCATGAGTTAATGGGTTAATTTAGGCCTTATGGTGGTCTGTATTGACCACCATGAGTTAATGGGGTAATTATAGTTGCCTGGGGTTAATATTTTTAGTGCGAGTCCTTTCAGGACCTTTACGGTCCTTTGAGGACCCGCGAGGCGGGAAATTTAAAATTGAATTGCAGCAGGGTCACGATCGGTGCCGATCGGGGCCCCCCGCTGCAGGTGGTTTATATGGGGACACTTCGGGGGTCCCGATGGGGACCCCCAGCATAGAGGGGGGTTAATTTTAAGTGCCGCGGCCGGGATTGGGTAATAGTGTGCCGCGGCCCCTTTAAGGAGCCGCGGCGGGGAATTTAAAAGTTTTAAATGCAGCGGGGGCCTGATCAGTGCCGATCGGGGACCCCCGCTGCAAGGGGTTAATGTGTGGGGGCTGCGGGGGTTCCTATGGACCCCTGCAGCAAGGTGTTCATGTGAGGACACTTCGGGGGTCCCGACAGGGACCCCCGCATTGAGGTGGGGTTCATTTTAGGTGCCTGGGGGGGGTTTGGAGTACCCCCCACGGCAGGGCTTATGTGGGGGACTGCCGCGGAGGTCCCTTTTAGGACCCCCGCAGCACTTGATGAGGAGTGGGAGCCTGCGATATCATCTCGCAGGCTGTCACTCCTCATGTACATTTACGCAGTGTAGATACGTACGGCCCTGCTGCGTAGCTCACACGTTGCTCGCAGCAAGGCTAATTTAATAGCATTGTAAGTTAGAGAAACTTTGCAGTACGTAGGGCTTAAGTAGAAGCCGCTTATTTACGAGGCTGGAATTTAATGAGGCCCTAGATGTTTATTCTCGGATTTAAGGAGGATTTTTTCCATGGGATTTAATTCTTTATTATTTTGGGAATTTACCTTGGTTGTATCACAGGAAGTTCTATATGCTGTGTATGCTAACCAACCTTCTCCTGAGATCCCAAACTTTTCTTTAATTTGTTCAAAGGGGGCGATCTGCCCGTTAATCACTGTGTCTCTTATCCGGCTAAGTCCTTTCCTCTTCCAATCTTTCGTAATATTTTTCATATTTAAATGTATTATCGAGTCTAACGGAGTAATGATACTACCCTTAGGGATTAATTTATATTTCCTATTAATCTGTCTCCAATTTTTTAAAATTTCTTTCATAATAGTTGATCCTGCGGCTAGATCCTTAATGGCTGGTTCTACCCCAAAAACTAAAGCTGATAAATGGTGATTTAAATTTAAAGCTTTTTCTATTTCTATCCATGGAAGTAGCTGTGATGTTTCTAACCATTTCAAGGTGTGTACTACACAATTCGCCTTCTGGTATGGTTGTACTAAAGGGTAAGCGATTCCTCCTTTTAGGAAGCTTCTTCCCATAGTTCTTTTTTTAACTCTTATATGACTGGAGTGGTGTATAAACACATCTATTACTCGTTGTAACTTGTTCAACCAGCCCCTGGGGATCTTATAGGGGATACACCTTAAAATGTAATTTAATCTGGGAATTAGCATCATTTTGACTGCTGCCATTTTACCTGAAAAAGAGAATCTATTTTTTCGCCAGTTATCTGTAATGTTCCGAAATTTAAACAATAAATCTTTATAGTTTCTATCTACTGTGTTCTGTATGTTTCCCAGGAAAATAATTCCTAGGTGCTTAATTGAGTCTGACTCCCAGTCATACCGATAATTGCTCTTTAATTGTGATTTCTGTCTCTTAGAGACATTAAAGCAAAGTGTTTCAGATTTCCTATAATTCAATTTATAATAAGACACTCTACTGTATTTATCTATTATTTTTGCTAAATGGTAGAGAGATTCTTCAGGACGCTTGAGAGATAGTACTACATCGTCAGCGTATAAACTGATTTTATGTTCCTTCTCCCCCACTCTGATCCCATAAATTTGAAGGGATGACCTGATAGCTTCCGCCAGAGGTTCTATCATTAGTGTAAACAGAGTGGGGGAGAGGGGACAACCCTGTCTAGTACCATTTGTAATTCCGAAGTGGTCTACCTTAACCCCTATCCCAGTTACTTCTGCTGTCGGGGATCTGTAAAGAGCTCTTATTGCCTTAGCCCCAAATTCTCCGAAGCCAAATTTAGACAACACCAATTTCATGTACTCCCACCCTACTCTCTCAAACGCTTTTTCCGCGTCTAAAGACAAGAATAGGGTGGGGGCACTATTTAGTCTTGCAACTTCGGCCAAATTCATAAGTTTTCTGATATTCTCTGTTCCCTGTCTACCGGTCACAAACCCCATTTGTTCTATTGCAATTAATTTTCCTATAAATTTTTGTATTCTAAGACTCAAAATCTTTGCATATAATTTAGTGTCTGCATTTAAAAGGGAAATCGGTCTGTAATTTGAACAGGATTATGTATCCAAATTGGCCTTCGGAATCATAATCAATGCTACCTTTGTCATTTCCGCTGGAATAGTTCCCAACGTTTTAATTTCATTAAATACTTCAGTAAGATGGGGACTCAGAGTTTGTGAAAATGTTTTATAGAAAAGATTGGTGTATCCATCTGGACCTGGAGATGTATAAGGTTTTAGTTGGTTAATTACTTGTAGTACTTCCTGGTTTGTAATTGGGTTATTCAATTCTGCTAGGTCCTCTGAAGATACTTTGGGCAGTTGTATCTCATCTAAAAATGCTTGAATTTCTTCCACCGCCGGTTTGCAAAGGGGGGCTGACTTTTCCAAATTATAGAGTTCCTTATAGTATCTAGTAAAGGCTTGTCCAATTTCCTGGGGGGAAGAAATATATCTTCCTTCCTCCTTAATAACTGTTATTCTTTTTTTTCCTTTTTCTTTTTTACTTGTAAGGCTAATAATTTGCTGTTTTTATTGTTTTGATGATAATAAGTTTGTTGGTAGCGCCATATTTCTCTGTCTGATCTTAATTGATTGATCTTATTTATTCTGTTTCGTATTATTTTAATCTCTACCATTATTTGTTGTTGTGGATCTAGAATGTATTTGGATTCCAACTTATTTAATTCTATATATAACTCTTTTAATGGGGTTCCTCTTTGTTTAATCAATTGTGCTTTAAGTTTAATCATAAGCCCTCTTGTAAAAGCTTTTTGAGTGTTCCAAGTCGTGCAATGTGAAGGGACCGAGTGCATATTTATCTTAAAAAAACTCTCTATTTCTTTGTTTAAGTACTCTTTATTTTTCTCCATTCTTATTATCGTATCGTCTAGTTTCCATTGTGGTCTATCCCGTTTTACTTTATTAATTTCTATTACTAACGTCGTGTGTGCGTGATCCGAAGTGACAATCTTACCTATTTCGGTGTGCGTGATCTTGTTTATAATTTGAGAGTTTACCAGTGTTAAATCTATTCGTGAGTATATATTGTGTGGATTGGAATAAAAGGAGAACTCCTTTTGGTTTGGATGTTGGACTCTCCAAGCATCAAATAAATGGTTTTTAATTATCCATTTCGTGAATGTCTGCGCTTCTTTATTTACTTTACTTAAATTTTTCTGTGCCGGTTTTATTGACCTGTCTAGATTTGTGTTTGGAATCAAATTAAAGTCACCTGCTATCACCAGCGATCCCTGGGCGTACTTCTTGATCAGATTGCCTATTAGTTTTAGAAATTTTACTTGTTTCTCATTTGGCGCGTAAATATTTATTAGTGTCATTACCTGTTTATTAATCTGACCCTTCCATAGGATGTATCGGCCCTCTGGGTCTATTATTAATAATGTTTATGCAATTTCTAAATTATTAGAGAAAAAGATTGAAACTCCCCTCTTTTTCTTTTCTCCTACTGAATGATGACTGCAATCAAAATCCCCTGTCGCGAAACCTGGAATCTTGGTTTTCCCCCAGTGTGTCTCTTGTAGCAATATCAAGTCTGCTTTCTCTTTTCTACAATGTCTGAGGACAGTTTTCCTTTTACTAGGAGAATTTAAACCATTTACATTCCAACTAAGTATTTTTATGGACATTAATTACAAATGCAGTAAATTCTTATTGACCCTTTATCTACAGCTACAATATCTCCCCTTGTGACTTTGTCTACCCAGCTTGCCAGATCTTCCTTACTTCCATTCATACTAACATTCATACAATTAGAACAGAAGAGACTCATATCAAGCCTTTCCAAACTTCTGTTCAGCAGGGAATCAACCGTTGTTTGGAAATGGTTGGCGGATTAATTGGAGACAACGGTAACTTTTAGAGATCTTTCCATTCTTATATCTTGCCTTGTGTTTATACCTTCTTTATCGACATACCATAATTTAGCACCCTCTATGATTTGTATTCTAATTTTGAACCCTCTCTGACCCTCTCCCTCTTTCCATTCCATCACCGCCCTCCACTACCAATTTACCTATTCACATTCTTTGATCGGTTTAAACATTATTCCTTACACAAACCCAGGATGACAGTAAGGGGATAGCAAAGGTGAGAAACACCTAAAGGAAATAAGAGGAAATAACAACAAAAAAAAAAAAAAAAAAAAAAGAAGGAAAAGAACATATCGGCTTTGTTTGAATTGTCCCTTAGTCTGACAAAGTCATTTCTTCCTCTGCCAATCAGGCATGGGGACTTGCAGGTCCATTGCAGGATCTTTCGGATCCGGGTTGTTAAGCTTACTAATACTCAGAAAGTCTCGGGCTTCTGCCACGGTCTTAATCTTATGCCAAGTTGATCCTTGTGATACCAGTAGACCTACTGGGAAGGTCCATTTGTAAATAATGTTGCTCTTTCTTAAGGCTTGTGTTATGAAGTTAAACTCCTTTCTCTTGCTCATTGTGCCTTTTGAAAGATCTGCAAATATTTGAATATTTTCATATGGCTGTCCGAATGTCTTCATCAAGTAACTTGCTTTCGATATTGCTTCTTTTGTAGATGTATGATGGATTCTTACTATCACATCTCTGGGATTTTTATTTTGTAAATAGCTTGGGAGCGGGATTCGGTGAATTGTATCCAGTTTTGGATCCAGCTGCGAAAAATTAGGAGTAACTTTGGTAAACAGTTCCAAGATGTATGTTGGGAGATCTTCTCTTTTAATGGCTTCCGGTATACCTCTTATTCGCAGGTTATTCTTCCGAGCCTTATCTTCCATCCTGTTCATCTGGTCATTCAATATTGAGATTTGGCTGGCCATTTTTGATGACTGTTCCAAAATCATATTGTGATCAATGATCAGTTTGTCAAATTTATCTTCCAAATCCGCAGAACGGCTGTTTACCTCTTTTATTGATTTTGCATTTTCCATTATTTGGTTTTTAATTTCAGCAAAAAATTCTTCTTGGAATTTCTTCAAAATCTCCTTCATTTTGTCTGTGGTGAGGAAATTTTCCTCTTGTTTTTCCAGCTCTTTACTTGGTACCTTTGTGTGAGAAAGAGGAAAACTTTGCTCCAGCACTTCTTTCGGAGTGTGTTTTGGGAGGGACGTTGTAGAGCTTTTGGGGGTAAAAAAGGGAGATGGCTCTGCGGTTGGGCTTTTCCTGGTTTTGGATTTGTTTTTGGCCGCCATTTTCTTTACTTTTATAATATTCTAATTGCCCTAAAGGTTGTTACTTCCAAGCCCCCTCTTTTTTTTCCCCCTCTCTTTCATTCCTCTTTTCTCTATCTACTTGTTCCTTTCTTTATTATTTCCTTTCCACTTCTTTCTTATTTCTCTTGTTATCTTTTTTTTTGTCACAGATTTTTTTTTGTCACGGTTTATTCACTCCTTGTGATACCCGTGCTATTTTAATTAGAAGTGCTGTTTAGCTTATTGTGCATCCACAGTCTTAAGGATAGCTGAACCCTTCTGTCTTTCAATAGAGAGTACGCTGTTTCTTTTATGACTGTTACTATTATGGCGCCTCTGAGGGATATTCCCTTAATCTGGTCATAGAGGGTTCCCGTTGTTTTTACCAATTAGCTTCTTTTCATTTGCCGGAGCTATCCTCCTAATAAATTAGATTCTTCCGGTCTTCTAAATTCCAATATAGGAGATGTTTACATTGGAGCAAGGGATTATATCCCCAGTCTGCTGCTTCTATTGCTTTATTGCTAATGGTTCTTTTCTTCCTTTTAGCGGGAATCTTATACCTTTATAACACCCTTGGTATGTTGGAACTGCGTAGCCACCAGCCTCAGGGGTTCTGAGTTAGTTAGCTGTATTTGCTTTAATTATACCCGTTGCTTTATAATAATTACACAGTTCTTTTCCAGCATTATGGCATTAGCATAAACAGCTCAGTACAGCAGATACCACAGTATACTCTTTGTAATGCAGATAAGGTAAGGTTTAAGGGTGTAAGGGTATATTCCCTCATTCCTTACCTTTCTGCCTTGGTGCGCTGGTGAGCTTCTCAGGGGTCTGGTTCCTGACGTCCCAGGGCTGCTCTGCCCACTTCTCCTCCTGTGGCTTCCAGCAAAGCCCTCTGCTTTGAAAAGTGCCTTCTTTAGAGGGTCCAGCACTCTGTCCGTTCTTTAGGGCTTAGAAATGCCCCTTTGTCCTTCCCTGGTCAGCTCTCCGCTCCTGCACGATGGTATTGCTGTTCATTCAGTGATACAGCGCTAGCTCGCGCTTCCCCTGGGCTGGAAGGCTGCTTCCAGCTCCCTGCTCTCGCTGCGTGACGTCACCCGCCGTCTCCTCCGCTGCACGCCGGCTTTTCACGGCTACGGCTCCATTTCCGGTTCCCTCACTAATTAATCCTAATACAAGCCCTGGCATTTTTAGCTATCATATTTCCAGATAGAAGTTCCCCCTGTATTCAGTGTCTCTTCCCATCTGTTATATCAGCAGAAGTCAAAATTGTAGATTCCATTGCATCATAATTGCATATAAAAGATACTATTTTATAGGCTGTATTCTTTTTTTTTTCTTCTTTTTTTTTACTTTGCAAACAGAGCTGACCAACTCCAGTTCCCAAAATGCTGATTTTTAAGATATCATTTTTGAGTAAAGATGCGTCAAACAGTGGCCCAATCCCAGTAGACAAGAACATTACTATTTATACAATGTCATGATGTTCTTACATTTTTAAAGGGTCACTTAAGTTTTATATATAATATACACTCTTTTAAAAAACTATACTTATATGCAATTATGCTGTTGTGGAACCTTCTGAAGTACGAGAAGACATTGAATGTGAAGGAACTTTTTCGATGTGATGGGAACTCATCCTCCTGAGCGAGAAATTAACAGAATCAGCTATGAAAAGAAAATAGATCAGTTTGGCCATTAAGAAGCACCATTTAGAAAAAAAATGATCACTGCGTCCCTTTAAGCACTTCAATGTGATATCACAAAACCATAGAACTGCTTCAAAAAAAGTCACTCATAAGCCTTACACTGATCATCACTTTTCATAGAATAAGAAACCCCATAACTTTAAATATATGCATATAATATCCATAATATTGGTTTAATTTTCACTGTGGCTCACCCACACTTCAAACTTTATGGAAAATCAGAATATTTGTAATTTTTATGTAGCCTTTATATGTTAAAGTCTATTCTATTGACCTCAATAAAGAAACTACTGAAAATGAATTATTATAGAGTGCACTATAATTGTAGATTGCAAACCGCCAAAGTTGTAACCCTACTCTTATAATATTGGTGTGTTAAATCTAGATTTCACAAGATCTACTGAAACAGGGCTGTGGCAGAACTCTCTTCTTAGCACTTTTAAGTCAAAACAAGTTTTACAGAACAATTGCTCTCTCATAGTATTTAAAGAATAGGTATCAAGTGTTTCCACCTCCAAGCATTCATCTTAAAGTGAAAGAAGGGTGTAGGAGGGTGAAGGGGACAAATCCCCACTTTAAATGAAAAAGGGACACACAAAAAAGCAAAACCAAACTTAGTCATGCATTATCGGATTTGCAGTATGTCATTCCCATTAACGTTTTTACCCCAAAATTATGCTTATTAAGCTTGTAACTTGAGGCTGGATAAATATAATATATTTTAATAAAGTAGATGGTGAATTCTGCATCATTCAGGTTTTTATGGATTAGAACTTTGGTTCCATCTCCCGTTTATACCAGTGGGTCTCAACATACATTGGTGCTTTTGAAAAAAATAGGAATGAGGGGAGCCTAACATTAATGCAAAGTAAAGATATATCACTATCAACAAAGAATTCCCAGTAGTAACATACGGATGTGAGAGGTGGACCATAAAGAAGTTTGAGCGTCATAGAGCTGACACCATTGTGGTGTTGGAGAAAACGGCTTAATATTCCTTGGACTGCAAAAAGAGCCAATCAATCAATGATATAGGAAATTAAGACAAACTGCTCACTGGAAGATTTATCATGAGGCTGAAGCTCAAATATTTTTGGCCATGTCATGATTGTAGAATTGCCAGGTATTTCGGGGCTGGACCACTCTAGTCAGTGGGACCAGACTGATATACTACAGGATATTTCTCCCTATGAAGGGCACCAATGAGCTAAAAGAGGTTGTTCTCAGAGTGGTTTATCATGGCCATAGAACTAACCGGTTAAGGTTAGTTTGTTCTCTGATTGAGCACCTCAATTTTTTTTTATGCAAATGACTTGTAGGGATTAGTCTCCCTAAGGGTAATAGGGGAATCCAGACGTGGACCCCTTGCTCACTGTGCCTTAGAGTGTTCAACTACACCTCACTGATGAGTTCCAATGAAGGTTGAAATGTACATCTGGGGTTTGCTGTTTCTCCTGTTCAGGGTAGAATTGCCTGGTATTTTGGGGCTGGGTCACTCTTTTGAGTGAGATCAGACTGATATACTACAGGGTATTTCTCCCCGTGAAGGGCACAAGTGAGCTAAAAGAGGTTGCTCTCAGAGTGGGTCTCTTGCTTCACTGAGGCTGTAAAGCTCTTCGGTCTAGAAGTCAGTTTGAAGAAGATGGAAGTTCTCCACCAGCCCACACCTCAAGAAGATTACTGTCCTCTTTGCATCACTATTGGCGAGTCTGAGCTGAAAATAGTCCACCAGTTCACCTACCTGGATTGCATCATCTCCTCGAACACTAAGGTTGACAAGGAAATTAACAACAGACTGACAAAGACAAATGGTGCATTGGCTGGTTATATAAAAGGAGTTGGAACAACAAGCATCTGAGTAAATTCACCAAGGTCAGTGTGTACAGAGCTGTAGTCCTGACCACCCTACTGTACGGCTGCAAGTCGTGGGTTACCCTCCGCCATCACCTATGACGTCTTTAACAATTTCATCAATGCTGCCTCTGCACCAGCCTCAACATCCACTGGAATGATCACGTCACCAACACTGAAGTCCTAGAACAGGCAGGAGTCATTGGCATTGAGACCATGCTGTTAAAGATACAGTTGCGCTGGGCAGGACACATCTCTAAGATGAAGGATGATCCGCTTCCAAAGATTGTGCTATATGGTGAGCTCACCACTGGTAATCGTGACAGAGGAAGACTGAAGAAGGACTTGATGAAACAGTTGATGGTGAAACTTCTTGTCCCGCTTAAAGCAAGTTCAAACGGGGCAAGTACCGTAGCCCAGACCTGGGACCAGGAGCAAACTGGGTATCGTAGATGGCTACTGGAAGTTGATAGTAGGTAGCCCATAGTAGTTAACCCAAGTGGTACTAACCCAAAAATATTTTTATTAATGCAACATAATAGTTACACCCCAAAAGCACAAAAAGTTTCAGAGCCATGCAAACTCACAAAATCTTGTACAAAGGGGTCTTAGTAACCCCTAGCATATAACTAGAGCTTTGGAGAACCAACATCCTCTAACAAAAAAAGAAAAACAAACATGTGACATAGTCCTTTTAGAAGTCTTTAAGGCCATTAGAATAGCCTTTTGATAAGGTAGCCACAGTGCTCGTGTTCATCATTGTCCAGTTGCCATTGTAAAATTGTCCAAGAGTCCAGGAGATTGGGACAATACCATTAAACTCCTCTTTATTAACATGGGCCCCTATTTAATTGAGCACTGGTAAGTTATTGGAGCTTGTAATGGAGCCCATAAACTAATTTGCTATTCAATTGTATTTTTGCTAGCCGCAAATTATTTGAGGGTTGGAAGCTCAAAAACCCTGCGATTGTTAAAATTGTAACTCTGACCAAGCTAAGCCTTTGATCTTTTAAGTCTGTAAATGTTGCAATGACAAATCACTATTCAATTACTACAATTCCTCAAGTCTGCAAATGTTCTCACACCAGTAAATGGCAAATGTAGATGACAATCAGACGGGTACCAGATAGGACTCGTAAGAGGGTTAAACACCTGTTCGTAGCACTCTGAATGCAAATAAAAAATCAATACTGCTCTTCAATAGACGGGGAAAGCAATGAAAGACATTATAATTAATTGCACAACAGTCTCAAGCTCGTAAATCTGCTATCAAATTTTTTATTTTTTTTTATGTTTCATTTCCGTGCCATATCAATCCTGGTAATCAAGGAGGCAATACATATCAGGCCACCCACATGGATTAGAACAGTATAGCCATCAATTTGTATTATTTTGTACATTGCTGGATTGCGAGTCTGATCGCATATCGGACTTCTAAAAGCTAATTGATTGATGTTTAAACTCCATGTTTTAAGGATGTCACGATGAAGGTCTCATTTCCTATTGGCTATTTCTAAATTGGTAGTTAAGACCTTGCTTAATTGATCATGATCACGCTCTGAAATGTTACTTACAATTGCATGGTTTACAGTTTCCACTTTCAGCCAGGTAGCTGCAGGCTTCTCCAATTGAATCGCTCTATAACTGTTGCAAATTTCAAGCCCGCAGTTGCCTTTATACAGGCCATAAGTCTTCTGATATTTGCAACAGTTACAGTGCGATGCAATTGAATAATGGCCATGGTTCTCGAAAAAAAGCACAGTGACAGAAAGCAAAAGAATATGTTTATTATGTCTCATTACACATTATACTAAAAAAGAGTTATACATGGATAAACAAATATCTTAAGTACAATGGATTAATATTAAAATTAAACAGAGATAAAAACATAGAATGCCTTATTCATTAGTTATAGTTATCGGGCTGTGAAAGTTATGGATTTACTGTGAAAAATATGGTATGATCAAGCTAGCCTCTCTCATTTTGTCTACATGATCAAAGCAAGACAAACAATGTATCTTTTTTCTCAGAAATTTCAAGATCAGAGGATATAGACAACCTTCCTTCGACACAACTCTTACAGTCACTTCACATTTTTTTCAGCAAGTCTGCATAGTTTTATACTTATTGACAGAAAACCAACATTGGAAAGGAATTAGCAACCCCTTAATTTCCCAAATGTAACAAGTTTTTAACCTTTTTATCACTTGCTTGTGACAGCCACTTACTAATGGAGAGCTAACATCTCCTCTTTTACTAATATATTGATTTTCAATCCAAACTAATTTCGAACTAAAACCATGATCTTTCCACACAAGGACCATCAGAAATAATGAAATTCACCTTGAATCAAGGTTTTTGACTCATTATATGTTTGTGAATAGTAATCATTCTCTCTCTCTCTATGTGGTGGACGTAGTGTCAAGTTCCTCACAAGATTAAAAAATCTTGCCACATTTAATTATTTAATATGGATGCTCAGATGATGGTCTGAAAAAGCAAATTCAAACCAAATACTTGAAAGTGTCCTGCTCTTTATGAAATGACACATATACAGTTCTATAAAACCACGTGTCATAAATGTGGTGAAGAGCTTAACAACTTGCTATAATTGGGCAGTTAAAGGGTAACGCATTCCTACCACTGTCTGTCATCTACTAAGATGAAATGTTAGAGTAATATCAGGAGATGCATGGGAATCTATTGTCTTGTAAGGTATGCAGCCTTGAGATCTGGGTTCTGTTAGCAAGAAACATTAAGAAAAAGTGATATCATTCAACTAAAATCTAAAGTTTAACAAAGTCTTTACAAAGGATTAGCTCCCTGTCTTGATTGGAGGACCTACTACAAGAAATGATGGTTACCAGCTAAGGATGAATATATTTATACATTATTTCCAGTAATTATATAGGTTTCACAGCCTGGCAATGATTAACAATATGCAAGTAATTCTATATTGCTACCCATTATTTAATTTAATAATAATCAAGTTCACTAAATACTTTTCTATATCCATGTATAAATGCTTTATCATTAGACACAATTAGACAAAATAAACATATTCTGAATGGAAAGTCAGTTTGTGATTAACTCGTTTTATGATTAACTGTTATCTGAAATTATTAAATTCACAAAAGGGAATGACAAATATACTTAATTTATATGAATAGATTAATTCAGTTTGTCAAGGGTGCTTATTCGTAAGGAAATAAAAACTATAAGTTAAATGTTTCACTAATATTCTCAAGGGTTATTATGTCTATGGAAAAAGTGAATAGAGTACCCCCTTTTCAGGCACATATTATTTGTACATGCAGTATAAATCTTGCTAAGCCCAGTAGAAATCATGCTTGCTGTCCAATTATGTAGCTACAATAATTACACTAGAGTCCAGCATTTTGCTAAAATATTGCTTTTATGTTACTATTTTGATAAATTTCATATTAAAAGTAATACACTGTAAATATTTCTTACAAACATATTCACAATTTAAAAGATGTATTCAGTGTTTGTATTGCTTTGTGATTCACACATTTATTCCCAAATTATGATGAATTTACACATTGTAAATCAAGTTAAGACTTTTGTCAAAGCAATAATAGATCATTCACAATATAAACATAGATACATAGCTGAGGTTGTTATCTAAGCTATTATAAAGATTATGGGCTCTATGGTAATCCCTGAAAAGTCAATAGCAGGTGCCGTAGTGACACAAAAAAATTCTACCTAGCTATCTTAATCACCCACCCCTAAAACAGCGAGAGAACTCCTACGGGTCCCTGCTACAAGTGGACTGCATGACAAAGCTGAAAAGCAAGGCATAAATCTCCTTTGATTTTTGCACTGACATAAAATTACGAGTTACTCCATTAGACTTTGACACCTAAACCATATGCTAATAAGACTTTACGGATTACTTGAAATTGAGGGCACTGCCGTAAATGCAAAAAGCAGAAGAAAGATTTATGAACACCAAAGACCACTCACAACTGGTTTTCAAAACGTTGCTGAGTTCCCTGAAGGCATTTAAAGTGACAGTTTAGCATAAGAAGCACTACTACAATAATGATATTTTGACATTATTTGACAGTTATATTTTAGCTCTGATTAATATGTGAACTTGATTCGTTCTATGGAAAATAAACAAGCATTTCATATACTTGCATTAAGGCTTTAAAATATATTATATTTGGTGTTTTCCTTAAGATCTGCCCCCTATATAGATGGTAATGGTTCCACCAGGTTCTATTCCATTGTGGTAAGTATTAAATACGGTCTATAGATGGAAAATCCCAGTCACATTTTCAAGCCTAATATCAAGAGGTTGAGTGCATGTCATAGATCACCATTAATGTTTAAGGGAATTAGCATAGTTCCTGACTTTTAGGAATACAAAACATGTAACAGAGGAAGTCGTTCTCTGGTTCAAACATTGAAATGAATGGATTATATATTCAGTCATGGCTACAACAGATAATATATCTGGACTCATGGACTTTATTTTTTGGAACTGGCAACCAGACATTGATGGACTTTTGACTATCCATGTGACTTCCTAACCCAAGAGCTGTTCTAAGAGCTTTGGAAATTACCATGTCACTTGCTGACTTGTCTTTGTTGTGTACTGTTTTCCTCCAAGTCCTATTTGTATGCTCTGGGTACTTAAGATCAATTTGCACCAGGTGATTTGAGCCTAGTGGGCTCTGAGCCAATTTTTCATTTTGTGCACAGTTATTTTATGTGTAGAGTGTATTTTGTGATGTAACTAGTACACTTGGCTAATACAAATGTTTTGTGGGTGGTATCATTGTAAGGACGACTAGTAGCGGCTTCCAGTAGTGAGCCTTGATTCACAGTTTACTCCCAATCCCATGGCTGGGACATGGTCCTAGTTGAGCTCAAATTATTGGTAAGAGTTAGATTAAGCTCCATAGACGTCAATGGGAGATCCACGGGACTGAGGAAGCTATCAAGTATACTTAACAAGGCTATCAAGCAATTGACACAAGGAACAAGTAACATCAAGTGCTTTGCAAGTGATATCCCTTTAATACTTTGTCTTGTGGTTAGCAGCAAAGAAGTACTTGACCTTAGTCTTTGTTCATGACCCCCATTCAATCTAATAGAAAGCCCAAATTGCATAAAATGTTATTGAAGTTTCGGTCGGACAAAAAAACGGAAACACCCCAGAGCCATCTCAACTTTGCTCTCTTTTGTTGGCTAGGGACTGGATAGACCTAATTGCATAGTCCCCGAAACTCACCTGGCCTTACCCTTCGTAGGGCCCCCTTTAGCAGAATAAATTGCTGCAACTTGTTCTGATACCCAGTAACTTGTCCTGCAGCTTGGCCCTGAAACTGCAACTTGGTCTGGAAAAATCATCAACTAGCCTCAGGTTAACCTATACAACCTGTGGGTAGGATTGGTCTCTTTGGCCTTTTCAATCCCAACAAAGGGTTTGTTGTGACAATACCTCTCAGTCTTATATGAACAGAAAATCATACTTATATAGTTTAAGATTAAAGGATTTACTCTCTTGTATTCCCGAAGATATTATACTTATTAAATTGGCATATCTAAGAGACTAGCAGCCCTATTAAATTAGAAGCCCGTATTGGCAACGTGAGACCCGCAACAGCTGCAGGCTTGAAATTTGGCTGAGTTACAGAGCAATTAAATAAGAACATGCGGCGAGTTACGAGCTTGAGACGCAAACCTGTAAACCATTTGTTGAACGTTGGATGCGCAGCCGTGAACGTGATCAATTAGTCAAAGCCGTAGTTACAGGTTTAGATGAAGCCAATGGCAACAGAGATCGTCATAATTACATCACTGAAAAATGGAGTTGGGGTTTCAAAGTCTTACGTTTTTCAATTACGAGTAACGATAGGACCCACATTCCAGAAATGATGCAATATGGATAAAGCTGTAAATAAGATATTCTAGTTCATGCGCTTTCCATTATATGTATTAACATTAACATATGTAAGGATGTGTGTGTATAATTTTCTATCTCATATACATTACCGCAAATGTTTTAATAATATTAACATTGCTTGGTTCTAGGGTTCTCAAATTTTTCTAATGTTTTGGTTGACCACCTAACTAAGGTCTTGTTCTCCTTCTGGAACACTACCTTGTCGTAGTGAAGGGGGTTGTGTACTTCAATGAAGCTGTGGGCTATACAATGTAGGGTCTCTCAAGATGGGTAGGTCCTAGCAGATAGGACAGATATATTGCAGTCCAATGGAAAAGGAAATGGTCCCACTACAATATCTTTGCCAAGAAAACCATATACTGTATATGTATAACCATGATCAGAAACATAATGATCGATGTACCTCGGGTGATGCGTTTCATATTTTCATGGAGAGTTGAACATGAATGAACGACTAAACAACAAGGTCTTGTTAGACCACTAATATGATACTGATGGTTTTCGTGGACCATCTGTTTTTACTACCTGTTTCTTAAGAATTATAATGTGCCATACAGAGTATGAATGTAGAGTGTGCATTTATAAACCATAATAATATGCATCTAGACATTTAAGTAGTGACATTTTCTTATTTATTTTGCATATTTTTTCAATTTTCTTTAATATATTTTTAGTAAATGCAGTTGTTTTGTGGGCCACCAAAATGTTGCTGACATTTTGAAAACATCTGCCTAGACTATGAAATTTGAGCAACACACTTAATTCTTATCGTAAAAAACAAAATAATAGGATGAATAAGGATAATAAAAAAAATCTAAAACATACACAAGATTGAATAGTGACAAGGACACAACGTGATGACTAAAAATCTAAGAAAAATCGGAAACACTTCCTGACCCCAGATACTGGCAATCAGATTCCTCCCTGGATCAATACTCCCTTGCTAATTATCCAGGATAACCCTGAATGCCCTTTTTATTTAAAACTATATCCAGTCCCCTTTTAAAGTTATCTATCAAATCCACCTCCTTTGGTAGAGAATTCCACAGTTTAACCACCCTTACTGTGCAGAACCCTTTTCTTTCTTTTTACATCTAACCTCAAAGGTTGTCCTCTTGTCAGTTGAAAACCTCTTGGCGCAAAAAATTCACTTGACAAAGCTTTATATTAACCCTGGATATATTTATATAAGGTAATCATATCTTCTCTTTGATGCCTTTTTTTCTAGAGAAAATAAATGTAATTTAGTTAGTCTTTCTTCATAACTTAGGCCCACCATTCCCCTTATTAGTTTTATTGCCCTTCTATGTACTTTTTCCAGCTCTAAAATGTCCTTTTTATGAAGTGGTACCTAAAATTGCACTCCATATTCCAAATGAGGGTGTACTAGAGATTTGTATAGTGGTAGAATTATATTTGCTTCCCTTGCTTCTATACCCTTGTTAATACATGCTAATATTTTACTTGCCTTTGCAGATGCTGCTTGGCATTGAGAACTGTGACAAAGGTGTTACCTGGCAAATATCTTTCAATATCTGATACTCTAGATTTGATCCATTAAGATTATAAATTGCCTGGCTATTTTTCCTTCCTAAATGCATAACTCTACATTTATTCATATTAAATCTCATCTGCCATTTAGTCGCCAGTTTCTCTCATTTATGCAAATATCTTTGGAGGGAAAGTACATCATTTTCTGATTTAATTACCTTGCACAACATAGTGTCATGAGCAAAAAATGGAGACAATCCTTTCTAAGTCATTAATAAATATGTTAAAAAGGAGAGGACCTAATACTGAACCCTGAAGAGCCCCACTTACCACATTAGTCCAATCTGAGTATGTTCCATTTATAATAACCCTTTGCTTCCTTTCTTTGAACAAGCTCTCAATCAATGAGCAGATATTTACTGTAATTCCTGTATCTCTTAATTTGCCAAATAGTCTACCATGTGACACTGTATCAAAAGCAACAATTAGATTTGTTTGACATGACCTATCCCTCATAAATCCATGTTGACTCCTACTTATAATCCTATTCAAATAGACATTTCCTTGTTTATTATCATTATTAATCCATTTAAAAGCTTTACCACTAGAAAAGTGAGGCTCACTGGTCTATAATTAATTGGATTTGCTTTTGTTCTTTTCTTAAATATAGGTATCACATCTGCTTTTCTCCAGTCATCTGGTAGATACCCTGCGCTGAATGAATCTTGAAGAATTAGATATAATGGTTTGGCTATTACAGATCCCAATTCCCTCAGTACCCTTGGATGTATTCCATCAGGACCCAGGGCATTTTTTTTTTACAAACTCTTTTGGATTTCTTCCTGCGTTAACCAATTTTTTTGGTGAAGGTAGTGTAGCCCCATTATGTTGCCATGTCCCAACCACTGGTACCTCCCTTGTGTATACCAAAGAAAATAACCTATTTAGCTCATCTGCCTTTCCCTGGTCACTAATTATCAGATTTAAATTGTAATGTTCCAACAGGTACCTTCTGGCCTTCTTTCCATTAATATATTTAAAAAATATTTTAGCAAATCTAACTGCCCTTTTGCAAGCCTTGTTCCTTTCCTTGTATTCATGTATGGCATCCCCTGTCCTCTATTGTTTGTATAATCTAAATGCCTATGTTTTACTCCATATCTTGATTTTTAAATCATTATTAATCCACATTGTATGTGATTATCTCCTTTTACTTTTATTCCCACATGGTATATGGTGATAAGTATGTTGTGATCGTTTGCTCCTTTGAAGTATGACAAGCAAGTGGAGTATGGAGTTTGTGTCAGAAGTGAAGGAGTTAAACTTCTGAAGAACTCCTAATTTGGAGCAACTGCCCTTTAAAAGCCTGAAGGCAGACCTAGAGAGGGAGGTGTGGCCGGCTAGGCTCTGTGCCGGTTGTGTGCTGCTGACAAGAAGCACGCCACAGAGAGTGGAAGGTGCTCTGCTGTGGAAAGACAGTGAAGTTGTGAACTACCCTGTCAAGGATCACCAAGTGACTGTTTCTGGGAGAACGGGGACTACAGCAAGTTGTATGAGCTGGAAGATTGACTTCAGACTCAGGAGGAGAAGTCCCAAGGAGGCCAAGTAAGTGAAGGGAACAAGTGAGGATTCCCAGGCAGAGTTTTGCCTTAAAGGCCTAGGCACGGTTGTTGCTGCAGTATTATGCCCCAGGGAAGAAGTGAAGATATTGAGAAGTAAATACAAGTGAGTTTGTGTATGCAAGGGTCCCTGGGGTGAAGCATACGGGAGAGACGGGCGGGCCCTATGCTTCACCCACAACCGTGTCCCAGAGAGGAGCGCCGTGTCCGAGAGAGGAGCGCCGTGTCCGAGAGAGGAGCGCCGTGTCCGAGAGAGGAGCGCCGTGTCCGAGTGAGGAGCGCCGTGTCCGAGTGAGGAGCGCCGTGTCCGAGAGAGGAGCGCCGTGTCCGAGAGAGGAGCGCCGTGTCCGAGAGAGGAGCGCTGTGTCCGAGAGAGGAGCGCTGTGTCCGAGAGAGGAGCGCTGTGTCCGAGAGAGGAGCGCTGTGTCCGAGAGAGGAGCGCTGTGTCCGAGAGAGGAGCGCTGTGTCCGAGAGAGGAGAGCTGTGTCCCACAGAGCGAGTAGCTGTGTCCCAGAGGTTGCTGGAGGGGGCGACATAATCTCATCAGTAAAGGACTGTTGGTATCCTGGCCACAAGGTGGCACTATCGCAAGTTAAAGGACTGTTGGTATCCTGGCCACAAGGTGGCAGTCTCCCAAGTTAAGGACTGTATATACCTGGCCACAAGGTGGCATACTCCCACCTCGCAGAGACCAAGTTATTTATGTTCCGGTATTTTAAGCAGAGCTACTGCTTCAACTGTTAATTTCCATTTAGCAAATAAACCAATTTGCTGCATTTGAGGTCGGTGTCAGCCCTTCCTTTAAGAAACCACCGCTATACGCGGCCATCCTGATCACAATGTATATTTAAAAATGGCAGCAGGTTATCACTGCAATGAGGCACTCATTGGGAAGGAGATACCGTTATTGCAGAGTTAACCACTTTGATTCTGTATTTTTACCTATAAGTTCTCTGTCCAAGTCTATACTTTGTATTGCTGCCCTTAGACCATTAAAATCTGCCCCTTACATTTTGTTGGCCCCTTACATTTTTGTTTTTTTAATTCAACCTTAAATTAGACTGTGTTGTGATCACAGTTTTCCAAAGGTTGTCCTATTTCAACATTTGATTCCATATCAAAATTATTTCTGATGACTAAATCCTAGATATCCTAATTTCTAATAGGTTCTTGTATAACCTGGGCCAGATAATGATCTCTGAGTATACTCAAGAACCTGCATCCCTTAGATGAACTGCTGGTCTCATTTATCCAGTTTATTTCAGGGTAATTAAAATCTCCTATTATTAGAACTTGCCCATGCTTAGCTGCATTTCCAATCTGTAACAATAATTGCTGTTCCTTACTTTCAATTATATTTGAGGGTTAGTATATAGTATACTTCTACCAATATTCTTTTGGAATTCGCTGCTCCGCTATATAAATCTACCCACAAACATTCAAGTTTATCACTAGTTCCACCATAAATATCCTCTCTCACTATAGGCTTAAATTCAGGCTTAACATAAAGAAAAAGCCCTCTTGCTCTTTTTCCATTGCCCCTATCTTTCCTAAATACGTTATAACCATCAAGATGAACCTTCCAGTCATAAGAGCCACTCCACCATGTTTCAGTAATGCCTATTAAATCCCGTTACTCATTAACTGCTAATAATTCTAACTCATAAATTATCTGTGGCAAGCTTTTTATATATAAGCTTCTGCCATTAGCAAGTATACGCTTTATGTTATGAGCCTTTAGTTCTTAATTGCCTGTCACTGTATTTGAGTTACTTAGCAATACCTTCTTATTAAATATACTAACCCTCCCCCTCTCCACCCCATGACTAGTTAATTCACCCCTTATCCCCTCTACACTTTCTACCACATCACTTTTATCTGGTTCCCCCCACCTACTAGTTTAAAAACTCCTCCAGCCGTTCTACCATCTTATCCCCTAGCACAAAAGCTCCCTCATCATTAAGGTGCAATCCATCCCTGCTATAGAGATTGTACCCAAGTGAGATGTCAGCCTAGTGTTCTAAATACCCAAACCCCTCCTTAGTGCACCACTTAAGCTTGTTCATTTTCAGGCGTTCCCAATAATTTATCTACCTGATCCATAACATGCCAAACACAAAGACCCAGGATCTGTTTGATTGCTGGAATCTGGGTGACAAATCATCCTTTCTACCTTCCTAATTATAATGCTCAGGGTCTGACTAGACTGTTTTACACTATGGCCCGGACCTGACTCGCCAGAGTTAGCCTGTTTTTTTAATTATAGTTATATAATTCTTAGTGGTTATAGTTAAAATATAATTACACTGTTATACTGTATGTATCTTGGTTTATGCTCTGCATAACACATTAGCTATTCTGCAGGCTATTGCATCAGCCAACACCCAAGACTGTAGTCTAATAGATAATCCTTTTACACGGTTTCCCAGTAAGCAGGAGCAGCCTATTATGTACAGTGTTGTTATCTGGTGAAGACTCCCCCGGCCTCAAATGGGCCTTGAGCTGATAAGCAGATAGTCTGGGTGGATAGAACAATTGTTTAAAGTTAATATAATCAACAGGATGAGCTCAAAAGAGGTACAGGGATTTCCCAGTGAGCAAGCCGGTGTGCCAGACAATTGTATAAAACATGCCAACTAATAAAGGTATGAGTGATATCTGTGCTTACATAGACAAGGTGTAAGTGTCATTCTGTGTATTAATTGTAATTATAAGGGATTATATGGTGTTCCTGATATCCTGAGGCCATCTTCTGTAGCAGAGGTAGTCAGAACTACACGGTCCTGCTGGGGTAGGCTTGAACTAGGTTCTTGTCAAACCCCTAATAATAGAGTCTCCTACCACCAAAACCTGTCTGTTTCTCTGCCTATTCTGTCCTCCCTCTCCTCCAGTAGAACTGTTCTCCTGGCTGTTAGAGTGAACAGTTCTATCTGGCATTGACATTCCTGAATGGACAATCCCAACAGTTTCACTCAATCTGGCAAATCTGTTGGTGTCTGCCAACTAGAACTGGCTGGCCTCCTCCTCCTGTTCCCCCTGTCACAGTAATCCAGATACCTCCCTGGACACCGTCACTAGCTCCATCTCCACCCTTCATGATAGTCCCAGCTAAACTGTGCTCACTTTCCAGTGGAGCAACATTACTCAGTGCTGCAATTCTCCTCTCCAGTTCTCCAATCTGAGCTTCAAGATAAGCAACATGCTCACATCTCTCACAGAGCTATGGACTCTGCATCAGCTGTTCCTACATGTGACAAGATGTACACTGAGTGAGGTTGTCACTGGGCTGATTCATAATTACCAGTTACAAAAATACAGTGGGGAAAAAGCAATATCAATACATTTGTAAAAAGCTTTAAACATTTTTTTCTTTTTACTTTTCTCCCTTTCTTTTTTTTGCACTGAAATTGACCCCCTTTTCTTTGAACTCCTACACTTATACTAGAACTGCACTTAATGCTGGAACTGTTCTCAAGCTCACAAGTTTGCTCCTTCCCCTGTTTAAATGAAATTCTAACTACTCACCTGTACAGTAATCAGTGCACACAGCAAAGAAACAGCCTTTAGTTTCCAAAATTAAATCACAGTTGCAAAATCTAAAAAAAAATATCATGACTTGCTAGAAAGAAGGGGGTCATTTCATTTTATTATAATATTATTTTTACAGCTTCAGGTATTAAAAATGCTTGAAGGTGTCTCATATGAACAGTGAAAAAGTATAAATCCAGTAATCATTTTAGACTTTTATGAACATACAAATAATTCCATAATTACCATGTTTATTGCATGGCAATAGCAATAGCATTGAAGGTTTATATTAAGATTTTTAAACAACGTTAGTGATCACTGAATTATTTAAAGTTTCTCTAATTACATTATTGTTAATGGTTTATATTTCTAAAACTGAGCTTTTTCTAAAAACAAAATAAGTGAAATTAGTGATAAAATGCCTCCTTTGGACTAATAATAGATTAGAGAAGCAAGATAGAATTAGCGTAGACACATTGACCTTTCAGGTAATATTCCAGATCTTTACAGTTAATACAAAAGACCAGGCTTCCCTGAGGATTAATGAGAAATAATGAATCTTCTGGTCTTCCTAAATTCAATTTTCATCTAAATATTCTCCCATTTAGACCGTTTTCCAGCCAAACAAATAAACTCTAAATGCCACAGCTTGCTATGACTTGTGGCCATCATTAAAGCTATCCAATTTCACTATTTACAATTTGCAACATATGTATTTGGCAAAATAGATGATTTCTAAAAATATTGTACTTTACAGAGGTGTTTTTATTAGGAAATTAAGTAATGCGCTTTTATTAAAAATAAAGACTTAACTGTTTTTGCGTTGTTGTATAATACATTATAGGGATAATATTTATTTTACATGAGGATGAAGCATAATAATACAGGGTCATTACTAACTTCATAACTATATTGCGCTATGAGGAAAGGGTAACCAAAATATACTTATTTTTACTAGGAAAGGGAGTTATGGTTATGGTTACCTTATATAAATACTTCTATGTAGAATTAGTGTAAAAGGCGTACACACACACACACAATTTGCAGGTAATATTCTAAATAATTATGATTACTACAAATGTCAGGTTTCCCTGAGAAATACTGAGAAATGATAAAGTAGTTAATAGAAGTTAAGGGGATTTTTTTTGCAAAATGTATAATATAAACAAAGAAGATTTATATTAAGATTTCTAAATAACTTTAGTTATCACTGAATTGGTCAGGATAAAACTTTGTCAGGTAAGCTTTTCTTGATAAGAAGTTTGACAAGATGTCACCCCTTGAGGTTAAAAGAAAAACAATAAAATAAGGCATTTCACAGTAAGGGCAGTCAAACTGTGGAACTCACTATCAAAGGAGGTTAAATAGATAGCTTTAAAAAGGTGTTGGATTATTTTATTTTTTTAATAAAAATATGGATGCAAGGTTATAGCAGTTAACCAGAATAGGTAGGACATGTATCTAGGGTATAATACAATTGCCAGTTTTTGGGATCAGGGAGGATTTTTTCCACTGATTAAATAATTGCCAATGTTTCATTGATCAATTCACATTTCCAATAATATAAAGATTTGAGGTGATCAAAAAGGTAAACCTCTTCTGGATCGCTACCTTGTTGTGGTGAAGTGGCTTGTGTACTTCAATGAAGCTGTGAGCTATACCATGTAGGGTCACCCAAGAGGTCAAACAAATCTCAGTCCACTGGAGAAGTAACTGGCAACACACTCCAGTAGCTTTGCCAAGAAAACCTTATGGATAAGAAAGAGCATAACGATAGATGTGCCTGGCGGGCAGCAGTTCATAGGGTCACAGAGAGCTGTACACATCAGAACAACAACAAAAAGGGTTGAACTTGATGAACTAAAATCTACTATATAATGTGTAACTATGTAACATCAAACAAGGTCACAACTGGCAACTCTAAATGTATGATTAACAACCTAGTAAAATTGGTTTGTAGGACATTTTTACTATGAGTATTGTTACCTACTAAAATCCTAGGGCCATATTTAAACCCAGCATTGTAAGTCCAACGTGTAGCCCGTAACGGCTGCGGGCTTGAAATTTGTCTGAGTTACGTTGCTATTAAATTGGAAGGGGCTGCGAGCTACGGGTTTGAGTCGAAAATTGTAGCTTGTTCATAGAACGATGGATTTGTGGCTGTGCGGATGATCAGTTAATGTAGACTGCAGTTACGGGTTCAGACGGAGCCAATGGAAAAAGAGATTGTTAGTGTTACGTCGCTGAAAAAGGGAAGGGTAGATTTCAAAGTCCTACTGGGTTCAATTACGAGTTGCGATCGGACCCACATTCCAGATTAATTCAATATTAATAAAGCTGTTAAGATGATATTCTATTACATTGCAAGTTACAGTATATGTATTAACTCATTGATTGCAGGAATCAATATAACACAAAATATAAACATGAAATAAAGTATTTTTTGCGGCCGAATTGTGGGCTTGAGTATGTTGTTCTACTAATTCTAAGACCTAACATCACTTTCCCTTTCAATAAATGTTCAGTAGGGTATTTTTATTTGCATTACAAGTTCTACGTATTGGACTTTACCTCCTTTGTGGGTGGTCTCGAGCACACATTGGGCTTTGGGCTCCATTTGCATGTTACAGGTTTGCTTGCATGTGACTTCTTAGCAATTTAATAGCATAATTGTGACCGAGCATCGGAATATGCCCAATCAGTGACGAGCCCGGCGGGACGGATCTCCTGGAGTGAGGAAACAAAGCGGGCAGGATATAGGAGATGTGACAGGTGCTCGGGTGGACCCGTGAGGCTGCACACTGGACCCGTGAGGCTGCACGTTGGAGCTGGCGGTACACTGGAGGTGGCGGTAGGCGGGTGCATAGGAGCCCGTTCAGGGAGGGGTGGTTTGAGTGAGCCATGCTTTTCCAGTGAAGAGGGAGGAGAGGGTGAAGAGGTAGTGAGTATGTAAGGAAGCAGTGTGCTTCTTACTATCTGCTAATTGTTAGCTCACAAGGCCACTACAATAAGTCCCTCTATGACCCCTGAGAGTTGATTGCATGGGTACCCCCTGACAACCCCCAGTACACCACGTCAGCAGCAGCCGTGGAGACTGTAAAAACTGAAGCTGGCCTTGGAGCTTAATGAACACCCACCCTGGTTGCTTTTGAATCTACTCCTTGCGCCCTAAAATCAGGAAGTTAACATAGGCTGTGTATAGGTGTGTACAGCTACATCTTGGCCTTAAACATATCCGTTTTTGGCTGCAGAAATCTGCTGAGAATTCTTTCTGGACTTCTGTCTTTAATTGGCATAAGTGGTACACAGTCTACTGGACTTTAAGGAATATAACCCCGCTTTCACCAAGATTGGTGGTGAAGTCTGACTAACTTCAGAAGAGTCTGGTCCTTTTTTTCTTTTTTGCTGTTTCCCGAGCCTTCTGGGAATTGGGAGTTACTGACTTGGATCGGTTAAGAACATTATGGTATATATGGGACACATAAGAATTGGTTATATCCACCCAGACAAAGCTGTCAGCAAAGCCGTTAGCAACCGGGACAATTGTCTACTCTCCCTTTTCTGAATGAACTTTGTGTACTGTATAATTTCTTACATTTGGCTAACTACAGGGTTAAGCATTATAACATCAGTTTGTAATACGGTTTCAAAGATTACTAGTTCATATAGACATTGTTAAAGGCTAAAGAAAGAAAGAAAAGAAAAGGAATAAAAAGGGACACTTATATAGGGTCCAGCTAAGTAGGGTGAAAGGGTGACCACTTAACATATCTGTCTAAACTAGGGGGAAGAAAGTGGGGAAAGGAAAGAGCTTAAAAGTAGGTTAAAAGAAGATAAAAGGAAAGTTAAAAAAAAAAAAAAGGGAAGGAATAAGAAAAAAATAAAATAAAAAATAAAATAAAAGGGGAAACATGAATAAGAAACAAGGCCGAGTTTTAAAAAATAAAGCAAAAGGGGATATACTCCATCAAAATCCCATAACATCTAGCTCATTCTTTTCACCACCTAATAAAGGGAAATCTGCAGAGTTAATTCAGCCTGATTTTAATTCTGAAGCCAATTTTTTAAGTATGGCTCAATCCTCCCCCAATGAGACACTTAGGTCAGAAGCTTCCAGTAAAGTATCAGAACCAGAAGATAGTGGTGTAACATTGCCTGTTCTTAAAGGGCTTTTCCTCAAATTTAAAAATTCCATTATTTCTGAATTAACAGGAAAAATCGCTGAAAATGCAAAAATAATAAGCATTGTTCAAATTAAGACTGATAATTTAGGAAAAGATCTTAAATTGATTCGAGAGGAAATGCAAAATTTAAAATATAATTATCAACAACTTGAAACAGAAATAGGCCTCCTTAAAATTCGCAATACTAAATTAGATGACTACTCTAGAAGGAATAACATCAAAATTAGGGGGATTGGAGAAGAAGTTGGAAGCACGGATCTAAAGCACTATGTAGGTACATTCTTGTCTACTATAGTCAAACCTAATTTTGATGTATCTATTCTGATCGACAGAATACATCGTCTGCCTCTCCCCAAATCTGCTCCTAAAGATTGCCCTAGAGATGTAATCCTTAAAATCCACTTTGCTGCTTATAAAGATTCAATTATGAGATACTCTTTTGGAAAAAGATCATTTCCGTCGCCCTATGAAAGTTTGCAGATTTTTCAGGATTTCTCAAGGGAAACCATTATGAAGCGAATGGAACTGAAAGGTATAGCCAAAAGTTTAAGATCAAAAAATATCCAGTACAAATGGGGCTTTCCCACAAAACTAATAGTTCTATTGGGTAATAAATCAGTAATAATAAACAACCAACATGAAGGTGTAGCAATCCTGAAAGATGTGTAATCAGGTCGACTATCTCTCCGTTCTATCCATCCTGCTTCCTGTAATCCTCCAAAAATTTCTTTCCCTACTTCCTAGTATAGTTTTGTTTTGTTTTTTTCTTTTTTTCTTCAATTAATGAAACAAGAAATTGTATATAACTGTCACTAGTTTTTAATACTAAATGCTGATAACACAGTGCACTATAAGATAACAGCTTGAAGAAGCTGTTTTAATGTTACAATCACCTTTTTGATAGATGTTATCACTGAGAAATACATTCTGGAAAGTAAATAAGGAATGGGTAGAGCCCAAAAAGGCAAGAGTGCTAATTTTCACTTTAAAAAGAACCATTAGTTCTCACTATTTCGCAAATAATGGTACACAAATAAATTGAATACAAGAAGTATTAAATTTCAACACTGTGTATACTAACCTATTTTTGTAGTACAAGGGTTATGAACACACTGTTGTCTTCTTCTCTGCTTTTATGGAATAGTAATGTTGTAGGATAAATTAGAATAAGAACTTTCAAATCACTAAATGGGTTCCAGGTTTATACTTGGTACCTACTTAGTAATTGACGAGCTGAAGATGAATAGAAGGGTTAAAATTTGGTGCTATACTGGATGTGGGGAAGAGGTCCATCGAAATGGAGCTTGCCTCTCTTTTCTTGGGTATTCAAGGGAAAGTTATTAAATGTTTCTCATAATTGTGGAATTTGGATGTAAGAGCAGAGATTAAAATGAGTCTCTTAAAGGAGAAATTTGAATCATGCAAAATTTGGTTTGTAAGGGCTTTCCATCTTGCTCTGGCCACTACGGGTAGCCACGGGCGCAATTTAGCCAGTGGATTTCCAATTTTTGAACTTATTGAAGTTCAACTTTTTCCTAACCCACGGTAAACCAATTTCTTTTTTGGGGTTTGTCCGGCGAGGTGATGGAGATTGTTTCACCGGAAATGATTGTATGGGTAACGAATGGGGAATGTGTGTGGGTTGTGGCTGGAAGACGGGTTACGGAGATGGTGAGGGGGGAGAGTCGGGGGAGAGCATAGAGCTTTTGGGTTAAGGGTCCTAAGTTATGATGATCAACACAGATAAGGATAAAGGAAGTAGTCTGAGAATTTGTAGTCAGAATGTCCAGGGTTTAAACCTAGGGGTAAAAAGACAAATGGTTTATAGGTCGTTCGGATCCGGGTCAGCCGACATAGTATGCCTTCAGGAGACCCATTGGCAGAAAGGTAAGATCCCTTACTTTAAAATGAAAAACATAGGCTTGACTCTTAATTCTACTTATAAAAAAAAAAGCCCGGGGAGTCACAATATTGTTTAACCATAAACTAAATATGAAGGAAGAAATTTCTATAATAGACCCTAATGGTCGCTATATAATATGGGGAGGCCTAATCAACAGTGAGAAATTTACGATAGTTAACATATATGCTCCAAACCAAAGGCAAATTAGTTTTCTTAACCGAATATTTAATTTAATAAGGCGATACAGCTCTGGGGCTCTGATTATATGTGGTGACTTTAATTTATGCCTGAACGCTGATTTAGATAGAAACTCCCATAAAGGAATAGTTTTAGATACCCATGCTACACAAAAATATAATCTTTTCAATAACATCTTAATGAAACATCAGGTATATGATTCATGGCGAACTTTTCATCCCCGGGAAAGGGATTATTCCTTTTATTCCCACCGTCATGATACACATGTGAGATTGGATTATATATTTGTTAGTAGTGTAATCTTAAAAAGAGTGATCAAAACTGAAATTGGCCCAATTTTGTGGTCGGACCACGGGATGGTCATCATAAACATATCAATGAGACAGATTGAAACAGTTAGACCACCGTGGAAAATAAACATTTCCCTACTACAGGACCCACATATAAAAGATCTGCTAAAAGAAGAACTAAATAATTTCTTCAAGGTAAACAATTTATCTGTTGCATCTAAAATTACAATTTGGACCGCCCATAAAGCTGCCATTAGGGGTCAGCTTATTAGCTGGCAAGCTATGAAGAAAAAACTCAGAGGTCGACCTTTACGTGACTTATATATCGATCTGACAAACTTAGATAGGGCTAATAAAATCGGCTCAAATGACAAGATTGTAAAAAGTATGGAAGTAATAAGATCTCAGATTAAAAAAATAGAACAAGAATTGGTAGATAAATCCCTATGGTCATTACAGCAACGACTGTATCATATGGGAAATAGTTCAGGGCGACTCTTAGCAAATAAATTAAAGAGCAAAACGTCTAGTAAAAGAATAGACTGTATAAAGTATAAAAACGAGACCCTGACCAAGCCCAGTGATATAGGGAATGCCTTTGGCCTTTTCTATCAAGACCTTTACAATTTGAAGGATGATAAAGACTTTATCAAACCATCTAAAGAAGATATAGTTAAATTTTTGGATAAAATTGATCTTCCGATAGTTTCGGAAGCCGATCTGGATATTTTAAATAAAGAAATAACTGACACAGAAATTTCTGAAGCTATAGATGGTTTGAAAAACTTCTCCTCCCCTGGCCCAGACGGGTATAGAAACTGTTACTATAAACTCTGCAAGTCAGAAATTTTAATCCCTCTCAAGAATGCTTTAAATGAAATTAAGATTACGGGTAGGGCACCGAAAGAAATGCTGGAGGCCTCGGTTATAACAATTCCCAAGGAAGAGCTGATAGAACCATCATGCAAGGATTTTCGTCCAATCTCCCTATTAAATACTGACATAAAAATGTATGCAAAAATTTTAGCCATTAGGCTGAATAAAATTTTGGGAGAACGTATTTCCTCAGTCCAAAAAGGTTTCATCCCAGGGAGGCAAGGATCTGACAATGTCAAGAGAATCATTAACTTAATCTCTTATGCCAAGCGAAAGGGTGCTCCCACCGTGCTCTTATCATTAGATGCAGAAAAGGCTTTTGACAGAGTGGGGTGGGAGTTCCTGAAATTTCTGTTTGAAAGATATGGGCTGGGGGACTTTGGTTCGAAAGCCATTCGGACACTATATACCGCCCCCTCAGCAAAAGTAGTGGGCCCGGGATATAGTTCATTTAGCTTTGATATTTTGAACGGCACACGTCAAGGTTGCCCTCTTTCTCCTGCGATTTTCGCCTTGTTTATTGAACCTTTAATAATATCGATTAGAAAGAAAAATGAGGTGCAAGGGATAAAGGTTGGTTCTTTAGAACATAAACTATCAGCTTTTGCGGATGACTTACTTGTAGCACTGGAAGACCCGTTAGTCTCTCTCGATGTATTGTTCCAATTGATAGATGAGTATAGCAAAATTTCAAATTTTAAGCTAAATATTAGCAAATCAGTAGCCATGTCCATTAACATGTCTAGCGAATTACTACTTAAATTAAAGCTCCGATTTCTTCTTTTATGGCAAAAATCTTTGACACATTTGGGAATAATACTGGAAACAAACTTGAAGCAGACAATAACAATTAACTATAAAAAAGTGTTTAAAAATGTTACAGCAAAAATCAACGCCTGGTCAGGGTTGAATATATCCTGGTCGGGCAGACTTATCGCCATAAAAATGGTAATTTTACCAAAAATTACTTATATTTTACGCAATATTCCCTGCCGAATCCCTATATACCTGTTAAACCAATTACAAAACAAAATTGATAATTTCATTCACAAGGGGAAAAAAATAAGAATAAAAAAATCAAGAATGGGAGGGAAATTTAGACATGGTGGCATGGCCTACCCACTACTTAAGGAATATCAGGAAGCTATTCTAGTGGCAAATATGCTGGAATGGTTAGAACCTACAAATGTTAAGAATTGGGTCCAAATTGAACAAGAGCTAACGGGCTTAAATAATATAAAAATGCTTCTATTTCAAAAAAAGATTAATCTTAATTCTATGGAGAGGGGTGAAGCTATGGTTAGAGGAAATGTAAATATATGGAACAAACTGAATGTTAAATATGAATTGATTCCGTTCCCCTCGCCTATTACCCCATTACTGGACCTAGCTACATATATTGATTCCCCCATTTTAGGGAAGATAGCTAAAGCAGGGGTTAACCTTTTGTCCGACCTGTTTCCTGGAAACATATTCTCATTGGAGAATATAAAAGTAAAGCCCCCCAAATAAACATTTCATGGTTAGAATCTCTTACACTGGGAAAGGCTCTGAAGAAGTCAGAGTTCTATTTGACATAATTTAGAGACTTAACCCAATTTGAGAAATTGATTATGGTAGAACCTAAAACGCACCTCATTTCAAAATGTTACGATATTATTAAAAGGCCACAAATGGAGTTAAAATCCAAGTGTATGCAGGATTGGGAAGGTGATTTGGAGCATAGTTGGACGATAAGAGTGGTATAGATCATTTGCAATTACAGATAGATTTGTTAAAAATCCTGCTTATAGAGAACTTCACTTTAAAATCTGCAATAGGTGGCACTATACCCCGGTTAAGATAGCAAAGTTCAGTGGGTTAAACCATGAGAAATATTGTTGGCGCAACTGTAGTCATATAGGGTCTTCATTACATATTTGGTGGCAATGCCCATACATTCAAAAATTTTGGGTGGAAGTTTTCTCTCAGCTGACAAAAATATGTGAAGCAGAATTAACTCCACACCCAGAAATAATTTTACTACACATCTTTCCTCCACTGTCCTTAAAAGTTAAAGCCCTTATGTTGCAGGTTTTGATGGTAGCAAAATCACTGATAGCCTCCAAGTGGAAGCAAAAATGTGTACCATCCTGAAATGAGGTTAAAATGAAAGTGGATAAAAATTGTATGTTAGAAACAAACTTTACTGATTTGGGGGTTATAAAAAAAAGTAACCTTGCCTGGGCATTATGGAATAAACATGGCCCCAATTAAGTAATTATTTAAGCCTTTGATCTGCCCTTGGACACTCTGAACATGTTTCTTGGGCCCACCCACTTGCTCCCCCCTCCCATCCCCTCACTCGGAACCCGGAACTATGAATGTAAGGAGTGCGAATGGTAGTGTGTTTAGTCCCTTTTTAAATTTTAGAATAGTTGTTGGCAATCTCAGTATGATGCCCTTGGGAATTTATTGCAGATCATAATTGGTTGTTTTTTCTTTTGGAGCAACGGACCAAAATGAGATGGAAGCCCTTACCTATCTTTCTTCTTCTTCGTTGGGGTATGGGGAAATCTTCCCAAGGGTCGTGTAGATGAAAAGCTTAAATACGAAGCGTATGCAAACTATACTTTTCTCCCTTTTTTAAAAGGTGGAAATAATATGCATTACATATCTTAATACAGGGCAGTGGGTAATAATTGCCTGGTTAAAAGTATGATATTGTCAACGCTGATCTTTATATTCTTTCACACGTGTGTAGTATGAACTGTTTTGATAGCTATGTGAGTGTTTTTGTTTGTATTTATGTATTTTGTACATTGTAAATTCTACATGTAAAAAAACAATAAATTATTATAAAAAAAATAAATAAAAAAAAATAGCATAATTGAACAAGTAGTAAAATCTATTTCTACTATCCTAGGTTGATTCAAATATGTCCATAGATTTAGTAAATTTTAAATTGATGTTTTTTTGCAGGAAGCTCAGTATGCCATGCCATGTCATGTCTCTAAATCCAATAAAACTCCTATTATTAGATTAATCCTCAGAGAGAAATCACTATCTCGCTAAAGCAGAAACTTTGCATAAACATAGAGATATTTATTTTATGCTCCAATATTTAAAACTATTTAATTTTGTTCAAACTATAACCCCATACACATTTTCCAACTTATTTTGAATAGTCTAGTAAAATAGATAATTTAATTAAGTGCTATATTAGTTATATACAATGTAATCAATAAGCATACAAGTTTTATCTAAAGCATTAGAGACATGGGCACTGCATTACAGAAAAAAAATGGTTCAAGTTTGGATATTTCCTAGTAAATATTGTGCATGTTTAAAGATAAAACCTACACAATCGTGTTTAATTGTGATTTGGATGTCAATATAATACTGTATATGTTCTGGAAAAAATGTTAAGGATTAAAATATATCTATCATTCCAATTCTATTTAATCCAAGGATGTTTTATCTATTTACTTGATTCTCAAACCAATTCAATTTAAAACTCAAAACATTATATTTGTTACACCATACAATATATTATTATCCAGGACATTTGTCTTCAGGACAACTTCAGACCTTCCTGTAATGCTGTCATACAAGTATCAAACTGCGTGTAGTTGGGTATTGCACCATTCTGCAAAAAGACAAACCTACAGTCTACTTTGTCACAAACATTTCCAGTAAAGGTATAATGATATTTTAATATGGTGATTGGGGAGGCCATTTAACTTAATTCCGGTGTTCATTAAACTATTATTGAATTTGTTTAGCAGTGAATAAGTGAGCATCATCATCATGGAATAAGAGAACATCATGAGAGAACAGTGTTTGCACCACTGGGTGCACCTAGTCCTGTACAATTCCTTGGCTATTACAGGACCATACTAAGCCATCATAAGACCCAATGTCCCCCATGAGATGGCTGCCTATAACATTAAGGATCCCCACCATGTTTAACAGTTGGCAACAGACATTGTTGGTAGAAGGCATCTTTGTCTTTCTTCAAATGTTAAGTCCGTCTGGATGGAAAATAATTTCTAGATATAGTTTAAAAGAAAACTCATCAGATCATTGTGACAACCTGCTCTTCTTTGGGCCTGAAAAGGTTGCTAGATCCCACATACCCACAGGTTGACTTGGTACCTCATGAAAGATGGCTTACCAGGAATCATGGACAAGTTGCAGATTTTCAGGACAAGTTAACAGGTCTCAGGACAAGTTGCAGAAATGATCGTAGATTAAAAGAGAATAATTAAAGTCTTGCCTCTAAATGAAACACATCATGTATATGTGTCACAAACAGAGTCTAATCTGTGTTATTTGTTTTACCTTATTATACATTTTTTTCATTCAAAACAAATGGTTATTTGTCCCAAACAAATACAATTTAACACCTTTGCAGCCTTATTAAATTGCGATTCGGCAAATTTAAAAGGGCTCTATATAAGCACATAGCATTTTTTTTTTACTGAAGTTTTTAGTTAGTGAGCTTCTATCCAAAAGCAAGGTCTTCACTAACTAAACACTTCTGTAAAAAAAATGCTATGTGCCTAAGTAGAGCCCTTTTAACTTTGCCGAATCCCAATTTAATAAGGCTGTTGGTGTCTAATTGCCCCACATGTTCTAGGACTTCCACCAAGGCCACAGCGCCAGCCTGTCTATACCCCCTGTCTTGGCATCGATAAGTCAACTACTGCAAAAGTCAGAGACCTTCAGTCCGTGTCTAGGCATAGCAGCGGGTTTGCCATGGTATTGCAACACTAGAAGCAGACAGCCTTATTTAATTGGAATTCGACAAATTTAAAAGGGCTCTATTTAAGCACATAGCATATTTTTTTAAAGAAATTTAGTTAGTGAAGACCTTGCTTTTGAATAGAAGTTCACTTACCAAAAACTTCATATGCTATGTGCTTAAATAGAGCCCTATTCAATTGTCCGAATCACAATTTAATAAGGCTGAGAGTGTCTGGGCAATTGCTCAGGGTCCAACCTGGGTGGAGAAACATTGATCTAGGGTAGACAGGCTTAGATCCCAGGGAGAGGGTATTATACTGACATGTTTACTGTTCCCCTTGACACGTTAAATCATTTTGTGTTTTTTTTTTACAGATTCCCCTGCAATCTGGCACGGACTATTTTACCTCTTTAGAACTCTGTTAGTTGCCTATATTGCTTTTATAAATTCACATATCAAAGTACTAATTGCCAGTACTAATTGTCTAATAGCTGACACATACTGCTAATTGGAAATCACCCAAATATGACTGACATTTTTAGACTTCTTTTCATGTGATGTTTCCACTTGCATTTGCACATACACTAATTCATACAGTCTGACCCTATGGTGAATTCGTTGGCATACCAAGTTGAGGGTAAAGTGGCAACTTTCTTGAAATTTTCCCATTTGCAATTTATCTATCTCACTGTGGACTGAATGATTTCTTATTATTTGAAAATTATATGCATGCTACTTTCCTCGATCCTGCTCCTCCTGTCCCATTTCTGATTTCTGTAATGTCTTAATTACTGATTACTTCCCAATGCTAATTGGTTACTTGGCAGAAGATTGCCAGAAACTTGCTCTGGTTTCCTTCCAGTCATTTGAATCCAGCCAACACGTTTTTTTTTATCCAACCCACTGAGGCATTTATTGACACAATTCTGTCAGCAATCTAAAATGCATTTCTATCTCACCCTGCTAATTTATGCTACTGAGAACAAAACCAAAATGTAATGCAAATAATGCAAATTAATAAGTAGAGCATCAAAGTTACTCTCAAATGATTGTAATTTTGCCTACCTCTAAGAAGCCCCCAGAGAAACAGGTTCTCATCTTCTGGAGCACCCCCCTTTCCTCCTGTTCACTCTTATGAGACTGCCACCTTGTACAGCTGTGTACTTAAGGCCACACAGATACATGAATGGCTCCACACTTCCATTGTAATACTGTATACAGGGACATAGCATTTCGCTATTATTATTATTGTATATTTATAATGTGCCAACATATTCCGCAGTGCCATACATTAGACAAGCACAAGCTAAAAACAACATCAGTACAGATAAAACGAATAGCGAGCCCAGTTTTTGAGCTTCAAATCTTGAATATAGATTAAAAACTTGCACACTTTAAGGGATTCGGAAGGTGATATATTCATTGGGCGTATTAGGGATGAAGATGATAAGCTTCATTAAATAGATGCATTTTAGTGAGGTTTTGAAGGACTTGGGACAGGAGGAGAAACTAATGGAGCAAGGTAAGAAGTTCGAAAGAATTGGGGTAACATGAGAAAAGTCTTGAAGGCGAAATGAGAGGAGCTGATAAGAGAGGAGGAAAGAAATGAGCAGAATGGAGATGGTGGTGGGGGATACATTTTATGATGAGTTCAGAAATATAAGGAGGGCTTTGTATGTTAGGGTCACTACTTTAAATTGTATTCTCAAGGTTATGGGGAGCAATTAGAGTGACTGACAGAGAGCTGATGCTGATATTGAGAGTTGAGTATTATTGATAAGTCTAGTGGACCCATTCTTTATAAATTATTATGGTGATAAGCTAGTGATGGTAAGCCAGGAAGGAGAGAGTTGCAGTAGTCAAGGTGAGATATGATAAGAGAATGAATTAGAATTTTAGTTATGTATTGTGTAAGATAGTGACGTATTTTGGAGATATAAAATAGACAAGATTTGGTAAGGTAATATATATGAGGAATAAAAGAGAGGGCAGGATCAGGAAGAAGCACGAGACAACAGGCTTGGGAGGAGGGAGTGATAATTTCACTGACAACAGTGAGAGATATTTGAGGAATGGGTGTTGTAGTAGAGAGTGGGAAAATAAGGAACTCAATTTTTGACATGTTAAAAACATGAGACACTGGTAGTCTGAAGCCCCTCTCCTGTGGGTATAGCCGGTGTGTACAAGTTGGCATCTCTCTTAAGAGAGAACAGGAAGACAGGGGGAGGTTCCACTTAATAGGGATACTCTATGGGCTTTTTAGACTAGGGTGAAGTGAAATTTGTTTATCATAATTACACTGAGGAGGATAAAATTAATGATCCCATTCCTTCACAGCTAATTCCTCCCCTATCCACCGCACTTATCCCAGCTCTCACACATCTATTTAACCTCTCCCTAAACACTGGCAGGTTTCCATCCTCCTTAAAACATACCGTAATTACACCCATTCTCAAAAAGCCCTCATCTGACCCATATTCTGCCTCCAATTACCGCCCTATCTCACTACTTCCCCTGGCTTCTAAACTGCTTGAGCGGCTTGTTTACAATCGCCTCACTCATCTGACCCAGCTTCTGCCTCCAACTACCGCCCTATCTCACTACTTCCCCTGGCTTCTAAACTGCTTGAGCAGCTTGTTTACAATCGCCTTACTCATCTGACCCAGCTTCTGCCTCCAACTACCGCCCTATCTCACTACTTCCCCTGGCTTCTAAACTGCTTGAGCGGCTTGTTTACAATCGCCTCACTCAATTTATTTCTTCCAATTCCCTTCTTGACCCCTTCCAATCTGGTTTCCGTGCCCAACACTCAACAGAAACAGCCCTCACAAAAGTCACCAATGACTTGCTAACTGCCAAATCAAAGGGTAACTTCTCCATTCTAATTCTCCTGGACCTCTCTGCTGCCTTCGACACAGTTGACCACCCTCTTCTAATCCAAACTCTCCGTTCATTTGGCATCCAGGGCACAGCTCTTTTATGGTTCACATCCTATCTAAAAGATCGTACATTTAGTGTCTCCTTCTCTGGCACCTCTTCTTCACCTCTCCCTCTGTCTGTTGGTGTTCCCCAAGGTTTTGTCCTAGGCCCCCTCCTCTTCTCCATCTACACCTCCTCCCTTGGCACCCTCATAAAATCCTTTGGATTTCAGTATCATCTCTATGCAGATGATACTCAAATCTACCTCTCTGCACCCGATCTATCCCCCACTCTTTTAGCTCAAGTTTCCAACTGCCTCTCTAGCATATCCTCCTGGATGTCTACCCGTCAACTCAAACTCAACATGTCTAAGACTGAACTCCTAGTCTTTCCACCCTCTACTATAGCTTCCACTCCTCAAATATCTCTCACTGTTGACAACACCATCATCACTCCCACCTCCCAGGCCCGTTGTCTTGGGGTTCTACTGGATCCTGCCCTCTCTTTTATTCCTCACATCCAATCGATAACTAAATCTTGTCAGTTTCACCTAAAAAACATCTCCAAAATTCGTCATTATCTTACACAAGACACAGCTAAAATTCTAATACACTCTCTCATCATATCTTGACTCGACTACTGCAATTCACTTCTTGCTGGCCTCCCCATCTCTCGTCTGTCTCCCCTCCAATCCATAATGAACGCCTCCGCTAGACTCATCTTCAATACCAAACGCTCAGTGTCTACAGCTCCTCTCTGTCAATCACTCCACTGGCTTCCCATAGCTTCCCGAATCACATTTAAAATCATGACCTTAACGCATAAAGCCCTCAACAACAGTGCACCCCCCTATATCTCTGCTCTTGTTTCAAAATACTCTCCCAACCGCCCCCTTCGTACTGCTCACGACCTTCTTCTTTCCTCCTCTCTCATCACCTTCTCTCACTCCCGTCTTCAGGACTTTTCTTGTGCAGCCCCTACTATTTGGAACTCCTTTCCTCTCTCCATTAGATTATCTTCCTGCCTCAAAACCTTTAAAAAATTACTAAAAACACACCTATTTAAAAATCATATCACCTTCAGCCTTTATAATTACAACTGCACACTCCACAACTTAATAACACTCCCACCCACACTCTACAGTACAGCTCACAGACCGCTCCAATTGACTAAACAAATTGCATTCACGTTGCCATTTTGTATTTGTCACCCTCTTGTATCACACCTAAACCCTTAGGCCCTCATTCATTTGCAATTTGGCCAATTGAATAGGGCTCTAAATAAGCACATAACATATATTTTTTGAAGAAGTTTTTAGTTAGTAAACATCTATCCAAAAGCAAGCTTTTCACTAACTAAAAACTTCTTTAAAAAAAATATGCTATGTGCTTATTTAGAGCCTTATTCAATTGGCCAAATCGCAATTGAATGAGGCCCTTAGATTGTAAGTTTGCGAGTTTTCAATTGTGTGTCCGTGTCTTGGAAACAAGCACTATGTACATTTGATTATATGTTTAAAAACAGGGCCCTCCATTCTTTAAGGTGTTAAGTTTGTTTTTTGCCATGTACTAACCCCCTGTACAGCGCTACGGAATATGTTGGCGCGATATAAATAAAGATAATAATAATAATAATAATAATAATAATAATAATAATAATATATAAAAAAAATGATATAAATAATTAAATTAAACTTTTTAAGGTGTCTCTCTAAGTTGCTAAGGTGCAAATATATCAATTGAGTGGCTGTATAATAAACACTGTGACTCAGCAATAATATAAAACAATCTTAGACATGATATTATGCTACCTTTTAAAATAATGCGATTAATAAATATTGCATTCAGCAAAATCAGTGCCTGGTACAACTACTGAGATTGGCTATAATTTCTTGGGGAGGTTAATCTACATTCAAGTTGGCATAAAATTAGCAGGGACATTGCTTGCTACCAAATGTACTGACATCAGCCACACTGGTAACCATGCAAACGTATTAGTTTTTAATGTGTCCCGTAATTAATTTTCTGATTAATTATCCCATGGCCCTATTCATTTGAGCAATTGTTAGTTACTGTAGCCCGTAATGTAGCCTGTAAACTATTTTGCTATTCAATTGGCATCTTTTAGCTACCTGCAAATGATTTGCGAGATACAGGCTGAAACCCCTGCATTTTTCAAAATCCTAACTCCAACCCATCTAAGTCTTTGATCTTTCAAATGTTACAATCGCAGATCCCTATTCAATTGCTACAATTCCTCAAGTCTGCAATTGTTTTCACACCCGTAAATGGCAGAAGAAAATCCTACCAGTACCAGATAGGACTCGTAAGGGGGTTAATATCCTGTTTATAGCACTGTAAATGCAAATAAAAAAACAATACCGCACTGTAAAAGACTGGAAAAGTGATGAAAGACATTAGAATTAATTTCACAACAGTCTCAAGCTTGCAAATGTGCAATAAACAAATATTTTTATTAGTTTGTTTTCCATGTTAAATCAGTCTCCGTAATCAAGGAGTTAATACATATCAGGTCATCCACATGGACAAGAACAGTATCATCATTCATTTTTATTATTTTGTACATTCCCGGATTGCGAGTCCGATCGGACGTTGGACTTCTAAACGCTGATTGATTGACATTTAACCTCCATGTTTTACTGATGTCATGATGATGGTCTCATTTACTATTGGCTGTTTCTAAATTGGTAGTTACGGCCTTGCTTAATTGATCACGCTCTGAAATGCTACTTACGGTTGCATGGTTTACGGTTTAAGCTTTCGGCCAGGTAGCTGCGGGCTTGATCAATTGAATCGCTCTGTAACTATTTCAAGCGGGCTTGCAATTGGATAGGGGCCTATGTATTTGCATCATTTACATGTTCTGTTAAATGTTATTCTGTTGGATGTCAGTAACAGGGAATCTTTACTTTCTTTCACATAAGATACTCCTTTTCTGAAGTTTTCTGAAGTATTTTTAATCTTCATCTCATTAGTCATCAATATTGTTTTGTCTTCTATCAACCACAATTCTTAAGTCTTAAAGAATTGTCTTAAATTTACAAGATTGGTTAGTTTGTTAAAATATAATAAATATATTGCCATATCCCATTTCCGGTTGCAGTGGAGAGAATAATAAAATAATTTATAAATACATGAAGTCTACCTGTCTAGGTTATCATAGCCTATGTTGTTATTGTTGTTTAGTCATTCAGTTGTGTCTGACTCTCCATGGGATCAGAGAATGATCCCCTCCCTTCGGAGACTGGGCCCCAGGGCAGTATTCCAACATTATAACAACCTCACACACACCTCCAAGACGACCACTGCCTTGCTAAAGAAGCTGAAGGTAAAGGTGATGGGCTGGCCAAGCATGTCTCCAGACCTAAACCCTTTTGAGCATCTGTGGGGCATCCTCAACCGGAAGATGGGGGAGTACAAGGTCTCTAACATCCACCAGCTCCAATATGTCATCAAGGAGGAGTGGAAGAGGACTCCAGTGGCAACCTGTGATCTCTGGTGCACTCCATGCCCATGAGGGATAAGGCAGTGCTGGAAAGTAATGGTGGCCACACAAAATATTGTCACTTTGGGCCCAATGTGGACATTTCCACTTAGGGTTTTAGACATTAATGGCTGTGTGTTGAGTTATTTTGAGGGGACAGCAAATGTACACTGTTATACACGCTGTACAATTACTACTTTACATTGTTGCAGGGTGTCATTTCTTCAGTGTTGTCACATAAAAAGATATAATACAATTGTTTTTTTAAATGGGAAGGGTGTACTCACTGTTGTGAGACACTGTAGATTATTAAGACATAAGGTACACTTATGCTTAAAAGGAGTATTAATTTAGCATATGTGCATTATGTATTATGTGGATCTTAAACTTCTTGGAAAACCCTACTGTATTTATATTATCCACAGAAACATATTGTATATCCAAATACTATAATTTATTTTCTTATGCCACATGTATAATCAAAATACCCACACTTCATTGGTTTATGCTATTCAATAAATTATTCTGCTAACATCGTTCTGTGACTTTCTACAATAATTTATATGTGATGAAATATTATGAACATTATCTGAATCACATCGTAAAACAGTCATTATCATTTCACCCAGTGCTATGAACAGTCTCTAATATTAACTGGGTACAAAGTACCTTTTTACTCTATTGAGAAGTGAAACACATTCTAAATATTCAATATTGCAGTATATTTATTGGATGGACAGTGAAAACATTCAAATAAATGCAGAGACTAAAAGGTGTAAAATTTGTGTAAAATCAAACAAATGTTACCTGCTTGGATCTGCCCTCTGCAGCTCACAAAGACACAGACCCTGCAGGGCTGGATGGGCAGTGTAGCATCCTAGTCTATCAGGGAAAACATCTCAGTAGCATATTGCAGAAGTTTGTTGAAACATGGGTGCTGATTGGCTAGTATGAGAAACAGCACAGCAAATACAGCAGAGTATATGCCCTCATGTGCTGCAGAGGGTAGTCCCATACAAAAACTTTGTGTTTGATTTTAGGTAGTAGAAAAAGAGCTTATAAGCACTTCTAATCAAAAAAAGTATACACAAGTAAATATATACACAGGTATACTATATCTGATAACATCCAGGAATCTTCTATATCACTTTAAGCACCCATAAAAAAACTCCCAATTTTCCCAGTTACCAATTAGAGTACTAGCACCTCCCATCAGCACATCAGTACAGTCAGTGTGTATGACCCTCTCAGCTTATCAGGCATGGCCAAATAACCCATGAGGCAAACTAGGAAGCCACCAAGGGGTGCTTCCCTGTGAGGCGCCTGTTTTGCAGCTTAAAAACTCCTAAAATAGTTTTTGGCTTAAAAATGAAATACTGCAGTTCACAAACTGGTGATGTGGAACTAGCGTATACAGTGCTCAGTGTTCCCCTTATCCCATGCATTTCCTGCTAGGTGTAGAGAAAGAACAGAAAATGCACCAAATGATCAGATCAGTAAGCTTATATAATCTTTTTTCTCTAAATGTTTTTGTTGTAAGGACATATTGGTAGAAAGGAGCTCCTCAGCAGTAATAATTCATGGAAGTAGATTATTTACTTGATTATAGGTATTAAGTCTGAATTGCTTTTTATATGATTACTAGCGAATTGCCTGTCAAAAAATGACGGCAATGAAATTGTAAGTGAGCTAATGCTATTTGGTGTATAATAATAAAATAACTAATAGATTAATAAAGTAATATACTTTACCTACCCCCCATCCTCAACCCCCCATCCTCAACCCCCCATCCTCAACCCCACTCCTCAACCCCTCCTCCTCATCCTCAACCTCCTTCCTCATCCTCAACCTCCCTCCTCAACCCCCCATCCTCAACCCCCCATCCTCAACCCCTTCCTCAACCTCCCTCCTCAACCCCCCCATCCTCAACCACCTCCTCAAGCCCCCATCCTCATCCTCCCTCCTCAAACCCCCCATCCTCATCCTCAACACCCTCCTCAACCTCAACCCCCCTCAACCTCAACCCCCCTCAACCCCAACCCACCTCCTCAAACTCAACCCCTCTCAACCACCCCCCTCAATCCCCCTCAACCCCAACCCGCCTCCTCAACCCCCCTCCTCAACCTAAATTCCCCTCAACCCCCCTCCTCCACCTAAACCCCCCTAAATACCTCCCCCCTCTCCCCTCACTTACCTGCTTGTGCTCCACCAGCGCCGGGTCAAGGAGCAGAGGCCGGAGCACAAGCAGGTAAGTGAGGGGAGAGGGGGGAGGTATTAAGGGGGGTTTAGGTGGAGGAGGGGGGTTGAGGGGGGTTTAGGTTGAGGAGGGGGGAGGGAAAGAGACACATGGGGGAGGGAAAGAGACACAGGGGGGAGGGAAAGAGACATGGGGGGAGGGAAAGAGACACGGTGGGGGTAGAGAGACACACAGGGGGGGTTAGAGACAAACGGGGGGGTTAGAGACACACGGGGGGTTAGAGACACACGGGGGGTTAGAGACACAAGGTGGGGTTAGAGACACATGGGGGGGTTAGAGAGACACGGGGGGTTAGAGAGACACAGACGAAGAGATATAAAGATATATACAGACAGATGGAGATATAGATACATAGATAAATAGACAGACAGACGGAGAGATAGATAGACAGACAGATAAACAGACAGAGATAGACAAAGATAGATAGATAGATATCCAGCACAGTTCACCACCAGCTGTTTCTATCCCTCCCACTCATGGTGTCGATATACTTGGACTTGTTATACAGCAGCTCACTCAGCTCCATGTTTCCCCTGTCACTGCGTCACTTCCGTGGGCGCGACAGGGAGTCATGTGACCTTCTGTCAGCTGGAGCTCGACTGTGGCTGTGAACTGCAGGTTTGAGCAGGGACTGGACGTGCGCGCTCCCGAGAGCGGGCTGTGATACGTGAGGCTTGGTGTGCGGGGAGATGTGTAATGTATCTGTATTATTACACTGCATACTGCACTATAAGTACTGCAATATGGGATTATATAGGGTCTAGCTATATACACACACCGAGTTATACACTTATTCACTATATACATACACCTGGTGGCTTCCTAGTTTGCCTCATGGGTTATTTGGCCATGCCTGGGTACTTAGCGTGGGACGTGGAATGCTCCACCACCGCAAATGCGGCCCCTCGCTTCGCAAAGATCCGCATTTGCTGGGACATTGGGATGCTCCACCACCGCAAATGCGGCCCCTACGCGAGCTCGCAAGCGTTAGCAACAACTTTTGGCAAGCCTGCATGCTCACAACTATATATGTGATAGGCATTCCTGGGTTAATCTTTCATTATGTATTTAAATTACAATAACAGGAGACCCTGACTGTATATTTATATATAGTTAAGCTAATTATAGATGACACTTGTTGAATATGGGTACATTTGTTTAATTTTCATTAATCCTGGTTAAATATTTATGTATGTATTATAATTATTGGTGACACTAGCTGAATATGCATACAATTACATGCTTGTAGGTGAAGCTGGTTAAATATATATGTGTTTATATTATAATTATTGAAGAGTGAAGCAGCCGTGAATGTTCAGTAATCTAGTTATTATGAATCCATATACTATATATATATATATATATATATATATATATATATATATATTTTGAAGAGTGAAGCAGCCGTGAATGTCCAGTAATCTAGTAATTTAGTAATTATTAATACATATATATATAGATTAATAATGAGTATTGCAATATAATTTGATACCTTTTGTATTGGACAAACGTCTTATTTATAATGATGAGCTTTCGAGAGGCTTAGCCTCCCTTTATCAAGTCTCAAGCAATACTAACATGAGATGGAACCCTCAGTTTGAATAATAACAGCAGATGCAGAGAGAGAGTTGGGACAGCATCTGACATATAAGTACTGCAATATGGGATTATATAGGGTCCAGCTATATACACACACCGAGTTATACACTTATTCACTATAAGACATAAAACTAGATAAAATACAACTATACTCGGACATAGAAGAATTCTTCAGGAGATTAAGACTGGCAGAATTTTTCTACAACAAGGGACCTACCACAACATCATTAGACTGTAGTAACATGAAAAAAAATACATATTTCAACCCACAACCTGGTCGTAACATCAAACTGGACAGTTATAAAGAAAGCTTTCGCCTGAGAACTGCATCCATTATAACAACACAATATAAAAGAGACTTGCACAATCTTACTCCATCGGAAAGAATTGCCATAAAGTTTTTAAAAAACAACCCCAACATCACCATCACACCGGCAGACAAAGGAGGTGCAGTTGTTATCATGAATACTCAGGACTACATAAATGAAGCCAACAGACAACTGTCAGACAACACCTACTACAAGAAACTGAACCAGGACCCTACAGAAATATATACTATTCAACTTAAAAAGCTCCTCAAAACATTCCCTAAAAATATACATCAGGAATTAGAACAACTAAACCCTGCCAATCCTACAACTGGGACTTTCTACCTACTGCCAAAAATCCATAAACCAGGCAAACCAGGGAGACCAATTGTCACAGGTATGGACACACTGACTGAACAGATATCTGGATTTGTTGAAAACATCCTTAAACCACTAGTCAGTAACACCAGTAGCTATATGCAAGACACCACTGACTTTCTCAACAAACTCAGTCAGATTAAAAACCTACCTGCTAACACACTACTTGTTACCATGGATGTAGAGTATCTTTACAGTAATATCCCACACAAAGATGGCACTGAGGCATGCTTTAGGTTTCTTTCAACAAACAAGCAAAACAATAAATATGGCCCTGATATTATTGTTAAACTAATAGAATATATCCTTACCCACAACTATTTTACTTTTAACCAAGATACCTACCTACAGATGATGGGGACTGCCATGGGTACCAAAATGGCTCCACAATATGCAAATCTATTTATGGCCAATCTAGAAGAAACATTCTTATCTGTATCCATTTACAAACCATACAAATACTACCGTTACATAGATGATCTGTTCATCATATGGACAGAAGGAGAAAGCAAACTCAGAGACTTTCATAATTCATTCAACAGCTTCCATTCATCTATAAAACTTAAAATGGATTTCTACACAGAACAGTTAAACTTTCTAGACACTACTATATCCATCACCAATGGCACTCTCCACTCATTTATATATAGGAAACCTACAGACAGATGTAATTACCTACACAGCTCCAGTTTCCATCCCTCCCACACCAAACAAGCCATCATCCATAATCAAGCTTTTAGATACCATCGGATTTGCTCAAACACTGGAGACCGTGATAAAAATTTAAAAACACTGTCTGAATCTTTCAAACAAAAGGGTTACAAACCCCGTATTATTACCCAAAAAATATCAACTGCCATCAAAATACCCCGAGAACAACTATTAAAGGACAAAACAAAAAACGTATACCTCTAGTGACCACATACCATCCAATTTTAGAGAAAATTCGGAAAATAATTAAAGATTTACAACCATTACTAATTGAAGATACTGAATTAAAAAATATATTCCCAGAACCTCCCATCCTTGCATTTAAACAACCACCAAACCTGTAACAAAAACTTGTCAGCAGAAAATTAGCCAATGAACTACTGAATACAAAAAATGGAACTAAACCTTGTAACAAACGTGCCTGTAAATTATGTCAGCACATTTGTAATGATGATACAGCCACACATAACAACAAAACCTATAACATCAAAGAATCATATTCATGTACATTGTCAAATGTGGTTTCTATGATACAATGTACTTTATGTGACACAGGCTGGTACATTGGAGAAACCGGCCAAAAAATGCATTTAATGATGAATTTACACAGGCATTCAATAAGAAAACATAATGAAGACAGTTATTGTAGCCCAGTAGGACACCATTTTAGCCAGAATGATCACTCCATCCAAAAGTTAAAAGTCAAAATACTCAGAGGAAAATTTAAAAGCATCCAAGAGAGAAAAGCATTTGAAATAAAGATGATCACATTCTTCAACACTAAAAATACAGGACTTAATTAAGATTTGGGCTTTCTAACACATTATCAGAATTTCATGTGATTTTTTTTTCTTCTTATATAATAACAAACTTAGCACTCTTAGTGAGGTGTTTGTCTAACAGGAAAGATATCACTGTGGACTACACTGCTCTGCTTTTTCATTTATATATTGATATATATATGTATATATGTTTCCTTTGCTATGTTGTGTTTATTCCCCATATTTGAATTTACCTGATGATGTCAGATGCTGTCCCAACTCTCTGTCTGCATCTGCTGTTATTATTCAAACTGAGGGTTCCATCTCATGTTAGTATTGCTTGAGACTTGATAAAGGGAGGCTAAGCCTCTCGAAAGCTCGTCATTATAAATAAGACGTTTGTCCAATACAAAAGGTATCAAATTATATTGCAATACTCATTATTAATCTATATATATATGGATTAATAATTACTAAATTACTATATATATATATATATATATATATATATATATAGAGAGAGAGAGAGAGAGAGAGAGGGAGAGAGAGAGAGAGATTAATAATGAGTATTGCAGTATATGATGATACCTTTTGTATTAGACATACGTCTTATTTATATTGACAAGCTTTCGAGAGGTTCAACCTCTCTTTATCAAGTCTGAAGCAATACTGACATGAGGATAGAAGCCTTAGTTTGAATAAAAAAGTGATGCAGATAAATACATACAGGGGGAATAAACACAAAAATAGCAAAGGAAACATATCGTATTAATCGGCATATAACACGCAAGGGCGTATAACACGCACCTCATTTTAAGAAGGAAATTTCAGGAAAAAAAAAAATTCAAATAAAGAACTTTGAAGCAAAATCCTCAACCTCCCTCCTCATCCTCCCTCCTCAACCCCCTCCTCAAATCCCCCATCTTCAACACCCTCCTCCACTCCCCCATCCTCCTTCCTCAACCCCCCTCCTCAACCTCAACCCCCCTCCTCAACCTCCCTCCTCCTCCTCAACCCCCTCCTCATCCTCAACCCCCCTCCTCATCCTCAACATCCCTCCTCATCCTCAACCTCCCTCCTCATTCTCAACCCCCTCCTCAACCTCCCTCCTCAAACCACCCACCCGGTATATGCTAATGACGTGGCGCACATGTGACGTCACATGCGCGCCGTGTCAAGGAGCGGAGCGGAGGCCGGAGCAGAAGCAGGTAAGTGAGGGGGAGGTATTTAGGGGGGTTTAGGTTGAGGAGGGGGGTTTATGTTGAGGAGGGGGGTTAGAATGAGGAGGGAGGTTGAGGATGAGGAGGGGGAGGGAATATCGGCATATAACACGCACCTATCATTTGCTTCCTATTTTCAGGGAGAAAAAGTGCGTGTTATATGCCGATATATACGGTATATACACATACTATATACACATATACATCAATATACTGTAAAAATGAAAAAATAGAGCACTGAAATTGTGATAACGTCTTAGAAAACCCAAGTCCATATTAAGTCCTGTATTTTTAGTGTTGAAGAATGTGATCATCTGTATTTCAAATGCTTTTCACTCTAGGATGTTTTTAAATTTTCCTCTGAGTATTTTGACTTTTAGGTTTTGGATGGAGTGATCATTTTTGCTAAAATGGTGTCCCACTGGGGTACAATAACTGTCTTCATTATGCTTTTGTATTGGACATCTGTGTAAATTCACCCTTAAGTGCATTGTTTGGCCGGTTTCTCTAATGTAACAGCCTGTGTCACATAAAGTACATTGTATTATATAAACCACATTGGATGATGTGCATGTATATGATCCTTTGATGTTATAGGTCTTGTTGTTATGTGTGGCTGTGTCATCATTACAAATGTGTTGACACAATTTACAGGCACGTTTGTTACAAGGTTTAGTTCCAAATTTTCTGCTGACAAGTTTTTGTTTCAGGTTTGGTGGTTGTCAAAAATGCAAGGATGGGAGGTTTAGGGAATATATCTTTTAATTCAGTATCTTCGGTTAGTAATGGTTGTAAATCTGTGATTATTTTCCATATTTTCTCTAATATTGGTTGGTATTTGCTCACTAGAGGTATATGTGAAGTTGTTTCTTTTGTTATGTATGTAACCAGTGGTTATTTTCTGGGTAATAATACAGGGTTTGTAACCCTTTTGTTTGAGAGATTCAGACAGTGTTTTTACATTTTTATCACAGTCTCCAGTGTTTGAGCAAATCCGATTGTATTTAATAGCTTGATTATGAATGATGGCTTGTTTGGTGTGAGGGATGGAAACTGTAGCTGTGTAGGAAATTACATCTGTCTGTAGGTTTCCTATATATAGATAAGTGGAGAGTGCCATTGGTGATGAATATAGTAGTGTCTAGAAAGTTTACCTGCTTTGTAGAGAAATCAATTTTAAGTTTTAAAGATGAGTGGAAGGTGTTGAATAAACTGTGAAAGTCTCTGAGTTTGCTTTATCCTTCTGTCCATATTATCAACAGATCATGATGATCCAACAGATCATCTATGTAACGGTGGTGTCTGTATGGTTTGTAAATGGCTACAGATAAGAATGTTTCTTCTAGATTTGCCATAAATAGATTTGCACTTTGGTACCCATGGCAATCCCCATCATATGTAGTTAGGTATCTTTGTTAAAAGTGAAATAGTTGTGGGTAAGGATATATTCTATTAGTTTAACACTAACATCAGAGCCATATTTATGGTTTTGCATGTGAGGTGAAAGAAACTTAAAGCATGTGTCAGTGCCATCTTTGTGTGGGATGTTGCTGTAAAGAGACTCTACCTCCGTGGTGACAAGTAGTGTGTTAGTAGGTAGGTCTTTAATCTGACTTTGTTGAGAAAGTCAGTGGTGTCTTGTATATAGCTACTGGTGTTACTAACTAATGGTTTATGGATGTTTTAAAAAAATCCAGATATCTTTTCAGTTAGTGTTTCCATACCTGTAATAATTGGTCTCCCTTGGTTGCCTGATTTGTGGATTTTTAGCAGTCCATAGAAAGTCCCAGTTGTAGGATTGGCGGAGATGAGTTGTTCTAATTCTTGATGTATATTTTTATGGAATGTTTTGATGAGTTTAAGTTGAAGAGCATATTTTCCTGTAGAAGGCTGGTTCAGTTTCTTGTAGTATGTGTTGTCTGACAGTTGTCTTTTGGCGTCATTTATGTAGTCCTTAGTATTCATGATAACAAATGCACCTCTGCAAGTTTGAAGGTGATGTTGTTGTTGTTTTTTTAAATTTAGGGCAGTTCTTTCTGATGGAATAAGATTGTGTAAGTCTCTTTTATATTGTGTTTTTATTACAGATGCAGTTCTCAGGCAAAACACTTTTATATAACTGTCAAATTTGGTGTTACAACCAAGTGGTGATTTGAAATATGTGTTTTATTTTCTGTTTACAGTCTAATGATGTTGTGGTATGTCCCTTGTTGTGGAAAAATGTTGCCAGTCTCAATGAACCAGTCTCCTGAAAAAGTGTTCTTTCCAAGTATAGTTGCATCTTATCTAGTTGTATGTCTGGACAGAAAGACAATCCTTTGTCGAGAAAAGAAGTCTCTTCTTGTGATGGTTTGAGAGATTTATAATTCCTGTGTGCTTTAATTGGTAGGGTTTTAGATGTGCTGCTGTTAGCAAAATTCAGGGCTGAATTTGGACTTTTATTTTTCCTTCTTGTACCTGTTGTATGTTGTTTCGCTGCAAGAGGCAGCTGAGCTTTTTATTCTTACTTTTTATAAATTCATGTTGTTTCTTGTGAAGATGTTGTATTTCTTTTTCTCTATGTTCAGCTTCATTTATGTCCTCCTTTAGTTGTTGAAGGAGGCTTACCCAAAGGGTGAGTTATATGGTGTTTCTTTGTAAATAGTTGATGTATTAGTTGGTTTTTCAATTGGGAATCTGCATACATTTACAGCATATATTGAATTATGTGTAGATCCTAGTAGATTTTTGATCTTAAGTCCATTTGGTATAATATTCCTTTTCTTGCATTGTGACTAAAAATAAATGTCACTGTTAAGTTGTGTTATTTTTGTTGTTATTTTATTTAGTAGCTTCTTGATTCATCTAAATGCAAAATCATATATATAGTTGTCGAGTTTGTCTGTAACAATATGTTAACAATTATGGGCTTGCTCAAGTGCAAAGAGCACCTTTGGCTCCTCCCTCCTCATCCTCAACCTCCCTCCTCAACCCCCTCCTCATACTAAACCCCCATCCTCAACCTCCCTCCTTAACCCCCTTCTTCAACCTCAACCCCCTTCTTCAACCTCAACCCCATCCTCATCCTCAACCCCCCCATCCTCAACCCCCCATCCTTATCCTATACCCTCCCCATCCTCATCCTAAACCCTCCCCATCCTCATCCTAAACCCCCCGCCATCCTCATCCTCATCCTAAAACCACCTCCTCACTTTACCCCTCCTCATTTTAAACCCCCTTCTCACATTTCCCCTCTAAATACCTCCCCCTCTCCCTTTCCCCTCACTTACCTTCATCTGCAGCTGTTCCTCCGGCCTCCACGATCCTTCCTGCGTCTTGACCCGGCCAATGCTAATGACGTGGCGCACATGTGACGTCACGTCATTAGCATATACCGGGTCAGGACGCAGGAAGGAGCGGAGGCCAGAAGAGCAGCTGCAGATGGAGGTAAGTGAGGGGAAAGGGAGAGGGGGAGGTATTTAGATGGGTAAAGTGAGGAGGGGGGTTTAGAATGAGGAGGGGGGTTGAGGATGAGGACTGGGGTTGAGGATGAGGAGAGGGGGTTGAGGATGAGGAGGGGGGAGGGAAAGAGACACAGGGGGGTTAGAGAGACATGGGGGAGAGTGACTCAAGTATTAGCCGAGGGGGCCCTTTTTAGCCTTAAAAAAGGGCTGAAAAACTTGGCTTATACTCGAGTATATACAGTACTTCACATATAGCTCTAGTGAGCACACACCAACTATTAGAGAAAATATGGAAAATAATCAGCAATTTAGAACCATGGCTAATCAAAGATACTGAATTAAAACATATATTCCCTAAACCTCCCGTTCTTACATTTAAGGAACCACCAAACCTGAACCAAAATCTTGTCAGCAGAAAATTGGCCAATGAACAACTGAATATAAAAAATGGAACTACACCTTGTAACAAAAGTACCTGTAAGTTATGGCAATACATTTGTAATGATGACACAGCCACAAATAACAACAAGACCTATTACCTCAAAGGAACACATACATGCAAATCATCTAATGTGGTTTATATACTGTAATACAATGTACTTTATGTGACACAAGCTGTTACATTGGAGAAACCGGCCAAAAAATGCACTTAAGGATGAATTTACACAGGCATTCAATGAAAAAGTATAATGAAGACAGTTATTGTAGCTCAGTGGGACACCATTTTAGCCAGAATAATCACTCCATCCAAAATCTTAAAGTCAAAATACTCAGAGGAAAATTTAAAAACATCCAAGAGAGAAAAGCATTTGAAATAAAGATGATCAAATTCTTCAACACTAAAAATACATGACTTAATATAGACTTTGGTTTTTTAACACATTATCACAATTTCATGTGAATTTTTCTTATTTTTCCATAACAGACTTAGCACTCTTAGTGAGATGTCCATCCACCATGAAGAATATCACTGTGGACTACAGTGATCTGTTTTTTTTAAATTGATGTATATGGGTATAAATTATGTGTATATTTGTTTCCTTTACTATTTTGTGTTTATTCCCCCTATATGAATTTACCTGATGATGTCAGATGCTGTCTCCACTCTCTCTGCATCGCTGTTTCTTTTCAAAACGAGGGTTCATTCTCATATTAGTATTGCTCGAAACTTGATAAGGAGAGGTTGAACCTCTTGAAGGCTTGTCAATATAAATAAGATGTTTGTCCAATACAAAAGGTATTAAATATATAAAAATATAAATAATATGGCGCACCATGTGTGATGTGTGTGTGTGTGTATGAGTACCTATGTTGTTTAAATGGCTATCGGGAAATGTCTGTGATTTACTCACACATAAAGAGAGTGATCAACATGCAAAGGGAAAAGTGGGTGCATGCATACCTTGTGCATGCACTCACAGGGGCTCCTCCACTTCACTGCTTAGGAGCTCCAAAAAGGTAGATTCAGCACTGTTATCAGGCAGGTTTGCAGCACCAGGTCCATCACTCAGTGCTCAGAGCTCCTCTCATTCTTCAGTCTGTGTCTGGCTGCATTTCCACATCTAGAGCCTTGAGTCTCTGCAATATCCAGAGACTGCTCCCAGGAAGGCTTCAGTATGAGCTCCATCCCTGCCTGCACCTTGCTGTGCCTGCTGCCTGCACTGGCTCTCAGTGCCAGGTGAGCATGCATTCACATTTACATTATTCTATACGTGTAATATATCAGAGCTAAAGAACTCCTGTAAATATTATCTGTATGCGAGTTTAAATAGATCTCATTGTGCTGCTGTTTGTGGATGGGCTACGAGCCTAGTGGATATATGAGGAGTCCACGTATTGCAGGTTTTAAAAGTGTGATGTCCAAGTGTGGTGTTAGCAGGAGGTTAAGTTACTTTGCTGCAAAACAACAATTTGAGAAAATAAAAGATAAAGTATTTCTATAGAATGTAGAGAACATCTATTATATATTTACTTTGATTTTTTCAGCAACAAACTGTGCAAAATATACATTTTAATATATAAACGATAGTTCTTGCAAAAGCTGTAGGATGCTTTGGAATAATGCAGATGCATTATGCAGATTAGTTGCTAATTGATCTCGAGGAAGGCAAACAAAAACAAAAAAACACTGAAACTTTGCCAATTGTTTCAAAAGGGAAAAAAAATGGCGATTGGATTCCTCTCTGCTTTAGTCATAAATATTAAAAATTGTTTAAAGTATTGTCTATCAAGCTCCAGCATAGCAATATTGGGGCTTGAAGTCTCCAAAATAGTTTACATGTTAACGGCTCATTTAAATGTATCTTAATGATCGGCATAGATTTATATAAAAAAGTTCCAGAACAATAACATAGACACTGCAAGACATTTATAGATGAGAGATTACAGTTTGATCTGTTTTGCAGTGTGTTATGTTTCTGCACAACATGAGCTATTAAATACTACAGAGGATTAAATGGCTTGAAAAGTCAGCAGATTATGAAAGACGCTGCCCTCCGAGAAATCTGCTTTTGTGCAGCTCAAATCGTATTAGTGTTACTGAAAAGTGTCCTTTGGCAATTTAAAAGAATAGACTGATTCCTCCATCTGCTTTGCATCATTTTGAATCCACCGTGACATAAAATTCAATCATCAGCTGGCCTCTATGGTTTAGGTACATTGTTATCTAAGTATTATACTGTTTAATAAAGTTACACTCACAAATATAAAGAGTTCTGTCATGGATGTCTGGGTGAAAACCTTCAAAGTACCAGAGGATGCAAGTCTGAAGTAACAAATTCAAGGGCACAGGCAAATAATGGCCAGGCAAGCAAAAGAACATGTGGCGACAGAAATCCAGTGAGGTCAGTAACAATCCAAAAGATCAGTCCAATAGGGAACAGCAAAACAGAGAAGGAAGTCAAAGGAGCAACCAGAAGTATACCCAGCCCCATGAACCTACAACAGTCATGGAGAGGAGGCTAGAGTACCAATAAATAGCACCCGATGAGTTGTAATTGGAGAGACACAATAAAAAGCTAGGAGAATTACTTCTGACTGATCTGTTTCTAGAACACGTAGCTGTAGATGTTGTGGCAACAGATTGTCGTACATGTTGTACTTGTGATAAGCCATGAGATCTGCCATGAGCTCGTGACAAATAATAAAACTACAAATCATCACAAAACAGTGTAATTGTCATGACTTCCTGGATTCATGTACTCTTTGGGGAGGACAACTGGCTTCCACCTAGTGGGAAGAGGAGGCCGGCACAAATTCTTTGAGACAGACCTGGCCCATGTGGAGTAGTTCAAAATGGTCATACAATGTGAAATGTATGTTTGCTCAAGGAAGATACCAGTGGTGAATGGTGGATTAACTGTATAAATATGTGACTTGAAATATAAAGATTATGCTTTGCTTGGGAACAATATGCATTGTGTGTTTCAGTTAGAGGGAAGGGTGCACATGGGTCAAGAAACTGGGGGGCGGGGCGATGGAGACAAGTCCCCCCCCAGATTTTTCAATACGTATAGAGAAGCAGTTGTGTTATATTTTTATACTGTATGCAGTATCCCTCCCGGATTTTCTTTGGCTCATACACCCCTTATTTTTTTATTAGAATTCAATTTCTGCAACTTGTCCTGGTACTTAGTAACTTGTCCTTAAACTCTGTAAATTGGTCTGGAGAATCACAGCCTTATTAAATTGCGATTCGGCCAATTGAATAGGCCTCTATATAATCACATAACATATTTTTTTTACAGAAGTTTTTAGTTAGTGAAGACATTGCTTTTGGATAGAAGTTCACTAACTAAAAACTTCTGCAAAAAATATGCTTAAATAGAGCCTTTTTCAATTGGCCAAATCACAATTTAATAAGGCTGTCAGCAACTTGTCCTAGACTCAGGTTAAGCTATCCTGTGTGTGGGGATAAAGATAAACCCAACAACCTGCGGGTAGGATTGTGTTCCTGACAGTTTCGATCCCAACGAAGAGCAATAATGTCTATGTTTGTGACAATAATGTCTAAGTTTGGCCAGGATCTTTTATTGAGTTTACTGCCCCAGATTAGGTATCTTATTCATTCACTAACTAAAAGTCTCACCACTTAACGAGTTTATATATATATATATATATATATATATATATATATATATATATATATACATATTAATATATATTAAGCTTGTTACTGTTTTATATTTTTAAATGCTGCTTTTATAGTACTTAACTTGTTGATTTAGCCTGACTGTAAACTGGAACCAGCTGCACATAAGCATTGAATGTATTAGCACATTACTAAATGTACCATACATTACAACATCCCTCCAAATTGCCATGTTTGTCTTTACTGCAACAATAAATTCTAATTTTATTTTAGATTTAGATTAGAAAATCTGAATAATAATAAGCTGCTGATTTTTTCTGATTGCAGCAATGAGAATTTTATTGTCATTTGAAAGTGTGTTTGTGAATCATGATGACCACCTCCCTAGTGAGTGGCAGGCAGATGAATTGGTTAGTTTTTATAAAACAATGATTTTAAAGATGTTTCTTATAACTCCTTAACCATAGTGCCCTAAATATATTTTGTAGTCTTAAGACATAGGGCAGTACGTATTTATCACTGTATTGCAAAATGAGTTGAAATACTAGGCAATGATACCCTGCATGAGAGAAACAGCAAACCACAGTTGTGTGTCTCAGCTTCTGTATTGCTTCTGTATTGCTCCTGTATGTATACAAATTACCCTTTTTGTGTTCGACTCCCTAAGGGTCATGGGGAGCTCCAGATATGGTGTCCTTGCTCACAATGCCTTAGTGATTGCCACTATACCTCAGTGATGATGCCCAAAAGAGGCTGAAAAATACATTTGGGGATCACTGTTTCACCTGTTCAAGGGGCCTACCAACAGAGGATTGTGTCTGTCATTTTGGGGCTGGATCACTCTTATAAATGAAAATAAACAAATATACTACAGTATAATTCTCCTTTGTGTAGAGGCACAAGTGAGGACAAAGTGTGCCACTCTATGAGTTCATTTTTATGCCTATAGAAAAAACCTGTCAAGGCTTGTGATGAGCTGAGATAAGGTGAGAGGGTATTTTCAACCCCATTGGAAATAGTACATAGTAAGCCAGAAGATAATCTGAGATGGAAATGTTCCCCACATTTTGCTAAGCATGTGCAATTGCCATCATTCTACTAGTAAAGTAACTACAGTTAAACTACGTTTACTGAAGTTGTGTTTAAACTATGTGTCTGTATTTTTCCTCATGCTTTTTCTAAATCTGCCCCCTTCTCCTCTTCTTCTTCCTCCTCCCAGAAATAATATACCTCCTTTTGACCCTCTTCCTCAGGCAAGTGTGCTATGTATCACTCTTTCTCACTTGCTTCCTCTATTCTCAGAACTCTGCTTAAACTCACCTCACTCTGAATCAGGATACCACTTTCCAACCAACAACTCCCAATTGTTGCAGCTCTATACCAATCAACTGACATTCCCACTTACAGATTATATTATCTGACCACTATGGGCACATAACATATTACATATTAGAGCCATTCACCTCAAATTACTTTCTATCTGATTACTTCCCTCTCCTACTAAATGAAAAAACGTTCTCACTTTGCATACCTTCCTATTTATGTAAAATTTAATTTACTTGCTGACCCTTGCTATTCCTTATCTGTTACTCTTTCCCAGGTCTCTGCCTCTTCCATTCCCTTTAGATTGCAAGTAGCGAGTTTCCAATCCTGTAGTTTGCTTTGGAAAAAGCACTTTCTACAAATATTCCAAGCTCAAATCAGGGCCCTCCATTTTCTTCAGTTTATTAACATTGTATTTTCCCTTGTTCTTATCCTCTGTACAGCGATATGGAATATGTTGGTACTTTACAAATAAAAGTTAATAATAATAATAATAATAATAATAAAGTGAATGGAGATTTAGAAACAAAAGTAAAGAGGTCTTGGTAAATAATGTGAAATAGATAACTGCAATACTATTTACAAAGCATCAATAGTAATTATGAACCACATGGTTGAGTGTTACTTTAATGTACTTGAATCTTTTTATATGAGAACACAGGACAAGCAATTTCAAAGCACTACTCTAAAATCAAGCAAATTGCAACAGTTTCCATTGTGTAAAAATACTAACATGTATCACTGTGTGCTTTGCATAAATATGATGCATGTGTGACTGTGTTTCAGGCACTTTCATAGGGGAACACTCTACAAGAGGCTGTGATACTTTTCAAGTTTTACAAAAACTTTATCCAGTGATCCAAAAATAACAAACAAAACAAGTCAAAGAAAATGATAGTACTAACTTCCATTGAAGCACTACCTTAAATAATAGACAGTTTACTCATTAACCAGCTCTCATACAGCTAAACTTGGATGGAGCAAAACAAACAGACAAATATTTTGATAAAAATCACCGGCATGTATTCTTCTAATTCCCAGGTCTCAAATCTGCTTCTAATGGTCAGAAACTTTAAGCTGCTGTCTCACTGTGGGTGTCTCTCTTCAGGCCAGTCAAAAATCATCAGTCTATAAGCAGCCCCTCTCATACTCTAGGAACAGTCTTAAATTAGGTCTGCCCATGTGCAGCTAGTCAACTAAGCAGGGAAGTTAACACAGGCAGTCCTCCTGGGGGGAAATAGTTTTACAGAGTCAAATTGCTTTTTTCATTGATTATTCACTATTGTTTTAATTGAACTGTTCTTCTTAGTATATTGGCCTCATACATTCAGAAATATTAATTGCATTGGATTTCTGAAATTAAATACAGAAATATCCTTAACCTTCAGGGTACTATATAAGGTGACTCTTCTTATTGCACCCTTTCGCCCTCACCAGCTGGATGCCAGTATGTTTTATGACATACTCTACTTAGAACTTTGTTTTATAGCAGTAAAATATTTGAAGAGGCGGTATATACTCTGTTTTGCTGTATTGTATTACAAAGAATAACAGCTGCAGGCTAGGAGTGCATTGCTTGTGTATGTGTAATTAAGCAAACTCAGGTTCTTTAAAATATTGTTTGTCTTTGTGATAAAAAATAAACATTAATTAATTAACTTCAAGTGCATCTCAACTAACATTAAATAGATTATTAGTTGTCAATCAGTGCCTAAATAAGCTCTGGCATCTAAAACTAACATTACCATTCCCATTGTATTTGATTTGTGTAATTGACTAAATATATAATAGAAGGCAGTGAAGTGTGTGAAGTTTTTTTTTCCTACTATTTATGATAAATAAATATAATGTTTTCATAATTCTTTTGAATTTTGCTACATTTTCTTAATATAATTTTCTTTACATAATATCTGGGAAGGAAAAATAGCCATGCAATTTATAATCTTAATGGAGCAAATCTTGGTGTATCAGATATTGAAAGGGATTTGGGAGTGCTTGTGGACAACCACCTAGGTAACTGTGCTCAAAGCCAAGCAGCAGCTGCAAAGGCAAATAAAATATTAGCATGTATTAAGAAGGGTATAGAAGCCAGGGAAGCAAATATAATTCTGCCACTATACAAATCTCTAGTACGCCCTCATTTGGAATATGGAGTACAATTTTGGGCACCACTTCATAAAAAGGACATTTTAGAGCTGGAAAAGGTACAGAGGAGTGCAACAAAACTAATAAGGGGAATGGAGGGGCTAAGTTATGAAGAAATACTAACCAAATTAAACTTATTTTCTCTAGAAAAAAGGCGTCTAAAAGGAGATATGATTACTTTATATAAATACATCCAGGGTCAGTATAAAGATTTGTCAAGGGAGCTTTTTGTGCCAAGAGGTTTTCAACTGACAAGAGGACATCCCTTGAGGTTAGAAGTAAAAAGATTCCACCTTAAAGAAAGAAAAGGGTTCTTCACAGTAAGGGTGGTTAATCTGTGGAATTCTCTACCAGAGGAGGTGGTGACAGCGGATTCGATAGATAACTTTAAAAGGGGACTGGATTTATTTCTAATTAAAAAGGGAATTCATGGTTATCATGGATAATTAGAGAGACAGTATTGATCCAGGGAGAAATCCGGTCGCCGGTGTCTGGGATCAGGGGCGAATTGATTATTTATTTATTTTTTCATTTATTTTTTATATACAACTAATTAATTGTTAATCCGCATATTGCAGATCAGAGGAGATCTTAAAAGGTTGAACTTGATGGACTGAAAGTCTTTTTTCAACCTTAAATACTTGGGCCCTCATTCAATTGCAATTTGGTCAATTGAATACGGCACTAAATAAACACATAACATATTTTCTTTAATAAGTTTTTAGTTAGTAAACATCTATCCAAAAGCAAGATTTTCACTAACTAAAAAGTTATTTAAAAAAAATATGCTATGTGCTTATTTAGAGCCCTATTCAATTGGCCAAATCGCAATTGAATTTTTTTTTTAACAATGCTTTAATAATTCTCTCCTAAATACAATTGTATTGCAGCAGTATATATACATTCACTATGATTTGTTTTATACACTGTCCAGGCACATTATTAGGACTAATATCCTGAATAACCACCATGTGCAGCATGGACAGCAGCTAGACAACAAGGCATTGAGTCAATTTGATGCTGGAAGGTTGGTAAGGGTATCTGGAGCCATGTAGACTACAGTGCATCGAAAAGCTGCTGAAGAGCGTGTAGTGGAGGATCCATATGGAGAACATGGTGATTGAGTTTGTCCCACTTGTGCTCCATGGGGAATTTAGAAACCAGGCAAGAACTTGGAAGTTTGTTCTTCAAGGTTTTGCTCCTGATATGCCAACATCTGTCCAGTTGATGAAGCAGAAAATGTGACTTGCCAGAGAAGGCAACTCTTTGCCATCAGTAGAGGTCCAATTTTAGTTGTGCAAATCGAAGCTGATTATGATGATGCACCCTCGTCAGTATTGGTGCAATGAATAGCTGTAGTGCTCTGCAGTTTTGACGTTGTTTTTTTACAATGGTGCAAACAGTTCATCAGCTGGGCTGTATCAGAAAGACTGCAACCCTTGGCCTGAAAGCCAATGATCATGCCCTTTTTCAAAGTCGGATGAATCAAACGTTTTACCCATGAGAGCGATGATTGATATGTCTGCAGAATGCCTACATGTGACCTTATATACCTACCAAACCAGCTCACAACCCATGCCATATTTTATTAGTTGCTGACGTCAAAAGAATGTGGTGGACATAACAGAAGAAGCAGAGAGTGAATATGGTTGAGTTAGCTAAGCACAGTCCACCAGTGACACCCAAAGCAGGAGACAGAACCACAGCACGTGGTGCGCTGCTGCGTGGAGATACAGACATGGAGGACTGAAGGAAGTTATCTTTTACTTGTGGACATTACTTAGCCTAATGTAAGCTTTTTATATTCTTTATTTATTTTCTTTAAAGCTTTACTGACCATACCTTTCTCTACCTGATGATTACATGCATAAGGCTAACGGCACACATCACCCTGCACAAGGAGAGAAGTGAAAGGATCTGATGGCCTGAATAACATGACATAAATGTAAGGAGATTACCTACCTTTTAAAGAATTTTCCTCATTTGCAAAACTTGCTACCTTAGAGGAGCCTCCTTTCGCCTTGTCTATTTTACATCACTAAGAAAAAAGAAACTGAAGATAAGCACCAAGGATCTAAAGACACAAAATGAAAACATGGAAAAGAATTCTAAAGGGGTCCGAAAAAAACTGGATAAGGCTGCTTGTCTTAAGAATATTGTATCACATATTATAATTGTCTAACTACGAATCGTCGTCACGCTGCGTTGCGTAGTGCGTACGACTTAGCGATGAGCGCCACAGGCACTCATCGCCCGGCAAGCCGAGCGCAGCGAGGGGAGCCGTTACACCGTACCACTTTGCCAATCGTACGACTTTGACATCGCTTGGCGAGCCTCGCGTAGCGAGGCGAGCCGTTAAATTGTACCACTTTGGCAATAAGCGCAGCAGGCGCTCATTGCAGGCGAGCCTCACGTAGCGAGGCGAGCCATTTTATCGTACCACTTTGGCAATGAGCGCGTTATATCGTAGCACTTTGGCGCTCATTGGTGGCGAGCCTCGCGTAGCGAGCCGTTAAACCGTGAAAAAAATTACGAGATAAGCAGCTGAACAAAAACAGTAAAAAAAACACTAAATACACACTAAAAAATAAAACAAAGGTCACTTACAGCATGGGGAACCAGGCAGGCCGTCTGGAAGTGAGTTGGAACTGAAATTTAGATCGATTTAGCCGAGTTACAAAGATTGAAAATCGGCTAAGCGAGAAAAAAATGTCCGTCAAATAAAATGAAAACAAGGCTATACTGCTACGAACTGCGTAAAACACAGCCACAGACGTATGTGTTTGAAAAACAACGAGATAAAGGATGCGGATTAACCGCGCAATGAGTAAAAAGACAGTAGCGAGTACATTTTACGAAACAATATTACCGATTTACGCATTAACACAGATTTCCTGCGTTTGGCTCGCGCCACATAGGATTTCCCGCCGAAAACAACGCATTTGGCTCGCGCAACTGCAGATTTCCCGCCTAAAACTATGAATTTGTCTCGCGCACAAACCCTATATATAGGGCACATTTCACACATGTCTCACACTTTCTCCTCAGGTGATGACAGTCTGACTGGATGTTTTTTGATGCCGGCAAATCGCAAGAGATTGTTAGCTCTTCAGTATACTGCTTCAGCATTATTACATTAAAAAAGGTAAATATATTATTTATAATCATTAAATAATAAATTGGTACTTAATTAATAAATAATAGATAAGAAATTTAATTAATAGAAAATTTATATTGGGCTTATTATTTATAATTATTAATTAATAAATTGGTACTTACTTAATAAATAATAGATAAGAAATTTAATTAATAGAAAATTAATATTGTGCTTATTATTTATAATTATTAATTAATAAATTTAATAAATTTAATTAATAGAAAATTAATATTGTGCTTATTATTTATAATTATTAATTAATAAATTGGTACTTACTTAATAAATAATAGATAAGACATTTAAATAATAGAAAAGTAATATTGTGCTTATTATTTATAATTATTAATTAATAAATTGGTACTTAATAAATAAGAAATAAGAAATGTAATTAATATAAAAATAATATTGTGCTTACCTGTGTGAAACAATTGTGAATAACATTAATAATGTACATTAATTAATTAATTAATTATTAATATCAAAATTAAAAATGTCAATAAAAAAAACGTATTTATTAATTAATTATTAATGTACATTAATTTAACAATTATTTTGTTATATGTCGTGATTACCTGTGTGAAACTATTGTTAATAACATTCATAATGTACATTTATTAATTAGGAATACATTGATTCATTAATTATTAATGTACATTAATTTAAGAACTATTTTGGGATATGTCGTGATTACCTGTGGGTAAGAATTGTAAATAACATTCCTAATGTATCATTACTAATCATTAATATTAAAAAAGGTTAACGTTTAAGAATGTGCATAAAAAATGGAACACGTTGATTAATTAATTATTAATGTATGTACATTATTTAAATAATTCAGTTCTTATATATTTTGTAAACCACTCTAAAAAAAAAAAAAAGGGAACATGGTTATGTGTTGATGTTATATTTAGTCAGACATTAATTTAATATTAATACACATTCATTGATTCTTATTTAAAGACTAACAGTAATATTGAGTGCATGTTTATAATCTATGCTTTCATATGTGTGTTCATGTTGATTTATTGATATATTTATTTCATGTTTTTAATCTATGCAAAAATAGGTATGTTAAGCTTCATTGATTAATACAGATGAAGTAACATATTATACATTAATTTTACTATTTTGTATAATTGCAGTGAATTCTACGTGAATGACCAGAGATAGTGACGTTTGCACAAATTGAACATCATAAGGATAATTTGGACAGGTATAGAATTTTAATTATATTACTATGGCAAAATATTTAAAAAGATGATGTTTTTAATGTAGACAAATATATGTCTGTTGATGTTCATTTAATGATATTGATGAAGCAAAAGTTTAAAAATATTATCTATTTTATTTTACAGTTTATTCGGATCTGCAAGGGAATAAACAGACAGTGTGACGTTTGCAGCCTTTGAATAACATCAACATCATCTTCACAGGTATAAAATGTTATTTTGTAGTGATGCATAGAAAAAGGCTATGGGCCTCATTCAATTGCGATTTGGCCAATTGAATAAGGCTCTATATAAGCACATAGCATATTTTTTTACATACGTTTTTAGTTAGTGAACTTCTATCCAAAAGCAAGGTCTTCACTAGCTAAAAATGTATGTAAAAAAAATATGCTCTGTTCTTATATAGAGCCCTATTCAATTGGCAAAATCGCAATTGAATGAGGCCCTATGTATTATATATTTGGTGAAAATTTACTTTGATTGAAAATGGATAGTACTTATTGAGTCATTAATTTATGATATTTAGTTAAAACTTTAAAAAAGTTGAAAAGACAATACTAAGTAATAATAATATTTAAAGAAAAGAAGAAGCTTACAACACTTGCAAAAAAATAAAAGGATGGTATGCTGTGAATTCAATCAAGAAGGAATATCATTGAAAGATTAGTAATATAAAGATGGATATGTGCAGCTATTTCTGATTTCATATATGTGAATAAAATACTTTGAAAAATGGTTTCATTTCTTTCAGACTAAAGTGCAACAATTTTAAAATGTTTTATTAGTTTATTCATCTACTTTAATCTAAAAGTACAAATCGGAAAAAAAATGTATATAAAACAAAGAACAAACAATAATTACATCTCTATTTAAAATTACAGATTAAAATGGCGGACAATGGAGAAGACAAAATTGAACGCAAAAGAAGATTGGCAAGGGAAAGGAAGCAAAGGTGGAGAGATGCTCAGACACCGGAAACTTCACAACGCTTGTGAGAAGAAGATCGACAGAGACTTTTAAATAAAAGAAAGATGAGTAAGAAAGCCGCAAGTGAGTGTGTTGGGGCTTCCAAGAAACGTAAAAGTAAACAAAAACATCTCTGTGAACCATTGTCCAATGACTCTATTTTGCAGAATGACTTAAATGTAGAAACACAAGAAAAAAATGTACATATAGAAAGTGGGTCTGATATTTATGTTGAAGAAATGCATGATAATGTGTTTACTACTGCAGTAGAAGTAGATACTCATTATTGTGGGTTACTTAATGTGGTTTGTCAGTTTTGTGGGGCCTATCATTTTATAAAGGAAAGACCTACTGAAGGAAATTTCATTAGTTGCTGTCAGAAAGGAAAGGTGAAACTTCCAGTAAGACACCCATTTCCATATTATTTAGAATGCATTATGAGTGAACAAAGAATGACACTTCCAGAAAATAGACAGTGTTTGCGCATAGTCTTTGAACAGCTTGAAAAAATTATGGAAAAAAAACCATATAGTCAAGCATACAAACAATTAGCAGAGCTTGAAAAAGAACAACAGGAACATGCTCAACGACATCAATTGCCTACACCAAGAGTCAATATGGTGTTAAAAAGAGATCGCAACACTGATCAAAGAAGATATAATTTACCTACTGTAAACGAGGTTGCCATGGTGTTTAAAAATGAAGATGGTGAACCACCTTTTCAGCGGGATATTAGAATATATCCACGCAATGAAGAACAACCATTTATCAACATTAATATATTAAGCTGTAATTTAGATCCAATGACATATCCCATTTTCTTTCCAAATGGGGAACCAGGATGGGAACCAAAATTACAATTGGAAAGTTATCCCAATACTAAACTTCTTATTAGATCTAATATTTCCATGCTGGAATATAAAGTGGCACAAACTGCTATCCGTGATTGTTTTAATCCAATTTTACATGGAGGAAAACTCACTCAACAATGGATTATTGATTCATATTTACAAGTTGAAGCCAATAATCTAAATGTTATTAAATATCAACAAAATAAATTACGAGTAGAACAGTATTGTGGATTAATGGATTATGTGGCAGATTTAGCTTCCAACAGAGATTTATTTATTACCATTAATAAATAATTATTTTACCATCCTCTTTCCTAGGATCTCCTCGCAATATGCGAGAAAGGTATAATGATGCCATGGCTATTGTTACAAAATTTGGAAAACCAGATTTATTTATTACATTCACGTGTAATCCACAATGGCCAGAGATCAAGGAAAATTTGAATCTGGGACAAAGTACTTCTGACCGACCCGATTTAGTGGCAAGAGTATTTAAAATCAAACTCAATTCATTAATTCATGATATCACTAAAGCACACTTATTTGGACAATGTGTGGCTTTTGTTTACACCATTGAATTTCAAAAAAGGGGATTGCCACATGCTCACATACTTTTAATACTGCAGGAAAAAGACAAGTTGAACACTGCAGAGAGAGTGGATTCAGTAATTTGTGCACAATTGCCAGACGAAGAAAAATATAAAAAACTTTGGGAGATTGTTACACATAGAATGATTCATGGCCCATGTGGAGAAATGAATCCGAATTCACCATGTATGGAAAATAAAAAATGTACTAAAGAATTTCCAAAACAATTTCAACTGGAAACTTATGCAAATTGTGATGGATATCCTTTGTATAAAAGAACACAAGGACAAACAGCTATTATCCGAGGACAAAAGGTTGATAATTGATTTGTCGTTCCATACAATCCACATTTGCTCATTAAGTACAATGCACACATCAATGTGGAAGCTTGCACTTCAATTAAATCAATTAAGTATGTGTATAAATATGTATACAAAGGATATGATGCAGCTACTGTTGTTGTACAAGGTGTTGGAAATGAAAACGAAAATCCAATTTTACATGATGAACTATCAAATTATTTAGATGCTCGGTATGTGAGTGCTCCTGAAGCAATGTGGCGCCTTTTGAAATTTGAGATGCATGATCGGTCACATGCTATCTATCATTTAGCTGTACATTTGCAGCAAAGTCAGTTGGTTTGCTTTACTCAAGGAAATGAAAGATCTGCATTATATCAAAGTGAAGACAGAGATACTACGCTTACAGCGTGGTTTAAATTAAACTGACAGGATACGGAGGCCAGACAATTTTTATACATAGAGATACCATATCACTATGTATTTGTAAATGGTCTATGGCGACAACGAAGAAGAGATACTCATAAAATCATACCACGCATTTATACCGTCAGTCCAAGGGATATTGAACGTTTCAGCTTAAGATTAAGACTTCTGCTACATGTTCCCGGTGCACAGAGTTTTTGAGCATTTACGTACAGTGAATGACATAGTTTATGATACATTCCTTTTAGCTGCAAGATATCAAAATTTCATAGCTGATGATACAGAATGGGAGAGGTGTCTGGAAGAAGCAGCACTATGTCAAATGCCTAAGCAAATGAGACAACAATTTGTATATTTTGCATTGTACCTGATGCTTTCACTTTGTGGGAAAAATTTAAATTAAACATGTCAGAAGATTTCTTGAAACGTTACAGAGAACCAACAGCTCTGTTGAAAACATTGATGGAAATCCAAGAAATATTGTTGGCTCATGGATTAAATTGTGCAAGTTTTAATTTACCTGATCCAGGACTTATAGATGACATCAATTTTGATGATTATGACACTGAGCTTCAAAAACAAAAAACCCAAGAAAAACTGGCAACTTTAAATACTTTACAGTTAGAAGCATTTCATGCCATCACAAATGCTACAGATGATGAAATGGTCAAAGACCGGTATTTCTATCTAGACGGACCAGGTGGATCAGGAAAAACTTATCTGTACAATTGTTTGATGAGTTATATTCGATCACAGGGTCAGATAGCTATGCCATTTGCAACAACTGGAATTGCTGCACTTTTGTTAGATGGTGGGAGAACTGTGCATAGTGGATTTAAGCTGCCAGTTCCCATTTTGGAAACATCAGTGTCAGATATTCGACTCAATTCCATACAAGCAAAAAAAATCAAACTAACTAAACTAATTATCATAGATGAGGCAACAATGATGTCATGTCATCCACTGCAATGTATTGACAGATTCTTAAAAGAAGTAATGGATAATAAGTTGCCTTTTGGTGGAAAGGTGATGCTGTTAGGAGGCGATTTTAGGCAAACATTGCCTGTTGTGCCACACGGAAATAGAACAGAGATCATTGAAACATGTATCAAGACCAGTAAACTGTGGCAAATATTTACATATCTCAAATTAGAATTAAATATGAGATCTGAAGGCCAAAATTAATTCAATGACTGGCTCATTAAAATCGGAGATGGAAAACATCCAGAAATACAGCATTTACCAAATGATACCATTGAAATTCCATCAGAAATGGTTTGCAATGAATCACTCATATCAGCCATATTTCTAAACACTCTTAATAATGAGGATTACACAGACATTGCAAACAAAGTAATATTAACATCAAAAAATATCGATGCCTTGAATGTAAATAACGAAATTTTAAAATACATCAATGCACCACAAAAGAATTATTACAGTGCAGATTCTATTCTGTCAGATGATAAAGACAGTGAATCGAATTTTAGTATCGAATTTATTAATTCGTTAACACCATCTGGAATGCCACCACATATTTTACAATTGAAAAAAGGCGCAATTGTTATGTTATTGCGAAATATGAATCCAAAAAAAGGACTTTGTAATGGGACCCGATTAATTGTGCATGAGTTAAAAGATCATTTTATACATGCAGAAATTATAACTGGTACCCATAAAGGTGAAGAAGTTTTTATACCAAGAATTGATTTAGCTCCAAGTGAGAGTGGTTTGCCCTTTGTCCTTCAACGGAGACAATTTCCAGTTATAATGGCATTTGCTATGACCATCAATTAATCCCAAGGACAAACTTTTAAGTCAGTTGGGATTTTTTTAAAGGAACCAGTTTTTGCACCTGGACAACTCTATGTGGCTTTTTCAAGGTGCACTAATCCAAAAGAAATTAAAGTGCATGTTGAAGAAAACGAAACTCAGGGTCATTTATTGGACAATGGATGTGTTTACACCAAAAACATTGTCTACTATGAGGTGTTGGAAAGATAGAGGACAATGGTTTCATTTTAATTCCAACATTTTATGGGACTCAATATGATTGCACAAAAAAAACATTTCACATAAAACATCCAAAGAATAAACAGTAAAATATCCTTAAACAGATTGGAATGGGTTCAAAGTTTTATAGTTACATGATTGGCCCCACAAAACAATTAACTGACTTTTTCAAGTTTATAACAGTTAAATGTTATTGTTTGATGTTAAAATTTCAGATGTTAAATATATGTTTTTGGAATTTTGAAAAAAGTTTGGTCAATATATATGTGGTATAGTCAAATATGTATTGTTAGTATAAAGTTTAACTATTTTAATAATAATTGGAAATGTATTATTTAAAGACAAAGTATTGATTCAGGGAGAAATCCGATCGCCAGTTAATGGGGTCAGGAAGGAATTAATTTCTTTCCCTCTTTGATACAATTGGACAAGTTTCAATAGAGGGTTTTTATTGTTTGCCTTCCTCTGGATTCAATGCTAATTTAGTTTAACAAGAGTTTTACAAATATGTTACAAATGATAAAAAGCATGTTATTGTTAAAACAATTTACTTACTCTGAGTTAATATAGTCCGCAGTTACTCAGTGATAAATATGTATTGAAAAGTGTTAGTATTGTTAACAAAATGTTGAACGAATGATTCATATACAAGTTTCATGTTACAAAGTTTCATGTTTATGAAATATAAGTTGAAAGTTAAAAAAATAAAAAGTTAAAATAAATAATGTGTTTTTATTTTTAGAAGAAAAAAAAAAGGGAACAAATGTAGGTGACTCATTTTGTGTTACAAACAAATTTCACAACATTTAATTTTTATTGACCGTCATTTTTTGACGGGCAAGTCGCTAGTTTGACATATTAGACAATTACTGATTAAACCAGAAGAGCAGCTAGATAAACAAATAACTTATTTTTTTTATATATAAATAAACAAATAGTAAATCTGTGTTCACATTTGAATGTCTAAAACATGTAAATCCTGTTATTACACTGCATTCTGGAAGCTGAGCAGCGACATGCAAATGTCGCTCTTCAATCCATAAGCCATTTTAAACATGGTTTCCTTCAAGCTTATGCCAGCTGCATTACACAGCCTTTATGCAAAGCCAAGGCTGGATTATACACAAGCTGAGAATCCTATCCATGTACAGCTGTTTCTAAATCTTTTATTGAAAAGATTAAAATATATACAACAAATAAATACATTTACAGTCATCATATTTCAACTTTTCATGCATAATACAATTCATATTTATAAAACATATAATTTGGTTTTACAATCATAAAATTGTTACAATCATAAAATGTATCATGAATTATAATGGCATCCTCTATAAAAAAAATCTCCATAAAATCTAATTAAATCAGCAGTTTTGTCAGTATGCTTAGTTTTTCTTACACAATAAGATAAAATATTAAGCCATAAAAACTTATCAATATCCGTCATGTTTTTTCCCCCTAGTTCACACTTCCTGCTTATTTTATCTCTAGCCAGCTTTTCCATTCTTGAAGCCCATAAAAAATAGACCTTTTTTATTTTTTATTTTTTTAAATCATTAAAACATTTGGTGGAAAGATAAAACATTTAAAAAGTAAGATAGGCAATAAAACCGCTTTGATTATTAAAATTTTTACTTCTAAAGTTACATTTCTTAAATTCCAAAAACATATTTTCTCTTGTATTTTTTTCAGGACTAAAACCCAATTTCCACGGCCAGATAACGATTTATTAAAAACAATTCCTACATTTGTTAAATGAGTTCTTGTGATTTCTAATGGAATTGTTACCTGCTCTTTCCAATTATTTTAAAGCATACATTTACTATTGTTTGTATTTAAAAATAAAGATGAGGTTTGTGAATAAATCTGTGCCCGGAAAACAATTCTACGTATAGAGACATTAGACATACAGATTACGCTTACATCATCCATGTAACCTATATATTTAGCCATTTTTGATCCTTCACCCAGAACTTGGATTCCCTTGATCACCTTGTCTGCCCTAATTTTTTCTAAAAAGGGTTCGATTGCACATATAAAAAGGATAGATGATAAGGGACATCCCTGTCTAATACCAGGCTTAATATTAAAACTGTTTCCTATATTTCCATTTATAGAGAGTTTACTAAAAACATTTTTATATACAGTGGCTTTCTGCAAGTCCCATCCTTTCCAGGACTTGGAAAAGAAAGGAATGGGACACAGAATCGAAAGCCTTCTTGAAGTCCAGACTCACCACTGCAGTTGGGATATCACACTCTTTTGTGTAATTTAAAATATTTCTTATTAAAAACAAACTATTTGTAATACTTCTCCCCGGGATTCCACATGCCTGATCATCTTTTATAATTAAATTCATTACTTTTTTAAGTCTATTTGCTAAAACTTTTGTTATGCACTTATAATCAAAATTTAGAAGGGCGATAGGTCGCCAAATTTTGAATATCTTTTGGGTCTCCTTTTTTATGTAATAGAGTCACAGTACTACTCCTCATAGATGGTGGTAACATATCATCCTTCAAGCACATTTTACAAACAGTCCATAGATGGTGGTAACATATCACCCTTCAATCACATTTTACAAACAATCCACAAACTTTTGGTAAAATTCACAAGGGAGGCCATCATCTCGCGGGGTTTTGTTTGTTTTAAAACTCAAAACCACATTAAAAAGCTCTTCCATACTAAGATCATCAAAGAAAACTTCTCCATCTTCTTTACTTAAAACCATGTTAATTGAATTTAAAATATCAGTTTTGCAAGCCTCATCTATCTTTTTTCTTTATATAAAAAAAATTGGAGGCTATATTTAAACTATCATTTGACTTTGAATACAACTTCCCACTTTCTTCTAAAACTTCTATATTGGATTTGTTAAAAGCTTTCGTAAAAAATATTTATTACATTCTTCTCTATTTTCAATATGTTTAACTTTAGATAAAAAAAATATTGTTTATTCCTTTTTCTTCTAAAAACATTTTCATTTCTTCTCTTAATTTCTTAATTTCTACATTAACCTCTACACTAGAGATGTCGCGGACAGTTCGCCGCAGACTATTCGCAGTGATTTTGGCTCTTTCACGCTCGCATAGGATGGCGGACACATGTGCTTTTCGGTCCGCCCCCTATTCTTTATCATTGAGGAAAATTTGACCCTGCACCTCACAGTCAGCAGACACATTCCAGCCAATCAGCAGCATACACACCCTTCCAGAGCCTTCCATCTGAAGGACAGCATACATTTTAGAATCATTCTGAAGCTGCATTTGTTGTGAGAGGACAGATAGTGTAGCTGCTGGAGATTTAATAGGGAAATAGATAGCCAGGCTGTGTATTTAGCTTCCACTACAGACCTGAAGGACTCATCTGATATCTGCTGCAAGGACAGCAACCCAAAAAGCCCTTTTTAGGGCTAGAACATCCTTTATTTTATTTTATATATTTTTTCTGTGTAATCTAATTGCATATGCCTGCCTGCCAGCGTGTGTGTGTGAAAGGCTAACACCTAACAGCTTATATTGTGCTCAGTGAAATAAAAAAACACTTTTTTGACTGTAATAGATTGAATAGCAATTGCCTGGCTACAGGTGTGTGTGTGAAGCATATTGCATCTACTCTGCAAACTTTTGCCAGTGCACAGTGATACGTCATATCTGGTGCAACCGTAGTGTACAGTGACATAAAACAACACTTTTTTGACTGTAATCGATTGAATAGCAATTGCCTACCTACAGGCGTGTGTGTGAAGCCTATTGCATCTACTCTGCCAACTTTTGTCAGTGCACAGTGATACGTCATATCTGGTGCAACCGTAGTGTACAGTGACATAAAAAAACACTTTTTTGACTGTAATAGATTAAATAGCAATTGCCTGCCTACAGGCGTGTGTGTGAAGCCTATTGCATCTACTCTGCCAACTTTTGCCAGTGCACAGTTACACTCATATCTAGTGGCACCTTAGATTGCATGCGCAGTGCCCCAAATTTGAAGTGGGAGGATCGACCATGCATCTTTTTCCATTTCCCGCTTCCAAAAATCCATGCCATATACACGTACCCTGATAGTGGACGTAACAGGGATTAAACAGATAGGAAGAGTACTACTTAACAATACACACCTTATAATAACGCAGACAGAGGCAACTCGTATAATCTTCCATTCTGGGCAGTGGAAGCCTCCAGACTCTGACCTGTGTATAATCTTCCATGCTGGGCAGTGGAAGCCCCCAGACTCTGACCTGTGTATAATCTCCCATGCTGGGCAGTGGAAGCCCCCAGACTCTGACCTGTGTATAATCTTCCATGCTGGGCAGTGGAAGCCCCCAGACTCTGACCTGTGTATAATATTCCATGCTGGGCAGTGGAAGCCCCCAGACTCTGGGAGTCTGAAGAAGAGGAGTCAGAGGAGGAAGGTGGCTTTGAGGAGGTGGAAGACCAAACACAGCAGGCATCCCTGGGGGCTTGTTTTCACCTTTCGGGACCCTTGGTGGCTGGGTGGAGGAAGAGACCTTCAATGACATCAGTGAGGACAAGGAACGGGACATGGCTAGCTTGGTATCCAACCTTGTGCAAATGGGGAGTTTGTGGTTGTGCAAAGGGACTGTTTGCGGTTGTTTGAGGTGCATTAAACGGGGAGATTGGTCTGTTACTGTGAAGCGGGTGTAACCCTTACACTACCTGATCGATACAACATCATACCTGATGTTTTAAAGCATGTTATTCCAAACAATTTAGGAATGTTAGGTGATTTATGCCCTTTATGGCTTAAAACCAGACTCTGCATCAACTATGTAATTTTCCGTGGGAGTTTTGCCATGGATCCTCCTCCGGCATGCCACAGTCCAGGTGTTAGTCCCCTTGAAACAACTTTCCTATCACTATTGTGGCCAGAAAGAGTCCCTGTGGGTTTTGAAATTTGCCTGCCCATTGAAGTCTACGGCGGTTCGCCCGGTTCGCCCGTTCGCGAACATTTGATGAAATTTGCGTCCGCTGTTCGCGAACCGAAAATTTTATGTTCGCGACATCACTACTCTACACCTAATTATTTTAACTTAAAGAGCCATTGACTTCTTTTTTGTAAAATTTCCTACTGTTCTCATTTTCTTCTTGACAACTTTTTTCTCCACTTAATAAAAACATTGTTTTTTTTGCAGGGATTTATAAAACCATCCAAAATTTCTTAAAACTTCTTCATTTTCTAAAATAGATATATTTGATTTCCATAATCCTTTATCTTTAGCTTCAATGTCAGAACAATTAAAAGTAGCTTTTAACGCATGATGGTCTGAAATTATATGTGGTATTAAATCTATACTAAAAGCATATAAAACAGGAGAATGAAAAACAAAATCTATCCTAGAGCATACCTTCTGATTTCCCTATGAATACCCTGGCTCATTTGGATGAAGTTCTTTCCAAGTATCCTTTAGGGAAAAATCTGAGATTATGTTGATTAAACATTTTGAGGTTTTATCTAAAATAATTTCTTCTCTTTTTCTCGTCTTCCCACTTAGAGTTAAAATCCCCTAATAAAACTGTGGGTTCTATACCTGGTAAAAATATCTTAATAATTTAAAACAGATCATATCTGATTTTTATATTAAAAATTCTCAGAGATAAAAAAAATACATTTTGCTTTTACTAATAAAACTTTTTCCCAGAATGATTTAATTAAAATACTCTAAGGACCATCCCGGTCTGAAGAAGACAGCTACATCTGCCCCCCTGTTATTCACCCCTCCAGATCAGACAGATGATACATTCCAATCTTTCTTAAAATGCTCATCTCATTTTCAATCCAGCATTCTTGAAGAAAATAAAAATCACAATTTAACATACTTAAATAATTAAAACAGGCCACCCTGCATGCCTATGTTTTGATTCCCCTAACGTTTAAGGAGAGGCATTTAAAAGAGTTCACAAGTCATTGTCGTCTGGGGAAAGAGCAACATACTTGTTAGTATCCTCCAAATCCGATACTGTGGCCTCCATTTCTTCCTTCTTGGAGTCTCCAGGGCACATAGGTGTTTCTGACAGGCCTGAAGAGGGTGTCCCAGAAATATGTTCCTGGGTGCTTCTCTTAGCCTTTCCACCCCCTGCACTTTTCGCAGAAGCACTTCAGTTTTTTAGTTTTGGTGATGTCCACTTAATTCACATATTCCTTTTTTGCTTTTTTGCTTTTATGTTGCACCTCTTTCCACGTATCCCTGGGACATCTAAGTGGTCTATCGTCCTAGGAGTTTTCCGGAGATCCTGGGTCTGTTGCTGACTCCGAGATGAATACCCCTCTGGCTGGGCAACAGTTCCTCATAGGCCTGGGGTTTTTTCCTCACAAGAAAAAAGGGTAACAATGAACGTCGATCTTGCCCTGTGACGTGGGTCCACAGGTACAAAATCAACCGTCCTGTACAGACTTTATGAGGCTACTTGGCACATCACAGGCATACTCTTACAGAGCATCTGTTTGTATGTTGGCTTGCTGCTTGGAAATGCTCCAGCCAGGGATCCATGAGAACCGGGCATATTTCCGGAACCTTCAGGATCTACCCCGGCCGGAACAGTCGCCAGACTTGAACCAATACTCTGCCTTCGAGACCGGAGATTACTTATGCCTATTCCCTCTGAGCCGGTACCTACTGTAACTTCTTGGGGATAGCTAGGTGCTACACCCACTGTGCCGGGAGGCACGTCAGCAGGCCTACCCTTTACAGCATGCTCACACCCAGCACCACCATCCCTGACCAGAGGACCCAGAGGGTCCCCTGAATCCCTGAGGAACAAAAAAACACAATTTCCTTTTCTACTCCACATACTTTTTACTTTCCATGCCCCCAGAGACTGGGAGCATACTGTCATCAGCCTTGGACATCATCTGCACCCTTTCTGTACCATCTGAGTCCAAGGCTGAGACACCAGAGACTATCGTTTCTGAGGTTAGTCTTGAATGGTCCCTCTCACTGCTCTGAGACTCATTATTACTTGGACCAGGAACTGGCCCTTCCTGGTCATCCATCTTTTTTGGTTGCTCTCCGGTCTCTTTAGGTTAAGACTTCGAGTACGGTGCACACAGTCTCTCTGAGAGGTATGTATACTTTCTGGGGCACTTACGGAATAGATGTGATACGTCCCCACAAAGCTTCGGTTCCTACAGTCAAAGGCCTGGTGATCCTGGCTTCCACAATAGTGGTACCTGGGCTATCAGTTGGATGTCTATACATGTAGCATCTTTGGCAAAATATTGGTTATCCATGAAACCATCGATGCCAAGAGTAAAAGATGCAGGTGGTGTTTTCATCCTTCCAGGGCTGCCAAGTTCATCCTTGAACGTCAACAAAAACTGTCTCTTTCCATTTCAAAACCATACTCATTCTATAGTTTACGAACCATCCTCACTGTCTTATAGTACCTACTCAGGAAACACTCAATTGTATGATCTTCAACAAAGGGGTTTTATATATGCACGATAACAGACATTTCCTCTCTTGCATACAACAGCTCAAGCTATATCCCCTCCAGGATGGGGTTATCTGCATTAGTCTTGTACCTATGGTGAAATTTGTAGCAGTCGTTTGAGTGGTAGAGTCAGATCGTATAACCCCTGTGCTGTGAGTCTTGCATACACCGCACTGATCCAGGAGAGATCTCCAGCAGTCCTGCAACATTTTCTCCACCATATAGCTAATTGTTCCTTGAGAACGCCTTCCTTCTTCCACCACCAAATGAACACTGTCTTTCAGATGCGCCACATGGGCTATCCCCTCTCTATCTCCTCTCTCCATCACTGTACACTTTTCCACAAGGGATTAACAGCCCTGCTTACTTGGCTGAGATCGCAACAAGATTGCTCACAGCAGTCCCCCAATAGCAGCAAGGGGCTTAAGGTTACCCCACAAGGAGGAGACTGATGCCCCAAGGCCGAGGGACCGTGTGCTCACAAAAACCTCTAACCAAATCTCTAGGACTTGGCCAAAAGGTTGAGGAGAAGCCCCATACAGCTGTTTCAAGCTTACTGGCTATCATCAGCATGGAGCGGGATTTCAGCTTGTGTTGTGGACCTTATGAGTAGGTAGTTAAGTTCACCACAACAACCATTTAATATATGGTGGGCAAAAGAGCGATAGAAGCCCTCCACCGTATAGTAGCACACCAAAAAAATGGTACATTTGTGTTCACAATTGAATGTCTAAAAAAAGTTAAAAAACCTGTTTCCAGCTCAGAATTCTGAGAACAACAGTTATTACACTGCATTCTGGGAATCTGAGCAGGGACATATATATAGTTGAATGTTCAGAGTATTGCAGTATATAGTGATACCTTTTTTTTATTGGACAAACATGTTCTTTTTCTATGGCAAGCTTTCAAGAGTTAACCTCTTTTTATCAAGTCTTGGGCCAGACTGAAAGAAAAAGGCAATATATCTGTTTAGGATGTTACACAGACAAGCACCATAAATATTGGCCTTTGTGTCTATATATCAGGTTTAGATAAGAACATGTCATTAGAGATGTTGTGAATAGTTCGCCGGCGGACTGTTCCCGGCGAACATAGCATGTTCGTGTTTGCGGCAAACTGCAAACATATGGAATGTTCGATCCGCCCCCAATGCTGTATCATTAAACAAACTTTGACCCTGCACCTCACAGTCAGCAGACACATTCCAGCCAATCAGCATCATACCCTGCCTTCCAGACCCTTCAACCTCATGGACAGCAGCTATTTTGGAATCATAAATAACTTGCAGTCTTACTGAGAGGAGGCTGAGTGTAGGTGATACTAATTCAATAGGGAAAACCATAGCTAGGCTACTGTACACAGTGTCCAATAAAGTCCTGAAGGACTCTTTTGATCTCTGCGGCAAGGACAGCACCCCAAAAAGCCCTTTTTAGGGATATAACATCAGTCTGTTTTTTTGTTTTTTTCTGTCAAATCTAAGTTCATATGCCTGCCTACTAGCCAGTGTGTGTGTCAGGCTCACAACTTATACTGTGCCCAGTGCAATCAATCCAATCAGGTGGTGTACCAGCAGTCTACCTTTAAAAAACCCAAAATTGTATTTTGTTAAATTGAAGTTCATTTGCCTGACCGCTAGTCTGTGTGTGTCTCAGGTTTACAACTGATACTGTGCCCAGTGCAACCAATCCAATCAGGTGGTGTACCAGCAGTCGACATTTAAAAAACCCAAAATTTTATTTTGTTAAATCTAAGTTAATTTGCCTGACCGCTAGTCTGTGTGTGTCTCTCAGGCTCACAACTTATACTGTGCCCAGTGCAACCAATCCAATCTGGTGGTGTACCAGCAGTCTACATTTAAAAAAAGCAACACTTTTTTCTAATTTCATTTGCCTGCCTGCCAGTGTGTGTGTCTTAGGCTCACAGCATATACTGTGCCAACTTACCCAGTCTGTGCCACCACTCATATCTGGTGTTACAGTCAGTAGTCCACATTTAAACAAAGAATACAATTTTGACTGTAATACATTGAATAGCAGTTACTTGTCTGCAAGCGTGTGTGTCAGGCCTACAGAGTCTACTCTGCCAACTTCTGCAAGTGCACAGTGCCACTCATATCTGTTGTCACAGTAGCTTGCACACATAGTACCACTAATCGCAAAAAAAATGACAGGCAGAGGCAAGCCAATCCGAAGGAGCCGTCATGGTTGTGGTGCTGTTATTCCCTTTGGCCCTACAATAATGCCCAGTGTTCAGCGGCCAGTTACCCAGAACTCAAAAACTTCTGAGGACATAGTTGACTGGCTAACACAGGACACCCAATCTTCTTCAGCTTCCGCTCGGAACATTGACGCACCATCCTCCTCCAGCTTAGCTTCGGGCACCTCTCAAGTTACCACTCGCCCGCCTGCCGCCACCACCAACACTTGTACCACAGCTGCTTCAATTGTTCAGTCAGAAGAGTTATTTACACATCCGTTTGAAGAAATGAGTGACGCGCAACCATTATTGCCAGAGGATGTAGATAACAGGGATATGTCTCAGTCAGGCAGCATTACACACATGTACGTACGGTGTGATGATGATGATGATGTACCCGCTGCTGCTTCCTTTGTTGAGTTGTCAGATGCAAGTGAAGCGGGTGATGATGATGACGATGCGTCCGTGGATGTCACGTGGGTGCCCGCTAGAAGAGAAAAAGAACAGGAGGAAAGTTCAGATGGGGAGACAGAGAGGAGGAGGAGACAAGTTGGAAGCAGAGGGAGGTAATCGCATGGAGCTAGTGGCACAGTCAGACAGCATGCATCAGCACCCGGAGTCAGCCAGACAGCATGCCAATCAATGCATGCTGTTGCCACCACCAGAACACCGTCACTGCAGAGCTCAGCAGTGTGGCACTTTTTTTGTGTGTCTGCCTGTGACAACAGCGATGCCATTTGCAACCTGTGCCAAAAGAAACTGAGTCGTGGGAAGTCCAACACCCACCTAGGTACAACTGCTTTGCGAAGGCACATGATGTCACATCACAAACGCCAATGGGATCAACACCTGAGTACAAGCAGCACACAAACGCAAAGCCGCCATCCTCCTCCTGGTCCAGCATCTTCATCCACGTCAACCACTGCTGTCCTCCTTGCCCCCTCTCAACCATCCGCCACTCCGTCTCTCGCCTCTAGCTGTTCCTGCTCATCTCCCCACAGTCAGGTGTCTGTCAAGGGCATGTTTAAGCGTAAGAAGCCAATGTCACAAAGTCACCCCCTTGCCCGGCATCTGACAGCTGGCTTGTCTGAACTCTTAGCCCGCCAGCTTTTACCATACAAGCTGGTGGAGTCTGAGGCGTTCAAAAAATTTGTAGCTATTGGGACACCGCAGTGGAAGGTACCCGGCCGAAATTTCTTTGAACAAAAGGCAATCCCCAACCTGTACTCGATTGTGCAAAAGGAAGTATTGGCATGTCTGGCACACAGAGTTGGGGCAAGGGTCCATCTGACCACTTATACATGGTCTGCAAAGCATGGTCAGGGCAGGTATATCACCTACACTGCGCATTGGGTAAATCTGCTGACGCCTGCCAAGCATGGAATACGTGGCTCTGCAGAGGAGTTAGTGACACCGCCACGACTTGCAGGCAGGCCTACTGCCACCTCCTCTACTCCTGCTACTCCATCCTCTTCCATAACCTCCTCAGCTGAGTCCTCTTCTGCTGCTGCATCTTGCTCCACATCAACGGCACCCCCCCCAGCTCCCCAGATACTATTCCACATCCCGGATACGGCAGTGTCACGCCGTCTTGGGGTTGACTTGCCTGAAAGCAGAGAGTCACACCGGGCCAGCACTCCTGTCTGCCCTGAACGCACAGGTGGATCAATGGCTGTCTCCGCACCAACTGAACATTGGCAAAGTGGTTTTTGACAATGGAAGAAATTTGTTGGCGGCATTGAATTTGGGCAAGTTGACACATGTGCCGTGCATGGCACATGTGTGTAATCTGATTGTACAACGCTTTGTGCACAAGTAACCAGGCTTACAGGACGTCCTGAAGCAGGCCAGAAAGGTGTGTGGCCATTTCAGGCGTTCCTACACGGCCATGGCGCACTTTTCAGATATCCAGTGGCGAAACAACATGCCAGTGAGGTGCTTGATTTGTGACAGCCCCACACGTTGGAATTCAACACTCCTAATGTTCGACCGCCTGCTCCAACAGGAGAAAGCCGTTAACCAGTATTTGTATGACCGGGGTGCTAGGACAGCCTCTGCGGAGCTGGGAATTTTTTTTGCCACATTACTGGACGCTCATGCGCATTGCCTGTAGGCTCATGCGTCCTTTTGAGGAGGTGACAAACCTTGTCAGTCGCACAGAAGGCACCATCAGTGACATCATACCATTTGTTTTCTTCCTGGAGTGTGCCCTGCGAAGACTGTTGGATCAGGCCGTAGATGAGCGTGATGAAGAATTGGAAGAGTTGTGGTCACCATCACCACCAGAAACAGCCTTATCAGCATCGCTTGCTGGACCTGCGGCAACGCTGGAGGAGGATTGTGAGGAAGAGGAGTCAGAGGAGGAATGTGGCTTTGAGGGGGAGGAGGAAGACCAATCACAACAGCCCTCCCAGGGTGCTCGTTGTCACCTATCTGGTACCCGTGGTGTTGTACGTGGCTGGGGGGAAGAACATACCTTCAGTAAGATCACTGATGACGAGGTACGGGACATGGGTAGCTAGGCATCCAACCTTGTGCAAATGGGGTCTTTCATGCTGACGTGCCTGTCGCGGGACACTCGTATAAAAAGTCTGAAGGAGAACGACCTGTACTGGGTGTCCACGCTAGTAGACCCCCGGTATAAGCAGAAAGTACATGAAATGTTACCGAATTACCGCAAGGCAGAAAGGATGCAGCAGTTCCAAATGAAATTAAAAAGTATGCTTTACACTGCGTATAAGGGTGATGTCACAGCACAACGGGAATCTAACAGGGGAAGAGGTGAAAGTAATCCTCCTCCTCTCATGACCACGCCGGCAAGGACAGGACGTTTAAAAGACATGTTGTTGATGGAGGACATGCGGAGCTTTTTCAGTCCTACGCATCGCCACAGCCCTTCGGGATCCACCCTCAGAGAACGACTCGACGGACAGGTGGCAGACTACCTCACTTTAACTGCAGATATCGACACACTGAGGAGCGATGAACCCCTTGACTACTGCGTGTGCAGGCTTGACTTTTGGCCTGAGCTATCCCAATTTGCCATAGAACTTCTGGCCTGCCCCGCTTTTAGTGTCCTGTCAGAAAGGACCTTCAGAGCAGCAGGAGGTTTTGTCACTGAGAAGAGAAGTCGCCTAGGGCAAAAAAGTCTAGATTGCCTGACCTTTATAAAGATGAATGAGGGATGGATCCCGAATGGACTGACACTGGGCGATACATTAGACTAAAAAAGGGCTGATGAGATGAGCTGCCTTGAGCTAAAAATTGTCCACAAGCTGCAGTATTTCATCTTTGAATGCCGCATGACTTGCGTGACTTATCCGCCACCAACTAGGGTTCAAGAAGACGCAATGTTTTAGGGCAGTTTCTGCCTGGGAAACAAACGTAAATTTTTCTGGTCGCTGCAACAGCAGAGGCTGCAACAATACCTAATTTTTGATAAGTGTACGCATCCCAGGGAGTCAGCGCTCGTCGGCATGTATCAGCACTCTAATTCCGACAGTTATCAAAGTAACAGATGGAGCGATCAAAGGAACCAGTCTATAACTGATTAAATGAGCAATTCGCAGTTTCACTGTACCGGCTGTGTTTATTTAAACGTGCATGGCTTAATCTTTGAGGCAGGATCAACCAGGTAGCCCGAAAAGGGGGCGCCCCCCCCCCCCCCGGGCCTTTGACAGTAGGAGGACCGACCCAGCATCTTTTTCCATCTCCCGGTTCCAAAAATCCAGGCCTTATACACACCCCCTGATAGGTGCTGTAACAGGTATTAAACTGATAAGAGTAGTACTTACAAACATGCCACTCCTATCTGGTGGCACCTGTGATTGCAAACGCCGTGCCCCAAAATTGAAGTGATACGACCAACCAAGTATCTTTTTCCATCTCCCGGTTCCAAAAATCCAGGCCTTATACACGCCCCCTGATAGGTGCTGTAACAGGTATTAAACTGATAAGAGTAGTACTTACAAACATGCCACTCCTATCTGGTGGCACCTGTGATTGCATACGCCGTGCCCCAAAATTGAAGTGGGAGGACAAACCAAGCATCTTTTTTCATCTCCCAGTTCCAAAAATCCAGGCCTTATACACGCCCCCTGATAGGTGCTGTAACAGGTATGAAACTGATAAGAGTAGTACTTAAAAACACGCCACTCCTATCTGGCGGAACCTCTGATTGCACGCGCCGTGCCCCAAAATTGAAGTGATACGACCAACCAAGTATCTTTTTCCATCTCCCGGTTCCAAAAATTCAGGCCTTATACACGCCCCCTGATAGGTGCTGTAACAGGTATTAAACTGATAAGAGTAGTACTTACAAACACGCCACTCCTATATGATGGCACCTTTGATTGCACGTGCCATGCCCCAAAATTGAAGTGTTACGACCAACCAAGCATCTTTTTCCATCTCCCGGTTCTAAAAATCCAGGCCTTATATACGCCCCCTGATAGGTGACGTAACAAGTATTAAACTGATAGGAGTAGTACTTACAAACACGCCACTCCTATCTGGTGGCACCTTTGATTGCATGTGCCGTGCTCCAAAATTGAAGTGATACGACCAACAAAGCATCTTTTTCCATCTCCTGGTTCTAAAAATCCAGGCCTTATACACGCCCCCTGATAGGTGACGTAACAAGTATTAAACTGATAGGAGTAGTACTTACAAACACGCCACTCCTATCTGGTGGCACCTTTGATTGCATGTGCCGTGCTCCAAAATTGAAGTGATACGACCAACAAAGCATCTTTTTCCATCTCCTGGTTCTAAAAATCAAGGCCTTATACACGCCCCCTGATAGGTGACGTAACAAGTATTAAACTGATAAGAGTAGTACTTACAAACATGTCACTCCTATCTGGTGGCACCTCTGATTGCACGTGCCGTGCCCCAAAATTGAAGTGATACGACCAACCAAGCATCTTTTTCCATCTCCCGGTTCAAAAAATCCAGGCCTTATACACGCCCCCTAATAAGTGACGTAACAAGTATTAAACTGATGAGTAGTACTTACAAACACGCCACTCCTATCTGGTGGCACCTTAGATTGCACGCGCCGTGCCCCAAATTTGAATTGATACGACCAACCAAGTATCTTTTTCCATCTCCCGGTTCCAGAAATCCAGGCCTTATACACGCCCGATGATAGGTGCTGTAACAGGTATTAAACTGATAAGAGTTTTACTTACAAACACGCCACTCCTATCTGGTGGCACCTTAGATTGCACGCGCCGTGCCCCAAAATTGAAGTGATACCACCAACCAAGTATCTTTTTCCATCTCCCGGTTCTAAAAATCCAGGCCTTATACACGTCCCCTGATAGGTGCTGTAACAGGTATTAAACCGATAGGAATAGTACTACTACTTAACACACCTTATAATAATGTAGAGAGAGGAGTCTGAAGAAGAGGAGTCAGAGGAGGAAGGTGGCTTTGAGGAGGTAGAAGACCAAACACAGCAGGCGTCCTAGTGGGCTTGTTGTCACCTTTCGGGGACCCTTGGTGGCTGGGTGGAGGAAGAGACCTTCAATGACATCAGTGAGGACAAGGAACGGGACATGGTTAGCTTGGTATCCAACCTTGTGCAAATGGAGAGTTTGCGGTTGTGCAAATGGACTGTTTGCGGTTGTTTGCGGTGCGTTAAAAGGGGAGTTTGGTCTGTCACTGTGAAGCGGGTGTAACCCTTACACTACCTGATCGATACAACATAATACCTGATGTTTTAAAGCACGTTATTCCAAACAATTTAGGAATGTTAGGTAATTTATGCCCTTTATGGCTTAAAACCAGACTCTGCATCAACTATGTAATTTTCCGTGGGAGTTTTGACAATGATCCCCCTCCGGCATGCCACAGTCCAGGTGTTAGTCCCCTTAAAACAACTTTTCCATCACTATTGTGGCCAGAAAGAGTCCCTGTGGGTTTTAAAATCCGCCTGCCCATTGAAGTCTATGGCGGTTCGCCGTATTCGCTGGTTCGCGAACACTTGCGGCAATTCGCGTTCGTGGTTCGCGAACCGAAAATTTTATGTTCGCGACATTACTACATGTCATATATATAATATACATAAACATGTATATATACCTCCATTCTGGGTACTCTGATTATTTTGGCCATGATTTAGATTTTTTTTTTCATTTTCAAGTGAGAAAAACATTGACAACACACCCTTGACAGATACCATGTATTTCTAACAAGAGGTGCACTAATTGATAGTGACTATAATATATTTGTAAAACAAGCCTGTTGATTATCATTTACTCTCATGTGTTCCCAAATATTAAAAACTATGTAACCAATCATTATCCCTGTTTGATTATTTACAGATAGCAGTTTTAATAATTTGGAGACACTGAAACAAACAGATAACATATGCTTTACATTTCTTTGCAGATGGCTGAATTCTTGAGATAAATTGTACAAACATTATCTCAATGAACAATCTATGGCAGAACAATCTTTTAAATAGTATTTAAGATACGCTAATGATACTACTTTCATAGCTGAATGTGATGAGGAACTAAATGAACTATTGATGAGGGTAAAAGAAGAGAGTGCAAAAGCTGGCCTGCTGCTCAACTTTAAAAAGATGAAGATCATGGTAAATGGCAATCTCACTTCCTGGCAAATAGATAAGGAAAAAGAAGTGTTAATGACAGATTTTATTTTCCTTTGATCCAAGATCTCTTCAGATGGTGTCTATAGCCATGAATTCAAAAGGTGTTTGCTTCTGGGGACGAAAGCTATGGCAAGCTTGGACAAGGATTCTCTAGAGAAGACTCTGATGCTGGGAAAGATTGAAGTCACATGAAGAAGGGGACGGCAGAGGCAGAGATGGATATATGTGATCATTGAAGCAATGGATATGAGCTTGAGAGAGCTCAGAGGGGGTGGTAGCTGGCAGATGTGCCTGTCATGCTAAGGTCAATAGAGTCATTGAGAGTCGGACACGACACGACAACTACCTTGTAATGTATGATCAACAGAAATAATTAGAATAAAGACATGACTGCAAAGATAACGAGAAATAAGTAAAAATATTTTGTTTTGTATTGCAACTTTTTTTAAAACATATATTGTCAACAAAAAATGTATGGTTGTGTCACAAATTTAATGGAACTGTTAAATTATCTATCTTGATTAAGTTGCATAAGTATTTATTTGTATATATAAATATCATTCTTTTAAAAAGTACAAAAAATATCTGTGTTATAAATAACCTTAGAAATAGTGCTTACAAAGGTATTCCACTTTTACCTCATGCACATAGAGTCTCTTTAGTATGAGTTGTACTAACCTACCACATGCTAATTTGTAGCAACATGCTGCTGAGACACAGTCTGTAATAGGTTATTATATGACACTATATATATACTGTATATATATATATATATATATATTTTTTTTTTTTATGCAAATAAAAAATAAAATTATGGTACCTTTAAAGGGACATGGATGTTTTCTGGATTATTCAAGGTATATAATATCCGTAGGCATCTATTCACTTTTATGTACTTTATTTTATTAAGAAGTGCTTAAAGGCTTGTGCCCATATTCAATTGAGGTTTTGGGCGATCTGGTAGCCCGTATGTGAGATCGCAAGTTAATTACATATAGCTACATTGTATTTGAGGTTGAAAAAAGACTGTTAGTCCATCCAGTTCAACTTTTTTAGATCTCTTCTGATCCTTTTAATATAGAACCTGGATTATTTGTTAATAATTGTTAATTGATCCAGAGGAAGGCAAACAGAAAAAAGAAACAATTGAAACTTGCCAATTGTCTGGTAAGTGGGGAAAAAAAGCAAAATTCCTTCCTGACCCCAGAGACTGGCGATCAAATTTATCCCTTGATGAATATTCCTTCACTAGTTATCTAGGATAACCTTGAATGCCCTCTTTATTTAAAAATATATCTAACCCCTTTTTAAAGTTATCTTTCGAGTTCTCTGTCGCCACCTCCTTTGGAAGAGAATTCCACAGTTTAACCACCCTAACTGTGAAGAACCATTTTCTTTCTTTAAGGTGAAATCTTATTTTCCTCTAACCTCAAGGGATGTCCTCTTATCAACTGAAAATCTCTTGGCACAAAAAATTTCACTTGACAAAGCTTTATATTGACCCTGGATGTATTTAAATAAAGTAATCATATCCCCTCATTTCCTAGGAAAAATAAGTTTAATTTGGTAAGTCTTTCTTCGTAACTTAGTCCCTCCATTCCCCTTATTAGTTTTGTTGCCCTTCTCTGTACTTTTTTCAAGCTCTAAAATGTCCTTTTTATGAAGTGGTGCCTAAAATTGCACTCCATATTCCAAATGAGGGCGTACTAGAGATTTGTATAGTGGCAGAATTATATTTGCTTCCCTTGCTTTTATACCCTTCTTAATACATGCTAATATTTCACTTGCCTTTGCAGCTGCTGCTGGGCATTGAGCACTGCTACCTAGGTGGTTGTCCACAAGTACTCCCAAATCCCTTTCAATATCAGATACCCCTAGATTTGCTCCATTAAGATAATAAATTGCATGGCTATTTTTCCTTCCCAAATGCATAACTTTACATTTATTTGTATTAAATCTCATCTGCTATTTATGCCATTTCTCTAATTTATGCAAATCCCTTTGTAGGGAAAGTACAACATTATCTGATTTAATCACCTTGCACAACTTTGTGTCATCAGCAAAAATGGAGACACTACATTCCAATCCTACTTCTACATCATTAATAAATATGTTAATTAGGAGAGGACCTAATACTGAGCCCTGAGGAACCCCACTTACCACATTAGTCCAATCGGAGTATGTTTCATTTACAACAACCCTTTGCTTCCTGTCTTTTAGCCAGCTCTCAATCCATGAGAAGATTTACTGCAATTCCTGTATCTCTAAGTTTGCTCAACAGTCTCCCATGAGGCACTGTATCAAAAGCCTTTGCAAAATCCAAAAAGACTACATCCACTGAGTTGCCCTGATCCAAGTTCCTACTAACTTCCTCATAAAAACTAATTAGATTGGTCTGAAATGACCTATCTTTCATAAATACTTGTCGACTCCTACTTATGATCTTGTTCAAATTGACATATTCTTGTATATTGTCCCTTATTAACCCATCTAAAAGCTTCCCAACTACGCATGTGAGAGTTACAGGTCTATAGATTCCTGGATTTTCTCTTGCTCCCTTCTTAAATATAGGTATCACCTCTGCTTTTCGCCAGTCATTTGGTAGCGACCCTGTGGCGAGTGAGTCTTGAAAAATTAAATATAATGGTTTGGCTATTACAGAACTCCCTCAGTACCCTTGGATGCATTCCTTTAGGACCTGGGGCTTTATTAACATTTATTTTCTCCAACCTCATTTGGATTTCTATCTGCGTTAACCAATTATTTGGTGAAGGTAGTGTATCCCCATTATGTTGCAGTGTCCCAACCACTGGTACCCCCCTTGTGTATACCAAAGAAAAGAACATATTTAGCTCATCTGCCTTTTCCTGGTCACTAATTATCCGATGGCCTCTTCCACATTGTAATGTTCCTATAGCTTCCTTCCTAGCTTTCTTCATATTAATATATTTATAAAATATTTTAGGATTAGTCTTACTCTCCCTTACAACTGACTTCTCATTTTCTAGTTTAGCCAGTCTAATAGCCCTTTTTCAAGCCTTATATTCACATAAAGCTGCATCATTTTCACTCCTTCTTGTATAATTTAAATGCATGTTTTTTTCTCTGTATCATGATCCTTATGTCATTGTTAAGCCACACGGGATGTGATTTACTCCTATTCATTTTTTCCCCCACATGGTACATGCCGATGTATATTTAGTAAGCATTTGAATGTTGTCCATTTATTTCCACTACCTTTCCCTGTAAGTTCTTTGTCCCAGTCTATATGTAGTAATGCTGTCCTTAAGCCATTAAAGTTAGCCCTTTTAAAATTTAGAGTTTTTTTGACCGCTTACAACTCTGTATTCAATCTCAAATGAGACTGTGTTGTGATCACTGATTCCCAAGGGTTCGCCTATTTTAACATTTGATATTATATCAATATTACTTGTGATGACTAAATCCAAGATAGCTTCATTTCTAGTAGGTTCTTGTAGAACCTGGGCCAGATAATGATCCCTGAGTGTACTCAAGAACCTGCTCCCCTTAGCTGAACTGCTGGTCTCATTTATCCAGTTTATTTCAGGGTAATTAAAATCTCCAATTATTATAACTTGCCCATGCTTAGCTGCATTATCTATCTGCAGCAATAATTGCAGTTCGTCACCCTCAATTATATTTGGGGGTTTATAGCATATTTCTACCAATATGCATTTAGAATGAGCTCCTCCACTATTTAACTCAACCCACAAAGATTCAATGTTGTAGCTTGTTCCACCATAAATATCTTCTTTGACTACAGGTTTAAAAACAGGCTTAACATACAGACAAATCCTTCCTCCTCTTCTACCATTTCCCCTATCTTTCCTATATAAAATAGAACCATCCAAATTAACTGTCCAGCCATGAGGTTCATCCCACCAAGTTTCCGTAATGCCTGTTAACTCCCATTTTTCTTGTACTCTTAATAATTCTAGCTCGTCCCCATTTTCCCAGGCAAACTTCTTGCATTAGCAAGCATACATTTTACATTGCTATGGCTCTGCCGTTGTGAAGTCCTTGCCACTGTATTTGAGTTACCTAGTAATACATCCCTACTGTCTATTGTAACCCTCCCCCTTCTCCTTCCCCATGGGTAGATAATACATCCCTTTCACTTCTACCCAATACTTCTATCTAGTCCCACCCCCCACCTATTAGTTTAAAAACTCCCCCAGGCGTTCTACCATCCTTTCCTCTAGCATACCAGCTCCCTCATCATTAAGGTGCAATCCATCCCTGCTATAGAGATTGTACCCAAGCGAGAAGTCAGCCCAGTGCTCTAAAAACCCCAAACCCTCTGTTCTGTACCACTTTTTTTAGCCACTCAAAAACCTCCCTAAGCTCCTTCTGCCTCCCTGGGCTAGCACATGGCACAGGTAGTATCTCGGAAAACACTACCTTGGAGGTCTTTGTTTTAAGCATATTTCCTAGATCTTTAAAATCATTCTTCAGGACACTCCATCTTCAATTTACTTTGTCATTTGTACCAATATGTACCAAGACCGCGGGTTCATTTCCAGCCCCTCCCAATAATTTATCTACCTGATCCACAACATGCCGAACCCGAGCACTCGGGAGACAGCAAACTGTTCGATTGCTGGGATCTGGGTGACAAATCACCCTGTGTACCTTCCTAATAATAGAGTTCCCTACCACCAAAACCTGTCTGTTGCTCTGCATATTCTGCCCTCCCACTCCTCCAGTATAACTGTTCTCCCGGCTGTTAGAGGGAACAGCTCTATCTTGCATTGCCATTCCTGAATGGGCATCCAAAACAGTTTCACTCAATCTGGCAAATCTGTTTGTGTTTGTTAACTCAGTATTGGCCTGCCTCCTCCTTCTGTTCCCCCTGTTTCCCCTTCTAACTGTAACCCAGCTACCTCCCTGGACATCCTCACTTGCCCCATCTCCACCCTCCATGCTTGGACCAGCTAAACTGTGCTCCCTTTCCAGTGGAGCAATTTCAGTGAGTGCTGCAATTTTCCTCTCCAGTTCTCCAATTTGAGCTTTCAGAGAAGCAACATGCTCACACATCTCACAGAGGTATGTACCTTGGATCACCTGTTCCAGCAGTTTATACATGTGGCAGGATGTACACTTCGTGAGGTTGCCGCTGGACTGACTCATAATTACCAGTTGCAAAAATACAGTGAGAAAACAAATCAATGTATTTATATAAAAATTGATTTTCTGCACCTTAACCCAAACACAAAAAAGTATTTATTTTTTGTTTTCTATTTTTTCTTATAATACACCCTTTCTTTGAACTCCCTCCTTTTATTCAATCTCTCACACTTACACACTAATTACACTTACACTAGAAATGATTGCAAGCTCCCAAGTTCGCTCCTTCCCTTGTTAAAATAGACCCTGCCTACTCACCTGCAGAATGATTACAGTGCACAGGACAGAAAACCCTGCACTGCCTCACAGATCAGATTCAAACAGAACACCACTCAAGTGCACACAGATATACCTTAAACAGGGCAAACCACATTTGCTATTCAATTGGCGTCTTTTTGCAGGCTCCAAACAGGTTACGAGTTACGGCCTTGAAAATATTGCAATGGTAAACCCGTAACATACAGCCTCCAGAAGCCTTTGATCTCTCACTTTTCAAGGATAAAATCGCATATCGTTATTTAATTGCTCAATTTCTCCAAATCCACAAATGTTTTCACATCCGTAAATGGCAAATGAAGGAGAAAATCCTACGAGTGCAAGAGAGGACCTGCAAGGGGGTTAAACACCAATTCATAGCACTGTAAATGCAAATAAAAATGTAATACAGCACTGTAAATGACAGGGAAAATGATAGGATCAGATTAGTGAGTAATTATATATTCTGATTGTGTGTCAATTATATCTGGGCACCTAGATATAATGAGAGATAAATAATGCACAGAAATCAGAGTGTCATCAGGATAATCTCTGCTCTTTATTTAGACAGTCTGTCTCTTATATAGCATAGAACACGTCACAACTTATTAGCATAGTTGGAAATAGGGTTAAATACAAAATTGCAAGCAACTGTCTTTTCAGACAATGTTTACTCGGCAAAACACCATCTAAAAAAAACCCCTGTTTGCTTCAGATACATTGTCTCAGCAGTATCTGAAGCAAAAACAGGAAACAGGATACAGATGTTTTATACATAGACACTCTACAGATCACGCACTTAAACATTCTAGTGAGATAAGGAAAATGCTGACATACTTTTATAATTTCTACAACATACAATTTTTATAACATACAATTAATTTCTAAATGAAGCAATTAAAATACCTAACATATCCCTCCTCTTATAAATGTATTAGACCAAGGTCTTAAGGCAAGGTTCAGGTCATAGTCCTTTCTTTAGTGAAGAGTTGGGGTCTGGACCATCATGGTGCTTCTCTTAATCCACTTGTTTTTATACATCATCAATGTCATGATCAAGATAAGAATCAGATTCTCCTTGAGTGAGGGGTATCGTCTCTATTAGGTATTGTTGAGTTACTGCTTGGTCAACAACCTTATTCACCAATCCACGGATGCATGGTATCAATAGTCTGTCTGGGCTCCTCTTTTTGCAGTACCTGAATATGCAAATATTCCATGTTGTTACCTCTGCCTGAGGTGTAAATTCCAAGAGTATATCTCCCCTCATCACACTTTTGTGGGTCCTGGAGGGTGATCCGGATGGGGTTGCATAGCTGATTTTGGCTGCAAGAGGATGGCTCCACACCCCGTGTCAGCTTTAAGCGTCTCTTTGTACTTTTGCACTTCATGTGATTAGGTGGGGAGTAACCCCAGTCAGCTCCTGTATTCCATACGGCCAGTTTCCAGCTAGGACATCTCTCATTTCCATACAGAGAGGCTATACACAAATATACTGGCGCTTTTCTCACCCCTCCACTACGTCCTCCTCCAGAAAGTCCACATCTTAGTACTTGACATAGGTCTATTTGGTTGGTTCCTATCTGCCCTTCCTTGAACACTAGGGTCACTTGGCCAGTTAAATTGACTTCCATCATGTCTCTTTTCATTCTGTGCATCCACATCTCTCCGATAGATTGCGCCTGGTTGCCTCTGGGTCTTGTTACTTCTTCCCATATGATTATGGGTGCTACTATGCAAAGAGTTATCAAGATGAGGCATGTCAGTGAGATTCTTAGGCCACACCAGTTAGGTCTTTTGAACAGGTGCCAGGACATTTTCTTGGGCCAGTTGAGAACCCCAAAAACCCGCACCATTCGGTTCTTCACTGGGTTTGAGACGAGTTTCCCCCCCTTTGTAGCCCAGCCTGACTCGCAATGAGTCAGCTAGCAGGTTTTTAGGAATCAACTGGCTCAAGCTCTGGCACTTTTACTCTCTTGCAGTGAGTCAGGTGTATCCAGGTGGCTCGTTCGGCAACTTTCAAGGCAGTGGGTGTTGACAGCAGAACTTGGTACGGTCCTTCCCACCTGGCCGATGCCCAATTTTTACGCTTGATTACTTTAATTAGGACCCACTGGCCTGGTTGTACCAAGCAGGGTCCCTGCTGTTGCTGTGGATGAGAGAGATGGAGGTAATATCTTTCTTACTTAACATTTTTCTCATATAGTCTGCTAAGTTTTCACTCATGTTCTCATCTTCTGAGATAAATGGTCTAAATTCTGGTAGTAGGAATGGTCTCCCATACAATATTTCAAAACGGGGTTAACTTCTTCCTGCCTGGAAGCATGTGCATGTTTAGCATGACTAATGGTAAACAGTAAAGCCAATTTTTTCCTGTCGCTGCCATTGTTTTCCTCAATTTATTTTTAATGGTACCATTAGTTCTCTCCACTAATCCAGCTGACTGTGGGTGGTACACACAGTGGTTTTTCAACTCTATGTGTAATGCTTTACTCAAGTGGTTGATAATCCTGTTCACAAAATGTGTGCCATTATCGCTATATATTTTCTCTGGTATACCAAACCTAGGAATTATTTGTGTCACTAAGGTTTTAGCCACTGTGATTGCGTCAGGGTGTGCACATGGTTTCGTTTCCACCCACCTAGAGTATACATCAATTATCACTAGGCAATATTTCTTCCCTTCACACTTTGTTAGTTCAATGAAATCCATACATATTGTCTGGAAGGGGTATGTTGGTTCTGGGAATGTGCCCCTTATGGGGTGATAGTTACCCTGAGGGTTATGTTGTGCACAAACAAGGCACCCTGCACAAAAATTTTTAAAATAGGTGTTTAATCCATAGGCTGAAAATATTCTGCTGACCATGTCTACCATACTCCCTCTTGAGACATGACTAATTCCATGGCTCAACATAGCTGCATATCTGAATAGCGATTTTGGTAAAATTGGTTTCCCTTCTATACTCTCATAAATATTATCAGCATTTAGTTTACTCCCTTTCTTCAACCAGTATGTTTTTTTCCTGTGAGGGTGCATTTGCCTGTAGTTGCTGTAGAATACTCTTGTCAATATGGTTTACTAAATACACAGATGTGTAGCTGTGTAAGAGAAAAATGTGTATGTTTCCCGTTTGAGCCGCTTGCTTTGCAGCTGTATCTGCCCTGCCATTTCCTATTGAAATTGCGTCTGTGTTCGTGGTATGAGCCACACATTTACATACCGCAATCTTCAAGGGCAGTTGAATGGCTTCAAGTAACTGCAAAAGGAGTTGTTTATGAGTGACTTGCCTGCCAGTAGATGTGACCATACCTCTATTTTTCCACAATTGTGCAAATATGTGCACAGTTGAGAATGCATATTGGCTGTCGGTGTATATATTTACTATTTGTCCCTTTCCTATTTTACAGGCTTCAGTAAGGGCCACGATCTCAGCTGCCTGTGCTGAAAAATGTGATGGAAGTTTTCCTGCTCTTATAGTTTCTTCTTGTGTTACTACTGCATATCCCATTGCATTTGTACCATCTTTGTTTCTACTTGATGACCCATCTACAAACAGAGTTAGTGTAGCCTCGGTGTATGCAACATCTCTAAGGCCGTCTCTTGGTGAGACTTCTTTTTCTATGATTTCAGTACATGCATGTGGTGTACCATCTTCCTGGATGGGAACTAACGTTGATGGGTTCAGTGTTGTGCACCTTTCTATGTGCAAGTGTGGTTGTGACAGAAGTATAGTCATGCATGATAAGTGTCTTGAAGGGGAAAGGTATGAAACCTTATTTTGTAGTAGAATGACAGATACAGCATGTGGTACTCTTAGAGTCAAAGGGTGGAACAGGACTAAGGCTGCCGACGCCAGAACTGCCATGGAAGCCGCCACTACAGCCTGTACACAAACCGGAAGTCCCCTGGCTACAGGGTCCAACCTGGTTGAGTAAAAAGCCAAGGGTCGGTCTCGCAGGCCATGTTTCTGAGTCACAACAGAAGTCATATAGCCTCCCCTTGAGTCAACAGTTTGTACAAATGGCTTGCTGTAATCTGGCAATCCCAATACAGATGTTCCCACTACTGTGTTCTTAAGCTCAATGAATGCTGCTTCAGCTTCATGTGTCCACGCTACCTTTTCATTAGCTGACATTGATTGTGCATAAATAAGGTGTTGTATGGGCCCTGTAAGTTCTGCATAGTTGGGAATCCAACTCCTGCAGAAATTTACCATCCCTAAGAAAGACATAACTTGTCTCTTTGTGACCGGCTTAGGGGCTTCTAGTATGGCCCTTTTCCTAACTGGGTCTAGTGATCGTCCCTTTCTGCTCACTAGGTATCCCAGGTACTTCACTTCTGATTTCCAGAGCTGTAATTTATCCCGACTAACCTTATGTCCCTCTTCTGCCAGGAATGTGAGTAAGGCTAGCGTGTCCTCCTGGCATATCTCCTCAGAAGGAGAGGCCACCAAGATATCGTCCACATACAGTAGTATTTGGCTTCCCCTTGGGGGCGTAAATTTCGCCAAATTGGAGGACATAGCTTGGGAAAATATAGTTGGACTTTCGGTATATCCTTGAGCCAATCTTGTATATGTGTACCTCCTCCCCATATAGGTGAAGGCAAACCAATATTGGGAACCTTTATCCACTGGTATGGAGAAAAATGCATTGGCTAAGTCTACCACAGAAAAATGTGTGTTATCTGGCTGCATGTCATTTAGGAGTGTATGTGGATCTGGCACCGTGGGTGCTCGGGGAATTACAGCTTTGTTTACTGCTTGTAAATCCTGCACTAATCTCCAAGCTCCGGTTGCTTTCCTGACTGGGTAAAGTGGGGTGTTACATGGGGATCCTGGGCATTCTATTATAATCCCTTTCTCAATCAAAACCTTTATAATAGGTTCTATGCCCTTCTCTGCTTCAGGTTTTAGAGGATACTGTCTCTGATGTGGCCGAAAAGTACTTTTTGGGGTGATTTCTACTGGCTCTACCCCCTTTATAAGGCCTACATCAGCGGGCCCTGTGGACCATAAGGTGTCCGGAAGGCTCTCTAATGCTACCTCCTGTTCCTGAGTGAACAGTATCTGTGTGTTGTGTCATGGTTCCTCTAACAGAAGAACTTTCTCCCACCTGGATGACTGTAAGTGTATTCCTTTCTTTGTCTCTGTTACCCAGTTTAGGATTTTCCGATATATTTTTGTGCTCGGTGAGTACTGCACTCCGAGGTCATAGGGTAAGTACTCCCATGGTGTTTTATCTGTCTGAGCCTCTTCTACCATCCCTCCTACCTGTACCCACCTTCCACCAGCTGGCATAGTCAGTGATATGTGTGGCACTGTGTGTCCTGCATAGAGGAACTGGTCTTGATTATTCAGTTTTACTCCCACCCCTGTATACCCATTTTCTGTCCAGTATATGTAATCCAAGGTTATTCTGGTATTGGTGTGTTTGAAAAATGTTTTTCATAGTCCACATCCCTCCCCGGTGTACTTTCAAATTTCATAGTGCAGTGTAATGACCCTGTGCTTTGTTTTACACTGGAAGATGGAGCTAGGTCATTAGCCATGGCTACCAAAGTGCTGGATACTTGTGCCGGCCCTTTCGACACCATGTCTAATGTGTAAAAGTAATGTGGTTCACCCATCTCCTGCACTACATTTACATCGACAGGTATGTCCCCCATGTATGCTTTCATGCCTTTCCATGTGGGAACCACTCTAATGTTGCATTTCAGCATCAGATCTCTACCCAAGAGATTTATCGGGCATCTAGGGGAGAGTATAAAAGGATGCTCAAATGTTTAGCCATTGAACAATCTCACTGTAAGTGGGCATGATACAGGTTCACTATTTGTCTGTCCTGCTGCTGACCTAACCAGTATGTTTTGTGATGACGTATAAATACTCCATGTGCCATCATCGCTCAATACTGACCTACAGGCTCCTGTATCGCATAAAAATGTTATCATTACCCCCTCTACATCTAGTTTAATGACTGGTTGTTCTGCTAGAGCCATTAAGTCTATACATGATTCTAAATTCAACACATCATTTATTTCTGGCAAATTTGCGTCATTATTACCATACTCATACAATTCAGATTCATGCAATTCTTGTTCAGCAAATATTAGTAAAGGAAGGGTACAACCTGGTTCTAGTCATTTGTCAGTCTGGTCATCGTCATCTGCTCCCTCTTCCTCCTGGTACTTTTTGTTTCTGCAGGAACGTGCTAAGTGGCCGGCCTTGCCACATACGTAACAATTTCCATAAAATTTGTCCTCTGCTTCCACCTCGACCTCGTCCACCTCCTCTCCCTCCACGTTTTTGGTTATTTCCACCATCACCAGAAAAGAAAGCAAAAAGTTATAGGTTGCGCTTTCCCATCAACAGAAGTCATCAAATACACCTCCTTTGGTTTACTATCTTGCTTTATCTGTTTCTTTTCATTTGCTCTCTTACACTGCTCTTCTGCATGTCTAGCATATTCTATGGTTTCCCTAAGGGGACATGTTTTGTAAGTAATTTGGTGTTGTATCACAAAGTCATTTATTTGTTTAGCTGCTGAGCATATGGTCCAGCATCATCATATGGGTTAGGTCTGGCTACCCCGCTATGGCTGTCAAATACTACCCGCAACCTCCCTATATATTGTTCCACACTTTCATCATCTTTCTGTACACACTCGTTTATCTTAGTCCAGTCTGCGTCTGTCAGCTATTCTGCCTATTAGAGTGTCTACTCTTTGGGTCAGTTCTTGTGATCCATATTGCAATGGCTCCCCCCTTGGGTCCAGTGGATTCCAGTCACCTTCACTAAGGATCCAATCGGACCCTAATATCTGCCTCAGACACCGTACAACCTCCACACCATTTAATTTAAAACTTTGCTGCAATCGCTGGAACTTAAGTCTGAAAATTCCCATATTGTCATTTGGGTGGGGGACTCCTTCTACAGCTCTCCTCACATCTGCATCTGTCCATGCTCGGTATACTAGCATTGTGGGTGGCAACACATTTCCCCCCTCTAGGATTGGGAACCTCAATTAAGGGATAAAATGGCACAGATGTTCCCTTACCTCCGTATTGACGATCTGGTGCCCGCCTGGTTCTGGCGGGCCGTCCCTAAGGTGGTGGTGTTGGAGGAGGTGGATTTGGAGCGGTGGCGGCAAGCAGGTATTTGCGGGCATCATCAAATTCGTCCTCTACATCATCACTATAAGTGACCATATTCCCAGGAGGTGGAGGGGCGGTCAGTCGTGGAAGTCTTTTCTGTGTACACATAAACATATCCTCTTCCGAAGGAGAGAGGTGGTTAACATTACATGTCCCTCCCCCCGTAGGCACCGTCATTGGGATACACATTTAACTTTTTGTTTTCATCTTCAACAATTTGTTATTTTTAGTATAGAAAATGTATTTACTTTTTAGTATTTTTATGTTGATTTCCTTAATTAAGTAACGTTGCGTTTACTTTTCCTTTCCTATACTTCTTTGTATATAGTAAAGCTCAATAAAGTTTGAACGTCTCCTATACCTTCCTTGTAATAAGGATTAATATTGCCAAGAAGTAGTGGATACAGGGCACCGATTTCCAGCAGAGGTAGTATAGTAGATGCTGTGTATCCAGTGGGTGCGGTGAGCATTGTCATCACTTAAAAGAGTTATAATAACATGCCTTTGTCTCTCTTTACAGCAACCACACTTCCTCCCTTCTGCTATGTTCCCTTAAGGTTACAGACAGACATATTTTACATAAAAAAAACTAACACACACACACAAAGGAAAAAAAAAAAAATGGAAGCAGGAAAGGGGAGTGGTCTGCTATGTGTGGGGTTGGCCAGACCCTGCACATCTTCACATAATACAGATCAATCACCTCCCTGCCCAAAGGTAAAGCATTGAGTAAAGGTACAAAGACACAGAAACTTTATATATATACACAAATACACATAAGAAAACAATTCTAGAATACAGTGTTCACAATTCCCACACATAAGTGTGTTTTTACCCGACATAAGTTACAGATGCACACCAGAAACCCTTTGCATAATAAACATGTCTTTAGAGATTACCTTGAAAACTGCAGGGTCTAGAAACCACACACCTGGCAGTGCCATTTATGCCCTAGAGAGCCTATCCACCTATACATATACATATATATACACATATACATATGTATATACCCACATATATATATATATATCTTGAACTCCTATAGTATCAATTAAAGTTAATAGATATACACAACAAATAATATCACAGGTACATGGAAATATACATAGCATTACATATACATACAACAACCAACAGACCTTTTATACATTTTCCAGAAATAATATGTATATCTCCCACCCAGTGCTTCATACACACAATCTTACAGAGTATTTTAGTAAGAAGTTATGAATACACAGAAACTGCAGACAAAATATTTCAACATGGTATAACCAAGTAAAGAATGAGAAAGAATACATATGTACATATATACATACACTCACAAGTACACAGAAATATACAGAATGTTTACAGGTATATATAATAACCAAGAAACTGTTATCCGTGTGACACCCCTCACAAACATACATACACCCGGTACCGGTATTTAAATCATACAAAATGGTAACATGCACACACATACATATTTTCTTGCAAGAGCTCATGTGAAAGTCAGACTCATTTACCCCTTTTTCATGGTAAGCTTTCTCAATATTGTTACGTACGGAGAACTTATTTTATAGTCTTTTCCTCAGGATAATGACTCTTTTACCTCCCTATGGGTAAGTTTCAACCCTTCTACCTATTACTAGGCTAGAAACCTAGTTGTACAACTCTTTTACCTAACATCACCGTAAGGTAAGGACCTACAGAACATACACACAAATGCAAAATGCAACAGAAATTCAGGTACTCACTGTCAGTTCGCTGTAAGCTGTGCCTTGTCATCCCCCGGAAAAACAAACACCTTGCCTCTGTGGTCCAACTGATCGTATATATCAGGCCTGAGGTCTTTCTCAAGTTAAGGGAGTCCTCAGTGACTTACCCCCCCATGCACGGTAAAAGGAGTTTTGCTTCGTCCGAGGAATGATAAGGGAAACAACCACCGTTCGAAGGACCAAAATGATAGGATCAGATTAGTGAGTAATTATATATTCTGATTGTGTGTCAATTATATCTGGGCACCTAGATATAATGAAAGATAAATAATGCACAGAAATCAGAGTGTCATCAGGATAATCCCTGCTCTTTATTTAGACAGTCTGTCTCTTATATAGCATAGAACACGTCACAACTTATTAGCATAGTTGGAAATAGGGTTAAATACAAAATTGCAAGCAACTGTCTTTTCAGACAATGTTTACTCGGCAAAACACCATCTAAAAAAAACCCCTGTTTGCTTCAGATACATTGTCTCAGCAGTATCTGAAGCAAAAACAGGAAACAGGATACAGATGTTTTATACATAGACACTCTACAGATCACGCACTTAAACATTCTAGTGAGATAAGGAAAATGCTGACATACTTTTATAATTTCTACAACATACAATTTTTATAACATACAATTAATTTCTAAATGAAGCAATTAAAATACCTAACAGAAAACAATGAAAAACATTAGAATTAATTACACAACAGTCTCAAGCTCGCAAATCGGCAGGAAATAAAATGTATTTTTATGTTTCATTTTGGGGTTAAATCAATCTCGGGTATCAATGAGTTAATACATATCAGGCCACCCATATGGACTGGAACAGTATTGGCATTCATTTTAATAATTCTTTATTGTAAGGGTTTGCGAGTCCCATCTAATATCGGACCCCGAACCAAATTGTAACCTCTTTGTTTTACTGCCGTATTGGCGAATTCGAAATCGGTGGTTACGGGCTTGCTGAACTGATCATGTTCCCGCCCTGAACTGCTACGACCCAGTGCATGGTTTTCGGCTTTAGAACAGTAACATGGAGCCTTGAGAAATTGAATAGCATCGCAATCGGAGACGAATGGAAGCCCAAAACACACCCGCAGACATTCGGCCATTTGTGATCGTGTTGCGGCCTTGGAATTGAATATGGCCCTTGGTTTTTACCACCTTTATGGGTCTGCCTAGCGCATCATATGCAGACACAGACTTTGTAAGGCTGGATGTGCAGTGAAGTGTCCTAGCCTATCAAGGACCATGTCTCAGTAGCATGTTGCAGAGTCTTGCTGAGAGATGGTGACTGATCGGTTAGCATTAGACACTACATAGCAAGTACAACAGAGTGTGTATCTACATGAGTTGCAGTAGGCAAACCCATAAAGGGACTATTTTTTTATTGTTGATTTTATGCAGTAAATCCAGTGTTTATAAGCACTTCTTAATAAACTAAAGAACATGAAAGTTAATACATGCAGAGGTATATTATACACCCAGCAAACCCAGGAACCTTCCATATACATTTTAGTGCCTTTTTAAAAGTTATATATAAATGTAAAGAAACTAAATTCAATAAAGGTTAAGTCTGTATAAACTATGACATCTGGAAGTACAGGATTAAATTGTGCAACAACTGAATCATTTTAACTAACAATCTGCATTAGTCTCTATTTATATGAATAAGCTGGTGCTTTGTCCATTATGTTTCTAAGCATGGAACCTGTCATTTGGCCATTTACCAGCACATAATATACAATGGAAACATTTCATATGATTAGCATTTACATTTATAGTACTCAGCAGTTCATAAGCATTATAATAATAATAATAATTATTCAAATATATAACAAAAAGCAATGTAAACAAAGTGCAAAGTGTTTATCACTATGAAAAAAAATAGGAAGTAATATAATTATTAGTTATATTTTATAAAATAAACAAACGTATACAGGCTGTGAATAAGGTGACGATGCAAGGTGTGGTAGCAACACTGGAAAATATTTCAATTTAATTTCACATAAAGCGAGGTGTATTTAAAAAAAAAACATTTAACTGCAGTGGCTATGAAGACAATTAGCATGAAAACACTTTAGAAAAAAATATTTTTTAAAGATTGTTTATAAATATTAGGTTAAATCTTGTCTTATTTCATTGCTTCCTGAGACCTTGAACCCTGAGAAGAATGTTTTTTTTCATTGGAGGGATGGGGAAGGAGAGAGAGATGGATATATACAATATTGATATTGTAACTTTTGACACCTACCTCTTCCATGCACATGCGCTAAAGCAAGTTATTTGCAATAAAAACGACAAGTTTGCTAGTGCAGAAATGTAAACAGAGCCTTTATGAAGGTTTCATGGATGCATCTAATCTATATGTATGTGTGTGTGTGGGGGAGTAATCGTTTAGTCATGTCTGACTCTCTGTAAACCCTATGGACCGCAATACGCCAAGCACATCTTGTATCTGTTAGTGCCTACATAAGGTTTTCATGGCAAATTTACTGAAGTGGGATGCCAGTTCCTTCTCCAGTGGACCGCAATTTATCTGCTATGACCTACCATCTTGGGTGAACTTACATGGTATAGCTCACAGCTTCATTGAGATACATAAGCCCCTTCGCCATGACAAGGTAGCAATACAGAAAGGGATATATACAGGTAGACCGCACTTTTAGCGATGTTTTGCTATAATGCTGTTTTGGCCCATAGTTCGTCATTTGATGCTCCGATTTGCTAAAACACTGTTTTTGCCTTAAAAACCCTGTTTAACGCTCCCTATTGTCATAATGTAATTGGAATCAGCTCTGTAAATCAGTTCAGTGTTTTCTGTCCTGTGCTGTAATCAGTGATACAGGTGAGAGTGGGTGTGGCTTGATCTGTGTAAGTTATATCTGGGTGCATTTGTGTGTAATTCTGTTTGAATCAGTTCTGTGAATCAGTGCAGTGTTTTCTGTCCTGTTGCTGTAATCAGTGTGCAGGTGAGAGTGGGTGTGGCTTGGCCTGTGTAAGTTATATCTGTGTGCATTTGTGTTAGGTCTGGTTTGAATCCGCTCTGTAAGTCAGTGCAGAGTTTTCTGTCCTGTTGCAGTAATCAGTGTACAGGTGAGAGTGGGTGTGGCTTGGCCTGTGTAAGTTATATCTGTGTGCATTTGTGTGAGGTTCTGTTTGAATCAGTTCTGTAAATTAGTGCAGTGTTTTCTTCCTGTGGGCTGTTATCCGGGTCCAGGTGAGAGTGGGTGTGGCTTGGCCTGTGTAAAGGTTTATCTATGTGCATTTTGTTGTGTTCTGCTGAATCAGTTCTGTGAGGCAGTGCAGTGTTTTCTGTCCTGTGCTCATTTATCATTGTACAGGTGAGTAGGCGGGGTCTATTTTAACAAGGGAAGAGCGAGCTTAGGAGCTTGCAATAATTTCTAGTGTAAGTGTAGTTAGTGTGTAGGAGATTGAATAAAAGCAGGAAATCCAAAGGAAAGGGGTATTATAAGAAAAAACAGAAAAAAAAGTATATATTTTTTTTTCTGTTTTGTATGGGTTAAGGTGTAGAAAAGCAATCTTTATACAAATACATTGATTTGTTTTTTCACTGTATTTTTGTAACTGATAACCTCAATCAGTGCACATCCTGCCAAAAGTATGCACTACCGGAACAGATGATCCAGGGTCCATACCTCTGTGACAGGTGTGGGCATATTGCCTCTCTGGAAGCTCAAATTGAAGATCTGGAGAGGAGAATTGTAGCACTTAGTGATTCTGTTTCACTGGAAAGGGAGGTGGTGCTCACGGAGCACAGTTTAGCTGGGCCTAGTATGGAGGGAGGAATTGGGGCTAGTGAGGATTGCCAGGGAGGTAGCTGGGTTACAGTTAGAAGGGGAATCAGGGGGAACAGAAGGAGGAGACCAACAGATTTGCCAGATTGAGTGAAACTGTTGGGGATATCCATTCAGGAATGGCAATGCCAGATAGAGCTGTTTCCTCTAACAGCCGGGAGAACAGTTATACTGGAGGAGAGGGAGGGCAGAATAGGCAGAGCAACAGACATGTTTTGGTGGTATGGGACTCTATTATTAGGAAGGTAAACAGGGTGATTTGTCACCCAGATCCCAGCAATCGAACAGTTTGCTGTCTCCCTGGTGCTCAGGTTCGACATGTTGTGGATCGGGTGGATAAATTATTGGGAGGGGCTGGTAATGAACCGGCGGTCTTGGTGCACATTGGCACCAATGACAAAGTTAGTGGAAGATGGAGCATCCTAAAGAATGATTTTAGAGAACTAGGGAATAAGCTTAAAGCAAGGACCTCCAAGGTAGTATTTTCTGAGATACTACCAGTGCCACGTGCTAGCCCAGGGAGGCAGAAGGAGCTTAGGGAGGTTAATTCATGGCTAAAAAAGTGGTGCAGTGCAGAGGTTTTTGGTTTTTTAAAGCACTGGGCTGACTTCTCACTTGTGTACAATCTCGATAGCAGGAATGGATTGCACCTTAATGATGAGGGAGCTTTTGTGCTAGGGGATCGGATGGTAGAACGGCTGGGGGAGTTTTTAAACTTGTAGGTGGGGGGAGGGACTATGTAGAAGTATTGGGGTAAATAGGGTAGAGAGAGAAAGGGATGAATTAGTTACCCATGGGGGATGAGAAGGGGGAGGGTTACAATAGACAGTAGGGAGGTATTAATAGGGGCCTCAAATACAGTGGCAGGCACTTCACAATGGCAGAGCCATGGCAACATAAAGTGTATGCTTGCTAACGCAAGAAGTTTGCCTGGGAAAATGGACGAGCTAGAAATATTAGCGGTACAAGAAAAATGGGGCTTAATAGGCATTACTGAAACATGGTGGGATGAATATCATGACTGGACTGTTAATCTGGATGGTTATAACCTATTTAGGAAAGATACGGGAAATGGTAAAAAAGGAGGAGGGATCTGTCTGGATGTTAAGCCTGAATTTAAGCCTATAGTCAGAGAAGATATGTATGCTGGCACTAATGGCATCATTGAATCTTTGTGGGTTGAGCTAAATAGTGGAGGAGCTAATTCTAAACGCATATTGGTGGGAGTATGCTATAAACCAACAAATATAGCTAAAAGTGAGGAAATACAATTATTTTTACAGATTGGAAATGCAGCTAAGCATGGACAAGTTCTAATAATGGGAGACTTTAATTACACTGAAATAAACTGGATAATAGAGATGTCGCAAATAGTTCGCCGGCGGATTGTTCCCGGCGAACATAGCATGTTCGCTTTCGCGGCGAACAGCGAACATATGCGAAATTCGACCCGCCCCCAATACTTTATCATAGAGCAAACTTTGACCCTGCATGTCACAGTCAGCAGACACATTCCAGCCAATCAGCAGCATACACTCCCTTCCACACCCTTCTACCTCATGGACAGCAGCCATTTTGGTATCATAACTAACTTGCAGTCTTACTGAGAGGAGGCTGAGTGTAGGTGCTGCTGATTGAATAGGGAAATCAATAGCTAGGCAAGTTTATTCAGTGTGCAGTGCAGTGCTGAAGGACTCATCAGATCTCTGCTGTAAACACAGCACCCCAAAAAGCCCTTTTTAGGGCTATAACATCATTTTTTTTTCTTTGTTTTTTTTCTGTGTAATCTAACTTCATTTGCCTGTCTCCCTGCTAGCCTCTGCTTGCAAGTGTGTGTGTCAGGCTCACAGCTTATACTGTGTGTGCACAACGCATACAATATAATATTGTTTACTAGTTGTCTACTTTTAAAAAACCCAAACTTTTATTTTCTTAAATCTAAGTGCATTTGCATAACCGTCAATCAAAGTTCATTTGCTTGACCGCTACCCATAGTGTGTGTCTTGCTTACAAGTACTGTGCCAAGTTCAACCAATCCAGTCTAGTTGGGGTACCAACAGTCCACATTTAAAAAACCCAAACTTTTATTTTCTTAAATCTAAGTGCATTTGCCTGACCGTCAATCAAAGTTAATTTGCTTGAACGCTACCCATAGTGTGTGTCCTGCTTACAAGTACTGTGCCAAGTTCAACCAATCCAGTCTAGTTGGGGTACCAACAGTCCACATTTAAAAAACCCAAACTTTTATTTTCTTAAATCTAACTGCATTTGTCTGACCGTCAATCAAAGTTCATTTGCTTGACCGCTACCCATAGTGTGTGTCCTGCTTACAAGTACTGTGCCAAGTTCAACCAATCCAGTCTAGTTGTGGTACCAACAGTCCACATTTAAAAAAACCAAACTTTTATTTTCTTAAATCTAAGTGCATTTGCCTGACCGTCAATCAAAGTTCATTTGCTTGACCGCTACCCATAGTGTGTGTCCTGCTTACAAGTACTGTGCCAAGTTCAACCAATCCAGTCTAGTTGTGGTACCAACAGTCCACATTTAAAAAACCCAAACTTTTATTTTCTTAAATCTAAGTGCATTTGCCTGACCGTCAATCAAAGTTCATTTGCTTGACCGCTACCCATAGTGTGTGTCCTGCTTACAAGTACTGTGCCAAGTTCAACCAATCCAGTTTAGTTGGGGTACCAACAGTCCACATTTAAAAAACTCAAACTTTTATTTTCTTAAATCTAAGTGCATTTGCCTGACCGCCAATCAAAGTTCATTTGCTTGACCGCTACGTATAGTGTGTGTCCTGCTTTCAAGTACTGTGCAAGAGAGCATGTTGTGTGCATGCTTGAGCTCCAAACAAAAGGCTTTTTAGGGTCTTAGTCCCTCAAATACAAGTTTTATTTTAACACCTTTCTGTTAATAAGCACTTTGTGTACGGTGTTGTTCATTTTTGGGAGTTTTTGTGGTTTTGTTCTTAGTTTAATTTAAGTTTTAGTTTTCTGGGGGTCAGGCTCAACTCTCTATCCCAGGAGAGTGAGCTGTCTCCTGGATACTTTGCCACACCCCCTCCCTTAGCACTTTACCTTCACTCCTGAAACTTTTTTTACTTTGACTTTTTTTTTTTTTTTTTAGTTTTTCAGGTTTTGTTAAAGTTTTGTTTGTTTGGTGTTGGGTTTTATGTTTTGGGGGGAGAGAAGACAAGTAACATCTTTGTAGGCAGTGGGGGGGAAAACAAGTTTTGGTTAAAACTTTTAACATCTGACACAGAGACACAGAGGGGTTAAAAAGCCTCTGTGTTCTCTGTGTTGTTGCAATTAGCAACACCTTGCAACAGGCCATTAACCCTTCCACTGCCAAGCATCATCTCTCTCTCTCTCCCTTAGTTTTGTCTCCCTTAGTTTTGTCTTTTTGTTTCTTTTTCACACTTTTATATTTAAAAAAAAAAGAAAACAGTAAAAAATCATAAAACAAAAAATAAAAAAAAATAAAAAAAATAATCTAAAAAAAAAAAGGGTCTAAACATGAGGGATAAGACCACTAAGAAGCCTCAGGGGTCAAAAGGGGGAATAATGGCCCCTGAAAATCCTAGCTGCAGCACTGCACAGCATAGGCCCCAGGCAGATAAGGCAGCCCCAGCTCCTGGTGGTTCTGCCAGCAGACCTACCCCTGTGGCTAATACCTGGTCACAGGTGGTTTCTGCTGGCCCCAGTAATACCACCGCTGGGGCTGAGGGGCAGATCACTAGGAAGCATGGGGTTAAATGTCAGATGTCTGGGGTCTACAGCATTGATATCTATCTGCGTGCTGCAGCTAATGTCATCAGCCCCTCTGTTATAGTAGCAGCCAGCAAAATGTACGGGAAAGCAGTTTTCTTTACCCGTACGCTGGCTGCTGCTCACATTCTTGTACAGAGAGGCATCACAGTGGGGGGATTATATGTCCCAATAGAACCCCTGGAAGGGTTGGGCACAAAAGTAACACTCTCTAATGTGCCCCCCTTCCTACCAGACTCCCTCCTGCGCCCCCACCTGCTAACCCTAGGGGAAGTAAAAACACCATTTATTAAAATTCCCCTGGGGTGCAGAGAGAGAGCACTTCGTCATGTGCTCTCTTTCAAGAGGCAGGTACAAATGTGCCTGCCTCAGGGCGCAGAAAACATAGAGGGGTCTTTTGGGGTTCCATTTGAGGGGGTGCTGTACAGGATTTTTTACAGCACTACGGAGGTGCAGTGCTATCATTGCAAGGGGTTGGGGCATACACCTAGGAATTGTCCTAATGTAAAGCATCATGCCCCAGCCCCAGCAAATGGCACCTCCGTCAGTACGGCACCCATCCCCGCTGAGCCCATAACAGCGGGGACCTCAAGGGTCATAGCCCCCCCACAGAACTCAGGCAAGGAGGCCGTTCCTCAAGCCATCACCACGGCCTCCAAACCCCCTTCTTCCCCAAAAAAGCCATCTGTGTCTGTGGTCTCCAGCAAGACTGCAGACACGGGGAAAAAGGGGAAGAATGTCACCGGTCCTCCCAGTGTCACAGCTGCATCTCCCAAGTCCCAATCTGCCCCCATCATAATTACATCAGTTAGTGTGGGGGCACAGTGTAAGCAGAGGGATAATAAGCCCTCTGCAGGGGAGGCAGCTAGTGGCAGCTCCTCTTCCAGGAGTGACATCCCCAGGAAGAGGAAGCATAAAACCAACAGGGAGGTTGCTGATAAGTGGGAAGTCCTCTATAGTGGAGCACCTCCCTCTAAAAGCAAGAAGAGGAACAAAACATCTCCTCCTCATCCGGTGACATTGTCTGGCCCGGTTATTAAGCTCAGCCAGCCGGTGCCAGACCACACATCTCTCTCTCCAGACCCTATAGGGGTTAATGTGGAAAAGGGTCTGGAGGAAAAGCAGGGGCAAGAGGGTCTCCCAAGTGAGGCAGGGGTAGACAAGAAAGATCAGGTTCTGCCTCTGGCCTTTGAGGGGGGACCCAACAAAGCCCCTGCTGAATGGGTAGTCAGTGTCCCTGAGGTGCTGAGCTTCAAGGGCACCAGTCAGTCTCCTCCTCCAGTGTCACTCTCTAGTGATGTACCTCGGGCTTTGTTAGAGCCCCAGGCCGAGTCACTACTGGAGGGGGGGAATATAGGCATGACCCCCATTCAGGACCCCATGGATTTGTCTGTCAGGGGGGATGTGGCACAAGGGGAAGTGGAAATGGGGGAGGGTGATAAAACAGGTTTTCCTGTTAACATCATGGGAGAGCCTGTCTACCCTCCTCAGCCGTCCACTGACCCTAACATCGGTGCCATCCAAGCTGAGCAAGCAGCGGTGGAACTGGCAGAGGAGGCATATAAAGCCTCCAAGGCTTCCATTAAGGAAGCCATGCCAGCCACTGCTGTCCAGCCAGCTACCCCTGAATGCACTCCTGAAGCTACAGGGGTGCAGCAGCAATCCAAGGGTCCATTATTTACCTTGAAGGGTGCTAAAGGGACTCCTTCTGTATCATCTAAGAGGGGGTCCCTGAGAATAAAGCTGAGGAAACTGACTCCAGCCGGGGAGGATGGAGTAAAAGCCCTCAGCCAAGAGGAGCCCAGGGGTGACCCACTAGAAGGAACATCAGATTCTGGGTGGGTTATCCCTGTCAAGGAAATAGATCTATTCCTTGAGAGCACCCTTCATGGACAAAAGAAAAGGAAGGTGCGGCTGGCCTTGGAGAGGTGGAAGAATATGTTGTTTATTCTCCACTCTCTCCAGCAATATCTAGTGGTCAGCACTAGGGCCAAGAATTCTGGGACTGCGGAGCATCTCCGCGTCCGGAAATTCTATAAAATGTGCGTGTCCTATCAGCAGTCTCAAGGGTCTGAGGAACGCACAATTCCTGACACGCAGTAATGGCTTTGCACATCAGCACGCTAAATACCAATGGCTGTCAAGACAGTTTCCGCAGGTTCCAGGTACTCTCCTATTTATATCAGGGAGGGTACTCTGTGAGCTTCCTGCAGGAAACTCACACCACTCCAGAGGCTAAGGCCTCGTGGCAACTGGAATGGAGAGGCAGGGTCTTCTTCAGCCACTTCACATCGGCGTCATGTGGAGTGGTGACCCTGTTCTCAGAGTCTTTTCAGCCAGAGCTGCTGCTTGTGAAAGCTGTTATCCCAGGCCGTCTAATCCACCTCCGGGTCCGAGAGCAGGGTAGCATCATTAACCTAGTTAATATATATGCCCCTGCTGGAGGGCTCGAGAGAGTGAGGTTCCTCGACGGACTGTCCCAGTTTTTGGAGACGGTTGACGCAGATGAGTGTTTGGTACTCGGGGGTGATTTCAACTGCACCCTCGACGCTCTGGACCGGAATAGTCCAGAGCCGTACCCGCCTTCTGCGTCAGCCCTGCGGGAGATCATCGCCCGCTTCTCCCTGGAGGACATCTGGCGAGAGCAGAACCCAGGGGCATCAGACGGTTTCACCTACGTCAGGGTGAGAGCCGGTCTGGTGTCCCACTCCCGGATCGACAGACTATATATATCTAGTCACTATATGTCACGAGTCGGTTCTTGTGCCATTAGGCTGGCTCCGTTCACAGACCACAACTGTGTGTCTGTGACAGTGGCGCTAACGCCAACAGCGCCACGAGCCGCCTATTGGCACTTCAACAATGCTTTGTTGAAGGACCAGGGGCTCGTGACATTGATCCGGGAGTTTTGGACGGACTGGAGGGGTTGCAAGGGGGACTTTGCCATGTTAAAACTGTGGTGGGACGTGGGCAAGGTTCATTTGCGACTTCTGTGTCAGGAATATACCAAGGGTGCGAGTGGGCAGCGCGAAGCTGAGTTGGAGTCACTCCGGGTGGAGGTACTCCATCTGGAGCAGAGGCTGTTCACTTGTAGGGACCAATCCCTGCAGAGCGAGTATGTAGAGAGGAAGGGTGTCCTCTGTGACCTGGAACGACACCAGGCCAAGGGGGCATACGTGCGCAGCCGCTTAGGTTTTCTCAAAGATCTAGACCGCGGCTCGCGCCTCTTCTACTCACTGGAGAAAAAGGGGGGTAACAGTAGGCACATCACCTGTCTTCTAGATGAAGACGGTGCCCCCCTTACAGATCCGGAGAGTATCCGGGATAGAGCCCGGAACTTTTATAAAGATCTTTACTCTCCGGATCCCATTTCTCCAGACTCCTGCAGGGTGCTATGGGAGGGGCTCCCCACAGTCAGTGAGGGTGTAAGAGAGCGGCTTGATATACCACTGTCTTTTCAAGAGCTCTCTGAAGCCCTCCGTGCCATGTCCTGTGAGAAGTCTCCAGGACTGGACGGACTGACTGTAGAGTTTTTCCAATTTTTCTGGGAGACTCTGGGACCTGATTTCCATCTGGTCCTTGGGGAAGCCCTGGAGACCGGGGAGATGCCCCTGTCTTGTCGCAGGGCAGTACTTGCCCTGCTGCCCAAAAAGGGGGATCTCCGGCTTATTAAGAACTGGCGACCGGTCTCTCTGCTCAGCACAGACTACAAGATTGTAGCTAAAGCCATCTCGCTTAGACTTGGGTCTGTGCTGGCAGAATTGGTTCACCCTGACCAGTCCTATGCGATCCCGGGCCGGACTATCTTTGATAGTATCTTTCTGGTCCGGGATCTATTGCATTATTCTCGCAGGACTGGTCTGTCACTCGCCTTTCTCTCTTTAGATCAAGAGAAGGCGTTTGACAGGGTGGACCATGGTTACCTCATAGCCACTCTGCAAGCGTACGGCTTTGGCCCACAGTTTGTGGGCTTTATAAGAACGCTGTACGCCTCTGCAGAGTGTTTACTTAAAATCAATTGGTCCCTAACAGCACCTTTGGTATTTGGACGAGGGGTGCGTCAAGGATGTCCCTTGTCTGGACAGTTATATGCACTGGCCATTGAGCCTTTCCTCTGCCTACTGAGGAAAAGGCTCACAGGGCTGGTGCTAAAAGATCCAGACATGCGGATTGTCCTTTCAGCTTATGCTGACGATGTGCTCCTCGTGGCCCAGGATCCAGTTGATCTTGAGCTGGCAAAACAGTGCCAGGAGGTATATTCAGCTGCCTCCTCCGCTCAGATCAACTGGTCCAAATGCACAGGCCTTTTCGAGGGTAATTTACAGGTAGACTCTTTGCCTCCCACGTTTCGTGACATCACGTGGGAGGCAGATGTCATTAAATATCTGGGAGTCTACCTGTCCGCTGCGGACGCTTCCGTCCCAGACAACTGGAGGGAGTTAGAGGGCAGTGTCCTCTCTCGTCTGGGACGATGGAGGGGTCTAGCAAAAATGCTTTCCCTTAGGGGGCGGACTCTAGTGGTGAATCAGCTGGTGGCTTCTCAGATCTGGCACCGGCTGATTTGTCTGAGTCCGACCCCCGAGTTTGTCACCAATATCCAGAGGAATTTGTTAGATTTCCTCTGGATGGGAAGGCATTGGGTCTCTGCAGGGGTGGCAAGTCTGCCTTTGGTGGAGGGTGGACAGGGAGTAGTTTGTGTGTGCTCCCAGTTGTCCACCTTCCGCCTTCAGTACCTGCAGAGATACCTATATGCAGATCCCTCTCCGCAGTGGTGCGCACTGGCATCCAGCTTTTATCGCCAGTTGCGCAACCTAGGGGAATGACCGGCAATTATTTCTGATCAGGCCCGAGGGGTTTGGGAGAGACCTCTCTGTGTTGCCGGCATACTACCAGGAAACCCTCAAGGCCTGGAGCATGGTCTCCGTGATCAGGCAGGGCGTGCCTTTGGGGGATGAAATATTCACGGAGCCCCTGCTATTTAATCCAGCAGTGGGGGCTCCAATGTTACAGTCCCCCTGTATCATCCGCCGCCTTAGTCATGCACGGATGACCCGAGTCGGGGATCTCCTGGAATACGTGCGTTCTGATTGGGTGTCACCCCAGGAGCTTGCGCTCCGTTTGGGATATGTGACGCCCAAAGTCTCAGGGCGCTTGCTCCAGGAGATTAGGGATGCCATCTCCCCCGACTCGCGCACCTTCCTTCGCGGGGCTTTGCAGGCCGGAGTGCCACATGCACCTTTCAACACCCCTGCTCCGGCTGTTTGCATTGGACACAAGCCCCGTGTTTCCCCTCAGGCTCCTCCTGTCCCCAACCTCTCAAAGTTGAGGGACATACCCTCGGCATGCTTTCGCGGCATGCCGAGGAAGAGCTTATATTCTCTCGTGCTCCATACAGTGCACTTCCTTGCCCTCGTGACCCGTCCCGATACCATCTGGAGGTGGGTACTACCAGCTGACGAGGGCAAGAGGCCCCGGTGGAGGGAACTTTATTTTGGTTTAGTTCCACGACACACCGGGGACTTGAGTTGGAGAGTGCTCCATGGTGCACTGAGCACGGGAGAGTACTTAGCTAAATTCACGGACTCTCCCTCCACTTGTCCATTCTGTGGCAAGGGAGAGTCCGTGTATCATGTTTATTTTAGTTGCGCCAGACTGCAGCCCCTCTTGTCACTCTTGAGGGGCCTCCTCCTGCAGTTCTGGCTGCATTTCTCCCCTCACATTTTTATTTTTGGGCGCCCAGTGTCCCGGGGCAATAAGGCCAGGGACCTCCTCGTCAACCTGCTCCTGGCATTAGCCAAGTTGGCTATATATAAGTCCAGGAAGCAGTGTTTGATAGGGGGGGTTCCCTTGTCACCTGAGGCCATGTTCCGGGTGCTGGTGCGCTCCCGTATCCGGGCAGAGTACCACCTGGCTTTGTCTACTGGGGGAATGGATGAGTTTGTCTCCCAGTGGGCTGTAGATGGTGTGCTCTGCTCGGTATCCCCCCATCCGGTTTCTTTATCTCTCAACCTCCTAAAATGATTTTTATTTAGTTTACAGAACATGTTTTTCTCATCATTTTAAAATACACTGTGCCAAGTTCAACCAATCCAGTCTAGTTGGGGTACCAACAGTCCACATTTAAAAAACCCAAACTTTTATTTTCTTAAATCTAAGTGCATTTACCTGACCGTCAATCAAAGTTCATTTGCTTGACCGCTACCCATAGTGTGTGTCCTGCTTACAAGTACTGTGCAAGAGAGCATGTTGTGTGCATGCTTGAGCTCCAAACAAAAGGCTTTTTAGGGTCTTAGTCCCTCAAATACAAGTTTTATTTTAACACCTTTTTGTTAATAAGCACTTTGTGCACGGTGTTGTTCATTTTTGGGAGTTTTTGTGGTTTTTTTCTTAGTTTAATTTAAGTTTTAGTTTTCTGGGGGTCAGGCTCAACTCTCTATCCCAGGAGAGTTAGCTGTCTCCTGGATACTTTGCCACACCCCTCCCTTAGCACTACACCTTCACTCCTGGAGCTTTGTTACTTTGACTTTTTTTCTTTTAAAAAGTTTATTAGGTTTTGTTGAAGTTTTGTTTGTTTGGTGTTGGGTTTTATGTTTTGGGGGAGAGAAGACAAGTAACATCTTTGTAGGCAGTGGGGGGGAAAACAATTAGATTTTTTGTTGTTAAGGCTTTTTTTTTTTAACATCTGACACAGAGACACAGAGGGGTTAAAAAGCCTCTGTGTTCTCTGTGTTGTTGCAATTAGTAACACCTTGCAACAGGCCATTAACCCTTCCACTGCCAAACATCATCTCTCTCTCTCCCTTAGTTTTTTGTCTCCCTTAGTTTTGTCTTTTTGTTTCTTTTTCACACTTTTATATTTAAAAAAAAAAAGAAAACAGTAGAAAATCATAAAACAAAAAATAAAAATAAATAAAACAAATAAACTAAAAAAAAAAGGGTCTAAACATGAGGGATAAGACCATTAAGAAGCCTCAGGGGTCAAAAGGGGGAATAATGGCCCCTGAAAATCCTAGCTGCAGCACTGCACAGCATAGGCCCCAGGCAGATAAGGCAGCCCCAGCTCCTGGTGGTTCTGCCAGCAGACCTACCCCTGTGGCTAATACCTGGTCACAGGTGGTTTCTGCTGGCCCCAGTAATACCACCGCTGGGGCTGAGGGGCAGATCACCAGGAAGCATGGGGTTAAATGTCAGATGTCTGGGGTCTACAGCATTGATATCTATCTGCGTGCTGCAGCTAATGTCATCAGCCCCTCTGTTATAGTAGCAGCCAGCAAAATGTACGGGAAAGCAGTTTTTTTTACCCGTACTCTGGCTGCTGCACACATTCTTATACAGAGAGGCATCACAGTGGGGGGATTATATGTCCCAATAGAACCCCTGGAAGGGTTGGGCACAAAAGTAACACTCTCTAATGTGCCCCCCTTCCTACCAGACTCCCTCCTGCGCCCCCACCTGCTAACCCTAGGGGAAGTAAAAACACCATTTATTAAAATTCCCCTGGGGTGCAGAGAGAGAGCACTTCGTCATGTGCTCTCTTTCAAGAGGCAGGTACAAATGTGCCTGCCTCAGGGCGCAGAAAACATAGAGGGGTCTTTTGGGGTTCCATTTGAGGGGGTGCTGTACAGGATTTTTTACAGCACTACGGAGGTGCAGTGCTATCATTGCAAGGGGTTGGGGCATACACGTAGGAATTGCCCTAATGTAAAGCATCATGCCCCAGTCCCAGCAAATGGCACCTCCGTCAGTACGGCACCCATCCCCGCTGAGCCCATAACAGCGGGGACCTCAAGGGTCATAGCCCCCCCACAGAGCTCAGGCAAGGAGGCCGTTCCTCAAGCCACCACCACGGCCTCCAAACCCCCTTCTTCCCCAAAAAAGCCATCTGTGTCTGTGGTCTCCAGCAAGACTGCAGACACGGGGAAAAAGGGGAAGAATGTCACCGGTCCTCCCAGTGTCACAGCTGCATCTCCCAAGTCCCAATCTGCCCGCACCATAATTACATCAGTTAGTGTGGGGGTACAATGTAAGCAGAGGGATAATAAGCCCTCTGCAGGGGAGGCAGCTAGTGGCAGCTCCTCTTCCAGGAGTGACGTCCCCAGGAAGAGGAAGCATAAAACCAACAGGGAGGTTGCTGATAAGTGGGAAGTGCTCTATAGTGGAGCACCTCCCTCTAAAAGCAAGAAGAGGAACAAAACATCTCCTCCTCATCCGGTGACATTGTCTGGCCCAGTTATTAAGCTCAGCCAGCCGGTGCCAGACCACACATCTCTCTCTCCAGACCCTATAGGGGTTAATGTGGAAAAGGGTCTGGAGGAAAAGCAGGGGCAAGAGGGTCTCCCAAGTGAGGCAGGGGTAGACAAGAAAGATCAGGTTCTGCCTCTGGCCTTTGAGGGGGGACCCAACAAAGCCCCTGCTGAATGGGTAGTCAGTGTCCCTGAGGTGCTGAGCTTCAAGGGCACCAGTCAGTCTCCTCCTCCAGTGTCACTCTCTAGTGACGTACCTCGGGCTTTGTTAGAGCCCCAGGCCGAGTCACTACTGGAGGGGGGGAATATAGGCATGACCCCCATTCAGGACCCCATGGATTTGTCTGTCAGGGGGGATGTGGCACAAGGGGAAGTGGAAATGGGGGAGGGTGATAAAACAGGTTTTCCTGTTAACATCATGGGAGAGCCTGTCTACCCTCCTCAGCCGTCCACTGACCCTAACATCGGTGCCATCCAAGCTGAGCAAGCAGCGGTGGAACTGGCAGAGGAGGCATATAAAGCCTCCAAGGCTTCCATTAAGGAAGCCATGCCAGCCACTGCTGTCCAGCCAGCTACCCCTGAATGCACTCCTGAAGCTACAGGGGTGCAGCAGCAATCCAAGGGTCCATTATTTACCTTGAAGGGTGCTAAAGGGACTCCTTCTGTATCATCTAAGAGGGGGTCCCTGAGAATAAAGCTGAGGAAACTGACTCCAGCCGGGGAGGATGGAGTAAAAGCCCTCAGCCAAGAGGAGCCCAGGGGTGACCCACTAGAAGGAACATCAGATTCTGGGTGGGTTATCCCTGTCAAGGAAATAGATCTATTCCTTGAGAGCACCCTTCATGGACAAAAGAAAAGGAAGGTGCGGCTGGCCTTGGAGAGGTGGAAGAATATGTCGTTTATTCTCCACTCTCTCCAGCAATATCTAGTGGTCAGCACTAGGGCCAAGAATTCTGGGACTGCGGAGCATCTCCGCGTCCGGAAATTCTATAAAATGTGCGTGTCCTATCAGCAGTCTCAAGGGTCTGAGGAACGCACAATTCCTGACACGCAGTAATGGCTTTGCACATCAGCACGCTAAATACCAATGGCTGTCAAGACAGTTTCCGCAGGTTCCAGTTACTCTCCTATTTATATCAGGGAGGGTACTCTGTGAGCTTCCTGCAGGAAACTCACACCACTCCAGAGGCTGAGGCCTCGTGGCAACTGGAGTGGAGAGGCAGGGTCTTCTTCAGCCACTTCACATCGGCGTCATGTGGAGTGGTGACCCTGTTCTCAGAGTCTTTTCAGCCAGAGCTGCTGCTTGTGAAAGCTGTTATCCCAGGCCGTCTAATCCACCTCCGGGTCCGAGAGCAGGGTAGCATCATTAACCTAGTTAATATATATGCCCCTGCTGGAGGGCTCGAGAGAGTGAGGTTCCTCGCCAGACTGTCCCAGTTTTTGGAGACGGTTGACGCAGATGAGTGATTGGTACTCGGGGGTGATTTCAACTGCACCCTCGACGCTCTGGACCGGAATAGTCCAGAGCCGTACCCGCCTTCTGCGTCAGCCCTGCGGGAGATCATCGCCCGCTTCTCCCTGGAGGACATCTGGCGAGAGCAGAACCCAGGGGCGTCAGACGGTTTCACCTACGTCAGGGTGAGAGCCGGTCTGGTGTCCCACTCCCGGATCGACAGACTATATATATCTAGTCACTATATGTCACGAGTCGGTTCTTGTGCCATTAGGCTGGCTCCGTTCACAGACCACAACTGTGTGTCTGTGACAGTGGCGCTAACGCCAACAGCGCCACGAGCCGCCTATTGGCACTTCAACAATGCTTTGTTGAAGGACCAGGGGCTCGTGACATTGATCCGGGAGTTTTGGACGGACTGGAGGGGTTGCAAGGGGGACTTTGCCACGTTAAAACTGTGGTGGGACGTGGGCAAGGTTCATTTGCGACTTCTGTGTCAGGAATATACCAAGGGTGCGAGTGGGCAGCGCGAAGCTGAGTTGGAGTCACTCCGGGTGGAGGTACTCCATCTGGAGCAGAGGCTGTTCACTTGTAGGGACCAATCCCTGCAGAGCGAGTATGTAGAGAGGAAGGGTGTCCTCTGTGACCTGGAACGACACCAGGCCAAGGGGGCATACGTGCGCAGCCGCTTAGGTTTTCTCAAAGATCTAGACCGCGGCTCGCGCCTCTTCTACTCACTGGAGAAAAAGGGGGGTAACAGTAGGCACATCACCTGTCTTCTAGATGAAGACGGTGCCCCCCTTACAGATCCGGAGAGTATCCGGGATAGAGCCCGGAACTTTTATAAAGATCTTTACTCTCCGGATCCCATTTCTCCAGACGCCTGCAGGGTGCTATGGGAGGGGCTCCCCACAGTCAGTGAGGGTGTAAGAGAGCGGCTTGATATACCACTATCTTTTCAAGAGCTCTCTGAAGCCCTCCGTGCCATGTCCTGTGAAAAGTCTCCAGGACTGGACGGACTGACTGTAGAGTTTTTCCAATTTTTCTGGGAGACTCTGGGACCTGATTTCCATCTGGTCCTTGGGGAAGCCCTGGAGACCGGGGAGATGCCCCTGTCTTGTCGCAGGGCAGTACTTGCCCTGCTGCCCAAAAAGGGGGATCTCCGGCTTATTAAGAACTGGCGACCGGTCTCTCTGCTCAGCACGGACTACAAGATTGTAGCTAAAGCCATCTCGCTTAGACTTGGGTCTGTGCTGGCAGAATTGGTTCACCCTGACCAGTCCTATGCGATCCCGGGCCGGACTATCTTTGATAGTATCTTTCTGGTCCGGGATCTATTGCATTATTCTCGCAGGACTGGTCTGTCACTCGCCTTTCTCTCTTTAGATCAAGAGAAGGCGTTTGACAGGGTGGACCATGGTTACCTCATAGCCACTCTGCAAGCGTACGGCTTTGGCCCACAGTTTGTGGGCTTTATAAGAACGCTGTACGCCTCTGCAGAGTGTTTACTTAAAATCAATTGGTCCCTAACAGCACCTTTGGTATTTGGACGAGGGGTGCGTCAAGGATGTCCCTTGTCTGGACAGTTATATGCACTGGCCATCGAGCCTTTCCTCTGCCTACTGAGGAAAAGGCTCACAGGGCTGGTGCTAAAAGATCCAGTCATGCGGATTGTCCTTTCAGCTTATGCTGACGATGTGCTCCTCGTGGCCCAGGATCCAGTTGATCTTGAGCTGGCAAAACAGTGCCAGGAGGTATATTCAGCTGCCTCCTCCGCTCAGATCAACTGGTCCAAATGCACAGGCCTTTTAGAGGGTAATTTACAGGTGGACTCTTTGCCTCCCACGTTTCGTGACATCACGTGGGAGGCAGATGTCATTAAATATCTGGGGGTCTACCTGTCCGCTGCGGACGCTTCCGTCCCAGACAACTGGAGGGAGTTAGAGGGCAGTGTCCTCTCTCGTCTGGGACGATGGAGGGGTCTAGCAAAAATGCTTTCCCTTAGGGGGCGGACTCTAGTGGTGAATCAGCTGGTGGCTTCTCAGATCTGGCATCGGCTGATTTGTCTGAGTCCGACCCCCGAGTTTGTCACCAATATCCAGAGGAATTTGTTAGATTTCCTCTGGATGGGAAGGCATTGGGTCTCTGCAGGGGTGGCAAGTCTGCCTTTGGTGGAGGGTGGACAGGGAGTAGTTTGTGTGTGCTCCCAGTTGTCCACCTTCCGCCTTCAGTACCTGCAGAGATACCTATATGCAGATCCCTCTCCGCAGTGGTGCGCACTGGCATCCAGCTTTTATCGCCAGTTGCGCAACCTGGGGTATGACCGGCAATTATTTCTGATCAGGCCCGAGGGGTTTGGGAGAGACCTCTCTGTGTTGCCGGCATACTACCAGGAAACCCTCAAGGCCTGGAGCATGGTCTCCGTGACCAGGCAGGGCGTGCCTTTGGGGGATGAAATATTCACAGAGCCCCTGCTATTTAATGCAGCAGTGGGGGCTCCAATGTTACATTCCCCCAGTATCATCCGCCGCCTTAGTCATGCACGGATGACCCGAGTCGGGGATCTCCTGGAATACGGGCGTTCTGATTGGGTGTCACCCCAGGAGCTTGCGCTCCGTTTGGGATATGTGACGCCCAAAGTCTCAGGGCGCTTGCTCCAGGAGATTAGAGATGCCATCTCCCCCGACTCGCGCACCTTCCTTCGCGGGGCTTTGCAGGCCGGAGTGCCACATGCACCTTTCAACACCCCTTCTCCGGCTGTTTGCATTGGACACAAGCCCAGTGTTTCCCCTCAGGCTCCTCCTGTCCCCAACCTCTCGAGGTTGAGGGACATACCCTCGGCATGCTTTCGCGGCATGCCGAGGAAGAGCTTATATTCTCTCGTGCTCCATACAGTGCACTTCCTTGCCCTCGTGACCCGTCCCGATACCATCTGGAGGCGGGTCCTACCAGCTGACGAGGGCAAGAGGCCCCGGTGGAGGGAACTTTATTCTGATTTAGTTCCACGACCCACCGGGGACTTGAGTTGGAGAGTGCTCCATGGTGCACTGAGCACGGGAGAGTACTTAGCTAAATTCACGGACTCTCCCTCCACTTGTCCATTCTGTGGCAAGGGAGAGTCCGTGTATCATGTTTATTTTAGTTGCGCCAGACTGCAGCCCCTCTTTTCACTCTTGAGGGGCCTCCTCCTGCAGTTCTGGCTGCATTTCTCCCCTCACATTTTTATTTTTGGGCGCCCAGTGTCCCGGGGCAATAAGGCCAGGGACCTCCTCGTCAACCTGCTCCTGTCATTAGCCAAGTTGGCTATATATAAGTCCAGGAAGCAGTGTTTGATAGGGGGGGTTCCCTTGTCACCTGAGGCCATGTTCCGGGTGCTGGTGCGCTCCCGTATCCGGGCAGAGTACCACCTGGCTTTGTCTACTGGGGGAATGGATGAGTTTGTCTCCCAGTGGGCTGTAGATGGTGTGCTCTGCTCGGTATCCCCCCATCCGGTTTCTTTTTCTTTCAACCTCCTAATATGATTTTTATTTAGTTTACAGAAAATGTTTTCTCATAATTTTAAAATACACTGTGCCAAGTTCAACCAATGCAGTCTAGTTGGGGTACCAACAGTCCACATTTAAAAAAAAAATGACAGGCAGAGGCAGGACACCCCGCAGAGGCTGTCGTGGTCGTGGTGCTGTGATTCCCTTTGGCCCTACAATAATGCCCAGTGTTCAGAGGCCAGTTACCCTGAACTTGAAAAGTTCAGAGGACGTAGTTGACTGGCTAACACAGGACACCCAATCTTCTACAGCTTCCGCTTGGAACATTGACGCACCATCCTCCTCCAGCTTAGCTTCGGGCACCTCTCAAGTTACCACTCACCCGCCTGCCGCCACCACCAACACTAGTACCACAGCCAATTCAATTGATCAGTCAGAAGAGTTATTTACACATCAGTTTGAAGAAATGAGTGATGCGCAACCATTATTGCCAGAGAATGTAGATAACAGGGATATGTCTCAGTCAGGCAGCATTACACACATGTACGTACGATGTGATGATGATGATGATGATGTACCCGTTGCTGCTTCCTTTGTTCAGTTGTCATATACAAGTGAGGCGGGTGATGATGATGACGATGCGTCCGTGGATGTCACGTGGGTGCCTGCTAGAAGAGAAGAAGAACAGGGGGAAAGTTCAGATGGGGAGACAGAGAGGAGGAGGAGACGAGTTGGAAGTAGATGGAGGTCATCGCAACAAGCTAGTGGCATAGTCAGACAGCATGCATCAGCACCCGGGGTCAGCCAGACAGCACGCCAATCAACGCATGCTGTTGCCACCACCAGAATGCCGTCACCGCCGAGCTCAGCAGTGTGGCATTTTTTTTTGTGTGTCTGCCTCTGACAACAGCGATGCCATTTGCAACCTGTGCCAAAAGAAACTGAGTCGTGGGAAGTCCAACACCCACCTAGGTACAACTGCTTTGCGAAGGCACATGATGTCATCACAAACGCCAATGGGTTCAACACATGAGTACAAGCAGCACACAAACTCAAAGCCGCCATCCTCCTCCTGGTCCAGCATCTTCATCCACATCAACCACTGCTGTCCTCCTTTACCCTCTCAACTCTCCACCACTCCGTCTCTCGCCTCTTGCTGTTCCTGCTCATCTCCCCACAGTCAGGTGTCTGTCAAGGGCATGTTTGAGCGTAAGAAGCCAATGCCACAAAGTCACCCCCTTGCCCGGCGTCTGACAGCTGGCTTGTCTGAACTCTTGGCCCACCAGCTTTTACCATACAAGCTGGTGGAGTCTGAGGCGTTCAAAAAGTTTTTAGTGATAGGGATACCGCAGTGGAAGGTACCCGGCCGAAATTTCTTTGCCCAAAAGGCAATCCCCAAACTGTACTCAATTGTGCAAAAGGAAGTAATGGCATCTCTGGCACACAGTGTTGGGGCAAGGGTCCATCTGACCACTGATACCTGGTCTGCAAAGCATGGTCAGGGCAGGTATATCACCTACACTGCGCATTGGGCAAACCTGCTGACACCTGCAAAGCATGGAATGCGTGGCTCTGCAGAGGAGTTGGTGACACTGCCATGACTTGCAGGCAGGCCTACTGCCACCTCCTCTACTCCTCCTACTCCATCCTCTTCCATAACCTCCTCAGCTGAGTCCTCTTCTGCTGCTGCGTCTTGCTCCACATCAACGGCACCCCCCCAGCTCCCCAGATACTATTCCACATCCCGGATACGGCAGTGTCATGCCGTCTTGGGGATGACTTGCCTCAAAGCAGAGAGTCACACCGGGCCAGCACTCCTGTCCGCCCTGAACGCACAGGTGGATCAATGGCTGACTCCGCACAAACTAGAGATTGGCAAAGTGGTTTGTGACAACGGAAAAAATTTGTTGGCGGCATTGAATTTGGGCAAGTTGACGCATGTGCCGTGCATGGCACATGTGTTTAATCTGATCGTACAACGCTTTGTCCATAAGTATCCAGGCTTACAGGACGTCCTGAAGCAGTCCAGAAAGGTGTGTGGCCATTTCAGGCGTTCCTACACGGCCATCCAGCGGCAAAACAACATGCCAGTGAGGCGCTTGATTTGTGACAGCCCCACACGTTGGAATTCAACACTCCTAATGTTCGACTGCCTGCTCCAACAAGAAAAAGCCATTAACGAGTATTTGTATGACCGGGGTGCTAGGACAGCCTCTGTGGAGCTGGGGATTTTTTTGCCACGTTACTGGACGCTCATGCGCAATGCCTGTAGGCTCATGCGTCCTTTTGAGGAGGTGGCAAACCTTGTCAGTCGCACCGAAGGCACCATCAGCGACATCATACCATTTGTTTTATTCCTGGAGCGTGCCCTGCGAAGAGTGCTGGATCAGGCCGTAGATGAGCGTGACGAGGCAGAGGAAGAGTTGTGGTCACCATCACCACCAGAAACAGCCTTATCAGCATCGCTTGCTGGACCTGCGGCAACGCTGGAAGAGGATTGTGAGGAAGAGGAGTCAGAGGAGGAATGTGGCTTTGAGGGGGAGGAGGAAGACCAATCACAACAGGCATCCCAGGGTGCTCGTTGTCACCTATCTGGTACCCGTGGTGTTGTACGTGGCTGGGGGAAGAACATATCTTCAGCGAGATCACTGAGGACGAGGAACGGGAGATGACTAGCTCGGCATCCAACCTTGTGCAAATGGGGTCTTTCATGCTGTCGTGCCTGTCGCAGGACCCTCGTATAAAAAGGCTGAAGGGGAATGACCTGTACTGGGTGTGCACGCTACTAGACCCCCGGTATAAGCAGAAAGTGCCTGATTTGTTACCAAATTACCGCAAGTCAGAAAGGATGCAGCAGGTCCAAAACAAATTAACCAGTATGCTTTACACAGCATATAAGGGTGATGTCACAGCACAAGGGCAATATAACAGGGGAAGAGGTGAAAGTAATCCACCTCCCACGACCACGCCGGCAAGGACAGGACGTTTAAAAGACGTGTTGTTGATGGAGGACATGCGGACCTTTTTCAGTCCTACGCATCGCATCAGCCCTTCGGGTTCCACCATCAGAGAACGACTTGACCGACAGGTAGCAGACTACCTCGCCTTAACTGCAGATATCGACACTCTGAGGAGCGATGAACCCCTTTACTACTGGGTATGCAGGCTAGACCTGTGGCCTGAGCTATCCCAATTTGCAATTGAACTTCTGGCCTGCCCCGCTTCAAGTGTCCTGTGAGAAAGCAGCAGGAGGTTTTGTCACCGAGAAGAGAAGTCGCCTAGGGCAAAAAAGTCTAGATTGCCTCACCTTTATAAAGATGAATGAGGGATGGATCCCGAAGGGACTGACACTGGGCGATACATTCGACTGAAAAAGGCCTGATGAGATGAGCTGCCTTCGGCTATAAATGGTCCACACGCTGCTGTATGTTATCTGTGAATGCCGGATGACTTGCGTGAATTATCCGCCACCAACTAGGGTTCAAGAAGAGGCAATGTTTTATGGCACTTTCTGCCTGGGGAACAAAGGTCAATTTTTCTGGCCGCTGCAACAGCAGCGGCTGCAACAATATCTAATTTTTGAATTTCAATTTTTATGCCAGAAGGCGTACGGCATGTAATGGAAAAGAAAGCATATTGAACAGTCTTGCATAACACAACAGTTGTGCAAAAATACATATTTACAATGAAGACATTTTGTTAAAATTAGGTGGCTAGGCCTTCTTTTTTTTACTTTTTTGGTTAATACATTTTCTTTTTTTTTACTGTGATTGCAATTTTTAAGAGAAACCTAAGACATGGTAAAACAGACAATAGTAAAGTCCTAATATCTATCATCACTCCAGCAGTAGCTTATTATTTACAATATCTAACCTGCTCAATCGCCCTTGGGTTACCCGAGGGCAGGCTTCAGTAGGCGACCTCTCCTTTCCTCGGATGATTTTGCCGCCCGTTGCTTCTGAATGGTCTCCTCCAGGGCTTCCCCACTCCGGTCCTTCCCCCCGAGTCGCTTCAACCATTAACAAATGTTTTATTATATTAGGGTGGCACTAAATGGGGATGTTATCCAGGGATCCCAAATTGTCTGGAACTGGGTGATTCTATCCAAGACTACATGGTTAAATCTCTCGTTGAGCAGTAAATAGTTGATTTTTTTTATTAATTCCTGAAAGTTTTAATTTGGGGTTTTCCAACTACTAGCTATGTGTATTTTTTATTTCAAAAAATATTTTATTAGGTCAATCTTAAACATTTTAGAAGCTAGTAAGCATGTTTCTTCCCATAGTCTTATGACTGCCGAACACTCCCACCAGACATGAATAAATGTAGCCTCATTACCTCTGTTCCTAAAACATGAGCTGCTCCATTTTGGATCCCATTTATTAGCTTAAAAGGAGTAATATATGTCCTGTGTAGGACCTTTATTGAAGTCTCAAGCAGACTATAATTTAAAGATCCCCTACTTAAGCCTTGCCAACTTTTATCCCATGTGCTATCTGCCAACTCGGTGCCCAAATCCCTCTCCCAGGCTTTGGTATAGTCTGGTTTGTTTGCCCATGAGTTTTCATTAAATAGTTCATACATGAGGCTAATAATACCAGGCTGAAAGGGGGAATCCCTACATTTTTTGAGTAGCCAGGTGTTTCTTTGGGGGGTTCCCCTACCACTTATCGTATATATAAAACCATGTATCCTGCAAAAATTATAGTGTTCAGCCAGGGGTAAATTGTATCTATCTCTCACCCACTCAAAGGTCATTATTTTGTCGTCATGCCACCATGGACCAACCCTTAGTAGGTTCTGAGACTTCCACCAACTGAGAGAGCTTTCTGGAAGATGTATCTTAAAGTGGGGATTGGGTACGATAGGGGTAAGATCTGATACCCGAGTGTCCAGTTTTTGTGTCCAGTTTATCTCCTGGTTCTAAAAATCCAGGCCTTATACACGCCCCCTGATAGGTAACGTAACAAGTATTAAACTGATAAGAGTAGTACTTACAAACACGTCACTCCTATCTGGTGGCACCTTTGACTGCACGTGCTGTGCCCCAAAATTGAAGTGATACGACCAACAAAGCATCTTTTTCCATCGCCTGGTTCTAAAAATCTAGGCTTTATACACGCCCCCTGATAGGTGACGTAACAAGTTTTAAACTGATAAGAGTAGTACTTACAAACACGCCACTAGTATCTGGTGGGACCTTTGACTGCACGTGCCGTGCCCCAAAATTGAAGTGATACGACCAACAAAGCATCTTTTTCCATCTCCCGGTTCTAAAAATCCAGGCCTTATACACGCCCCCTGATAGGTGACGTAACAAGTATTAAACTGATAAGAGTAGTACTTACAAACACGTCACTCCTATCTGGTGGCACCTTTGACTGCACGTGCCGTGCCCCAAAATTGAAGTGATACGACCAACAAAGCATCTTTTTCCATCTCCCAGTTCTAAAAATCCAGGTCTTATACACGCCCCCTGATAGGTGACGTAACAAGTTTTAAACTGATAAGAGTAGTACTTACAAACACACCACTCCTATCTGGTGGCACCTTTGACTGCACGTGCCGTGCCCCAAAATTGAAGTGATACGACCAACAAAGCATCTTTTTCCATCTCCCAGTTCTAAAAATCCAGGCCTTATACACGCCCCCTGATAGGTGACGTAACAAGTATTAAACTGATAAGAGTAGTACTTACAAACACGTCACTCCTATCTGGTGGCACCTTTGACTGCACGTGCCGTGCCCCAAAATTGAAGTGATACGACCAACAAAGCATCTTTTTCCATCTCCTGGTTCTAAAAATCCAGGCCTTATACACGCCCCCTGATAGGTGACGTAACAAGTTTTAAACTGATAAGAGTAGTACTTACAATCACGCCACTAGTATCTGGTGGGACTTTTGACTGCACGTGCCGTGCCCCAAAATTGAAGTGATACGACCAACAAAGCATCTTTTTCCATCTCCCAGTTCTAAAAATCCAGGCCTTATACACGCCCCCTGATAGGTGACGTAACAAGTATTAAACTGATAAGAGTAGTACTTACAAACACGTCACTCCTATCTGGTGGCACCTTTGACTGCACGTGCCGTGCCCCAAAATTGAAGTGATACGACCAACAAAGCATCTTTTTCCATCTCCTGGTTCTAAAAATCCAGGTCTTATACACGCCCCCTGATATGTGCTGTAACAGGTTTTAAACTGATAAGAGTAGTACTACTTAACACACCTTATAATAATGCAGAGAGAGGCAATGCAGTGAGAGGAGTCTGAAGAAGAGGAGTCAGAGGAGGAAGGTGGCTTTGAGGAGGTGGAAGACCAAACACAGCAGGCGTCCCAGGGGGCTTGTTGTCACCTTTCGGGGACCCTTGGTGGCTGGGTGGAGGAAGAAACCTTCAATGACATCAGTGAGGACAAGGAACGGGACATGGCTAGCTTGATATCCAATCTTGTGCAAATGGGGAGTTTGCGGTTGTGCAAATGGACTGTTTGTGGTTGTTTGCGGTGCGTTAAACGGGGAGTTTGGTCTGTCACTGTGAAGCGGGCCTAACCCTTACACTACCTGATCAATACAACATCATACCTGATGTTTTAAAGCACGTTATTCCAAACAATTTAGGAATGTTAGGTAATTTATGCCCTTTATGGCTTAAAACCAGATTCTCCATCAACTATGTAGTTTTCCATTGGAGTTTTGCCATGGACCCCCCTCCGGCATGCCACAGTCCAGGTGTTAGTCCCGTTGAAACAACTTTCCCATCACTATTGTGGCCAGAAAGAGTCCCTGTGGGTTTTAAAATTCGCCTGCCTTTGAAGTCTATGGCGGTTCGCCGATGTTCGCCGGTTCGCGAACATTTACGGCGGTTCGCGTTCGCGGTTCCCAAACCGAAAATTTTAGGTTTGCGATATCACTGCTGGATAAATGAGACCAGCAGCTCAGCTAAGGGGAGCAGGTTCTTGAGTACACTCGGGGATCATTATCTGGCCCAGGTAATACAAGAACCTACTAGAAATGGATCCATCTTGGATTTACTTATCACAAGTAATATTGATATGATATCAAATGTTAAAATAGGATAACCCTTGGGGAACAGTGATCACAACACAGTATCATTTGAGATTGAATACAAAAAACAGAGTTGTAAGGGGCCAACAAAAACTCTTAATTTTAAAAGGGCTAACGTTAATGGGCTACGGGCAGCAATATTACATAAAGACTGGGACAAAGAACTTACAGGGAAAAATACTGAAAATAAATGGACAACATTCAAATCCTTACTAAATAAACATACTCATAGGCATGTACCATGTGGAAATAAAATGAATAGGAGTAAATCATATCCCATGTGGCTTAACAATGACTTAAAGATCATGATGAGGAAAAAGAAACATGCATTTAAATTATACAAGGAGGAGGGAACAGAGGCAGCTTTATGTGACTATAAGGAAATCAACAAGGCTTACAAAAGGGCTATTAGACTGGCTAAAATAGAAAATAAGAAGTCAGTTGCAATGGAAAGTAAGACTAACCCTAAATTATTTTTTAAATATATTAATGGGAAGAAGGTGAGGAAGGAAGCTATAGGAACATTACAATGTGACACAGGCCATCTGATAATTAGTGACCAGGAAAAGGCAGATGAGCTAAATAGGTTATTTTCGTCGGTATACACAAGGGAGGTACCAGTGGTTGGTAACAATAATTTGACAATAATTTGTTAACGCAGGAAGAAATCCAAAAGAGATTGGAGAAAATAAATGTTAATAAAGCCCCAGGTCCTGATGGAATTCATCCAAGGTTACCGAGGGAGCTGGGTTCTGTAATAGCCAAATCATTATATCTAATCTTTCAAGACTCACTCATTACAGGGTCTCTACCGGATGACTGGAGAAAAGCAGAGGTGATACCTATATTTAAGAAGGAATCAAGAGCAAATATGGGGAATTATAGACCAATGAGCCTCACATCTGTAGTTGGAAAGCTTTTAGGGTTAATAAGGGACAGAATACAAGAATATGTCCATCTGAACAAGATCATAGGTAGCAGTCAACACGGGTTTATGAGGGATTGGTCGTGTCAGACCAATCTAATTAGTTTCTATGCAGAGGTTAGTAGGAACCTGGATCAGGGCAACTCAGTTGATGTAGTCTTTTTAGATTTTTCAAAGGCATTTGATACAGTGTCACATGGAAGACTAGTGAGCAACCTAAGGGATACAGGAATTGCAGTAAATATCTGCTCTTGGATCGAGAGCTGGCTAAAAGACAGGAAGCAAAGGGTTGTTGTAAATGGAACATACTCTGATTGGTCTTATGTGACAAGTGGGGTTCCTCAAGGTTCAGTAGTAGGTGCTCTCCTTTTTAACATATTTATTAATGACATAGAAGTAGGACTCGAAAGTAGTGTCTCCATTTTTGCTGATGACATGAAGTTGTGCAAGGTAATAAAATCAGATAATGATGTACTTTCCCTACAAAGGGATTTGCATAAATTAGAGAAATGGGCGGCCAAATGGCAGATGAGATTTAATACAAATAAAGGCAAGGTTATGCATTTGGGAAGGAACAATAGCCATGCTATTTATAATCTTAATGGAGCAAATATAGGGGTATCTAATATTGAAAGGGATTTGGGAGTACTTGTGGACAACCACCTAGGTAGCAGTGCTCAATGCCAAGCAGCAGCTGCAAAGGCAAGTAAAATATTAGCATGTATTAAGAAGGGTATAGAAGCAAGGGGAGCACATATAATTCTACCACTATACAAATCCCTGGTATGACCTCATTTCGAATATGGAGTACAATTTTGGGCACCACTTTATAAAAAGGACATTTTAGAGCTGGAAATAGTACAGAGAAGGGCTACAAAACTAATAAGGGGAATAGAGGGGCTACGTTATGAAGAAAGACTAACCAAACTAAACTTATTTTCGCTAGGAAAAAGGCGTCTACGAGGGGATATGATTACCTTATTAAAATACATCCAGGGTCAATATAAGGCTTTGTCAAGTGAACTTTTTGTAGCAAGAGATTTTCAACTGACAAGAGGACATCCTTTAAGGTTAGAGGAAAAAAGATTTCACCTTAAACAAAGAAAAGGGTTCTTCACAGTTAGGGTGGTTAAACTGTGGAATTCTCTACCAATGGAGGTGGTAACAGCGAATTCGATAGACAACTTCAAAAAGGGGTTAGATATATTTTTGAATAAAGAGGGCATTCAGGGCTATCCTAGATAACTAGCGAAGGAATGTTGATCCAGGGAGGAATTTGATTGCCAGTTTCTAGGGTCAGGAAATAATTTTGCTTTTTTTCCCCTTATGAGACAATTGGCAAAGTTTCAATGTTTTTTTTTTCCTGTTTGCCTTCCTCTGGATCAATTAACAATTAATAATAAATAGTCCACATATTAAAAAGATCAATAGAGATCTAAAAAGGTTGAACTTGATGGACTAACTCTTTATTCATCCTCCAATACTATACTATTAATAATTATTTAACAACAAATTAATTAATAACTAATCTGCATATTGCAGATCAGAGGAGATCTTAACAGGTTGAACTTAATTCTTTTTTCAATCTTAATTACTATGTAACTATGTAACTAAGTGAGCATCATCATCTCTCAGCAGCAGAGAGGAGGAAAGGTCCTAGCCTGGATGCCAAAGAAAGAGCAAAATTGACAGTTTCAACCAACCAGAGAAAGGTATATAATTTTTTTCATGTTCCATTGTTTCTCATCATGACCAATGAAATTTACAGTATTTATATTTTTTTTTGTACTCTGTTACAGAAAATTTGTGAGCGTAAAGAAGATCCACCAAAATCGAAATGCAAAATAATTTCACTCGATGTTAAGATGCAGGTGCTGGAGCGATTACAAATAGAAGTGCACCAGAACAGCTTTAAATTTGTCAATTTCATTATTTAGAACAATTTGAAAAAATAATGGCAAAAAGTTTTCAGCAACCACAAGCAAAACTCTTTTTTGTGAAAAAGATAACCCGATCGAGACGCTATTGCATTGGAGGAAATGGCGAAACGTCTTTCCATTTGGATCACTGATGAAACAGAACGCAACATGCCATCATCTTTAAAAGACAACATTAAAAGAGGGAATAATCCTGCAGAACTCATTTCAGCATTTTTTGAAAATGCCAAAGCGCACCTTTATATCACACAAACAAAAGTAAGCACCAGGATTCAAAGGCCATGTAACCCTTCTACTGAGAGGAAACACCAGTGGCAATTAAAAAAAAAAAGATGGTGTACCATTCCAAAACCACAAGAGTCATGTAAGGGATTTCAAAATCGAATTTACCTGTCATTTGGCAATTTAATAGAAAATCTTGGATCAACAAAATTGGTTTACCGAACATTTTTGTCCATTCATGCAACGCTGTTGTAGGTGCAAAAAATGCACCGACACTATTACTTTAATTCCACCAATGGATCAGGGAGTCATTGAAAACTTTAAATCGTTTGATCTTCGCTGTATATTTCCTAACTTATTGACAATACAGATGTCCAAAGTAAAATATCAATGATGGAATTTTGAAAAAAAAATGAAAATCATGCAGGCAATAAGAAACATCAATCTCTTATCGAAATGAGTGAGAAAGCAATGTATGAAAAGAGTGTGGATGAAGATATAGTGGTAGCTATCCAGGGATTGGGAACTGGAATTGTCAAACTGGTCAATACGGCAGGACTAGGACATATTGATGCATAGGATATTTAGGAGTTGCTTCAAGCTTTTGGTGAGAGCCTTACCAACTACCTCTAAGAACCGGCAGAACAACAATGAGCCCAAAGAACTTCAATGTCCTCCTAAATGTTTGAAGGCTATAAATAAAAGAGTGATCCAGACTCTAACAGGATCAGAAAAGTGAGATGAGGCATTTTGGGTGAGATCTCTTGCAACCAACAACTGTTGGATGAAAGAAAGACAAAAAGGCAAATGTCACTGGACTAATCCATCACCAAAATAAAAACTGAATCCAGGATGAGCCAGAAGCTTCAACGTCACAGATTTAAAGTAATGTTCAGTTTGTGTTATGTTTGATGTTTCTTTGAAGTTCATATAAAAAAAAGAAAAGTTAAAATTTCAATTGCAATTGTGTATATTTGTTAGTGAGTTCTCCTATCCCTATCTACCCTATGTTAAAATGATCACATTTAGCATGGTTTCCCGGAAGCTATCATAAAGAAGAACAGTGGTGAGATACAATTTAACCTTTATTAATTATTAAGTTAAAAACTGCAATTCCAGATACGGAACAAATAAAAATGGAAACAAATTAAAATTCTAAACCTCACAGCGCTCCAACATAGCCAATCAATTCATTGATACCCTTTCAGCATTCAACCGAAATTATCATATAGTATAATTGGTTAATCTTTCAAAAACAATTTATACTTAACAATAGGCCCATTATTTCATTATTATAACATCACTAGCGAATTGCACGTCAAAAAATGACGTCAATCAAATCGTAAGTGAGCTAATGCTGTTTGGTGTATAATAATAAAATAATTAATAGATTAATAAATGAATATACTTTACCTATTGTGAAGTAATATATGCAGGAATCATTGTGTTGAAGAGCTGGCAATCTGTTTTGATGTTACTGCAGCATTAGTGGTGTGGAGCTGCTGTGTAAGCGTGATGAATGTGTGTAGTGTAATATTGTGCGTGCGCGAGACAAAACCGTTAGCGCAGCTGTGTACTTCCGCATTGTATAAGTTATTGTTCTAAAATGGCGGCTAATGTGTGGTATGCGGCTGTGGCTGATTTAGCGTCCTTCGTTTTAAATGGCATCCGACTTTTTCGGAATATCCGTAGCTGTTTTGTGGTGTTTTGCGTGTTTCTGGTGGTGTTTTGCGTGTTTAGAGTCCTGTAGCCTCGTTTTCGTTTTGTTCGGCGGCCATTTTTTCTCTCGCTTAGGTGATTTTCTGGTGTTTAAACTCCGAAATTTGTACTTAAATCGAGGTGTAACTTCACTTTTCGAGGTCCTGGGTGCCCCCCTTGCTTTGGGTAAGCTTTTTATATGTTTGTTGTGTGTATTTATTGCGTTTCTAATGTGTTTGGGGTCGCGCAGGTTGTGTCTTTGTTTTTTAATTTCGTATGTCTTTTTCGGAAAATCCGTAGGTGTTTGGTGGTGTTTTGCGTCTTTAGACTGCTGTAGGATCGTTTTCGTTTTTTTGCGGCCATTTTTTCTCTCGCTTAGAGAATTTTTTAGTGTCTAAACTCTTTTATTTTGAGTTAAATTAAGGTCTAACTTCAGTTTTGAGGTCCTGGATGCTCCCTCTTGCTGTAGGTAAGCTTTTCATGTATGTGTTGTGTGTAGTTATTGTGTTTTTAATTTTTTCATGTGCGCGGGTTGAGGTCGTAATTGGTCGTAACGTGTCTCGTATTTTTTTGTGAAGTCCACAGTTGCTAGCAAGGAGCGCTTTCGGCGCTCCTTGCCAGCAACTGCAGCCCTTGCTTCGCGAGCCCGCAAGCATTAGCAACAACTTGCATGCTCACAACTATATATGTGATAATGTATGAATCCATCTGTGAAATTACAGCAGGACACATCCAGTAGTATTATTATTTATACACATTGTCGTACCCAATGTATCATCGATGCATAACTGTGCTTATTAATCCTGGAAATCTAAGAGTCATAATTAAAATTAAAATCAGAGCATGGTGTCATTTTTAATCTGAGCATTGCTCAAACAAGTATATAATTGTATATAATTGTAATAATAATTGCAATAAATCATTCTGCATCAACCAAATACATAAATTACATCAAATAAGAAAATCTAGTGATTTTATCATATATTGGTTTACTTGGTATCATTCATAAATGGGTTATAATGAAAAAGAAAAAAAAAATAGTTATCTTTAAGAATTATCAGTTATTAAGTGACACATTAAATATAAAGAGTCACATCATATTATGTTTATCCCAAGAACATTGTAAGTATATCATCAATCACTTGTAAAATGGGTGTCATTCATAGAACACACTTTTTAGCCTATACAGAAAACAATCCACTGTGTTCTGAACGTGAGGCTGCATATCTAATTACGGATTAGGCATAGATGTGTCATAGAGCTCTTGGAAAGAAATATATATAAATACACAACAACCTAAACAAACAACGTTTACCAAGGACCGAAAATAAATAAGAATCATTAAGATACACACCATAGAATGGAAATAATGAGAATCCACAACAATATCGCAAAAGCACAGTCTTTATTTTATTTGATCATTCATCAAATAAGACAATAAATGGGTCTTATGTAAGATATACATAACACACAACATGTATACAAATAATCAGCCAGACATTATTTTATGCTCACCACTCCATGATTATCTGGATATAATCCTCCCTGCTATAGATTGGTGCACTGTTTGTAAATAAATATTTGTATCAAGCATCAGTAAGTCTCCTTGACAACAGACGCCACTAGTACTCAATCAGAAGATTTGGTGCGATCCTGGATCAGCTTCAAAGGTCGCACCACAAGAGACGTGGTGCTCCCCCTGATGACATCAGATTAATCTGATGAAACGAGAGTAGGGTTTTTTGTTTTAACATTTTTTAGCACCCCATAGGCATAACTGTAGCCCAGAGAGGATTGCTGCATAAGGCACAACTCAAGACTGCTGTTAGCTAGCACCCAGGTTACATAGGTTCAAGCAATACAAGTATTTGCTGACATATTATTGAACTTGCAACTCATATAAATATTACATAGGAGGCATTGCCAAGTCTGATTTAGTAGGGCCAAAAAAATCCCATTTCTCATAGAAGCCTTTTGGGTTATCCATTGGATAATCACTTAAGGTGGCCCTAATTGGGGGAATTTATTGTACACTGAAAGACAGTACCACTGAGGAAGCTGCATATTATATCAATGAAACTCATTTGACATAGATTGTATGTACATTTGGTTTTTAGTGGATATTTTAAATATGTAATACATTTTGATTGACATACAGTATAAATCATCCTTTTGGGTGATTGATTACTACCAACAGTTCATCACATGAACAGTGGGAAAAATAGATATAATTTCAGTTGGTCTTAATATGTCTCATATCCTGTAGAGTGTGATCTATATAAGTAGTCTTGTATTTACAAAATTATTGTTAGCAGAGACTGATAAATATATGTAAGAGACAATATATTTGGAATGCATTATGCCAACTATTTACAGTGATGGAGTGGTGTAATATATATACATAATAAATCAGAGATGGAAAAATCTGTTACCCATAGTTTTCCTGTTGCCTGATTCATATGATCTCAAGCAGGAGAGTATTTCCATCTACAATGGCATCTACACAATAATCTCCATTTCTCCCTTTGCCCACAAAACACTCATCTATATTTATGGCCACTTGATCTCCTGTCTTCCAAAGAAGGTGTAATTGGACAGTTTTTTTGCCATTATCCAAAGAAAGAGCTGACTCAAAAGGTGTACTATGCAAGGATCCAAGAATTTTCAGATCAAACTGGTGCCCATCAATGATTTAAAGACACAAACAGTAAAGAAATATGTTTTTACTGGGACACAAAGTCTATTTATTATTTAGCTCATGGCTTCATGAATATTGAGCTAGTTGTGCAATCTAATGTAATGTGACTGATATACAGTATCTTACAAAAGTGAGTACACCCTTCCAATTTTTGTAAACATTTTATTATATTTTTTCATGTGACAACACTGAAGAAATGACCCTCTGCTACAATGTAAAGTAGTAAGTGTACGGCCTGTATAATAGTGTACATTTGTTGTCCCCTCTAAATAACTCAACACACTAATTAATGTCTAAACTGTTGGCAACAAAAGTGAGTATACCTCTAAGTGGAAATGTCCAAATTGGGCCCAAAGTGTCAATATTTTGTGTGGCCACCATTATTTTCCAGCACTGCCTTCACAGGTTGCCACTGGAGTCCTCTTCCACTCCTCCATGATGACATCACAGAGCACAGAGCTAACTTCCATTTGAGGATGCCCCACAGATGCTCAATAGAGTTTAGGTCTGGAGACATGCTTGGCCAGTCCATCACCTTTACCTTCAGCTTCTTTAGCAAGGCAGTGGTTGTCTTGGAGGTGTTTTTTGGGCTGTTATCATGTTGGAATACAGCACTGCGGCCCAATGTCTGAAGGGAAGGGATCATGCTCTGCCTCAAAATGTCACAGTATATGTTGGCATTCATGGTTCCCTCAATGAAATGTTGCTCCCAGTACAGGCAGCACTCATGCAGGCCCAGACAATGACACTCCCACCACCATGCTTGACTGTAGGCAAGCCTCACTTGTTTTTGTATTCCTCACCTGGTTGCTGCCACACACGCTTGACACCATCTGAACCAAATAAGTTTATCTTGGTCTCATCGGAACACAGAATATGGTTCCAGTAATCCATGTCCTTAGTCTGCTTGTCTTCAGCAAACTGATTGCAGGCTTTCTTGTGCATCATCCTTCTGGGTTGACAGCCATGCAGACCAATTTGATGCAGTGTGTGGCGTATGGTCTGAGCACTGACAGGCTGACCCGCCACCCCTTCAATATCCACTGCAATGTTGGCAGCACTCATACGTTTATTTCCCAAAGACAACCTCTGGATATGATGCTGAACATGTGCACTCAACTTCTTTGGTCAACTATGGCAAGGCCTGTTCTGAGTGGAACCTGACATGTGAAACCGCTGTATGGTCTTTATGTAGAGCAACAATTATTTTTTTTCAGATCCTCAGAGAGTTCTTTGCCATGAGGTGCCATGTTGAACTTCCGGTATGAGAGAGTGTGAGAGCGATAATACCAAATTTAACACACCTGCCCCCCATTCACACCTGAGACCTTGTAACACTAACAACTCACAAGACACCGGCAAGGGAAAATGGCTAATTGGGCCCAATTTGGACATTTCCACTTAGGGGTATACTCATTTTTGTTGCCATCGGTTTAGACATTAATGGCTCTGTGTTGAGTTATTTTGAGGGGTGAGCAAATTTACATGGTTATACAGGCTGAACACTTACTATTTTACATTGTAGCAGAGTGTCATTTCTTCAGTATTGTCACATGAAAAAATATAAAAAAATATTTACAAAATGTGAGGGGTGTACTGACTTTTGTAGATACTGTGAGGTGTTGAATATGAACTGTGATTACAGCATAATACAATATGCAATGTGAAACAATGAGTGCATTTCCGCCCAATTAAAAAAATACACAATTTTCAAAATTTTGTGTCAGGGCTCGCGTTCATCCCACAGCCCCTCCAACAAAGTCGGTCCTCGTTCTTATGAGTAAATTGAAATAATTTAACTGGGACAAAGTACCTTCTATTAATTACCTTACAAAATGTTTCCTTTTTGGTAGCATTTTTAATAACTAAGCTAGTATTTATAAGAGCTTTCCTCCACTGGTCCTGAGGAAGTCTGATGCCTATTTCAGCGGCCCAGGCATTCATGCCCACTGTACTACCTTCTTCCAACTCATCACGCAGAATATTAAACATCTTCGATATCAGGTGAGAAAAATCTTGATTTTTAATAATTTTTCAAAAGCCTTACATTTGTTCTTTGCCATAACATCCAATTTAAGTGTTATTAAGGACAACCTTAGTTGTTCATAGATAAGCCAGTATTGAGACTGAATCTCAAATGTGTCTCTTAATTGTTGGAAGGAGGCCATTACATTGCCTATAAAAAGATCCTTTAAAATATCAATACCCTTAACTAGACCAAAAATCTGACCAACCTATTTCGTAAGTTTGCCACCGTTTTGACTAGAGTAATTAAGCTTAAACTAGGGAAGATTTTAAAGTTCTTATTAATTCTATGCCAGGCTTCTTTACTTTTGTATTTTAAAGGGTATTTCCCCATAAAAATTTATGCTTTCAAATCCCCATTCAAAACCTGCATTTCATCTATTTGATACCAAGGATATTTGTCCTGAGTTCCAACCATTTTAGTAGATGGAATAACATTGTAGCATTTTGATAATATTTGATTAGAAGATAAGCTATTCTGCCTTTCAGAAACCTCCTAGACATTACCGCTCTCTTCAACCTTATATGTTTCCTCGAGTGTATAAACTTATCTGTAATATTTTGTAATTTAACAGACCAAAATCCTGGTAGGTCAATAAGTAAGCATCTAATATTATAGTTGATAATTGGGAGAATTATCATTTTAATGCTGGCAATTCTTCCCGAAAATGAAAGTCAGATATTTTTCCAGCCATCTATGATGTCAGTAACTTTCTCATAAGTATAGTTAATTGCCAATATTTTATCTATATCCTTGTCAAAAATAATTCCTAGATGTTTAAAGGTATTGGATTCCCAATCAAACAGGAACTTCATCTTCAGCACTTTATTAAGTTCATTAGAGATGTTCAAGCCCAATATTTCTGACTTCTTTGGGTTCATTCTCTAGTTTGAAACCAAGCTATATTCCTGGATTATTTGCAATAAACTAGGCAATGAATCCCTGGGATCTACCACAGTCAAAACAATGTCATCCGCAAACAGAGTTATTTTGTACTCTCTCTCTCTAGCCCCCTAATACCCTTGATGCCAGCAATTCTCCTTATTGCTATCGCCAAAGGTTCCAACAGCAATGCAAACAGGGCGGGAGAGAGAGGGCACCCCTGTCTTGTCCCATTGCAAATCTTAAATTCCTCAGAGCTAAATCCCATTCCACATACTAAATGGCGTGGGGGCCGAATATAAAACACAGATGGCATGAGAACCAAATTCACCAAAACCCATTTTCATTAATGTCAGTCTCATAGACTCTGTCAAACTCTTTCTCAGCATCCACTGACAGGAATAGGGTGGGGGTGCTGCTGTTTTTAGAAAGAACCAGAAGATCCAACAGCTTTTTATTATTATCTGAACCATTCCTACTGGAAATAAATCCTGTTTGGTCCACTGATACCAGTCTTTTCAATATCTCCTTCATTCTATTAGCCAAAATTTTGGCATATAATTTCAGGTCCATGTTCATCAACAAGATAGGCCTGTAACTGTTAAAGAAATTAGGTTCTTGTTTATTTTTGGGGATCATAATAATGTTGGCTTTCAACATTTTTGCTGGTATTTTACCCTGATCTTTAAACTCATTTAAAGAGTCCATCAAAAATGAACTAAGAATAGGGCAAAACGATTTATTTATTTATGAAATTTGTATAACCATCCGGGCCAGGGGTGGTATAATTTTTTTACTTACCTATAACATCAACAATTTCCTTTTCGGTGATAGGTTAATTCAAATTCTCCACTTCTAGGCTAGAGACAAAAGGTAGCTTAAATTTGTCCAAAAATGTTTGGATTACCTCTAAGAAAGGTTCTGTAAAAGCAGGATCATTCGTTAGATATGTATAACTTTTGGTAAGAAATGGCAAAAGCCTTAGCTATTTCATTAGGTTTAACAATACGTTTGCCTTCACTCATCAGGTAATCGATTCTACAACTTATGTTCTTTTTCTTAATCTTATTTGCTAACAACCTGTTTATTTTATTATCGTAGTGGTGGTATTTTTGCTGCAAGCTCCAGATTGCTTTATCAGACAATCCCTGATTGATTTTATTTATCTGTTTTTGTAGCTTTTTAATTTTTGCATGAAATCTGTCATTCAGATTTAATCTATTCATTTTTTCCAGATTGTGAAGTTGGACCTCTTTGTTTCCTGATCTGGAATTTTATTTTTATTGAAATCCCTCTAATAAAAGCTTTAAAGGATAACCATAACGTACCACTAGAATTAACTGTTCCTTTGTTTAATTCAAAAAACTTACTAATTTCCTTTTTAAAGTGTAATAATCTTGATTGGGCCTCTAATAATACATCTTCAAATCTCCAAGTCGGTCTACAGCCAGTCTCATAATCTAATTTGATGTTCAGGGAAATGCAAGCATGGTCAGAAATTATAATGGGGCCGATCTCAGCTTTAATAACATAATTCATACTCGATTTATTCTTTAAAAACATATCAATCCTTGAGTATGCTTTATGGACCATAGAGAAATATGAATAATCCTTTTGGGCAGGATGTCAAATCCTCCAGACATCGAGTGTCTGGTTATCGTTAATGTATTTTGCAAATCGCTGAGCAGAGTTATAAACCTTAACAAAATATTTTTAATTGTTTTCTAAGACTTCCTATCTAATGCTGGATTGATAATAAGATTGAAGTGCCCAGCCATCACCATTACTCCCTGACCATATTTTTTAATTTTCTCAAGAACTCGTTTTATGAAAGGGAGTTGTTTATCATTGGGACAATATAAATGTACTATTGTAAATTTCTAGTCATTTATTTCCCCCACCCATTAGGGTCGATATCAACCATTTCTTCTATTACTTTCAGTTTTCTATAAAAAAAAAATAGAGACACCTCTTGAATTCTTTTTAAAGGTTGAATTATATTTAAGTGCATACATTTTCTGACCGAAAGCCGGAAGTTTGTCTTTTTCCCAGTGCGTTTCCTGCAAAAGAACAATATTGGCTTTTTCTTGTTATGGTAGCCTCAAAATTGAGTACCATTTATTGGGTGAATTTAGGCCCTGGTGTTCAAACGTAATAGTTTTATAGACATTCAACCTTTAGATTGCTTTCAAAGATAGGAAATACATTTTGACCATAGAAAAAAAATATTTTATATTACTGGGTTCTACTCATTCTACTAAAACAGTTTTTTGTTTTATCTGCATACCCTTTAAGTAATCAAGTACAAAACATAGCGCCATAACTAAGTCTTATAGAGCAGACGTTATATAGTGAGTCTCTAAACATCAGTACACACAAGTACCCTGTATGTTTAAATAATACTGTAGATCTTGTACAATTATTGTATTATGTGCAGATATTTAAATATGTATATATTTTATATCCAATTATTTTGTTTGAGAATAAGAGTACGCTGAAACAATCAAAAGTTATTTCAATTAAATATACAATTTCAGTTTCTAAACTGAAGGTGCAGCATTAAATTAACATGTAGAAAAGCTTAATATTTTCCAGATTGGTACCAGGACACAGAAAATTACTTTTACATTCATGAATACTATTCAGTACAACCAACTGTATTAATTTGCAATGTAAAATAAGTTTTATATAGTTTAGGTAAGTAATATTAATATAATACAAGCTGTTGCAGTGGTTCGTTTTGCTGACTCCTGTGTTTTCTGAATCTGTTTTATAATGAACATGACCTTTATTATGCAGTTACCGATGCTTAAATAGTTTCTGTTGCAGTGAGAATTTCTGTCATTTGGTAAAATCAATTCTTTAAGAAGTATTTACAACAGAATATTGTATTGTTATGTTGAAATAGCACTGCTACAAGCTCCTTACTGCAGTGTTAGCAGAATGTGAAAGGTCAGGTTTTCTAGATATTCCTATGTGAGCCAAACTCATAGAAATATATCCTTAATATCAGATTATACCGGCTCACCCAGGGGGTGATATGCTGCCCTAGACACCTCAAATTTGCATGACAATCCAAAACTTACTTGTAATTTCTATTTTCTATATCTCAGAATATATATATTGGTTTTAACAGGAACAATTGTGCTCATTCTTTTAATTCAAACAAACAGAACATGAAGCAAAAAAAAGTGAGTACACCCTTCACATTTTTGTACATATTTTATTATATCTTTTCATGTGACAACACTGAAGAAATGACACCCTGCAACAATGTAAAGCAGTAAGTGCACAGCCTGTATAACAGTGTAAATGTGCTGTCCCCTCAAAATAACTCAACACACAGCCATTAATGTCTAAACCGTTGGCAACAAAAGTGAGTACACCCCTAAGTGGAAATGTCCAAATTGGACCCAAAGTGTCAATATTTTGGGCACGGATTCACGGATTCACGGATTCACCAGATCTTCACAGGTTGCCACTGGAGTCCTCTTCCACTCCTCCATGATGACATCACAGAGCTGGTGGATGTTAGAAACCTTGAACTCCCTCATCTTCTGTTGGAGGATGGCCCACAGATGCTCAGTAGGGTTTAGGTCTGGTGACATGCTTGGCCAGTCCTTCACCTTTTCCTTCAGCTTCTTTAGTAAGGCAGTGGTCGTCTTTAAGGTGTTTTTGGGGTCGTTATCATGTTGGGAGGGAGGGGATCATGCTCTGCTTCAGTATGTCACATTACATGTTGGCATTCATGGTTCCCTCAATGGCCTGTAGCTCCCCAGTGCCAGCAGCACTGTATAGATTCTATGAGCATTATCTCAACTGACCTAGATACGTATATACTCGAGTATAAGCTGAGTTTTTCAGCCAGTTTTTTAAGGCTAAAAAGGGCCCCCTCGGCTTCTATTTGTGTCACTCTCCCCCTGTGTCTCTCTAACCCCCCGTGTCTCTCTAACCTCCCCTGTGTCTCTCTAACCCCCCTCCGTGTCTCTCTAACCCCCCGTGTCTCACTAACCCCCCTCCTCACTTTACCCCTCTAAATACCTCCCCCTCACTCTTACCCCCACTTACCTCCATCTGCAGCTGCTCCTCCGCTCCTCCACACTCCTTCCTGGGGGGGATGGGGGGTTTTCAGATGAGGATGGGGGTTTTAGGATGAGGATGGGGGTTGAGGATGAGGAGGGGGTTGAGGTTGAGGAGGGGGGTTGAGGTTAAGGAGGGGGGCTGAGGAGAGAGGTTGAGGATGAGGAGGGGGGTTGAGGATGGGGGGGTTGAGGAGGGGGGATTGAGGAAGGGTGGGTTGAGGATGAGGAAGGGGGTTGAGGAGGGAGGTTGAAGAGGGGGGTTGAGGAGGGGGGTTGAGGTTGAGGAAAGGGGTTGAGGAGAGAGGTTGAGGAGGGGGGTTTTGAGGTTTAGGAGGGGGGTTGAGGTTGAGGAAGGGGGTTGAGGAGGGAGGTTGAGGAGGGGGGTTTAGGAGGGAGGTAGAGGAGGGGGGTTGAGGAGGGGGGTTGAGGATGAGGAGGGGGGTTGAAGAGGGAGGTTGAGGAGGGAGGTTGATGTTGAGGAGGGAGGTTGAGGATGAGGAGGGAGATTGAGAATGAGGAGGGAGTTTGAGAATGAGGAGGGAGGATGAGGAGGGAGGATGAGGAGGGAGGATGAGGTGGGAGGTTGAGGAGGGGGGTTGAGGAGGGGGGCTGTGGAGGGTGGTTTAGGATGAGGGGTTGAGGATGGGGAGTTGGGGATGAGGGGTTGAGGATGGGGGGTGAGGATGAGGATGGGGTTGAGGATGGGGGTTGAGGATGAGGAGGGGGGTTGAGGAGGGGGGGCAAGGAGGGTGGTTTAGGATGAGGAGGGTGGTTTAGGATGAGGAGGGAGATTGAGGATGAGGAGGGAGGTTGAGGATGAGGAAGGAGGATGAGGAGGGAGGTTGAGGATGAGGAGGGAGGATGAGGAGGGAGGATGAGGAGGGAGGTTGAGGAGGGGGGTTGAGGAGGGGGGCTGAGGAGGGTGGTTTAGGATGAGGAGGGTGGTTTAGGATGACGATGGGGTTGAGGACGAGGAGTTGAGGATGAGGGGTTGAGGATGGGGGGTGAGGATGAGGATGGGGGTTGAGGATGGGGGTTGAGGATGAGGAGGGCGGTTGAGGATGGGGGGTTGAGGTTGAGGAGGGAGGTTGGGGAGGGGGTTGGGGATGGGGTTTGAGGAGGGGGTTGAGAATGAGGAGGGGGGTTGAGGAGGGAGGTATAGAATGAGGAGGGAGGATGAGGAGGGGGGTTCAGCAGGGGGATAACGGAGGGGGGAGAGATACAGGGAAGGGAGAGGGGGGAAGAGACACAGGGGAAGGGAGAGGGGGGAAGAGACACAGGGGAAGGGAGAGGGGGAAGAGAGAGGGGGGAAGAGACACAGGGGAAGGAGAGGGGAGAAGAGACACAGGGGAGAGAGAGGGGGGACACAAGAAAAGGGCACACAAGAGGGGGACACAGAGGGCACAAGAGGGACACAGGGGGCAGCACATTTCCCAAACTCGGCTTATACTTGAGTCGGCTTATACTCAAGTATATACGGTAATTCCCACAGAAAGTGGGCCTCATGGTGGGATACTTGGATCCTATGCATTGGATAGTAACACAGCAGGAAAGGACAATTAGAAAGATATAACCTCCAATGAACCCACTAAAATATACTCCACCCCTTTCCCCCTTCTCTCCCCATCACCTTTATCTATCCTTTCTGCTTCCTTCTACATTTCTATCTCTTATTACAACAGTGCTTAAGACTTACATAAATGGGAAAAATGCTATAAGGAAAAAACAAACAAACAAAAAAAAGAGTTAAATGGAAATAAGTGTATTTCTCCATTCTTTAAATGTTACATCAACACTGGTTATGTTTTACCTGTATAAACAATGAATATATATATTGGGGTTTTAGCGCTCAGAACTCTTGTGGCCGTGAAAGATAAAAGGCTCGGAGCGGTCATTAACTTGCATTGTTAATCATCTCAATAACCTGGAGGCCGGAGGCCGTAACCCGATCGGAGCCCGCCAAAAGATGCCAATTGAATAGCCAAATAAGTTACATCCTCCATTTCCAAAGCCTGGATCTCCCAATGCCTCAATTGAATGAGGCTCATGGTATATAACATGTGCTTTATACCATGGTAGCAATGTATATAGGGTATATGCTGCCTGGGTAAAATGTGCTACCTTTTATTGTTGATCCTGAGATATTTTGATAATGGCAGATTGCTATAGGTGAGGAGATAAAGAATCCAGGGAGAACTTGTAATAATCTTGTGCAATTGTGCAGTGAAGCTTCTCTTGTTCTTTCGTAGATGATCGAAGCAACATTTCTTAATGATGAACGATCTTGAGCTGCCTATTTAGAGCGCCTGCACTGCTGAGAATCGGACATGCACTAAAGAATGAGACTGTTAGGATTGTTAGACTGTGAAATGACCTGTCATAGGAAGTTGGCATAACTTTATTCATTAGAGAGCAATACTGACTTCTATAGTGAAATGAGGGGAAAAGCTGGATATTTAGCGGGTTACAGTCAGTGAGCCAAATCTTGAGTTTTTCTGTGCTCTTTACTTTAATGAATATTCTTTCTCTGAAGAGGAAGCTGGATTTCATTTTAAAGAGACAGCAGGGAAACAAAATCTCCATCATTATCTCCATTAAAATCTCTACTTGCCAATGAGCTGCAGAAAATGATATAAATAAACTGGCTCTGTACTCACCGATTTACTTCATCTGTCATACAACTTTGAAAATATATTTATGAGATTATCAGAGGGATCACATAAGGTTTCGAAATATGTTTTTGTTTGTTTTGTGTCATTCAGTTGTGTCTGACTCTATGTGACCTCATGGATGGTCACACACCATGCTGATCCACTTGTTATTCTGGGGTGAGTTGCCAGTTCCTTCTCCAGTGGGCCGCAGCATACAACTCCTGGTATTCATAGGTGGTCTCCCATCCAACTACTGGCCAAGACTAACCATGCATGGCTTCAGGGTGGTGTGATCTCTTAGTTCCCTGACTGGAAGCAAACCTTGGTCAGTATGGTGTAATCATCAAATCCTAACCACTGAACCACCAGGGTTGTTTTTGCATGAACAAAGATTAAGAAAAACCTGTTTAAATTTCATTGAAACTAACAGGAAATGCAGGGAGCATACTTTAGTCTGTATATCTCATTGGCTGGCAGATGGCAAGCCCCCAAGAATAGTTCCCAGTCTCCCCCTCACACTGGAAGGGAAGAGTCTGAGATCTAAGATGGCGGCTGATCCTGGAGAAGGTGGGAATGGAGTAACCACCACGTCCCAAACTGACTAAATTAAATGCAATTTCTACACCAACAGAAGAAAATCAAAGACTTGCTCGAAGTAACTTTTGGTTTCCAGCCTAATGAGGTGTATGCTCTGTTTCATGCTCCTAACAGCAGGAATTATGAGATACATTTTAAAACCCCAGAAGGACTTGAGAAATTCTGGTACCAATATCAGGAAGCCAAACATAACTCAGAATGGGAATGTTTCAGAGTGTTTTAGGTGTCTCGCCCCAGAACTGTTGAAGTTTTTATAACTTTTGACATTGAAACTGACACAAGAAGATATAAATTACTGGCTACAGAGATTGTGTGCAGTGAAAAGCGAAAAGCGGTCCAGATAGATGTATAGACTCAGAAGGGTTCTGGAATGGAGACTACACATTTAAAGTAAATCTGTGGTACAGAAATAATGTGGCCTGCCACCTCCCAAAATATGTGTATATTGGAAGAGATTGTGGGAGATGTTTCTACTGGGGACAACCAAAAAAGTGCTTCAAATGTGATTCCACCAGACACCTGAGTTCTTCTTGTGATAAAATCCGATGTTCTCAGTGTGGTAAAACAGGACATCACAGCTCTGAATATGACAAAGACATTGTGTGTAATCTCTGCTATGAAGGAAGGGATTACTTTAGGGATTGCCCTGAAGCAGAGCAGAATAGGAGAGACATGTCAAAAGAGCAAGATGGGCAACCTGTTCTGAACCCTCGAGGAAATCTAAGCCAGAGACATACACCTCCTATAAGAGATGAGAATTTGGCAACCTCAAGGAAAGAGATACAGTAGATACATCTGGTAATAATGGAAGTGTGCACCTAAGTGCTGATGGAGGCAAATCCAATGGTGAAGAGGAGGAATGGAAAACTATTTCAAAAACTAACAAGGCCACTAAGGACCATGGTGAACAAGCCAAGGAGTTTCATCTGAAAACATAATTCCTAATCCTGATGGAATGGAATTATTAAAAAAAAATAAATATGATGCATGAGGTGAAAAAAGCAGATATAATGGAGGACACTGATCAAGATTTATCAGATTATCTGCTCTCTCAGCAGGAAGGGACTACTCCAGGAAATACTTTGGATGTTGATATGACTGAACTCTCTGATAAAAGGTTTTTTTATAGCAGAGACCTTCCCAAAAGGTAAAAGGAAGAGCAAAAATAAACGCTGAACACTATCATCACTATGCAGAATAAACACTATTCCAGAGTGTCCTCTACCGCTTAGTGTTGCTACAGTAAATGTGAACAGCATAAATACCAGAAGAACAAGGACAGAAGCGTTTTTTAATTCTGAACTCATATAACTTTGATGTTTTCTTTTTGCAGGATTGTCTACTCCAAATGATGTATATATCTGTAGGAAAGACTGGATATTGGGGGCATCCTTCTGGTCTTTTGGACCTGATAAATGTGATGGGGTTGGAATTCTTTTTAAAATATATGTATCATATCCAGTAATATTGTGGTGTCTCTTGTTAGATACAATATTGGAGACATGAATTACAGATATATGTAAAATTTATGGCCCTCAATCTAGAGCCAAAAGAAAATACTTATTTTCTTTAGTAAGGTCCTATCTTCAAACTGCAAGAATAGTAGTATTTGGAGGTGACTTTAACTGTGTATCTTATGTTCAAGACAGAGGTAGACAAAGGGATTGTATTCAGTATGATTCACATATTTTAAATACAATGTGCACTGAAGCTGATTTAGTTGATGTGATTAAATCTCAAAACCCTGATATTCCTGGTTACACCTTTATAAAAGGTGACGCTAAAAGCCGACTAGAAAAAATCTATGTGAAAATGCAAACTAAATTTAGTGATGTTTTTGTGAGACCTGTAGAATTTTCAGACCATGCTCTTTTTGGTGTCACCCTAAATATTGAGGAGTCGGTCTTATCTGGGCCAGGATACTGGAAATTTAATTAAGATATTCTCAAAAATGTTTAAAAGTTTGATACAGGCAAGACTATCCATTATGGGGATATATGACCATGCTGGTATATGGTTGGAAGAGACAAAACAAGACATTAAGAATTTATTAAGGAGAGAGGCAGGTATATCTCACAGTGATAACTATAAAATATATCTGTCATGTAGGATCCAGTTGTGTCAAGCCTTCTCTGCACTTCAGAGAGGTCAGGAGGTAAACTCAGAGTATATAAACCAAATTAAAAGGAGAATGAGAGAACTCCAATATTACTGTCTCTCTTTTCTAACACATGAGGGTGAATGTGGGGTCTTTAACCTGTTTTCCCCTAATATTTTTGAGCAATGGAAGGAAAGGAAGCAGAAGAGAGTAATGCTAGAACTATGAAACGAATGTCAACAAACTATTACACACCCTAAGAAAATCATTGATTTCGCAAACTACTTTTACAAGGAATTGTTTAATGAGAAAAACATCAATAAAAGTCATATCCAGAGAATATTAAACCAAATAGAGATTCCTAAACTGAATTCAGATCTTAGCTCCACCATGGGGGACCCAATCACAGTATCAGAAGTACAGGCAGCAATTAAGGCTATAGGTAAGATGAAAGCTCCAGGTTCTGATAGTTTAACATAAGAATTGTATCCAATTTTTTTAGTAAATTGCTAAGCCCAATCCTATGTGAACAGGATTATCATCTTCACAGTCTCAGTCATTACTGGTATTATTGTATAAAAAGGGCAATAGAAGAGAAATTAAAAACTGGTGCCCAATTGCTTCAGATTATACAATCCTTGCTAATATTCTGTGTGGGGGAGACAGATTGCAAACTCCCTCATTACAGTGAGAGAGACTTTTGAGCAAGCAAAAAGTGGAGCTTTATGTGGATATATGGTGAGTTTAGATCAGGAAAAGGCTTTTGATCGAGTTAATCATTGGTATCTCTTCTCAGTATTCGAAAAATATGGAATATCAGAGATATTTGTGTCCTAGCTTAAAGTTCTCAATAGAAATACTAAGGGGAGATTAATTATTAATGGATGGTTTGGAGAAAGTTTTCCCATAAGAACAGGGGTATGTGAGGGACATCCCTTTAGTCCCCTATTGTATGTTTTTTCTATTGATCCATTTTCTAAGGATTATTTAGACCAATAAAGATACCCAGCAAGCTCCAATAACCCATAAAAAGTGTATTGCTTATGCTGATGATTTATTAGAAGACATGTCGCGGACAGTTCGCCCGCGGACTAGTCGCAGCGATTTTGGCTTGTTTGCGTTCGCATCGGACGGCGAACACATGCGCTTTTCGGTTTGCCGCCTATTCTTTATCATCGAGGAAACTTTGACCCTGCACCTCACAGTCAGCAGACACATTCCAGCCAATCAGCAGCATACACTCCCTTCCAGAGCCTTCCATCTGAAGGACAGCATACATTTTAGAATCATTCTGAAGCTGCATTCGTTGTGAGAGGACAGATAGAGTAGCTGCTGGAGATTTAATAGGGAAATAGATAGCCAGGCTGTGTATTTAGCATCCACTACAGACCTGAAGGACTCATCTTATATCTGCTGCAAGGACAGCAACCCAAAAAGCCCTTTTTCGGGCTAGAACATCATTTATTTTTTTATTTTTTTTCTGTGTAATCTAATTGCATATGCCTGCCTGTCAGCGTGTGTGTGTGTGTGACAGGCTAACACCTAACAGCTTATATTGTGCTTATTTTTACTACTCATACCTGGTGGTGTACCATACATTGAAAACAACCATTTTTTTCCTGTAATCTAATTTCAGTTGCCTGCCTGTGTCAGGCTCACAGCTAATATTCTGCTCTGTTTCACCAGTCACAGTTGGTGTACCATACATTGAAAAAAAACAACCCTTTTTTCCTTTAATCTAATTTCAGTTGCCTACCTGTGTCAGGCTCACAGCTTATATTGTGCTCAGTGAAATAAAACAACACTTTTTTGACTGTAATAGATTGAAAAGCAATTGCCTGCCTACAGGCGTGTGTGTGAAGCCTATTGCATCTACTCTGCCAACTTTTGCCAGTGCACATTGACACTCATATCTGGTGGCACCTTAGATTGCACGCGCAGTGCCCAAAATTTGAAGTATGAGGTCCAACCAAGCATCTTTTTCCATCTCCCTGTTCCAAAAATCAATGCCATATACACGTCCCCTAATAGTGGACGTAACAGGGATTTAACCGATAGGAATAGTACTACTTAACAGTACACACCTTCTAATAATGCAGACGGAGGCAACGCAAAGAGAGAAGTCTGAAGAAGAGGAGTCAGAGGAGGAAGGTGACTTTGAGGAAGTGGAAGACCAAACACAGCAGGCGTCCCAGGGGGCTTGTTGTCACCTTTCGGGGACCCTTGGTGGCTGGGTGGAGGAAGAGACCTTTAATGACATTAGTGAGGACAAGGAACGGCACATGGCTAGCTTGGTATCCAAACTTGTGCAAATGGGGAGTTAGCGGTTGTGCAAAGGGACTGTTTTTCGGTTGTTTGCGGGGCATTAAACGGGGAGATTGGTCTGTTACTGTGAAGCAGGTGTAACCCTTACACTACCTGATCGATACAACATCATACCTGATGTTTTAAAGCATGTTATTCCAAACAATTTAGGAATGTTAGGTGATTTTTACCCTTTATGGCTTAAAACCAGACTCTGCATCAACTATGTAATTTTCCGTGGGAGTTTTGCCATGGATCCCCCTCTGGCATGCCACAGTCCAGGTGTTAGTCCCCTTGAAACAACTTTCCCATCACTATTGTGGCCAGAAAGAGTCCCTGTGGGTTTTGAAATTCGCCTTCCAATTGAAGTCTATGGTGGTTCGCCCGGTTCGCCCGGTTCGCCCGTTCGCGAACATTTTGATGAAGTTTGTGTCCGATGTTCGCGAACCAAAAATTTGATTTTTCGCGACATCACTATTTATTAGCTTTTGTTTATTCTAAAAATGTATACGATAATTAACTTTTGGAGTATGGAAAATTTTCCGAGATCTCAAATTCCTAAAGGAATTACAGTAAAACTGTAGCTTTTTGGTTTGGAGAACCAGGAAAAAACAATTGTTCTTCCTCCAGGTTTAGAAACTGACAGTGAACATTTTTGTATCCTGGGAATTAAATTTAGTAATTCAGATTCAGGAGAACTAAATTGGGAAGAAAAACGAAATATGTGTAAAACAAAGGCCATGAGATGGAAACAATGGAAACTCTCATTTGACAATAGAAGTTAGGATTGTTAAATCATTTCTGCTTCCTATCTTTGTGTGTTCTCCTGAGAAAGCTGTGATAAGCCTAAGCAACCATTTCTTCCAGATGCTTTGGTGAAACAGGTTAAATTTAGTTAGCAGGAATATTGCATGTTGGCCAAAAAATAAAATAGGCCTAAATATGATAAATCCAGAGATGTTTTTCAATTTCATTTTTTTGTGTTTTAATTTTCGAGGTATATTTCTAGCACAGGCTAAGTGGTGTGGTTCCTTCAAAGGATGGTTATGTGGGGGAGGTATTAAATTATCATTAAAAATATAGGATATTTATAATCATATGTGATACAGACAGTTAAACTTGTCAGGAAATTTAAAATCACAAGAAGGGAAATCAAGCAATTATCAAGAAAACAAGTTTTTACATTAGTATAGGACAGAGCATCATCCAAGCTAGACCTAAAGTACTGTCCTGAGTCTAATTATAGTCAAATCTAAACGACCCCAGATTACATAGTTACATAGTTACATAGGACCTCATTCAATTGCAATTTGGCCAATTGAATAGGGGTCAAAATAAGCACATAACATTTTTTTTTAAAGAAGTTTTTAGTTAGTAAGCATCTATCCAAAAGCAAGGTTTTCACTAACTAAAAACTTCTTTAAAAAAAAAATTTCTATGTGCGTATTTTGACCCCTATTCAATTGGCCAAACTGCAATTGAATGAGGGCCATAGTATTTAAGGTTAAAAAAAGATTTTCAGTCCATCAAGTTCAACCTTTTAAGATCTCCTCTGATCTGGAATATGTGGATTAACTATTAATTCATCAGTTGTTAATTAATTATTAATCAATTATTTAATGTTTTTTTTTTATTTTTTATTATTAATTAGTCCAGAAAAAGGCAAATAGAAAAAAAAAAACACAAGCGAGATTTAGCCAATTGTCTCAAAGGGAAATGTAAAAAAATTGGATCAATACTGTCTCTCTAATTATCCATGATAACCCTGAATTCCCTTTTTAATTAGAAATAAATCTAGTCCCCTTTTAAAGTTATCTATCGAATCCGCTGTCACCACCTCCTCTGGTAGAGAATTCCACAGATTAACCACCCTTACTGTGAAGAATCCTTTTCTTTCTTTAAGGTGTAATCTTTTTACTTCTAACCTCAAGGGATGTCCTCTTGTCAGTTGAAAACCTCTTGGCACAAAAAGCTCCCTTGACAAATCTTTATACTGACCCTGGATGTATTTATATAAGGTAATCATATCTCCTCTTAGATGCCTTTTTTCAAGAGAAAATAAGTTTAATTTGGTTAGTCTTTCTTCATAACTTAGCCCCTCCATTCCCCTTATTAGTTTTGTTGCCCTTCTCTGTACCTTTTCCAGCTCTAAAATGTCCTTTTTATGAAGTGGTGCCCAAAATTGTACTCCATATTCCAAATGAGGGCGTACTAGAGATTTGTATAGTGACAGAATTATATTTGCTTCCCTGGCTTCTATACCCTTCTTAATACATGCTAATATTTTATTTGCTTTTGCAGCTGCTGCTTGGCTTTGAGCACTGTTACCTACGTGGTTGTCCATAAGCACTCCCAAATCTTTTTCAATATCTGATACACCTAGATTTGCTCCATTAAGATTATAAATTGCATGGCTATTTTTCCTTCCCAGATGCATAACCTTACGTTTATTCGTATTAAATCTCATCTGCCATTTAGATGCCCATTCCTCAATTTTATGTAAATCCCCTTGGAGGGAAAGCACATCATTATCTGATTTTATTACCTTGCACAACTATGTGTCATCAGTGAAAATGGAGACCCCACACTCCAATCCTACCTCTGTCATTAATAAATATGTTAAAAAGGAGAGGACCTAATACTGAACCGTGAGGAACCCCACTTACCACATTAGTCCAATCGGAGTATGTTCCATTTACAACAACCCTTTGCTTCCTGTCTTTTAGCCAGCTCTCAATCCATGAGCAGATATTTACTGCAATTCCTGTATCCCTTAGTTTGGCCAATAGTCTCCCATGTGGCACTGAATCAAAAGCCTTTGCAAAATCCAAAAAGACTACATCCACTGAGTAGCCTTGATCCAGGTTCCTACGAACCTCCTCATAGAAACTAATTAGATTTGTTTGACATGACCTATCCCTCATAAATCCATGTTGACTCTTACTTATAATCCTGTTCAAATAGACATATTCTTGTATATTATCCCTTATTAACCCTTCTAAAAGCTTCCCCACTACAGAAGTGAGTCTCACTGGTCTATAATTCCACGGATTTGCTCTTGCTCCCTTTCTAAATATAGGTATCACATCAGCTTTTCTCCAGTCATCTGGTAGAGACCCTGTGTTGAGTGAATCTTGAAAAATTAAATATAATGGTTTGGCTATTTCAGAACCCAGTTCCCTTAGTACCCTTGGATGTATTCCATCAGGACCCGGGGCTTTATTAACATTTATTTTTTCCAACCTCTTTTGGATTACTTCCTGTGTTAACCAATTATTTGGCAAAAGTAGTGTAGCACCATTATGTTGCAGTGTCCCAACCACTTGTACCTCCCTTGTGTATACCGAAGAAAATAACCTATTTAGCTCATCTGCCTTTTCCTGGTCACTAATTTTCAGACAGCCTGTTTCACATTCTAATGTTCCTATAGCTTCCATCCTCGCCTTCTTCCCATTAATGTACTTAAAAAATATTTTAGGGTTAGTCTTACTCTCTTTTGCAATACATTTTTCATTTTCTATTTTAGCCAGTCTAATCGCGCTTTTGCAAGCCTTGTTGATTTCCTTGTATTCCCGTAAAGCAGTCTCTGTCCCCTCTTGTTTGTATAATTTAAATGCCTGTTTTTTACTCCGTATCTTGATCTTTAAATCATTGTTAAGCCACATGGGTTGTGATTTACTCCTTTTACTTTTATTCCCACACCGTATATGCCGATGTGTATGTATATTTATTAAGGATTTAAATGTTGTCCATTTATGTTCAGTGTTTTTACCTATCAGTTCTCTGTCCCAGTCTATACTTTGTATTGCTGCCCTTAGACCGTTAAAATCTGCCCTTTTAAAATTAAGAGTTTTTGTTGGCCCCTTAAAATGTTGTTTTTTTAATTCAATCTCAAATGAGACTGTGTTGTGATCACTGTTTCCCAAAGGTTGCCCTATTTCAACATTTGATACTATATCACTATTATTTGTGATGAGTAAATCTAAGATAGCTTAATTTCTAGTAGGCTCTTGTATAACCTGGGCCAGATAATGATCCCTGAGTGTACTCAAGAACCTGCTCCCCTTAGCTGAACTGCTGGTCTCATTTATCCAGTTTATTTCAGGGTAATTAAAATCTCCCATTATTAGAACTTGCCAGTGCTTATCTGCATTTCCAATTTGTAACAATAATTGTATTTCCTCACTTTCAGCTATATTTGGGGGTTTATAGCATACTCCTACTAATATTCTTTTGGAATTTGCTGCTCCGCTATTTAACTCTACTCACAAACATTCAACTTTATCACTAGGTCCACCATAAATATCTTCTCTGACTATTGCCTTAAATTCAGGCTTAACATACAGACAAATCCAGCCTCCTCGTTTACCATTGCCTCTATCTTTCCTAAATAGGTTATACCATCCAGATTATCAGTCCAGTCATGGGACTCATCCCACCACGTTTAGCTAATGCCTATTAAATCCGATTTTTCATTAATTGCTAATAATTCTAACTCTCTCATTTTTCCTGGCAAGCTTCTGGCATTAGCAAGCATACACCTTATGTTATGAGTCTGTAGTTCTGAAGTGCCTGCCACTGTACTTGAATTACTTAGTACTACCTCCCTATTGACTATACTACCCCTCCCCCCATCTCCTCCCCTATGAGTTGTTAATTCATCCCTTATACCCTCTACACTTTCTACCCCATTACTTATATCTAGTCCCTCCCCCCCACCTACTAGTTTAAAAACTCCTCCAGCCTTTCTACCATCCTATCCCCTAGTACAAAAGCTCCCTCATCATTTAGGTACAATCCATCCCTACTGTAGAGATTGTACCGAAGTGAGAAGTCAGCCCAGTGCTCTAAAAAGCCAAACCCCTCCTTAGTGCACCACATCTTTAGCCACGCATTAACCTCCCTAATCTCCTTCTGCCTCCCTGGGCTAGCACGTGTCACTGGTAGTATCTCAGAAAATACTACCTTGGAGGTCCTTGCCTTCAGCTTTTTACCTAGTTCTCAAAAATCATTCTTTAGGACACTCCATCTTCCACTAACTTTGTCATTGGTACCAATATGTACCAAGACCGCTTGTTCATTTCCAGCCCCTCCCAATAATTTGTCTACGCGATCCACAACATGACGAACCCGAGCACCAGGGAGACAGCAAACTGTTTGATTGCTGGGATCTGGGTGACAAATCACCCTGTCTACCTTCCTAATAATAGAGTCCCCTACAACCAAAATCTGTCTGTTGTTCTTCCTATTCTGCCCTCCCTCTCCTCCAGTAGAGCTGTTCGCCCGGCTGTTAGAGGGAACAGCTCTATCTGGCATTGCCATTCCTGAATGGACATCCCCAACAGTTTCACTCAATCCGGCAAATCTGTTGGTGTTTGCCAATTCAGAACTGGCCTGCCTCCTCCTGTTCCCCCTGCTTCCCCTTGTAACTGTAACCCAGCTACCTCCCTGGACATCCTCACTAGCCCCAGCTCCACCCTCCATGCTAGGCCCAGCTCCACCCTCCATGCTAGGCCCAGCTAAACTGTGCTCAGTGAGCACCAACCCCCTTTCCAGTGGAGCAATATCACTAAGTGCTGCAATTCTCCTCTCCAGATCTCCAATTTGAGCTTCCAGAGAGGCAACATGCTCACACCTCTCACAGAGGTATGGACCCTGGATCATCTGTTCCAGTATTGCATACATATGACAGGATGTACACTGAATAAGGTTGCCCCTGGACTGACTCATAATTATTATTATTATCTACAAAATTTCAGTGGGAAAAATAAAGAATATAAAATAATATATTTATCCAAAGTTATCCTCCTTTGCACTATAAATCTGCCCTCCCTTTTCTTTGAAGTCCCTCCTTTTATTTAAACTCCTAGGCTTTTACTAGAATTGCACTTGATACTGAAAATGTTTGCAATCTCACAAGATCCCCTTCTCCTGTTTATATTAACTTCTGCCTTCTCACCTGGGCACAATTAGTGCACTCTGCAATTTATCAGCCTTTACTTGTAAGGTAAATCCACTTGTAAACAGGCCCCAAACCAGCTCACAAACCTTTTATACAAGTTAAACAATCAAGCCACACCCCTCTCACCTGGGCACACTTAGTGCACTCTGCAGTTTATCAGCCTTTACTTGTAAGGTAAATCCACTTGAAAAATTACCTACAAAAACAACGGATTTATCGTGGTTATTGTTCCATGGGAAAAGGTATGTAAGACAGAACTTAAAATATAGAAACATGGATGACAGGAGTTTTCCGAGAGACACCTGTCATGACATAGATGATGGAGCATTTACGTTTATATTGCCAAAGTTCTGTAGCCGTTTGGAATAAGATTGCTGATTTTTTTTTTTATTCCAGTCTTTAAAAATCAATGTTATTCTCATATAGCTTATGGGTTGTTTTCAGAAAATATATCTGCCTTTCATCACAGAACACTAAGGCTAGTAAACATACTATCAGTCCTATTAAATTCGGATGCATTACAGAACTATTGGATTGAACCAGGCCGCGAGTTACCGGCCGGAGATGTAAGCCTGTATACCATTCTTGCACACGTTGGACATGCGGACGTGAAAATGATCAATTAGTCAAACCGTAGTTACTGGTTTAGATGGAGCCAATGGGAACTTAGATCGTCATCATTACGTCACCGTAAAATGGAGATTAGATTTCAATCTTTAAATAACTGCTTGAGGCCCAGGCAATCCATTGGGCAGATGAGGCCTTGTCCAAATTGTGGCAGGTTGACATCAACCTAAGTATTGAAGTCTCTCAAGATGAGCCACCTGGGGTATTCCAGAACTAAACTTGCAACAAGATCTGTGATTTATTGCACAAACGTCTTTCCATCTCCAGAAGGACAGCAGAGAGAAAGAGGGTGAGAGTAAGAGGGTGAGAGAGAGGAGTGAGAGAAAGAGGGTGAGAGAGAGGGGTGAGAGGAGAGGAAGGAGAGGATGGGGGAGAGGAGGTGGAGAGGCGAGGGGGAGAGGAGTGGGGGGAGAGGAGGTAGGGGGAGGTGACAAGGGGGGAGAGGGGGAGGGCTCAACCCAGGACCTGTAGTACTCTGATTGCATATGCACTGGACAAAATACATTTTGTTTCCAGAAAATAAAACAGATTATAAGTGCTATAAATTAATAATATTAATGCCACCAGAAGGATTGCCCTGTATTTTATTTTATAACATGATTAGCTGACTTAGGCCTCCATTTTTTTGCTCTAGTAAGCAGAAATCATAGTAAAGTGTAGTTGCAAATCCCTTCTGAGCTATCACATCACATACCTAAATCTAACCTCTGGATGCTCGTAATGTCCCTAATATTATAAGCTCCATGTACCTATCCCATTGGCATTCTGAAAATAGCCATCACCGAGGAAGTCAGACCTGAGCACTGAGACCTGAGATGTTCCCTCTTACGCCTTTCTAAGTGTTCAGAATTTGCAAAAAGCCTCTGGGTACCTTTAAGCACTGTTAAAGGCATGACGAAAGGCCTTAGGGAAGCCTGAATTCCTCATTAAGGAGCCACTATTGGTAGAAATATGCTTTTAAAGAGGGATAAAATAAAGTATGGGTAATATAGAAAACATTATCATAGTCAGAAATGTGGAAATCTAGAATGTATAACAGGCCAGTACGATGTGTTGATCTGGGAATATCATCTGTTGTCAATAATACATGTTATCATCACACACATAAACTGCAATGGTAACTTTGACAACATACAAGAGGATAGCAGAAATTGTTGAAGTTACATGGAATAAAGCAAGTGGTGTAATGCATGTCCTATAAAAGCACATTCACACTAAAAACCACAGTTATTTGACAACATCTGAGTGCTTTGAGGGCTGCTGCAAGTGGAATTGTAAGATGTAAGTCACTGGAAATTGCTTCTAAAACCCAAGCAAATAGAGATTTGGCCGGGCATTCTGATTTTTCATTAAACTGGGTATTGTCAATCTATGTATCTTAAGAGTGAAAATCCCTGTATGGAAACTCATAACTTTATGAGCGTAAAGTGTACTGGGTCTGATGTGATACAGCTTGGAGTCAAGGAGTAAGGGTTTTCTTAGATGTTACTGGCACTGTTTATTTTTGGCTACAATAACAAAACAATCCTTTATAAAACATAACTTTTATTCCATATACTGTGTTAAATAAAGGGAAAAATGGAATACTTAACACAAGTGTGCCCTGGTATTGTTATAATAAATGAATGCACTGGATGTGTCTGTCCCCAGGATACGTTGATGTGTCTTTAAAGCAATGATTATTGTCTATAAGATCAATTTTTGCTTTATAACCTCTTGCTACATGATGTTTTCCAGCGTGAATGAGGGCACTGAAGTCACAGTAGGGATGCAGAGCATTGACTAGAGCTGTAATGAACTGAAATCCGTTTTGAGCTTGTTGAATACTCAAGGGTGCCTTTCTTTATAATAACCTTTAGGCTTTTCAGTTGTAGTTAATGTAGCTCATGATTTATTTATTCAAATATTGCTTTAAATGTTCCAAAATGCTGGACACTCCACTATCTTCAGCAGTACGCTTCCTAGAAACTGGATGAAGAATGATATAAAGCATAACTGGAGCAATATGCTGTTTAACTGTTTACGTTGCATATAAATTGTTCTGTATATCTCCATCATATGCTCTCCATGAACTTATTGGCGGCAGCCAGCTCCGTCATTGCTGAAATCAAATATATCCTTCAATTATAACCTTCAACTATCCCAATAATCTAAGAGGAGCTTATTTTTGCCCTCTGTAAGCTGCATTTGGATTATTGGGTAGCTGAAGGTTATATTTGATTTAAAAAACAGTGGAAAAAAAGGCATCACCGACTTGAAATCCTGTTTTTAAGCACTGAATATTTGTTTTAAAGACAACGGCCTACTCTACGCTTTTCCTATATGTTCTGATTTATCTTCCTCTTAGTATTTTCCTCTTATTAATTCTTATATTTGAATTTCCCTGATACCCATTCTGTCAAGTACCATCTCTCTCAAATGTTCAATTACATTTTAAACATTATTTTAAATTAATAACCATATTTAATAACTGTCCAATGTACTCTACACAATACCATGGGCAGTACTATCGGTTACTAAACAAAATGAAATATGTTAAAATTGTTTTTGACTTGTATTTGTCCTGTATAGTGCTTCAGAAGTATGTGCATTACAAATAAAGCATAATAATAATAATAATAATAATAATAATAAAATCTGATATTTAAGATCTACAGCCTTATTAAATTGCAATTCGGTAGATTTAAAAGGGCTCTATTTAAGCAGACATCATATTTTATTTACAGAAGTTTTTAGTTAGTGAAGACCTTGCTTTTGGATAGAAGTTCACTAACTAAAAACTTCTGTAAAAAAAATATGGTATGTGCTTAAATAGAGCCCTTTTAAATTTACCGAATCGCAATTTAAAAGGGCTGCTAATGTTTTGAAGCACACCATTGGATAAATCACATTATTCCATGATTATTGGCATCTACAATACTCCATATAAGCAAAAACAAAAATGACTCTCTTCAGGGTACTCGGGGCAAGATCAAATACTTTTTCAGAAAAAAAATGTGCCAAGTTTGAAAAGCCAAAAACACACCAAAAACATTCATAAATTTAATTTGGAGTTCAGTTGGAATGTTTTATTATTTTAATCAAAGATGAAGAATGCATCAAAATGTAACAGGGGCACGAGGTGGTATTTAGAGCTACACAATGGGTGAAGTTTAAATAATTTAGCAGCTACTTTTGTAATAATTCAGTAGAAATATACATAATATGGCCCCCATTTAATTCCAAGCCTGTAATTACCTTCATACAGCCCGTTTGTCTGCAGGTTAGAAATGTGCTACAGTTACAGATGTATTTCATTGCTCAAGCCCACAATTACAGGCTCACAGCCCCAACAGGCAAACTATGAACCCCATAAGTAGCATTTCAGGCCATGATTATGATCAAGTGAGCAAGCCCGTAAGTTACAATTTAGACAGAGCCAATAGTAAATGAGACCGTCATCATAACGTCAGCAAAACATGGAGTTTAGACTACAATAAAATAGTGTTTAGAAGTTTGATTTGCAATCCATAATAATTAATACATCTTCTGTTCTAGTCCACGTGGATGGCCTGATATGCATTAACCCCTTGATTCCTGGGATCAATATAACACGGAAATAAAACATTAAAAAATATATTTTATTATTGCAGATTTACGAGCATGAGACTGTTGTACAATTAATTCTAATGTCTTTCATAGTTTTCCCAGTATTCTAAAGTACAGTAATGTGTTTGTTTGTTTTTACAGTGTTACGAACAAATGTTTAACCCACTTGCGAGTCCTATCTAGTACTCATAGAATTTTTTGATACATTTGCCATTTACAGGTTTGAAGGCAATTGCAGGCTTGGTTAATTGTTGCAAGTAAATATGGATTTTGCGTCTTTAGCACTGGTAACATTTACGGGCTTGAAACATCAAAGGAGGAGATAGGACGGAGTTAGGTTTTTAACAACCACAGTGATTTTGAGCCTGTAACTCACAAATGGATTGCGAGTTGCAAAAGAAGCCAATTAGCTCTCTGTAACTTTTATTGGCTCCATTATGGGCTCATGAAATTTGATATTTTGGACAATTAAATAGCGGCCTATGTTAGGATTGTTAATGGGGGTTTAATTTGTCCATGTAAGAACAGACATGTAAGTCTATCTATTAAAACACATGGGGCCCCATTCAATTAGAAGCTCGCAACTCGCTCGCCGTCTGCGGCATGTATGCAAGTGAGTTGCGGGCTCTTGTTCCCTTATGTTTCTGATGCTATTCAATTGCCGTGGGACGAGACTCGCTGCCTGAGATACGAAATCGGAAACCCAGGTTTCCATAGTAAACAGAGCAAGGCTTGCGAATGCAAGCCCGTAGCTATGGCTTACTGCCATCCAATAGAAATTGAGACCGTCATCATGACCGCAATGAAACCTGCGGGTGCTCCTGATATGTAACCCTGCTGCAGGGGTCCCGATCGGGATCCCCGCAGGGTCACCACACTTACCCCATGAAGCAGGGGTCCTGACATCAGTGTCCCCATAGGGTAAGAGGGGGTAAACAGGGTAGAGGGGATGTTAATAGGGTATAGGGGGAGTTAAAGGGGTAGAGGGGAGGTTAATAGGGTAGCGTAGGAGTTGGGTAGGTAGTGTAGAGGTTAATAGGGTAGGGTAGGAGGGGGTTTATTTGATAGGGGTTATTGGATACATTTTGGTTTAAATAGGTACAGTTAGGGTTAAAAAGGCCCAGTTAGGCTTAACTAGGTACAGTTAGAGTTATTAGTTTCAGATAGGGTTAAATAGGACTAAATAGGGTTATTGAGTCCAGATAGGGTTAAATAGGACCTGATAGTATTAGGTGGTTAGTAATTAGATATTGTAAATGGTTAAATAGTGTTAATTACTTAGATAGGGTTAACTAGTTAGAGGGGGTTATTGCTTAGAGGGGGGTTTATTACTTAGAAAGGGTTTAATTAGTTGGAGGGGGTTTATTACTTAGAGGTTGGGTTATTACCTAGATGGGGTTCATTTAGATGTATTAGTTTATTGGGATGGCTAATGCTAGTGCTTAGACTTAGTGTGATGTGGTTCCTGGAGGACCCTCATGGCACTTATAGTTTTATTGTGAGGGTTAATTATTGTACCATAAATATCTATATAGTCCCTTAGGGGACAGATGGGGTTAATTAGTGGCTCATGGGGCTCTGTATAGAGCCCCATGAGTGATGGGGTTAAGTAGGGGTTTTGTGGGGCATTGCATATAGCCCCATGAGTGATAGGGTTAATTAGGGGGTCACGGGAATGTGACAAAAATTCCATATTTAAACTAAGTTCCATATTTTTTGTATTAAAGTGTGTCAATATTTTCATTTTAAAGGTCTTTCTTTCTTCCGTGTTTTTAAAATGACCTCTGAGTATTTTCATTTTCAGGTTCTGGATGGAGTGGTTATTTTGTGAAAAGTTGTGTCCAACTGGCGTACAGTTCCTGTCATCATTGTGATTTCTGATTGAGAGCCTGTGCAGATTCACCCTTAAATGTGGTTTCTGGCTGGTTTCTCCAATGTTGCATCCCCTTTCACATACAGTACATTGTATTATTTAGACTACATTGGATGATGTGCATAATTATGAGCCTCTGAGGCTACAGTTCTTGTTGTTATGCATGGCTTTGTCCTCTTTGCAGTAATGTTGACATAATTTGCAGTGATTTTTGTTGCAAGGTTTGGTGCCATTCTCTCTGTGGTGCTGTTCATTGGCCAATCTTCTGTTCACCAATGTTTATCTCACATCTGGTGGTTGTCTAAAAGCAGGAATGGGAGGTTTGGGAAATATATGTTTCAATTCTGCATCATCTGTTAGTTGTGGTTGTAGATCCTTAAATATTTTACGTATTCCTCAGAGGTCATTTTAAAAACACACAAGAACCCCTTGAAATGAAAATGATAAAACACTTTAATACAAAAAATACGGGACTTAATGTAAATATGGAATTCTTGTTGCATTATCTTAACTTCTTATAACCTTCTATGTTCCTGATATGATTTTAGTTTTTTCTCTGATTTCTTTGTGGTCTGCTTCTTAGTCTCCTTACAGTTTAATGGTACCTTAACCCCGTATTATGTGCAAATGTCTATGACCTTGTTTATTTACTCTGATTAACACTCATGCAGTCTTCTTCACAGCTGAACAGAACACTTTTTTTTTTAAGCCTGTATCAGTATTGCTCCGGACTTGAGAAAGAGAGGAAGCTCTCAAAAGCTTGTCAAATGTTTATGAAATTGATGACCAATAAAAAAGGTATCACTATATAGTGCAATTCTCTGAATACTCATGGCTACCTCACTCTTCATTATATATATATATATATATATATATATATATATATATATATATATATATATACTGAATAATTACTAACTTTTGGTAGAGCACCCTTTCAGATACTTAGTACCTCAAAGCTATTACTTAGCAAGTTTTATTGCCTATGTCACTACATTTAATTAGACATTATTATATTCTTATCTACTAGCGACAAGTCAAAGAAGGTTTGACAGAGTCAAAAAATGACGATCAATAAAAGAAAGTGTTGAAATGCTGTTTGCCACACAATGTGAGTGTACTGTGTGTCTCAACTATATAGACCCCTCTAACAAACTAATGAACACATGTAATAACACTATAAGTTCCATGAGGGTCATCCAGGACCCTCATGACCCAAAGTTTTAAGCACTACACCATTTTAACCCAGTCACTTATGGGGGTCTATCCAGAACCTCATAAGCCTCCATTTAACCCCATCAGTCCCATAAGGGTATATTATGACCATTATGGGCCTGTTACAACTCAACATTAACCACATAAGTGCCATGACGGTCCTCAAGGACCAATATTACACTAAGTATAAACACTACACTGCACTATACCCCCCCAATAAAACATTAAATATCAACTAAACACCCTCTACACTAACCTATTAATGCCTACACTACCTACCTACCCCCTAATAACCCCCTCCCCACCAATGAAATTACAGAAATCAAAAAAACAAAAGTCATCAAAAATCTAAAATCTACATTACATAAAATTAAAAAAATTAAAAATCACCAAAAATAAAAAATGTACATTACAGAAAAAAAAACCTAAGTCAAAAAATAAATAAAAGGAACATTACAGAAAATAAAAAAATACATTACAACCCCCCCACTACAGGAAAAAAAATTACACACGTGAAAAGGAAAGACATATAATACATACAATACAATACAATTAAATACAATACAATACACTACAAGTAAATACAATACAATTAAACACAATACAATTAAATATAATACAATAAAATTAAATACAATACAATACACCCCTATCTAATATACACCCCCCTATCTAATATACAATACTATCTATCTAATATACATCCCCCTATCTATCTAATATACAATACATGCTATCTCTATATAGCAAACCTAATTCTAAGCTAAAATAAAATAATTAATACCACTTACCTTTGAGATGTTTCTTCAGATCACCAACCTAGGGTAAAATAGATTAAAAAAATTACTACAACATGTTTACATAAAATAAATAAACATTCTAAACATTCAAAATATTCTACTCACCCTTCCAGCATGTCCCGTTCATCTTTGCTTCTCCGGCGCGGCCCCTGTTAAAAAAAAACACTACATTAGTTCACATACATAAACATAAAACAAAGTGAAATAAACACAATCTACATTGTACTTACCACCCCGTGTTCTGCTCCGGAAGCATCCGTGCGTAACAAAAAAAAAAAAAAAAAAAAAACGACACACATACGCCCTGGCGGATGTCTCCGACGCTAATGAGCTTCCTACGGAGTGTTCCAGAATAAAATTGGCAATGGCAGCTTCTGATTGGCGGAAAACGCTGTCTATCAAATTCAGCCAATGAGAAGACGCCAATTGTGAACCAATGAAAAAGGGATACACCCCAAAATACCATGCTGATTGGATAACACACCTGTAAATCTTTATTTGAACCAATCCTAAGGCTTTATTGCCATCAGCCAATCACAATGGAATATACCCCCACGTACTGATTGGTGAAGACATCTGCGCCTTCCCATTGGCTGTAATATTGATTGACATTAACAATAGCCAATGAGAATGCGCAAATCCTTCACCAATCAGTACGTGGGGGTGTATTCCATTTTGATTGGCTATTGTCAGTGCAACCAATCAGAATGCGCAGATGCTCCAACCAATCACCCTGTGGGGGTGTATTACATTGGGATTGGCTGAAGGCATCAGCGCCTTGTGATTGGTTTAAATAAAGATTGACAGGTGCATTATCAAATCAGAGTGTGATTTTAGGGTGTATCCCTTTCTGATTGTCTCACACATTGGCGCCTCCTGATTGGGTGAATTTGATAGACAGCGTTTTCAACCAATCAGAAGGCGCCGTTGTCTATTTTCTTCCGGAAAAGTCTCCGGGAGCCTCATTAGCGTTGGGGATGTCCGTAAGTGCGGATGTGTGTTCTTTTTTTTTTTTTGTGCGCGGTTCCAGGGAAGAGGAGGAGGCCGGGGCATAAGAGGAGGAGGCCGGAGACATTGTGGGGAGGTAAGTACAATGTAGATTATGTTTATTTTATTTAGTTTTTATGTTTATGTATGTGTATTAATGTTATGGTTTTTTTTACAGGTGCCGCGCCGGAGAAGAGTAAAAGAATAAGGACGGGACATGCTGGAATGTTGAGTAGAATACTTAGAATGTTTATTTATTTACTGTAAATGTGTTGCACTAATTTATTTTTAAATTTTTTCTTTAGGTGGCTGATCTGAAAGGACATCTTCAAAGGTAAGTGGTCTTAATTATTTTATTTTAGCTTAGAATTAGATTATTTTATATATAGATTGCATTTATTGTATGTTAGCTAGGGGTATGTGTTTATATAGATAGCATAGCATATATTGCATATTAGATTGTGTTATTTATTTAGATAGATTGGTGGATATATATTAGATATATTGGGGGATTTATATTAGATAGATAGTATTTATTGTATATTACATAGATTGTGTGATGTATATTATATAGATAGGATGTATATTAGATTATGGTATTTATTTAGATAGATTGGGGGATGCATATTAGATAGATAGGATGTATTGTATATTAGATAGAGGTATATTGTATTGTATTTTATTGTATTGTATTTAATTGTATTGTATTGTATTATATTTTATGTACTGTATTGTATGTATTATATGTATTTCCTTTTCAGGTGTGTAATTTTTTTTTCTGTGGTGGCGGGGGGGGGGGTTGTAATGTGTTTTTTATTTTCTGTAATATTCCTTTTTTATTTTTTGTGACTTAGGTTTTTTATTTAATGTAATGTAGATTTTTTATTTTTGGTGACTTTAGGCTTTTTTGTTTTCTGTAATTAGAGTGGTGGGGGGTTATTAGCGGGTAGGTAGTGTAGGTAGGTAGTGTAGGTGTTAATAGGTTAGTGTAGAGGCTGTTTAGTTGATATTTAATGTTTTATTGGGGGGGTATAGTGCAGTGTAGTGTTTATACTTAGTGTCATGATGGTCCTTGAGGACCGTCATGGCACTTTTGGGGTTAATGTTGGGTTGTACCAGGCCCATAATGGTCTTAATATACCCTTATGGGACTGATGGGGTTAAATAGAGTCTTATGAGGGTCTGTATGGACCCCATGAGTGACAGGGTGAATTAGCGGTTTATGGGGGTCTGTATTGACCCCCATGAGTGAGGGGGTTAATTAAGTGATTTTGGGGGTCTGTATTGACCGCCATGAGTGACAGGGTTAATGAAAGGCTTATGGGGGTCTGTATTGACCCCCATGAGTGACAGGGTTAATGAAGAGATTATGGGGGTCTGTATTGACCCCCATGAGCGACAGGGTTAATGAAGGGCTTATGGGGGTCTATATTGACCCCCATGAATGACAGGGTTAATTAGTGGTTTATGGGGGTCTGTATTGACCCCCATGAGTGAGGGGGTTAATTAAGTGTTTATGGGGGTCTGTATTGACCCCCATGAGTGACAGGGTTAATGAAGGGCTTATGGGGGTCTATATTGACCCCCATGAGTGAGGAGTTAATTAAGTGCTCATGGGGGCCTGTATTGACCCCCATGAGTGACAGTGTTAATGAAGGGCTTATGGGGGTCTGTATAGACCCCCATGAGTGACAGGGTTAATGAAGGGCTTATGGGGGTCTATATTTACCCCCATGAATGACAGGGTTAATTAGGGGTTTATGGGGGTCTGTATTGACCCCCATGAGTGAGGGGGTTAATTAAGGACTTATGGGGGTCTATATTGACCCCCATGAGTGACAGGGTTAATTAATGGTTGATGGGGCTCTGTATAGAGCCCCATGCGTGATAGTGTATATTTTTTATTTTCTTAACAGGTCCTTTAAGGACCTTTACGGTCCTTTAAGGACCCGTAACGCAGGATTTTTGAATTTTCATTGCAGCAGGGGTACATGATCGCATGCGATCGGATCCCCCACTGTGATGGTTAATGTGGGGTTAATGCAGGTCTCCGAGCTTATGTCGGATCCCGTGGGGTTAATGTGGGTTTCCGAGCTTATCTCGGATCCCTTCTTGGGTAAGTTGTTGGCTGCCATTTTTTCTCTCAATTAGGGGATTTTCGTGTGTCTGAACTCGGGACTTCACTTCCCTTTGCTATGGGTAAGCTTTTTATGTATTTTTTGTGAGTATTTGGTGTGTTTTGACTGTTTTTAGGTGAGCACGGTTCGGCCGTTATGGTCGTGGTTTTCGTGCGTGTGGGTGTTTGTTCCGTTAAGGTTGGTTCCGAGGCCGTTTTTTTTTCCTAAGTCGTGCATGTGTGGCTGGGCAGTCCTGGGCTTTGAGCCTTGTTTTCGTTTTTTTCGGCGGCCATTTTTTCTCTCGCATAGGGGATTTTCGAATGTCTGAACTCGGGAATTTGGACTTAAATGGAGGTGTAACTTAACTTTCAGAGGTCCTGGATGCCCCCCCCCTTGCTTTATTTAAGCTTTTTATGTATATTTTGTGAGTATTTGGTGTGTTTTGACTATTTTTAGGTGTGCGCGGTTCGGCCGTTATGGTCGTGGTTTTCGTGCGTGTGGGTGTTTGTTCCATTAAGGTTGGTTCCGAGGTCGTATTTTTTTGCTAAGCCTCGTTTTCGGGTTTTTTGGCGGCCATTTTTTTCTCTCGCTTAGGGGATTTTCGTGTGTCTGAACTCGGGAATTTGGACTTAAATGGAGGTGTAACTTCACTTTCAGAGGTCCTGTATGCCCCTTCTGGCTATGGTTAAGCTTTTTATGTATATTTTGTGAGTATTTGGTGTGTTTTGATTGTTTTTAGGTTCGCGTGTTTCGGCCGTTATGGTCGTATTTTTCGTGCGTGTGGGTGTTTGTTCCGTTAAGGTTGGTTCCGGGGTCGTTTTTTTTTCTAAGTCGTGCGTGTGTGTGTGTTTTTAACCACGTGTGAGGCGCCTTTGAGCCTCCGCCCCTGCAAATGCGAACCCTCGCGAATGCAGTTCCTGCAAGCTTGCTTTGTGAGCTCGCAAAGCGTGACGACAATTTGTAGTTTGACAACTATTATATGTGATAGCTCTTGGAAAATAGGGCATTTATATAAATAACCGAAGCCTTTATGATATGTCTGCAAAGAATGAATAGTACTAGATCAGTGCTTTCCATCTGGTGGCCAGATACATTTGGGACATTTAAAACACTTGGGAAATCATGGATAGATAGATAGATAGATAGATAGATAGATAGATAGATAGATAGATAGATAGAGGGATAGATAGATAGATAGATAGATAGATAGATAGATAGATAGATAGATAGATAGATAGATAGATTGATAGATAAATAGATTGTTTTTAGATAAACCTTTTTATATTATTTATATTATTACTTTATTATTGAATTATTATTTTAAATTGAGTCACTAGCCAATAAACCTGACCCCAAACAAAATAAATCAGACAGTACTGTACTACAATAATTGCATTTTATTTTCACAGATCATTAATTATCATGACTACTTTCCTAAATGTTTTGATGCTGAATCATTGTGCCCTCTACACGAACATATGCCCCTGTCCCATTCAAGTTCATGGTAATGTTATCCTTAATTAAATTCTTTCTCACCCACTTCTATAATATTTCATAGTGATTTATTAGGAAACTGTTCTCAGAGCAGACATGAGGGTGTTGTGCATGTTTAATGAATATTATTTGTCATTCTCTAGAAAACCTTTAATCACAATAAAAAAGAACTAAATACAAGGTCATAAAGTAATGTTTAATTATTGATGTTGTTTCCAAACTTGTAAAATATCCACTAAAATATGTAAAACTAAATATTATAATCTGAAACTTGTTACATTTAGGTTGAAAAAAAATAAAAATGATGATATTCCTGTTATGCTGCTATTAACTTTAAAAAAGTATATTTTTTAACATGAAAACACTCTAAAATAAAATATATTAAACTTGTTCTATATTGCTTGCAGGTTGTCCATTAACTGGTAGAGGGACCAGTAGCTTTCTACCGACAGAGACTAATAATTGCTGAAATGTACATCCGGGTTTCTGGTTCTCCCATGAGACTGAAACTTGTCTAATATTTCAATTATGACTTGCAATCAGATATGCTTCAGGAGATTTTTAAATTGTAATGGCACAATCCCCCTTCTGGATCGCTACTTTGTTGTGCTGAAGGGGCTTATGTACCTCAATGTAGCTGTGAGCTATACCGTGTAGGGTCACCCAAGATGGGCAGGACATAGCAGAGATGTCAGACAACTCGATGTCTACTGGAGAAGAAACTGGCAAACCCACCCCAATATATTTGCCAAGAAAAGCTTATGTATATATGGTCATGGAGAGCCAGACATGACTAACAAGTGGCACAAGTAGACTATAAGCTGAGCCCTGAATGGGCCCTATCAAAGGGGCACTCTATTAAGTTATGTCCTTTCTCAACTGCGTGTCTCTCACATCTGGCAATTAAATGAACCATGTTCTTACATGGTTTATGCACTTATGCAGATGTAAAGGATTGAGTACTCCATTTACACATGCATTTTTACATTGCCAGAATGCAACTATGCTTGTGTGTATGGATCACACATGGTCAACTTATTGCACCCAAAGAACTAGTTAGTACCAACCTTCATATTGGGATGAAATGGAAATGTAACATAATTGCAGAGGCTGAAAAAAGGCTTTAGTCAATCAAATTCAATCTTTTTAAAATGTGCTCTTGTACACAACCCTATATGTCCTTTTTATTCATGACCATAACTTGACACATTTTTAAATGTATTTGTTTAATATGTTGCCACCACCTCCTTTGGTAATGAATTCCATACACTTTTTTTTAATAAAATGTCTGTGTAGATTCATCCCTAAGTGCAGTTTTTGGCTGGTTTACCCAATGTAGCAGCCTTTCTCACATGTATTACATTGTTTAAAATGCAACCTCTAGTATTTTTAAGAATGTTATGCCTCTGTTGGACCCTGGAGGAATTAATGTCACTTTGGTAAAGGTTTATGTTTGTGCAAGAGGGGAGTTTACAATTCTGGAGGAGCAAGTAACCTGCTTCTGATCATGTTCAGGGGTCAAGGTAGGTGTCACTCTCAAAAGATTCAATTACATAACGAATCCTTCTCGCTTTTCCCTTTTTCCCCACTCATAGATAAGATAAGCACATATCTCAAAGATGAAGTATTGAAACCAGAAAAATTAAATCTTCTACATAAAAATCTGATTTTAACCAAAAAGTTTCATGTTTATGTCTTGCATAGCTGCAAATGTTGATATTGTGCCACATGCTTCTCAAACATCTTGAACTAAACTGATATTTTAAGATTCAAAATGGAAGACAACACAGAGAACCACTGCTTTGTTCAGATTTGTCCACTGGCAATCATTTTGTTTCAGAAATATTGAACGGTTATATATACCTATTATGGGACTCATTTTATGATATGTCTTCCAAATTGTTAGTTCATACATTGCTAGAATATTTATTTTATTTTACTGCAAAACAATGTTTTTTTAATGAAAAATATTGCTCCACATCAAAGTAAAATTCAATACTTGGGTCTGTATAAACACCACAGGTGTAAGCCTCCCAATGGCTTTGCTAGAACATGTATAATTTAATTAACTTCAAGGTAGATACTAGTCAATCTAATTAGTACTGCAAATCTTGTACATTTCTTTGGTGAAAATAAGCACCAACCGGGTGATTGACAGTTCATTCATTGACAGTTTATTTAATTGTAAGAACTTTTATTTGGTATTCTGCCAAGTATACAGAGTAGATTTAAAAAATCACAGCATAAAACAATATTTCAGAATATTATAATCATATAAGGTATTTTACTTTTTACTTTTTCTTAAAGGGACAATTAATTCAGCACCATTTGGAGTACAGCACTGTGAAGATCCCATAAAAGCATGTTGAAATACTTTTTTGAACTTTTGAAATACATGCATTTTTCACTGAGAAATCAACTCAAATAAAATTTGTATTTACACGTGTAACAGACTGCCCACAGACTGATCAACATCTTTTTCGTTACGGCACCAATCAGGTTGCAAAGTTGTGTCCAACATTTAAGACATCGGTAATGCTATGTCAGACTACCTGCATTCCAAGTTTGAAGTGAGCAGGTTCTATTTTTCCCCACAGGTAAAATATTCAGGTTTCTGCTCTCTTGCCTCTCTGGATTTTGAGCAATACAGACCACTGCAGGGGTGTTAATGCTATGTGCTCAGTGGGTGCTTGGTGCAGCTCCTTGCAGTGATCCTATCAGACAAAAAATTAACCCTTACCACATCTGTTTGAGCAGGCATGGAATGAAGCAAGTGTTTCAATTGCTATTTTGACAGCCTTATTAATTATCCTTGGTGGCTTAATCAGGTTTTTGAATCTCCCATAGAAGCCTATCAAGTGTAATCTACCACTTACCAAGAGTTAAAATCTGGTCAGGACCATAGCTTGGCCCTGGGACTGGGAGTGAACTGGGTATCAAGGTGGCACTTAAAGTGGTGCTAAACCCAAACAATTTTTATTAGCCAAATTGCATATTTATACCTCAAAACACATCACACCGATAAAATAACTGTTCAGAAATTGCAAAAACCACCCAGAGCTCTTTAGGCTCACAATACCTGGTAAAAAGAGCTTTGGAAACCACATCATATAATAGCATAAACCCACAAATGTTATGGTCCTTTTAGAAGCTCTTAAGGCCATTATAAAAGCCCTCGGTTTAGGTAAATCAATGTCCATCAATGTCTGGTTGCCATTACAAAAAGGTCCATGAGTCGAGGGGGATATAACAACTCCATTCTTTGGTCTTCTTCACTTGGTGGTACTAGACTTTTACCAGTTCTCCAAACATTCAAAAGTTCTTTGAAAGTTCACTTGTTTAGAGAAGTACACCACCTACTTCCTTAAATAAGTCATTTACAGTTCCATATATGATTTTCCTTTTCCTCTATGATGTTTTACTGATCCATCCAGCAGTCCCCTTACCTAGATTTTAGACTGTAAGCTCTCCTAAGAGCATGGCCCTCACCAAATCATATACCAATGTGTCTTATTTATACATTCTTTAAAATGTCTGTAAAAATTGTATCCTTCCATCCATTTGTTATACCATGTATTAATCCTTGTATGGTGCATTACAAAAAAAATACAGTAATATTAATAATAACACCATAGTGGTACATAGTCTGCTGGTGCTCTTAAAATAAAATATAATAAATATATATAATATTAATAATATACTTCTTACCAGTATGTTCCCAACATTCAAAGCAGATTAATGTAGCTTTAAAGAAGAATCTTGATTTTTGGAAATTAATGTGTGAAGCTCCCTTTTATTGTATCTTTCTGCAGTTAATATTTCACATGCCTGATTATGTCACCTCCCGCAAATTATAAAATGTAATAGTGCTGCTTCACAAGTGGCTTCAATCAGTTATTTCATCTGTTCCAATGTATCTCTGTAGAGCTCTGTTAGAAAATAAAATTGCTGTCCTTTTGTATTGAACCTATTAAAGGAGATATCCCACATATAGCTAAATAAATCAGTTACAGAATTAGTGTAATGCTTAAAACATGATTTTTACTTTATTCATATGACAGATGATCAGCACCCACGAAATTATGAGTGGCAATGTGGTCAGATATAAAATGTACAGTTATAAATAGCTTTTCTATTTAGCTTTAATACCTTAAAGGAAACCTCAACAGTTACATCATTTATAGCATTATATGTTTCAGCTATTTGTATTTTGTTTTCAAACATTTTTCTAATTTAATCTTTTGCATATAACCTCTTGTACATGCAGTTTCTCTCATTCTCTTTTGCCTATGAAACACTTATTTTCTATAGACCAAAAACCTAATAGCTCACCCTTCTATAGTTGATAAGTAGTTAAACTGATTTTTGAGACACCAGATTTGTCCTGACAGCTAGATTGTGTTTAACAAGCTTGTGAAATGAGTGAGCTGCTGGCAGGGCCAGCTCAAACATATGGGCAACATGATGGCCAAACATGGTGCCAATCATGAAAGACTCCGTCAAAGGGGTATCTTTTTTTGCATATTACTTGAAGCTCAAATCAAAACAGAGTGCCATGTCCTATAGAAAGCATGCATGTATTGGAATAAGACATATTATTATTTAAGCTGTATTTTATTTTATTTTTATTATTACTAGTATTACTTTTTGTTCAAGAAATAAATATGTGAATTTACAAAGAAGAAGGCACAATGGAAAACCAGGGGTGTATAGAAACTAAAAAAAATCTGGGAGGAAACATCTGACTGTATACACAGACCACTTAATAGGTTCTATACATGTTTTCCATACACACACATCTCAGGTTTGTGGAATTTAGACAGCCACTAAACCTGAGACAACCATTGGTCAGCAGAAGATTGGCCAATTAACAGCATTATAGAGACAATGGTACAAAAACCTTGCAATAAAATTTGCTGCAAGCTATGTGCAACAAGATCTATAACATTGCCAGGTCATATTCATGTACAATTGTAGAGAGGACGCAGTCACATATCAGTAAGACCTATAACATCAGAGTCTTCTATTCATGCACCTCCTCTAATGGGGTTTACATTATACAATGTACTGTATGTGAGAGGGGCTGTTACATTGGGGAAACCAACATAATGCATCTAAGGATGAATCTGCACAGACTTTGGACACAACTTTACCCAGAATAATTATTCCTTCTGAAACCTGAAAATCAAATTTCAAAACCATACAGGAAAGAAAGACAATTGTAATGAAAATGAAAAGTCTTCAGATTTAAAAATACAGGGCTTACTATAGACTTGGGATTTCTAACAAAAATATTTCTACCAAAATTTTTTTTATTGGTGTTCTTAACTTGTGAGAATATGTATGGCCCTATTAATTACTATGGTTTTCACTTATCTAAAACCTTATGCAGACATGCACACTTGAATGAATATATAAATAAATATTAAACCTGAAACAAACTAAAACCCAAACTTCCAAATTGGTATAAAAATCACATTAATATATAATTTGTTTAAAAAAATATTTTGACAACTTCCAAGCTAATAACAGAAGCAATAGCGGTCAAATAGTCCTTATCTACTGATATTTACAAGAATAAATGCTAAACATGCTTACACACAGAAAATAATAATGTTCTGAGCTTTAATGAGTAAGATAAACTTAGAAAATGTATATCTACAGGAATTCTGAATTGTAACAAGTTATTGAGTATCAACTTTTTTTTTAGACGTCAGACACAGATTTGCATTGAAAAAAAATTGATCTATACATAAAACACACACACTTTTTTCACTCCTACACACACCCACACACACAGGAGTGTGAAACGTTGAGTCTGTTCTTTTAACACTGATCTAAAAGAAGAAGGAATTGGGAAAAAATAGGTAATGTGGATGAGAACAGGCTGTTACAATTTCATATTGGCATAACTCAGTATGAAATGAATGTGCTTCTACCATGTACACAAGAATTTTGACAGATGTTTATTATAAAACAAATGCAGATAACATCAAATAAACAATTTTAAAGGATCACTGTAATGCATTTACAAGAAAAGCTCATATGTTTGTTTGTTGGCAGAGACTATTAAAACAGTATGTAGTTTTTACGTTTTTAACTTTTAAATTGTCAGTTTGTCCTCAAGCAGAGCTGCTTTTCTCCACCTCCTTTTACTTTATCAGGGTGTATGGTCAGCTCTACTTAGGGGCTGGTCCATCATGGGGCATGGAAACATCCTGGGCTGTGATATCACTTACCCACCCCGTGATGTCATTAGCTCCATCCACACTGTATACACAGAGTTTACAGTGGTATTGTACATGATTGCAGCTACCTATATGCCCAGCCCAGTGACAGTGGATGTATCCTCATAGCCCTAACCCCTTCACTGACTATGCTCAGTATTAACTGGAGTCTAACTGGACAGAATTTATTTTTTAGCCCAGCTTCCAGAGAAAGCTGACCATGCCTCCAGATAAGCACAGGCAGGAGGAGACAAGCAGCTCCGCTTGATGGAAAACTAACAAAATTACGATTTTTTTTTAACTTCTATGTATTTTAACCTGCATACTCTTTTAATAATCTATGCCCAACAAGTAAGCAAATCAACTTTACTTGCACATGCACTACAGTGGTCCTTTAAGATATATGCATTTAATATAAAACTCTTACATGGTAAAATAAAACTTTGCAATATCCACAGTTGCTGCACATACACACATAATAACACACATGTGGAGTATGAGTAAGAAAATGAGTAGTGGTCAGTTTCATAAGCTTTCAGCCCTTCACCCAGTCCAGGTCTGGAAGGATCTTTCATACATGAGAGAGAACTCTGTAAAGAAGAGCTCTGTTTTCATCCTAAGATTTATAAATTATTAACCCCCCCCAACAGTTATGCTTGATAGGGATAGATAACACTTAATTTATTTACAGAGAGTAAACATAGAACGATTTATGGAGTTGTCATATATGGAGCTCTCTCTGTTAGTACTCCATGTTGCTGCCATCCAAATAAAATTAAATAATGTTCAATCGGACTCATAAAACCAGTGATCTCTTACCTCCATTAAACTGGGGAGTAGAGTAGAGTAGAATAGTACTGCTAACTCATGGTTGTAGAATCTCTGTATTCTGACTTTCATAATTCAAAGTTGATCTTGACTTTAACCACACTGAAATGGTAAGTAGTTTTTCAAAACAGCCCAAAGAGGTTTTCCATTTTCTTGTATTTGTAATTTATATGTGCCGCAACATCTAAGTCCTCCCTGAGTGCTATATAGGCTTAAACCCGCTCTAATTGCTAAGAGTTTCTTATCTCACTGTGACACCTGTATGACTTTGCAATCCATGTTGTCGTATATTCTCTAAAACCATGCTGCGCAGTATAATCAATCAGAGACTTTATTAAGTTTATTGGAGGAACAGATAAATACACAGTCATTACATTACTGAGCAGAATTACAGTATATATGGCCCCCCCTTACCATTTTTCATGTTTTGTTACCTCACAACCTGGAATTAACATGGATTGTTTGAGGATTTGCATCATTTAATTTACAAAACATGCCCACAACTTGGAAGTTGTTTTTTTTTGTTTTGTGAAGCAAACAACAAATAGGACAAAATAACAGAAAAAGTAAATGTTCATAACTATTCACCCCCCTAAAGTCAATACTTTGTAGAGCCACCTTTTGTGGCAATCACAGCTCCAAGTAGCTTTGGATAAGTCTCTATAAGCTTGCCACATCTTACCACTGGGATTTTTGCCCATTGCTCCTTGCAAAACAGCTCCGGCTCCTTCAAGTTGGATGGTTTGCGCTTGTGAACAGCAATCTTTAAATCTGACCACAGATTTTCTATTGGATTGAGGTTTGGGCTTTGACTAGGCCATTCCAACACATTTACACGTTTCCCCTTAAACCACTCAAGTGTTGATTTAGCAGTGTTTTTGGGGTCATTGTCCTTCTGGAAGGTGAACCTCCATCCTAGCCTCAAATCACGCACAGAGTCCTACAGGTTTTGCTCAAGAATATCCCTGTATTAAGCACCATCCATCTTTCCCTCAACTTTGACCAGTTTCCCAGTCCCAGCTGCTGAAAAACATCCCCACAGCATGGGGATGGTATTCTTTGGGTGATGTGATGTGTTGGGTTTGCTCCAGACATAGCGTTTTCTTTGATGGCCGAAAAGTTAAATTTTAGTCTCATCAGACCAGAGCGCCTTCCTCCATACATTTTGGGAGTCTCCCACATGCCTTTTCGCAAACTCAAAACGTGCCATTTAGTTTTTTTCTGAAAGGTTCTTCTGGCTACTCTGCCATAAAGCCAAACTCTATGGAGCGTACGGCTTATTGTCGTCCTATGTACAGATACTCCAGTCTCTGCTCTGGAACTCTGCAGCTCCTCCAGGGTTACCTTAGGTCTCTGTACTGCCTCTGTGATTAATGCCCTCCTTGCCAGGTCCATGAGTTTTGGTCGGCAGCCGTCTCTTGGCAGGTTTGCTGTTGTGCCATGTTCTTTCCATTTGGTTATGATAGATTTGATGGTGCTCCTGGGGATCATCAAAGATTTGAATATTTTTTTCTAACTTAACCCTAACTTGTACTTCTCAACAACATTGTCCCTTACTTGTTTGGAGAGTTCATTGGTCTTCATGGCAGTGTTTGGTTAGTGGTGCCTCTTGCTTAGATGTTGCAGCCTCTGGGGCCTTTAAAAAAAGGTGTGTGTATGTAATGACAGATCATGTGACACTTAGATTGCACACAGGTGGACATCATTTCACTGATTATGTGACTTCTGAAGGTAATTGGTTGCACCAGAGCTTTTTATGGGCTTCATAACAAAGGGGGTGAATTCATACGCACATGCAACATTTCTGTTTTCTATTTCTAAAAAATAGTTTTATGTATATTTTTTTTTCATTGCACTTCCCCAACTTAGACTTTTTGTTAATAAAATACAGATTAACAAAACATTGAACTTAAGGCTGTAATGTAACAAAATAGGTAAAAAGTCAAGGGGGTGAATACTTTTGCAAGGCACTGTATACAGTATATAACTTTGAGAGCTGACTCAATTAGTAAACAGTACAAACTCTGAGTTACAAATGTGAAAAAGTTATTTGTATTTTGACTAATAACATTGGCCTCCATTCCTTGGCTCTTGTAAGAAGTGAGCTCTGGGCAATCTCCCTTGGTTGCTAGTGAATAAATTTTACTGAGTGCTTTTGCAGTTTGTAGTGAGCTGGCAGAGAATAATATACTTTGTTGAGTTAGCCCTGAAAGGATTGACATAATGATGTTAATTTTAATGTTATCACTGATTATATAGTAATACAGTGTACATATTTGGACAATCAGACCATGCTAATCAGACCATGTTTCTGTCTGTGATTCCTGACTGTCTGTTGACTGAGTTATATTATGTATATCAAAGTTATATCAAAGCCACTAGCTAGAAATCTTCTGACTCATGACAATGGTCTCCATTCCATAGCTCTCATAAGAATGGATCCAATGCCTTCATTCCATGGCTCCCATAAGAATGGAACCAATGCCTTTATTCCATGGCTCCCATAAGAATGGAACCAATGCCTTCATTCCATGGCTCCCATAAGAATGGAACCAATGCCTTTATTCCATGGCTCCCATAAAATGAAGGGTGACCCACAACTACAGGAGAAAAGCTAAGTACTGGAGCTATTCTATGGCTCCTGGAAAATAGAAGCCCTTAAAACGTATTCACTAGCCACCAAGGGAGTTTACCCAGAGCTCAGTTCCTTCAAGAGCCATGGAATAGAGGCCAATGTATTAGTCAAAAGTCAAAGAACTTTTTCACATTTGTAACTCTGAGTTTGTACTGTTTACTCAATGAGTCAGCTCTCAATGTTATATATTATTTACACTGTTTTAACATCCATATTTTGAACCAATGACAAAATCTTACCAATGACAAAATATTTGTTATATTTAGTACCTACCTGTTTACTGTAGCGAACACAAGGATTTTATTTTTCTTTGCGTTTTTACACATGAGATGAAAAAACAGACACTGTACAAATAGAATTCCTTCAGGGTTTCCAAAAACATGAGTTTCTAAGAAATTAACAGAGCTGGATATGCAATTGGCCACTACAATAAATAACTAATTTCCCTGCAAAATCCCCAGGGAATGCAGGTAAGTAAGATTTAGTGGACGTACCGAATGTGCCATGAATGGATAACACACTTAATGCTTAATACTTAAACAGTTAGAATATATACAGAAGAGTTGTGTATTTTAAATTACACAGCTCTTCTAGCTATAGTGAGTGCCATTAGTGTAACTGAAGGAATTCTTGATTCTTCTAGATTAGTTGCATATATTATTCATATTTCAAAAAAAATTAAACAATTTATCTTACGCCAGTGTTACATATAGTGGTACATATAATGTATCTTGTATTTTAAAAACATAGGCCCCTATTTAATTGTCCAAATCGCAATCAATTGAGGCCGTAATGGAGCCCGTAAATGTTACTGATATTTAATTGGCCATATTTTTCGTACTTGCATTAGTCACAGGGTCAAAAGCACTGCGGTTGTCGAAAATGTAACTCTGTCGTATGTCCTCTTTTGATGTTTCAAGCAAAATCCATATTTAATTACAACAATTCAACAAGCCTTATATGTTTAAAACAAAATATACATTATATCTAAATATTTTACTCTCAAATTTTTACTTCTTTGATCGTACACACAACACCCACAATTGTAAGACAAGACACAGATGTACATGGCTAAAGACAGGACGCATTGTGTTAATATCAGACCAAGATATAATACACAAACATAAATAGGGAAGCAAGACATGACAGACAAAATTACTTCTTTCAGATTAAAACAAAACTCAGTTTTATAAAATTGATGAAAATGGTAAAGAAATCAGCTGCCAGGAAGACATTGTTCAGAAAGTGTTAGATGACTAGAAGGGTTGCATTTACAAGATGATATACAAGCAACATAAAAGCACATGTTCCTTAGCATTATTAAAAAGCACACCATGTTCCCTGCTAGTCTCCCTTTGATTATCAGAATATGTTCCCTGATGTTGTTTTACCAAATAATATAGTTTTAACTTATTACTTTTTTTCTCAAGATTTCCTCACAAAAACAAATAACTTGGGAGAAGACTTTTTTTAAATAGTTTTAAGAGCACTTATTTAAATGAGCGATGAATTCACTAAGATTTTAGAGGTTGCTCAGGGTGTATGATAATGGCTGTTGAGAGACTAATTATCAACACTAGTAAGAGGTATAAATATCACACTATGTTGTTTTCAGGACTGGATATACAGACAGTTGAAGCTTTTATTTCCGTGTGAAAAGCATTTTTAGTTTCACAAGAAAAGCTTGAAGCCAAAGGTCCTTTGTGATGTCTGCACATAATAAAAGCATTTTGTGTGCATAGTTAATGGTATTTTTTTTTCACTTGAAAGAAGCTCCTTTTAATTATGTACTAAAGACTTTTAACTGAAATATAGATATTGCAAAATGATGCACTCATATGGCTCAATGATATCTTCCTCCAGCTTGCTTAGCTTGAGCTTGCAACAGTATATGCACAGATGATGTCTCTATTGGGGGTGGAGCCTTAAACATTACTATCCAAACTCCACTTAAAAAATGACAGGGGGAGCCTCTTGGCAGTCAACTGTTTTGTGATTTATTCCCCTAGCACTATAGGAGCACTTTATTACATCAATGTGTAATACAGATTGTGCAGTTCACTAAACACAATGCAGTTATTCAGGACTCAATAAATGCAATGGTTGGGAATGAGAAATATTAATTATAAACATTTAGCTCTATATAACTATTTTCTTCAGGTATCATTTAACCATCTCTACTGAAGGATTATGTGGTGGCATTTCAGAGTAAAGTAATGGAGATGTGTCCTAGCAACATCATCTTTGCGAGACGACATTCATTTGTCTAATTACTCATTTTTACCATCAATGGTCACTCCTGATATACTACCAAATAACCCTTCACTTAGGGGGTAGAAACTGGAGGGGGGACCTCCATATTAAATGAATAGGGGGATACAAAATGCAGAAATTCAACTTAATCATGCATTACAGATGGACGCTATGGAGCAGTACTCAGAAGTCTACTTTGCAAGAGCAGCAGAATGAGTATTTGCACAAAGGTACACACAACATTGCAATTAAAAACGGCTAAGATTTTCAGGCATGTATTTTTACATAAAAATACTTGACTTTAATCTTTATGTTTTACTATTGCAATATATTCAGTTGATTTGTATTATTCCAACTCACTTCTACTCTTTGTTCCTTTTTTTTCAGTAATCACTTTCCCACTTTCTCACTCTCCACCTTCCCTCTCTGCCTTCTGCTTCTTGCCTTTAACTAATTAATCGTCCCTTCCCTTTATTTTCCCTCATCACCTATAGCCCAACTACCCTCACACACACACAGTATAATGTAGCAATTAAAATTGGAGGAAAGTGAGGATATTAGAGTGATATGATAGTGAGAAGTGGGGAAGACAGATTGATGCAGTGATATGATAGTGAGGAGGGAAGAAACCTGTGTTATGCAGTGATATGATAGTGAGGTGGGAGGAAGCCGTTGTTATACAGTGATATGATAGTGAGGAGGGTGGAAGCCTGTGTTATGCTGTGATATGATAGTAAGGTGGGAGGAAGACTGTGTTATGAGAAGAGGAGGGGGCCTAGGACTGAACCTTGGGGTATGCTAACAGTCAGAGGGTGAGGCAAAGTAAATTAAGGTTATTTTAATACACACATGAAAGATTGTACTTACAATGCCAAATAATTGACTGTTTTTAGTATTAAGTAGATAATAGTTGTTATGTTTATTTGTAAGTACAATATTTTTGTATGTATTCAAATAATCCAAACTCAATTCACCATATATTTTCCTTTTTTGCACTCTCCTCTAAATTTATTTTATCAAGCTGATTTACTCTGCATGGAGTTCTCAAGATCTTCAGGATAGCAGATCACCATTCATCCATACTTCGACCTGGACTGATACCAACAGAGCTGAAGGAGAATCTGTATTGCCTTAGATCACTGCTTCCACTGGTGTGTTGGTTAAGTACCATTCCTTTAATATTCAGACACATTTTGTTTATATTGAATAGTGCACTACTATTGTGCATAGTTTTTTTCTCTCTTTAAAATCTTTCCCCCCCAAAAAAACATTTCTGAGAGTTCCTACATCCATGCCATATTATAATGAAACGATGCCTGAAGAAAAGACCTACAGTTGTGCTCAAAAGTTTGCATTCCCTGGCATAAATGTTGGCATTTATCTTGAAAATATGACTAATCATGCAAATAATGTATTTTATTGAAGGATAGTGATCATATGAAGCCATTTATCATCACATAGTTGTTTGGCACCATTTTACATCATAATGATAAAATAAATCACCCAAGTGGCCCTGATCAAAAGATTACATACCCTTAGTTCTTAATAATGTGTATTGCCCTCTTTAGCATCAATGACAGCGTGCAGTCTTTTGTAATAGTTGTCTATGAGGCCCCTAATTCTTGCAGGTGGCATAGCTGGCCACTCGTCTTGGCAAAATGCCTCCAGGTCATGCTGAGTTTTTGGTTGTCTCGCATGAACCGCATGTTTCTGATCTCCCCAGAATGGCTCGCTGATATTAAGGCCAAGAGACTGTGATGGCCACTTCAGAACCTTCACTTTTTTTCTGCTGTAACCACTGGAAGGCCAACTTGTCCTTGTGCTTAGGGTCATTGTCATGCTGGAAAGTCCAAGAGCGTCAGCCTTCATGCAGAAAAATGCAAATTTTCTGGCAGTTTTTTCTGATAACATGCTGTATTCATCTTGCCATCAATTTTCACAACACCCCCAAAACATCAGTGGGCCACCACCATGCTTCACAGTGGGGATGGTATTCTTCTCACTATAGGCCTTGTTGACCCCTCTCCAAACATAGCGCTTATGGTTGTTACCCTAAAGCTCTATTTTGGTCTCGTCACTCCAAATTGCAGTGTGCCAGAAGCTGTTAGGCATGTCAAGGTATTGTTGGGCATATTTACATTTTTGATCAGGGCTATTTGGGTGATTTCTGTTATCATTATGATGTAAAAAGGAGCCAACTAACTATGTAATAAGAAATGAATTTATATGATCACTATCCTTCAATATGACATTTATTTTTGCCTGATCAGTCATATTTTCAAAGTAATTGCAAAAATGTCACAATTTCTGCCAGGGTATGCAAACTTTTGAGCACACCTGTATATGTTAGACCTTAGAGAGTTATAATTATGATTTATTATATTTATAGATAGGTGATTTAATCTATTCCTATCATATTTATGCTAACTTATTAGTAATTACCATTGATGCTGATTGTTGTTATTGTTTAGTCATTCAGTCATGTTCGACTTTCTGTGACCCTATGAACCACACGTCGAGCACATCTGTCAGAGACTGCCCCCCTGAGATCCATCAAGCTCAGGTTCATTGCTTCAATTACCTCATCTATCCATCTCTGCCTCTGCTGTCCCCTTCTTTGTGTGCATATAAACTTTCCCAGCATCGGAGTATTCTCTAAGGAATACTGTCTTTACATGATATGGCCAAAATATTTCAGCTTCAGCATCACAATCTTATCTTCCAATGCAAAGTTTGTCTTGATTTTTGGAAATATTGATGAATTGGATCTTCTTGCATTCCAAGGGACTCTAGGCAGTTTTCTCCAACACCACAATTTAATGGCATCAATTCTATGGTGCTCAGACTTCTTTATGGTCCAGCTCTCACACCTGTATGTTATTACTTGGAATACCATAGTACTGGCTATATGGACCTTTGTTGATAGTATAATATATTTACTTTTTACTAGGTTACAAATTTATTTTAATTTCATGGCTGCAGTCACCATCTGAAGAGAAAATAAAATATCCACTTCTTTCCCATCTGTGGCTAACAATATGTATATGTACTATGTGTAGTATTCATATACATAGGCATAGTTAATCCAAAGTGCTAGTAGCACTTTACCAGTGTTATTACCGGGTACATACTTTTAGCACTTAAAAGGAACATTATATTTGTTGTATCACATTTTATTTTATCACAGTTCACCAGACAGGGTTGGTCTTTTTATCTTTTTCTTTATATTAATTTTATTATTATTATTATTATTATTAATTTCATTTATTTGTAATGTGCCAACATATTCCATAGCTCTATACATGGGTTAAAATCAAGGCAAAACAATATCAGTAATAACATGTTGCAGAGGATGGAGGGCCTGCCTTTGAGCTTAGAATCCAGTGTCCAAAGTGCCTTCTCCAAAGCACCTTGCAAGATTGAAAACTCTCAAACTTACAGTCTAAGGGGTTTGGGTGTGGTACGGGAGAATGAAAGATAAGTTGTGGAAGGTAAGGTGTAAGGTGGTTGGCTTCTTTAAACAGATGTGTTTTTAGTGAGGATTTTAATGTTTTTGAGGCAGAGAGATAATCTAGGGGAGCACAGCAAGGAGTTCCAGAGAATAGGGGCAGCATGAGAAAAGTCAGGAAGACAGGAATGAGTGGAGGTGTTAAGAAAGGTGGAAATAAGAAGGTCGTTAGAGATTATCTGTAAGAGCAATAAGAGATATTCACAGTTTTTAAAAAAAATATATTCTAAGGTGAGGTGATAAAACTGTGTTTTATTTTGAGCAAATAATCCAATCAATAGTAACATACATATTAAAGAGAAAGTCATAAAGCTAGTTTTCAATACAAAATGAAAATGTGATGCCTCTGCTGGTCCCTGTGAGCATCCAAGATAACTTTTCTTAGGTTGTGTGTTTGAGATGTACATTTACATTTGTGAAGGAGCAGGGATTGTATTTATTGTTGCACAATGAATGTTTCTGAGTATGTGTTGGGGAGGGATATGTTTTAAATGTAATACATCCAATTATACAACAAAATCCCCTCCCCTCTCTGTCTTTGATCTCCCTTGCCCCTCCTCCCTCAAAGTGATAAGTAGAAAAACACAACTATCAGTAGGTGAAGAAACAAGAGATGATATGTTGTTGCAAAATATAGAAAAGGCTGACACCTTATAATAAGTTGACTTTATTTTGTTGCTGCCTGGTCTTTTAATTAGTATTTGCATTTCTCTTTTTTCTCTTTTCTAGGGAAGCTCTTGTTGGCCTCAATTCACCCACAATAGATGAACTGACCCAAACTACTTGTGTGGAAACTTGAGGCTGGTGAATTGAGGAAACTTCTATATGAGTGATTTTTATTTTTTTTGTCTTTTTCTTTCCTACCTCTTTTGGAGTGATGGCTTGAACCACACAGTTAAAAAAGTAGATTTAGGTATTTTAATTAAATTTTGACTTTTATTTTCTTATTTACGCTAAAGCAGTTGTTTTCATCTGCCTTCTTCAGACCACCCACGTTTATTTTCTCCTACCCACTTTGCGTGTGGGCATTTACCGATAGAGATGACATCACTCCTTGCCGGGACTCTTGGTGGTGAATTAATGGAGAAGGTTTATTCTACGTTTCCAAGCACACCACCACTTTGAGACATGCAGAGGGGAGGGACACAAGTAATCTGTACCCGAGGAGTCTTGTAGAGGATGTCTACTAGCCTCCTTATCAAATGGGTTAATAACTTTGGCCTCCATTCCCTAGATCTTGTAAGAATCGAGCTCCAGGCAAACCCCCTGGGTGCAAGTCAGTAAGTTTTAAAGGATTCTCTTTTCATGGAGCCATAGAATAGCTCCAGTATTTAGCATTTCAAAACTCCCATATTAGAGTGTAAACCTCCCTTTTATGGGAGCCACAGAATGGAGGCCTTGGTTCTTGCAATAAAGGCATTTGTTTCTAAGATTCTTGGTTAATCATACTTCTTGATTACAGTAACTCAAAGAGATACATTTTCAAATTTAGGTAACGTGCAGATTTAATATCTATATTTCCTTTGTTATTCGGACAGCTCCTGTTTTAATGTTTAATTTTACAGAATATTATAGATATGTTTCATACAATAATATAGTTTATTGTTGGTTCCATTTCTTAACCACTGTGACATAAACAACATCCACCATTTATTATGTTTTATAGCAGTAAATATATACAATTTTCTGATTTTGTGGCTATTCTGTTACTGTCATATGGTCCAGGAAAAAATAAAAGAAAACAGTTTTGAAAAGAACTATATAATGTATGCAGGGTTACTTAGAATTCCATGGTGAGAACATTCCTGCTTTGTATGCATTGGAAAAATGTATTACATCATACATCTATATAAAGCACAAGACAAGAGGATATTTTGGTAAACTGCTATCTACCTTGAGAAAGAACTTGAACTGAAGGATAAGTGAAGGATATTACTGTCAGACATCATCTTTCTTGGCTCGCCATGTGTGGACTTACATTTCAAAAATGTTTCAATGAATATCAACTATATCATCTGTAGTGAGATCAGTAGCAATCTGGATGTACCACATCTTTTTCTTCTTAATAAAGCGTGAATGCATTTTTAACATCGTTGTTTCTTGTTCTACAGAAAGTGTGGTTTATATCACAAATATTGTCCAGTTTTTCCATTAATTTTCATATTGTAGGAATCTGAAATCTTACTGAGAATGTTCAATAACTTTGGATGTCCTTGGTAAGGAGTTCTGTAATTAGTATTATTTGTGACAGTCACATACACTATTCATTTCAAATTCAGTATTCATTGTTTTGGGTCGGGTATACTTTTGCTGTAGAGTATTTCTATAAAACACCTATCCATTTTTATATTGTTTATTTGTCTTCTCTAAGTTATACTGACTAGGAATACAACTAGTTGGTGTCTCTAATTGATGTACTTGGCTACAAAATAAATTCACTCTACCTGATAAATTATTTAAATGGAAATCTATATAACCAATAAAATGAATCTAATATGACCTGCAACAAAATAATTCATTACGGACATTAACTGACATTAAACTCACCAATTATCCTCTACAGCATTAGATGGTGGGATGATAGGCAAGCCCTTCTTGAAATTACTGCTAAATTAAAAGGCTAGAGGCATTTTATATATTATATATTTGTACAGTGGGGGGAAAAGTATTTGATCCCCTGCTGATTTTGAACGTTTGTCCACTGACAAAGAAATGGCCAGTCTATAATTTTAATGGTAGGTGTATTTTAACAGTGAGAGACAGAATAACAAAAAAAACTAAACAAGAAAAACGCATGTCAAAAAAATTATTAATTGATTTGCAGGTCAATGATGGAAATAAGTATTTGACCCCTTTGTCTTAGTACTTGGGGGAAAAACCCTTGTTGGCAATCACAGAGGTCAGATGTTTCTTGTAGTTGCCCACCAGGTTTGCACACATCTCAGGAGGGATTTTGTACCACTCCTCTTTGCAGATCCTCTGCAATGCATTAAGGTTTCGAGGCTGATGTTTTGCAACTCGAACCTTCAGCTCCCTCCACAGATTTTCTATGGGATTAGGGTCTGGAGACTGGCTAGGCCACTCCAGGACCTTAATGTACTTCTTCTTGAGCCACTCCTTTGTTGCCCTGGCTGTGTGTTTTAGGTCATTGTCATGCTGGAATACCCACCCACAACCAATTTTCAATTCACTGGCTGAGGGAAGGAGGTTCTCAACAAAGAATTGATGGTACATGGACCCATCTATCATCCCTTTCCCCTTAGCAGAAAAACACCCCAAAAGCATAATGTTTCCACCTCCATGTTTGACACTGGGGATGTTGTTCTTGGGGTTATAGGCACCATTCCTACTCCACCAAACACGTTGAGTTGATGCCAAAGAGCTTGAGTTTGGTCTCATCTGACCACAAGACTTTCCCACAGTTCTTCCCTGAATCATTCATTGGCAAACTTCAGATGGGCCTGTACATGTGCTTTCTTGAGCATGGGGACCTTGCGGGCACTGCAGGATTTCAGTCCTTCACGGCATAGTGTTACCAATTGTTTTCTTGGTGACTATGGTCCCAGCTGCCTTGAGATCATTAACAAGATCCTGCCGTGTAGTTCTGGGCTGATTCCTCACCGTTCTCATGATCACTGAAACTCCTCAAGGTGAGATCTTACATGGAGCACCAGATCGAGGGAAACTGGCAGTTATTTTGTGTTTCTTCCATTTGGGGATAATCTCACCAACTGTTGTCACCTTCTCACCAAGCTGCTTTGCGATGGTCTTGTAGCCCATTCCAGCCTTGTGTAGGTCTACAATCTTGTCCTTGACATCCTTTGACAGCTCTTTGGTCTTGGACATGGTGGAGAGTTTGGAATCTAATTGATTGCTTTTGTGGACAGGTGTCTTTTATACAGGCAACAAGCTGAGATTAGGAGCACTCTCCTAATATCAGCTCATTACCTGTATAAAAGACACACAGGAGCCAGAAATCTTGCTAATGGATAGGGGATCAAATACTTATTTCACTCATTGACCTGCAACTTTTTGACATGCTTTTTTCTTGTTTTTTTGTTGTTATTCTGTCTCTCACTGTTGAAATACACCGACCATTAAAATTATTGACTGATCATTTCTTTGTCAGTGGACAAATGTTCAAAATCAGCAGGGGATCAAGTACTTTTTCCCCTCTCTGTATGTATATATATATCACATATATAGTTGTGAGCATGCGGGTTGTTGCTAATGCTGCAAGCTTGCGTAGCGGGCCTGAGGCCTTCGCTTTGCGAGGGCCACAGTTGCTGGCATGGAGCACCGAAGGCACTCCTTGCCAGCAACTGCGGACCTCGCAAAATTTGCGGACTTACGAGAAACAAATACAGTACGAGACACAGGACTTAGAAAAAAAAACATTACGACCTTGCAAAAATACGACCTTACTGTCCGAAACTCGCGCACATGAAAACATGAAAAACTCAAGAAATACACACAACAAATACATAAAAAGCTAACCTACAGCAAGGGGGGCACCCAGGACCTCGGAAACTGAAGTTATAGCTCAATTAAAGTCGAAATACAAGAGTTTAGACACCCGAAAAAAACCTAAGCAAGAGAAAAAATGGCAGCCGAAAAAAAATGAAAATGAGGCTAAGGACGCAAAATTACTACACTTACTCGCAAAGCGGAACGAATGCTCCAGACCAGTTCACGCGGCACGTAACACACACTAAGCGGCACGTAGCACACTGCTATTCCCCACCATTTTACATGAAACACACAACTATTAGCTGCAAAATGGCAGCTGGAACGCAAATTTAAGGCTGGAACGCCAATAGCGCATGCGTATTCCCTTCTAAGGGTTTCAACCACCTCAAAGTTTAAAAATACTGCCTACTTTCCAGAAAATACTACATTTCTCCTCAGGTGATGAACAGTGTGACTGGACATGTCACTGCTGCCGTTACTTCAGAAGAGAATTACTTACCAATTTACAACTTCACAATCTGCAAATTCCAACTGAGAGGTAAGCTATAATATATTTAATTTATTAAGAAAGACCCCAAAAAATACAAATAAAAAAAAAACATTTCAAACATTGACACCAGAGACGTAATTCATGTATAGTCACATTTAAAATACACACATATGTGTATGGGCCCTACAACAAGCTCATCATAACTGAAACAAATCAAAGAAGTATATTCAAGGGACATTTATTCACAGGAAATAATGCCACAAAAAATAAATGACACACATACATATTTAAAGTGCAGCTCAATCTTTGCCTTTTTTTCACTATTCAAACAGACTCTGCATCAACAGCGTCACTCAAGAATTTACAGTGTGGACTGTGAAAGGGGATCACTTTTAAAGAAAACAAAGAAAGAAGAAGAGGTAAAATACAAAAATACATTACATGCAGAAAAAGACCATGCTTTTCCAAAACCAAAACAATTAATATAAAATTAACCATTTACCTTTCTCTTTCAAACCAGACACTACAAACCAGACACTACAAGAAGACTGGAGGATTAACATTGGCAGTAGGGGACCCTCTGTCATGCATACAGCAAAAATACTTCAATCAAGGTATAGTAAAACAAGTAAAAACAAAAACATAAATCCCATCTTTCCTGCCCGCCAATATCAAAAGTAAAAAAAAAAGATATAAGCCTCAATACAAATTATAGCAAAACCAAAAGCACCACACTTCAAGAAATATTGCTAACACATATAAAATTCCAAAATAAACACTCTTGCATAGGAAAAAACTTTTAACACAACCCATAACTAAAATACAAGTGGCAGACACAAAACAGGATAGTACAGCAAACATTAGCAACATATAGAAAATAGACTTACTCTTCCTGTTTACTCTACAACAACCTCTAACCATCACCCATAAGGCAAATGGAACAAACATTACCGTTTAGTCAACAACTAACTGTAACCCAGAACAAAAATCCATCAATTTAACAACCTCTAACCATCACCCATAAGGCAAATGGACAATCCCAAAAGTGGTGGACACAAAACAGGATAGTACAGAAAATATTACCAACATATAGAAAATGAACTTAACATTCCTGTTTACTCTACAGCAACCTCTAACCCTCACACAGAAGCCAAATGGAGCATCCAAAAAGTGGTGGACACAAAACAGGATAGTACTGCAAATATTCCCAACATATAGAAAAGGAAATTCACATTCCTGTTTAGTCTACAACAACCTTTAACCCTCAGCCAGAAGTGAAATAGAGCATCCCAAAAGTGGTGGACACAAAACAGGATAGTCCAACAAACAGGATAGTATAGCAAACATTAGCAACATATAGAAAATCAACTTACTCTTACTGTTTACTCTACAACAACTTCTAACCATCACCCATAAGCCAAATGGAGCATCCCAAAAGTGGTGGACATAAATAGGATAGTACAGAAAATATTACCAACATATAGAAAATGAACTTAACATTTCTGTTTACTCTACAACAACCTCTAACCATCACCCATAAGGCAAATAGACAATCCCAAAAGTGGTGGACACAAAACAGGATAGTACAGAAAATATTACCAACATATAGAAAATGAAATTCACATTCCTGTTAAGTCTACATCAACCTTAAACCCTCAGTCAGAAGCAAAATAGGGCATCCCAAAAGTGGTGTACACAAAACAGGATAGTCCAAGAAACATTGCTAACATATACAAAATGGAACAAACATTACCGTTTAGTCAACAACTAACTGTAACCCAGAACAAAAATCCATCAATTTAACAACCTCTAACCATCACCCATAAGGCAAATGGACAATCCCAAAAGTGGTGGACACAAAACAGGATAGTACAGAAAATATTACCAACATATAGAAAATGAACTTAACATTCCTGTTTACTCTACAGCAACCTCTAACCCTCACACAGAAGCCAAATGGAGCATCCAAAAAGTGGTGGACACAAAACAGGATAGTACTGCAAATATTCCCAACATATAGAAAAGGAAATTCACATTCCTGTTTAGTCTACAACAACCTTTAACCCTCAGCCAGAAGTGAAATAGAGCATCCCAAAAGTGGTGGACACAAAACAGGATAGTCCAACAAACAGGATAGTATAGCAAACATTAGCAACATATAGAAAATCAACTTACTCTTACTGTTTACTCTACAACAACTTCTAACCATCACCCATAAGCCAAATGGAGCATCCCAAAAGTGGTGGACATAAATAGGATAGTACAGAAAATATTACCAACATATAGAAAATGAACTTAACATTTCTGTTTACTCTACAACAACCTCTAACCATCACCCATAAGGCAAATAGACAATCCCAAAAGTGGTGGACACAAAACAGGATAGTACAGAAAATATTACCAACATATAGAAAATGAACTTAACATTCCTGTTTACTCTACAGCAACCTCTAACCCTCACACAGAAGCCAAATGGAGCATCCAAAAAGTGGTGGACACAAAACAGGATAGTACTGCAAATATTCCCAACATATAGAAAATGAAATTCACATTCCTGTTTAGTCTACAACAACCTTTAACCCTCAGCCAGAAGTGAAATAGAGCATCCCAAAAGTGGTGGACACAAAACAGGATAGTCCAACAAACAGGATAGTATAGCAAACATTAGCAACATATAGAAAATCAACTTACTCTTACTGTTTACTCTACAACAACCTCTAACCATCACCCATAAGCCAAATGGAGCATCCCAAAAGTGGTGGACACAAAACAGGATAGTACAGAAAATATTACCAACATATAGAAAATGAACTTAACATTCCTGTTTACTCTACAACAACCTCTAACCCTCACATAAAAGCCAAATAGAGCATCCCAAAAGTGGCGGACACAAAACAGGATAGTACTGCAAATATTCCCAACATTTAGAAAATGAAATTCACATTCCTGTTAAGTCTACAACAACCTTAAACCCTCAGCCAGAAGCGAAATAGGGCATCCCAAAAGTGGTGTACACAAAACAGGATAGTCCAACAAACATTGCTAACATATACAAAATGGAACAAACATTACCGTTTAGTCAACAACTAACTGTAACCCAGAACAAAAATCCATCAATTTAAAAGTGGCGCACAAAAAACAGCATAGGATAACAAATCATGATAACAGATACGCAATTCAAAAATAAACAATACTGTTTTATGGCCAACAAACTACTACAGTAAAACAATAATACAATTACACCAGTGGTCTACACAATACACCATACTAATAAATTAGAGCCAGCGCTGCAAGGTTTCTCACACACTCTCAAATCAATAGAAAGCAAAAATGCTAATACATTGCTTTTGAAATAAATAAAACATGCTGTTGCTCAACAATAAATTCCAATAAAATAAAATTTCTCTTTCTCTTTTACAACAGACAGTGCCTGAAGACTGTCGCACGAAGATTTCTAGCACCGGATCCAGTGATATTCATCCTGAAATCAGACTTCCAACAAGGTACAGTACAACAAGTAAAAAAAAAGAAAACAAAATAAACATGTTTGGTGTGCAGCAATGTCAACATAAAAAATAAAAAAAACAACAAAAAAAACAACAACAATGAGGCACACAAATCACGATCCTTGAAGAAATATTCTTCACACATTTAAAATTTCCGATTGTGAATAAATATTGTTGACACATTTAAAATGTATAAACTAATTATGTTTTACCTACAGCAACCTTTAACAGTAAACCCTAACTTTCAATCTTTTACAATCTATCAACCCAAATGTGCCCAAGATAAAAAAGGATAGTAGAACAAATAATGCTAACACATAGCAAATTCAACAATAAATTCTCTGTTCTGTGCCCTAACCTACAACATTAAGCACACAACCTAAACAGACACGTTAAACGTGTATAAAGTCAAGTACTCTATGGAAAGATTTTACCCATCTTCAATTACAACAAAATATGAGATCAGAAGGAGAAAATGATTTCAATGATTGGCTTATTACAATTGGAGAAGGAAAAACAGAACAAATCCCAAATTTACCTGACGACACTGTGCACATCCCACCTCATATGATTTGCAAACAAGATCTTATATCGGCTATATTCAAAAGAACAATAAATAACGAGGACTATTCTTAACTTGCCAACAAAGTCATACTAACATGCAAAAATAAGAGCGCATTGCTTCTCAATAATGAAATATTTAAAAAAATTAATGCACCACAAAAAAATTATCACAGTGCTGATTCTGTACTTGCTGATGATAAAGAAAGTCAGGAAAACTTTTCCACTGAATTCATAAACTCATTAACTCCTTCTGGAATGCCACCATATACTTTGCAGCTAAAGAAAGGTGCAATTGTCATGTTACTGCGAAATATGAACCCCATTAAAAGGCCTATGCAATGGGACAAGATTAATTGTTCAACAATTAAAGGACCATTTCATAGATGCTGAAATTTTAACTGGTATCCATAAAGGAGAGAGAGTTTTCATACCAAGGATAGATTTGGCACCAAGTGAAAGTAGTCTCCCTTTTATACTTCAAAAATGACAATTTCCCATCATCATGGCATTTGCCATGACCATTAATAAATCACAAGGACAAACTTTCAAATCTGTGGGGATATTCTTAGAACAACCAGTATTTGCACTTGGCCAATTTTACGTTGCCTTATCACGGTGCAAAAATCCACAGGCTATTAAAGTTAACATTAAAAACAATGAAAGTCAAGGTGATTTATTAGAGGATGAATGCATTTTTACTAAAAACATTGTCTACTATGAAGTACTGTAACTTTCAATCAAAGAAACACAACCCATGCCACATAAATTGCAAAGAAAAGTAACAAATCACCTCAAACACAATGTAACAATAAAACACTAAGCAAAAATATAGACAACCATCGGTTTCTTTAAATAATTTATTTTTATGGCACTCAAAAACTTTTGACAGCACCACTATTTCCATATTAAACTCCATACAATGGCAAAACACACAGAGAACAGTGGTTACACGTCACGGACAAACTTTAATGTCTCGCGTTCTCTTTTTAGAGAACCACTCTTCCACATAGGAAACTCTATGTGCCATTTTAAACAATTACAACACCAACAAACAAAGGTCAACCATTCAAAACCACCAATGACTAAATAACTCATTACTAATTAATGAAAGTACTGTTTATGCATGATTAGCCCCAAAAAAACACTTGCCTTGCATTTTCAAAAAAATTACGTTCAAATGTTAATTACGGTAACTATGTTACTGTATATAACGTTACAAGTTTTACAAAAAATACTTTAAAGTTGGTTAGTTAGACATATTACAAAGTTGATGTTAACAGCACAAGCACGTTACAATGTAAATGTTGTATTTCATGTTAAATATTAATCCAGGGAGTAATCATATCACCAGTTAATGGGGTCAGGAAGGAATTAATTTTTTACCCGCTTTGATACAATTGGCTATGTTTCAAGCAGGGTTTTTACTGTTTGCCTTCCTCTGGATTCAATATATGTTTCGGTTAACAGTTCTTAATCTACAAGTTGCATTTTAAAAACCCATTATCTCAAGTTTACAATACTCCTTAATCTAATGTTCAACTGTTCTTACATTCAAATGTTACCACTTTTACTAAAAAAACTCTTTAACAGTTCCTCAACAACAAAAGACAATGTTCCAAAAATAAATATGTTTAATATAATAATTGTACTTCTTTCGACATAAGAAAAAGGTTACAAATGTCAAATAAGTATTTTACCGACCAAACAAATTTACAAACATACACATCTCATTGCCGTCCTTTTTTGATGGGCAAGTCGCTAGTAGATATATATGTATAAAAAAATACACTGGAGAAAGAGGGGGAAAGAGACACAGGGGAGGGAGGGGGGTAAAGAGTCATAGGGGAGGGGGGGAAGAGACACAGCGAGGGGGAAAGAAAAATGAAATACCTGGTCATTTGTGATGGGAATTCTTGATAATCTGTAAGAGCTAAATGGCTTTCTAAGCTGTTTTTCACATTTCTATCTGATGGTGCCCAACAGATTTCATGAGTTTCATGACCATTTAAACTTTCTGAAACGTCAAGATATCCCTGTGCGCAGTCCTTACATTTTCTTATAAAGGGGAAACACCCAACCCTCAAAAATCCCAATAGTATGTTATAAAGTGTTTTTACAACCAGATGTAACAAAACGTGTAGAAAAGCTTAGCTGTGTTTTAAAATGACAATGTTTTTTTCAATTTCAAAACTGTTATTTGTCTAACTGGTGCCTATTTTTATTAAATGCCTTCAGGGAAAATATATATCACCTCTTAAAGTGACTGTGTTTCAACTCCAGTTATTCCTTCAGAAGTGAAAATCCTCTTTAGTGATTACATTTATTGTAAAGTCTGGAGGGAATCTCAGGAATACTCAGTTTTATTAGGTCGAAAATGAAAGTTTTATTTCATCCAGTGCAATTTAACACTCTGGTTACATCAACTTGAGAGCACTGTCATTAGAAAGAAATCTATTTGATAAATGTTTGTTCTGTAACAATCACCTCAGGTCTCAGTCTGACAGGACAAATGTCTGGTATTTCTCAAGTATCCACTTTCTGTATTTTATATAGTAAATAAATAAATAGTAAATAAATAGTACATATGTTTTCACATTTGAATGTTTAAAGATAAGTATATATAAATATTTTACAATTTAGAACATCTTAAAACATAGAATCTGAATAGCCAAGAGAAAAGGTAATCTTTATAATATTTATGGAAAATAATAAGTATATGGAAATTAAGACAATATGTAATATACTTGTTTTTAAGCATTTTGTGCATATATTTGGTTGAGAATTTAAGTTGGTAACTCAACACATTCATCATTTTTTCTTGGAATTTCCAATAATAGGGAAATTTACCAAGCAACTCAAGTTTATTAAAAGCCATTTCTTAATTTGCATGCACTAATTCCTATCTGGGAAAATAGTCTTTCTCATGTTATCGCGACTCTTCTCATCTCCAGAATATTTTTTGTTATCAGTGCTAGAAATTTAAATAACAGCCAAGATTGTGTTTTCTGATGCTTAACACCAAATAGTAACCAAACATAACGAACAAATAGAAAACACTTTTATAAAAAGAAATAAATTATCTTAAATTGTATTAGTTGTGCAAAACAATGCCACAGAGAATTATTAAAATATTATCAGTACAATTGATTATTGAACCTATTGTTATTTGGATCTTATAACCTCAAGGTAAATATTTACCTATAATGATTAGGCACATAATTGTTCAAATGTTTTTATTTATTTAAGAGGAAATCAAAAGACACAAAGTATTCATATGTTGTAGGGCAAAAAAAAAACATTAAATCTCTAAGCCCTCGTACGGTACCTGCCTATTATTTTTCCATCTTAGATAATACCGATAAGGATCACAACTGTAATACAGGTATTTAAGATATTTAACTTGCCACACAACTATTTTAATCAATAGTAATAAGATATATGGAGTCTGAATTACATGATTACTAGTAACTTGCCTGTCATAAATTATGGTATATAATTTTCTCTGTTCTGTCTCTCTCTCTCCTGTCTATCACCCTCTCTTTCTCCCTATGACTGATGTCTGTCTCTCTCCTGTCTCTCTCTCTCTCCAACACACATTTTTTCCCACTCTCTCCCTTTCTCTCTCCCTTCTCTCACTCATTCCCACTCTCTCCTTCTATCTCTCTCCCATTTCTCACTCCTGCCAATCCTCTTCCCATCTATCTCCCTTCCATCACTCCTTCAAACCCTTTCTCTCCCTTACTCCTTCCAACCCTCCCTTCCCATCATCTCCCTTCACTGACTCCTTTCCACACTCCCTTTCCTTACTCAGTCCAACCCCCCCTTCCCATCATCTCCCTTCACTGACTCCTTCCCTCTCACCCTTCCCTGACTCCTTCCCACCCTCACTTCCCATCCTCTCTCTCTCTCTCTCTCCCTTCCCTCACTCCTTCCCACCCTCACTTCCCATCCTCTCCCTCTCTGTCCCTTCCCTCACTCCTTCCACCCTCCCTTCCCATCCTTTCCCTTCACTGACTCCTTTCCACTCTCCCTTTCCTTACTAAGTCCAACCCTCCCTTCCCATTATCTCCCTTCACTGACTCCTTCCCTCTCACCCTTCCCTGACTCCTTCCCACCCTCACTTCCCATCCTCTCTCTCTCTCTCTCCCTTCCCTCACTCCTTCCCACCCTCACTTCCCATCCTCTCTCTCTCTCTCCCTTCCCTCACTCCTTCCCACCCTCACTTCTCATCCTCTCCCTCTCTGTCCCTTCCCTCACTCCTTCCACCCTCCCTTCCACTCCTTTCCACTCTCCCTTTCCTTACTCAGTCCAACCTGTCCCTTCCCATCATTTCCCTTCACTGACTCCTTCCCTCTCACCCTTCCCTGATTTCTTCCCATCCTCACTTCCCATCCTCTCTCTCCCCCTTCCCTCACTCCTTTCCACCCTCCTTTCCTATCCTCTCCCTCATGTGCCATGCCCCCCCCACACACACACTCTGTGCACTCTGTGCCTTTACCCCTTTCGCTCATGCACATTAGCAAGACCCCTTTCGCCATGCCCATTAGTGCGACAGTGCCCCACATGCACATTAATACAATTCTGTCATGTGAGCGATTTTACGCGATCTAGGGTTAGTAGCTTGTGAGTAACGCCTGCACAGAACGCATCTCGAATGTGTTACTCACAAGCTATCAGCTATTATAGTGGATGTGCTTATGACATATCACTGTATTAGCTGATACATATTCTGCCTTCTTGTAATTACAAATTAATATACATTCCTGAGGCGTTCCTTATTGCCCTTTTAGGTATTCCTTGTATCTGCTTTTCCCGTACAAGGATAAGGAATATTAGAGAATACTATTTGACATAATGCATCAGCTTCCTTATTAATACATACACCGTTACAGTTTAAATTTGTATAAATACCCTTTGATAATTTTTTATCCCCCCCCCCCCCCCCCCGCCAAATTTTCCCTTTAATTTACTTATTTCCTATATAGAACAACAGTTTTCATTTCACCAATTGCTATTGTTCGCCATTTGGTATTGTTAGATAGTATATATTTTCACTGAATGAATTAATAAATTCAACACTTTCTATGTACCGAAAAAAAATATTTTTATAATCAAGTGTTGCAGGGAACTTCTAATTTGTGATATGAATTTATAGGATTTTCTTCTTATATACATATTTTCTAGAGTGAAAATATTCCAAAAATGTATAAATTACAATGTCATGCCATATTAATTAAGTTTATTAATTAAGTAACAACAATAATTTCAGGGCAGTGAAAGGCGGAGGGGAGACCTTTCGTCGTAAGCACATCACTCACGTAACTAACTACTGATTTGTCAAATTAATAGAAAGCTTTTGTTAACCAAAAAATAATTTTTCTTTCTCTTTTTCTTCTTTGCACCCTATGCAAAGGTTTGAAAAGTAAATTCCATGGGCATTTTTAATCAAACTTAATCATATAAGTATCCTGGTGTGAGCTTAAATACTAACAAATGGGTTAAAAACAAAAGTCACCCATTTCTATATTTTGGTTGTGCGTATTGAAGATGGGTAGAGAATCACATATAAAAGTTGTCAAACTACGAGAAATCGTCACGCTTTACGAGCTCGCAAAGCAGGCTCGCAAGAACTGCATCCCTCGTGAAGCGAGGGATGCATTTTTGTCCGCAAATGCGGACCCAACCGCGCTCACCTAAAAACAGTCAAAACACACCAAATACTCACAAAAACACCATAAAAGGCTTACCCATAGCAAGGGGGGGGGGCATCCAGGACCTCTGAAAGTGAAGTTACACCTCCATTTAAGTCCAAATTTCCGAGTTCAGACACAAGAAAATCACCTAAGCGAGAGAAAAAATTTCCCCCGAAAAAACGTAAATGAGGCTCAAAGCCCAGCCACATACAACTTACCCAAGAAGGGATCCGAGATAAGCTCGGAAACCTGCATTAACCCCACGGGATCCGAGATAAGATCGGAGACCTGCATTAACCCCACATTAACCATCGCAGTGGGGGTCCGGATTGCACGGGATCAGGGACCCCCGCTGCAATGAAAATAAAAAATTCCCGCATTACAGGTCCTTAAAGGACCGTAAAGGTCCTTAAAGGACCCGTTATAAAATAAAACAAATATACACTATCACCCTGTCACTCATGGGGGTCAATACAGACCCCCATAAGCCCTTCATTAACCCTGTCACTCATGGGGGTCAATACAGATGCCCATAAGCCCTTCATTAACCCTGTCACTCATGGGGGTCAATACAGACCCCCATAAGTACTTCATTAACCCCCTCACTCATGGGGGTCAAAATAGACCCCCATAAGCCCTTCATTAACCCTGTCACTCATGGGGGTCAATACAGACTCACATAAGCACTTAATTAACCACCTCACTCATGGGGGTTAATAAAGCCACCCATAAGCCCTTAATTAACCCCCTCACTGATGGGGGTCAATACAGACCCCCATAAACCGCTAATTAACCCTGTCACTCATGGGGGTCCATACAGACCATCATAAGCCTCTATTTTACCCCATCAGTCCCATATTGTATATTAAGACCATTATGGGCCTGTTACAACACAACATTAGCCACATAAGTGCCATGACGGTCCTCAAGGACCATCATGACACTAAGTATAAACACTACACTGCACTATACCCCCCCCAATAAAACATTAATTATCAACTAAACACCCTATACTAGTGATGTCGCGAACATAACACGAATTTCATCAAATGTTCGCGAACGGGCGAACCGGGCGAACCGCCATAGACTTCAACGGGCAGGCAAATTTCAAAACCCACAGGGACTCTTTCTGGCCACAATAGTGATGGGAAAGTTGTTTGAAGGGCACTAACACCTGGACTGTGGCATGCCGGAGGGGGATCCATGGCAAAACTCCCACGGAAAATTACATAGTTGATGCAGAGTCTAGTTTTAAGCCATAAAGGGCATAAATCACCTAACATTCCTAAATTGTTTGGAATAACATGCTTTAAAACTTAAGGTATGATGTTGAATCGATCAGGTAGTGTAAGGGTTACACCCGCTTCACATTAACAGACCAATCTCCCCGTTTAATGCACCGCAAACAACCGCAAACAGTCCCTTTGCACAATCGCAAACTCCCCATTTGCACAAGCTTGTATACCAAGCTAGCCATGTTCCGTTCCTTGTCCTCACTGATGTCATTGAAGGTCTCTTCCTCCACCTAGCCACCAAGGGTCCTAGAAAGGTGACAACAAGCCGCCTGGGATGCCTGCTGTGTTTGGTCTTTCACCTCAAAGCCACCTTCCTCCTCTGACTCCTCTTCTTCAGACTCCTCTCTCTGCGTTGCCTCTGTCTGTGTTATTATAAGGTGTGTACTGTTAAGTAGTACTATTCCTATCGGTTTAATCCCTGTTGCGTCCACTATTAGGGGACGTGTATATGGCATTGATTTTTGGAACAGGGAGATGGAAAAAGATGCTTGGTCGGACCTCCTACTTTGAATTTGGGGCACTGCACGTGCAATGTAATGTGCCACCAGATAGGAGTGGTGTATTAAGTTGTACTATTTATTCCTATCAGTTTGATACCTGTTACGTCACCTATCAGGGGACGTGTATATGGCATGGATTTTTGGAAGCGGGAGATGGAAAAAGATGCGTGGTCGGTCCTCCCACTTGAAATTTGGGGCAATCTAAGGTGCCACCAGATAGGAGTGGTGTGTTCAGTTGTACTATTTATTCCTATCGGATTCAATAAAGCCAATAAACCTGGCCCGTTACTAGCCAGGGAACTACAAACCGAAACAACACAAAATAGGATACTTCAAATTAAGACCTCGAAGGAAGAAAAAACAACGAACCCAAATAAGATCCAGAAGATTTTTTCAAAATGTTACAATACCCTTTATACAGCAACAAAACACATATATCTACACAAAATGAGGGGATTTCTTAATTCCTGTGATCTCCCCTTAATAGAAGAAAATGACTTAGAGACTTTAAATGCCAAAGTGACCCTAGAGGAAGTGAGAAAAGCAGTCCAGAACCTCAAACCTGGTAATATATACACCAATTTATATTATAAAAAATGTATAGACATATTAGGCACGCACTTGGTCACTCTAACAGAGTTCTAGAAGGCAAGCAAACACCAGCAGAGCTGAACAGGGCAGATATCGCTCTATTCCCTAAGGAGGGTCGAGATGCCCTAGAACCAAAAAACTACAGGCCAATATCATTACTAAACTGTGATACAAAGATCCTGTCAAAAATAATAGCGGATAGATTGTCATCCTTCTTGCCTAATTTAATACATAATGACCAAGTAGGCTTTGTCTCCCATAGGCAAGTGGGAGACAACATTAGAAAAGTCATGAACCTACTGTACCACACCAAAGCCTCTAAAATTCAAGCCTGTCTTATGGCCTTTGACATTGAAAAGGCGTTTGATTCCCTGGAGTGGACTTACCTATAACCCCACGCTTGAACAAATTGGTATTAAAGGCCATTTCATAAATCTCATACACTCATTATACAAATCATCCAGGCAAGGTTACAGATTCCGGGAGATGAGTGATCCTTAATTAAAATAGAAAGAGGAACAAGACAGGGGTGCCCCCTTTCTCCCCTTCTATTCGCAATAGCAATAGAACCCCTGGCTCAGACAATTAGGGCCAACGCTGGGATCACAGGCATAAAAATAGGCCATCACCATTTCAAAACTTGTCTATTTGCAGATGACCTGCTGTGTATGCTCTCAAACCCTACCCAATCGGTCCCAGAGATGATTCGAACTATGGAGGAGTTTGGTTAGTTTTCTGGCCTTAAACTGAACATAGAGAAGACAGAAGCACTAGCGATTGACTTAACATCAGTAGAGAAGCAGGGTCTCCAAGAGAAGTCTAATATTAAGTGGGATAAGAACCACATAAACTACCTGGGAATCTGACTAACCCCTAAGCTAGAGGACTTATACAAAGCCAACCACTCCAAACTTTAAAAAAACAATAATTAATGACCTGAGTAAATGGACAAAGTATAGGTTATCATGGCTAGCGAGAATAAATACGATAAAAATGAATGTCCTTCCTAGGTTACTCTACATATTTCGAACACTCCCGATCCCGATTAAATAAAAAGAATTAGAAAATATTCAAAGGAAAATATTTCAGTTTATCTGGAACCACTCTCCCTCATGCATCACAAAGAAAATGATGTACCTTCATAAGTCAGAGGGGAGACTATTGTGTCCAAACTTAAAATATTACCACAAGGTAGCTCAGTTATCTTTCCTCCCAATAGCACATTCTATAGGGCATCAACCGGCCTGGGTGTATTTAGAGAACCACACTTTAAGGCCCTTAGCCTGGGACAAGGTGGCTTGGCTATCAGAATTGCCTCAGAGCCTTAAAAACTCGCCAAACCACCTAATAAGACACTCACTATCATACTGGAAATGGGCCAAGAAACACACGAGTTTGTTCCCTTGATCCACCCAAATGACCCCAATTCTTGACCACCCTCAGGCCCCGAAACATATGAGCACAACATCACAACACTGGTGGAGGTCAAGGAAACTAGATAGACTGGGAGATTGGTTAATAAAGGGCCAGATGCTCACCTATGAGGAACTGAGGGACAAGCATAAGCTACTGCTGTCAGAACATTACGATTACTGTAGGGGAACCCTGGAGACCCTTCAGTAGCAACCAGCGGCAAAATCATCCCAGGCAAGGAGAGGTCGCTTTCTGAAGCCTGCCCTAGGGTAACCCAAAGGTGATTGCCCAGGTTAGATATTGTAAATAATAAGCTAATACTGCTGAGGGATGATAGCTAAGAGAACGTTGGTGTTTCCTGCAGATATACTCTTTACTATTGTCTGTTTTACCATGTTTTAGGTATCTCTTAAATTGCAATCACAGTAAACTAAAAGAAAAATTATTAACCTAAAAAGTAAAAATAAGAAGGACTAGCCAGCTAACTTTCACAAAATGTCTTTATTGTAAATATGTTTTTTTGCACAACTGTTATGCAAGACTGTTCAAAAATGCTTTATTTTTCATTACGTGCTGTACGCCTTCTGACAATAAAATAATTTAAATGCAAAAATTAGGTATTGTTGCAGCGACCAGAAAAAATTATGTTAGTTTGCCAGGCAGAAAGTGCCCTAAAACATTGCGTCTTTTGAACCCTAATTGGTGGCGGATAAGTCACGCAAGTCATCCGGCATTCAGGGATAAAATACAGCAGCGTGTGGACCATTATTAGCTCAAGGCAGCTCATCTATCAGGTCTTTTTTAATCGAATGTATCGCCCACTGTCAGTCCCTTCAAGGTCCATCCCTCATTCATCGTAATAAAGGTGAGGTAATCTAGACTTTTTTGACCTAGGCAACATCTCTTCTCAGTGAGAAAACCTCCTGCTGCACTGAAGGTCCTTTCTGACAGAACACTTGAAGTGGGGCAGGACAGAAGTTCTATGACAAATTGGGATAGCTCAGGCCACAGGGCAAGCGTGCACACCCAGTAGTCAAGGGGTTCATCGCTCCTCATAGTGTCGATATCTGCAGTTAAGGCGAGGTAGTCTGTTACCTGACGGTCGAGTTGTTCTCTGAGGGTGGACCCCGAAGGGCTGTGGCAATGAATAGGACTTAAAAAGCTCTGCATGTCCTCCATCAACAACACGTCTGTAAAGCGTCCTGTCCTTGCCGTCGTGGTCGTGGGAGGAGGAGGATTATGTTCACCTCTTCCGCTGTTAGATTGCCGTTGTGCTGTGACATCACCCTTAAACGCTGTGTAAAGCATACTTTTTAATTTATATTGGAAGTGCTGCATCCTTTCCGACTTGTGGTAATTTGGTAACAAATCAGGCACTTTCTACTTATACCGGTAGGTCTAGTAGTGTGGACACCCAGTACAGGTCATTCTCCTTCATCCTTTTTATATGAGGGTCCCTCGACAGGTACGACAGCATGAAAGACCCCATTTGCACAAGGTTGGATGCCACGCTAGTCATGTCCCGTTCCTCGTCCTCAGTGATCTCACTGAAGGGATGTTTTTCCCCACAGCCACGTCCAACACCATGGGTACCAGATAGGTGACAACGAGCACCCTGGGATGCCTGTTGTGGTTGGTCTTCCTCCTCCTCCTCCTCCACAAAGCCACATTCCTCCTCTGACTCCTCTTCCTCACAATCCTCTTAAAGCGTTGCCGTATGTCCAGCAAGAGATGCTGATAAGGCTGTTTCTGGTGGGAATGGTGACCACAACTCTTCCTCTTCACGCTCATCTACGGCCTGATCCAGCACTCTTCACAAGGCACGCTCCAGGAAGAAAACAAATGGTATGATGTCGCTGATGGTGCCCTCGGTGCGACTGACCAGGTTTGTCAACTCCTCAAAAGGACGCATAAGCCTACAGGCATTGCGCATGAGCGTTGGGTAACGTGGCAAAAAAATCCCCAGCTCCGCAGAGGCTGTCCTAGCACCCCGGTCATACAAATATTCATTAACGGCCTTTTCTTGTTGGAGCAGGCGGTCGAACATTAGGAGTGTTGAATTCCAACGTGTCGGGCTGTCTAAAATCAAGCGACTCACTGGCATGTTGTTTCACCGCTGGATATCTGTAAAGTGTGCCATGGCCATGTAGGAACGCCTGAAATGGCCACACACCTTCCTGGCCTGCTTCAGGACGTCCTGTAAGCCTGGGTGCTTATGCACAAAGCGTTGTACAATCAAATTACACACATGTGCCATGCACGGCAACAAAATGCTGCCAACAATTTTCTTCCGTTGTCACAAACCACTTTGCCGATCTCTAGTTGGTGCGGATTCAGCCACTGATTCACCTGTGCGTTCAGGGCAGACAGGAGTGCTAGTCCAGTGTGACTCTTTGCTTTCAGGGAAGTCAACCCCAAGACGGCGGGACACTGCCGTATCCGGGATGTGTAATAGTACCTGTGGAGCTGGGGGGGTGCCGTTGATGTGGAGCAAGACATAGCAGCAGCAGAAGAGGACTCATCTGAGGAGGTTATGGAAGAGGATGGAGTAGGAGAAGTAGAGGAGGTGGCAGCAGGCCTGCCTGCAAGTCATGGCGGTGTCACCAACTCCTCTGCAGAGCCACGTATTCCATGCTTGGCAGCCGTCACCAGGTTTACCCGATGTGCAGTGTAGGTGATATACCTGCCCTGACCATGCTTTGCAGACCAGGTGTCCGTGGTCAGATGGACCCTTGCCCCAACACTGTGTGCCAGAGATGCCATTACTTCCTTTTGCACAATCGAGTACAGGTTGGGGATTGCCTTTTGTGCAAAGAAATTTCAGCCGTGTACCTTCCACTGCGGTGTCCCAATAGCTACAAATTTTTTGAACGCCTCAGACTCCACCAGCTTGTATGGTAAAAGCTGGTGGGCTAAGAGTTCAGACAAGCCAGCTGTCAGTTGCTGGGCAAGGGGGTGACTTTGTGACATTGGCTTCTTCCGCTCAAACATGTCCTTGACAGACACCTGACTGTGGGTAGATGAGCAGGGACTGCTCAGGGCAAGACACGGAGTGGCGGATGGTTGAGAGGGGGCAAGCAGGGCAGCAGTGGTTGATGTGGCTGAAGATGCTGGACCAGGAGGAGGATGGCGACTTTGAGTTTGTGTGCTGCTTGTACTCATGTGTTGATCCCATAGGCGTTTGTGATGTGAACTCAAGTGCCTTCGCAAAGAAGTTGTACCTAGGTGGGTGTTGGACTTCCCACAAGTTTCTTTTCACACAGGTTGCAAATGGCATCACTGTTGTCACAGGCAGACACACCAAAAAATTGCCACACTGCGGAGCTCTGCAATGACGGCTTTCTGGTAGTGGCAACAGCATGCATTGACTGGCGTGCTGTCTGGCTGATCCCGGGTGCCGATGCATGCTGTCTGTCTGTGCCACTAGCTACTTTCGATGACCTCCCCCTGCTTCCAACTCGTCTCCTCCTCCTCTCTGTCTCCCCATCTGAACTTTCCTCCTGTTCTTCTTCTCTTATAGCAGGCACCCACGTGACATCCACGTACGCATCGTCATCATCAACCACTTCACTTGTATCTGACAACTCAACAAAGGAAGCAGCACCGGGTACAACATCATCATCATCATCAGACCGTACGTCCATGTGTGTAATGCTGCCTGACTGGGACATATCCCTGTTATCTACATCCTCTGGCACTAATGTTTGCGCATCACTCATTTCTTCCAACGGATGTGTAAATAACTCTGCTGACGGATCAAGTGAAGCGGCTGTGGTGCTAGTGTTGGTGGTGGCGGCAGGCGGGCGAGTGGTAACTGGAGAGGTGCCCGAAGCTAAGCTGGAAGAGGATGGTGCGTCTAGGTTCTGAGCGGAAGCTTTAGAAGATTGGGTGTCCTGTGTTAGCCAGTCAACCATGTCCTTCAGATGGAGGGCTCTGGAAGGGAGTGTATGCTGCTGATTGGCTGGAATGTGTCTGCTGACTGTGAGGTGCAAGGTCAAAGTTTCCTCAATGATAAAGAATAGGGGGCGAACCGAAAAGCGCATGTGTCCGCCGTCCGATGCGAGTCCGATGTGAGTCCGCGACATCTCTAACCACCATAAGTGTCCGGGTTAAAATGGTGTATTGCTTACACTGTGGGTCATGAGGGTCCTGGATGACCCTCATGACACTTATAGTGTTATTACATGCGTTCATTTGTGTGTTAGAGGGGTCTATATAGTTGAGGCACACAGTACACTCACATTGTGGCACAAACAGCATTTCAACACTTTCTTTTATTGACCGTCATTTTTTGACGGGCAAGTCGCTAAAAATAAATGCAATTTTTTTATTTATTTTTATGAACTTTGTATGAAGCATGAAGTTGTGAAATCTACCTTTAGTAAACCTAAACTCTTGAAACTATTTGTGAAACAATTAACTACATCTCATGTAGCTGCTCGTCTTTCATCCCACGGTTTCCACACTTTAACGCACAATGCAGAGCATAATAATATTCAAAAGGAAATCAGATTCCTCCATCCTTGAACTCACAGAGCAATGATTTATTATTTGTTCTATTTTTGAAAAAGAACACATTCAATAATCATTTTGAAACTGTGCAGTTGTTTTCAATGTGAAATCTATTTCTGCATTACAATATTGAAGTACAATTCATTATACCACTTGTGGAGAACAAGAAAATGAACCATGTAATTTTTATTTCATAATGGTGCTTACAAAATTTAAACATAAAATTTCCATTCTATATAGATATTATCATTTAAAAGGACTATGTATATTTTTTGCAAATATTTTTGTTAGGAGAGTGCCCACACAACCCCCTTTCATGCCTACTTTTTCCTGTTCTCATCAGAGATTTTTACATTTCTACTCCCTTAATCCCCTTCTGGATTGCTGACTTCATGTGGTGAACTTCAAAAAAAGCTGTGTACTATACTATATAGGGTCACCTAAGATGGGCAGGTCATAGCAGGGAGGTCAGGCAAATCCCGGTCCATTGGAAAAGGAACTGGGAACCACTCTACTGTCTTTGTCAAGAAAATCATATAGATAAGCACAACCAGAAACATGATGATAGATGTGCCAGGAGTGCCACTGCCCATAGGGTCATGGAGAGTTGGTCACAATTAAATGACAACTCCGCTAATAAATTTAGAGCCCCCTATGCTGCGGATGGCAACTGTGTCCTACTCTGTTGTGGGTCCATGTGCTTTGCACTTGCTGCACCTGTAGTTGCTCTGCTCCTTTTAAACACATAAGTTTAAAAATAAAAAGCTAAAACATTCAGTTTATTAAGTTTATGTTTTTTCCATTTTTCTATACACCAGGGAAGAGATGAGATCTCTGCAGGAAGCTTTCATAAAGCAACTTAATGACGTTGCTGAAAAGGCAAAGAAGCAGCAGACGACGGTAAGTCTTTGCACCACATGGCCTCACAATTACTGTTCCTTCCATTTTCCGATTTCCTTTATGTGATCTTTCTGTTCAGCCTGTGCACCTTGTTGGGTGTTAAGATAATTGTCCAAAGCTTTGAAGATTCATGAAATATTTCTTTGGAAATGGATCAGCTTTGTGTGCAGGAACTGAAGGCTGAGGAGCAGCAGTGAGGTTAATATTAATGGAACGTCTGGAACTACAGGGTACTGAACAGCCTCTTATCTCATTACCACCAGGCTCGTCTCAAGTCTAAGGATAAAAAGACTTCTTTATTTTATTTTTTTTGAGAAAATGAATGTAAACTTGAATTTGCTTTATATATGTATATATCACCATGAGTTATTGCCAATTGTATGCAATATTTACAAAGTATGGAGTTTTGTTTTATTACAGGAATTGTATGGAGATTTTTTTTTTATTATGGGAGTTTTATTTTATTGAGCTTAATCTATTCTTCTTCCCATACCTTCCTAAAACTCTTGCTACCGGATTGTTTGTGTTAAAAGGTTGTCCATTTAGGGATCAGACACCACCTAAAGTAACATTCTGTAATTTAGAGGGTGAGAGAACCTTATTTTGTTCTTTCTGAGAAACCAAGCCAAGGGATCTGTGACTATCTTAGTGGGAACATGAAGATGGAAGTCATCCAATTTCACTTAATTTGAGATCTCTACACATACTCTATAGACTACTATAGATTGGGACATTTTTCAAGTTTGTGGCAGCTGTGTAAGAAATGGAATAATACATTTGTATTTTATAGGACACTGCTTGAACCAGTAGGATGCCATGTTTGTGGATTTAACAACTTCTGCTGGCTTTGAGACGGAGTGGGAATTTATATTATCTATTTAAGATACAAGGGTGTACTTGTTGATTCATTGGTAAATTCATACGTTGCCTATTCCTTTCCATGCCATAGGCTCAGTAGAGGCATTTTGCAAGCATACTTACAAGTCTTTCTTGTCCTGCTCTGTAACTGCCCCTTGTGCCTTGGAAAAGGAAGTATGAATATAATGGCAACTTCTATTAGGTAACAAGTAAACTGTTTTTCTTAAGATACACACAGTGTTGTTAGGTGACACATTTTAATTGGCCTATTCACTGTGAGAGGAGAAGCCAGCAGGGGATGGAGCCATCACCAAGGCTAGCATAAAGAGGTGAGAGACTGGGGCAGAAAGAAGAGACAAGAGGGGGAGAGAGAAGGGTGGGAGAGACAAGGGGGCAGGAGGGAGCCTGGGAAGGCACAGGAGTGCCACCCACAGAGAAGTGCTGCCCGGGGTGGACCGGTCCCCCTAGCTACGCCACAGGTGTGAGGAGCGAGGGTTAAAAATGAGAAATCAGCATTATTTTAGACCGCATACAATATGACAAAATGTCATAAAAGCCATTTTTTTTGTAAAAGGTTGCAAATTTAAGCCGCACCATAACTTTTCACAGTTGAAATTTTGATAAAAAGTGTTGTTTATTTTTAAGCCCAAAATAGCAAATTGCAAAGTAATCATTTAGCATGAACCTGAACTTTCCTTTTCCTGTTTTTATCTAACAGTACGTGTTTGCACTATTTAAGATGAATATAGCAAGCTCTCACTTCCTGCTGTGTTCTGTACTTGTTATTTATATAAACTAACACATCTGTTTGCTTGGTTTATTGCTAGAGTTGATTCTATTTTCGTAAAATACTGTAACAAACAATATTGGTCTCTTGGCATCAGTCTAACCTTTTTTTTAGTTATTAAAGGAGCACTGTAATGCCTCCAGTTGTGCTGCTTGTCTCCACTCTTTGAGGTGCTTAACATTTCCACCAAGTCAGATTGCTTCCATCTCTTGGTGGTCTCATAATGACTGGACTATTTTACATTATGGCATGGGCCTAACTAGCCAGAGTTACCCTGTTTTTATTATTATGGTTATGTGTTTCTTAGTGATTATGGTTAAAATATGATTACACTGTTATAGGTATGTTGGTTTATGTATTATGTTTCATGTTATAGGAATTGTTGTTTAACCAACATATTAGCTATTCTGTAGGCTATTGCAACTCATCAGATGTAGAGGGTTTCCCAGTAAGCAGTGGGGGCAGCCTATTATTTAGGGATGGGTCTTTCTGTGATTGGCCAGCCTGTGTGCCAGAAAATTATATAAAATGTGACAATTAATAAAGGTATGTTTGTAGTTACATAATCAAGGTGTAAGCGTCAGTCTGTGAATCAACCCTAATTCTAAGGGATTATATGGTGTTCCTGATATCCTGGTCAGTGGACACAATCTCCTGGGTGTGGTTCCTGTGTTTGGTCCATCTTCTGCTTTCAGAGGTGTACAAGGATGGCACAATTCTGCTGGATAAGTTTGAACCAGGTTCTTACCAAGTCCCATTGAAGTAGCAAATCGTGCCATTCACCATTGATTCAACAAGAGTAATTTGGGAATTAATGTAAGAAAAGAATATTTTTTCAAAAAACAAAACTTTATGCACCTTATTAAAACTAAATATTACTAATAAATTATTTCAACAAGATCCATGGATCTCATTCATGTCATATTATCACATTTAGCTTGACATTATGGTAAAAGGAAAAGGTTTTGGTTTTTCAGAATACTCAACAAATGTTCCTTACTGGAAAGATAAAAATACATTGGAAACTCATGCTTTTGCACAGTTTTGTTGCTAATGAGTGTAGGATTAGTGTAATGTATAGATTCAAAAACAACTCTGCAGAGTAATTGGATGCCAACCTTTATCCTTTTCTGGCAAATGTTAATATCAGGCGAATTAAATATGTGAACATGTGTAACAAATCCAACACAATCTAGTCCATAGACTTGCTATAAATCGTGGTCAAAACAGCCTGTGGTCAATAGCAGGCAGAATTTGTTCAGAAATGATAGACAAGCCAAAAGGTCAATCCAGGTAGCATTCCAAAGGAGAGTCCAATAAACAAAGCCAAAGTAAGATAGCAGAAATTCAGAAAAATGAATTGAAATACAGGAACACGTTGTAGTGGACAAGCCAACAACTCAGCGCAATGTGCATGACAGTGTGGATCATACCACAGAGACCACACAAAAACAGTCCTTGCAGGATCAAATCAAATCATTTGAATTTCATTACAATTTAATGAGACAGGAAGCAAGAAAAGTAACTATGAATAAGTCGCATGTCTGCCGTTTCATTCATGGATTTTCTAAGACAGTCACTACTGGTTTATAAATCACATTTTTAATTTCACAATTTTTTTTTATTGCATCATATTTATGAAATATACCGGTAGTTTGATTATCTCCACGACATAAGCCATTGACCTTGAGGTGACTTACATCTAGCATAAGCTCAAATGTGACTAATATTAAAGAGAGCTGAGTTGCTTTGATTACATTTTAGTTCATTATTGATTTATAATTTAATTTGAGCCTTTATCTCTGGTACAGTTTGTATGTCACTTTGTTGCAGTGTGTAGCCTGGAAAATGTAATAAATTGTAATCTGAATAAACAGTTTATTAAAGGCGGTACACAGTATACCTGATATATCATTAATAAGTATAACTCAGAATCCCTTACAACAAGGTAAAGACTTTTTCTGAGAATGCATTTATGTCCATGATTTAGATAGCTGTTAGAAATGTGAACTTTTTGAATGTACAGTGGCTCTCGAAAGATTCCAAGATATGGGATTGGAATATGAGGAGCACTGTGTATGGCAAATCATTTTAGTGCATTTTAATAGTTTTTGCACATTAGTATTTGTGTTCATATTTAATGCATAGAATTATAATACATTTTATGTTATTACAGTTTTATTTTATATCATTAAATTAATGTTGTGTATAGATAAAATAGTGTACCAATCAGAACTGTATATCCATAGGCCTCTTACTTTGTTGCAAAAATATATCAATACATATTGTAAATAACATGTAGCATTTATATATATATATATATATATATATATATATATATATATATATATATACATGGAAATAAGAGATGCAATTATTGCTGTTGTAAAAATATTTAATTAAACAGGTCAATTTTATCAAGACTGAGTTGGAAAGAAAGAATAAAATGATCAAAGATCTGCAGAATAAGTTAATTAATCACAATGTTTCTTTTTACATTCTATGTTAAATGGTTAACATATGAACATTTATGTCAATACAAATATCCTCACTTATACAGATATTTGAAATGTCATTTTAAATTGACTTAATTCATAATTGTACCGAAGTGATTTCTGACTCTTGTCATCACTTCACAACCCCAAAGTGGTAACATTTACATTTTCAATATACTTGCATGAAGCTTGTTCTCAGGTCATGCAACATACAGCATGGTTCCTAAGTAGAGACTACATTAATTCATGGTGACATTGAGTAAACCTAAACTCTATATTAACCCTCCTGGCAGTATGATTATGTCAGTATTTCGAATGTTAAAGAGGTACATTAAAAAATACTGACATAATCATACCGCCGTTTCCCCCTTATCTTCCTCCCTTTCCCCCTTCCCTTCTCCTCCTCCCCCCTATCCTCCTCACTTCTCCACTCTCCGATCACCTTCCTTTTCCCACCTGTATCCTCCTCCCTCCTTATAATCCTCCTCCTCCCTCCTTTCCCGTTATCCTCCTCCTTCCCCCCTTATTCTCCTTCTCCTCCTCCCTTCCCTCCTTCCCCCCTCATCATCATCCTCCTCCTCCTTCCTCCATTATTATCTTCTTCCTGAGACCATATCTGACATTCCTCAGTGCCAAGAAGTGGAGGAAAATGTGATACTTTTAATTGCTAATTAAGAAACATTACAGTGTGAGATTTTGGGATGTCATAATCCGTTCTGGCAAGGTATGAAATAAACACAGACACATCTCATTCACTAAGAACCATTTTGTACAAATTTAAGATCAGAAGATTATTCTAAAACAAAACTTTACACAACTTATTAAAATTAAATATTCTTGATAAATCATTTAGACACAATGCATTGATCTCAGACATGCCATATTAGCATACTGAGCTTGACATATGGAACCCGGCATATGCTAATGACTTGACGTCACATGAGCATCACGTCATTGGCCGGGTCAAGACGCAGCAGGAAAGAGCGCAGAGGAGCGGAGGAGCAGCTGCTGCAGATGGAAGGTAAGTGAGGGGAAAGGGAGAGGGGGAAGTACTTAGAGGGCTAAAGTGAGGAGAGGGGTTTAGAATGAGGTGGGGGGTTTAGGATGAGGATGGCGGTTGAGGATGGGGGGTTGAGGATGAGGATGGAGGGTTGAGGAAGATAAGGGAGGAGGGAAGGGAAAGAGAGACACGGGGGAAAGAGAGACACGGGGGGAAAGAGAGACACGGGGGAAAGAGAGACCCAAGGGAAAGAGAGAGATGGGGTGGTGACTCGAGTATAAGCCGAGGGTGCCCTTTTCAGCCTTAAAAAAAGGGCTGAAAAACTGGGCTTATACTCGAGTATATATAGTAATTATTATATTTTGTTTTGTTTTGGATTATATTTGTGTTTGCTGTACTATAAAATAAGTCATTTGCATTTCATTACAATTTATTGAGAGAGGAAGCAAGGTAAGTAACTATGTACAAGCAGTATGTCTGCCATGTCTTTCATGGATCTTCTAAGACAGTCACTGCTGTTTTATAAATCCAATTTTTTTATTTAATTGTTGTTTGTTAGTGCATCATATTTATGAAATATAGTTTCTTCATCTCCACAACCTAAACCTTTGACCTTGAGGTGACACACATAGCATAAACTCAAATTAGACTAATATTAAGGAGAGCTGAGTTGTTATTCTTTTGTTTTGGTTTATAATTGGTTTATAATTTAGTTTTAGTCTTTATCCCTGGAACAGTTTGTATGTCACTTTGTTGCAGTGTGTAGCCTGAAAATGTAATAACGTTTAATCTGAATAAACAGTTTATTAAAGGCAGTACACTGTAGACTTGCTATATCGTTACTCAGTATAACTCAGAATCCCTTACACCAAGGTAATGGCTGGACCTCACTTTACATATTATTATTTTTTAAAGGGAAAAATGTGCAATATTAGAGTGGAGATATTGTTAGCCAAACTAAACACGTTTGTTGTTGTTGTTTAGTCTTTTAGCCATGTCCAACTCTAACTCATAACCCTATGGATAGCAGCACACCAGGTATGTATTGTTTCTTGTTGTGTTTATCCATAAGGTTATCTTGGCAAAGGTTGGCAGTTGCTTCTCCAGTGGATCGTGCTTTGTCTAATCTCTCTGCTATGACCTGGCCATCTTGGGTGACCCTACATGGTGTAGCTCACAGCTTCTCTGAGATACACAAGCCCCTTCACCATGAAAAGGTAGCGATCCAGAAGAAGCAGATGTTAATTGAAGCATTGTAAAGGGGTGGGAGAAATCATTTGACGTGTAGTAGTTTGCAACTTGTTGGGGTGACACAAGGCTGAAAAAATATGCTGCTAAGGAGAATGCAACATAGCTAGTAACCAGTGCATATCATCATTGTAATCAATCACTGCTGTACCATTTATCCATCATTGTATGTAGAAAAAGCCCATTTATCAATAGTGAGGGCGTTGACATGTCACTGAACTTTGCAAACCACTGTATAAGTGTAAAAGTCAATAAACAATACTAGTTCTTGTTAACCTACAGCAGTTTATCATCATTATCTAACATTAAAAATTAGGTAAAAAAGGCCAGCAAGCTTAATGAAATACACTTCACAATGTGCCCCATTCAATGTTGAGCCTTTATTTGCCTGAATTTGAAGGCTAAGCATTAAAAAATGCAAATAAGTTATGTTCGCCGATTGTCCTGTACTCAAGCAATCTTGAAGTGCATTAAATCATCTGTTGTGGGTCTCATGATATAGATTAACCCCTTGATTCCTGGGATTGATATAACACAGAAATAAAAGGTGAAAATTATTTTTTATTACAGATTCGCGATCTTGAGATTGTTGTGCAATACATTCTAATGCCTTTCCATGATTTCCCTGTATCTTAAAGTACAGTAGAGTGTGTTTAATAGCTGCTGCAGTTGTCAGTCCTAGTGTCTAACGCCCTTGCAAGTCCTATCGAATATTCATAATATTTTTTGATACATTTTCGGGCTGCAGGTCAGATTTCATTTGCAAGCTACTTAACCTTTTATAATTGAACTAGCAACTTGCCCATCAAAAATGACGGCAAAAAAATTGTAAGACAGGTAATGCTATTTGCCACACAAAGTAAGGCTTTTGGTCCTCTGAGTATCTTCAGCTCTCATTGCGAGCCTTGCGCTGAGTGCCTTCAGAGCTCATCGCGTGGATAGCAGTGTGAGCCTCTCCTCTTGTGTACTTTTGGTCGTCTGAGCACCTTCTGCGCTCATTGGTAGCCCAGCGCTGAGCGCCTTCATTTTTTTTTTAATGATAATAAACTAATTAATAAAATAATGAATTAATATAATTTACCAATTTGTAATTAATATATCCAGCAATCAATATCCTGAAGAGCTAACAATCTTTTAATGATTTTCCTGAAGCTTAAAATGTACATTTGGACTGTTGCTGACCTGAGGTGTAAGTGTGAGCAATGTGTGAAGTGTGCAGTGTAAATAGGCTGAGTGCGTGAGGCCAAATAATATGTTTAGTTTTGTAAATTGCCATTTTAAAATGGTAATGTTATTAGTTGCAAGTTAGTGTTGTAAAATGGCGGTGAATGTCTATGTGTTACACGGTTGTGGATCATTTTCCGTCCTTCCTAATAGTTTATTTTGTACCTTGTACGTTCCTGGGTATAAGTCTTATGTGCTTGGCGTTGTTTTGCGTGGTTAGGGGTCATGAACTGTAGCCTAGTTTTCATTTTTTTCAGCCGCCATTTTTTTTCTTGCTTAGCGGATTTTCAAGTGCCGAAAATGCTTAAATTTGACTTAAATTTGTGGGCTGTCCCCCCGTGCTCTGTGTGTTTTTTTTTTTATTTTGCTGTGTTTTTGTTGTTTTTCCATGTACGCGTTTCAGCCCTTAACTTCATATTTTCCCAACCTCATATTTTTTTTTTCCTATGTCCCGCAGCTCGTATTTTATTTTCTAAGTCCCGATTTCCTTTGGTATTTTTGCGACCTCGTATATTTTTTCCTCCGTCCCTATTTCCTCCTCCTGGGTTTTTTTTTTTCTAAGTCCCACGGGTCGTATGTGGGTCCTGCTTATGTGGGTTTTTTATACCGAGAGTGAGGCACCCTTTAGAGCCTCCACCTCCACAAATGCGAACACTCGCTTCACAAGGTCCGCATTTGCCTTCGGCTCATTGCAGTTAATGTCCCCCTCTGCAAATGCGACCCCCCTCACAAAGCATGACGGCTACTTGCAGTTTGACAATTATAATATGTGATATTGATTTTGCGTCTTTAGCACTGTTAACTTTTGCTGGCTTGGAAAATCAATGGAGGAGATAGGACAGAGTTATGTCTTTGGCCAATGTCGTGTAGTCATCAAAGCATGAATAACACAAATTCTCATTTTGTAATGCAATCATTTAGGAGGTAAGGACTGGTCCACAATCCAGAGTATTGAGTAGCTCCTTCATCAGATATATAAAATCCAGATGTTTCTACACTATAGATGAATTATTTCTCATAAAAAAATGTTGTAATGTTAAAATGTGATCTTGTAAATGTATGCTAGAAATGTAATAACTACCGTGACCCTTTAATATTGAACAACCCATGAGAGTTAAAGGTCTACTGCACTGTAAACACTATTAAAATGAAAGTACATGCATAAACAGGGGTGAGTCAGCTGTATCAGACTTCCTGCTGCATGCTCCTGTGTCTGACTGGTGTAGATCTTAGGTCTGGTTTACACCAGTACACACATCAGGAAGTCTGCCTATTTATGTAATAGGGGCAGAGCTGAGCAGCACAGAGCAATGGGCATAAACCTTTAAATGTAAGAGCTTTGAAGTATAACTACTAGCATTACTGGAGAAGGAACTGGAAACCCACTCCAGTATCTTTGCTAAGAAAACTTTATGGACAGCCACAACCAGAGACATAATGATATGGCACCGGAAGATGAGCCCCTCAGGTCAGAAGGTGCACAAGGTGAACAAGGAAAATTAATTTTTTGCAAACTGAACTGGATGGTGCTCAGAGGGGCTGAGAGATGCACCTGGCATGCTGAGGTCCATAGAGTCACAGAGAGTCAGAGGCGACGGAACGACTAAACAAAAACTAGCATTACAAATTTTAAACATTACACATCAGGCATACTTATGGGTGTACTTTAATTTAACATTCTTATTTTAAAAGTACACTGATCCTTTGAAAAGAAGGATCACAGGAAGATATTTTGTTAAAACAGTCAATTAGAAATGCAAATAGTGCCTCTCCATCAGGAAGTTCTGTCTTTCTTTTCTCAATCTCTTGGACATCAGGCAGGAATGAGTCACCACATGATTCACATTGAGACAGTGTAATAGTGAAGCAAAGAAAATATTTTTAGGAGCCGCAAGGAACAGGCAACCTATATTTTCAGTAAAATACATATTTCAATGACATTTAAAGGTTACATAACGGTTCGCATTAAAGACACAGCAGAGCATATATAAAAATATAGCAGAACAGCATATTTTATATTATTTCATACAGCAAAAACATTTTCAGGTTGGAAGACGTGACCCTTAGTGTTACAAGGGACCCATCAATAGATGTATGAGATTTCACTTGTTTGTACAAGAAAAATTAACTTTTTGTGCACTGAGTGTAAACTTTATATTCTAGAGATAACTGTTTGTTGGCACACCTTTAGCATTTGGATCTCATGAGAGTATAATTGTTGAAATATTACTTTTAATTTTGTTATAGATAAGAACAAAAATGTGTCTTAAGTATTTGAGGTTTCCTATTGGGTTTCCACTGATGGTAATTTTAGTCAGACAGAAACAATAGTTGAAGATACTGTATACAGGAAAATAATATTATAAAAGTAATATAATATCATAATATAATATCATAACAGAAAAGTGAAAAAAATATTTATATTTATAAAGGTGACATGAAGTGTATAAGACTCACTTATGTAATTGTCACCAGTGGAATCTGAAGATATCCTGAAGGTATTATACTAGCGACTTGCGCATCAAAAATGATGACATTAAATGGTAAAGCTGGGAATGCTGTTTGGCACACAATGTAAGTCTTTTAGTCCTATGAGTACCTTTGGTGCTCATTGCTAACATAAACATTGCTAAATTAACCCCCCTCTACACTAACCTATTAACACCTACACTATCTACCTACACTACCTACCTACCCCATAATAATCCCCCCACCCCACTAATTACAGAAAATAATAAAACATAACTCATAAAAAATAATAAAAGCTAAGTCACATAAAATAAAAATGCATAATTCACCTAAAATAAAGAAATCTACATTACAGAAAATAAATAAACCTAAGTCACAAAAAATAAAAAAGGGACATCACAAAAAATTAAAAAAATTACATTACAACCCTCCCACTGCAGAAAAAAAGATTACACACCTGAAAAGGAAATTCATACAGAAGACATACAGTACATTACAATACAGTACAAATAAAATAAAATACAAAAGCCCGCTATCTAAAATATATTAAATATACTCTCTAAAATACACACATACCCCACTATCTAAAATGCATTACATCCTATCTAAATTATACACATACCACACAATCTAAAATACATTAAAAACTATCTCACATACATACACACCCCACTATCTAAAATCCAATAAATCCTATCTAAAATACACACATACCCCCATCTATCTAAAATACATCCCCCCATTTAATATACAATAAATCCTTTCTGCATATACAAACCCTAATTCTAACCTAAAATAAAATAATTATGACCACTTACCTATGCAGATGTCCCTTCAAATCACCAACCTAGGGGAAAAGAAACAAAACAAATTAGTACAACACATTTACATACAATAAATAAACATTCCAAATATTTGAAATATTCTACTCACCTTTTCAGCATGTCCCTGTCTTTCTTATTTTCTTCTCCGGCGCAGCCCCTGTTAAAAATAGACATGACATTAGTACAATTTACACACACACACAAAATAACGTAAAATAAAAATAATATACATTGAACTTACCTCCCCTCAATGTCCCCGGCCTCCTCCTCCTTTGCCCCGGCTGGGCACTGGAAGAATCTGCGCACTAAAAAAAAACAAAAATACTAACTGAGGTCCGCATCTGCTGACGTCCCCGACGCTTATGAGCCTCCAAAAGACTTTTCCGGAAGAAAATTGGCAATTGAACCTTCTGATTGGCTGAAAACGCTGTCTATTAAATTTCACCCAATCAGAAGAGGCCAGGGTGTAAGCTAATCAGAATGGGATACACCCCCATATCCTATGTTGATTGGCTAATGCACCTGTCAATCTTTTTTAAACCATTATGAAGGCTTTATTGCCTTCAGCCAATCACAATGGGTTACATCCCCACAGGGTGATTGGCTGGAGGCATCAGCACATTCTTATTGGCTACAGTGACAACAGCCAATCACAGGTCGCTATTCCCTTCAGCCAATCTCAATGGGATAAACCCCCACAGAGTGACTGGCTGAAGGCATCTGCACCTTCTGATTGGCTGTTGTCACTGTCAATCAGATTACAGCCAATCAGAAGGCACATATGTCTTCAGCCAATCACATCAGGGTGGTGTATCCCATTGTGATTGGCTGAAGGGAATACCACTTTCTGATTAGATGTTGTCATTGTCAATTAGACTGCAGCCAATCAGAATGTGCTGATGCCTCAGCCAATCACCCTTTGGGGATGTATGCCATTGTGATTAGCTGAAGGCAATAAATCCTTCTGATTGGTTTAAAAAAGATTGACAGGTGCATTAGCCAATCAGAATAGGATATTGGGGTGTGTCCCATTCTGATTGGCTTACACCTTGGTGCCTTTTGATTGGCTGACATTTGATTGACAGCGTTTTCATCCAATCAGGCGATGCCATTGCCAATTTTCTTCCGGAAAAGTCTCTAGGAGGCTCATTAGGTTCGGGAGGTCTGCAAGTGCCATGCCATGTTTATTTTTTAAACAGGGGCCGGGCCGGAGAAGAAAATAAGAAGGACGGGACATGCTGGAAAGATGAGTAGAATATTTAGAATAATTAGAATGTTTATTTATTGTATGTAAATGTGTTGTACTAATTATTTTTTTGTTTTTTCTCTAGATTGGTGATCTGAAGGGACATCTGCAAAGGTAAGTGGTCTTAATTATTTTTTTTTAGGTTAGAATTAGGGTTTGTATATTGAGATTTGGATATATGGAGTATTTATTGTATATTAAATATGGGGGATGTATTTTAGGTAGATATGGGGTATGTATGTATTTTAAATAGGATTTATTGTAATTTAGATAGTGGGGTTTGTATGTTTGTTTATTAGGATTTCATGTATTTTAGATAGTGGGGTATGTATGTGTTGTGGACGAAATTCATGAAAATGTATATTATGTCCATGCTGCATTAATTTCCTTACAATATATCATAAGATAAGGCACTAATTGCTTTTATTCTTTATTTCCTGAGAGTCCTAAGATGGCTACTGAACTGTATCCTGGGAGTCATAAGATGGCTACTGAATCATATCCGGGAGCTCCCAGATGACATTCATATCCGTGACCAAATAAGGATATGAGCCCCGCCACCTTCCAGAGCCAATCAGAAGCTTCACATAAACTGACCATAATGACATCAACATCCAAGACCAAATATGGACCATTCCTACCTTGTCAACCAATCAATAACTCACTCACTGTCTAACAATGCGTCGTATGATTCTTATATCTGATCAACTTATATTATATAAGTTGCTATGTTGTATTTGGGGGGGTTCGCTCGCTGGTTCGTTCGTTGGGAAGAATACAAGATGTTTTATACCAGAACTTTGTGTTGGTGTAAATTCTTGTCTCTGTGTGCACACATGGCCAACAGACGGATGATTTGGACAGGAACAGATATTACATAATGGGATTATTTTTATCCATCCAAAACATATGTATGTTAGATAGTATTTAATGTATTTTATATAGTGTGTTATGTGTATATTTTAGATAGGATGTAATGTATTTTATATAGTGAGGTATGTGTGTATTACAGATAGTATATATAATATATTTTAGATAGGGGGAATTGTATTTTATTTTATTTGTACTGTATTGTAATTTACTGTATGTATTGTTTATGTATTTCATTTTCAGGTGTGTCATTTTTTTTCTGTGGTGGGGGCGGGGTTAGTAATGTATTTTTTTTCTGTAATGTACCTTTTTTATTTTTTGTGACTTAGGATTTTTTATTTTCTGTAATATAGCTTTTTTATTTTCTGTGAGTTAGCTTTTATTATTTTGTGTAATTAGTTTGGTGGTGGGGCTTATTAGGGGCCATGTAGGTAGTGTAGGTGTTAATAGATTAGTGTAGAGGGGGGTAGTTTAGATTTAATGGTTTATTGGGGGTTATAGTGCAGTGTAGTGAGTAACATGGTTATTTATGGGATCATGGGGCTCTGTATAGAGCACCATGAGTGATAGGGTTCATTTTTATTTTTTGCCGGTCCTTAAAGGATCGTAAAGGTACTTAAAGGACCCGCAAGGCCGGAAATTAGATTTTTGATTTCAGCCGGGGTCCCCAATTGCATGCAATCGGAGACCCCCGCTGCGAGGGTTAATGTGGGGATCCTCCGGGGGGGGGGGGGGGGGGGCAATGGGAGCCCCATCACTGGGGGGGTTAATGTTAGGTGCAGGTGAGGGTACTTACAGTTTCCTCACTGCGGGCCTTAACTGTTTGAGTGCCGCAGGCCCCTTAAGGAGCCGCAACAGTGAATTTACAGCTTTTAAATGCAAGGTCATCATGATTGTGACCCCCACTGCAAGGGTCAATGTCGGGAAACTGCGGGGGTCGGACCCCTGCTGCAAGGGGTTAATGTGGGGTCTCGAGCTTATCTCGGATCTCTGGGTAAACTTGTACGTGTTTAGCAGAGTTTTTCACTGTCCTGGGTCGTGGAGCCTCTTTTTCATTTTTTTCAGCCACCATTTTTTTCTCTCACTTAGCCTATTTTCGAGTGGCGAAACTGGAGAAATTGGGGTTACATTTGCATTCAACCTCACTTCTAGACATTCTGGCTGTCCCCCTGTGCTGTCGGTGAGTGCCGAGGGTCGTAATTTTTTGTCGCAGGTAGGAGAAAGGGAAGATAGACACAGAGGAAGAGAGACACAGGGTAAGGAGAGAAGGAGGGGAAGAGAGCCACAGGGGAAGAGAGGATGAGGGGAAGAGACACGCAGGGGAAAGAGAGGAAGAGAGACACAGGGGAAGGAGAAGAGGAGGGGAAGAGAGACACAGGGTAAGGAGAGGAGGAGGGAAAGACAAACACAGGGTAAGGAGAGGAGGAGGGGAAGAGGTCATGCAGGGTCGTAGGGATGAGCACCTACGGCACTTATCACTACCAGCGCAAGGAGCGCCTTAGTTTTAGCATAGCGTTACCAATGGATTTTGGCAAGGTCATGCTGCTGAGAACTATATATGTGATCACTATTTATATTATGTTTGCAAGATATGGATTTGATTCTTCATTTTTGTAATTATATATATATATATATATACAGTATATATATATATATATATATATATATATATATATTATAGTTGAAATACATCAGCTGGTGCGATATTGCCTCTCACGGACCCCTTTCCAGGTCCTGGATTTTGGCCCAGTGAGCTACCATAGAGAACAGACTATCCCATTGGAAAATAGGTAGGGGAATTATAACGCCAGCATGCTTCATTTTTCTTAGGCCCTATGCCCCTACCTCATCCTGTATACTGTATGTAATTCCCCATGTAATATTACTGGGTTCTGTGTCATGATTACAATAATTAATGTGTGAGTATAGTTAATGTTATGTATGTAATGTGTGTATATAGTTACTGCCATGGTTTCTTGGTTACAATGTATATGCTGTGATTGATATAAGGTGGCAGAAATGGTTCATTTGATAGTCTGATATATTTGGTCAAGAGGTGCAATTTCCAGATGTTACCTACCCCCATAAAGTCCCTCATGCATGATAAAAGGAAACCCTAATACAATTTTAATCTAGTGTTATGGCCCTTTTGGGTTGTAGAGTGTTGTAGCAAAAACCATACCCACAAACCACATTAGTTTACTCTTATTACTAGCAGTAAATAACAACACAATACTTCTTATTAGACGGGCAGATAAACAATTACTCTCCACGGGCGATCTGATCTACATAAGTAACTCATTATAATACATTTTTACATCTTAACTGGGACAGCTTTCACTTCTCTGCTCTGTAGCTTTAAATATACAAGGGGGTGGGAACCTTCTGGGGAAGGGAGGGGGTTATCACGGAACTTCAAGCAAAGACGCTATACTACAGAAAATCATAATTAAATCATAAAACCTTCTTTTTTAAATTATTTCTGAAACATGACTAAATAACAAATAATTTTGTTACGGATATTATTTAAGGTGGACTGGGCAGTCACTCACATCTCTCACTAACTTTAAACATAAATATGTCCCTGTTAACAATTGTATATTAATCACAACTTCACAAAGTCAACACAATGCACATTAAATCAACACAAATTTTTCACAACTTTTTTACCAGCTGGAGTAAAAATGATGGAGCAAAAAACAAACAAAATAAAAAATACAGCATTCACAAAACAAATCTGAATGCCATACTTACACTAATTAAGTAACTACACCCTTCAAATGCAGAAACCAAAATAATCTATATACTATAAAATAGTATACTTATCTCTTTGATGTCTACAAATGGACCTAGCAAAAATCTAACTTTAACATTACTCTCTGCAATTAATTTCACAAACAATAATTAATGATCTCACCTTGGACCAATTTCACCTACACAATGTCCTTCTTACTCACTTGCAAAATTCTGACAAAGGAGCAAACTTCACACAAAGGATTTACCTTTTCTTATAAAAAACCCTTTTCTATTATTATTATCCTTTATTATTATCCTTTATTTATAACGTGCCAACATATTCTGCAGTGCAATACAGGGGATAGGTACAAGTATAAACAATACCCCACAATGAAAATAATGGAAGACCCTGTTATTGAGCTTTCAATCTGATATACACTGTGCTTTCCCTAAAGCACCTCACAAGATTAAAACTCGCAAACTTACATTCTAAAGGGTATGGGTGAGGTACAGGAGAGTGAGAGATGCATAGTGAATGAAGAGGCTAAAGATGATAGGCTTTTTTGAATAGATGTGAAGGATCTGAGGCAGGAAGATAGTCTGGTGGTGCGAGGTAAAGAGTTCCAAAGAATAGGGGCAGCATGTGAAAAGACTTGAAGACAGGAGTGAGAGGAGGTGATGAGAGAGGAGAAGAGAAGAAGGTCATTAGCAGAGCGAAGAGGGCGGGTGGGAGTGTATTTTGGGATGAGAGCAGAGATGTAGGAGGGTGCACTATTGTGGAGGGCTTTATATGTTAGGGTCATGATTTTGAATTGTATTCTAGACGCTATGGGAAGCCAGTGGAGTGCCTGACAGAGAGGTGCTGCAGACACTGATCGTTTAGTATGGTAGATGAGTCTAGCGGATGCATTCAAAATGGATTGGAGTGGAGAAAAACCTTTCCACAAACATTAAATTACTACTAAACTCACCTACATTTTGTTCCCACTTTCCAAAAAGCAAAAGATGTAACACTTTTAAGTACAAAAACGGAAAATACATTTTCTTCAAATTAGAGCCATTGCAATAACTTTACACTAATCAAGCAACTTATATACGGTATATATATAAAAAACAATAATGGACGTCTGTGTATAAATAGAAATAGAAGCGCTTTTCTGGGAAGAACAATCACAATAATCTTATGCAAACAAGAATAAGATTAGCATAAACAAAGTGCTTCTGCTAAAAAATATGAACACCTCTTGAAACAAATCTACAGTTTAATTAGCTCTCTCCTTCAACAAAAATGTACTATCCCTGAAAAGATAAAACAGTGCGCATTCATTTCTCACAAAATGAAACCAAAACTAGTCTCTCTTATGCACGGCTAGGACACAGGATTCTCGACCTGCTACAGATGCTAGGGGGGGGGGGGGGGGGGGGGGGGCAGCAGCAGGGGGAGGGTGTATCAGTGCTGTTATTTTTCTCCCACTATAAATCTTCCAAATTCTCAAAGTAACATGCCACAATTTTCAACTGACCATAAAAACAGCATATTCTTAGCAATACACCAATAAATAAACACAATCAACTTAGTACTCAAAGCATACACATTTTACCGGAGAAAACATAATATTTTTAGAGCACAAAAAAAAACACCCTATTTTAAAAAAGAATTATACAAATACAATCAATTCACAAACTCACACACAGCTTTTTCAGACGCTCTCAACAATAACACAGAACAGTGGAACAACCCTCATTTCTCTCTCTATTTCTCACTCCTCACTGCAAATACTTGTGCTCAATTTATACATGTTTTTTTTGCCATCAGCCACTTGTCACTTCAGAGTCTTGCGAGGGTAGATAGCAAATCTACACTCTATCTGTTCATCAATCAGCTCCACTCTCAAAAACCCAGTCTAGACAAAACACCTTTTATAGGTAAGGTAAACCTTTCCACGTTTTCTGGGTAAAGTAAATCTCTACACTTTTTAAAGGTAAATTAAACCTCTTGTTAATCTATATCTACAGCTGTTCTTAAAGTAACACCTATTTAGGTACAATATCTCTTTAATATATCTTAATCTAGTCTCAGCAACTAACACTTTTACATGTAAAATATCTTAATCAATTCTACTTCTCTTAATTACACTATTTTACTTAATATCACTACTTAGCATTCTGAGGTTATCAACAACAAACAGAAAAGGCAATCATACCAGGTTCCGGGTAGAAAGTCAGTCTGGGTGAGGTATTTTTGTGCGACTTTATCTCGTTACTCCTACAAGCTCCAGTCTCTCTTGGAAGACACACATGACAAGCAATCCTACACACAGATTTTCACCAAGATGGCTCTGCAAACCTTTAATTTTGACCATGATCAGTTGTCAAGCATCTCCCCCACAAATTCCTGAAGCTTAGGGTGTTATCTACCAGACAAGTAGTGCACTCCTGGCTGGCTTGCCAAATGTTGTAGCAAAAAACAGATAATTTTCTTGTTATCAGATTTTATGTATTCAAAACGTGGGTCAGCAACACAAAACATCCAAATTGGCTGCTGCTGACTGATTGACTGGCTGACAGATATAAACAAAACACAGCTTTAATAGTGAATTGCATTTTGCCCTTTAGAAACATGGTATAACTGACACCCCATTGCTAGGCCAATAAATTATGAGTTTAATTTTTAAGCCAATAAAATGGAACATGCAATTTGCACGTATGCCATGCCTAATACATCACACAGGATGCGCAAAACACTTTCAAGTTGTAATTTTTTGTGCATAGGTCAAGTGTTGGCCTTGTGGACTACTGAAATGCATATTGTTTAGACTAAAATAATTGTTGAATGTCTCAAGATCATTTTTTTATTATGGGAAGAATTACTTGTTTGCAGTTATAGAAAAAAAACAATGAATTATAAGTTAAAAGTATAATTAACTGTTCCATACCTCAGGGCCTGCAATGGAATAAGTACTGTTTTAGTGCTAAAGATCACATGTGCTACAAAAGTGATTAGTGCGTATATATATAATTATATATGTATACTGTATATACTCGAGTATAAGCCAAGTTTTTCAGCCCTTTTTTTAAGGCTGAAAAGGGCCTCCTCAGCTTATACTCGAGTCACCCGTGTGTCTCCGCCCCAGTGGCTCTCTTTCGCTCCTGTGTCTCTCCACCCCTGTGGCTCTTTCCCTCCCCCTCCTTTATCATCCTCCTCATCCTCAACCCCCAATCCTCATCCTCAACCCCCATCCTCATCCACAACCCCCCCATCCTCAACCCTCCCATCCTCAGGTTGAAGAGGAGGAAGGAGTTGAGAAGGGTGGTTGAGGAGAGAGGATGAGGAGAGGGGTGGAGGAGAGAGGATGAGGAGTGGGGTTGAGGAGAGAGAATGAGGAGTGGGGTTGAGGAGAGAGGATGAGGAGGGATGATGAGGAGGGGGGTTGATGAGGGGGGATTAAGGAGGGGGTATGAGGAGGGGGGATCAGGAGGGGGGATGAGGAGGGGGATGAGGAAGGGGGTTGAGGAGGGAGGTTGAGGAGGGGGTTGAGGAGGGGGAAGGAGTTGAGGAAAGGGGTTGAGGAGAGAGGATGAGGAGGGGGGTTGAGGAGAGAGAATGAGGATGGGCGTTGAGGAGAGAGAATGAGGATGGGGGCTGAGGAGAGAGGATGAGGATGGAGGATGAGGAGGGGGTAGAGGAGGGGGTTGAGGAGGGTGATAAGGGAGGGGAGGGAAAGAGACACAAGTGAGAGGGGGGTAAGAGACACAGGGAAGGGAGAGGGGGGAAGAGACAATGGCAAGGGAGAGGGGGGAAGAGACACAGGGGAGGGAGAGGAGGGGAAGAGGCACAGGGAGAGAAAGGGGGGACACAAGATAGGGGCACAGAGGGCACAAGAGGGGCACAAGTGGCACCACATTTCCGACCCTCGGCTTCTACTCAAGTCACTAAGTTTTCCCAGTATTTTGTGTAAAAATAGGTGCCTCGGCTTATACTCAGGTCGGCTTATACTCGAGTATATATGGTATATATATATATATATATATATATATATATATACATACACATACACACTAAAAAATGTAAGGATATTTGGATTTCTCTACAACAAGAGCAAAGGGAACTCCCCTCTATTGACAACACATACATACCAGATCAAGTATTTCTCAGGGGGGGGGGGGGGGATGTGGGTTGTGCTTTGGTTCTGTTCCTGTCTGTAGTTGTTAGTTGGTGTTTGGAGGCAAATAAAGACAGTTCACTTCTGGAGACATCAAAATCGTGTGTCTCTTATTTTGCTCATGGTTTTCCTGGATGGCTACAGTGAGGTACTGAGAGACTCTGTAGGATTCTGCTGGGGTAGGTTTAACTGTAACAAGTCTTATCAAACCCCATAATAAGAAGCAGATCTGGAGTCTCTTGGTAGCCTGGAAGTGCTGATTTCTGATGCAAGGACCCTGACCGATACAGAAGCCAGATATCAGGGTGCTGGTGCCGAGATTTTCCAAGAACCCCACGGTCCTTGTTGATAGTTAACCTGTAATCTATAGCAGGTGGCCCTGGGCAGTAATAGCCCCTACCAGCTTGGATCGTCACATTGCCTTTTTTTTAAATGTTGTTGTTTAGTCATTTAGCTGAGACCCCATGGACCTCAGTAGGCCAGGCACATCTGTCAGCCACTGTCCCTCTGAGCTCCATCAAGATAATGTTCATTGCTTCATTGACCTTATCTATCCAGCTCTGCCTCTATTGTCCCCTTCTGTGCAAGCCTTCAATCTTTCCCAGCATCAGAGTCTTCTCTATGGAATCCTGTCTTCTTATGGCCAAAATATTTGAGCTTCAGCTTTGTAATCATACCTTACAGTAAACATTTTTTTTCTAAATACTTTGTTGCAAAAAGGCTTCTATTAATTACCTACTGATATTGAGGACTTCTTATTTTGTAGCACTATATGGACCATGATTTGTCTGGCCTCTCTGCTATGACCTGCCCATCTTGGATGAGCCTACATTGTATAGCTCACCCTCATTGAAGTACACAAGTCCCTTCACCATGACAAGGTAGTGATCCAGAAGGTTTCCCTATTACTATAAACACTCTATTGCTATGGACAGAACCGAGCTACACACCCACACCTAATGACATCAACCCGATGCATGTTTCTGAATTTCATCAGGGGTCCCATTTTTGATCATAAGATCATAAGAGTAAATTAAACCATACAGAGATCAGAAAGTTAAGCACTTATCTATTAAGGGTAACATGACTTAATGCACTAATTGAATCTTGCAACATAAGAGGTTGATTTAAGGACTACAAACAAGTTTAGACTAAAGTGTCAAAGAATACATGGGCTCTATTTGTTGTGAAAATGGGACATTAGCTGGAATTTGAACACCTACAAGAAGGTCAGGTGTTCAAAATAGAATTATTGATCACCCAGACATGCAAATGAAAAATATAGACCTCCTCAGTGCACATATCTACTTTCCAGTTGCTGCTATTCACAGAACATATGTGAGATGTGTTGTAATGTACATCTTCAGCTTTGCAGGCTTGCATTTTGTACTAACAAGTTTATCTTGGAACTTTTCCATGATATTACAAATGTCTGTAGGAAAGGCATAACAATATATCATTACTTGGAAGATCAATATTTTAGAACTCCTTTTCTGCAATGATTGTGTCATAACATAGTAAGATACCATGGTTGACTAATATGGAGAAAAGGCTGTCTGCATAATTTGCAAAGTGGCATATTTTTGGCCCTCCTCGATACTCTCACTGGGCAAGTATTTTTCCCAGAATAAAGGGCACAAAATTTAGCAAGAAAGAGAAAAGCCATAAGAAAATGACAATAACTACTGCAAGATCTTTCATGAATCTTCTATATGTCTTTTCTCCACCATTTTTTATAAGGTGTGAAAAATATATTATTATTATTATCAAGTTTAAACTGAAGAGCTTCTGGCTCTTTCAAGATGTCTAAAATTATGTTTATGTTGGTGGGCTATAAGAAGCAGCCTCTTCTTCTTATTATTATTATTATTATTATTTGTAATTAATTATTTTTTTAGCATATTTTGTAGAGCAGAAACAGGATACTAGTATATGAGTCAAATTGAGATTGATTACAAATTGATTTCATGATCAGTCTGACACATCCCTTTTACCTTATGAACTTGCGTTCGAGAACATGTGCTGCCTATACAGAAGCTTGTAAAAAGTTTATAAACAATCTTTAACTACTTAACAGTTTTTTTAGGGCCGACAAGAATTAACTTTGCATGGGTTGGCTTTACATTGCCAGATCCACTAAAACAAATTTGTGATCTAAGGCCCCTTTCTACTAGGTCATTTGAGCTAAGATTGTTCTGGATTCATGTTCCATTTTAGGAGTGTTTTTTAGGGTACAACTATTGCATTAAGCTAATAAAAATATTTCCCTAACCAGGTTGGCCACAACAAATCACCCAGACATTCTCTCTCCAGGGCTTAAATTATCTTATCAACCCATGCTGTGCCCAGATACTGACAGAAGGAAGCTGAAAGACCATAGTCTCCATACCTTGATAGAAAATTCCTAGCCCACATGGGGGTAAATAAAGTATTTCAAAGATCTAGATAGGATCTGCATCCTGAACTAATGCTGTATATGTAAAGGTAGATATCCAAGAGATAAAGAAACAGGCACTTCAATATAGTTACAATGAATCCATCAAGCCAAAAGTAATTCTTATTTTAAAATGTAACCTTTATTCAATATTATAAAATTGTGCACTGTTTTCTACAGAGCAACAGGACAAAAAACACTTAAAAATTATTATCAATGAAACAAAACCCACACAATAAAATGGGTACTAGACTGACTCGTGAATACGGACACCCTTGCTACTAAATAAATAAACTCCTCTCAGTCTAGTAGGAGCTTACCACTCGCCTGCAAAAGCTATGTAGAGAATTAGGGTCAAGGACAGTAGCAAGATCCTAAGACAGCAGATAAATGACTGCTGACAGATGGTATGGCATCTACTGAAAAGCAGAAGATGAACCCCTAGATCCCTATAGAAATCTTATTGAGGGTGAAGTCCTTAATAGGGCAAGGGTCCTAAGTTGTAATTGCTGGACAAGTGGTATATCTGGAGGAATATCCGTATTTAGTTCTGAACTAATTCTGCTATATTAGAAGAAAGGGATAGATGAACTGAATGAGATCTGAAGATTGGTCTCCCAAGCCCACTGAGGAGCAGATTGTTATGCTGATCCTGTGCTCCTGGTTCTCCTGCTGATGACCCCTGTATGACCACCAGGCACCAAGAAGCCCTCCCCTTCAAAATCCCAAGGGAGAATGCCTGTAGATGAAGACAGGAGACTTTGGAAGTAAAACAGAACCCCTGCCCTGGGTTGTGACAATACCCATGTGATGAGCCTGTTTTGACATGTTTGAGTCAAAATGTGTCAAAACAGGTTCAGCACATAAATATGAAATACAGTTGAAGATGATAAACTAATCACCATCCAATTCTCTCACTGCATGAATGTTTTGTGAAATGAGATACATTCTGAATCTTAGACTTTGATGACTTTATGACTTTAGTAACTTGTTGTTTCGAAGCATATAGCAGTGCCATTTTACTCACAGTCACTCTAGTTCAAATACTACATCAATGGCACAAAAAATACAACATGTATTATAGATCCGATAACACATGCAAAACAAAGGATTTTCCCACTTTGAATTCTTGGCATTGGCAAATAATGTATGCAAAGTGCAATATGAATGTAAAACAAATTATCATATTTACATTGTGTGTTAACCATTGCCAGAGGATTTTGTGCAAAAAAAAAGCAATGTTCCCTTTTTCCAATCAATGTTGAAGTTCCAGCAATTGAGAGAAAAATAAAGTGAAGTATTAATTCATATACCATATATAAAATTATCTGTGACACATCTTGTGTCTCGTTGTGCTAATACTGATACTGAAGTGGACCACAATTTGTCTATACTCTCTGCTATGAACTGCCCATCTTGGGTGGTCCTACATGGTATAGCTCATGGCTTTATTGAAGTACACATGCCCGTTCACCATGACAAGATAGTGATATTAATAGATATTAATTAGATAACTTTAAAAATGTGTTTCATGGATACTTAATGCATATGGTATACACTGTATTTTGTACAATAAATCTTTATCCAGGGTTAACAAAGAATGATAAATTCTAAGGACCAAAAAAAAAAATAATTATTATGAGTTAAAGGGTGAAATAAAATGTTTTTGATTGAGATCCTGCACCCGAAAGTAAACAAAATGTGAGGTCAGATAAGACTAATATTTGAGTTTATGCGCCAGTTGTGCTAGAAGACAAAGGGTTGAAGAACTCTTAAAAAACATCCTATGTTATCCTGAAGGTCATTTCCTGCAATTTTGACAAATGCGGAGAACAGATTGGTTTTAACCATTGTTACCATTTTTACTATTTCTTTGAATGAACTAGGGATATCTGCTAATTGAAAGTTAATATGTTCGTAGTTATCAATCTTTCCGAAAATACATTAGAAAGCTGTTGAAAAATGAATTGTGGGGTAGGATTTTGCTTAACACTTTTACTTTTGAAGGCTCACTGCTATGTTAACCCTTCTCTTTTACTCTTGCAAAATTTTTTCACAAGAACAAGACAGAGACGTTTCTATTTTGTTATCCCGCATAATATTTGACATTTGATTTATCACATATATAGTTGTGGACCAAGAATGCTGTTCGGAACGTTTGCAATGTTGGTCAAGCAGTTACAAAGTCGCAAAGCGAGGTCTCAACTGCGAGCCTCAAAAAACGAGGCGAGTCAGCGGCGCCGTCACACATGCAAGCCTTGAGATGAGAATCAGCTGTGCAGCACTTAGGCTACAATGAGTGCCGAAGGCGCTCATTGCAGCCAGCGGCGGCGTCACACATGAGAGCGACGCAAAACATAGGCTGCAAAGAGCGCCGAAGGCGGGAGAGGCTTGCAATGAGCGCAGGGGAGAGGAAAGGCTCACAATGAGCTCTGAATGCTCTCATTGCGAGCTACGCGATGAGCGACAAAGGCGCTCATCACGGTGGGCTCACGATGAGCACCAAGAGCAGGAGAGGCTTGCAATGAGCTCTGAAGGTCATCAGTGCAAAGCAGGAAACTTGAAGTACAGAGAGAGCCTCACATTGTGTGGCAAGCAACATTGCCACCCTTACAATTTTAATCACGTCATTTTTGATGGACAGGTTCCTAGTACATATATATTTACTGAAACAGAGGTCAGTATGGTAATTTTCCTTGTTTGTGTATTTTGTTCATAGGTATGTATATGACTAAGTGGATTAGTCGGGAACAGCATTGCAGGTAGTATAATTTTAGGGTCATATTTATTGTCAAGTAACTACTCTGGGGGTCCAGTCACTAGAATTTGGTAATCACACTACCCTGAAGCCAAGCAGGGTTGGGCCTGCATGTACTTGGATGGAAGACCACCTAGGAATACCCAGGGCTGTATGCTGTGGTCCACTGGAGAAGAAACTGGCAACCCACTCCACTATCTCTGCCATGAAAACCAAGTGGATCAGCATGGTATGTTGCAGTCCATGAGATTATGAAGAGTTGGACATGACTGAATGACACAAATACACCTACTAGATTAGAAGGTAAGCCATTTACAATTTGGATACTAATATTTATGTGTAAAGTATGGAATTTTCTAGGAAATTAAATAAATGTATTTTGCAAATATTAATTATACTGTCCCTTTAATGCACTCAGGATGTGAAATTGGGGCCCACAAGGGCACATTTCACTTTTTCCACCCTGTGTTTTTCACCCTGTGTTGCAACATCCTTAGTCATGCCTGTAACATCAAATTTGGAGAAATCTGAAGAATTGTTTCCAGGTCTATGACTATCAGCTCCTTACAAATAAATTGCAAATGGATACACTTAGATTTGCATAATAAATCTATAACATCCAAGTTGTGACAAACTTTGAGAGTTGATTAAATTAATGTATTTTTCTTTTTTTTGCAGAACAAGCCTGAAAAACAAACTGATATCAGGAAATAACCTTTCTAGACCTTCGTGCAGAAGAGGTTGCTACTGGAAATTTTCAAGCTGATTAGAAGCCAACAAAACATATCTGATTTTATATGATTTCTTCTGTATTTATTTTGGGTACTATATTTATGTTTACTAAACAAAGGTCTATTATACCATAAAACCAGTTATATTAATACTATCTACAACATTATAAACTTGAATGTGTGGTCACTTTGTCTTGATTTATATAAGTTATTGACCATTCTCTAATTAACAGAGCTCAAAGGGCACTTGTACCTCATTTATAGCCAATAAGGACCTTCTGATCAGGATATTCTGTTTTTTCATGAATTATATACGACGTATACATTAAATCAAGAAAAAACTAAATAGTATATTGCTTTGTTTCATGAGTATCAAGGGGGTTTACATTTCCAGGACAGGAAACACTTATCAAATCAACATGTTCAGCTTATAAATAATTAAAAAAATATCAGACTATTAATTTAATAATAAAACATCTTAAATGGAAAGTATACATTAAAACATGCTCACTAAGTATGACAACATTTTATATTGTTTTTAAATAAATAAAAAAAATAAAAAAAGACTGCAAACTTTATTAGTGGTTTTAACTGCATACAATGTATTATGCTGCACCAAATGATTTCCGATTAGGCTATGAAAGTATAATATGTTCCAGTATCAAATTATTTTAGGAAATCATATTTATAAGAATAAAGGTTTATTTTCACAGACCTGTTTAGATTTTTCATAACAAATGTTGAATTTTTGATTCTAAGCAGACCTATAGAAAGATAACATTATAATATGTTTTCCTTTTCTTTAAATTATATATTTTTTGCTTTGATTTGTGACGTAATAGTAAAAAAAGTGAATTTGGATTGTATTTTCATATATGATGAAAATCTAGCAATGTCAAAACTATCTAGGAAGAGATTTGCAAAATAATAAATAAAATAAATCCATTACCAATCTCTACATATATATTCGTTGCTTTATTATGTAAACAAATCAAGCTTATTTCTGCGAAAATATCTTAAAAATCAAAAGTTAGAGACACAGGACTTGTTTGGCATTTTGGTTCTGGCCAGGCTTTAGGATCAGGTTAAGACTGATTTGCTACAGATTTATTATCTTTAATGGCACAAGTGAGTCATAACATCCAGGGTCAGTATAAAGATTTGTCAAATGAGCTTTTTATGCCAAGAGGTTTTCAACTGACAAGAGGACATCCCTAGAGGTTAGAAGTAAAAGGATTTCACCTTAAAGAAAGAAAAGGTTTCTTCACAGTAAGGGAGGTTAATCTGTGGATTTCTCTACCAAAGAAGGTGATGACAGCGGATTCAATAGATAACTTTAAAAAGGGACTGGATATATTTTTAATTAAAAAAAGGCATTCAGGGTTATCATGGATAATAAGAGAGGGAGTATTGATCCAGGGAGTTTTTTTTCCCATTTTGAGACGACTGGTTTTGTTTCACTGGAGTTTTTTTTCTGTTTGCCTTCCTCTTGATCAATTAACAACTAATCCGCAAATTGCAGATCAGAGGAGATCTTAAAAGCTTTATCTTGATGGGCTTAAAGTCTTTTTTCAACCTCAATTACTATGTAACATGCAATAATTAATTTTAAGTTGGCACTATGGAAAAAAAAAGCATGTGGAAATGTACTGTTTGTTTCTAAAATATATTTTATGCAAATAAAGTGCTTTAGGGTTTAACTAGGTAAATCTTTTTTGTTTTGCTGAAAGGGACTTCAAAATCAGTTTTTTTTTAGATTATTCTTAAGGACCATGAAAACTTGCTGCGTTATACATTTTTTTCTACGGTGAATCAATCCTGGGAAATTGCATTTTGTATATGTATATGCAAATGAGCAGATCGTAAACATAAATTAGTTGCTTTGGTGGACTAATTAGTATTACATAGTTACATCTTTACATAGTTATATAGTAATTAAAGTTGAAAAAAGACTTACAGTCCATCAAGTTCAACCTTTTAGGTTCTCCTCTGATCTGCAATATGCGGCTTAGTTATTTAATTATTTAATTATTTAATTTAATTAGTTGTTAATTAATTGTTAATTAATTATTAATCATTTTTTTTTTTTTATTAATAATTAATTGATCAAGAGGAAGGCAAACAGAAAAAAAAAACAAGTGAAACTTGGACAAAATAAAGTGTTTTATCAGTTGGACTCCTATCTAATCGTTATCAAGTACTCCGAGCCGCACATTAGCATACTGAGTTGCACATTAGTATACAAGAGCAGCAAAATAAATTCTAAATATTTCAGAAATTAGTTATTTTACAGAAGAACTGCTAGTACAATGTATAACAAGATTTTAATGAACTTTAAAATTAAATCAATTTCATGTTGGGGTTACAGACTACCTTTAAACACCTAATCCTCTTTAAAAGGTATGCGCAAATACTGTCTGGAAAAGCGATTTTTTGTATTACAGGTACACCCTTTTTAATACTTCCCCATTTAACACTGATTTCATATAAAGCTGTTTTTGCCAGACACAAACCCATTTAACACAGGTTTGATGCTTATTTATCATTCCAAAACAACAAAAGTTATGAAATTAATTTAAAATTGACCTGTGATTTGGGAATTTAATAGGAAATCTTGGATCACTATGGTCATTTTCCTTAATTAGTTTCGTATACACCTGTTAGGCCATCTGTTAAATTTTACTGTACATTAAATATAAGAAAAATAAAATAATCCAAAGCACTATTACTGGAAAAGCTAATTCTGGATGCTCTGAGTAGGATACAGTACTGATAGAGCTATATTGAGTAATGCGAGTGGTTTCTCACTAGGGAGGTGTAACATTTCCAATTCATATTTATTCTAATGAGTAATTACTTCATACTTTAGTGAATAAGCTCCACAGAATAGCAGACAGGTCTTGCCTCCTTAGGCCCTCATTCAATTGCAATTTGGCCAATTGAATAGGGGTCTAAATAAGCACATAACATATATTTTTTAAAGAAGTTTTTAGTAAGCAAGCATCTATCCAAAAGCAAGGTTTTTACCAAACTAAAAACTTCTTTAAAAAAATATGCTATGTGCTTATTTAGAGCCCTATTCAATTGACCAAATCGCAATTGAATGAGGGCCTTAGTGAGAAAGTTCACACCTTAATCAATATGACCATTTGCCTAGGAGTTTATGAGAAGGTATTTAATAGCCATTAGATCAGTGAAAACTGTAACTGTGGCATCTCCAAAGGAAGAAAACTAAGATGTTGAGTGTCGCTGCTAGCATTTGATGGAAGGATCTACATTATAGCAACACCAACATTGGAGATGCATTAAGAAACAGTTATGGAGACAAGATTTATGTCACAAGCGAGATGGACATGTGCTGTGTCAGGAACAGAGACTGGGTGTTGCTGAACTGTTGAAAGGCTTAGATACCATCTGAAGGTTACAAGTGAAGACTACAAGAGAGTCTGACCTGATGTGAGGAGAGACAGCAAGTTACAGGAGGCAGCACACAAGGAAGCTGAGAAACTCCAATGGAGGATAACCTGGGAGGCTGACAGACTGTAATGGAGGACAAGCTGGAGGCTGACAGACTTTAATGGAGAGCAAACCGGAGCTTATGAGTGCACTGCAAGAAGAACTGTGGCCCCAAGAAATGTGTTATCTTTAGTTATGTATAAGATAGCAGTGGCCTAGCTACTCACCATATAGCAAGGGCAAGAAGAAAGGTTCAGTTTGCTTTAGAATTTTTTTTAAGGTTTCCAGTTGTCATTCCTCAGCACAAAACCAACATAAAGTAATGTGGTCATCAGGCCCTTTGGGCCACACAATTAGACAAGCTCCTTGGATGCTGGTGCTCCTCTCCTGTGGATAACATCACCCCACATCACAATGGATGAATTCACTATATGTCACAGTGGATGACATCATAAAGCCTGGTCACTATATAAGTAGCAGTATTATGATGGTAATGTGATTTTCAGCCAGCTGTAGCAAGAGAGCTGTTTGAAGGCAATGGCTCGTGTGAAGGGTCTATAAGATGGTCTGAGGGAGAGAAACTCAAACTTCAAAATGTAATGGTGAGCTAGTTTATTTTAGTAGTTTGTCATATAAGGGATAGGGTGATGGAGGGAACATAATATGTTTGTTAGTTTGGAATATAAGGAGAGAGTTCTGATTATTGTAAAGTGAGAGATGGTAATGGATGATGTTTAAGAGGTCAGACTGATTATGGAGGATCTGTGATGATCTGTAATTGGTGGATGCTCTATGAGTGGGATGCATTCTTATTACACTTAGAAATACTAATATATATAGAGCTATGTTGAAAAGGTGGGATGTTTTACACTAGCGAAGAGAGACCTCTCCAATACCTGTTATTCTATGAATCAGATTCTTCGTACTTTAGTGAATAGGTTTCTCATAATAACATAGAAACCATAGAGGTCTTGATGCACTAGTGAGAAACCTCTCAATTTACTGAATATATCCAACGCCAGGAACTTATTATAATGTGTTCCATACTGACATAGGGCTCTATTCTATTGGCCGAATCATAAATGTATTCACACTTAAAATCACTCTTAAAATTGGCATATTCTATTAGCTACTCACATTCCGATCACAAGGTTCCCGCCCATAATCACTACAGGCCGGCCAAAGGTGCAAATTTGATCTTAGAACTCTATTGGTTTTAGCACATCTCGAATATTGCAAATGCTAAATAATTAAAGTTACAAAAAATCTATATTCTAATTTTACTCGTAGGTCTAGCTTGCATATTAAGTCTGAACAACAACTTAAATAACAATCAAGTTTCTGTCAAAAAATTTAGGAGTACTAAATAGGACTTATAAAGGCTCTTCCAAACACTTATTATAACTGTAGCAGCAATTAAACACACACTACTGTATGTTAAAATAATGGGAAGGCATGTAAATACATTAGAATTAATTGCACAAATCTCCAAGGAACAAATATGCCAAGAATTATAATTTTTTTAAATAATATTTTGGACTGGTCATGCATATGGTAATAATAAAAGTGTTGCTGAAATATGCATAAAGCAATTAAACTCACAGCACATGACTATATATCAAGAAAAAAAACATGTAACTGCCTTCGAAATGATACATAACACTCACAGAGGCTCAAATGTGGATTTCAATATATATATATATATATATATATATATATATATATATATATACTCGCGACTTGCCCATCAAAAAATGACGGTCAATAAAAATTAAATGTTGTGAAATTTGTTTGCAACACAAAATGACTCAGCTACATTTGTCCCTTTTTTTTTTCTTAAAATAAATATACATTTTTTTTTTAACCTTTTATTTTTTTAACTTTCAACTTATATTTCACCCACAGTTTTTTTTTTTTCAATCTTCAGTCTTTTAATTGTGATATACAGTATATAATAACAATATTATAATGTCTTACTTTTTAATGCATACATATTGTAAAGTCTAACATGAAACTTTGTAACATGCAACTTGTATATTAAACATTCGTTCAACATTTTTTTTAACAATACTAACACTTTTCAATACATATTTATCACTGAGTAACTGCGGACTATATTAACTTAGAGTAAGTAAATTGTTTTAACAATAACATGCTTTTTATCATTTGTAACATATTTTAAACTCTTGTTAAACTAAATTAGCATTGAATCCAGAGAAAGGCAAACAATAAAAAAAAACCTCTATTGAAACTTGGCCAATTGTATCAGAGAGGGAAAAAAAATAATTCCTTCCTGACCCCATCAACTGGCAATCGGATTACTCCCTGAATCAATACTTTGTCTTTAAATAATACATTTCCAATTATGATGAAATGCTTCAACTTTATACTAACAATAAATGTTTGACTATACCACATATATATTTAACAATATTTAAAAAAAATAGAAAATACACATATTTAACATCTGAAATTGTAACATCAAACAATAACATTTAACTCTTGTAAATCCTGAAAAATTCAGTTAATTGTTTTGTGGGGCCAATCATGTTAATATGAAACTTTGAACCCATTCAAATCTGTTTAAGGATATTTTACTGTTGTTTTTGTTGTAATAATGTAATATTGCTGAAGCAGTATCCTGAAGAGCTAACAATCTCTTGAGATTTTCCGGCATCAGAAAACGTCCAGTCAGACTGTCATCACCTGAGGAGAAAGTGTGAGTCATGTGTGAAATGTGCCCTATATATAGTGTTTGTGCGCGAGACAAATGCAGTGTTTTAGGCGGGAAATCCGCTATTCCGTGAGACAAAAGCGTTTTTTTTAGGCGGGAAATCCGATGTGGCGCGAGACAAAGGCGGGAAATCTGTGTTAATGCGTAAATCTGTAATTGCGTTTCGTAAAATGTACTCGCTACTGTCTTTTTTACTCATTGTGGGGTTATTGCGCATCCTTTGTCTCGTTGTTTTTCGAGAACATACGTCTGTGGCTATGTTTTACGCAGTTCGTAGTAGTATAGCCTCGTTTTCATTTTTTTCGGTGGCCATTTTTTTCTCGCTTAGCCGATTTTCGATCTTTGTAACTCGTCTAAATCGATGTAAATTGGAGTTCCAACTCACTCCCAGACATCCTGCCTGGTTCCCCATGCTGTAAATGACCTTTTTTTTATTTTTTAGTGTATATTTAGTGTTTTTTTAATTGTTTTGGTTCCGCCACTTATCTCGTAATTTTTTTCATCTCGTATTTGTCCTGCGTCTTGTGTAAAAAAAGTGCTACTGTTTAACGGCTCGCTACGCGAGGCTCGCCTGCAATGAGCACCTGCGGCGCTCATTGACAAACTGCTACGGTTTAACGGCTCGCCTCGCTGCACGAGGCTCGCCAGGCAATGAGCGCCTGCGGCGCTCATCGCAAAGTCGTACAATCGGCAAAGTGGTACGGTTTAACGGCTCGCCTCGCTGCGCAAGGCTCGCCAGGAGATGAGCACCTGCGGCGCTCATCGCAAAGTCGTATGATCGGCAAAGTGGTATGGTTTAACGGCTCGCCGGGCGATGAGCACCTGTGGTGCTCATCGCTAAGTCGTACGCACCACGCAACACAGCGTGACGACGAATCATAGTTGGACAATTATAATATGTGATATATATATATATATATATATATACATTGACATATTTGAATCATCATATCTATATGGGAACAAAAACTATTGGCAATATATCACCTTCACATGACATATATAAAGTACCAGGGGAACATATACCACACTACGCAAGAGGTTAATACCAGGAACCACTACAGGTGCTCTAATGCACTGACTATTAAAGGGATAGACACAACTCAAATAATACTCAGCAACACTATTGATCATCACCACAGCACACTGCTGACACAGATAATCTACCCACATCTATGGAAAGGTATGTCATCTACTCCCGAACATTAGCTTTTAGAAAATGGGGTGTGAGAAATGTCTGCATGATCAGCCTCATGCCTTAAAGAGAGGAGGGGATGACATTGATGCTGCCTACATGGGTATATCGTTACATAGCACAGGCCAGGCACTGTGTAGTCCCAGGGAGCATGTAAGGAAAACGCTGTTAGAGGCACAGGGATATGGAGTTTCAGGCACAAATAAGGACAAGGGGGTTTGCACTAATGTTTTCAGGTTGTTGATGAAGGGAAGGCCCACAGACACACATGGAGGCTGTAGAGAGGCACAATGAACAATAGCAAACTGACCTACATCAACGGAAATCTTGGGAACACTCCTCCTGTAAATTCCCACTTATGTGGCAAGATGTATAACAATACTAATTATGTAAAATTATAGCACATATTCTTGAATTAATTGATTATTAATAATATCTGACATTTGGTAAACAACCCTTCAGGGGAATGGTGATTTTGAACAATGCTGCATTAGCTAACAGACAGCACCAATAATGTTGTTCAAGCATGATATAAAAAATCATGATAACACATAAAATAGTGCTTGAAAGCATTTTGGAAATATTAATTTAAGTGATCACTTGGAAACCACATCTGTGTTACTGTAATGGGCTGGAATGTTCACATCACATATATAGTTGTCAGCAATTTGGGTCGTTGCTAACGCTTGCAAAGCGAGGGCCGCAGTTGCTGGCAAGGAGCGCCAAAGGCACTCCTTGCGCTGGTGGAGATGAGCGCAAGGAGATGAGATCAAATGAGATGAGCGCATTTGCGGAGGTGGAGGCTCACACGACGTTACAAACACCCACACAAGCGGCACTTTACCAAAATACATCTAACACGCAATCACTATATACGGACTTACACAAAAAAATACGAACAAAACCTATTCACTGCGCGACTCACAACGAGCGCCAACGCTGCTCATAGCACACAAAGCCTTGCAATAAGCGCAAAAAGCAGATCAACACTGACAAAAAAATAAAAGCGCAAAAGCGCCTATCCGAAAAAAAAATACATCAACCAACAGCCTCGCAATGAGCGCAGAAGGATCTCGGACCACCAACTAAATTATTGTCTCGACCAAACAGCATTACCTGCCTTACAATTTTATTGCCGTCATTTTTTGACGGGCAAGTCGCTAGTAACAATATATTGAACAGTAAATAGGGATAATTATTTCGAAAGGATGGCACACCATGCAGATTTTAGGTGTTAGGTGCACCAGTATGGGAAGTGATGTTAAATATTATGATATAAACATCAATTTTAACATAGAAAGAGTAAACACTTGGCCCTGACAACATCACATCCCAATTAACTTAAGATAAACGACATGAAAACATATAATTAGAGTACGCTAATGCATGAAGGAATAGGTGTACAGGAAGATGATATACATACAAATATATGATCGTTACATTAATGTTATGTATGTTGATGTCCCTAAACATTAACAATTAAAAACACATGGAAACAGTGATAATGGAATAACAAAATGTTATTATATACACAGATCACAGTCATAAATGTATCCGACTGTGCATTAATATCATGGGTGTGTTGTGGGCGGATCCTGGAGGGACAAGAGTGTCTGGGAAAAAGGGAAAACCAAAAGGGTTAAAGGTAATACTGTATAATAAGAATAATAAGGATGCTTAGCATCTACTAGAGTCACATGTGGTCACTACACCACAGTAATCATAATCTGGTGAATACAAATTTCATCATACATCACTACATTTAACATAAGTAACCAGCATCATCTGGTCTTCATCTGCTCAATTAAACAGATGTATAAACACCCGGACTATGTAATCCAAGTCAGTTACACACATATATTGTGTTAAAAAAATCAAAAATCTGAAAAAATAAGGTGGTCCAAAGGCTAAAAAGGCAGAGAAGGAAAAAAAATCTAAAACAAAAACCAGCATGTACAGTACAGTGCTAAATACCGTAACTTTAACAATATACCAACTTACCTAATCATCTTCAAGCATTATTAACTATTAGGTAGGTGTCATGATATATCACTAGCCATGACCATTAATAATGATGTGTCATCCCACAAAGAATGTTTAGCTATGACCACCGTCAGTGGTCCAAGAGTAATATCATCATCTCTATATGATATTGTTTAGCCACAGGGATATCACATTCATCTGGTATACAGGTGTTATCACATTTTAAATGATTCTTATGATATCCTTAGGTCTGAAAACCTACCCATTAATACTGGGAGGACACAAAGGTCAGCAGCCATAATGTCTGTTACTTACATCAGACAAAAGTATCTGTTTTCCTATTGATATAGAGGAGAGGATGACATGCTTCACTAGTGCACGTATTAATGCTGGCTTTGCTTAACGTGTCATTGTGGGACTTTGCAAGTCCCCTGCCATATCTGCTTAGGTCTAAAGTAAAGATTACAACAACTATGTACTCTAAAACTGGTTATATAATTTGATTAATAGCATATGAACTTCATGTTTAGGAGGACAAAAAGTGTCCCACACCTTAGGTGTATGTACTAACCTTGTAGTGATGGCAAGTCTAAATACCATGTAGTGTAATATAAAATAATATAATGTAAAAGGTCTCACAAAGCACCATAAAAATCCACACAAAAAAGTAATGGTGAAAGATTTTAAAACTGTATATAGTCCAACCTCCGGAAAATAGGGTATCAGGAAGTAACAGTCCCATGAAGTTCTTCAAATAGATGCTAAGTGTGAGTAGTTGACTCTTTGTGCCAATATACAATACAATATACATGGTAAATCCATACACCATAATCTGTGCAGCTTCCTCATAGAACACTGTTCGCGTAATGTTCCTCGTAGCAAGAAAAAGAAAATAAGGAAGGGGAGAGAAGCATACCACCCCATAGTGTAGATGTAAGATAAATATAAAATCAGAACACTCACATTAGCAGACCTCACAATATGAGATATAGATGTCACATCACGTCACAGGAATGCCCTCTTTGTGTCCTCTTTGGGGATTCCGGTTCTCATCTATATCATTGGTCTGTTCTCTTCCTTCTTGTAGTATATCCAGATATGGCTTCCTCTGAAATTACTGTTTTTGGTACTACTTCTTGTGTGTGGCCATTTGGAGTATAACAACCACCAAAACTCCTTTCAGGGGTCAGGTGACATGATGTCATCACTCGCGTGACAAACACGGATCGTGTCATTTATGATCTATTTGGGAGCTTATGGAATGAGCCTTATAAGCTCAATGAATTGGGTAGAGTATCCAACTAATGTTTACTATCAATTTAAATTGAGCAATTTGAGTTCAGTAAAAGCAACACATCTTTATCATGAGCTGTTATATTTCTAGTTTGAGAGATCTGCCTATACCTAAGTGAATATGCTCTTTATGATAACATAGGATTGGAGAGATTTTCATCACAAATGAGAAAACACTCATATTCATTAATATAGTCCTAAATGGTGGTGTTATAATAAGAGGACACATCAAAACAAGGGACTCTGGGAAGTGAGATGAATTGCCATGGTATTATTATTGAATTAAACCCCACAGTGCTAGGAGATTACCTAATTTTAATTTGAGTTGAAAACATTTAATTGTTTTACTAAAAAAAAATCTCAGAGACACTGAACTCATGGATACTGATCCTGCCTCATCATGTTGGGTGTTACGACAACTTTGATGTGGGAAAATCTTGAAGTGAAGTGCTGTGGTGTTGTGTGTTGCCATGGCAACAGTAACAGCTGAAAAGTCAACTTTAGCATTCTAAATGAGACTAAGTTCTGTTTGGCTAATGAGCTCAGAGGAAAGGGAGCAGTTTGTTATCCTAACATTATTGATACCTAATACTTCTCTACCTATTGCTATGTGCATGAAACATAGTGAGGAAACACTAACTACCACCTTGCCCAGATCCTGAAGCAGCCTACTTCCAGGGAATCCCTAACACCAACATAAGGAACAAGCAGAGGAGAGGACGCAACTGGTGCAGTCCATTCATTGGTCGGTCCCTCCTCTTAACATTGGGCAGTCAAACTCATGAGAAATCTGTAAAAACTTTAATATGAAGCACTTTTTATTTACCTAATGTTTTAAATGTAACTTGAGTCTTACTGCTCAAGGTACATAGTATTTATTTAACTTTATCTTGTTGCAAAGCCAATATATTGAGCCTATGGGATCAATCTCTTAGGTCTTGAATATATTATAAACTACAAGCTTCCTCTAAATGCATATTTAGTGCTTTAACTGCAGTAATACATTTTAGCTTTCTTTGGGCTTGTAAGAAGAAACTAAAAGTGTTTTGTTAAAAAAAGCAGAGTACTTTAAGTATTTGTAGACAACATGTGATTTTTGCTACTTTTAGAACCTGCAGATTCAAAGAAGTTCCAGAGAACTGTGAGGGTGAAAAATTCGAAATGTTGTTTTTTTTCCCTTGGTTTTCAGTGCTCTGTTTGATAAAATGCACACTTAATAAAGTCTTTATCCCTTTAATACAAATCCAGGTTCTGTATTTTAGTTTTATAGGCGCTAAGTACTAACATGACTGACCATCTGGAGGTGGGTCCTACCAGCTGATGAGGGCAAGAGGCCCTGGTGGAGGGAACTATATTTCTCTTTAGCTCCACGAATCACAAGGAACTTAATTTGGAGACTGCTCCATGATGCATTGAGCACAAGAGAGTATCTGGGTAATTTCTTGGCCTCTCCAACCACTTGTTCATTCTGTGGCAAGAAAGATTATGTGTATCACATTTATTTTAGTTGCCACAAACTGCAGTCACAAATCATTCTGGAGAGCCCTCTTCTTGCAGTTCTGGTTGTTTTCTTCTCTCATTTTTTCTTGTTTGGGCACCAAATGACCTGAGGCAACAAAGCCAGGGGCTTCCTTGTCAACCTGCTCCTGGCATTAGCCATGCTGGTTATTTATATGTCCTGGAAAGAGTGTTTGGCAGAGGAGGTTCCACTGTTACTTGAGGCCATGTTCCGAGCACTGGCGCACTACCGTATCCGGACAGGCGTACCACCTAGCTTTCTCCACTAGGAGGATGTGCGAGTTTACCTTCCAGTGGGCTGTAGATGAAGTACTTTGCTCCCCCTACCATCTCTTAGTTTATTTTATTTTTATTTAAATTATGGTTTGATCTTATATGCCTGGCAGCAGGCAAGGATTTGATTTAAAGGCATATTAGTGTGAATCTTTCTCCCTAAAACACGTGGTTGAATATTCCAAAATGTTGCCCATACTACTACTTCCAGAGTACTATAAAGATATGATTTACTTTTCTGACAAATGCAGCAATTTGTCATTACAAAATATAATAATTGCTTTCTTGTAACTTTGCCTCCTTGATCTCTCCTGTAAGGTGTTCTCTGAATTTGCAAATCCCCATTCTGCTTGATCTGCATAATGCACCATTTTATATTCATCCCTCAAATAAATACAAGTTCAATTAATTAATTCCTTCACTGCTTAAGAGACTTGGCTTTCTAAAGAAGAATTATTTAAGAATTCAATTTCCTATGGGGTAATCTAACAGGATTAGAAACTTGAGACGAATGGAAGGAACAGTAGATTAACAGTAAATAAGATCTCTGTTTAATTTTCCATAGTGACTTGAGAACAGAAGGAAGAATGGCAAACCTACCTGAAACTAAAAGTAGACGAACAACACAAGATTGTTATCTGTTGATCGATTTATGATTGTGGTAGTAGAATTTGAATGTAGAGGAAATATGGAATCTGAAAAGGGAAGTACTTTCAACAAGGCTAATAGAGTGTCAATTAGTTTACACCCTCCTAAGAAAGAAGCAAGCCGAAACAAAAGAGTAAAAGTTACAAAATGTAAAGGTTGTTTTTATTTATTTATTGTTTCACTTTCTAAAATAGAATATATTTTTTACGCAAATATGTATTATATATTTCATTTACAGTAAAATACAAGGCAATAATTTTGATCTAATATCACATATCACATATATAGTTGTGAGCATGCGAGTTGTTGCTAACGCTTGCGGGCTCGCAAAGCGAGGGCACTGGGCGAGGGCCTCAGTTCGGCGCTCCATGCCAGCAACTGCGACCCTCGCAAACTTCACGTCGCAACGCAAATAACATGACACACACATTACGACACTCGCAAACAACATACCACACACGTTCACACACATTACGGCCTCGCAACACTCGGACGCAACTCGCGAACATTACAAAATTAAAAACACAATAAATACACACACCACACACATAAAACACTTACCTACAGCAAGAGGAACCATCGAGGACCTCAAAAAAACAAGTTACACCTTCATTTAATTAAAAATAAAACACTTTAGACACTAATAAAATCGCTAAGCGAGAGAAAAAATGGCCGACGAACAAAACGAAAACGAGGCTACAGCACTCTCAACACGTAAAACACCACAACACACTTGCAAAACAACACACGAAACTCGAAAAACACCACGAAGCACCGACGGATAATCCGCAAAGACGCATAACACAGATAACCCGCCATTTTACGCCAATGCGGAAGTACATCACTACGCTAACGGTTTGGTCTCGCGCACGCCACACATTCATCACGCTTACACAGCAGCTCCACACCACTAATGCTGCAGCAACATGAAAACAGATTGTCAGCTCTTCAACACAATGCTTCAAAATAGGTAAAGTATATTCATTTATTAATATATTATATATTTTAGTATTACACACCAAACAGCATTAGCTACCTTACGATTTGATTGCCGTCATTTTTTGACGGGCAATTCGCTAGTTTACCAATTAATATCAATGTAGCTAAGTACTGTTGATGTTATCTATCCTTCACTAACCACTTCATAACAATATAATCTTAATAATTATAATTTTATTTATAATACTGAATCTTCAAATATGCAGAGAGCATGAAGACGATGCTCAATCGCTATGCTAGTTTATACACCACTGTTTAGTTCACCTAGGCCTGTATATTAAAGGTAATGTGATATGAAAACACAGAAGAAATTAATCAAACTGGTTTGAATCACTATGGAAGTCTAGCTGTCTATTTACCATTTTTGTCAAAGGATATTGTTCATTGAAAAAGGTTAAAATGAACAGTTTACATTTGGGAAAACGTTATTTTAGGTTTTGTATTATGGGTCAAATTTGATTGAACAACAAATACATGTTGCAGTATAAATAATATGTGTAAATTGGAGAGGTAAGATGTTGGTAACTAAGCCAAATTTCCATGGTAGTAATCTAACCAGAGTTAGTGCATAAAATAATATACATGAATAATCAAACTATTGTAGTATATTGTGATACCTTTTTTTATTGGTCAGACATTTGTTGAAATGACAAGCTTTCAAGAGATGCATCTCTCTCTTTATCAGTTCAGAAGCAATACTGATTTAAGCAAATAAAAATAAAAAAGTAACCGGGTCTTGATTAGTCAAGTATGTGAGACTATAGACCAGGTTTTATATAAGAAAACAGCACAGCCATAACTTAGGGGTGTAAATATCCTCATATATTGGGGATTAAAAAAAACACCAATAATGTATGGATGACACTGTCCTCCCTTAATACTTGAACCGTGGCAATTACATTCATATTGTTTGCTCTGTGGAATTGGTGTGATCCAAGTTATTGTATGTGTGTTTTTGTATTATACAGGGTAGTGCAGCAGGAATTATTGTAGTAATATGTTCATTTATTGATGTATGAAGCAAACTCAGGCATGTTTGGTATTGTAATGCTGTATTTTTCAAAGGGAGTCCAATAAAGTGAAATACCAGGGTCCCTGGGCAGAGTGCCATTTAAGATGTTCTTAGGTAGGAGATCCAGTGCAGTGGAGAACAGGCTAATTGGCACCAGGGGACAGTGGACACTCAGGTGGTTTTGAAATTTCCTCTGAGTAGTTTGATTTTCAGGTTTTGGGTGGAGTGATTATTCTGGGTAAAATTGTGTCCAACTGGAGTACGTTAACTATCTTCATTTTGCTTTTTGAAGGAAAGTCTTTGCAGATTCATCCTTAGATTACGTTTTGGATGGTTTCACCAATGTACCAGACGATTTCACAAATGGCACTTTGTAATATGTAAACCACATTGGAGGATGTACATGAATATGACCCACTGATGTTATAGGTCTTGTTGTTATGTGGCTGTGTCCTCTGTATAGATGTACATGAATAGGACCTTCTGATATTAAAAGTCATGTTGTTATGTGGATGTGTCCTCTCTATAGATGTACATGAATATGACCTTCTGATGTTATAGGTCTTGCTGTTATGTGTGGCTGTGTCCTCTTCCCAGATATGTTAACAAAGTTGAAGAGGATTTTTATTGCAAGGTTTGGTATAAATTTCTCTGTAATGCTGTTCTATGGCCAGAATCATGTACATCCTCCAATGTGGTTTACATAATACAATGTACTGTATGTGAAAGGGTCTGTTATTGGGGAAACTGGCCAAAAATTACATTTAAGAATAAATCTGCACAGACTTTCCATCAAAGTACATGTGTGTTATTATTATTATTATAGTATTACACTGTATTTTTATTACCACATATGATCCATTATAGTATTATTATTATTATTATTATTATTATTTTTATTGTTATTATTATAATTATTATTATTATTAGTTGTTATTTATCAGATATTTTAATAGTTTTTTTTTTAAATCAGCATTATTGCAAATCTTATACTATTACTGTATTGTTTTTGTTTGTTTTTCTAATCTTTTCTTTCTGCACCTTATAATGGGCTATAATTAAATTCTGCAAACAAATTACAATAATTAAATACTGATTTATGGGTTAATGTAATGAGTAATATTCAGTATTATTGTTTTGATAAAAGATTTGTTGTAATATTGTTTTCTGAAACCAAAGTCAGTTGAATTCAAGGCAGTTGCATTCTCTCATTTCACAGGGCAATTTCTCTCTAAAATTGCTAAACATTAAGTAGATTATGATAGCACAAATCATATTAATATGTGTCCTAGAGAAACAGATAGGCATGATATTGAGTCACCATCTGTGAGTCCATAATTGGATAATTACATAGTACAATAAAAATGGACACACGTGTCTATGAATTAGATTGGTGTTTTTATTATACTGGTCTGTTACTGTTTAAAAGAATTGGAAGCCATAGCCAAGCACACAATGGGATCATCTATACTCTTCATTTTCCTGACACGTCAAATGTTTCATGTTAATCCAATTTTACAGGAACAACAATTAACGTCTTGGTGCAAAAATCAGTGACAAGGATAAAGTAGAGAAAACATTCATGGATCTGGTAAGAGTGCTATAAAATAATGTTGATGCAATGAATATCCCACAAATAAAGCAAAAAAAAAACTTTTACTTGTTTCCATAATTCAAAAAAGTAAGATAATACAAATGGATGGATTTTCCTAAAATGTATTTCACTTTTAGGGAGATTTGGAAATATCATATTCACTGATAACATTAACATTAACATTACTAATTAACACAGTAACATTACTAATTCACTTTTGCCATTACTACATTATTAAATCACCTGAAAATTATTTTATGTGGCTTTGGGACTCCACCTATTGCAGTCTATTAGACTGTATTAAAATTTAAAAAAAAATTCAGAATAGGAAAATTTTATTTTTAACAACAATGGGCCAAATTCTATTAGCTACTTGCAAATGCCTTGAACTCAAAAATTTGGCTTTGGGTGTTTTTTTTATAAACGTTTATATGCATTCTATTGACTTAAGATTTCATTAGTGACAATAAGTAATATTTGCCGAATATGTAGCAATATTAAGAGTGATTTTATGTGTATATAAATTTACGAATTGGGCAATTGAATCAGGCCCTTAGATATGTACATTGCCACTTTTGTCAAAATATATAGTCTTATAATTTCAAAATTGGGTGCATTTTCTAAACATTTAAATATGCTTTGGAACTGAATGATAATGGATTGATCATTGTTTAATAAAAAAAAAAAATTTTTTTTAAATTATAACCAAACCAAAAGAAATCAATAAAATAAATGAACTATTCTAAGGTATTGTTAAGCAAAGTTACTAAGTAATATTGCGATTGGCGTTAGTGGTCTAACCTATTAAATAACTTTGATTACAAATGGTTATTCTGTATATCAGTTTGTTTTTGCATGAGCCTCACTAACAGAAAGAAAACAAGTGAGAAAGAGCATACAAAAGAGACACATTTAGGGCACTTACTAAGCAATCAAAGAGGGTGAATACATACGCACATGCCAATTTTCTGTTTTCTATTTCTAAACTTAGTTTTATGTATATATTTTTCTAATTTCACTTCACCAACTTAGACTATTGTGTTCTGATACATCACATAAAATTCAGATTAACAAAACATGGAACTTAAGGATGTAATGTAACAAAATAGGTAAAAAGTCAAGGAGGTGAATACTTTTGGAAAGCACTGTATATATATATTGAAGTATATTGTTATACATTTTTTATTGGACAAACGCCTAATTTATATTGATGAGCTTCCAAGAGGTTTAACCTCACTTTATCAAGTCTGAAGCAAAACTGACATGAGATGGAACCCTCAGTTTTAATAAAAACAGCACATACAGAGAGATTGGAGACAGCATCTAACATCATGAGGTAAATATATATAGGGGGAACACAACTTGAATACCTGAAATTGTTGTGGGAGGGTCCCTCTCCCCACACCATCAGATATAACCCCACTCACCTGTTACCAATCAAGCTCACCTCAATCAATCGCAGATGATACCTTGTCGGTCTGCAGCCTGATCTCCTCACTGGTCACCCTCACCGTTCTCTTAGTTATCCTTCTGCACCTTAAGTCTTGAACCCTGCTTCTTCTCCATGCCTTCCACAGCCTCTCCTCCTCAGCCGCATCTGTTAACTTGCGCTCCCTAACCCCTTTTCTCTCATTCTTCATGCTCCTCTGCCGCAGGCATTCACTCCCGCTATCCCCGTTCTCCATCTCCCCTATGTCCCACCGCTGTTTCTCCCGTCACTCTGCTGCCTTCTGCCGAGGCTCTGCCTGTCCCTCTACCTGACGCTCCTCCAGTTGCTCCTCCAGTCAATCCACTTGTCGCTCTAGCTGTTACTTCACCTGCCACTTTTCAGTCACTCTACCAGTCGTTCTTTCAGTCTCTTTGCCAGTCGCCCTCCCATGTCTCATTTCCAGTCGCTCATTCCCCTTTCCTCCTCAGACCCCCAACATTAATTCCCTCATCCCCTTGGAGGACTACTCTCTACAATAGGCTCAGTTTGACGACGCCATATCCATCATAATTACCCTAGGACCTAGATGCTAGCTATCGAAGTCAAACATCAAAGATGCTTTTAAGCTCCTACCGATCGACCCAGACCCCTGGCACCTCCGCTGCATTCGCTGAGAAAACCACTTCTACTTCACTACACACCTGACTTTCAGCTGTTAAGGCAGCCCAAAACTTCTCAATAACTTTGCCAAGTCACTCTGTCGGATACTCTTGGAACATCTTTCATTATCCCCATGACATCCACTACTTCAACTATTTCATATTGATTGGACCTTCTAACCTGAACCCTCAAAGCTTGGCCACAACCACCAAGCTATTCGCGGACCTTTGCATCCTTTACTCGCCCAACTAAAGCAATGGCCCTGCCAATGTAGTAAAATTTCTGGGCATCATGCTGGACACTACAATGATGGAAGTTAGGCTCCCTACCACTAACAGCTACTCCAATTTGTCTCTTCACTCACCATCTCGGTATGTATGACTCTTAAAGCTCTCCAGATTTTGCTGAGCCACCTGCACTGCACTTCCAAATATTTTACCCCACGGCAAACCATTCTTCAGCAAACTTCTGTCTGAGAAATCCAGAGCAAATCGCTGCTTAGTATACAAATTCACATCTCACTTCATACTTCTATTTCAGTTCAAGATCGTCACCTCTCGCTGGTCACCCGACTTGTCTTCGTCTATTTGATTCATATTCCCCTCATTCGTCGCCATTTACTTGGTGCTCCCAATAGTGCCACCACTCCGTAATTACATCCAAATCATCACCCACTGCTGTATATCACTCTCACCTCACTAAATCATCACCCACTGCAGTATATCATTTTCACCTCACTAAATCATCACCCACTGCTGTATATCACTCTCACCTCTCTAAATTTTCACTCACTGCTGTATATCCCTCTCACTTCACTAAATCATCACCCACTGCAGTATATCCCTCTCACCTCACTAAATCATCACCCACTGCTGTATATCAATCACTCTCACCTCACTAATTCATCACCCACTGCTGTATATCACTCTCACCTCTCTAAATTTTCACTCACTGCTGTATATCCCTCTCACTTCACTAATTCATCACCCACTGCTGTATATCACTCTCACCTCACTAAATCATCACCCACTGCTGTGTATCACTCTCACCTCACTAAATCATCACCCACTGCTGTATATCACTCTCACCTCACTAAATCATCACCCACTGCTGTATATCACTCTCACCTCACTAATTCATCACCCACTGCTGTATATCACTCTCACCTCACTAAATCATCACCCACTGCTGTATATCACTCTCACCACACTAATTCATCACCCACTGCAGTATATCCCTCTCACCTCACTAAATCATCACTCACTGCTGTATATCCCTCTCACTTCACTAAATCATCACCCACTGCTGTATACCACTATCACCTCACTAAATCATCACCCACTACTGTATATCCCTCTCACCTCACTAAATCATCACTCACTGCTGTATATCCTTCTCACTTCACTAAATCATCACCCACTGCTGTATATCACTCTCACCTCACTAAATCATCACTCACTGCTGTATATCCCTCTCACCTCACTAAATCATCACCCACTGCTGTATATCACTCTCACCTCACTAAATCATCACCCACTGCTGTATATCACTCTCACCTCACTAATTCATCACCCACTGCTGTATATCACTCTCACCTCACTAAATCATCACCCACTGCTGTATATCATTCTCACCTCACTAATTCATCACCCACTGCAGTATATCCCTCTCGCCTCACTAAATCATCACCCACTGCTGTATATCACTCTCACCTCACTAAATCATCACCCACTGCTGTATATCACTCTCATCTCACTAAATCATCACCCACTGCTGTATATCACTCTCACCTCACTAAATCATCACCCACTGCTGTATATCACTCTCATCTCACTAAATCATCACCCACTGCTGTATATCACTCTCATCTCACTAAATCATCACCCACTGCTGTATATCACTCTCACCTCACTAAATCATCACTCACTGCTGTATATCCCTCTCACCTCACTAAATCATCACTCACTGCTGTATATCCCTCTCACTTCACTAAATCATCACCCACTGCTGTATATCACTCTCATCTCACTAAATCATCACCCACTGCTGTATATCACTCTCACCTCACTAAATCATCACTCACTGCTGTATATCCCTCTCACCTCACTAAATCATCACCCACTGCTGTATATCACTCTCATCTCACTAAATCATCACCCACTGCAGTATATCCCTCTCACCTCACTAAATCATCACCCACTGCTGTATATCACTCTCACCTCTCTAAATAACCACCCACTGCTGTATATCACTCTCACCTCTCTAAATAACCACCCACTGCTGTATATATCCCTCTCACCTCTCTAAATAATCACCCACTGCAGTATATTACTGTCTCATAACCCCATGGTGTTTATCATGCTCCCATCAGCCCTGCTGTAGATCATTCTTTACTGATTCTCTCTTTCACCCCTTGCAGTATATAACATATTCTCATAACCCATGATTTTTATCACGCTCTCATTACCCATTTCTGTATATCACTCCCATCTCACTCTATCATCGCCCACTGCTGTATATCATTCTCTTATAGCCCCATGCTCTTTACCATGCTCTCATCAGTCCTGCCGTAAATCTCTCTTTTCAGCTGCTATAATATCCTCCTGTAGTGCATATCATAATATCCTGCTGTACAGAAATGTCTCTCTACATCCTGCATCAAACACTCATTTCAAATAATGCTGTATATCTTTCTCATCACCCCCTGCTGTATATCACTCTCCTAACCCTTTGTTGCATTCTTGTCGCTCATCACCAACTGCTGTTTATAATTCTACCAGAATCTGCTTCTAACACTCTTTCTTCAACCTCACTGAACGTTACTCTCCTTTCACTTCCTGCAGTATATCTCACTCTCATCTCTGGATATTTTAATAACAGAAAGTGAACATTCAGAGACTCCTCCCAAAAATCAACTTACCCACACATGACACTTTTTTGTACAAAGTAGTTTGCCAGACTGAGAGTTTTGTTTCAATAAAGTATTATTGAAACAAAAGATTAGGGGATTAAAAGGGAGAAACAAGGGTTTGATAGGAAATTTAAAACATAGTAGAGGGTTAATTAGTGATTGTAGGTGTAGCAGCTGTGAGTGACGGAGGTGGTAGTGCAGAAACCTGCACTATAATATAACAAATATGAAAAAGGAAGCAGGCGGTAGTATGCAAGAAAACAGAACTGATGACCTTTAAAATAATAATCGCATATAACAGTTTTAAAATGTAAAGGGTGTTTTATTTACTTTGTAATTAAAAAATATTTAGCAAAAACAATTTAGTTATAGGACCTGCAGAGAAATACAACATACACATTTTGAAGCAATCAAACATTAGCTAAGATGTGATGACACCAGATACTAATAAATAACAGATTGTGTTTTTAAAACTATTCCAACCTTTTTGGCCCTGTATTAAATCCACCATGACAGCAGTTAAAGGACCACTGTATTGCATTTACAAGTAAGCCTCAGAAGTTTGTTTGCTGGGCATAGGTTATCACATATATAGTTGTGAGCGTACAAGTTGTTGCTAACGCTGCGGGCTCGCGCAGCGAGACGCGGGCCTCGCAAAGCGAGGGCACTGTGCCAGGTTGTCAGTTGCTGGCAGGGAGCGCCGCAGGCGCTCCATGCCAGCACCTGAGGACCTCGCAAAGCGAGGTCTTCAGTTGCAGCAACTGCGACCCTTGCAAAATTTCAAAAAAAGTTTACGTCGCAACACATTACGACACTCGCAAACAACATACGACACACGTTCACACACATTACGACACTCGCAAACAACATACGACACACGTTCACACACATTACGGCCTCGCAACACTCGGACGCAACTCGCGAACTTTACAAAATTAAAAACACAATACATACACACAGCACATACATAAAAACCTTACCTACACAAACAGGAAGCACCCAGGACCTCAAAAATGCAACTTACAACTTAATTGCACTCAAAATAAAAGAGTTTAGACACTAAATAGTTTGTTAAGCGACACAAAAAATGGCCGACGAATAAAACGAAAACGAGGCTACACACGCAAACACCATACGAGACACGTTACCACACATTACGACTTCGCAAACATCGGACGCAACACGCCGACATACAAACATTTAAAACTTAAGAAAGACACACAACAAACACATAAAAAGCTTACCTACAGCAAGAGGAACCAGCCAGCACCTCAAAAAAACAAGTTACACCTACATTTAAATCAAAATAAAACACTTTAGACACTAATACCATCGCTAAGCGAGAGAAAAAATGGCCGACGAACAAAACGAAAACGAGGCTTCAGACGTAACTACACTACACTTACTCGCAATAATGAAACACATACTATGCGGAACGTATCACAATCATATTAAACACCATTTTGAACAGTAATACGCAGAAAATGGCGGATGGAACGCAAATTGTAAGCTGGAACGCAAATAGCGTATGCGTATTGCGTTCTAACGATCTCACTTTCCAGAACTTTCTACAAGTTTATAAATACTGCCTATTTCATACAAAAAAATACATTTCTCCTCAGGTGATCAACGGAGTGACTTCTGAGATAACTGCTGCTTTTACTTGAGAAGACAATTCTTTACTAATTTACTACTTTACATTGTGCAAATTACAACTGACAGGTAAGCTATAATATATTACATTTTATTATCAGGTCAGGTCAAACTAATAAAAAAATAAACTAGGATTTATGTAGTGACATGTATGGCACATTTATGTGTATAGGCTCACAAAAAAAATATGGTTCATTTAACAAACAGAATTCAATATTAAACAGAGGTTTATGTATAGTGACATGTGACACGCACATATATGTCTATAATGTATAGTGACATCTGACACGCACGTATATGTATAGAATGTATAGTGGCATGTGACATGCACATTTATGTGTATTGCCCCTGCATAGTGACATGTGACACGGACATATATGTGTATCATGTATATTGACATGTGACACACACATTTATGTGTACTGCCCCTTCATAGTGACATGTGACACGGACATATATGTGTATAATGTATAGTGACATGTCACACGCACATTTATGTGTATTGCCCCTTCATAGTGACATGTCACACGGACATATATCTGTATAATGTATAGTGACATGTGACACCCACATTTCTGTGTATTGCCCCTTCATAGTGACATGTGACACGGACATATATGTGTATAATGTATATTGACATGTGACACACACATTTATGTGTACTGCCCCTTCATAGTGACATGTGACACGGACATATATGTGTATAATGTATAGTGACATGTGATACGCACATTTATGTGTATTACCACTGCAACAAAATTAGCTTAAAACAAAATCAGTAAACAACTACATTTAAATGACATTATATGTCATGTATACTGATATGTCACACGCACATAAATGTATATCATCTATAGTTACATCTCACACACACACATTTATGTGTGTTGGAAAAAACAAATATAAGGTTAATTTAACCATTTAAATATGAGTCATGTATACTGATATGTCACACGTACACAAAATAATTACATTAAACTATGGAATGTGCTTCATGTATGTGACATATGTGTGTAGCCCCCAACAAAAAATAAGGTTAATTGAAAAAAATGACACGACTATATTTCAATGACATTCATTTACTTCAATTCAATAGATCATATAAAGCTGAATCTTTTTATTTCTTTGAATATTCAAACAGACTCTGCATCAATAGCGTCTCTCAACAATTTGCACCGTGCACTGTGAAGCACAATCCCTTTTAAAGAACACCAACAAAGAAGAAGAGGTAAGATACAATAAGACATTACATGCTCAAAAGGCCATGCTTTGCTACATGAAAAATTATAAATATACAAATAACTATTTCACTTTCTTTTTCAAAAAGACACTACAAGAAGACCGGCGCATTAACATTGGCAGGAGGGGACCGTCTGTCATTCAAAACTTCAAGCAAGGTAAAGTATTAAGTATAAACAAGAAAGAACCATGAGCCTCATTCAATTGCGACTTCCTCAATTGAATAGGGCTCTATATAAGCACATAACATATTTTTATACATAACTTTTTAGTTACTGAACTTCTAACCACAATCAAGGTTTTCAATAACTAAAAACTTTGCTCAATAAATATGTTATGTGATTATATAGAGCCCTCTTCAATTGGCAAAATTGCAATTCAATGAGGACCTATATGTCTTTAATGGCCAAGGGCCTCACTCAAATGTGATTTGCCCAATTCAATAGAGCTCTATATAAGCACAGAGCATATTTTTTAAAGGAACTTTTTCTTTTGTGAACACGTTGCTTTTGGATACAAGTTCACTAAATACAAAATTACGTAAAAAAATATGCTCTGTGCTGATATTGAGCTCTATTACATTGGCCAAAACACAATTGAATGAGGAGATCACAATATAACAAATGCAGTAACCAAAGGCCCTCATTCAATTGCTATTTTGGGCAATTCAATATGGCCCTCATTCAATTGCAATTTGGCCAATTGAATAAAGCTCTAAAAAAGCACATAGCATATTTTTTAAAAGAAGTTTTTCGTTAGTAAACATCTATCCAAAAGCAAGGTTTTCACTAACTAAAAACTTCTTTAAAAAAAATATGCTATGTGCTTATTTAGAGCCCTATTCAATTGGCCAAATAGCATTTGAATGAGGCCCTAAGGCTATAAATAAGCACTTTTAGGCCCTTATTCTATTTTAACAAATATATGTGATGATGTGCTTATTTACAACCCTATTCAATTTTCAACATTGCAATTCAATGACCGCCTTAGAGTACTATTACATTGTAAAAAATGCAATTGAATGAGGGGCAAACTATGCAACATATGGTACACACAAAGGCCCTCATTCAATTGCAATTTACCCAATTGAATAGGGCTCTAAATGACAACATAACTATTTTTTTAAAATAAGTTTTTAGTTACTAAAAATATATCCAAAATAAAGTTTTTAAATGACTAAAAACTTCTTTCAAAAAATATGCTATGTGCTTATTTAGGGCACGATTCAATTAGCCAAATCGCAATTGAATGAGACACAAACTGCTACACACAAAACTGAATTTCTTATTCAATGTTTAACAACCTATAAGCCTTACAAAGAAGAAAAAATAAGAATAACAAAAGTGTTGCGCACCTAATAGCATTGTACAAAAAATCACACAAACTCATAGGAAACTAAATTAACATTCTTCTTTAATGTTTAACAACCTATAACCAGTACAATCAAGAATAAATAACTTTTGCACAAGTGGTGCGCACCAAACAGGATTGTCAAAAACTAACACAAACACATAGCAAACTACATTAATTATATTATTTCATGGTTCACTAACTATAAGCATCACAATAAAGGTTAAATAAGTATACCGCAAGTGGTGTGCACAAAACATGATTGTACAAAAAATAACATAAACACATAGCAAAATAAATTTATATTCTTATTTAATATATCACAACCCACAAGCCTTACTAAGAACCTTCAAGAACAATAACAAAAGTTGTGGGATTGTACAGAAAGTAAAAAAAAAAAAAGATAGAAAAAAATAACCATAACTGATACAATACAGTCAAATTAATACATTTTTCAATTATTTAAAAGACATTTCACTCAAACAACATTTTCTATTTTATATTACAACAGATACTGCGTGAAGACAATCGGACGAGGACTTTTTCCACAGGACTGGACCATCGGACGAGGACTCGGACCAGACCAGCAGACGAGGAATTTCAACACAGGACCAGACCAGCAGACGAGGAATTTCAACACAGGACCAGACCATCGGACGAGGACTTTCACCAACGGACCACAACATCGGACGAGGGATATCGCCACAGGACCACAACATCGGACGAGGGCTATCGCCACAGGACCACACCATCGGACGAGGACTTCCAACAGAGGACCACACCATTGGACACCGATTTTGAACCGAGGACCAACAAACATTCGGATTTAAATCACACTTCAACCAAGGTAAAGTATAATAAGTACTAAAGTATAAAACTAAAGAAACTGCTTTCAGTTGCATCTGTGTCAACAGAAAAATAAAATAATTAATTTAATATCTCCCTTATTTTATTTAAATTGCTACTATGCAATACATAGCTCAATAACCACATCACTTTTTTTTTTAGCAAAGAAGTTTTGCAGTGGAAAATATCTATCCACAAACAACGTTTTTAATAAATAAAACCATTATTTTAAAAAAATATGTTACATGCTTATTTACAGCACTATTCTATTGGCCACATTCTTAGCCAGTGAGGACACGAATTATAAATTTAACTAAATATAAATGATACATTCTAAATATAAATGATACCTTAATGATTTGCCTTTTAGTTCACCAATTGTGCACAAGAATCTTTAACATGAATTACAATTTTAAATATACACAATTACATTTACTTTTTTTTCCTTTACAGATTAATATGGCTGATAACGAGACCAAAGAAGAGAAGAAAAGACGTCAAACTAGAGAAAGACAAGAGAGATGGGCCGCCCAGCAGACACCGGAGGAGAAAGAAATTCGACGAGAAAAAGAACGCAAAAGACTTGCAAATAAAAGAATATCAGCTGCAAAAATGAAAGATACAACCAAAAAAAATAAAAAGATAATAAAGCATTTACAAACTGTTCCTAAAACATCAGATGACATTTTACAAGATACCAGTCAAGACAGACCAAAAAAAGCAACTACAAAAACAAAGCATTTAAAAACTCTTACTAAAAACTTACAGGACATTTCAACCAAACAAGTCCAACATATACCAACAAAAGCTACGAAAAAAAATAAACATTTAGAACCTGTTGTTGAAACATTTCATGACTTTTCATCTGATGAATATGAAAGTCAACATCCAATATGCTTTGCAAATTGTCCTTTACTGAAGTCTTTAGCAGTAGAGGTTCATAGTTGTGGGGACATGACTACTCAATGTCAATTTTGTGAGGCTTATTATTTTAAACAGTTTAACAAGCTCCATGATAGTCCAACACACTCAAAGATTTCCACACAAGTAGGAGAAGAAACCCAGTTCTGATTGATGGGAAAACTGACAGTTTACAAGTTCAGAAAAAAACAACTTTTATTTATGAGTGCCATCTAGTTTCTTATTAGACCACAGGTGGTTGCCAGTCACCAGTGTATTAATCTAATAACATATCATTTACTAGACTTACTCCTTATATTCGGTTCTCTAGGAAAGGCCTTGGTTTCATAGTGACAGAACTAAACAAAGGGTGGTCAAGTTATTGGTCAAAACTTCATCATGACTGGTCCAGGACCTGGGGAGTAATCAAAAGGGTGGAAGTGCCTGTAATATATAATAATGAAATATAGCCACTTTCTACCACTGACTATGAGAACTTTGATTGCATATCAGCAGTCCACGTTGCGAAAATCATTCTTCACTAATAAATCAGTAAGCATGCCATGCATTGCCCCTATTTTCTGAATCCATTCCCAATAACCCAATCAATCAGATCTTGAGCCAGGAAATAGAATATTGTTAGAATGTTGTCAATGTGGATTTATTAGAAATCTGGTAAATTTTGCTCTTTAATCTAAAAAAAAAAAAGTATTTGCATTTGAATATATAAGGGTACAACTGACTGAAGTTTAAAATAAATGTCCTGCTGTTTTTGCTTATGTTCATGGAGAAATATTCAGTAAGTACAGCGTAATTTCCATTGTTGGAAAAGCATCTATTCAAAATAAATTTTGTGGGTACTGAACCAAATCATGTGGATGTTTCTTAGCAACCGAAGCATCTGAATTCATAATTAACTTCCAATTTCAATCTCACCAACCCAACATGAAAATTATTGAATTTGGCACATTTCCATTACCTCACTTCATTTTCTATTCAGCTGAATTGTTATTTCTCATTCTGACTAATGCATACAATTTGTTCTATACATACTTATAAAAGTATTGTCAATATTCAATGAGCTGAAAGGTATATCATTTGGAGGAGCACTTCTTGGAAACAAAGGATGAAATATGACATTTACATATTTTATTTCAGATATAAATTGTACTTGAATGAATCTCATTATAGATTTAGATTATATAGATTTTAACGCAAATAGCGTATGCGTATTGCGTTCTAACGATCTCACTTTCCAGAACTTTCTACAAGTTTATAAATACTGCCTATTTCATACAAAAAAATACATTTCTCCTCAGGTGATCAACGGAGTGACTTCTGAGATAACTGCTGCTTTTACTTGAGAAGACAATTCTTTACTAATTTACTACTTTACATTGTGCAAATTACAACTGACAGGTAAGCTATAATATATTACATTTTATTATCAGGTCAGGTCAAACTAATAAAAAAATAAACTAGGATTTATGTAGTGACATGTATGGCACATTTATGTGTATAGGCTCACAAAAAAAATATGGTTCATTTAACAAACAGAATTCAATATTAAACAGAGGTTTATGTATAGTGACATGTGACACGCACATATATGTCTATAATGTATAGTGACATCTGACACGCACGTATATGTATAGAATGTATAGTGACATGTGACATGCACATTTATGTCTATAATGTATAGTGACATCTGACACGCACGTATATGTATAGAATGTATAGTGGCATGTGACATGCACATTTATGTGTATTGCCCCTGCATAGTGACATGTGACACGGACATATATGTGTATCATGTATATTGACATGTGACACACACATTTATGTGTACTGCCCCTTCATAGTGACATGTGACACGGACATATATGTGTATAATGTATAGTGACATGTCACACGCACATTTATGTGTATTGCCCCTTCATAGTGACATGTCACACGGACATATATCTGTATAATGTATAGTGACATGTGACACCCACATTTCTGTGTATTGCCCCTTCATAGTGACATGTGACACGGACATATATGTGTATAATGTATATTGACATGTGACACACACATTTATGTGTACTGCCCCTTCATAGTGACATGTGACACGGACATATATGTGTATAATGTATAGTGACATGTGATACGCACATTTATGTGTATTACCACTGCAACAAAATTAGCTTAAAACAAAATCAGTAAACAACTACATTTAAATGACATTATATGTCATGTATACTGATATGTCACACGCACATAAATGTATATCATCTATAGTTACATCTCACACACACACATTTATGTGTGTTGGAAAAAACAAATATAAGGTTAATTTAACCATTTAAATATGAGTCATGTATACTGATATGTCACACGTACACAAAATAATTACATTAAACTATGGAATGTGCTTCATGTATGTGACATATGTGTGTAGCCCCCAACAAAAAATAAGGTTAATTGAAAAAAATGACACGACTATATTTCAATGACATTCATTTACTTCAATTCAATAGATCATATAAAGCTGAATCTTTTTATTTCTTTGAATATTCAAACAGACTCTGCATCAATAGCGTCTCTCAACAATTTGCACCGTGCACTGTGAAGCACAATCCCTTTTAAAGAACACCAACAAAGAAGAAGAGGTAAGATACAATAAGACATTACATGCTCAAAAGGCCATGCTTTGCTACATGAAAAATTATAAATATACAAATAACTATTTCACTTTCTTTTTCAAAAAGACACTACAAGAAGACCGGCGCATTAACATTGGCAGGAGGGGACCGTCTGTCATTCAAAACTTCAAGCAAGGTAAAGTATTAAGTATAAACAAGAAAGAACCATGAGCCTCATTCAATTGCGACTTCCTCAATTGAATAGGGCTCTATATAAGCACATAACATATTTTTATACATAACTTTTTAGTTACTGAACTTCTAACCACAATCAAGGTTTTCAATAACTAAAAACTTTGCTCAATAAATATGTTATGTGATTATATAGAGCCCTCTTCAATTGGCAAAATTGCAATTCAATGAGGACCTATATGTCTTTAATGGCCAAGGGCCTCACTCAAATGTGATTTGCCCAATTCAATAGGGCTCTATATAAGCACAGAGCATATTTTTTAAAGGAACTTTTTCTTTTGTGAACACGTTGCTTTTGGATACAAGTTCACTAAATACAAAATTACGTAAAAAAATATGCTCTGTGCTGATATTGAGCTCTATTACATTGGCCAAAACACAATTGAATGAGGAGATCACAATATAACAAATGCAGTAACCAAAGGCCCTCATTCAATTGCTATTTTGGGCAATTCAATATGGCCCTCATTCAATTGCAATTTGGCCAATTGAATAAAGCTCTAAAAAAGCACATAGCATATTTTTTAAAAGAAGTTTTTCGTTAGTAAACATCTATCCAAAAGCAAGGTTTTCACTAACTAAAAACTTCTTTAAAAAAAATATGCTATGTGCTTATTTAGAGCCCTATTCAATTGGCCAAATAGCATTTGAATGAGGCCCTAAGGCTATAAATAAGCACTTTTAGGCCCTTATTCTATTTTAACAAATATATGTGATGATGTGCTTATTTACAACCCTATTCAATTTTCAACATTGCAATTCAATGACCGCCTTAGAGTACTATTACATTGTAAAAAATGCAATTGAATGAGGGGCAAACTATGCAACATATGGTACACACAAAGGCCCTCATTCAATTGCAATTTACCCAATTGAATAGGGCTCTAAATGACAACATAACTATTTTTTTAAAATAAGTTTTTAGTTACTAAAAATATATCCAAAATAAAGTTTTTAAATGACTAAAAACTTCTTTCAAAAAATATGCTATGTGCTTATTTAGGGCACGATTCAATTAGCCAAATCGCAATTGAATGAGACACAAACTGCTACACACAAAACTGAATTTCTTATTCAATGTTTAACAACCTATAAGCCTTACAAAGAAGAAAAAATAAGAATAACAAAAGTGTTGCGCACCTAATAGCATTGTACAAAAAATCACACAAACTCATAGGAAACTAAATTAACATTCTTCTTTAATGTTTAACAACCTATAACCAGTACAATCAAGAATAAATAACTTTTGCACAAGTGGTGCGCACCAAACAGGATTGTCAAAAACTAACACAAACACATAGCAAACTACATTAATTATATTATTTCATGGTTCACTAACTATAAGCATCACAATAAAGGTTAAATAAGTATACCGCAAGTGGTGTGCACAAAACATGATTGTACAAAAAATAACATAAACACATAGCAAAATAAATTTATATTCTTATTTAATATATCACAACCCACAAGCCTTACTAAGAACCTTCAAGAACAATAACAAAAGTTGTGGGATTGTACAGAAAGTAAAAAAAAAAAAAGATAGAAAAAAATAACCATAACTGATACAATACAGTCAAATTAATACATTTTTCAATTATTTAAAAGACATTTCACTCAAACAACATTTTCTATTTTATATTACAACAGATACTGCGTGAAGACAATCGGACGAGGACTTTTTCCACAGGACTGGACCATCGGACGAGGACTCGGACCAGACCAGCAGACGAGGAATTTCAACACAGGACCAGACCAGCAGACGAGGAATTTCAACACAGGACCAGACCATCGGACGAGGACTTTCACCAACGGACCACAACATCGGACGAGGGATATCGCCACAGGACCACAACATCGGACGAGGGCTATCGCCACAGGACCACACCATCGGACGAGGACTTCCAACAGAGGACCACACCATTGGACACCGATTTTGAACCGAGGACCAACAAACATTCGGATTTAAATCACACTTCAACCAAGGTAAAGTATAATAAGTACTAAAGTATAAAACTAAAGAAACTGCTTTCAGTTGCATCTGTGTCAACAGAAAAATAAAATAATTAATTTAATATCTCCCTTATTTTATTTAAATTGCTACTATGCAATACATAGCTCAATAACCACATCACTTTTTTTTTTAGCAAAGAAGTTTTGCAGTGGAAAATATCTATCCACAAACAACGTTTTTAATAAATAAAACCATTATTTTAAAAAAATATGTTACATGCTTATTTACAGCACTATTCTATTGGCCACATTCTTAGCCAGTGAGGACACGAATTATAAATTTAACTAAATATAAATGATACATTCTAAATATAAATGATACCTTAATGATTTGCCTTTTAGTTCACCAATTGTGCACAAGAATCTTTAACATGAATTACAATTTTAAATATACACAATTACATTTACTTTTTTTTCCTTTACAGATTAATATGGCTGATAACGAGACCAAAGAAGAGAAGAAAAGACGTCAAACTAGAGAAAGACAAGAGAGATGGGCCGCCCAGCAGACACCGGAGGAGAAAGAAATTCGACGAGAAAAAGAACGCAAAAGACTTGCAAATAAAAGAATATCAGCTGCAAAAATGAAAGATACAACCAAAAAAAATAAAAAGATAATAAAGCATTTACAAACTGTTCCTAAAACATCAGATGACATTTTACAAGATACCAGTCAAGACAGACCAAAAAAAGCAACTACAAAAACAAAGCATTTAAAAACTCTTACTAAAAACTTACAGGACATTTCAACCAAACAAGTCCAACATATACCAACAAAAGCTACGAAAAAAAATAAACATTTAGAACCTGTTGTTGAAACATTTCATGACTTTTCATCTGATGAATATGAAAGTCAACATCCAATATGCTTTGCAAATTGTCCTTTACTGAAGTCTTTAGCAGTAGAGGTTCATAGTTGTGGGGACATGACTACTCAATGTCAATTTTGTGAGGCTTATTATTTTAAACAGGAGAGACCCCGAGATGGACAATTTATTAGTTGTTGTCAAAAAGGAAAGTTCAAACTTCCAGAAAGGAAACAATTTCCAACCTATTTACAAAATATTATGACTGAACCTACTTTTCCAAATTACAAAAATTTTAAGACAAACATAAGATCCTACAATAGTGCCATATCATTTGCATCTATGGGGGCAACATTGGCTGCTAATGTACCAGGACATGGTCCTTACTGTTTTAAAGTCCAAGGACAAATTTATCATCGGACTTCACATTTACATCCAGAGGAAGGAGAGCAAAGAAAATTCGCTCAACTATATGTCCTTGATACAATGGAAGCTGTTGACCAATGTATGCAGATGGAAGAAAATAAAAAATGCTTACCCAGTGTTTTTATAGAGCTAAATAACATTATGGACAACAATCCCTACAGTAAAGCTTACAAAAAATTGGCAGAAGTAGGAAATGAACAACTACTTCATGCACAAAGACATCAATTACCCATGCCAAAGGTTAATATGGTGCTTAAAAGAGACAGACATACTGATAAACGTCGTTATAACTTGCCAACATCAAATGAGGTTGCAATGGTCTTTCAGAATGATGAAGGAGAACCACCATTTCAAAGAGACATTAGAGTATATCCCAGAAATGAGGACCAACCATTTATTAATATTAATATCTTAAGTCCAAATTTAGATCCAATGACATATCCCATATTTTTCCCACACGGAGAAGGAGGTTGGCAACCAAAATTAACCCTTCCCAGTTACCCAAATGCTAAAGCCAGAATCCGAAATAATGTTTCTATGCTTGAATTTAAAGTTGCTCAAATTGCCATTAGAGATGAATTTAATCCAATTTTATGTGGTGGGAAACTAACACAACAATGGATTATTGATTCATATTTGCAAGTTGAGGCAAATAATTTAAACTTTATAAAATATCAACAAGATAAACTACGTGTAGAACAATATTGTGGACTCATGGACTATGTTGCTGACGTGGCTACAAGCAGAGACATGACAGCTGGCAAAGCCATCATTTTACCATCTTCCTTTCAAGGATCTCCTCGAAATATGAGAGAAAGATACAATGATGCTATGGCTATTGTGACAAAATTTGGAAAACCAGATTTATTTGTGACATTTACATGTAATCCACAATGGCCAGAAATTAATCAAAATCTACTTCTTGGACAAAGTGCTTCAGATCGACCAGATTTAGTAGCCAGAGTTTTTAAGATCAAATTAAATGAATTAATATGTGACTTCACTATAAATCAGTTATTTGGCAAATGTCTTGCTTATGTATATACCATTGAATTTCAAAAAAGAGGCCTTCCACATGCACATCTTCTCATAATACTTCAAGAAAAAGATAAATTAGATACTTCGGACAAAGTGGATGCAGTCATAGTTGCTGAACTACCAGATCCAGAACTATATGGTAGACTATATGAGATTGTTACTCATCGCATGATTCATGGACCCTGTGGAGACCTTAATCCACAATCACCATGTATGGAAAATAATCAATGTTCAAAAGATTTTCCAAAAGATTATAGAGACAAAACATATGCAAATTGTGATGGATATCCACTTTATAAAAGAAGAGAAGGAGATAGTGCCATTATTCGTGGAAAAATAGTGGACAATAGATATGTAGTACCCTACAATCCACATTTACTCATGAAGTACAACGCCCACATCAACGTAGAAGCCTGCACTTCCATCAAATCCATTAAATATGTCTACAAATATATTTACAAAGGTTACGATGCAGCTACTGTAGTCGTCAAAAGTGCAGACAACCCTGAAAGTAGTGAGTTAGTACATGATGAACTTGCATCTCATGTAGATGCTCGCTATGTCAGTGCGCCAGAAGCTATGTGGCGGCTTTTAAAATTTGAAATGCATGATAGATCACATGCAGTATATAGGTTAGCAGTACATTTGCCACAACGACATTTAGTCTATTTCCATGCTGGAAATGAAATGAATGCATTGGCCCAAAGTGAAGATCGTCACACTACACTAACTGCATGGTTTGCATTAAATTCCACTGATGCTCAAGCAACACAATACTTATATATTGAAATTCCATATCACTATGTTTTTGTGAATGGATTATGGAGAGCAAGAAAAACCAGAGGCAATAAAATAATTCCACGAATTTACACAGTCAGTCCAAGAGATGTTGAACGATTTTGCTTACGGATATTACTTTTAAATGTTCCAGGAGCACAAAGTTTTGAACAATTAAGAACTGTTAATGACATTGTATATGAATCCTTCCATTTAGCTGCAAGACATAGAAACTTACTCGCTGATGATACAGAGTGGGAAAGATGTTTAGAAGAAGCAGCACAATGTCAAATGCCACGACAGATGAGAGAACAATTTGCTTTTATTTGTATCTTCTCAAATGCTCCAAATGCATTAGCTTTGTGGGAGACTTTTAAAAGTAATATGGCTGAAGACTTTATGCGACGATACAATGAACCCATTGCACACTTAAAAGCCTTAATGGAAATTCAAGAAGTCTTTTTAACTCATGGATTAAGTTGTGCAAGTTTTAATTTGCCTGATCCAGGTCTAATAGATGACATTAACTTTGAAGACTATGACATTCAACTACAAGCAGAAAGAACAGAAGAAAGACTTGCAACTTTAAATACACTACAATTGCAAGCATTTCATGCCATTAAAAATGCTATAGATGATGACATGGTGACAGAGCGTTATTTCTATCTTGATGGACCTGGCGGATCAGGGAAAACATATTTGTACAATTTATTAATGAGTTCAGTACGAGCACAAGGAAAAATAGCAATGGCGTTTGCCACTACTGGAATTGCTGCACTTTTATTAGAAGGTGGAAGAACTGTTCATAGTGGATTTAAACTGCCAGTGCCTATTTTGGAAAATTCTGTGTCAGATATTCGCATGACATCCTTACAAGCAAAGAAATTGAAGAAATGTAAATTAATTATAATAGATGAGGCCACAATGATGTCATGCTATGCCCTCCAATGTATTGACCGTTTGCTTCGTGAAGTCATGGATAATATTTTTCCATTTGGTGGAAAGGTAATGTTGTTGGGTGGCGATTTTAGACAAACATTACCTGTCGTTGTACATGGAAATCGAACAGACATTATTGAAACATGTATAAAGTCAAGTACAGTATGGAAACATTTTACCCATCTTCAACTGCAAAAAAATATGAGATCAGAAGGCCAAACTGATTTCAATAATTGGCTTATTAAAATTGGAGAAGGCAGAACAGAAAAAATACTACATTTACCTGACGACACTGTAGAGATCCCACCTCATATGATTTGTCAACAAGATATTATATCGGCTATATTTGAAGGGAGCATAAATAACGAAGAATATTCCGAGCTTGCCAACCAAGTTATACTGACGTGTAAAAATAAAGATGCATTAATACTCAATAATGAAATTTTAAAAAAAATTAATGCACAACAAAGAAATGATCACAGTGCTGATTCTGTACTTGCTGATGACAATGAAAGTCAGGCAAACTTTTCAACTTAATTCATTAACTCTTTAACTCCTTCTGGAATGCCACCACATATTTTGCAGCTAAAGAAAGGTGCAATTATCATGTTACTGCGAAATATGAACCCCAAAAAAGGCCTATGCAATGGCACAAGATTAATTGTTCAACAATTAAAGGACCATTTTATAGATGCTGAAATTTTAACTGGGACCCATAAAGGAGAGAGAGTTTTCATACCAAGAATAGATTTAGCACCAAGTGAAAGTAGTCTCCCTTTTATACTTCAAAGAAGACAATTTCCCATTATTATGGCATTTGCCATGACCATTAATAAATCACAAGGTCAAACTTTCAAATCTGTGGGTATTTACTTGGAAGAACCAGTTTTTGCACATGGTCAATTGTACGTTGCGTTGTCACGGTGCAAAAATCCACAGGCTATTAAAGTTTACATTGAAAACAATGAAAGTCAAGGTGATTTATTAGAAGATGGACGTATTTTTACTAAAAACATTGTCTACTATGAAGTACTATGACTTTGCAGGATACAAACTAAAGCCATGCAAACATTTTGAAAAAACATTCAAAAATACAAAACAATTGGTTGTTTAATTCAGTCATAATTAATGGAAGTCATGTTTATGGATAATTCGCCTCACAAAATACTTGCCTTGCATTTCTATGAAAAATTATGTTAAAATGTTAAGTCACTATGTTAATGTTTCTAATGTTACAAGTTTAAAAACAATATTTTCAAATTATTTCATTCAACATATTACAAAGTTCATGTTAAGAGCTCAAGCACCTTTTAAGTCACAATGTAAATATTCTATGTTATCTTAAGATTACTACCTACATTAATGTTTATCGCCAGTTTAAGTGCTCAGTAATGAATTACTTTAATTATGTACGGTTTAAGTAGAGTTTTTAATGTATGCCTTCCTCTACATTCAATGTATATTAAACTTAACAATTATTCTGATATAAATTGCATGTTAATACTGATTTTTTTCAAGTTAAACTGTTTTTACATTCAAATGTTAATACTTTTAATTCAAAATTATGTTACAAAATGTATTTACTATGTTCCTGTTTATAATGTTCAAAATTAGACAAATGTTTTGCAAAAATTACAAAGTTACATAAAAAATAAAGTTCCATTTTAAAAATATATACTTTCAAGGTTATTGCTTACATATATTTTAAACTTCATGTTAAAATTTGGTACGTTTAAAAAAGTCTTTTTACTTTTTACTTTCCTCTGGATTCAATGTATATTAAAGTGAACAATTCTTCAGATACAAATTTCATTTTAAAAAACCATTACATCAACGTTTTACAAAAATACATGTTCATATCACAATACTTACAAGGGTCAAAAATATATTTAAATAACTAAACAACTTCACAAACATATACATCACATTGCCGTCATTTTTTGACGGGCAAGTCGCTAGTTAAAAATAATAGGCAGTTTAAAATATATTTTTCTTAGCTTGTAAACTGTCTGTTTTCTCCTCAAGCAGATATGTGTATCTCCTCCAACCTGTGTATATCATGGATGTGGCCAGCTCTTCCTGTTTGCTGCATTAAAAATATAGTCTGGCATGTATATGTTCTGCTTCAGACTGAGCATGATCAGTAAAGGAGGATGATCTATGATAAACTACTGTTTCTGGGCAGGGTCTATGGGGCAGCTGCAAAAATGTTACAATAGATGTGTTACCTCTGTATTGGCAGTTGAGGCAAGGCTAATGATGTAATATGACAGGACCAATAACATCATCCCATCCTGCTTCCAAGCTCCATGATAGTCCAACACACTCAAAGATTTCCACACAAGTAGGAGAAGAAACCCAGTTCTGATTGATGGGAAAACTGACAGTTTACAAGTTCAGAAAAAAACAACTTTTATTTATGAGTGCCATCTAGTTTCTTATTAGACCACAGGTGGTTGCCAGTCACCAGTGTATTAATCTAATAACATATCATTTACTAGACTTACTCCTTATATTCGGTTCTCTAGGAAAGGCCTTGGTTTCATAGTGACAGAACTAAACAAAGGGTGGTCAAGTTATTGGTCAAAACTTCATCATGACTGGTCCAGGACCTGGGGAGTAATCAAAAGGGTGGAAGTGCCTGTAATATATAATAATGAAATATAGCCACTTTCTACCACTGACTATGAGAACTTTGATTGCATATCAGCAGTCCACGTTGCGAAAATCATTCTTCACTAATAAATCAGTAAGCATGCCATGCATTGCCCCTATTTTCTGAATCCATTCCCAATAACCCAATCAATCAGATCTTGAGCCAGGAAATAGAATATTGTTAGAATGTTGTCAATGTGGATTTATTAGAAATCTGGTAAATTTTGCTCTTTAATCTAAAAAAAAAAAAGTATTTGCATTTGAATATATAAGGGTACAACTGACTGAAGTTTAAAATAAATGTCCTGCTGTTTTTGCTTATGTTCATGGAGAAATATTCAGTAAGTACAGAGTAATTTCCATTGTTGGAAAAGCATCTATTCAAAATAAATTTTGTGGGTACTGAACCAAATCATGTGGATGTTTCTTAGCAACCGAAGCATCTGAATTCATAATTAACTTCCAATTTCAATCTCACCAACCCAACATGAAAATTATTGAATTTGGCACATTTCCATTACCTCACTTCATTTTCTATTCAGCTGAATTGTTATTTCTCATTCTGACTAATGCATACAATTTGTTCTATACATACTTATAAAAGTATTGTCAATATTCAATGAGCTGAAAGGTATATCATTTGGAGGAGCACTTCTTGGAAACAAAGGATGAAATATGACATTTACATATTTTATTTCAGATATAAATTGTACTTGAATGAATCTCATTATAGATTTAGAAATGCAGAACCACATATTCATATTTCATAGAACAGCTTAAGGGCATATCTAAGTTTCTTGGATTATGAATGCATCTGATAGAGGAGAATAAGTAGTGCATGCAAACATTTTTCTGCAAGAAAAATACCAAAATAAACATGTACAAATTCACCCTAAAGTTTGTTAAATGTTAAAAATTTCTGTTTGCAAGCTGCAGCCTGAAAATGCCTGCTAATATTAGCATAACATTAATTTCCTTTTGGCCAATCAGGTGAAAGCAGAAACATTTGTATCATACTCTGGGGTTCCTGTGTTGCAAAGCAGCCTGGGATAAATAGTCTCTCTCTCTCCTTGTCCTCTAATTCAGCTGTCAGCTCAGACCCCACCCAACCATGTGATTCCATCCAGCAGCAAGTACTTCCTGTGATCTCTACCAGAAAGGTCAAACTCTGTACCTGGCTGCTCTCCTCGGTGTGCTTGGTCATGTAAGCTCCCTGTGGGTGTGCAAAGCTGGATTTTACTTTCCTGCCGATAAGTTTGTAAGTACACTGAACGTTTCTATATAACACAACTTTTTCTGAAAATCACTACCTGTTTCTTACCAAACATTTAAAATCCAGGAAGTTGATATATATAAATTAAGTAACACAATGAACACTCTTACATATTAAATAATTTATAGATGCAAATAAATGCATAGTTGAGGTTACATTTCTCCATCATAATAATAATCTCTATATGAAAAATCTAGTTTTTCTATGCGAAAAAAATATTAGATTTTATTGTGGCATGCAATATTTGCCTGTTTTAAAATATAGGACATATCAGTGATATTTTATTTGTTATTAACAAATGCTTGCTGTTCAATACAATACAATTATCTATATTTATCTAATTTTACATATTATTTTATATTCTGCTTTTTTAGATGGGAAAACTCTCCAACAGTTCAACTGCATTAAACAACAATATGGAGGTGCCAAGTATTCAGATATTGCATGTATGATGTGTTACAGTAAATCGATTAAGGAGAAATCTATGGCTGCATTACATCAAAGTATGCTGTAAAGCAAACTCCAGTAATATATAAATATGCTCGTATTGAGATTATACACTTTTATATATTCAGAGCTGAAAATGGTAAACACTTTTGTTCTTGTATTTTCTTGTTTTGTTTTTCTTGAGTAGCAATCACCTCCTCTCACTCCCGCCTTCAGGACTTTTCCCGTGCTGCCCCTATTCTCTGGAACTCCTTGCCTCATTCCATTAGAGTATCGTCATGCTTTTAAACCTCACTAAAAAAACATCTGTTTAAAGAAGGCTATCACCTGCCGCCGTAACATGCACACACAACACATCTCTGACCCACCCCACCATACCCAACTCATTAGATTGCGAGTTTGCGAGTTTTCAATCATGTAAGGTGTTTCACTGAAAGCCTAACGCAAACTAGATTCTAAACTCAAAGATAGGGCTCTCCACTCTTTATAATGTGTACATTTTTGTTTTGCCTCATACTTAACCCTTGTTCAGCGCTACGGAATATCATTTATGGCTGGCATAATTACCTCAAATCTCCTCCCCACTCCTCACATACCTTCATTCTAATGTCTCTCTCCCATTCCTTTCTAAACTCCCCTATCTTCCTGTACTGTCTGAACCCAATCCATTCCCTAATTCTTTCAGTGCAAATCCTCTCTGCTTCAAGGCCTACTACATCTGTGAGATACTCAGAACATTGCCCTCCCTCCCATCCCCTCACCCACCCACCCCAACTCAGATTACATTTATGGAGCCATGGAAAACCCCTTGCAGATATATCATCTCAACACTAGGGGTCAGCCCACATACTAGACTTTCACCTCAGATCCCTCCCCTCTCCCTCTAAAATAAAATTATTTCTATCTTTCACTTCCTGACCCTTGCTATTCCTTATTTGTTACTCTTCCCCAGTTCTCTGCCCTTTAATTCCCTTTAGATTGTAATTATCGAGTTTCCAGTCTTGTAGGGTGCTTTGGGATAAAGCACTTTCTGCTAAGATTCTAAGCTCAAAACAGGGCCCTTCAACTTCTGAATTTGTTAAACTTGTATTTCCCCAGTTCCTATCCCCTGTACAGCGCTACGGAATATGTTGGCGCGATACAAATAAAAGATAATACAAATAATAATAATAATAATAATGAGCCTCATTCAATTGCTACTAAGTTGGGATCCGAGGTCTCAAGTGGATCTCGAGGACAAATTTCCTATTCAATTGCCTCCATTTTGTGACCTCGGATCCAGTGACGGCCCTGCAAAAATGGCCACCGTGCAACTCGGAGCCTACACCACTCTGAAGCCTTTGATCTGTCACTTTTGCAGGAATGAAATCGCAAATCCCTATTCAATTGCCCGATCCCTCCCACTTCGCAAAAGTATCCCAGCTCGAGAATCGCAAATGAAGGATGAGGTCCTACATGAGCTCAGGAGGATCCCCAAGGGCTTTGAGAAGGCCCTAACATATGCTCCCCTGATTGTCCTCACTACACTTAACACCATCCCCACACTCCTACATGAGACCCCAATGATGCAGGCTTCTCAATCGGGAGCCCTGCAGGATCCCCACATTAACCCCTTGCTGTGGGGGTCCAAATGGGGATACCCGCAGTGTGTCCACATTAACTCCATGCAGTACCCCCGCGGCACCTAACATTATACCCCCCATGCTGGAGCTCCCCATCTGGCCCCCCCATTGTCCCCACATTGAACCCTTGCAATGGGGTTCCCGATTGGGACCCCCCCCCCCCTGTTGCATTTAAAAATGTCAAATTCCCTGCCACGGGTCCTTAAAGGGCCCACAGCACACAAATGGTTACACCGCGGCAACTTTGTAATTTTGTACTGATTTTATATTACTTTTTTTTCTAGAGCTGTGACCTGTGGCAGGAAAACCATTGTCACTGAAGGGGTATTTGGGCAAGTGTTTTTTTTTATCCTATGTTAGGTTTAGGGTTTTTTAATGTATGTAGTTAGGTGTTTATTGTATAATTAGGGGGTTAATGTATAGTTAGGGGGTTAATGTATGTAGTTAGGGGGTTAATTTATAGTTAGGGGGTTAATGTATTTAGTTAGGGGTTTAATTGATTGTAGTTAGGTGTTTTATTGTATGTATTGCATGTTTTATTTTCTGTTATGTATGCTTTTCTTATTTTTGGTAACTTAGATTCTTTTTATTTTTTATTTTCTTTTAGTGTTTTTTTATTTAAACAAAATTATTAAGTCAGAGGTGCTCATCAGAGAACGAACCATCCTTAATAGGTTAGTTCTATGGACATGATAATCCACCCTGAGAGCAACCTCTTTTAGCTCACTTGTGCCCTAAGGGTGATAGGGGATTCCAGATCTGGACCCCTTGCTCACTGTGCCTTAGGAGTTCAGCTGCACCTTTTATTTATTTTCAGTAAAGTAGTTTTTTTTATTTTTATGTAACTTTTTAATATTGATAATGTTCTTTTTTATTTTCAGTAATGTCCTTTTTTATTTTCAGTAATATCCTTTTTTTTATTTTGTGTAGTTAGGTGTTATTACACTGCATTCTGGGAAGCTGAGCCGGGACATGCAAATGTACCCACAAAATGCCTTGCTCTTCAATCCATAGCATCTCACAAAAGTGAGTACACCCCTCACATTTCTGAAAACATATTTTATTATATCTTTTCATGTGACAACACTGAAGAAATTCCCCTCTGCTACAATGTGAAGCAGTAAGTGTACAGCCTGTATAACAGTGTAAATTTGCTGTCCCCTCAAAATAACTCAACACACAGCCATTAATGTCTAAACCATTGGCAACAAAAGTGAGTACACCCCTAAGTGGAAATGTCCAAATGGGGCCCAAAGTGTCAATATTTTGTGTCACCACCATTATTTTCTAGCACTGTCTTAACCCTTATGGGCATGGAGATCACCAGAGCTTCCCAGGTTGCCACTGGAGTCCTCTTCTACTCCTCCATGATGACATCACCGAGCTGGTGGATGTTAGAGAGCTTGCACTCCTCCACATTCCATTTGAGGATGCTCCACAGATGCTCAATAGGGTTTAGGTCTGGAGACATGCTAGGCCAGTCCATCACATTTATCTTCAGCTTCTTTAGCAAGGCAGTGGTTGCCTTGGAGGTGTGTTTGGGGTTGTTATCATTTTGGAATACTGCCCTGCGGCCCAGTCTCCGAAGGGAGGGGATCATGCTCTGCTTTAGTATGTCACAGTACATGTTCGCATTCATGGTTCCCTCAGTGAACTGTAGCTCCCCAGGAAATTAAGGTGATATATAATTTAAAGTGACAGTTACTTACAGACTTGGGTAAGCCGATTTATATTTAAGTAACTGTCACTTTAAATTATATATTACCTGGGTTAGATGTGAAATGCATGCTGACTGATGGCAGATGCTGATGGCAGATGCAGGCTGGGAGATGCAGGTGAACACTGGGGGTGTGAGAGGGTGATTAGTCTTGCCACCCTTCTGGCACATGTGTAGATGAGTTGGAGAGCTGGAGAAGGAGGGTGAGTGCTCGCTGGGATGGGTGCGCGCATTTGGCGGCGTGAACATGATGTCTCGGAAGTCTGCTTCGCACTAATGTCGGTGTGCCAAAATGTTGAATAGTTCAATTGGGATTCCATCAACTCCTGCAGCCTTGTTATTAGCAAGGTATCTTAGGGCCCATCTCGCTTCACTCTCCAAGATGTCTGGCTCCAGCTCATTGGTCAAACTATTGAGGTCATCACTGCTGTAAAGTTCCTTCCTGTATAGATCTTCAGTGTAGTCCTGCCATTTCTTTTTTATCTGATCTGCTTCTGTTAAGTCCCTACCATTTTGGTCTTTTGTCATGCACACTTTGGCATGAAAGGTTCCTATGAGATCCCCAATTTTCTTGAAGAGATCTCTTGACTTTCCTATTCTGTTATCTTCTATCTCTTTACATCGCTCATTGCAGAATGTCTCCTTGTCTCTTCTTGCTATCCTCTGGAATTATGCATTCAGTTGGAGAAATCTTTTCCTATTACCACCACCTTTCACTTTCCTCCTTTCCTGGGCTACTTTCAAAGCTTCACCAGACAGTTTTCCTTCTTAGTTTTCTTTATTTTAGGTATATTCTTTGTTGCTTTTTCCTGGATAATGTTGCAAACTTAGGTCCAGAGTTCTTCAGGCTATCTATCTTCCATGTCTAGTTCCTTAAATCTATTCTTTACTTTTACTGCATATTCAGAAGGGATATTGTGTTTAGACTTAGATCACTGTGATGTTAAATGTCTTGCCTTGTATTCAAATTGAAATCATTCTGTAATTTATTGGGTTGTAACCGAGCACTGCTTTGGACACCATTTCTTCTGCCGGATTCTTGATCACATTATAAGATTTGGTGGTTGTCTGATGAGAAATGTCCCATTCCAGTCAATTTAAGTTCACCAATTCCCAGGATATCAATGTTTAGCCTTGTCATCTCATGTTTGACCACGTCCAGTTTACCTTGGGTCATAGTTCTAACATTCCAGGTTCCTATTCTGAATTGTTCTTTGCAGCAGAGGACTTTCCTTTTCCCTTCAGACATATCCGCAGCTGGGTGTCCTTTCGGCTTTGTCCCAACCACTTCATTAGATCTGGTGCTACTCATACTCGCCCTCTGCTCCTCCTTAGTAATGTGGTAAGCACCTTCTGACCTGAGGGTCTCGTCTTCCAGTGTCATATCATTATGTCTCTGGTTGTGCCTGTCCATAGAGTTTTCTTATCAAAGTTACTGGAGTGGGTTGCCAGTTCTTTCTCCAGTGGACCGTGATTTGTCTTTGTCTAACCTCTCTGCTATGACCTGCACATCTTGGATGACCCTTAATGGTATGGCTCACAGCTTCATTGAGGTACACAAGCCCCTTCATCAAGACAAGGTAGCAATCCAGAAGGGGATATATATATATATATATATATATATATTATTTTATTTGACTATAAAATATACTACTAACACAGGTTTGAAACCTACAATGATGAAACACCGGAGGTAGTGAAAAGCAAGGCAAGTGTTTAGCAAATTTGTCAAACTTAAGTTTCCACAATGTATGCATGTAATGTGCCCCTAGCACACCCGTAACACACCCCAATGAGAACAAATCATGATTAGACGCGATGAGCCACAATGGGCTAGTTATAACAATGGAGAATGAGCTGTGGATCTGCATTTAGTAAATGTAAAAAGCTTGTTGTTTTAAAGTGGTTTCTCTTGGCAATGTGCTCTGGCCGAGAGACAGTCTATGAATGATTTTGAATTGACTTAGATCAAGCAAATCAGATAACTAGATGACTTTTATACCAATTTCCCAGCCAGACCTCTGCCCAGCTTGGATGACATTATAGGGATAGAGACCAAACCAAGTGGTCAGAAAGCTGATACATTAACATTTGAAGGTGACTTTAATATTGACTATTGATGTTATAATTCATTGAATATGAATTGTATTAACAATCATTTAATAATTAAAGCAATGTCCCCAGTCTTATTTTGTTTGGTCTCTATTTTAAAAATAGTAGCATGTGGGAGAAGTTTTTCACACCATTTACATATTATCCTTAAATCAATCAATCTGATCTGTCTGTCTGTCTATCTATCTATCTATGGATCTATCTATCCCTATATCTATCTATCTATCTATCTATCTATCTATCTATCTATCTATCTATCTATCTATCTATCTATCTATCTATCTATCTATCTATGGATCTATCTATCTATCTATCTATCTATCTATCTATCTATCTATCTATCTATCTATCTATCTATCTATGGATCTATCTATCTATCTATCTATCTATCTATCTATCTATCTATCTATCTATCTATCTATCTATCTATCTATGGATCTATCTATCTATCTATCTATCTATCTATCTATCTATCTATGGATCTATCTATCTATCTATCTATCTATCTATCTATCTATCTATCTATCTATCTATCTATGGATCTATCTATCTATCTATCTATCTATCTATCTATCTATCTATCTATCTATCTATCTATGGATCTATCTATCTATCTATCTATCTATCTATCTATCTATCTATCTATCTATCTATCTATGGATCTATCTATCTATGGATCTATCTATCTATCTATCTATCTATCTATCTATCTATCTATCTATCTATCTATCTATCTATCTATGTATCTGTCTATCTATCTATCTATCTATCTATCTATCTATCTATCTATCTATCTATCTATCTATGGATCTATCTATCTATCTATCTATGGATCTATCTATCTATCAATCTATCTATCTATCAATCTATCTATCTATCTATCTATCTATCTATCTATCTATCTATCTATCTATCTATCTATCTATCTATCTATCTATCTATCTATGGATCTATCTATCTATGGATCTATCTATCTATCTATCTATCTATCTATCTATCTATCTATCTATCTATCTATCTATCTATCTATCTATCTATCTATCTATGTATCTATCTATCTATCTGTCTATCTATCTATCTATCTATCTATCTATCTATCTATCTATCTATCTATCTATCTATCTATGTATCTATGTATATGTCTATCTATCTATCTATCTATCTATCTATCTATCTATTTATCTATCTATCTATCTCTCTCTCTATCTATCTATCTATCTATCTATCTATCTATCTATCTCTCTATCTATCTATCTCTATCTATCTATGTATCTGTCTATCTATCTATCTATCAATCCAATCTATATGTTATGGTAAAGTGAGACTAGGAATGTAGGTAATTAAGCTGCAGCTCAATTAGTGATTGCACCTGAAATCAAGCAGGAGGGAAATTAAGAGGCCAACTGCCAGAATGAAAGGGGTGAATTTTTTTCTTTTGTGAACCTTGAGTTGCTTAAAGAAATACTTAAAGAGTTTTTAAAGTGTATTTGGAGCAAAGGAACACTGTGAGAAACACAAAACCACCAAAACGTGTGATATGGGCGAATGGGTTGGGGCACCTGCAGAGAAGGGTGGCAAGTGCTCCATCCCTCTGCTTGTGAAGAATAACGTGTATCTAAAGAATACCTGAGCGAGAGAGAGAAGTATTTTGAAAGTGAATTGTGTAGAGAACTGGTTTAATTTATTTGAGCCTAGAAGTTACTTGATGGTTTGTCAGGGATTTCATATGGTTTAGTCAGCTTGTATACATAGACGTTTATTATGTGTTGCTGATTTAGGCCATTTAGTCTTATGTTTTGGTAAAAAAATGTGTACTAAAAGGATGAAAAGACTCCTGAGTTTCAGATATGATTTTCCTGTTTAACCATATTCTGATAAAACAGAACTATCTATTCAACAGAAATGAGAACCAAACTGTTTCACAAAAAGCTAAAAGCAAAGGCAGGTTCTGTTCAATTTCACAAAGGATATGCCAACTTTTAAAATGAATAAGCTCGCATTTTATTCTTTTTTATTGTCTGTCAATAAAAAGACAATAACAAACAAAATTGTATTAAACTTCAAAACAAGAGAGCAAAAGAAAACATTTATATAAGTAATCTCTTGGGGCTCTTCAAATAAAAATTATAATAATATTAATAATTGTTGAATATAATGTAAACTGACACTAGTTTGCATTCACAGCTTTAGTCTTATGGCAAAATGGTTGCAATCACATCTGTCAGGTGAAGCCAATTACAGGCTACAAAAACAGCATACTGAGTTATCAGTTGATGTAATTTATGTAAATCACTGTCGATCTGCTAGGATGAGTAAATTAATTACTTGCATAAATCAACAAACTTCTGCAACACTGATAGATAACGACCTGAAGGCTAGGCCATATGCTAATCCCTATATTGCAAAACTGCGGCAGGTTTAAGAACAAAGTAAAAGTACCTAGCTATGTTAATGACCCATCTTTAAAACATTGCAAACGACTGCAGCGATCTGTGGCCTGAAAATTACAGCAAACTTTTCCATTGATTTTGGCACTGACAAAAGGTTATTCGGTTAGACTTTTACACCAAAACATTATGCTAATAAGATTTTACGGATCTCTCGCAAAATGGGGCACTGGTGCAACTACAAAACATTTTAGAAAATATTACAGGTGTCAAATACCACTTGCAAATGGTTTTAAAACCATGACGGGTGCTATAGCAGCAGTTAATCACATGTATAGGCTTCTGATTTTCCCTCCTGCTTGATTTCAGGTGCAACCACTAATTGAGCTGCAGCTTAATTAACACTTTCTATCATCACTATCCATCTTAGTCATTGTACCTAACATTTCAAGTGTTTGGGTGGTAAACAGTAGTTGAAAAACATGACGGGTACTAGTATTCTGAATGTACATTTCTGAGCCTGTAATGTATGTTATGTGTGAAAACATACTTATAATGATTTACACATGAAGCTTACATCTCATAGTACACGTTAAACTCATAAGGACCTTACGAACCTAGTTGCTAGGTCAAGATAGTGAATAAAAGATTTTTTGTGCAAAGCAAAGTTTAGTCCATCTACTTGGTTGCTGCAACCATCTGTTGCTGCTTTCCTTATAGATGAGGTGGAGTTACAAATGTATGACTTTAGTGGTGGCGTTACCAAAGAGACATGGTAGTAGCCATCACTGTGGAAAATGCATAGATACATTGCCACAATTACTTTCCTTTGTACAAAAGATTGTATTTAATGTCACCCGAGGGGCATCAACATTGATCCAAACAACATTGCATTTAATATATGCCATTATATGAATATTAAGGGCCAAAAAAGGTCGTAGTTCACACCCCACTTCTATTCAGCTCAGTTTTACCTATCTGAATAAACTGCAACTCAATTAATCTAATATTCAGACTACCGGGACCAAAGTACTAATAAACTGGAAGGCCACATTTGCGGAAGGTGGAGGCTCCAACGTCGGCTGCAATGAGCCGAAAGCTTATTGCAGGCCGCAAATGCGGACCCTTGCGAAGCGAGGGGCCGCATTTGCAAAGGTGGAGGGTCTGCGGCGCCTCACAATCGGTTACAAACACCCACACGCGGAACTTTACCAAAATAGATCTAACGCGCAATCATTATATACGTACTTACACACAAAAATACGAACTGTGGGAAAACCATTACAAACTTGCAAAAATACGACCTTAACGGTCAAACCGTGCGCACCTGAAAACATTAAAAACACAATAAATACACACAAAAAATAAATAAAAAGCTTACCCACAGCAAGGGGCGCCACCCAGGACCTCTGCAAGTGAAGTTACGCCTCAATTTAAGTCCAAATTCACGAGTTTACGCACAAGAAAATCCCCTAAGCGGGAGAAAAATGTCGGTCGAAAAAAAACGAAAACGAGGCTACACGACCCTAAAGCCGCAAAACACCACCAAGCACATACGGATTTTCAAAAAAGCAGCGATAAGAGCTAAAGATGCACTTTTAGTAAGGACGGAAAATCATACACAGCCGCGTACCACATACACATTTGTGCCATTAGACAACACTAACTTACACAATGCGGAAGTACACAGCTACAACGACTTTACCTCGAGCACGCAGCCTATTTACACTACACACTGCACACATTGCTGACACTTACACCTCAGCTCCAGAACTGTGCAAACCTACATTGTATGCTGCAGGAACATCAAAACAGATTGTCAGCTCTTCAGCACAATGCTTCCTGCATATATTACTTAGAAATAGGTAAAGTATATTCATTTATTTATTATTTCATTGCCATACAAGAATACATATACACAATTTTTTTTTTTTTTTAATGACTGCACACAAAAGACATTCACTGCATGCCTCACAACCAATGCAAACGCTGCTCATACCACACAAAATGCACCAGGGGACAGCCTTGCAATAAGTGCAAAAAGCACATCAGCCCGACCTTACAATGCCAGCAAAAGCCCCTGTAATAACAAACAAACAAAAAAACAGCAGCGCAATGAGCACCGAAGGCGCTCATTGCGAGGCATGCGATGAGCGCCAAATGCGCTCAGCACAAGCCTCGCGATGAGCCCCGAAGGTCCTCGCGGTAAAAACTGTTTTACATTATGTCTAAAACAGCATTCCCTGGTTTACAATTTCATGCCCGTCATTTTTTGACGGGCAATTCGCTATATAATAATAATAATAGCCATAAGTTTATGTTGTGCTGAGCATGTCATTAAGTGTTACGATTTGGGGGCAATTTGCACTGATCATATTATGGTAGAAATAATAACAATTGCCATAAAGATTATGCAGTGCTGAGAATGTAATGAAATAATTTAGATTATGAGATTATTCTAAATTTATGGTATGATATACAGTATGTCCTTTAGAATAGTTTGCAGTTAATGTGAATCACCTATGGTAGCTAGACTAGTGTAGTAAGCTTTGACTAGGTGCCAGATTCATGGGCGTCCCAATGTGAGGGTTATTATTATTTGCAAATTAGTAATACATTGATTATTGTCACTCGCCAGAGTTTTATCATTAGGATCAACTTTACAGGCATTGATTATAACAAATCATTTAATATTTTTTTTAATTCCCCATGATGAGTTTTAATTTTTATTTCAATAAACATATTAAAAATTAAGTATTAATAGTGCTGCACACTTAAAATAGAGTCTTTGTAACCAATGGATGGCACTGCTCTGTACCATTCCATGAGTTATTTGTTAATAATAATATTTACTCTATATTAATTTGGGTTGCATTCCCATACAAAATATGTCCTTGAAATATATCTTAATTTTCCTCAAGGTTCTTATTGGACCTTGGTTGCCCATTTACATTCCTTGAGGGCCAGTATCAATGTGGATTTTCATGCAGCCACATTAAATTCGAAGCCAGTAACTCCAACATGAAGCTCACAATGGCTGCGGACTTGAAATTTCCAAGAGTTATGGTGCTATCAAATTAGAACGGGCTGCAAGCTACGAGCTATAGACGCAAACCCGTAAATCATTCAACGGCTGTCGGATATTCGGGCTTGAACGTGATCAATTAGTAAAACCCGTAGTTACGGGTTTAGATGGAGCCAATGGAAACAGAGATCGTCACAATTGCATCACAGCAAAATGGAGGTTGGATTCCAAAGTCTTATGAACTGACCCACATTCCAGTTATAATGCAATATTAATAAAGCCATTTATATGATATTCTGTCACATGCGAGTTACAGTATATGTATTAACACATTGAGTGCCGGGATCGATATAACACAAAAAGTATACATGAAATAAAGTAATTTTCTGGGCCAATTTGCGGGCTTGAGAATGTTGTGCTATTAATTCTAAGACCTAATATCACTTTCCCTTTTAATATTAGTACAGTAGTGTGTTTTTATTTACTTTACAAGTGCAACGTATTGGACTTTACCCCCCTTGTGAGTCTTCTCCAGCACTTGCTGGGCTTTGGGCTCCATTTGCGTGTTACAGGCTTGCTCGCGAGTGACTTTTGTTGCAATTTAATAGCATAATTGGAATAGTAGCGATTACGGGCTTGACAGATCAAAGGATTTACGGCCTCAAAGTTCAACATTGCTCATCTCGTAGGCATTTGTCGCAGCAAACCCGCAGATCAGCAGCGACCTACTTTACAGGGTTAATTTAATAGCAGTAAGGCATACTTTCTACGTAGCCTGAATTTAATGGGGCTGATGCTATTTTATTTTAGTGCAAGTAAGTGAATTGGTGGCTCATTTACAGCCATATTAAATTGCATTCGGCCAATTGAATAGGGCTCTATTTAAGCACACAGCCTATATTTTTTACAGAAGTTTTTAGTTAGTGATCTTCTATCCAAAAGCGAGGTCTTCACTAACTAAAACTTCTGTAAAAAAAATAGTCTGTGTGCTTAAATAGAGCCCTTTTAAATTTACCGAATCACAATTTAATAAGGCTGTTAATCTGATTGACTTGTCTGTGTCCCCTTTATCATCCTGTAGATATTGCCTGGCTCCAATTCTTAAAAACTTAAATTGGACAAGCATGTCCAAAAATGTTATCCTTTGCAATTCCATATGTAAATTCCATGTTAATAATACAATGCCCTAACAACAGGAGCTAGTTGTGTACATTTTGCATTGATCATTAATACAAATCCTATTTAATTAATTATAATAACACTATTTAATATTAAAATCATTTTAAAAAATGATAGTATCAGCCTTCAATTGTCCTGACTGTCTCCACCCTGATAAGGCCATCATGTTGAGAGACAGGTCTACTGGGATTTAAAAAGAATGCAAGTAGATAAGACACCAAACACATTTTCATAGGTTGCCCCCCAGCAAAAGCTTTCTGCCAACAGCTTTAACACAACAGGTATCTATCCAAATAAGACAATTGTGTTGATGCACATTGTGGCTGAAAATTAAGCTCTGCCTGCTAGATAAAGTCATCTGTTCATTATAGTGGGTGAAGATGATCAGCACCAGAGTTTGATATTTTATACTAAGGGAAGTATTAAACATTGCTTTTTGAAATCATTGAATATTAATTGTATTAATGAACAATGCCTAATTAAACCATTTAACTCATATTGCTAGGGCACTACAGTAGTCATCTAAGCCTGTTAAAATAGGTTTAGACATTTTTGCTTTTAACAGCTGGTCTCTAGAAAATGTTATTACTAAAAGAAGATGTATGTCTTATCTTCAATCAATAGATACATGTATCTCCAGAGACACAGTAAGATATGCATGGAACAAGCAGAATTGTATTTATAAGTCTGTCACTGGTATATATATATATATATATATATATATATATATATAGAAAAACTACGTCAGAGGTGCTCATCAGAGAACGAACCAACCTTAATAGGTTAGTTCTATAGCCATGATAAGCCACTTTGAGAGCAACCTCTTTTAGCTCACTTGTGCCCTTCACAGGGAGAAATATCCTGTAGTATATCAGTCTGGTCAAGTCAGCTAAAAGAGGCCGCTCTCAGAGTGGCTTATCATGGCTATAGAACTAACCTATTAAGGTTGGTTTGTTCTCTGATGAGCGCCTCTGACTTACCTTTTTTTGTTTATGCAAATTACCCTTAGGGTTTAGTCTCCCTAAGAGTAATAGGGGACTCCAGACGTGGACCCCTTGCTCACTGTGTCTTAGGGAGTTCAGCTGCACCTCACTGACGAGGCCCATAAAGGCCGAAACGCATCTGGGGTTTGCCGTTTCTCCTGTTCAGGGTGGAATTGCCTGGTATTTCGGGGCTAGGTCACTCTTTTGAGTGGGACTAGACTGATATACTACAGGATATTTCTCCCTGTGAAGGGCACAAGTGAGCTAAAAGAGGTTGCTCTCAGAGTGGGTTATCATTGCTATAGAACTAACCTATTAAGGTTAGTTGTCCTCTGATGAGCGCCTCTGACTTACCTTTTTTTGTATATATATATAATATAAGACCTATGATCTCAATATCCCACAACATGAATAATGGCCTCAGTGGTCCATTAAACAATCAAAATATACAAATAATTGAGTTTTCTGCAGGGTCAAGAAATTTATTTGAACTTTGTTCCAGTCAATATAATGGATTAGATGTGAATATAAATCCATTTTAACATATAAGATATGAGTTACAAATATTTATATATTTCAATTCCGTATACTACCACCATATCAGGCATAAAAATTACCAGCAACTCTGTTGTAAAGGTATTTGTATTTCCCAGTGTTTTGTTGAAAATATAAACAACATTAAAACTAGAAATAATTTCTGAGAAAAATAATGTTGCTAATTATTTTGTAGAAAACATTTTTTTAATTTTCATTAAGTTTCATTTGTTTTTAAATAACGTGAAATACAAAAAAATATGTAGTTTGCATTGCCTATAAAACAACTTACAGTGGTGGAGATACTGCTGGTGCAGCAAGGGGAAAAGCACAGGGGCATACAACAGGGTAAGGGCTCTCTGCTACTGGCAGCGACCTGGAGTCTTTTCATTTATAAGTCAAGTGAGCAAATAATTATTTTTATAAAAAGATGATCTGTTCACTCTAGCGTCTTTCTGACCACCTACCATTTTTTATTGACCCCTACAGCACCACCTACTTTATATAGAGGCGTTGTAAGAGGGGGCACTTGATTATTTTGCCCTACATTCGCTAACTCCACCACCGAAACAAATCAATTATTTTTATCATATTTTTTTTTATTGTTTTTATTGTCAGCAAATATATGACATACAGAGTTCATTTTTTTTTTCATTTACATGTTTTATAAATATATAACAATGACTTTATTATATAAATTATTAATTTTTTACTATCTTCTTAAGAACATCTAACATATCACGTGTATCATTTGCATATATTAAAAATATAACTACTGTATTGATCATGTAATTTGCCTACTCCCATTTTCATAATATTCCTCATTATTATCATGTGTTAGTTGTAGTACAATAAATATTAGGTTTGTTTATTTTATCTTTACTAAGCTTCATCAATAGTTTTTATTGGAAATTTCCCTTATGTCATTTTTATTAATTACATTTGTCCCATAATGCAATATGTTTCTTCAGTCAGGGATTTTAATATCTGGCATTATAGTATAGAGAATATTCCCTGCAAGTTAGGAGTGAGTACGGGTAGTAATAAATCAAACTAATTAACCTATAAATTATCTCATGTCACCTTGGTCATTTTTATTATTTTTTAATTTAAGGTAAATGAATAAAATAATACCAGTCCTTGTGCTCCTTATCTGGTTCCCCACCAGGTCCTTCCTTGTCGGTCCCCGATATCCAGTTCTCCACCTTTTCCAGTTGTCTTTTATTTTTTGGGTGTTAGGTTATTGCTGTGATCTGAATGCCTGTGTAGTCTATCCATGGGCCCCATATCTATATACATTTGGGTATAGTATCTGCAAGAGAGTGTGAAATTATCTCATTTGTCAAAATGAAATATATTTTTGCTTCAATTGCCCCTATGTCTCTGGGGTTCTTTTTCAAGTGTCTGGCTATGTGGGATTTTGTAGCTAATAGGATGTATTGCAGAAGTTTGTTCTGAGGGGTGGAGAGTGTCGGGACATGTATCCCCAGCACGTTTTTGTTGTTAATTTTACCGAATGATGAAAGATGTTTGATGCTAGGTCACCTACATTCTTCCAGATGTGTTGGACTTTACTGCACTTCCACCAAGTATGGATGAATGTGCCTATATCAGAGCAGCCTCTGAAACATTGTGGGTTCTCTGACTTGGTCCATTTAGCTAATCTGTCCGGTGTAGGATATCTACGATGAAGAACCTTTATCGATGTTTCAAAGATGCTATGATTTAAAGAGCCCCTGAAGATATTCACCCATGGCTCTTCACAATTATTTTAATCCAATTGGAGTGCTAGATCTTTTTCCCAATCCCACATATATCTATCCTTATTTTCCTCTTTATGAGAGTTAAGTTTGTCATATTTTTCATCAAACATACCTTAAGTGAGAGGAGCATCTTGGCAAAGCCTGCTGTGGTTAGGGAGGCCTATTGTGTGAATTAATCGACCTACAAATTGTCTCAATTTAGTGTAATTATAGTGTTTATATAAGGGGATGGCATATTCGTCCCTAAGTACTTCAAACAAGAGAATTTGACAGTCCTTTACCTATGAGCCTAGTCTGTCTACATTTTTAAATTTCCACCAATGTTGAGAGATAGATAAGATATATGTCGGGGCATAGGGATGTGTAAAGACCAAAAGTGAGGGGATTTAGGAAAGAATGTGGAGTAGGGGTGGGCCCAAGTAACTCCAGATGCTGTATATTTGATCATGGGGTTTGAGGAACTTTTGATCCCAGATGGTAGTGGGTTAAGCCAAGTCACCGTGTCCCAGGTATAGGCATACATGGTACAATTTTCAAGAAATATGCAAGCAGGTTGGGATCGAATTGAGTGTGTTAAGGGTATAAATGCCAGTTGTGCTGCCCTGTAGTATTGCTTTAAGTTCGGGCAGGACAGACCTCCTTTGGAATTGTGCCTGTACATGAGTTTTGTTGTGATTGTAGCAGATTTATTATTCCAAATATATATAAAAATTAATCTTTGGAAGTGTGTTAGATCTTTCATGGTGATATGAAGAGGATTTTGACCTAAACAGGTACAACAATCTGGGCAGTATGTTCATTTTTACTGTGTTAATTCTCCCTAGCCACAATATATTTTGTTTAGACCAATTGTTTAAATCTCTTTTCAGTGTATTATATCATGGAATATTTTTTTTTTTTAGATATCTTCTATTTTTGATGTTTTTCCCTAAATATTTACAGCCTTATTAAATTGTGATTCTGTAAATTTTAAAGGGCTCTATTTAATTTTTTTTACAGAAGTTTTTAGTTAGTGAAGACCTTGCTTTTGGATAGAAGTTCACTAACTAATAACTTATGTAAAAAAAAAATATGCTATGAGCTTAAATAGAGCCCTTTCAAATTTACCGAATCGCAATTTAATAAGGCTGTTAATTTTTTTTTTGGCCTTCTGAAATTTATAATTTTGTGAAATAATTTATTTTTCTGCAGATGTCATATCTAATGTGAAGACTTATTTTTATCATATTTAGCTCATTCACATGCTTAGAGTTAGTGCTCTTATCCTAAATATCATTTTTATTCCATAAACTCTGATCTTTTTCATGAATATTCAAAATAAATTATTGGCTACGTAACTTTGTTACTATACTGTATACACACACATATATATATATATATATAAATATATATATATATATATACACATATTTATATATATTCACACATTTATATATATATATATATATATATATATATATACACACACACACACATATATATGTATATATATATGTATATACATATGTATATACATATAAACTAAAGCTCAGCTTAAAAAATGCTAATATTTTAATACATATTTTTAAAAAAACTGAAAAAACACTGCTTTATGGTTAGCCTTAGGTATAGGGTATGTCTTAAGTTAGGATTAAGGTTTAATGTTATTTCTGGGACAGAAATCCCTAAGAAAGGAAGTTAATCTATACCAATGTTAAAGTGCAAGTGCATTTATATATGTATATATATATATATTAAGATCTAAAAATAGTTTGTTGAAAAAAGGGGGAACTCTAGAATAGAGTCCCTAAAAAGTTTAAAGTATGAACTAAGAGTGAATATAGAATTGTGATTACTAAAGTGCTAAATAGAATAGGAAAGTATTCTTTTTAAATAATATCAGGGTGCTTATATATATTTTTAGTGCTTGATGGGACAAGGAATAAGGTGCTGCATAATCTAATTCGCCTATATTTATTAAGTTATAGGCTTTAAAGTGCTGACAAGTATAAGTGCTAATTTATGGGAATACTATTAGCATAATGTGTTATATCAAAGGTATAGTAACTAATAAAAAATACATGTTAAATTACTAGACTACATATATAATAATCAATCCTGTTAGGATGTAACAAATGTATAAATAGTGAGATTGAATTTATAATATTGCTATCTCAGTTTTGAATATATGGGCAATCCTCATATTTTTGGAGACCAAAATCATCGTATACCCTTGGTTTATAATTTATTTATAGTGATGTCGCGAACATAAAATTTTCGGTTCTCGAACCGCGAACACGAACTGCCGCAAATGGCGAACTGCCATAGACTTCAATGGGCAGGCGGATTTTAAAACCCACAGGGACTCTTTCTGGCCACAATAGTGATGGGAAAGTTGTTTCAAGGGGTCTAACACCTGGACTGTGGCATGCCGGAGGGGGATCCATGGCAAAACTCCCACGGAAAATTACATAGTTGATACAGAGTCTGGTTTTAAGCCATAAAGGGCATAAATTACCTAACATTCCTAAATTGTTTGGAATAACGTGCTTTAAAACATCAGGTATGATGTTGTATCGATCAGGTAGTGTAAGGGTTAGGCCCGCTTCACAGTGACAGACCAATATCCCCGTTTAACTCACCGCAAACAACCGCAAACAGTCCATTTGCACAACCGCAAACTCCCCATTTGCACAAGGTTGGATACCAAGCTAGCCATGTCCCGTTCCTTGTCCTCACTGATGTCATTGAAGGTCTCTTCCTCCACCCAGCCACCAAGGGTCCCGAAAGGGTACAACAAGCCCCCTGGGACGCCTGCTGTGTTTGGTCTTCCACCTCCTCAAAGCCACCTTCCTCCTCTGACTCCTCTTCTTCAGACTCCTCTCACTGCGTTGCCTCTCTCTGTAGTATTATAAGGTGTGTTAAGTAGTACTACTCTTATCAGTTTAATACCTGTTACAGCACCTATCAGGGGGCGTGTATAAGGCCTGGATTTTTAGAACTGGGAGATGGAAAAAGATGCTTGGTTGGTCGTATCACTTCAATTTTGGGGCACGGCACGTGCAATCAAAGGTGCCACCAGATAGGAGTGGCCTGTTTGTAAGTACTACTCTTATCAGTTTAATACTTGTTACAGCACCTATCAGGGGACGTGTATAAGGCCTGGATTTTTAGAACCGGGAGATGGAAAAAGATGCTTTGTTGGTCGTATCACTTCAATTTTGGGGCACGGCACGTGCAATCAAAGGTGCCACCATATAGGAGTGGCATGTTTGTAAGTACTACTCTTATCAGTTTAATACCTGTTACAGCACCTATCAGGGGGCGTGTATAAGGCCTGGATTTTTAGAACCGGGAGATGGAAAAAGATGCTTGGTTGGTCGTATTACTTCAATTTTGGGGCACGGCACGTGCAATCAAAGGTGCCACCATATAGTAGTGGCGTGTTTGTAAGTACTACTCTTATCAGTTTAATACCTGTTACAGCACCTATCAGGGGGCCTGTATAAGGCCTGGATTTTTGGAACCGGGAGATGGAAAAAGATGCTTGGTTGGTCGTATTACTTCAATTTTGGGGCACGGCACGTGCAATCAAAGGTGCCACCATATAGTAGTGGCGTGTTTGTAAGTACTACTCTTATCAGTTTAATACCTGTTACAGCCCCTATCAGGGGGCGTGTATAAGGCCTGGATTTTTGGAACTGGGAGATGGAAAAAGATGCTTGGTTTGTTGTATCACTTGAAATTTGGGGCACTTTGTGACATTAGCTTCTTACGCTCAAACATGTCCTTTACAGGCACCTGACTATGGGCAGATGAGCAGGAACTGCTCAAGGCGAGAGACGGAGTGGCGGATGGTTGAGGAGGACAGCAGTGGTTGATGTGGCTGATGATGCTGGACAAGGAGGAGGATGGCGCCTTTGAGTTTGTGTGCTGCTTGTACTCATGTGTTGGTCTGGAGACACCCAAACATTAGGTCTCAACCTGTAGAGGATAAGGGAACCAGGCTACTCTAGACCTCATTCATCATTACAGGTTTTGACAGATTGGTACTATGCGTGCAAACTACTGTGACAACAGATATGAGTGGCACTGTGCACTTGCAGAAGTTGGCAGAGTAGACGCTGTAGGCCTGACACAGACGCTTGCAGACAAGTAACTGCTATTCAATGTATTACAGTCAAAATTGTATTCTTTGTTTAAATGTGCACTACTGACTGTTACACCAGATATGAGTGGTGGCACTGACTGGGCAAGTGGGCACAGTATACGATGTGAGCCTAAGACACACACGCTGGCAGACAGGCAAATGAAATTAGATTACACAGAAAAAAAGTGTTGTTTTTTTTAAATGTAGAGTGTTGGTACACCACTAGAGATGTCGCGAATAGTTCGCCGGTGGACTGTTCCCGGCGAACATAGCATGTTCGCGTTCGAAGCGAACTGCGAACATATGCGATATTCAACCCACCCCCTATACTTTATCATTGAGCAAACTTGAAAACCCTGCCTGTCACAGTCAGCAGACACATTCCAGACAATCAGCAGCATACACTCCCTTCCAGAGCCTTCTAACTCATGGACAGCAGCCATTTTGGAATCATAACTAACTTGCAGTCTTACTGAGAGGAGGCTGAGTGTAGGTGATACTGCATCAATAGGGAAAACCATAGCTAGGCTACTGTACACAGTATGCAATACAGTCCTGAAGGACTCTTTTGATCTCTGCTGCAAGGATACCCCTGTGTATCTTACCCCCCTTATCATCAACCTCCCCTCACCTTAGCACCCAACCCTAACACCCCACACACTTATCCATAACACCCATCAACCTAACACCTAACCCTAACACCCCTCATACTTATCCCTAACACCCCTCACCCTAACCCTAACACCCCTCACACTTATCCCTAACACCCCTCACCCTAACCCTAACACCCCTCACACTTATCCCTAACACCCCTCACCCTAACACCTAACCCCCCTCACCCTTATCCCTAACACCCCTTACCCTAACACCCCTCACACTTATCCCTAACACCCCTCACCCTAACCCTAACACCCCTGACACTTATCCCTAAAATCCCTCACCCTAACCCTAACACCCCTCACACTTATCGCTAACACCTAACCCTAACACCTAACCCTAACATCCCTCACACTTATCCCTAACACCCCTCATCCTAACCCTAACGCCCCTCACACTTATCCCTAACACCTAACCCTAACACCTAACCCTAACACCCCTTACACTTATCCCTAACACCCCTCACCCTAACCCTAACACCCCTCACACTTATACCTAACACCCCTCACCCTAACCCTAACACCCCTCACACTTATCCCTAACACCCCTCACCTTAACCCTAACACCCCTCACACTTATCCCTAACACCTAACCCTAATATCTAACCCTAACACCCCTTACACTTATCCCTAACACCCCTCACCCTAACCCTAACACCCCTCACACTTATCCCTAACAACCCTCACCCTAACCCTAACACCCCTCACACTTATCCCTAAAACCTAACCTTAACACCTAACCCTAACACCCCTTACAATTATCCCTAACACCCCTCACCCTAACCCTAACACCCCTAACACTTATCCCTAACACCTAACCCTAACACCTAACCCTAACACCCCTTACACTTATCCCTAACACCCCTCACTCTAACCCTAACACCCCTCACACTTATACAGGGGAGAATGATGAGGGAGGTGGGAGGATGATGAGGGAGGGGGGATGAGACACAGGGGAGGGTGATGAGGAAGGGGGCAAAGAGACACAGGGGAGGATGATGAGGGAGGGGGTAAAGAGATACAGGGGAGGATGATGAGGGAGGTGGGAGGATGATGAGGGAGGGGGAATGAGACACAGGGGAGGATGATGATGGAGGGGGAAGAGACACAGGGGAGGATGATGAGGGAGGGGATAAAGAGATACAGGGGAGGATGATGAGGGAGGGGTAAAGAGATACAGGGGAGGGTGATGAGAAAGGGGGGAAAGAGACAAAGGGCAGGATGATGAGGGAGGGGGGGAAGAGACACAGGGGAAGATGATGAGGAAGGGGGGAAAGAGACACAGGGCAGGATGATGAGGGAGGGGGGAAAGAGACACAGGGGAAGATAATGAGGAAGGGGGGAAAGAGACACAGGGGAGGATGATGAGGGAGGGGGGAAGAGACACAGGGGAGGATGATGATGGAGGGGGGAAGAGACACAGGGGAGGATGATGAGGGAGGGGGGAAGAGATACAGGAAGATGATGAGGGAGGGGGAAAAGAGACACAGGGGAGGATGATGAGGGAGGGGGGAAAGAGACACAGGGGAGAATGATGAGGGAGGGGGGAAGAGACACAGGGGAGGATGATGATGGAGGGGGGAAGAGACACAGGGGAGGATGATGAGGGAGGGGGTAAAGAGATACAGGGGAGGATGATGAGGGAGGTGGGAGGATGATGAGGGAGGGGGGATGAGACACAGGGGAGGGTGATGAGGAAAGGGGCAAAGAGACACAGGGGAGGATGATAAGGGAGGGGGTAAAGAGATACAGGGGAGGATGATGAGGGAGGTGGGAGGATGATGAGGTAGGGAGGATGAGACACAGGGGAGGATGATTATGGAGGGGGAAGAGACACAGGGGGGGATGATGAGGGAGGGGATAAAGAGATACAGGGGAGGATGATGAGGGAGGGGAGAAAGAGATACAGGGGAGGATGATGATGGACTGGGGAAGAGACACAGGGGAGGATGATGAGGGAGGGAGTAAAGAGATACAGGGGAGGATGATGAGGGAGGTGGGTAAAGAGATACAGGGGAGGATGATGAGGGAGGTGGGAGGATGATGAGGGAGGGAGGATGAGACACAGGGGAGGATGATTATGGAGGGGGAAGAGACACAGGGGAGGATGATGAGGGAGGGGATAAAGAGATACAGAGGATGATGATGAGGGAGGGGGGAAAGAGATACAGGGGAGGATGATGAGGGAGGTGGGAGGATGATGAGGGAGGGGGGATGAGACAAAGGGGAGGGTGATGAGGAAGGGGGCAAAGAGACACAGGGGAGGATGATGAGGGAGAGGGTAAAGAGATACAGGGGAGGATGATGAGGGAGGTGGGAGGATGAGGAGGGAGGGGGGATGAGACACAGGGGAGGATGATGATGGAGGGGGAAGAGACACAGTGGAGGATGATGAGGGAGGGGATAAAGAGATACAGGGGAGGATGATGAGGGAGGGGTAAAGAGATACAGGGGTGGGTGATGAGGAAGGGGGGGAAAGAGACACAGGGCAGGATGATGAGGGAGGGGGGAAGAGATACAGGAAGATGATGAGGGAGGGGGAAAAGAGACACAGGGGAGGATGATGAGGGAGGGGGGAAAGAGACACAGGGGAGAATGATGAGGGAGGGGGGAAGAGACACAGGGGAGGATGATGATGGAGGGGGGAAGAGACACAGGGGAGGATGATGAGGGAGGGGGTAAAGAGATACAGGGGAGGATGATGAGGGAGGTGGGAGGATGATGAGGGAGGGGGATGAGACACAGGGGAGGGTGATGAGGAAAGGGGGAAAGAGACACAGGGGAGGATGATGAGGGAGGGGGTAAATAGATACAGGGGAGGATGATGAGGGAGGGTTAAAGAGATACAGGGGAGGGTGATGAGGAAGGGGAGAAAGAGACACAGGGCAGGATGATGAGGGAGGGGGGGAAGAGACGCAGGGGAAGATGATGAGGAAGGGGTGAAAGAGACACAGGGGAGGATGATGATGGAGGGGGGAAGAGACACAGGGGAGGATGATGAGGGAGGGGGTAAAGAGATACCGGGGAGGATGATGAGGGAGGGGTAAAGAGATACTGGGGAGGGTGATGAGGAAGGGGGGAAAGCGACACAGGGCAGGATTATGAGGGAGGGGGGGAGAGAAACAGGGGAGGATGATGAGGGAGGGGGGAAAGAGACACAGGGGAGGATGATGAGGGAGGGGGGAAAGAGACACAGGGGAGGATGATGATGGAGGGGGGAAGAGACACAGGGGAGGATGATGAGGGAGGGGGTAAAGAGATACAGGGGAGATTGATGAGGGAGGTGGGAGGATGATGAGGGAGGGGGGATGAGACACAGGGTAGGGTGATGAGGGAGGGGGTAAATAGATACAGGGGAGGATGATGAGGGAGGGGTAAAGAGATACAGGGGAGGGTGATGAGGAAGGGGAGAAAGAGACACAGGGCAGGATGATGAGGGAGGGGGGGAATAGACGCAGGGGAAGATGATGAGGAAGGGGTGAAAGAGACACAGGGGAGGATGATGATGGAGGGGGGAAGAGACACAGGGGAGGATGATGAGGGAGGGGGTAAAGAGATACCGGGGAGGATGATGAGGGAGGGGTAAAGAGATACAGGGGAGTGTGATGAGGAAGGGGGGAAAGAGACACAGGGCAGGATGATGAGGGAGGGGGGGAGAGAAACAGGGGAGGATGATGAGGGAGGGGGGAAAGAGACACAGGGGAGGATGATGAGGGAGGGGGGAAAGAGACACAGGGGAGAATGATGAGGGAGGGGGGAAGAGACACAGGGGAGGATGATGATGGAGGGGGGAAGAGACACAGGGGAGGATGATGAGGGAGGGGGTAAAGAGATACAGCGTTCGCGGTTCGCAAACCGAAAATGTTATGTTCGCGACATCACTATACACCACCAGATTGGATTGGTTGAACTTGGAACAGTAATTGTAAACCTGACACACACACTGGCTAGCGGTCAGGCAAATGAACTTAGATTGGCGGTCAGGCAAATGAGCTTAGATTTAAGAAAATAAAGTTATTGTTTTTTTAAATGTAGACTGCTGGTACAGCACTAGATTGGATTGGTTGAACTTGGCACAATACTAGTAAGCCTGACACACACACTGGCTAGCGGTCAGGCAAATAAACTTAGATTGACGGTCAGGCAAATGAACTTAGATTTAAGAAAATAAAATTATTGTTTTTTTAAATGTAGACTGCTGGTACACCACTAAATTGGATTGGTTGAACTTGGCACAATACTTGTAAACCTGACACGAACAACGGGTAGCGGTCAGGCAAATGAACTTAGATTGGCGGTCAGGCAAATGAACTTAGATTTAAGAAAATAAAATTATTGTTTTTTTCAATGTAGGCTGCAGGTACACCACTAGATTGGATTGGTTGAACTTGGCACAATACTTGTAAGCCTGACACACACACTGGCTAGCGGTCAGGCAAATGAACTTAGATTGGCGGTCAGGCAAATGAACTTAGATTTAAGAAAATTAAATTATTGTTTTTTTAAATATAGACTGCTGGTACACCACTAGATTGGATTGGTTGAACTTGGCACAATACTTGTAAGCCTGACACACACACTGGCTAGCGGTCAGGCAAATGAACTTAGATTTGCGGTCAGGCAAATGAACTTAGATTTAGGAAAATAAAATTATTGTTTTTTTAAATGTAGGCTGCTGGTACCCCAACTAGATTGGATTGGTTGAACTTGGCACAGTACTTGTAAGCTTGACACACACACACTGGCTTGCGGTCAGGCAAATGAACTTAGATTGGCGGTCAGGCAAATGAACTTAGATTTAAGAAAATAAAATTATTGGTTTTTTAAATGTAGACTGCTGGTACCCCAACTAGATTGGATTGGTTGAACTTGGCACAGTACTTGTAAGCAAGACACACACTCTGGCTAGCGGTCAAGCAAATTAACTTTGATTGGCGGTCAGGCAAATGCACTTAGATTTAAGAAAATACAATTATTTGTTTTTTAAATGTGGACTGTTGGTACCCCAAATAGATTGGATTGGTTGAACTTGGCATAGTACTTGTAAGCAGGACACACACTATGTGTAGCGGTCAAGCAAATGAACTTTGATTGACAGTCAGGCAAATGCACGTAGATTTAAGAAAATAAAAGTTTGGGTTTTTTAAATGTGGACTGTTGGTACCCCAACTAGACTGGATTGGTTGAACTTGGCACAGTACTTGTAAGAAGGACACACACTATGGGTAGCGGTCAAGCAAATGAACTTTGATTGACAGTTATGCAAATGCACTTAGATTTAAGAAAATAAAAGTTTGGGTTTTTTAAATGTGGACTGTTGGTACCCCAACTAGACTGGATTGGTTGAACTTGTCACAGTACTTGTAAGCCTGACACACACACTGGCTAGCGGTCAGGCAAATGAACTTAGATTGGCAGTAAGGCAAATGAACTTAGATTGGCGGTCAGGCAAATGAACTTAGATTTAAGAAAATAAAATTATTGTTTTTTTAAATGTAGACTGCAGGTACACCACTAGATTGGATTGGTTGAACTTGGCACAATACTTGTAAGCCTGACACATACACTGGCTAGCGGTCAGGCAAATGAAGTTAGATTGGCGGTCAGGCAAATGAACTAAGAATTAACAAAATAAAAGTTTTGGTTTTTTAAAAGTAGACAGCTAGTAAACAAGATTGTATTGGTTGCACTGTGCACACACAGTATAAGCTGTGAGCCTGACACACACACTTGCTAGCAGGCGCTAGCAGGGAGACAGGCAAATGAAGTTAGATTAGACAGAAAAAATCAAACAAAAAAAAATTATGTTATAGCCCTAAAATGGGCTTTTTGGGGTGCTGTGTTTACAGCAGAGATCTGATGAGTCCTTCAGCACTGCACTGGACACTGAATAAACTTGCCTAGCTATTGATTTCCCTATTCAATCAGCATCACCTACACTCTTCCTCCTCTCAGTAAGACTGCAAGTTAGTTATGATTCCAAAATGGCTGCTGTCCATGAGGTAGAAGGGTCTGGAAGGCAGGGTATGATGCTGATTGGCTGGAATGTGTCTGCTGACTGTGAGGTGCAGGGTCAAAGTTTGCTCAATGATAAAGTATAGGGGGCGGATTGAACATCGCATATGTTCGCAGTTCACCGCGAACGCGAACATGCTATGTTCGCCGGGAACAGTCCGCTGGCGAACTATTCGCGACATCTCTATTTATTTATAATTTATAATTAAAAGAAGAAAGTGTAGGGGAAAAAATTTGATGTTAAAAAAGTAGTGGGAAATGGCATATTTACTCACTGAGCTAAGGGGATGGTATTCAATGTAGAGTTGGGACTGTATATTAATATTTTATAAAGCCTTTTATCTTTTTAGGCTTTAGTGTGTAGCAGGTTTATCAGTAAGTTCTAGAAGTGGAGTAAACCCACTGCCAGCATCATAGAAAAAATGGTAATAAAGTAGTATAAGGTGAAAAAAGTTTCCTTCTTTGACACACACGGTCATAAATTGACCAAAACAATTCAAAACAGATTTGTACTATACCATATTCTACCCCATGCTTGCTCAGTTGTGCCACATGGATAAAATCATTCAGGTGGTGTTTGTCTCCTGACCGGTTTCTACAGGTAACTGTCTTTGTTAAAGGCTGTGACATTTCTGATATTGTTTGGCGGGTTTTTATACATGCTGAGATACCTATTGCATCATAAGGATATGCTGGGATGCTTTCATTTATACTAGGTCTTTCAACCTATCGCAGATGAGTGATGCGCCATCTTATGTGTGGCAAGTATGCATGGTGTTGTATAGAAGGCACCACTCCAACGTGAAGCGCCTCCCCATAGAAACACGTGATCGGCTTCTCAGCCAATCTTGGATGCTTACATATAAACTAGGTCTTTCAACCTATCGCAATTGAGCGATGCGCCATCTTGTGTGTGGCAAGTATGTGTGGCGTTGTATAGAGGGTGCCACTCTCAGTCAATCTTGAATAGGATGACTCCATCTTAATTGTGGTATTCAAATGCATACCCTGCAAAATAAGGTTACGAGACCTTACACCAGATTTAACACAAATCGAATGTATCCGAACTAATTATCTGGCGATAGACCCCCAAATAGATCCAAACAAACCAACTTGGATTCTTTTTTAGGGAAGAGGCACGCCCAAAGATATCAAAGATACAAGCAGCCAGGCAAAACAAGGGGCAGACCATGTGGAAGAAGCCCGCATCCTCAAAAATAATGCAATGTAATAAATCTAAAGACCCTAGGAAATTTGGAGACAAGAGAATACAAAGCATAATCCAAAGACAGATTTCAGATGGTCCAAATAACGAAATTAAATTGGACAATAAGATACATGACTCCAATGAAATAGTTAATCTCTCTAATTTAAAATTGAAGAATGAACATATCCAAGTAATTAGAAAAGGTTTATCATTCATACCTACCAGACACCAAAAGTATTCTCCCATGTTAAAGATCTCAATCTCTTTATGAGAAAACTTGCCTTACACAAATATAACTATGAAAAGGATAAAAAACAAATGGAAGCATTAGGACTTACATTAGAAGATCTAAAAACATTGAAAGATTTAACATCTTTAATTTATGAGAACGAAAAATATAAGAACTATGACATTGACAAATTTACAAAAAGAAGCACATTCACACCAGAAATAAAGTATGGTAATATTGACACCTTTTTAAGAGTAATCACCAAAGAAATTGAAGATCTTCAATAACAAAATGACTCTCATAAAAAACATGTCAATTTCAACTTGACAAAGATCGTATGGAAAGCCTTAAGAGAATTAGAAAAAAGTAATATTGAAATCAAGACCGCAGATAAAGGCGGCAATATAGTGCTACTCAATAAAGGTGATTACCAAAAAATGTGTGATGTGATCTTGAATGATTGTTCCACATACAAAATCTTAAAAGGAAATCCAACAAAAGAATTCCAAAAGGAGCTTAAATTGATTCTCACACAGGCAAGAGAGAATAATTTAATATCCATAAAGAACCTAGATTATCTCCTACCACAAAATCCGACAAATGCAATATTCTATGCATTACCCGAAATACACAAAAAGAAAAAAACGATTCCTGGTAGACCAATTATATCAGGTAATAACAATTTAACTGAAAGGATAAGCAAACTTGTGGACACCACTTTAAAAAAGTTAGTTACCTGTTTACCATCATATCTTAAAGACACTACAGATGCTCTTAAACAACTTGATAATGTAACCGTAACACCAACATTATACCTAGCCAGCATAGATGTCGAACAACTGTACAGTCGAATTCCCCATGACCTTGGACTAAAGGCAACCAAATTTTATCTAAACATGGAAAGTTTAAATAAAAAGACATGGAACAAATTTATCATCACCCTGTTGGAGTTTATCCTTAAAAGGAATGACTTTACTTTCAAAGGTAAATGGTATAGACAAACAAGAGGTACAGCCATGGGGATGGCGTGTGCACCCAATTATGCAAATCTGTTTTTGGAATACTGGGAAAAAACCCAAGTATTTACAGACGAATTGTTAGCATATACATCAAACATCTACTTGTGGTGAAGGTATATAGATGACATCCTGCTGTTGTGGGGAGGCCCCAAAAAAAGTTTTGAACAACTTGTAGAGACCCTGAATAATAACAAGATGGGCTTAAATTTCACATATGAAATCCAAAGTGAAAGCTTAGAATTCTTGGATCTCCAGATTATTAAAACATCAGAAGGAGAAATTAAAACTACAGTTTTTCGAAAAAGCACGTCAACCAATACACTTTTGACATGGTCCAGCCAACATCCGACTCGTTTGAAGAAAGGTATTCCCATCGGACAATATATTAGAATAAAAAGAAACTGCAGTACTAATCAGGATTTTAAGCTACAAGCTGACATCTTAAGAAAAAGATTTAGTGAACGAGGTTAACCAAACAGAGTCCTTAAACATGCCTACAAAAGAGCCTTGGAAATTGATAGAGAAAAGATGTTATATGAGCCGAAGACAAAAAGCCAAGAGCATCTGATTAGATGCATAATGACATTTGGCACAGATAACGAGAACATTCTCAATATTCTGAAAAAATACTGGTATCTACAAAAGCCTCAAAGATACATTGTCACATAGTCTCTTTACAGCAGAAGAAAAAATGAAAAAGATGTGGCTTGAAAAAACGAAAGGCCTATTTTGCTGCGGCCATTGTTTGGCCTGCAAATATATAAAACCTGAAAAAGCATTTAAACATCCGACTACAGGCAGAGAATATCCCCTTCATTCTTTCTTTAAATGTGCTACAACACATGTGGTATATGTTATGGTATGCTTATGTGGAATGATCTACATCGGAAAAACAGACAGACAAATAAGACGACGGATTCTAGAGCATGTCTCATCTGTTAGAAACTGTTTAGACACTCCAGTTGCAAGGCATATTAAACTATACCATCAAAATAACTACCACAACCTTGAATTCCACATTGTAGATGTGGTGAAGAGTGGAATCAGAGGAGTAGATATTAGCAATAAGCTACTTCATAAAGAAAGCGAATGGATCTATTACCTTCAGGCTCAAGCACCACTTGGCCTCAATGAAGGCTTCACCTATGGAGCATTTATAGGTTCATAAAGAATTCTCTACAAACCAACAAATTACTTGGTCCCTCCTAACAGCTTCATAATAGAGATATACACATATACCAAAAGTGCTAGATAAAACAGTTCTGATTCTATCAATGAATATAGTTCATTTATTTCATAGAATATGAATCAACATTGGCTTCACTATCATAGCCACAATTTGACATGATAAAGGAAGATGAAATATAGTCCATCCACCTAAATAATCTGCTGATTCACAACTTGATTTAGACGATAACAGGCACACAACAAAGATGGCGCCTGGCATTTTGTAAATATATCTTTACTATATAACTATTAAAAAGAAATTGATTAAATACTGAATATTGAGTTAGTAAAGACAAATGATATAGACACTACAGTGCCTCAAAATAATATCACACTAAAGTATTGTAGAAGTTTAACCATGTTATACATCGTAAATGTCTGTATTGACACTTTTCCACCACAATCAAAATGGCGAAATTTTAATATTGAATGAAAGAAGAAAACGCCTCAATCAAGATGGCGAAATAACTCATCGTTATTTGGGTGAGAAACTGCATTATCATAAGGCTGCTTTGTCAAGGCGCAACCTTATTTTGCAGGGTATGCATTTGAATACCACAATAAAGATGGAGGCATCCTATTCAAGATTGTCTGAGAAGCCGACCCTGTGTCTCTACAGGGAGGCGCTTCACGTTGTAGTGGCGCCTTCTATACAATGCAACACATACTTGCCACACACAAGATGGCGCATTGCTCAATTGCGATAGGTTGAAAGACCTAGTTTATATGTAAGCATCCAAGATTGGGTGAGAAGCCGATCACGTGTTTCTATGGGGAGGCGCTTCACGTTGGAGTGGCGCCTTCTATACAACGCCACGCATACTTGCCACACATAAAATGGCGCATCGCTCAACTGCAATAGGTTGAAAGACCTAGTATAAATGAAAGCATCCCAGCACATCTTTATGACGCAATAGGCATCTCAGCATGTATAAAAACCTGCCAAACAATGTCAGAAATGTCACAGCCTTTGACAAAGACATTTACCTGTAGAAACCGGTCAGGAGACAAACACCACCTGAATGATTTTATCCATGTGGCACAACTGAGCAAGCATGGGGCAGAATATGGTATAGTACAAATCTGTTTTGAATTGTTTTGGTCAATTTATGACCGTGTGTGTCAAAGAAGGAAACTTTTTTCACCTTATACTACTTTATTACCATTTTTTCTATGATGCTGGCAGTGGGTTTACTCCACTTCTAGAACTTACTGATAAACCAGCTACACACTAAAGCCTAAAAAGATAAAAGGCTTTAAAAAATGATGGGGGTGATGATGTTGTTGTTGACATTGAGAGAGATGGGAGTAATTGACCCTGTGGGAGAGGGAGGGAAGATTAGGAGTTTAGTTTTAGACATGTTGAGTTTGATATGGTGGGTGGACATCCAAGAAGATATACTAGAGAGGCAGTTGGAGATGTGTGTTAGAAGAGAGGGGATAGATCTGGTGCGGAGAGGTAGATTTGGGTGTCATCTGCATAGAGATGTTAATGAAGGCCAAAATAGTTTATTAGGGAACGGATGTGTAGATGGAGAAGAGGAGGGGGCCTAGGACTGATCCTTGGGGTATTCCAACAGACAGGGGTTGAGGAGAAGAGGAGGTGTGATGAGAACCACGAGAGAGCAGTGTAATTTTACATTACATGTAATGGTTTGTTATGGGCATAATAATAATAGCTACAATGTTCCAATGTGGAGTTTTTACTAGTAAGGGAGCCATTTTATCTAGGCCTTTTCTAAAGCCACAAACTGCCAATAACCTGCATTCTTTAGCATCGTACCACCTAGTGACAGCTATAGTTTCATGGTAGAGAAAACAATAAAAAAACAACCTGCCCTACATCCTGTGAGACATTAGGTGTTTGATTTTTAACTATATAAAGTTCCTATTAGCATGATAAACTGAAACATTGCAATTATTTACAATGACTGTGGCTCTAGGGAAAATATACTGGATGCATATATTTTTGAGATGTCCATGGACCTATACTATAGTATCCAAAACAGGAGTATTATTCATTTAAATATAGAGATAGTTGGGAATATGACAATGAAAATTCTGTGTGACTAGTGTTACAAGCTCTATCAACTTTAGGGACTGTACATTGTATAAAAATGTTTTTATCCATTAAAAATACCAACTGAAGTTAACAGCATTAACAGTGTCATAGGCTTTTCTCTAGGGATATGTAATACTGGATTATCTATTTCATACTTCATAGCGTATGAAGTCATGCTAAGGATACCAATTAAAAATTGTTGCAGGTTTGGTGAGGAACCTGGCCTTTGTCCTTGAAAAACATATCTTGGTGAACAAAACACAGTTTGGACATAACACTGAAGTCTAGCAAGATGCACTTCAAGTAGCATATTGAATATGAAACCCTTTACTTTTAAAGAAATATGATCCAAATTGCATTTTTGACTGTACTCAGGGATTTCTCTTCTCAAACAGCCTCTTGGTTTACTTTAATAAGAAATCTGTTGGGGGTACAGGTATACAACATGAGCTTTACAATTATTGCTGAATGGCTCTGGTGCTGAGTTCCACAGTACCTGTACAAAAGAAATTAAGATGAAGATGCCCCTTTCAGGTTGTGTAACTAAACATTCAGAATTAACCTAAGTAAAAAGAGATTAAAAAGAGATAAACAAGCTGGCATGTCCATGAATGCAAGATGAACCTTCTTAAATTTATAGAACTCTAACCTCAACCTATAGTTCAAAAAATGATTTATGTCTCTGCAAACCATAAAACAAAATCACCAATATCCCTTTTCTTTGTATTTAAAGAAATCTGCACAAATGTAAAAAACAAAACTCAAACTTCTGTATGTATTGTTTTTAATAAAAATTGAATTTCTGCTGATTGCAATCTCTTCATGAAGCAATATATATTTAAATCAGAAAAAGCCACACACAGCAGCTGAAAGCTATTAAATTAACAGATTAGCCAACTATTTCTTTATATAACATAAGTTCCCATTCTGACTCTTATTTTGTTTGTTACTGTGGTTTAAGGAAAACAAGTTTTTTTAGTTAACTACTTGTAACTTGATGTGTTCCACAACTTTGGTGAATTGTTGTTAATCTTATATTTTTAATCACAATATATACATACACAATATATACATAATGTAATTGTTATGTCTGACAATTACATTATTGTCCTCTATATGGAAACCTATAACAAGTAACAAAGTTATGTTTCTATTCTCTATTAATGTAATTTTGTAAAGAAACTTTGGAGCTGGTTTGTGGCTCCACTAAAGACATCAGTCATATAGATATATTACCTATATAGGAAGCACATTTCTTCAAGGACCATCTGCTGTTCTCCTCAGGCGATCAGCATATTCCAAATAATAATTCGAGTGTGGGTATTTTACCAGAATAATGGAAGTATGGAAACTTTTCTTGACCTCAGGGGTCAAATCCAACCTTGAATACAAGTAATTGTGAGTTGGGATTCTCACTAGCTTCTCCAAACCCTATGTGAACTCAGAGGTGGTCATTGTGTAGGTAAGAAAGCAGCTATCCATTCTCTATATAAGGTAATAAAGTATTTTACACGAGACAGAAACAGTTATAAAAAAATATAAGTATGAAACACCATGAGCCATATTCAATTCAGATCTTGCAACTCGATCGCAGACAGCCGAATGTCTTGAGTGTTTTGCAGGCTTCTGTTCTTCTCCGATTGCGATGCTATTCAATTCCTCAAGGCCGCACGTTACTGTCCCAAAGCCAAAACCGTAAACCATGCACTGGTTCGGAGCAGTTCAGAGCGGGAACATGATCAATTAAGCACGCCCCTAACCTCCCATTTGAAATCAGCCGATAGAAAAGGACCAGTGTGTCTCAGAGATGATGTGTTCTTTCTATGTCTCTATAAAATTCAGAGATATTCATCTGTAACTGAAATGTTAACAGCTCTAATCTGTCAGTTATGTCTCTCCAACTGGCCAGCTGTTGAAATAGTTTATAGATGTAACATGTGCATGACATTAATAAGTATTTCTCATGAAATCAATCCCTCAACTAGTGCAATAAACCAAATATTAACAAACTGTTTTGGAGATTATAATTGTTGCAAACCAAATTTCCCAATATACCGACAAATACAGAACTTTTAATAAAAGTAGTACATAATTCATATTATTGAAAAGTGCAATTTCTTGGCATTTTCTATGTCAAAAAATTAAAAGAGCAAGATAAATTAAATTGCATAACTCAAAAAAAAATACATGAGTATATAATTGGAATATATCTAGGAGGATGTAAATAAAAAGACTAAAATAAAAATATAAAGAAAGAAAGAATCAACTACCTTAATAAGTGTGCGTGTTTTTGAAAATATAAAATCTGACTAAAAACATGATTAAGCAGAAGAAGCGCCATAAAGCTAGTTTTTAGTTAGAACAAAATAAATGTTAATGCATCTGCTTGACCCTGGAAACATCCATGATTTAGTTGTGGAAGTTGTGTGTGTGAGAAGGGCATTTACGTAATGCTTACAACTATTAATGCAGTGTTCCTGACTCTAACAGCCCTATTACATTCCCTCAATATGTAAAACCATAGCCCGTAACGTAGCATTTAACCTCCTAAGCAGTAATGCAGAGCGTGACCCAGGGTTTATTTTAAGTACCTAAATTGTAACCCCGAGCCATGCTCAGGGTTACTGAATGGAGGATCTGGAGGGGGCCCAGTGCTGCCACATTTGCCTGGGCCCCCTCAGTTCACCATTCCTCCTCCTCATCCCTCCTTTCCCCCTGATCATCCTCATCTTCCTTCCCGATTATCATCCTCCTTCTCATTCCCCCGATGATAAGGGGGGAAGGAGGAGGATTAGTTGGAAAGGAGGGAAGGGAGGAGGAGGATAAAGGGGGAAGGAGGGAGGTGGATGATAAGGGGAGGAGGATGATAAGTGAGTAAGGAAGGAGGAGGAGGATAAGGGGGAAAAGGAGGAGGGGAAGGGGGAAAGGGAGGTGATTGGAGAGGGGGTAACTGAGGAGGAGGATAAGGGGGAGGAGGAGAAGGAGGGAGGAGGAGAAGGGAGGAGGAGAAGGGCGAAAGAGAGGAGTAGAAAGGGAAAAGGGTGGTATGATTATGTCAGTATTTTTTTATGTACCACTTTAACATTCTAAATACTGACATAATCATACCGCCAGGAAGGTTAATTTGGCCCAGTAAAGCAACCCGCCAAAGACTTGTGGGTTAAGCGATGAAAGTCTCCGACCCGTAACTCTCGGCATGGTTCAATTTAATAGCTCTGTAAAGCAGCGGGATTTAAAGCCACAGCCTATGCGGGTGTGCCGATGCCGTTATTGGCTTCAAATTTAATCGGGCTGTATATCTGCGTGGTGTCAATTTCAATCAGATCTAATTATCTAGCAAAGCTTGTTAACCCTTCTCCACTACCCCTCCCTCCACTGACTGCTAAATAATCCCACCTTCATGACAACACAATATAGATGCATTTACTCATAAACAGTTTCTTCAAATATTCTGAATTTCCCCCAAAATGCTATGTCCATGTGCTGTGCTCATATCCGAAACTCGATCCCTGTCTAGGCTCCTTGTCTACATTACTGTGCGAGTGCCAAGGATACCATTTAGAGGTGAATTATCATGAGTGGATTTATGGTGTGAGCCATTTATCATGCCAACATATAACATGGTTTGAAGACATGTTGTTCCAGTTTTGGCCTAAAGAAAACTTAGCTGCGACCAGTATATGGGAATCATGTTGAGTCGATTGGGGGGATTGGAGATAATAAGGTACATGAACAACAAATTTTTGTGCATGGAGGCATACTATACACTTCCAAAATATATGGAATCAACCACCAAATATGAGGCAACCATTTGGCCACAGTCTCTAAAATACTTTTTAGAACATTAGGTACATATTGGGCCATGTGTGGAGTGTTATATATTCATGGAACATGGTTTTTAATATGTGTAAAGCAAGGAGATAACATATGATTTATTTGGGAACATTCATTTGGATGAACTTCATTTGGATGGGGTTCGATCATGTAAATATTTACACAACTTTGTATCAAAAACACCCTGAATATAGCTGTAAATGAAATTAGTAGTACTGTGTTTTTTAACAGTGGAAATACAGACAAACATACAATCAGCAAAAAACCTAATAAAGGGCCACATTAAGTTTGGGCTACGTATTAAAACGTAGCCCGTAATATAGATCTTAGGGCTTTTTGTTATTAAATTATCCCTGTAACGCAGGCCACAAACGACTTGTGAGTTAATACACAGCAAGGGCAAATAAAGCCTATGAGTTGAGCAACGTTGCAATTCCATTGATCCGTCAAGCCCGTAACCAATATGTTTTCAATTTAGCTATTAAATTGCAACCAAGTCACTCGCGAGCAAGCCCATAACATGCAAATGGAGAACAAAGCCCAACGTGTGCTTGAGAGGACCCGCAAGGGGGGTAAAGTCCAATACGTAGCACTTGTAATGCAAATAAAAATACACTAACTAAATTTATGTTAGATCTTAGAATTAATAGCACAACATTCTCTAGCCAGCAAATCAGCTGAGATAAATACTTTACCAATGTGTTAATACATATACTGTAACTTGCATGTCATAGAATATCATATTTGCAGCTTTATTAACATTGCATTTTGACTGGAACGTGAGTTTGCTCAAAGCTCTTAATTGAACCCTGTAAGACTCTGAAATCCATCCTCCATTTTCTTGTGACACAATGCTGATGATCTCTGTTTCCATTGGCTCATCTAAACCCGTAACTACAGGCTTGCTTAATTGATTACGTTCTAGCCCGCAAATCCGACAGCCAACAAATCGTTTATGGTTTTGCATCTCCAGTTCGTAGCCCACAGCCTTTCTAATCTAATAGCACCGTAACTCAGCCAAATTTCAAGCCTGCAGCCATTACAAGCTTCACATAGGAGTTACTGGCTTGGAATTTAATGGGGCTCATAGTTTTTATGTCAACTTCCCCAATTGTATATAACTGGTACTGGTCTTTATATTTATAGATTTTAGTAGTAGAATATTGATCTCTCTCTCTCTCTCTATATATATATATATATATATTTATATATATATATATATATATATATATACAGTATCTCACAAAAGTGAGTACACCCCTCACATTTTTGTACATATTTTTTTTCTAACTTTTTATGTGACAACACAGAAGAAATGCCCCTCTGCTACAATGTGAAGTAGTAAGTGTACAGCCTGTATAACAGTGTAAATTTACCGTCCCCTCAAAATAACTTAACACACAGCCATTAATGTCTAAACCGTTGACAACAAAAGTGAGTACACCCCCGAGTGGAAATGTACAAATTGGGCCCAAAGTGTCAATATGTTATGTGGTCACCATTATTTTCCAGCACTGCCTTTACCCCTCATAGGCATGGAGTTCAGCAGAGATTCACAGCTGCCACTGGAGTCCTCTTCCACTCCTCCATGATGACATCACAGAGCTGGTGGATGTTAGAGACCTTGCACTCCCCCACCTTCCGTTTGAGGATGCCCCACAGATGCTCAGCTTCAGTATGTCACAGTACATTTTGGCATTCATGGTTCCCTCAAGGAACTGTTGCTCCCCAGTGCCGGCAGCACTCATGCAGGCCCAGACCATGACACTCCCACCACCATGCTTGACTATAGGCAAGACACACTTGTCTTTGTACTCCTCGCCTGGTTTATCTTGGTTTTATCGGAGACCAATTTGATGCAGTGTGCAGCATATGGTCTGAGCACTGACAGACTGACCCCCCCACCCCTTCAATCTCTGCTGCAATGCTGGTAGCACTCATACATCTATTTCCCAAAAACATCTCTGGATATGATGCTGAGCATGTGCATTCAACTTATTTGGTCGACCATGGCGTGGCCTGTTCTGAGTGGAACCTGTCCTGTAAAACCGCTGTATGGTCTTGCCCAACATGCTTCAGCTCAGTGTCAGGGTCTTGGCAATTATTTAGTGTATGGTGAGCACTAGAGTGAGAAAAGCTCTCCACCGTACAGAGTACAGAAAACAAATACATTAATAAGCCCATTTGCATGTCTAAAAGGCAGGGACATGCAAATGAGAATACAATGTACCTCACTCGTTTAATCCCAAAATAGCAATTTTATACATTGCACCCTTCCATTGTTGTGGAATACCAAATCCTACAAAAGCTACTGCACAAACCAGAATCTGCCTCATACTGATGATAGCCAAAAGCTTGAAACAGTTCTGTATATGAGTGATTCTTGGTTTGTGTAAAATCCAACCCGGTGCTTTGCTTAAAAGCTGTGGGCATATGCTTTAAGGGAGCAATGTATAAAATTGCTATTTTTGAATTAAAAGAGTGAGGTACATTGTATTTTCATTGGCTTATTAATGTATTATTAATTTATATATATATATATATATATATATATATATATATATATATATATATATATATATATATATATATACTGTCTATAGGGAAAATAAAGGCAATGTTTAATTAAATAATTAAATGTACTTCCATTACTAATTCCCAAGTGCTGAGGAGCCTGATATTAAAACATCTTTTTTATTGCTGCATTTTAATTTTCATATTTTAATTTTTATGTGTTGCTTAGTTTTATAACTTATGAATTATATAACTTATAAATGATTTGGTCCCTTCTGGGGTCCAAATTGTGGTTCTTTATTGGTTGGTATCTTTTATCACTGTATTAGACATTGAATTGTATATTTTTTTTTTCAATTTAGATCCATCTATATTAATTTAAACACTGCAAATATCTTTTATTCATCTTTGGTGAAATACATGTCATGGTTGATTGCAAAATTAACCCTATCTGAATCATGTACATATAATATAAGAATAATCTTTAATATATCTTACTTAATCAAGCATTTTATGTGGCAAATATACACCTATAAATGTACCAAATCAAATTATGTGTTGCAGATTATGCACCTAAATGTAATTTGCAGTCCTATAAATATTTTTAAATGTTGTCCATTTCACAATCAATATAGATGCAAATGAGTAGTTTTAACTATCTATTGATCTTTAATTTCCTCTTTGCACCAAAACATGTTATCTTTATGGTGTTTATTTCTGATGTTATCTAACTTAATTTAAAAAAAGAAAATAAATCAGAAAAACATTATCTTACTACTAATGCTATAAGGTTTATTATCATCTGTTCAATTAAATTTAAATTTGTAAAAAAGGAATCAAACACAAGACACAGCTACAGTATATATTTCTGTTTCAATTCATACATTTTTAGCAGGACTGTACGAGAAATGACACCAATATCTATTTTTGACACGTGGGGCAACTTCTAATATCCTGAAGTATTTCTTGTGGAATACATTTTTATACATTTTTGAAAATAAATATTTGGAAACAAATGACTAAATACAATGCTGCGATAGCTTAAGGTCTATGGTGTTTGGCTATAAATGTAGTTTTACTTTGCTATATGTATATTTTTGCTGTATGTTTGGAAATATTGAGAAAATTAAATGTTCAAGTTACTTTCCAATCTCTACACGGATATATTGTTTTAGAAAGAAAAAAATATGCAGTGTATTTAAAGAACCCAACACCACCAAGGGAGACACTGCTTAGAAAGAAAACTACACCGTACACTGTGTTCTAAGGAAAAATTATTGGTACCTAAGTAACCTTCTGGGAATTTACTGAAGGTTATGCTTATAACATATCTTATAAAATGTTGGAAGCAATGTATCATGGTCTCTATACCCATCACCATACTTGAAGCAGCACTTTTTTCACTGATGTTGATTCCAAAAAAATGGACTGGTTGCCCGGAGAAGATCCTTTTCTGTAGGCATCATTCCCAATTTAAAGTTTAATTTTGACTGGAGAATGCAAGTAGTAAGATGTAGAGCTGGTCCTGTATAAACGTCCCATAATGATGTATATTTCTGTCATTTCTCTGACTAGAAGCATATTGAGATCTTCAATGTGGGGAAGATTATATTACTTGTAGACTGTGTACATCAAGGGTTCCTGCACATATGTTCCTTATTGTGGAGTATAAGCAGTAAATTATATGTAGCAAATTTATTGTAAAAGAGTAGATACTTAGAGCAAGCCAGATGGTGTCTGCAAAATATAAATTGCAAATATTGTGTTCAAGAAATAACAGCACTTGGGATATGGTGTGCAAATAAAAGCACCATAAATGAATCGGAAGTAACACAGGGATATTTTTCAAGCTGGTAAGGCCTTTTCTCCAGTTCATAAAGTTAAAAGGATTTATGACACACTAGTAAATCAACATTACGTACAGACAATCTAGTAAGCTTATACACTTTCTTCTATTGATAAAGTACTAAAATAAAAAAAAAATTAAATTATTTCCATGTGTCCTTTATGGGTTCGATCACATTAGCTTCTGGGATAGGCTAGGTAACCATTAAAAATGGTTTGATGGTATTTGATTTTACCAACAATTTGGTACCAAATATGCTATCATGATGGAGGATCCATAGCACACAGCGTAAGTAGCATTTCAGAGAATGATCATGTTCAATTAAGCAAGGCCGTAACTATAGATTTAGAAACAGCCAAAAGTAAATGAAACCGCCATCATGACATCATTAAAACATGGAGGTTAAACGTTAATCAATATCTTTTAGAAGTCCGATATGCGATCAGACTCTCAATCTGTAAATGACCAAAATAATAACAATGAATGACGATACTGTTCTAGCCCATGTGGGTGGCCTGATATGTATTACTCCTTGATTACTGAGATTGATGTAACATGGAAATGAAACATGAAAAAAAAAATTTTTGATTGCAGATTTGCGAGCTTGAGACTGTTGTGCAATAAATTCTAATGTCTTTCATCACTTTCCTTGTCTTTTGAAGTGCAGTATTGATTTTTTTATTTGCATTTACAGTGCTACGATTAGGAGTTTAACCACCATGCAAGTCCTATCTGGTACTCGTAAGATTTTCTTCTATATTTGCCATTTACGGTGTGAAAACAAGTGCAGGCTTGAGGAATTGTAGCAATTGAATAGTGATTTGCAATTGTATCATTTACGCTCTTGAAAGATCAAAGGTTTAGATGGGTCGGAGTTACGATTTTAGCAACCGCAGGGATTTTCAGCCTGTAACCCGCAGATCGTTTGCCGGTAGTTAAAAGATGCAAATTGAATAGCAAATTAGTTTACGGGCTACATAACGGGCTTAAGTAAACAACAATTGCATTTTCATTAGTACAAATCGCATAAGTCTTTGCCCTGCATGTAATAATAAAGCCTGGATTTTATGAAGCATGAATTATTAATGAATTATATGACAACTTGGGCTTTACAGTACATTAAATTAGCTCCCAGGTGAGGGACCCTGCTAAGAACAGAAGCACATTACTGCTCCTGCTTTACTTTTTTAGCTTTCTAAAGGGTATTAAAAAAAGCATATTATAAATATGACACTTGAGAGGTTCCTTCACTGATCAAAGTAGTTTAGGACAAACTTCACAGTTATATACTAGCAGCCCCATTACATTTTAAGCACGTAGTGGCATCGGCACACCCTCAAAGGCTGCAGGCTTGAAATTCGGCTGCGTTACAGAGCTACTGAATTGAACCATGTTGCAAGTTATGGGCCGTAGAGGTAAGCCCATAAACCCCATCAAATTGCAGTATAAAGTAGTGTGACACCAGCCTCTCAGCCAATAAAAAGCGGTTTAGCTGAAGATGATTGACAGAGGGAGATTATAAATTTGCGTTCCACCCGCCCATGCGTTGACTGTGTTGTATTTTCTTTCGAATTAGCACAATAGTTAGGAATGCACACAAAACATGTATTATCCATCATACTAATGACATATACCTCACTTTTATCTCTTTCAGCATCAAGGAGGTCTGGGTCCAGTGGTGAGGCAGAGGACCCAAGGGCCCTGGCTCAGAAGAGGAGGATGTCATATGGCTTCTGTCCCTCTCCTACAAAGACTGAGCATATCGCCAGGACCCTCCACCTGGAGCGATGATGCAGGCAGCCACCCCCCCCCCCCGCCCACAGCAGTGCGCTGGATTGGCCGCCACCACCAACACCGGGCCCACCCACACCACCGCCAGTTTTGCTCCAGGCTCTGGAAGTGCCCCAGACCCTCCCCATCCCCACCGCCACCTCCTTACCTGGCCACACCCCATGGGCCTCCATCACTCACATCAGGCCAGGCTGCGCAGGTGGAGATGCTGGCCCTCATACGACGGCAGGTGGAGTTGCTTCAGGGGTTCCAGGCCAGCATCTCCGCCAATCATAAGGAAAAGAGGAGTCATCATCTGATGACTGAATCCTACCTGGCCAGGCTGCTCAGGATTGGGGCAGCCCAAAGGGCATTCCAAGGAGTCACTTTGTGCCTTCTCAACAGCACTCCTCCGTGACAATACATTGGTCTTGGATCTTGACCTATGTGATGGTGATATTTTGTATGCAAATGGCTACCTCCCATCACATGGTCCATGATCCTCTTCTCTGTGAGCATGTAGGGTTCTGCTGAACATGTCATCAATTGATGTCACTGAGGAATGCTGTTGAAAAGAGATGCTGCAGTCCCTATGATTGTTAAGGCGTTATTTTGTAGGTTTCGTCTTTTTTCTTTTTTTGTTTTAGGAACAATTCAGGTGTATGAAGTCATTTCCTGCATATGCAAGCATTGTGAAGGAAATGTATGAGGTGTAAGGTTTTCCCAGTGCCTCTCAGAAGACATTGCTTCAATGACAGCCCCACCCTTAACATGTAGCTCAAACAATCTTAAAGCTATCATGTAGCCAGATATCTAAGATATGATTGTTGTTAGCTGAAATGTAGACTAATACCGCTATGACGGTGTACTTATAAACTCTCACAATGGCATGTTAATGACAGCCAGCATTAATATATGCACTAGTGAAGCATGTGATCCTGACCGCAATATCAGTCTGAAAACAGATCCATGGGTCTGATGTAAGTAACAGTAAATCTGGCTGCTGACCTTTGTGTCCTCTCCGTATTAATGGCTATTTTCCCATATTGCTGATTATCCAGAGACCTAGCTAAAACTTAGTAATGCTTGCAGATGTTCCCCTGGTACATGATATATGTGATGTGGCAATGTAATGTGGCTACTATTTGTTTTTACAGATTTTAGTTTTTTTCACCACACTGTATGTGTGAAACTGGATTGGATTACACAGTCCAAAGTTTGACTCATCTTTCATTGAGCAGATCTAGACAAGTTGTAAGTGGTATGCACATTAATGATGTCTTCAATTAAATGGAGTGATTTGTTATTATCCATTTTTTCATCAGATTCCGGTTGCAATGGTGTAGTTACCCTGGTAGGTGCTATGCATTATGCTTATTCTAGACTATCACATTACCCCCTGTAGGTTTCCCCTTTTTACCACAAGCTTTTTGCTCTCTCAGGATCCCTTCACACCACACCCATGATATTAATGCACAGTCTTGTCCTGATGCTGCTCTGTGTATGAAATAAAGCTTTGTTATGCCGTTCTATCCATGTCAATGTGTTTTTTTTAATTGTTGGGATTGTGGGATATCCACATACATCCTATATGTGTCACATTGCTATATATGTAAACTAATGAGCCCTAGTTACTATGCAATAGATCAATACATATAACAATAATAATAGTCAGAATAGCATTAGATATCATATAATAATATATATCATATATAATCAACATAAAGGGTTTATACACATGCAAATGCCCAATTAGTGATATTGTGGAGCATCAACATTCCCCTGAGTGCCTGATAGAAATATGACTGGTGATACTGGAGTGGGTTGCCAGTTCCTTCTCTAGTGGACTGTGATTTGTCTTACCTCTCTGCTATGACATGCCCACCTACAGTGGCCCTACATGGTATATCTCACAGCTTCATTAAGATAAACAAGCCCCTTCACCACAACCACCACTTAGCAATCCACAAGGGGACAAGGGGAACATACACAACATTAATCTACTCTAACACATCAGGAAGGAATGCAAAAACACATGGAGGCGGTGCAAAAGCACAGGGATCAACAGCTAATTCACCTCCATCACTGGTAATTTCCGCTATGACCCATCCTGGAAAGTCCCACGCCATTGCTGGTGGCCATGTGCCAAGATGTATACCCATTCCCATTTGGTGATATCCCATTATGTTTTGCTATTCATCAATTTACATTAGTGTGGTATATGTTCCACTGGTCCCCTTGTGGATTGCTAAGTGTTGGTGGTGAAGGGTTCTAGTGTACCTGAATAAAGCTGTGAGCTATATAATGTAGGGCCAGTGTAGGTGGGCAGGTGATAGCAGAGAGGTCAGACCAATCACAGTCCACTAGAGGAGGAACTGGCAATCCATTCCAGTATCTTGGCATGCAAACCTTGGGGAACAGCACAGGCAGTGACCTAGCTAAATGTGCTGCAGTCCATAGGATCACAAAAAGTTGGACACGACTGAAGGACTTAACAACAAATAATAAAATGTTCCCCTGGTACTTGATATATGTGATGTGGCGGTGTAATTTTGGCACTATTTGTTTTCCCAAATGTAAATGTGATGAGCGAGATGTATATGCAATCATATATACTGTATATTCCAGGGTCCACATTAAAGCCTCTGTGAGCGAGGAAGGGTTAATATGGCATCAGTTTCATGTTTTTGTGTTGCAACTTAATTAGGTAGCGTGTCTTTAATTGCTTTCTGCATGTTGCAGCATGGCTTTTCATAACGGCATATCCATGACCATTCCAACATATAATGAGATTATTGTGCAAGTAATTGTAATGCCTTTCCATGCTTTCCCCATATTTTAAAGTCGACTGGTGTGTTTATATTGTATTTTACAGTGTTGAGAAATTGTCTGTAAAGCCTTTGGAGGCCATAATGCTTTTGCCTCCATTTGCGGGTTACAGGCTTGAACGCCAGGGCGTCTTTAGAAATGTGTGGCAATTTAATAGCCTGATTGGAACTTAGCAGCTACGGGCTTGACAAAACAAAAGATTTGCGGCCGCAAAGTTCAATTTTTTACATCCTGTAGGGTTTTGTTGCCCTTAACCAGCGGATCATTAGCGGGTAGCTTTGAGAGGCCAATTTAGTAGCCGTAAGCCTTGCAGGCTACGTTACGGCAACCATTTTACACTTTCAGGGAATTTAATTGGGCTGTAATAACATTATCAACTATTAAGCCCTAGATTGCCTATCTAGTAATAGATATGTGTGGCCATGCTGCACCAAACATGTAAATAAAACTATTATTTGGGAGTTAGCAAGGGGATACGATGAGTATTAACAGGGGGTTGGGCTTGGGGGGCACACAAGTAACTTGGGCATTGAGGGTGTAAAAATTGAAGAGGCATCGCACATAAGCAGCAGACCATATCATTTCAGGTGGAGATTTTAACTGCTTTTTGGATCTTTTACTTGACATGTCAGGGGCACCAGCAGGAAAAACACTGCTATCATCTACCACTCATTTAAAGATGGTATTCTTATGGGGATTCCTTAACCCCATAGGGAGAGAATACACAATTTTAACAATCCTTTCTGCCTACACCAACAAGACCCAGGCCTAGGGCAGCACAGTTTAAGGCGACACCTGGGGCTAGAGAATGCTTTGAATTTGCTAATAAATATTCATATACTTGAATTCACTTAATCTCTGTCCCTTTTTCTATTTACTTTTACTGTTTACCATTTTATAACAGTTTGTGGTTGGAGAAAAGCATCTGAACTCAGATTTGGTGTCAGAAGTATATCTAGTTCTTTTCAAAAGAACAATTCTGATGACTGATATCAGCATCAAAATACAATCAGAAAGGGTAATTCAAAAAGAAGCAGAGATTAGGAACTGGATGGAGGCAATGTGTAGTTGTAGATGCCTAATCCAGGAATGCAATCAAGAATATAGCTAACCCTAAAACAGAGTCCTTGCTTGGGCAGGGAAGCAAGAGGCGTGCACCAAAAATATAAATCATACTTTTTTTTAACATTAATGCTCATCTTTAGGCTTCGATATTCATCTGATTATGGTTCTTGTATTTCACCTCCCCCACCCTTTGGTCTATAAAACAAAGGAACAAAATCACAACCATTCTGGAGCTTCATTATTTAATCTTCATTGTAAATGGTAGGTTTTGCTTATCCTTACTAGATGCTTTAATGATCCTAAAGCAGATGCAATAGACACAATGTAGACTATAGAAGACAAAGACTTTAAAAATAAAATCACAACATAAATGTATCATTAAACACAATGTATGACCTATGTGGATCTAGATTGTAAGTTTGCGAGTTTTCAATTTTGCATGGTGCTTTGGGGAATGCACTATGGACACCTGATTCTAAGCTTAAATACCAGGGTCATCCACTTTGCTATGTGTTAATATTGACTTTGTCTTTGCCTGGAACTTAACCCATGTAAAGCGCTACGGAATATGTTGGCGCAAATAAATGATAATAATAATCTGGGAGATATCATAAATATTATGGGAACTTCCTTTTAAACCTTAATTGCTGGTTCCTATAGACAAGTGTTAAATATATTACACTAATCATATTTATTAACACATAATTGTACCATCATTGTAACCTATCCAGTTTGTGTCTTCAATCAACAGTTTTGGCCCAAGATTCTTTATTATTGTAAAAACATTCTTAAAATGAATTTCCCACTGACTGTGGCTCGGACTTTAACTCCACATACTCCAAATATGACTAAATGCATTTAAAATGTCAGTAATTTATTTCTGCATAATCTAAAAGGGCTATTTTGTAAGTCTGTCTCAGCCTATCAACCCCTCTTTTGCAAAGATTTTACAACAGACATATACAACGTTTCTACTCTAAATGGATTGGGAAAAGGTGACGACTCAGAAAGAGTTTTATACAAACTTTTATTTTACTCTCTAGTTACCCTACCTAAAAAAGTATTTAAAAAGTGTACCAATCTCCATCATCCATTTTCATTTTCTTTTTCAAAACAACATTTACAGGACACACAACTAGTGATGTCGCGAACATCAAATTTTTGGTTCGCGAACCCGGCGAATCGCCATAAACTTCAATGGGCAGGCGAATTTCAAAACCCACCTCTTTCTGGCCCCAATATTGATGGGAAAGTTGTTTCAAGGGGACTAACACCTGGACTGTGGCATGCCGGAGGGGGATCCATGGCAAAACTCCCACGGAAAATTACATAGTTGATGCAGAGTCTGGTTTTAAGCCATAAAGGGCATAAATCACCTAACATTCCTAAATTGTTTGGAATAACATGCTTTTCAGGTATGATGTTGTATCGATCAGGTAGTGTAAGGGTTACACCTGCTTCACAGTAACAGACCAATCTCCCTGTTTAATGCACCGCAAACAACCGCAAACAGTCCCTTTGCACCACCGCAAACTCCCCATTTGCACAAGGTTGGATACCAAGCTAGCCATGTCCCGTTCCTTGTCCTCACTGATGTCATTGAAGGTCTCTTCCTCCACCCAGCCACCAAGGGTCCCCAAAAGGTGACAACAACCCCCTGGGACGCCTGCTGTGTTTGGTCTTCCACCTCCTCAAAGCCACCTTCCTCCTCTGACTCCTCTTCTTCAGACTCCTCTCTCTGCGTTGCCTCTGTGTGCGTTATTATAAGGTGTGTACTGTTAAGTAGTACTATTCCTATCGGTTTAATCCCCGTTACGTCCACTATTAGGGGACGTGTATATGGCATTCGGGCCTCCTACTTCAAATTTGGGGCACTGCGCGTGCAATCTAAGGTGCCACCAGATATGAGTGTCACTGTGCACTGGAAAAAGTTGGCAGAGTAGATGAAATATGCTTCACACACACGCCTGTAGGCAGGCAATTGCTATTCAATCTATTACAGTCAAAAAAGTGTTGTTTTATGTCACTGTACACTACGGTTGCACCAGGTATGAGTGTCACTGTGCACTGGCAAAAGTTGGCAGAGTAGATGCAATAGGCTTCACACACACGCCTGTAGGCAGCCAATTGCTATTCAATCTATTACTGTCAAAAAAGTGTTGTTTTATTTCACTGAGCACAATATAAGCTGTGAGCCTGACACAGGCAGGCAAGTGAAATTAGATTAATAAATACACAGCCTGGCTATCTATTTCCCTATTAAATCTCCAGCAGCTACACTATCTACACGAACACGAACATGCCAAAATCGCAGCAAATAGTCTGCGGGCGAACTGTTCGCGACATCTCTACACACAACTATCGTCAACAATGATTCAATGGCAGTGGTTAATGACTTTGTTTTGTAATTGAGAAGAATGTTCTAGCCTCTTCACAGTGATGGATGCCACAAATCTAATTTTTCTCACCAAGCATACTTTTTAGAGTTAAGTCTACAATGTTGAATCTAATATACATTCCATTATGTACAATGCTTCATATGAGCATGCGATTATGGTAAAGTGTAACACACCACAACAACACCATAGGCCTGGACCTCTTGGGCCTAGTCAGAAAAACATCTCTGGAATTAGAATACATTCTAAAATGTGTTTTCTTTTTTGTATTAGGGAAATAGTGACCCCTGCAGGATCCATTGGCACTCAGTACAGCATAACCTTAACAGGATAACCCACTAAAATAAAGAGGCAGAAAACAACATGGGGAAAAACACGGGCCACAGCTTTATTGACTAATACCTTTTTACATTACTTAATGGAAGAGGGAGGAGCCCGGCCAGCAGAGGTAACCTCCTGCCCCTGGACCCGCGTCCATGGGGCCCACTTATTCATCACTTTACCACGCCCCTGAGGTAGGAGACACGACCCCTTTTGTTACCTACTGAGCTGGGCAACGCCCCCATCTGCCCCTGCGCCAACAACAAACACATGTAGTTAAACTTTATTATCAAATACACCCAGAAATAAAGTTACCAACACACAGATCAAATACAGAACCATAACATACTGACCAAATCGCATAACATTACAATAATCATTTATTTTCTCCATACTTTCTTTTCGATATATATATATATATATTTTTTTTTTTACTTATTATTATTATTTTATTTATTTTATTTTTTTACAGAACAAACCACAACCAAACCATAAACTTTGCAACCCTTGCATCCTGGGAGGGTGGATGGGGATCACCATGCTGGAGGGTTGCCGAGTGAGGTAAAATGGCGCGAACATGACGCGCCCGCCTCCCACGTCACTGCCCCGCCCCCCCAGCGCATGCATCAGAGGATAATTACTTTGAGATTAATTTTCTTCTTTTGAACAGATAGCTTAAAACATACAGAAAATTGTATCGTGTGAGACTGATCAATTCATTTATTATGCCTTTTTCATTATAAAAACAATCTCAAGGCATTGGGCCTGGGGAACTAAAATTACATTGAATTCATATTGTGTTGTGTATATGAACATTTTTTTTCAATATGGCAAAATGGATAAACTGTTTGACATGCTTCTATATAAATAATATCACTCAGAGAGCAAGATGATTTGTCCTCCTCAAAGCCAATTGGTTTGAGAGTTTCCATAATAAATTTAAAATGAAATGATATTTATTGAATAGCTCTGCCTGTTCTTTTCTAATGATCCCAAGGATACCTGGTTCTAACTTTATACACTAAGCTACATTCTCGATAATTTCTCACGTAAAAATGAACTATCTATTCATTTTATATCTATTTGGGGCTTTTCACATGTTTGTTTGGTTATAAAAAAAGTAATAGCAAATCATCATTGGTTGTGAAGAGCATATTCTTGTAATGATAAAAGTAGACCATCATTAAATTAGAACCCCATAGCGCCATCTGAAAGCCTGCAAAGGTTAAAGAGCTATTAAATTAGACCATGCTGCAAGTTACGTGCTAGAGACACAAACCCGTAAACCATTATTGTGCCTTTGGATGTGCGGCTGTGAACATGACCAATTAGTCAAACCCGCAGTTACTGGTTTAGATGGAGCCAATGGCAAATGAGATTGTCATCATTACGTCACTGAAAAATGGAGGTTAGATTTCAAAGTCTTACGGGTTTAAATTACGGGGAACGATCGGACCCACATTCCAGAAATAATACAATATTGATAAAGCCGTAAATATGATATTCAAGTCCATGCGAGTTCCAATATATGTATTAACACATTGATTGCCGGGATCGATATAACACAGAAATTAAACACAAATACAATTATTTTATATTGCAGATTTGCGAGCCTGAGAATGTTGTGCTATTAATTGTAATACCTAACATCACTTTCACTTTCATGATTTGTACAATAGTGTGTTTGTATTTGCATTTACAGTACTACGGATAGGACTTTAAGCCCCTTGCGGGTTCTCTCAAGCACCCTTTGGCTTCTTGGCTCCATTTTCTAGTTATGGGGTTGAACGCCAGTGGATTAAGTGCAATTTAATAGCGAAATTGGGAACGTAGTGGTTACGGCTTGACAGATCAAATGATTTGTTGGCGCGCAGTTCAAATTTCCATGTCCTGTAGGGCTTTATCACAACTAACTCGCAAGTCGTTCGCGGGTAGCTTTAGGAGTCCAATTTAACAGCGGGCAACACTATGGGCTACAGTTTATAATGTAGAGGGAATTTAATGTGGCTGCATGTACAGTGGATATAAAAAGTCTACACACCCCTGTTAAAATGTCAGGTTTCTGTGCTGTAAAAAAATGAGACAAAGATAAATAATTTCAGAACTTTTTCCACCTTTAATGTGACCTATAAGCTGTACAACTCAATTGAAAAACAAACTGAAATCTTTTAGGTAGAGGGAAGAAAAAAATAAATAAATAATGTGGTTGCATAAGTCTGCACACCCGCTTATAACTGGGGATGTAGCTGTGTTCAGAATTAAGCAATCACATTCCAAATCGTGTTAAATAGGAGTCAGCATACACCGACCATCATTTAAAGTGCCTCTGATTAACCGCCAAATAAAGTTCAGCTGCTCTAGTTGGTCTTTCCTGAAATTTTCTTAGTCGCATTCCACAACAAAAGCCATGGTCCACAGAGAGCTTCCAAAGCATCAGAGGGATCTCATTGTTAAAAGGTATCAGTCAGGAGAAGGGTACAAAAGAATTTCCAAGGCATGAGATATACCATGGAACACAGTGAAGACAGTCATCATCAAGTGGAAAAAATATGGCACAACAGTGACATTACCAAGAACTGGAGCTCCCTCCAAAATTGATGAAAAGACAAGAAGAAAACTGGTCTGAGAGGCTACCAAGAGGCCTACAGCAACATTAAAGGAGCTGCAGGAATATCTGGCAAGTACTGGCTGTGTGGTATATGTGACAACAATCTCCCGTATTCTTCATATGTCTGGGCTATGGGGTAGAGTGGCAAGACGAAAGCATCCAAGAAAGGCTATATTTTGCAAAAAACACATCTGAAGTCTCCCAAAAGCATGTGGGAAAAGGTGTTATGGTCTGATGAAACCAAGGTTGAACTATTTAGCCATAATTCCAAAAGATATGTTTGGCGCAAAAACAACACTGCACATCACCAAAAGAACACCATGCCCACAGTGAAGCATGGTGGTGGCAGCATCATACTTTGGGGCTGTTTTTCTGAAGCTGGAACTGGGGCCTTAGTTTAGATAAAGGGAATAATGAACAATTCCAAATACCAGTCACTATTGGCACAAAACCTTCAGGCTTCTGCTAGAAAGCTGAACATGAAGAGGAACTTCATCTTTCAGCATGATAACGACCCAAAGCATACATCCAAATCAACAAAGGAATGGTTTCACCAGAAGAAGATAAAAGTTTTGGAATGGCCCAACCAGAGCCCAGACCTAAATCCGATTGAAAATCGTTGGGGTGATCTGAAGAGGGCTGTGCACAGGAGATGCCCTCGCAATCTGACAGATTTGGAGTGTTTTTGCAAAGAAGAGTGGGCAAATCTTGCCAAGTATAAATGTGCCATGCTGATAGACTCATACCCCAAAAGACTGAGTGCTGTAATAAAATCAAAAGGTGCTTCAACAAAGTATTAGTTTAAGGGTGTGCATACTTACGCAACCATATTATTTTATTTTTATATTTTTTCTTCCTCTTCCTACAAGATTTCAGTTTGTTTTTCAATTGATTTGTACAGTTCATAGGTCACATTAAAGGTGGAAAAAGTTTTGAAATGTATTTATCTTTGTCTCATTTTTTTACAGCACAGAAACCTGACATTTTAACAGAGGTGTGTAGACTTTTTATATCCACTGTATACATTGTACTGTAACAGAAGTTTTAGGTCCAATATCACATATTATAATTGTCAAACTGCAATTCAACATCACCCTTGCAATGAATCGCAGTTTGACAATGATTCAATCGCAAAGGCGGGTGCCGCTCATGAGCAATGTGCGGCGTGAGTCGCGCATTGCGCATGCACAGCGCATAAGGAAAGGGAAGAGACACAGAGGGGGGAGAGGAGACACAGAGGGGGAAGAGACACAGAGGGAGAGGAGGGAAGAGGCACAGAGGGAGAGGGGGGGGGAGAGACACAGAGGGAGAGGGGGAAGAGGCACAAAGGGAGAGGGGGGAGAGACACAGAGGGAGGGGTGGAGAGACATGAGGGAGAGACACAGAGGGGGGAAGAGACACAGAGGGAGAGGGGGGAAGAGGCACAGAGGGAGAGGAGGGGAAGAGACACAGAGGGAGGGGGGAACAGGCACAGATTGAGAGGGAGGGAGAGTCAGAGAGGGAGATGGGGAAGGTGACAGAGGGAGAGGGGGAAGAGACACAGAGGGAAAGGGGGGAGGAGACACAGAGAGAGGGGGGAAGAGACACAGAGGGAGAGGTGGAAGAGGCACAGAGAGGGAGAGAGGGAGAAAGAGACATGAGGAAGGGGGGACCAGACACATAGGGAGGGGGGAGGGGGGCAAGAGAAAAGTGGAGAGGGGAACAGACACAGGGGAGGGAGAGGGGGGAGGAGACACAGAGGGAGGAGTGGAGAGGCACAGATGGAGAGGAGGGGAAGAGACACAGATGTAGGGGGGAAGAGACACAGAGGGAGAGGGGGGCAAGAGACACAGAGGAAGGGGGAGAGACACAGAGGGGGAAGAGACACAGAGGAAAAGGGTGGAAAGAGACACAGAGGGAGAGGGGGGAAGGAGACACAGGGGAGAGAGAAAGAGATGCAAGGGAGGGAGAGGGGGCAAGAGACACAGGGGAGAGGGGGGGGAAAGAGAAACCGGGGAGGGAGAAGAGGGGGGGAAAAGACACCAGGGAGTGAGAGGCTAGGGAAGAGACAAAGGGGAGGGGGAGGAGCGGGTAAGATACACAGGGGAGGGAAATTGGGGTGAAGAGACACGAGGAAAGGGGGAACAGACACAAGGGGAGGGGGACAGGGGGAAAAGAGACACAGGGCAGGGGGGAACAGACATAGGGGAGGGAGAGGGATGAAAGAGACACAGTGGAGGGGTAAAGAAATGCATGGGAGGGATAGGGGGAAAGAGACACGGGGAGAGGGGTGGAGGAGACACAGAGGAAATGGGGAAGAGACACATAGGGAGAGGGGGAAGATGCACAGAGGGAGAGGTGGAAGAGACACTGAGGGAGAGGGGGAGAGACACAGAGGGAGAGGGGGGAGGAGACACAGAGGAAGGAGGGGAAGAGACACAGAGGGAGAGGGGGGAAGAGACACAGAGGGAGAGGGGGAAAGAGACACAGAGAGAGGGGGGAAGAGGCACAGAGGGAGAGGGGGGAAGAGACACAGAGGAAGAGGGGGGAAGAGACACAGAGGGAGAGGGGGAAGAGACACAGAGGAAGAGGGGGAGGAGTCACAGAGGGAGGGGGGAAGAGACACAGAGGGAGAGGGGGGGAAGAGACACAGAGGGAGAGGGGGGAAGAGGCACAGAGGGAGAGGGGGAGGTAAGACACAAAGGGAGAGGGGGTGAGGAGACACAGAGGGAGGGGGGAGAGACACAGAGGGAGGGGGGAGAGACACAGAGGGAGAGGGGGGAAGAGGCACAGAGGGAGAGGGGGTTAAGAGACACAGAGGGAGGGGGGAGAGACACAGAGGGAGAGGGGGGAAGAGGCACAGAGGGAGGGGGGGAGAGGCACAGAGGGAGAGGGGGAAGAGACACGGTGGAGAGGGTGGGAGGAGACACAGAGGGAGGGGGGAAGAGACACAGAGGGAGGGAGGAGAGGCACAGATGGAGAGGGGAGGAAGAGACACAGAGGGAGTGAGGGAAGAGACACAGATGGAGGGGGGAGAGACACAGGGGAGAGATACAGAGGGGGGAAGAGACACAGAGGGATGGGGGGAAAGAGACACAGAGGGAGGGGGGAAGGAGATGCAAGGGAGGGAGAGGGGGCAAGAGACATAGGGGAAAGGGGGGAAAGAGACACTGGGGGGGAGAGGGGGAAAGAGACACAGGGGGAAGAGACGAAGGAAAGGCATGGGGAGAGGGTTAGAGACAAAGGGGGGAGAGGGGGGGGAAAGACACAGGGGAGGTGGTAAGAGGCATGGGAGGGAGAGGTGGGGAAGAGACACAGGGGAGGGAGAGGGGGGGGGAAAGAGACACAGGGGAGGGAGAGGAGGGAGAAGGAGACACCAGGGAGTGAGAGGAGGGGGAAGAGACACAGGGGAGGGAGAGGAGGGGGGAAGATACACTGGGGAGGGAAATGGGGGTGAAGAGACATGAGGAAGGGGGGAACAGACACAGGGGAGGGAGAAAGAGATGCATGGGAGGGAGAGGGGGAAAGAGACACGGGGAGAGGGGTGGAGGAGACAGAGAGGAAATGGGGAAGAGAGATATAGGGAGAGGGGGAAGAGGCACAGAGGGAGAGGGGGGAAGGGACCCAGAGGGAGAGGGGGGGAAGAGGCACAGAGGGAGGGGTGGAGAGACATGGGGGGAGAGACACAGAAGGGGGAAGAGACACAGAGGGAGAGGGGCAAAGAGACAAAGATGGAGGGGAGAGAGACACAGGGGAGAGATACAGAGGGGGGAAGAGACACAGAGGGATGGGGGGGAAAGAGACACAGAGGGAGGGGGGAAGGAGATGCAAGGGAGGGAGAGGGGGCAAGAGACACAGGGGAAAGGGGGGAAAGAGACACTGGGGGGAGAGGGGGAAAGAGACACAGGGGGAAGAGACGAAGGAAAGGCATGGGGAGAGGGTTAGAGACAAAGGGGGGAGAGGGGGGAAGAGACACAGGGGAGGTGGTAAGAGGCATGGGAGGGAGAGGTGGGGAAGAGACACAGGGGAGGGAGAGGGGGGGAAAGAGACACAGGGGAGGGAGAGGAGGGAGAAGGAGACACCAGGGAGTGAGAGGAGGGGGAAGAGACACAGGGGAGGGAGAGGAGGGGGGAAGATACACTGGGGAGGGAAATGGGGGTGAAGAGACATGAGGAAGGGGGGAACAGACACAGGGGAGGGGGAAAGAGATGCATGGGAGGGAGAGGGGGAAAGAGACACGGGGAGAGGGTGGAGGAGACAGAGAGGAAATGGGGAAGAGAGATATAGGGAGAGGGGGAAGAGGCACAGAGGGAGAGGGGGGAAGAGACACAGAGGGAGAGGGGGGGAAGAGGCACAAAGGGAGAGGGGGAAGAGACACAGAGGGAGGGGTGGAGAGACATGGGGGGAGAGACACAGAGGGGGGAAGAGACACAGAGGGAGAGGGGCGAAGAGACACAAAGGGAGAGGGGGAAGAGGCACAGAGGTAGAGGGGGAAAGAGACACGAGGGAGAGGGAGGGAGGAGACAAAGAGGGAGGGGGAAAGAGACACAGAGGGAGAGGGGAGAGGCACAGATGGAGAGGGGGGAGAGACACGGGGGAGAGACACAGAGGGGGAAAGAGACACAGATGGAGAGGGAGACATAGAGGGAGAGTGGGGAAGGAGACACAGGGGAGGGAGAAAGAGATGCATGGGAGGGAGAGGGGGAAGAGACATGGGGGAGAGGGGCGAAAGAGACACAGTGGGGAGAGGTGGGAAAGAGACACAGGGGAGAGGGGGGAAAGAGACACAGGGGGAGAGGAGGTAAGAGACACAGGGGAAAAGAGACACAGGGAGAGGGGGGGAAGAGACACTGGGGGAGAGGGGGGAGAGACAATGGGGGGAGAGGGGGGAAAGAGACACAAGGGAGATGGAAAGAGGCACGGGAGGGAGAGGTGAGGAAGAGACACAGGGGAGGGCAAGGAGGGGGGAAGAGACACAGGGGAGGGAGAGGAGGGGGGAAGAGACACAGGAGAGTGAGAGGAAGGGGGAAGATACACAAGGGATGGAAATGGGGGGAAGAGACACGAGGAAGGGGGGAACAGACACAGGGGAGGGGGACAGGGGAAAAGAGACACAGGGCAAGGGAGGACAGACACAGGGGAGGGAGAGGGGGGAACAGACACAGGGGAGGAAGAGGGGGAAAGAGTCACAGGGGAGGTGGAAAGAGACACATCGGAGGGAGAGGGGTATATAGACAAGGGGAAAGAGACACAGGCGAGGGGTTAGAGACACGGGAAGGAGAGGGAGGTAAATACACAGGGGGGAGGAGATACAAGGGAGGGAGATGAGGGGGAAGGAGACACAAGGGAGGGAGAGGAGGGGGAAATGAGACACAAAGGAGGAGGTAGACAGGTAGAGAGACTCGCAATGAGTACCGAAGGCGCTCATCGCGAGGCCTGTAAAGTAGAGGGGGAGAGGCTCCCATTGTGTGGCAAACTGCATTGCCAGGCTTCACTTTTTATTGCCATCATCTTTGACGGGCAAGTTGCTAGTATATATTATAATATGGACTTATTGGCATTTTTCCATGTTTCCTGTATATATTGTTTAAGATGAGTTATACATATATTAGAAAATATAATATAATTATGTGTTCATACATATTCAAAACGTTGAACGAATTGTAGCGCATCCATAGATTATTTGTACATTAGTATTATTAAAATGTATTAAAACAGTCATTTGTTTTACTATACCTTCAGAGATCAATACAAGTGCTGGTGAGCCTATCAGACATCTCATAAATATAATTATCAAGAGGAAATATATTTACTGGCGTCATCCTTCTCATCCAGTTTCTTGATCCATCTACAGGCCACTGTGCTCCAGTTAGTAGTGGTTTTCCAAAATGTGGGAATTGGGCAAATCTTTTCGATGGAAGGGTAAGCAACTGAACATGATGTAGTCAGTTGTGGTCTGAAAGCAGATATAAATCATACAAGTCTCTTGTTTCCCTGTCCGAACAAGGACTCTGTCTTAGGTGTACTATCTTCTTGATATCTTCTGTCTGCCTTGATTGCTTTATTGTATTAGGCCCAGACCAGGATCCTCGACAACACTATTCCGCCTGCCAGTCCTTGGCACCTGCGTCTTTTTGAATTGTGTCTGCCTCCAGCTCCTGACCTTTTATTTGTATGTTGACCCTCATACCAGTAACCAGACCTGATCATTGGGTTCTGATTCTGTTTGATAAAGCCTGTAAAACTGTGCCCATTTGTTTTCTTAAAAAAGTTTGGTAATATTTAAAGTACTAAAGTGTCATATACTTTTTTAAAGTGCTTGATAATGGACAAAATGTTTTTTCCTTGGCATCATATCTCAATCGCAATGTCAGAACCCTTCAATTACGGACAGACTAGCAGACTATAATGGAATCCCATATGAGACAGAGTTATCAAAATATACAATTTTCTCTTAATTGCATTCATGTTCTTGTAATGCATACCTACTGATGTTGCTGGTTTGTAACATACTTCACAAGCATGTGAGGTTTTTACCACTTTATATTGGTTCTTTAAATGTACACCGTATGTGCCAGAGACATAGCTGTTACTCACACTCTCAGTACACTCACTATCTATCAAGTGTTTCTCATTTCCTATATTTATTTATTTTTTATAGGTAGGTAGATGGGGGAATATTTGGTTACCCAACCATATGTAATATAATATATAATATTACTAGCGTATTGCCTGTCAAAAAATGACGGCAATGAAATTGTAAATGAGCTAATGCTGTTTGGTGTATAATAATACATTAATAAATTAATATACTTTACCTATTTTGAAGTAATATATGCAGGAAGCATTCTGTTGAAGAGCTGACAATCTGTTTTGATGTTGCTGCAGCATTAGTGGTGTGGAGCTGCTGTGTAAGCGTGATGAACGTGTGCAGTGTAATAGTGTGCGTGCGCGAGACCAAACCGTTAGCGTAGTTGTGTACTTCCGCATTGTTGTAATATGGCGGGTAATGTGTGGTATGTGTCTTTGCAGAATATCCGTAGGTCTTTTGTGGTGTTTTGCGTGTTTCTTGTGGTGTTTTGCGTGTTTAGAGTGCTGTAACTTCGTTTTCGTTTTGTTCAGCGGCCATTTTTTCTCTCGCTTAGAGAATTTTTGAGTGTCTAAACTCTTTTGAGGTGTAACTTCATTTTTTGAGGTCCTGGATGCTCCCTCTTGCTGTAGGTAAGCTTTTTATGTATGTGTTGTGTGTATTTATTGTGTTTTTCATTTTTTCATGTTCGCGGGTTGCAGACGATTTTTGCGAGGTCGTAATGTGTGGTAACGTGTGTCGTATGTTGTTTGCGTTCCGATATAAAGTTTGCGAGGGTCGCAGTTGATGGCATGGAGTGCTGCATTTAAAACTGGGAAACAATCACATCAGTGGGGTAATAAATCAGAAAAAAAAATGGGGCCAAAAACATATATCAGAAAACGTAGAGAAAAATGTTCCCTTTTGTAGTGCACTACAAAAGGGAACCTTTTTCTCTAAGTTTTCGGGTAATAAATCAGGACTGCCACAAAAGTTAATGACACAACTAAGTAGAATAAACAAGTCAGAGGCGCTCATCAGAGAACGAACTAACCTTAATAGGTTATTTCTATGGACATGATAATCCACTCTGAGAGCAACCTCTTTTAGCCACTTGTGCCCTTCACAGGGAGATATATCGTGCAGTATATCAGTCTGGTATCACTCAAAAGAGTGATCCAGCCCCAAAATACCAAGCAATTCCTCCCACATCTAAGTAGGTCACAGTGTTTCCATACAAAAAATATGGACACTGATAGAAATAGAGAGGAAGACCTAAGAACCTTTACAGGATTCTTCTAGCTGGAAGATTCAACTTGAAGCCCCAAAACTTGCTAGGGCCCCCGTGGTAAACAGCAATAGCCTGTCCTGAATCTAAACCAAACCTAGCTAATTTGCTTAGGCTTGGACTAGTGTGCTTCAGAGCACAATTTCCTTTTATCCCCAACCTGATGAATATTCCCTTACTTTTAAAACAACTCTAAAAACACTGATGACAATCGCATTGGGGCAAACAACTGGTTGTACACAATACAATAGTCATACTCTGCAGGTAAACACTCCTATTTCACTTGATGCTGAATTTTGGACTGCGCTAAAAAGGAACCTCACAGTGTATTTGATACTTAACAAATGAAAAATCTAGAACCAGAAAAATGCCCCTAATCTCAAACCTGACGGCGATTTCCCAACGTTGACTGAGCAGCTTTGTCAAAGCTGATGTCTAATACTAAACCGGGATTGGCAGAAAGTGGGATTAAATAAGACGCATTAAGATGGCATCAATGATGAAAACATCCAATCATAGAGAAGGGGTGTGTATTGTTCTGCTGGCTTGTCGCCCAAAGAGCTTTGCTCCAATCATAGAGAAGGGGTGTGTATTGTTCTGCTGGCTTGTCGCCCAAAGAGCTTTGCTCCAATCATAGAGAAGGGGTGTGTATTGTTCTGCTGGCTTGTCGCCCAAAGAGCTTTGCTCCAATCATAGAGAAGGGGTGTGTATTGTTCTGCTGGCTTGTCACCCAAAGAGCTTTGCTCCAATCATAGAGAAGGGGTGTGTATTGTTCTGCTGGCTTGTCTCCCAAAGAGCTTTGCTCCAATCATAGAGAAGGGGTGTGTATCATTCTGCTGGCTTGTCTCCCAAAGAGCTTTGCTCCAATCATAGAGAAGGGGTGTGTATTGTTCTGCTGGCTTGTCTCCCAAAGAGATTTGCTCCAATCATAGAGAAGGGGTGTGTATTGTTCTGCTGGCTTGTCTCCCAAAGAGCTTTGCTCCAATCATAGAGAAGGGGTGTGTATTGTTCTGCTGGCTTGTTGCCCAAAGAGCTTTGCTCCAATCATAGAGAAGGGGTGTGTATTGTTCTGCTGGCTTGTCACCTAAAGAGCTTTGCTCCAATCATAGAGAAGGGGTGTGTATTGTTCTGCTGGCTTGTCGCCCAAAGAGCTTTGCTCCAATCATAGAGAAGGGGTGTGTATTGTTCTGCTGGCTTGTTGCCCAAAGAGCTTTGCTCCAATCATAGAGAAGGGGTGTGTATTGTTCTGCTGGCTTGTCGCCTAAAGAGCTTTGCTCCAATCATAGAGAAGGGGTGTGTATTGTTCTGCTGGCTTGTCGCCTAAAGAGCTTTGCTCCAATCATAGAGAAGGGGTGTGTATTGTTCTGCTGGCTTGTTGCCCAAAGAGCTTTGCTCCAATCATAGAGAAGGAGCTTCAAAACGAGACACCAAAAATTGTTACATATACAGAAATGAAGAAACAAATAATTTCAGGAGATTGCCATTGTAAATGCAGTTGGCTAAACAAACATGGTGAGAAGTTACATCCAAACATGTATTTATTGAGATACAAACTCAGTTAGAAACAATATTTTAGCTACAAATCATCATAAATATAAAAGACATGCTCATGTGCCCCAGTTATGTCAGGCTTTCTTATTTCCACTATGATGCATTGTGTTTTATCCTTATTTGGAATGACTGTCGTTCTGTTGTTCGCTTGCATGTACCTGAACTTAACAACCCCATACATCTTTCATAGGCTATTCCATGTCTTGGCCTGCTTAATGTCCCTTTTTCTGTAAGAGACAGTGGCAGAATTACTGCTGGTGCAACATGGACATTGAAGTCAACAAAAGGTAGGGGCATAAAGGTGAACTCTTAGTTTAATATGGGAGAGAAGCAAATAATTATGTTTATAGAAAGGTGATCTGACCATCTACATATATTTTTGACTATTTTATTGACTCTTACAGACACCTACCTTGTATAAAAAAAAAAGTATTCACTAGCTCCACCTCTGTCCAGAGACCTGAACCTAGGGGGTTTTCTGCCTGTATCAAACAGTGGTGCTGGTCAACATTTCTGACCATAGTGCATTCAATCATGTTTTAACATTTTGTTGTGGATATATTAAAAGTTCAGTGTGGTGGAGACGGATGTGATTAGGACTTTCGCTGCTCATCGCTGCCACAAGACTTTGGTTTAGGACTTTGTATTAGAATAAATATGTCAGTGAACAGGAAACCTCTATATCAATGAGATCTAAACTTGCAACAGAGAGGTCTATTTCCACAAGGATATGTCACACTACATGTAATTATGAACAAAGTATTCCCACGTTAAGGATACAAGTAGTTCCTAGTGGTAAAATCACAATCCTATGAGGCTTACCCAAATCTGATGATGATCATTACATTCAGACTTCAGCTGGGAAAGGCACCTCCACAATTCCAATGATGCAGGCCATGCTATCCTCCACAATCAGGTGCAGTCAATGGGCCGCCCCCACACCCCTTACACAGTGAACAAAAAGAAAAAGTTAATTCAAGCAGTTTGTAATCTGGATAAAATGTTATCAAACGTTATTAATCAAAAGATAAATAATCAGCAAGCCATACCAAACACTTTTCGCATAAAAATGCTTACTCATTAAGAAGTATTATTATTACTACATGTATTATCCTTTAAATAACAATAAAAATTATGTTTTATTGATATTCAGTATCCATTAAGAGAATATAAGTAAACAGAAGCCATTACAATCATTACTGTCATTTAGCTAAAAGTATATGGCAAAAATAGCAATGTATTATCATCTATTATTGTGATTATAGGGGCTTGGCCAGTCTGAGATAGTTTAGCAATAAGGTCATGGTGCCTATTACATCACAGTACAAACAGTTAGGGGATCACTATATGTGAACATGTCCATCTTCTGCCCATGACATGAATCATTACTAGAACACCGCAGTCGTACATCTTGCAATGCATGGCACTCCATAATCATTGCTCAAAAAACATTGTAACAGACAATCATTGCTACCCATTTGCGACCACAACAGCCCTTAGTTCATCTGCTTCATGGTGTCTATGTTATCAGAAATATGCTACTGAAAGACTAATTAAATATAATTAAAGTCAATCAAATAAACAACAATTAACTCCATGTGTAAAACACTTGGAAATTCCCTGGTGGACAAGGCTAAGCGGAAAGGGGGCATAACCTGCCACTGGAATGGGCGGAACTGGATGGTGCCATGGGAGAGGCACCTAAGGGCTTAAATGGGCTTGTTTTGAGGCCTTCCCCTCAGTTCCACTTTCTTCTTGTGTGAACAGGTCTGCCCCCTTTCTGCCAAGACGTTTTTCCTCCCAGTCTCCAACCCTAAATAATTAACAGTATGGTAACAGCTGTACGTATATACAAATGTTAATTAATATTTTGTCACAGTCATAACAATTGTTTTGCCGGCAGATGGTGGTTGCAAGCGGCATGGAAATTGGAATGATTCCATTATGGCTTTAGTATTTGGTTTGTATGTCAGCAAAGGGATGCTGTTATGGGAATGACTGCTTAACTCACAGCTGCCAACAAAACATACAGGTGCTAGGACCTCATGTTGTGAACTTTACACATTTATATTGGGTTGCCATGTTGACAATGTATTTACTTGTTTATCCTTATAATAAATGTGGTAGTTATGGTCTCCTTTTCCAAAAAGTGTGTGATTGATTGATTTGGTAGTTAAAGTGATGAACATATGGGTGGGTAATGGAAATTATGAACCCTAGACATCAATGGATAGATAAGAATATATAGGACAATTTGCCGAGCAAAGACAATTTCCTCCAGATTTCCTTTTTTCCCCAAGTGTTATTTTCTTTAAGTTCAATACTGTACACAAATAATGAATGCTTTTCGTTTTCTCTATTTCTTGTGATATATTACCTATTGAAGCTAAATTCCCATGTTAAACTTTATTTACGGTACTTCACTTTGGCAGCCCACTGACTGCATGAAAGTTTGTGCGTGAATATTTATCAAGGTACAAAGTGAATTTTCTAGTGAAGCTTCTCCTTGTATTGTACATATAGCATCGGAAAAAAAAACAACGGATGATTAATTCTTCAGAGCAGACCTTGCTAATAGCAATAAAAAAACACCCCTTTTAAATGCAGACCGAGTCCCTGGCCTTACGTGAAAAATGCATCCAGTCTTGTAATTTATTAAACTTGCACCTGCCTAATATCCAAGTTATATTTCTGACTTTACTTCTCAACTTGGTTTTGTCAAATTTTTCAACCTACAAACCGTATGGGTACAGTTACACAACTACAGTAAAAAGTAGAACATAGTCTGGGGTAGATGGATTAATATTAATTCATTCTGATTCAGGGCTAGAAACCATAAACCAAGCTGACAAATGCTGTCTGGAAACACAAATTATTTTTTTTGAGAGTCTAACCCCTCTGTAGGTCACCAGGGAAATGGAGGATATTGAGGTTATAATGAGTGATGACTGTTCAATGAAAACACACAATGTGGATATTTATAAGATGTCTGAAATTAACAGCCCCATTAAATTCAAAGCCTGTAGCGGCATCAGCACACCCGCAAAGGCTGCGGGCTTGACATTTGGCTGTGTTACAGAGCTATTAAACTGAACCATGCTGCGAGTTACGGGCCATAGACGCAAGCCCATAAACCATTCTTGCACACATTGGATGTGCGGCCGTGGACATGATCAATTAGTCCAACCCGTAGTTACGTGTTTAGACAGAGCCAATGGCAAATGAGATTGTCATCATTACGTCACTGAAAAATAGAGGTTAGATTTCAAAGCCTTGCGGGTTTCAATTATGTGTTTCGATTGGACCCACATTCCAGAAATAATGCAATATTAATAATTCGGTAAATATGATATTGTAGTCCATGCGCGTTCCATTATATGTATTAACACATTGATTGCCAGGGTCGATAGAACACAGAAATTAAACATTACAAAAAGTATTTGATATTGCAGATTTACGAGCATGAATATGTTGTGCTATTAATTTTAATACGGAACATCGCTTTCCCTTTAATAAGAAGTACAGTGGTGTGTGTATTTGCATTTACAGTACTACGGACAGGACTTGCTGGTCCTCTCTAGTACCCATTGGCTTTTTGGCTCCATTTGCAGGTTATGGTTTGAACGCCAGTGGATTCGTAGCAATTTCACAGCAACTATCGAACATAACATTTACGGGCTTGACAGATCAAAGGATTAAAAATGTTGACGTCCCGTAGGGTATTTCAGTCTGTAACCCGCAGATCATTAGATGGTTGCTTTACGGGGACAATTTAATAGCCGTAAGTCTTGCGGGCTACATTACGGGCTCCGGTTTTACACATTGAGGGAATTTATTAGGGCTGTTAGTGTATAGTTATGCAGTTTCTGAAGTTCAGAAAAAAATGTTCAATAGTTTTAAGTACTGATCATCTCATTTTTTTAATTACATAAAAGGGTGTAGGTAACTTAGAAAAAGTACTGAAGTAGTTTCAGATCTTAGCATATTTCATATACATTTCTCGCTACACACTTTGCCAAGTTAAATACAAGACCGAGTAAAAAAGTGCAAATATTTTCAGTACAAACAATCCTTTATTCCAAACCCATATATAAAATAAACAAAAAATATATATTTCTATTCTAAAATGTAGTGTTCCATCCAATTTAATTTACTGTTTGCTTTTCATGTATCCATGTTATAATTGTCAGATTTTTTACAAATTGATTTAAGGTGTACATGGCTCATTTCTTCACAAAATTGGTCAGACAGAACTTAATTTCTAAGGCAATATGAAATACAATCTAATCCTTGAGTCCATCCAGTTGGTAGCTGCACTTCCCACAGTTCTTCCAGATGAGGGGGCATTGCCATTGCAGTTATGAAGGTGACCAGTAGCAGCAATAACTCTCTATGTTTTCAGAAAGAGAGCTGCAGCTACCAACTGGAAGGAATAAAGGATTATATAGGAACTGTGATAACCTTACACAAAGTATTATTTTTCAATATGATCTTTTAATATGTGATTCTCAATGTATGAATACTAAGGGGCTGCAGTTTACTTGTACCTCACTTCTACCTGCTCAGAATTACTTATCTAATGGTTTTGGAATGCAGAATCTCACCAGGAAAAGAGGATCTGGTAGTTTACGGTCTTTACATTATATACTTTGTTGCCATCAGAAATTACAGCAATATTTATTTATTTTTTTTAAATAAAAGAAATTATGGGAAAGGGTGTACCAAAGTCCATCATATTACCCTTAAACACATCTTCCATAGTCTACTTATTTTTGACACTCTCATCAAATGTGGAATAGCATAACCCCCAACTCAGATTTAGGTCATGATAGAGAATAATAATTTTTTAAATGCTCAACTGTTTTAAATAATGATCACCTAAAACTTCTATCATGCATTTAAAATCTATAATATAAGAAGCTAAATTCCCAACATTCCTCAGTAATCAGAGATTCCTTCTTATGGACCATCTTCCCAAGAAATTAAATAACCTCATATGCACTTCACACAATCTTATCAGAAAAAAATAAGAATGTACCATGTTGTCTTCCACATTATAGCTGCTATAGCAACATTGACATTTATTCTATATACTTCATGTTATTTCAATAAACCTAATATGAAATGAATTGAAGGTGCTGGGCGAGGTTTAAAAAGTCACAAATAGAAAATACTAAGAAATTGGACAGTCCAATGGAAGGGGTTAAAAAATAATATATTTCATCTTATCCAAATTCCAGTCCATTCATTCAGCCATCATATTAATGGTTATTTGTTCCCAAAATAGTGTTACAATTTGCTTTTCATTTTGAATAAAGATAAAATAAAACTCCACATTTTTAACTAGGGCAATGCAACTTTACTAGTGATTTTATTTTTAAAATGGTATTCTTTGCTAATTTTAGATGTTCTATGTATATTCATTGTTAATAGTTTCTAAACATTTGTTTTACTGTGTGACTTGTGGGGAATTTTGTATTACACCCTACTGTCACACATCTACTTGTTATATATATATATATATATATATATATATATATATATATATATATATATATATATATATATATAGTACAAGGTTTCAATGTTAACCCGAGACTTAGCAAATATGTATGTCCAGTCCTGTCCTTTGTGTCCAGTTGTTAATTGAGCTTCAGCACAAAAAGTAAGTGCACCTGAAATCATGCAGGAGGTGCTATAAAGAGCTGCAGTCAGGATGAGAGGGGGGAGAAAAGTATTTCCTTAAAAAAACTATATTTGCACTTGGAAGAACTGAGACAAGCACAGTGAGACAGCTTTAGAGTGAGAAGTATGTTTCTATTGTTCAGATTAATAAGACAACACAAAGGGCCTCATTCAATTTTGATTTGGCCAATTGAATAGGGCTCTATATCAGCACAGAGCATATTTTTTTTACAGAAGTTTTTTAGTTAATTAACTTTTATACAAAAAGCAAGGTCTTCACTAACTAAAAACTTCTGTAAAAAAATATGCTTTGTGCTTATATAGAGCACTATTCAATTGGCCAAATCGCAATTGAATGAGGCCCATAGTGTGCTAAGGGTCTTTGAGGTGGAATATTTGGAGAGAAAGGTGGGCTCCACCAACTTCACAAATACAGAGCTGTATATGACCAACCTACAAAGGACTTTACAAATACTGGGAAATTATATTGAGAACCTACTTTCTTTTGTTTTACTTGAGGGTAGATTAGCTGCCACAAGGCTAACCATGGAATACCAGCAGTTAGTTAGAGTGAATAATCAGTCCTTTTTTTTTGTTTATTGCTTTAGAAAAATATTCCATTTTTCTAATAATTAAAATTATAAACATCCACATGGTCTCTCAAAAGTCCCCATACAGTCTGCTGCATAAGAAACAGGTCACTAGAGCTGGGAGATAATTATTTCTGTTAATCGCAATTCATTGCACAATTATTTTTTTAATTCCATGATTAATCACAAAATTAACTGCAGTCAGCCCAAGTGTTTTTTTTTTTTGTTTGTTTAATATGTACCGCACAGCTTTAATGGTGAAGTCTTAGAAGTTCAGTGTACATTTTCTCAGAGAAGATCTGAACTTGAATTTTGCTAAAAAGAAATTGACTTTTGTTTTGTGGCCCTGGATTGAGGCAGCAACTGGAACCGCGATTAATGCTCAGCCCATTTGTCATTTTCACAAAATGATTTCAACTGTATGGCTTATGTAGTAATAACAAGACCCACACAACTTGTTGGAGGAAAACAGGCCACATCATTTATTTGTAAATACAATGATGGATAATCATAAACAATAACAAATACATAAATAAACAATAGAGGGAACCATTAAAAAAGACCATTAACACAAATTCATCAAACCTCAAACATAAACTCCTAACACAATTTTTCTACAAGGGTGGGTGGGTGGGTACCTCACTCATGGCTAGCTGGGGGCAGAATGGCACAGAGGCTTGAAAATAGCCTATAAAAGACTCCACCCCAGCTAGGCTCCTCACCCCACCCTTGAACCTGGGAGGTGTATGTAGCCCTCCATTAGTACTGCCAACTTACGATACTATATGCAGGGCCTTTTTGGAGTCCATAGGCAGTGAAATGGAGGACCCCCTGCCAGTGAGTACTCAAGGTATGCATGGACCAATTTTTGCCTTTTCTGTGCGTGTAAGTTCCTTTTCCTGTTGTAACTGTCTTGTTCTAGGTGGTTACCTCCTAGTAGCCAGTCTATGAACTGCAACATTTCATTTTTTTTAAAGACAGGAACCATTTTTTTTAAGAAGTGGCGCCCCTCACATATTACCCATTAGGCCAACTAGGCAGCCGCCCAGGGGTGCTTCACAGGACTAGATTCTAGGTCTATTTAAATTGTCTTTGCATGCATTATGTTCAAGTGTCTCTTTTTTTTCTGTGCCCATTGACAGAAATATTTATCATATCCTTGACCATACCCCTGGAAAATTTACATTATGTAAGAATTATAAAAATGTACCCACTATTACAATTACGTACTGTCATGTACCACCGTTGTATCAATAATATATTTTTGATTGAGAAATTTTAATAAATGACAGATCATTAGAAAAATTTGAAATTATATTATTAGAAAATCAGGAACACTTATTTAATTTAGTGAAAATGGGTGCAAGAAAAAGAAAAACAAACAAACATATCATTGATAATAATTTCCTCTGTGTATTCGTAATGGATACTGTCACGATCAGGGGTGTTTATTTGGGTGTCTCCGTGCCGAACTGGCTTCTCCAGAACAAATGTTAAATAATAAAATTAAAGTGACAGACACATTTTTTATGTCTTCTGCAGCAAGGTAAACTTTTTAATAACAGTTTTTTATAACTGACTTCACATGATTTTTCAGATGACCTCAAAACATTTAAATTAGTTAACTGTTTAAGAACTAAACATGCAATATAACATATTATAACTAGGATGCACAATAACAATGTACAGATATCATATAACCCAACAACCATAATACGTAACACAATGCAACAATGTCATGACAGATACTGATTATGATCAATGATACGGTTTATTAATTTTCTTTTTCTTGTTCCCATTTTCACTGAATTGTTCAATGCTTTTGATTAAAACCTTAAATGTGATATAATGCAAATAATTTCATTTTTTTTCTAAGTTTTCACACATTGGACTGGAATGAGTAAAAAAAAAGTTATACTGAAGGGGTATAAAAGGTGTGTATTTTAATAAAAAGCTTGATTGCAATTTATATTTTTTAATAAAATAAGTAAATATGGATCCTCTGTAGTCTCTGTACCATTAATTCTATATTATGCCTTTTAGTATTTGTCCTGTGTGTGCATTATTTTGGACCAGTTGATTTTGTGAAATACCAATCTGTTTTTAATAATTTGTGAAATATAATATTAATTTTAATTTTAAAAACATACATATTGTGTTTACATTCAAGCAAAATCACATAATGAACAAGTACAACTAGTTGAGCTTTTAGCAAATCCACCAATTATATATTATTCTACAGATTAAAAAATCTCACTAAAGGCCAGGTTTTCTTCAGCATTTTATTTCCCTTTTTTTATTCCAAAATTCTTTACAGTTTTACTGATGCTAAAAATAAACTGTAAAGTGCAGAACATACATAGGGTATTTTAAATTATTTAACAGTTTTGTAAAAGTTAGAATAGCTTTTATGTTTATTTTGATTTACATTTTCTTTTGGGACTTAGCCATGGTCAAAATCCTTTTGTAGTTTGTTCTTTCAATGTTATTAAATATGTATTTAATTTCAACTTTGAGTATATGAAGCAAAATATGGCTCTCTAGGGGCAAATCGTTTTCTGGCTTTATGGAGCTTTGCAGCAATATATAGTGACACAGGACTATTCAGTGCATAATTCATTGATTCTATTATGGAATATTCAAAAAAGATGTGACTTGGTATATTTATTATAATCCCATAATATTAGCATTCACAATGAACACACATGGAAATTGGACCATAAAACGTAACACTGCTTGATGAATAATAACCTTTCAGTTAGGCAAATGAAATAGATTTATAATTTTGCTGGGTTGTTATATTGTTTGCTATTGTAAGAAAATATATAATTTCTACAAATACTGTATTCTACAAATAATCAAAGACAAATAAGGTATAATTAAAAAGATATATTGTATATAAATCAAAAGATGGTTACAAAATGGGTTTAAGATGAAGAGGAAACAGTATTTAAAAGGATAAAACATAGAAATTATAAATGATATTACTTAGGGATATGTAAGTGAGCTGGATTATGGGTGCATCTGATAGAGGAGAATTAGTAGTGTATAAAACATGTGTATATTATATAGAAAAGTTCAGTTTACTGGCAAAGTTATTTGCACAAAAGTCAAATCCAGCCTTTCACACCCACAGGATGCTTACATAAGCGGGTACACACAGGAAATACAGCATGGTACATATTTTTACCTTTCTGGTACAGAGCACAGGAAATAACTGCTGCAGTTCTTCTGAAGCTACTGATGTGCAGAATGATACAATGTATTAGCCTGATTCTGAATTTGAATGTTATGCCAATTCAGGTGGGATTTTCTAGGGGCGTACACCATCAAATGCAGATGCCAAAAGACATAGGACATTTTGTAAACTTCAAGGTAAGCTAAATAATGTTTATTTTGGACTATTTTCATGCAAAAAATGTTTGTCCTACAATACCAATTCTCCTCTATCAGATGCATTCATAATCCAGCTTACTTACATATCCCTTTGAAATACTTTATACTAGTATAGTCAGCCCATTCTCCATCAGGTCACTGCTCACTAGGCAGTAACCAATTTCTAAGTCTAGATACCTAGGGCCTCATTTAATTGCGATTTAGCCAATTGAATAGGGCTCTATATAAGCACTGAGCATTTTTTTACAGAAGTTTTTAGTTAATGAAGACCTTGCTTTTGGAAAGAAGTTAACATACTAAAAACCTATGTAAAATAAAAATGCTCTGTGCTTATAGAGCCCTATTCACTTTGCCAAATTGCAATTGAATGAGGCCCATAATATTCCTATAAGCCATATTTTACATAACAATCCTGATGAAAATATTTAGATTCTTTTTCAACATGCCATACAATATCCAAAATTATTTAGCCAACAAACCATTATAATTATTAGACTTGGCGTACTTAGTCACTTGTGAATTAAGAACCTGATACATTTTCTTTAAGATGAGTATTTTTCTCGAGATATTACAGTGCAGAGAGTCCATTCAATCAGTGTCTCTACTTGGTTATTCCCATCTGTCCTTAGTGTGATTTTATTCCTTGACAATGCTTTCAGTTTAGAAAAGCTATTTGTCATTGTCATAAATAGGAACTGAGATCAAACACAGGTTGTTTATTTGGAACACATTTATTTCAAAGACTGTAACATGTTATTATAGAAAGTGAAAAAAATAAGTTATTGTAACAGTGTAACACCTATTATTTCCAATAAATTTGATATTCAAAACCTTTATGCTCACCTGAGAACTGACTTTTCTTGTTTGTGATACAATACAACAAACACAACACTTTATAAACAAAAAATAGTTTTTCTTTCAGCAAATTTTTATACAGTACACAGAGGCCTAACATATCCCTGCCTGAGACTACACTGGCCTGTCTGAACCTCAGCAAGCTGCTATATATATATATAATTAAAGCAAGCGTTTGTTTAGTCGTTCAGTAGTATCCGACTCTCCGTGACCCTATTGACTGCAGCATGCCAGGTACATCTTGACCAAATTATTTGGTTATTTTTGTTTTCTTCTAAGATTTCCTTTGACATCAACAGAAATACCATATTAAGCATGTATGTCGTTTCTTAAACACGAGACCATACAAATATTGTAAATGAAAAGGTATTGTGTTAAAACATTTATAATATAAAAATGACTAGTATTTTTCCATCATAAATGACGGTGTCATTTGCTCTGTTCAATTGTCTGTGCTGTCTCTCTCTGTGCTGACGCTGTGCGCCCCCTCCCTGTGTGCCCTCTACATGCTCCCTCTCTCTCTGAGTCTTCTGTCTCTGTGTGGTGTCTCTCTCTTTTTCTGTACGCCCTCTCTCTCTGTGCCTTCTCTCTGTGTGTATGTGCTCTCTCTCTCTCTGTGTCCTTTCTCTGCACTCTGTGTGCTCTTTGTCTCTCACCCTCCCCACTCTCTCTCTCCCTCTCCATCTTTTTACCTCCTTTCCTCCCTCTCTCCCATCCCTTCTCTCCCCTTTGTCTCTCCTTCCCTTCCTCCATCTCTCTCTGCCTGCCTCTCTACCAGCCTCCCTCCCTCTCTCTCCCTTTCTCTCTCTCTCTTTGCCTCCCTCTCCCCCTCCCTTTCTCTCTCCATGCCTATCTCCACTCCCTCTCTCTCTTTCCCCTTCCTCTGCCCCCCCCCTCCCTCTCTCTCTCTCTCTTTCTGTCCCCTCCCACTCGCCAGGCTTGGCTGTTCTGCACATATGCACTAAAGGCGCAACTGTTTGAAATATAGAAATTCTCCCCTCGGCCTAATCACTGAAGAGGACAGAGAGGATATCATCACATTAATCAAGAACAACATGTCCAAATAGTCTATCTAATGTGTTTGGCCAAAAATGAAAGTGTGCTACAGGTCTTCACCCAAATTAGACAGATTTTATCCTTGATCTGATCATTTTCATTAAATTATACATTTTTCAAAGTCAGATTTTTATGTTACTGACATTGTGATAGTTTAACTGTAGAAAATGTTATGGACTTGGCACTCTAGAACTTTTCCCGGTTCTTATAAAAAAATTTCCCCTTTTGGATCACTACCTTCTCGTAGTGAAGGGTCTTGTTTACTTCAATAAAGTTGTGAGCTTTATCATGTAGGATCACCCAAGATGGGCAGGTCATTGCAGAGAGGCAATACAAATCACCATTGGAGAAGGAACTCACAAACCCTTCCAGCATCTTTTCCATAAAAAAAAATAACGGGCAAGCACAACCAGAGACATAATGATAAATATGCCTGGTATGCTGCAGTCCATAGGGTTATGGAGAGATGAGCACGACTGAATGACTGAACAACAACAATAATAATTGTTAATCTAGTGATTTATAAAAAAAAATATTGAAAATGCCTCATAGTGAACTGTGGCTCTAGTGCAGAAATTGTGCCAAACTATGCTTCATGTTCCTGTGCTCCAGTGAAGCCTTTGGGTCCCCCCATCTTGAAGGCTTGATGACCCATTGATCTTCTGGTCTCCTACCATAAGGTACAAGGATTCTAGAGAGATCTTGTTTCACCCCCCTCACCCTCGGAATGAGGAAGCCTTTCCACCATCTTCTGGCCAAAGCCCTCCGATGTGGACAGAATCTTTGGTGGGGGAACAGCTGTATAATGTATAATGGCAGGTGCATAACTTGATGGTCAGGATGCACCCCAGGCATTGACAAACCTGGCCCACTGGCCAGAGGACCAAGTATTTCCCTCTTCCCACATCAGGTTGGAGGCAGAGACTGGACCCCCAACAGGCAGGTACTACCAAGGTACAGCACTTGATCTTAGTCAATAGGATTTCTAGTGATATTAAAAATGAATGTGCTGAATAAAATAGCAATTCCAATGGTAAGTCTTGAGCTTCTTACAAAAGGAGATTGAGATTTGCCATTGATACTGGCAATAATCTGACATTTGTCAAATACATTTTATGATTCCTTGTCCTGCTATAATTTTATAGAAGCACATAATCACAAATACAACCATCTTCATTTATCTTCATTTACTACATAAAAAAACATCTTGAAGTCTCAGTAGTTAATGATTCTGCTCAATGCACCACTGAGCATTCTCAGTCAAGACTTTGGAGGATAACAATAATTGGACGAGACATCATGTGAGGTGGATATTATTACTTTCAAATTCTTTATTCACGAAGACATAATCAAAGGATAGGTTTTACTATCCCATTGCAGATTTGTTACAAGTCAGTCACTGACAGTGTCCTGTTAAATCTTTAACACTATGATTAATTTTTAATCTTATAGTATAAAAATATAGCAATGTTGGTTTGCTTCATTTCTTCTTCAACATCCCAATTCCCTTCCCTGTCACAAAAATGCAGGCCTAATTAATTAATAGAGAAGTCTAATGCAAAATACATGTTATATTATTATTAATCATGTAATTTCTTAGTTATTTTAATTTATATGTTTTCAGTTAAGCAAATGCGCTTTCATTATAAACTGATTAATTGTTTCCTTTTGCTCTAAAGTTTGCTTAGTTGGGCTTCTTAATCGTAAAAATTGTCAGACCTGTGCATTTAGTTAAGGTAATAAATAATTCACTGTAAAACAATAGAGGTTTAGTTCCAAGTTAATTACTTGGCAGAATAATTATTCAATTGATTGCTATAAAAACTTATTATTCCTAAGTCAAATGTATACATAGCACTATAAAATCTACAGTAATTGCCAAATATGCTTAAGTATACCTTATACTAATTAAAAAAGCATTGAATACTCATACAAATCTTTAAACTACTTATTTTCTTGTTAACAAAAATGCCAAATAGTTGGTACTTATTCTAGTGTACAGATAATGAGGGTATCAGTGGTTAATAGTTTGCCAAAAGTCTAAAAAAAAGAAAAAAAAAGACACAGACCCCCTTCAAAAAAAAAAAAAATCAGGGATCATAACCATCCATCCATGAAGGTCCTCAAAAGAATTAACAGAAGAGCCTTAATCCAAGTTGAGAACCTGTGTTGTAATTTCTATGCATTGATATTTTCCTGGGCTGTTCTGAAACTACTCCATAAAGACTCCAATAAAAGCATCACTCACATTTCACAAATAATTGTATTCATATCCTATTTTTTCTCAATCCTAAATCTACATATCTCTTCACTTCATTTCCTATGAGCAAAAGCCTAGGCCACTTCTACCCTGGTAGCCTATCCAACAACAACCAATATTATAAGTATTAATACTCTATGGCCTCCAGTCAAGTGAGCAAATTGTAGTTACAAGTGCCTGTAATGGAGCCCGTAAAATTATTTGCTATTCAATTGGCATCTTTTAGCTACCTGCATTCGGTTTACGGGTTAGAAGCTCAAAATCCCTGCGGTTGTCAAAATCGTAACTCTGATGCTTTCAAACCCGTAAATGGAACATATAGAAGAAAATCCTACATGTACCAGATTGGACTCGCATAAGGTTTAAATCTGTTCGTAGCACTGTAAATGCAAAATGCAAATAACAAATCAATACTGCACTTTAAACAGGGAAAGGAACGAAAGGCATTACAATTTATTGCACAACAGTATCAAGCGCACAAATCTGCAATCACATTTTTTTTCTTTTTAAGTTTTCTTTCCGTGTTATATCAATCTTGGTAATCAAGGAGTTGATACATATCAGGCCACCCACATGGACTAGAACAGTATCATCATTCATTTTTATTATTTTGTACATTGCCGGATTTCGACTCATTGCATATTGGACTTCTAAACTGAAAATCTGATCTCTAAAATCTGATTGATGTTTAACCTCCATGTTTTACTGACGTCATGATGACAATCTCATTTACTATTGGATGTTTCTAAAATCGGTAGTTATGGGCTTGCTTAATTGACCATGATCATGCCCTGAAATGCTACTTACGGGTGAAGAGTTCACAGGTTTGGCTTTCGGCCAACTAGCTGCAGGCTTGATCAATTGAATCGATCTGTAACTGTTGCAATTTTTTAGCTCGCAGATATACAGCAGGTATAAAGACAACTGTGTGCTTGTAATTGAATGGAGGCTCATGTATCTAAATCTAAATCTACGTCTATAAAATTATACATCATATTAATTTTCATTGATTATTTACTTACACAAGATTTTGGCATTTTTTTTAATATATTATGATATAACTTCAAGAAGCCAGAGTAGTGTTTTAAAAGTGTTTTTCCAGGCCAAATACTATTATTGTAAAGATATAAGATTGCCAAGGGCTGAAAAAAAAACAATAATGTAAATCAATGTTTGACTAAGAATAATAGAGGCTTCCTGACCATTCTATGATAATGCTGGCTGTGTGCAGCAAAATATTACGTATTATTGCACTAAAATTGTATTGGCTGATGCTCTCTGCTTTTATTATCATTTTATAATACTGATTACTGAAAATGTACATTGCTGAGAACATAATATTGAACTAGAGAGAACATATCACAAACTGTTTATGATTCCTCAGCAAACAGTTTGTGTTTTGTTGGGAAAGCTTTGATTATTGTGACAATCTTGCCTTTGGCGATCCATACTCCAATAGACGAACAGCAGAGATTTTAAGGCTCTTTTAGCACTTTTTTTCCAAAAGTCAAAAAATACAAAAGAAATAGCTTGTTCCAGCACAAAACGAAAATTTATATAAACAGCTTAGCTCACAGCTTATACCGTAGCTAGCCCTGAAAACAGCTTCTCGTCTCTCGCTCTCTCTTTCAACCTTGCCAAGTCTCTTTTCTTTTCAGGCAGTCTTCTTACAAATACACACAGAAGGGTGGGGGTACTGGCCCACCCACTCTCCAACCTCCATGGACCCTTGACAGCCTCCATGGTAACCCAACCTCCATGGGCCCTTGACAGCCTCTGTTGCTGAGGGCTAGCAACTCTTTACTTTACAGAATTCTCCCTGGGGTAAATGAGTTTTCTCTATAATGGTATCTTATTTCTCCAGACACTCTCCAGGCTTTTCTCCAAATGCTGGTATGGCACAAACTTTGCAGCAGCTCCTCGACAAGTCCTTTTATTTGTAATAGCTGTAATCCACTAAGGCAGACTCTCTCTCATTCTGCCTTTTGAAAGCACCTTGTGAGTCTGTAGGTGCTCTCTCAAACTCTGCAGACTCCAAAACTCTTTCTGCAGTCCAAAACTGGCAGCTCCAGTAAAAACAATAGTCTCTTGCAAATCTGCTTTCCCAGTTCCCTCAAGCTGTCCTGTCTAGCTTGCACTCACTGCTGTCTTACAGTGTTTAGGCCATCAAAGCCTAATGGCAGGGTGACCACCCCTTTCCCTATGTGTTTCTTTTACAAGGCTTACCACACATGCAGCTTCATTTAGTATCTTAACACTGCTCCAGGGCTTTAACTCTCTCTCTTCCCTGAGAATTCTTCAATACTTTGTGTCATGCAATATCCTCTGGGGGGCACTCCATCACACACCCTCCCACTCAGCTCAACAACATGGTGTAGATGGTACTGTAGTTCCAAGTCAAAAACATTGCCACACTTCGTTCAGTAACCTCTGCACTCTGTATAAGTGCTCACCCATAAAGACCTCTCCATCATGCAGATCTTTCCTCCTCAATGTGATCTGCATTGAGGCATTCTTTAGTGACTAGATGGCCACTTTTAGATTCTTCTTCTCTTTATGACCAACATTTAGCTTTAGCTGATAGCCTTGGGAAGAAAACTTTATGCCAGCAACCTGCTCAGACAAAGGCCATACTCTTACAGCTCTCCTTATGGACTATATGTAACATGTTCTGCAATTTTCCATCTTCACCTAACCAATTAGCATTTTTGTTGTCCCGTTCTCATCTCAGAAAACATTTCGGGGAAGCCCCAAGCACTCCTCTCTGCGAGACTCTCTGTGAAGCTTTGGACTAGAGCAGTTTCGTCAGAGGGTTTCTTCTGCAGCTCTTGCATTATACTATGATTGTGACCTCTTTTCCACTAGAGCACTGTGAAGCTTCTGGCACTCATCTTGCATTTTGATATCTTTTCCATTCTGTACTTTCAGCTCCGCTAGCATATAAGGTTTGACTCATTTTTATCTTGCCAACACTTCCACATAACTCAGTGGCTCCTTTAACACAAATAGATGTTGGTTGGTCTCTGACTCAGGTAGCGGTTTACTCTATGTTACTCGTCTGTGAAATACTTGGTCAAACTCTGTGACACTTTCAGCTGGTTGGGCTCCCTTCCTCAGCTCTGTATGCAGTGTCTCTAACACTCTCTTATTAGATTAATTATCATCAACATCATTATTGTTATTATGGGATAGCAATGACTTTGGCTGGTTCTCTTCCCACGTTTCCTCACAATTAACTTCACAGTCCTGCAAACTGTCTTGTGCCCATGGTTTAAAAAGGACAGATAACCTGGCTCTTTCTGTCCCAGGTGCTCAAATAGACTGCCTATATTCTTACAAAAATGTATAATTTTCATACAGCCAACCTGCTCCTGTTTTGGTACATTTTCTTTCATGGGCTCCACAAGCATGACCTCTCTCAGGGCTGCTTCTAGCTCTTGGATCTGCACCTCGACTCTGTCATTGTTCACAGCAGGCATCTTTGGTATCACATTGCTTCCATTCCTGCACTGTCTGTGACTCTTTATTTCTGCTAGTAGGGGACTCCCAGAAATGTGGCCTTGCTGGAATTTCTCCAGCTGTTCAGCAACTTCGGGCTGATGCTCCACATATAAGCTAATACCAAATGTAGTAGCCTTTTGAATTGTGTTTTTTTAAACAAACTAGAGATCTCAGCATCCTCAGTTTTAATCCATATTTCTTGCTCTTGCTTTACCTCCAAGGCTTCTGGCTTTTCACTTTTCTCTGCTTCCTTTAGCTGCAGTTTCTGCTCATTAGCTTGTTGCAAATCCAGTTCACTTTGCTGGCACTGGATCTCTTCTTGCATATCCGACGGAGGAATCTCCTCTGACTTTTCCATCAGATCCTACCTTAATACCTCTGGTAGCTCAGACATTCTTTCCTTCTCCATTTGCCGCTCCTGTAGAAGCTCCTGCTCTGTGCTTTGCATATGAGCTTCCTGTGGACATTACTCTGTATTCAATGCAGCATCTGGTGTACACTTGTCCTGTAGGTCAGTGTTAGTCTCTTCTGGACATGCATCACTCTGATCCAACTGTATCTCCATATCAGATGGATCGGTCATCCTCTGCTCTTGTGGACAATGCATCAGCAACTTATTCGCTATCCGATCGATTTTACACTCTGTCTCTTGTCGCTGAGAGCATAGATCTACTTGGCTATGCCTCGTTTATTTTCCCTGCTCCCGGTAAAGACTCTCCTCCTGTAACATGCATTCTATCCTCTTTTGTGCATCTCCCAATATCTTTGTCTGCTCCTCGAACTTCTCTAGTGCCTCCATGTTAGAGGGATCCCCCATCCTCTGAGGTAAACGATTAAGGAGGAAACCACGCTTCCCCTGTTTGTCACCATGAGGCAGCTCCTGCATAACATTTCTCCTTCATCTTTTACATGGGAGGACTCTTGCTCTGCTCCAATATAGACATCTGTGTCTTCTTCCTGTAAGACACTCTGTTGCCCGCAAACTTAGGTTCTCTTTGCCATTCAGGAATGCACTTTGGCATCATCCTGATACCGTTCATTTTAGTAGTAACTTGCCTATCTTCCACTTCAGGCCTTTTCTGTCCCCCTGGGATAGAGTTCATCTGTTCTTCTTGCTTCTCTTGTTTCCCTTCTTGCCTCTCCTTGTCCATAGCACTTTGTTTGATTGCCAAAAGAGACAAAACGCTCTCGGAATACTCTACTTTAAGGAGACATTTCCATATTCTGCTTCTCTGTCTTCTCAGGAACGGTGGTTTGTCTTTCACCATCTCAATCTCCAGAATCTTTTCTTCCTTATCTTTTATATTAGTAAGGATTACAGTTTCTTCATCTTATTAAGGACATTCTTCCTTTGTAAGAACACTGGCTATATTCATCCATTTGATCTCTCCTTTCTCTGGGTCAGAGATCTTTGTCAGGCACTTTTTTTTCTCAAGTATTCTCCACCTCAGGAGTATTCACCAAGGACAGGTGCCTGTATCTGTCCAGGTTTTATATGGAGGTTTCTGCAACTGTTTGGGTTCAACTCTTCCCCAATGACTTTATCAGCATGCTACACACTGAGACTGGGTTTGCACCCAGTAGGTAACAACACCTTGTCCTTTTCTCTTTGGCCTGTGCTCTGCATATTTGGTGCTCTATGCAGTCTCACTTGCTGTCCCAGACGTTTATTCTGGAGGCTCCAACATTCTCATTAGCTGCTCCAACAAATTTGTTCTCTTTCTTACTACTGAACTCTTTGACTTCTTGCACTTTCTCTGCAATCCAACAGGTCTCTTACTCCTGGTTAACTTATTTATAAGGTTCCTTTCACAATCCCTCAACAGGGAAACTGTATTCTGAACTTGGGTAGATGGGCATGCCTCTTGGGTAGTGATAAGCGTGCCTGTCAAAAAATGTCCTTGACTGCAAACTCTGTACTCTATTTACTGCAATGCTGGAGAGGATCTCTTCTTCTTCCTTGTAAGGCCAACCTTCCCTAGTGGCAAATCGCTCAAAATTCAGGAGGTATGTTTCAACATCATCCTTAATAGTCATCTTCTTTAAGAAGCAATTTGAATTAATGCTTCTACTGAATATTGGATCCATAGTGTCAGTTTCAGTGCTCAGTTGCTGCACCTGTACTTTCTGTGCTTCCAAAGTTCCTCTCAGCTGGACTCTGTCCACTTCCATTTGTCTCCGTCATTTCTCTGTGGCCTCTTTCATACGTGGTGCGGCCTCTCTCAGGTATGCAGCAGCATCTCTAAGACTGTACTCTTTCTGGCTTGCAGTGGACTGTCTCATATAGGCCTGTTCAGCTCACGGTTCATTAATTTCTTGCTGGACCACTGTAGCCAGCATTATGGCCTTTATTGCCTCCATACTAAAATGTGGGCTGTCTTCAAACAATCTCACTTCTCTACCAGCTTGACAATGTTGCCTTTGGTGATCCATACTCCAATAGATGAACAGCAGAGATTTCAAGGCTCTTTTAGCACTTTTATTCAAAAGTCAAAATATACAAAAGAAATAGCTTGTTCCAGCACAAAGCAAAAATCTATATAAACAGAATAGCTCACAAATTATATCCTAGCTAGCCCTGAAAAATGCTTCTCGGCTCTCAGGTGAAGCAATTCTCATTTTCCCAGTCCTCTTGTTGAATAATCCTTTTCAAGAATGCCAAGTCTCTTTTCTCTTCCGGCAGTCTTCTTACAAATACACACAGAAGGGTGGGGGTACTGGCCCGCCCACTGTCCAGGTACCCCAACCTCCAGAGACCCTTGACTCCCTCTTTTGGTAAAGGCTCTAGCAACTCTTAACTTTACAGACTTCTCCCTGGGGTTTATGGGTTTTCTCTATAATGGTACCTTATTTCTCCAGGCACTCTCCAGGCTTTTCTCCAGGCACTCTCCAGGCTTTTCTCCAGGCTTTTCTCCAGGCTTTTCTCCAAATGCTGGCACACACTTTGCAGCAGCTCCTCTGCAAGTCCTCCAATGATATGTGGTTTTAGTTTGCAGAATATTTTGAATTACAGTAGTCCCTTGATTATCCAACCTAAATTTTTACCATCAAAATGTTGGATAATTCAGAAACTAATTTTAGAGGGTGAAATGTAATGAATTGTTTATCTTTAATGATGGTTGTTGTTGCTTAGTTCAGTTGTTTCGAATTTTCCATGACCTTATGGACCGCAGCATGCCAGGCACATCTATTGTTATATTTCTGGTCCTGCTTATCCATAAGATTACGCTGCAAATATACTGGAGTAGGTTACCAGTTCCTTCTCCAGTGGAACATGATTTGTCTGACCTCTCTGCTATGACCTGCCCATCCTGGTTGATCAAAAGGTCATTAAAGTACACAAGCCCCTTCGCCACTACAAGGTAGCGATCTTGAAGGGTACTTTACTGTAATTATATCTCAAAGGGAAAACTGAAGGCTATTATTTGAAGCTCATTTGGAGCACCACACTGTACAGTGCATGTCGGATTACTGTGTTGAATAACACAGAATTTTGGATAATATGGCATTGGATAATCGAGACTGTATTGAGAGAATTGGCAGCAAGAAAAACATGCTTTTGATAATATTCACAATGACATGCCCAAGAGCACTACAGCCAATGAATAGATGATGCATTTTTCCAATTGCAGTGTTTTTCTTATAGCTAATCTTTTTTGAGAATTTCACATTGTATTCATAATCTACAGTAAAAATCTATCCATCTAACCACATTATTAGTTGGTGCCATACTCTGTGTCCATGCTTATCTCATGTAATGTCATGTTGTCCTGACACACTGATGTAATCTTCTGGCTGATTCAATTCTGGCAGCAAAGGGCGTCCGTTTGGGGTGTGATTCAGTAATGTGCTTTAGAATTACATAGATATTGTCCTTGTAGTCATATCAGTCTGAGAATTATACTAACTGCATCTCACAAACAGTAGAGAGAATAATGATGTCCAAGGCCATTTTCTCTGCTTGAAGAAAACCAAGTGATATTGAGACTGCTAAAAGACCATAGAACATCTATCTGTTCTGCTTCAGTCCTCTAAAACTGTTTGGAACCATCTACTTTGATCTGTTTAGCTGAACTGGAAGGATCAATCCATATATACTCTTACTCAATTCTAGAACAGCTGGATATTTTATTGCCCAGTCCTTTACTAATATTATTATTAAGAGCAAGACTGTACCACTTCCCGCAATGCTCTATACTGTAGATGGTAAATTACTGGGTACAGGTATAAACCTTCTTGATACATGTCCTGTACAACAAAGAGTAAGCTCCCTCAGTCAAGGACTATTTATTGAGGATCTTCTTACAGAATCGGCTACAGTTTTTTGTGGTTACGATGGCTTTGCAATCACGATACCAGCATCATCAATGTGGAAGAACAGGTACCTGTCAAGATCACTACTTATCCTAAATCTATCATTTGACCTTGATTCAAGTGGAATCTGTTAAAGCTCAGTTAGAAAAACAGTACTAAGTCCTGCTGCTTTATTAACCTTATAATTATGTAATAGATCTCCTGCCCTAAAACACTGAGCACTATTCTATTAATAGCCCGCAAATGACTCTAACTCATAATTTTTGCTGCAGGTGTTTTCTCTAAATGTTTAGATGCATTCTATTGACCTCATCCCGCAATTTACCTCCTTTAGGCTAAACTCGTAAACTTTGTCTTTTTAAGTAGGATTTCAGGGGGCATGATCAAATGATCTGACAATATTTAAGCAAGCCCATACATTACTTCTTAGCTATAGCCAATAGTAAATGAGTCCATCATCATGATGTCAGTAAAACATGGAAGTTAGACGTATTCTGCAATCAGAGGCTACAAATTAATTAGTGCCAATAAGTAATATTTGCCTATAGGGCTCACAATCAAGCAATCTATAAAGTGCATTAAATCATCTGTTTTAGTTCATGTGAGTATCATGATATGTATTAGCCCCTTGAATCCCAGGATCTATAGAATACAGAAATAACATTTAAAAATAATATTTTTTTAATTGCATATTTGTGGGTTTGAGAATGCTGTGAAACTAATGTGTTTGCATGCCTTCCCATGCTTTTAAAGTACAGTATTGTGTGTTTACTTGCTGTTACAGATCTAATAATTGTTTGAAAAATTCATTGCGAGTCCTATTTAGTACTCGTAATATTTTTAACAGAAACTCAATACTTTTTTCAGTTGTGGGGCAGATTTTATTTGCGAGCTGTAGCTACGGGTCTAATAGAATTTCGATTTTGTGTGACTTTAAATATTTAGAGCTTGTAAGGTTTTAGGATTGCGTGTGGCAATATTAAGAGTGATTTTAAGTGTGTATAAATGTATGAATTTGGCAATAGAATTGGGTCCAAACTTCCCAAAGGACATACATATACCCTGTCTATACTAGCTATAGTTTCAATTAAAGTATACATAGAGGATAAAGTTAAGACAAGCTTCATCTCAAATTCAATATTGCCAACACATATTTTGTAATTGTTGCAGAGCCTATAAGCACCCTGTCTCTACACTAAAACTAGCATGTGCCTGGTGAATCAGATGTCTGTGCCCTTTCCTGAATATACTATCACACCTCTTGTTCTGGAGATGGGAACTAAAAGTCGGAACCTATCCTTGAGAATGCAAACCTTACTACACTCAAAGGCGAGAGAATGTTTTCTGAACCAACATAAACTAATTGGTTTCTTTGGATGATACAATATATTATTTTAAAGCATGCATGTATTAAAAAAATAACAAAATATTATTTAAATAGTTTGTATATGGAACTGCAGCCCCTTTTCTCAATCCACTGCATAATGGTTATAATTGCAATACAAATTGTAATGAAGCAATTGACTGAAATCATACACTGGAATAATTATATTTAAGTCAAAAAGCAAACTATTTAAGGAAATATCACAACAAGGACTACAACCAGATTCCACAATTGTTTTATTTTCAGGTTATTATCATTGATTTGCTGCCAACATTTTAAACCTGTCACATTTTGAATGACAGTTTGTTTAAAACAATGGGGCAAATTTTGAACAAACACAAATGAAATATGAATGGTTTAATTTGCTGTGTCTCATATTAGAAATGGAGATAAGCATTTTAAGCTGACACAATATATGACTAACTATTAGTTGCAAGCTTATTCCAACATTCACTTTTGTAGGCAGTTAGTTAACTATTTGGTTCACTTAAAGCTAGGTTTGGTGGCATTAAGTTGACCATTGGGTTCACATAAGGCTAGGTTTGTTGGCAGTGATTTAACTATTCGGTTCACATAAGGATCTCGCAGGGCAGAACATTTTAATTCACTACAACAGTTTTGAACATGCTACATCAATGGTTCCCTAGCTTTTTTTTTAGAGGAATTCATAAAAAGTGCTGAGGGTCTCCTTGAACCACTTGTATGCTGAGCATTTTAAGGTGCCATATGATGATTTTACTGCCTACTGTTTAACTACTTGGCTGCTAGTGTATATTGCAATACAGTACAGTTCAAGTTTAGCTGGGAGTGAAGGGGTTAACAATTGAAATATGAAATGCAATGTTCATGTGTGGCATCTTCAATTATAATCAATTGCATGTACATTTTTTGTTCCTTTTTGCCTGAAGATAGAAATAAAAAGTCAATACAAAGATTAACAAAAGACATATAGTACAAAATAAACTTCTGGACTGCAATAAGATCCAATGAATAGGGGAAACAAAAAAATAGCAAAATTAAACTTAAACATTAATTACCAGATTTGGCCACTAGAGAGATGAATGGAGCAGTATATCTTTCCCATGAAAGTTTTGATGCATAATTTATATATATATATATATATATATATATATATATATATATATATATATATATATATACACATATATATATATATATACTGTATACCCTCAAGTATAAGCCGAGTTTTTCAGCCCTTTTTTTAAGGCTGAAAAGGGCCCCCCCGGCTTATACTCGAGTTACCCTGTGTCTCTCCAGCCCGTGTCTCTCTTTCCCCCTCATGTCTCTCCACCCTGTGTCTCTCTTTTCCCCCCGTGTCTCTCCACTCCTGTGTTTCTCTTCCCCCCCGTGTCTCTCCACCCCTGTGTCTCTCCACCCCCCGTGGAGAGGATGAGGAGGGGGGGTTGAGGAGAGAGGATGAGGAGAGAGGATGAGGAAGGAGGATGAATAGGGGGGTTGAGGAGGGGGGTTGAGGAGGGTGATAAGGGAGGGGGAGGGAAAGTGACACAGGGATGGGAGAGGGGAAGATACAGAGGGAAGGGAGGGGGGAAGAGACACAGGGGAGGGAGAGGAGGGGAGAGACACAGGGGGGAGAGGGGGAAGACACAGGGGAGAGAGAGGGGGGACACAAGAAAGGGGCACATTATATTAGGGGCCACGGATATAGAGAATTTAAGCAAACAGATTAAACATTTTCTTTGATGGGCACTGCAGCAATGGGGCACCCCCAGAGCAGGGCCCCAGTGCTCTGCACTGGGTACACCTGCAGTAGATCTGCCCTTGTTTCCTGTCTTGGGAGTAGAGTTGAATTATCCCCCGCAGACTTGTTTGGGCTCCTACGCCCATGGATCCAATCAATCAATAAAGGAAACCAAACTATTCACTGGAATGTTTGATCATGAGGCTAAAGCCTAAATATTTTGGCCATTTCATGAGAAAACCGGATTCACTCGAGAATATTGAAGGCACGCAAAGAAGGGGATGGCCGGGATGGAGGTCATTAAAGCAATGAACATGAGCTTGATGGAGCAAAGAGGGGCAGTGAATGACAGATGTGCCTGGCGTGCTGCCTTCAATAGTGTCATAGAGAGTCAGACACCACTGAATGACCAAACAACAACAAAATTAAATAAATACAGCGTGAAATCTGAGGGAGGAATCTAGAGCAACAAAATAAATATTTTCTTTTTTTCTTTAAGGACAGTCAACTCACTATAAGAAGTCATTGGGATGGCAGATCCATTTGAGATCATGGACACCTTTTAGCAAACACATATATACATATAGTGTCATACCAACTGTGAAGATCTGTTTCCTGACCAGGGGACTTTTGGACCCGGTAGCCATTTTGTCCAAGGACATGTAATACCAATTATTGCCCACAAGATGTTACTGCAGGACATTGGGGTAATCACAGGCCCTTTGTTCTGTTTGCCGCTCTGATTCTCTGTTGGTGAGGCCCAGTGAGCCACCCCCCAAAGCCAAGCTCCCATATCCACCCCCCCATGTTGGCTCTAATCACCCAAGTCTACTCATACACCCCCAACAGCTGTTCCCTTACTGGATGATCCTGATCGGAAAGGGGATTTTCAATAGGTCCTCCCACCGACATGAAACATTTGATATAGAGATTGCTGTAAGAAATAAAGGTTGGTATTACTTGGAATGCATAGGGAATGGTGTGTTTCATTTAACGGGGAGACTTTTATTATTTTCCTCAGCTAAAGCACATGTACATGTCCCTGAACCATTAGCCGGATACTGAGTAGCCTATGTAGTGGGGATCTTCACCCCAGCTAATTTAAATTAATGTCATTATGAAATGTACATATACGGGTTATGTGAAAGGTTGCTAACACATCAAACAAACTAGTTTTGGCTTGGAATTGGCATCACCTCCTTCCTGTGGTGCCCTTGTTTAGACAAAATTAACATTTAACCCACTAATTTTTCCCATGCCAGAAAAATATTTTGCAAACCAAAATTCCTTACCATTTGCGTGATGATTGCTTAAGTCATTTTGGAGACAATATAAAGTAGAGTTTCTTTGATCATGTCAAAAACAATTGGGTTTTATGATCCTCCTTTGAGCCCAAGTTAGACATTACATTGGTGATAGATATTTATTTGCTGATCTTAATTTGGCAAAGTGTGATTGACAATTTCTATTTTAACCTCAATAATTATATAATCATCATGTTCAATTATGACTTTTATGTGTAATGTTGCCAATACTATGGCATAGTATGGCATGTAAGTAATTCTGCATAGATCTCTATTTAAATAGAATATAACCTTATGCTTCTGCCTCTTGAAAAGCTGTGTACAAAGCATTTTTCAATACTGGAGAATAAGATGTCACATTTCCAAATGTCATGTAATTAATTCTTTAATACTTTAAGTGCTAAGTGCTGACAACACACTATATTGTATTGACTTCTGGACCACAGATTGACAGATTCTTTGGCTGCAGCTGTATATGTAGAAATGACGTATAGATCAATAATAACTTCTCACTGCAGAACTTAATATTTAATTGAAATAAAAAAGTAATAAATCTTGGCGCTGAACATGAACTAGATTATACTGTGTATTCTTATTTATATTTCATTCTACCAGTGATTTTCCCATTTTCCTACACTAAAATATTTTTACCAATACTGCTAGACATTGCAAAAAAAATTAACATTTTTCTGGTGCTTATAAAAATAAATTTAACACAATTAAATATGAAATAACTTGACGCTAATGGGTGAGTGACTAAAAATACACTGATAAAAAAAAACAGAGGTTCCAAAGCATTTCCCAGTGTAACAAATGAGACTCACAGTATTTCTGTTACTGATGATTTTGGGAGTTTGCTTTTTCTCATTAGCAGTTCAGATATCCCATATATATATATATATATATATATATATATATATATATATATATATATATATATATTTTAAACAAAAGCATAGAGCAGACAGTAATTCAGCGATTTATAACCAGTAGGATTAGATTATATAATTATAGCATATTTGTTGATATTAAAATATTAGGTAAACAAATGGGTTTACACATTCAGTATTTTGTGTTATTATTATTATTATTATTATTATTATTATTGTTATTATTATTTTCATTTATTTGTAAATCGCCAACATATTCTGTAGCACTGTACAGGGGTTAAGTACAAATCAAAATAGATTTAACAAATTGCAGAAGAATGGAGGGCCCGGTTTTTGAGCTTAACATCTAACGTAAATAGAGCTGTTCATAAAGCACTGTCAATATTGAAAAGTTGCAAACTTACAGTCAAAAAGGGTTTGGGTGTGGTACATGGGTGAAAGATGTGTTGTGCATATTAAGGCTGGAGTTGATAAGCATTTTTAGTTAGGTTTTGAAGGATTTGAGGAAGGAGGAGATAGCCTAGTAGAGCGAGGCAAAGAATTCCAGAGATTAGGAGTAGAATGTGAAAAGTCCTGAAGACGGGAGTGAGAGGAAGTGATAAGAGAGGTGACTGAGAGAGAGAAGCTGCAGATGCTGGGTGTTGAGTATGGCAGATGTGTTCAATATGGATTGGAGTGGAGACAGACAGGTGATGAGGAGGCCAGCAAGGAGAGAGTTGCAGTAGTCGATGCAGGATATGATGAGAGAGTGAACTAGAATTTCAGCTGTGACTTGTGTAAGATAGTAACATGTTTGGAGATGTTTTTAGGTGAATATGAAAAGTTTTTGTGATTGATTGCGTATGAGGAGTGAAAGAGAGAGCAGAGTCCAGTAGAACCACAAGACAACGGGCCTGGGAGGTGGGAGTAATGTCTGCTTTGTGAACAGTGAGAACTATTTGAGGAGCAGAAGCTGTGGTAGAGGGTGGAAAGATTGGGCGCTCAGTCTTTGACATCTTGAAATTCAGTTGACAGGTGGACATGCAGGATGATATGCTAGAGAGGTAGTTGGCAACTAGAGCTAGAAGAGAGGGCGATGTTCTGGTGCTGAGAGGTAGAATCGAGTGTCATCTGTATATAGATGATACTGAAATCCAAAAGATTGTATAAGGTTGACATGGGAGGACGTATAGAAAAAAGGAGGGGACCTAGGAGTGAACCTTGGGTACGCCAACAGTCAGCAGGGAAGGCGAGGAAGAGGAGCCAGAGAAGGAAACACAAAATGTTCGATTTTCTAGATAAGATGTAAACCATGAGAGTGCAGTGTCACTAGAGATGTCGTGGACACTTCGCCCGCCGACTAGTCGTGGCGATTTTGGCTCTTTCGCGCTCGCATCGGACGGCAGACACATGTGCTTTTCGGTCCGCTCCCTATTCTTTATCATTGAGGAAACTTTGACCCTGCACCTCACAGGCAGCAGACACATTCCAGCCAATCAGCAGCATTCCCTTCCAGAGACTTCCATCTGAAGGACAGCATACATTTTAGAATCATTCTGAAGCTGAATTCGTTGTGAGAGGACAGATAGTGTAGCTGCTGGAGATTTAATAGGGAAATAGATAGCCAGGCTGTGTATTTAGCTTCCACTACAGACCTGAAGGACTCATCTGATATCTGCTGCAAGGACAGCAAACCAAAAAGCCCTTTTTAGGGCTAGAAAATCATTTATTTTATTTTATATTTTTTTTCTGTGTAATCTAATTGCATATGCCTGCCTGCCAGTGTGTGTGTGTGTGACAGGCTAACACCTAACAGCTTATATTGTGCTTATTTTCACTACTCACACCTGGTGGTGTACCATACATTGAAAACAACCATTTTTTTCCTGTAATCTAATTTCAGTTGCCTGCCTGTGTCAGGCTCACAGCTTATATTGTGCTCAGTGAAAAAAAACAACACTTTTTTGACTGTAATAGATTGAATAACAATTGCCTGCCTACAGGAGTGTGTGTGAAGCCTATTGCATCTACTCTGCCAACTTTTGCCAGTGCACAGTGATACGTCATATCTGGTGCAACCGTAGTGTTCAGTGACATAAAACAACACTTTTTTGACTGTAATCGATTGAATATCAGTTGCCTGCCTACAGGCATGTGTGTGAGGCCTACAGCGCCTACTCTGCCAACTTTTTCCAGTGCACAGTGACACTCATATCTGGTGCAACCTAGTGTACAGGGAAATAAAAGAACCCTTTTTTTTCTGTAATCGATTGAATATCAGTTGCCTGCCTACAGGCGTGTGTGTGATGCCTACAGCGCCTACTCTGCCAACTTTTGCCAGTGCACAGTGACACTCATATCTGGTGCAACCTAGTGTACAGTGAAAAAAAAGAACCCTTTTTTTACTGTAAACAATTGAATATCAGTTGCCTGCCTACAGGCGTGTGTGTGAGGCCTACAGCGCCTACTCTGCCAACTTTTGCCAGTGCACAGTGACACTCATATCTGGTGCAACCTAGTGTACAGTGAAATAAAAGAACCCTTTTTTTACTGTAATCGATTGAATATCAGTTGCCTGCCTACAGGCGTGTGTGTGAGGCCTACAGCGCCTACTCTGCCAACTTTTGCCAGTGCACAGTGACACTCATATCTGGTGTCACAGTAGCTTGCATGCATAGTACCACTAAACGAAAAAAAAATGACAGGCAGAGGCAGGCCACCCCGCAGGAGCCGTCGTGGTCTTGGTGCTGTGATTTCCTTTGGCCCTAGAGTTTTCAGAGGCAACATACCCTGAACTTGAAAAGTTCTGAGGACATGGTTGACTAACTAATAGTGATGTCGCGAATATCAAATTTTCGGTTCGTGAACTTCAATCAAATGTTCGCGAACGGGCGAACCCGGCGAATCGCCATAGACTTCAATGACATGGCAAATTTAAAAACCCACAGGGACTCTTTCTGGCCACAATAGTTATGGGAAAGTTGTTTCAAGGGGACCAAAACCTGGACTGTGGCATGCCGGAGGGGGATCCATGGCAAAACTCCCACGGAAAATTACATAGTTGATGCAGAGTCTGGCTTTAAGCCATAAATGGCATAAATGACCTAACATTCCTAAATTGTTTGGAATAACATGCTTTAAAACATCAGGTATGATGTTGTATCGATCAGGTAGTGTAAGGGTTACACCCGCTTCACAGTAACAGACCAATCTCCCCGTTTAATGCACCGCAAACAATCGCAAACAGTCCCTTTGCACAACCGCAAACTCCACATTTGCACAAGGTTGGATACCAAGCTAGCCATGTCCTGTTCCTTGTCCTCACTGATTTCATTTAAGGTCTCTTCCTCCACCCAGCCACCAAGGTTCCCCGAAAGGTGACAACAAGCCCCCTGGGACGCCTGCTGTGTTTGGTCTTCCACCTCCACAAAGCCACCTTCCTCCTCTGACTCCACTTCTTCAGACTCCCAGAGTCTGGGGGCTTCCACTGCCCAGCATGGAAGATTTTACACAGGTCAGAGTTTGGGGGCTTCTACTGCCCAGCATGGAAAATTATACACAGGTCAGAGTCTGGGGGCTTCCACTGCACATCATAGAAGATTATACACGTTGCCTCTGTCTGCGTTATTATAAGGTGTGTACTGTTAAGTAGTACTATTCCTATCGGTTTAATCCCTGTTACGTCCACTATCAGGGGACGTGTAAATGGCATGGATTTTTGGAAGCGGGAGATGGAAAAAGATGCTTGGTCGGTCCTCCCACTTCAAATTTGGGGCACTGCGCGTGCAATCTAAGGTGCTACCAGATATGAGTGTCACTGTGCACTGGCAAAAGTTGGCAGAGTAGATGCAATAGGCTTCACACACACGCCTGTAGACAGGCAATTGCTATTCAATCTATTATAGTCAAAAAAGTGTTGTTTTATGTCACTGAACACTACGGTTGCACGAGATATGACGTATCACTGTGCACTGGCACAAGTTGGTAGAGTAGATGCAATAGGCTTCACACACACTCCTGTAGGCAGGCAATTGCTATTCAATCTATTACAGTTAAAAAAGTGTTGTTTTATGTCACTGAGCATAATATAAGCTGTGAGCCTGACACAGGCAGGCAACTGAAATTAGACTACAGGAAAAAAATGGTTGTTTTCAATGAATGTTGACCACCACCAGGTATGAGTAGTGAAAATAAGCACAATATAAGCTGTTAGGTGTTAGCCTGTCACACACACACGCTGGCAGGCAGGCATAGATTACACACAAAAAAATATATAAAATAAAATAAATGATGTTCAAAGTTTCCTCAATGATAAAGAATGGGGGGCAAACGGAAAAGCGCATGTGTTCGCCGTTCGCGGCGGACGCGAACATGCGAAAATCGTCGTGAAAAATTCTCCGGCGAACTGTTCGGGACATCACTATTGGCTAACACAGGATACCCAATCTTCTACAGCTTCGTCTCGGAACCTAGACGCACCATCCTCCTCCAGGATAGCTTCAGGCACCTCTCCAGTTACCACCCACCCGCCTGCCGCCACCACCAACACTAGCACCACAGCTGCTTCAATTGATCCGTCAGCAGAGTTATTTACACATCCGTTGGAAGAAATGAGTGATGCGCAAACATTAGTGCCAGAGAATGTAGATAACAGGGATATGTCCCAGTCAGGCAGCATTACACACATGGACGTACGGTCTGATGATGATGATGTTGTACCCGGTGCTGCTTCATTTGTTGCATTGTCAGATACAAGTGAAGCGGTTGATGATGACGATGCGTCCGTGGATGTCACGTGGGTGCCCGCTATAAGAGAAGAAGAACAGGAGGAAAGTTCAGATGGGGAGACAGAGAGGAGGAGGAGACGAGTTGGAAGCAGCGGGAGGTCGTCGCAAGTAGCTAGTGGCACAGTCAGACAGCATGCATCGGCACCCGGGGTCAGCCAGACAGCACGCCAGTCAACGCATGCTGTTGCCACCACCAGAATGCCGTCATTGCAGACCTCAGCAGTGTGGCAATTTTTTGGTGTGTCTGCCTGTGACAACAGTGATGCCATTTGCAACCTGTGCGAAGAGAATTTGAGTCGTGGGAAGTCCAACACCCACCTAGGTACAACTTCTTTGCGAAGGCACATGATGTCACATCACAAAAGCCTATGGGATCAACACATGAGTACAAGCAGCACACAAATTCAAAGCCGCCATCCTCCTCCTGGTCCAGCATCTTCAGCCACGTCAAACACTGCTGCCCCGCTTGCCCCCTCTCAACCATCCGCCACTCTGTGTCTCGCCCTGAGCAGTCCCTGCTCATCTGCCCACAGTCAGGTGTCTGTCAAGGACATGCTTGAGCATAAGAAGCCAATGTCACAAAGTCACCCCCTTGCCCGGCAACTGACAGCTGGCTTGTCTGAGCTCTTAGCCCGCCAGCTTTTACCATACAAGCTGATGGAGTCTGAGGCGTTCAAAAAATTTGTAGCTATTGGGACACCGCAGTGGAAGGTACCCGGCCGAAATTTCTTTGCACAAAAGGCAATCCCCAACCTGTACTCGATTGTGCAAAAGGAAGTAATGGCATCTCTGGCACACAGTGTTGGGGCAAGGGTCCATCTGACCATGGATACCTGGTCTTCAAAGCATGGTCAGGGCAGGTATATCACCTACACTGCGCATTGGGTAAACCTGGTGACGGCTGCCAAGCATGGAATACCTGGCTCTGCAGAGGAGTTGGTGACACCACCACGACTTGCAGGCAGGCCTGCTGCCACCTCCTCTACTCGTCCTACTCCATCCTCTTCCTCCTCGGCTGAGTCTTCTTCTGCTGCTGCTATGTCTTGCTCCACATCAACGGCACACCCCCAGCTCCACAGGTACTATTCCACATCCCGGATATGGCAGTGTCACGCCGTCTTGGGGTTGACTTCCCTGAAAGCAAAGAGTCACACCGGACCAGCACTCCTGTCTGCCCTGAACGCACAGGTGGATGAGTGGCTGACTCCGCACCAAATGGAGATCGGCAAAGTGGTTTGTGACAACGGAAGAAATTTGTTGGCGGCATTGAATTTGGGCAAGTTGACACATGTGCCGTGCATGGCACATGTGTGTAATCTGATTGTACAACGCTTTGTGCATAAGCACCCAGGCTTACAGGACGTCCTGAAGCAGGCCAGGAAGGTGTGTGGCCATTTCAGGCTTTCCTACACGGCCATTGCGCACTTTACAGATATCCAGCAGCGAAACAACATGCTAGTGAGGCGCTTGATTATAGACAGCCCGACACGTTGGAATTCAACACTCCTAATGTTCGACCGCCTGCTCCAACAAGAAAAGACCATTAACTAGTATTTGTATGACCGGGGTGCTAGGACAGCCTCTCCGGAGCTGTGGATTTTTTTGCCACGTTACTAGACGCTCATGCGCAATGCCTGTATGCTTATGCGTCCTTTTGAGGAGGTGACAAACCTGGTCAGTCGCACCCAGGGCACCATCAGCGACATCATACCATTTGTTTTCTTCCTTGAGTGTGCCCTGCGAAGAGTGCTGGATCAGGCCATAGATGAGCGTGAAGAGGAAGAGTTGTGGTAACCATCACCACCAGAAACAGCCTTATCAGCATCGCTTGCTGGACCTGCGGCAACGCTGGAAGAGGATTGTGAGGAAGAGGAGTCAGAGGAGGAATGTGGCTTTGAATAGGAGGAGGAAGACCAACAACAACAGGCATCCCAGGGTGCTCATTGTCACCTATCTGGTACCCATGGTGTTGGACGTGGCTGGGGGGAAGAACATACCTTCAGTGAGATCACTGAGCACAAGGAATGGGACATGACTAGCTCGGCATCCAACCATGTGCAAATGGGGTCTTTCATGCTGTCGTGCCTGTTGAGGGACCCTCGTATAAAAAGGATGAAGGAGAATGACCTGTACTGGGTGTCCACGCTACTAGACCCCCGGTATAAGGAGAAAGTGCCTGAAATGTTACCGAATTACCACAAGTCGGAAAGGATACAACACTTCCAAAATAAATTAAAAAGTATGCTTTACACAGCGTTTAAGAGTGATGTCACAGCACAACGGCAATCTAACAGCGGAAGAGGTGAACATAATCCTCCTCCTCCCACGACCACGCCGGCAAGGAGAGGACGCTTTACAGACGTGTTGTTGATGGAGGACATGCAGAGCTTTTTAAGTCCTATGCACCGCCACAGCCCTTCGGGGTCCACCCTCAGAGAACGACTCAAACGTCAGGTAACAGACTACCTCGCCTTAACTAAAGATATTGACACTATGAGGAGCGATGAACCCCTTGACTACTGGGTGTCCACGCTTGCCCTGTAGCCTGAGCTATCCCAATTTGCCATAGAACTTCTGTCCTGCCCCGCTTCAAGTGTCCTGTCAGAAAGGACCTTCAGTGCAGCAGGAGGTTTTGTCACAGAGAAGAGAAGTCGCCTAGGTCAAAAAAGTCTAGATTACCTCACCTTTATTAAGATGAATGAGGGATGGATCCCGAAGGGACTGACAGTTGGCGATACATTAGATTAAAAAAGGCCTGATAGATGAGCTGCCTTGAGCTAATAATGGTCCACACGCTGCTATATTTTATCCATGAATGCCGGATGACTTGCGTGACTTATCCGCCACCAACTAAGGTTCAAGATGCAATGTTTTAGGGCACTTTCTGCCTGGCAAACTAACAAAAAAATTTCTGGTCGCTGCAACAATACTTAATTTTTGCATTTAAATTCTTTTATTCTCAGAAGGCGTACAGCATGTAATGAAAAATAAAGCATTGTTGAACAGTCTTGCATAACAGTTGTGCAAAAATACATATTTACAATAAAGACATTTTGTGAAAGTTAGCTGGCTAGTCCTTCTTATTTTTACTTTTTAGGTTAATAGTTTTTTCTAATTTTTTACTGTGATTGCAATTTTAGAGATACCTAAAACATGGTAAAACAGACAATAGTAAAGAGGATATCTGCAGGAAACACCAAAGTCCTATTAGCTATCATCCCTCCAGCATGATTAGCTTATTATTTACAATATCTAACCTGGGCAATCACCCTTGGGTTACCCTAGGGCAGGCTTCCGGAAGCGACCTCTCCTTTCCTGGGATGATTTTGCCGCCGGTTGCTTCTGAAGGGTCTCCAGGGCTCCCCCACTCCGGTCATTCCCCAGTGTCGCTTCAACCAGTAACAAATGTTTTATATTTTTAAAGCGACCCAATGATCCCCCTTGATAGAGGTTTATCTTTACAAATTTTGGAGAACCAATTTAAGACCGGTGTCCCCTGTTTCTGGGTCAGGGAGTGTGTGAAATGCCTCAGCCTACAGTAATTGTAATGTTCTGACAGTGGTAGTTCATGCTTGTCCCTCAGTTCCTCATAGGTGAGCATCTGGCCCTTTACTAACCAGTCTCCCAGTCTATCTAGTTTCCTTGACCTCCACCAGTGTTGTGACGTTGTGCTCATGTGTTTCGGGGCCTGAGGCTGGTCAAGAATTGGCGTCATTTGGGTGGATCCAGGGAACAAACCCATGTGTTTCTTGGCCCATTTCCAGTATGATAGTGAGTGTCTGATTAGGGGGTTTGGTGAGTTTTTAAGGCTCTGAGGCAATTCTGATAGCCAAGCCACCTTGTCCCAGGTTATGGGCCTTAAAGTGTGGTTCTCTAAATACACCCAGGCCGGTTGATGCCCTATAGAATGTGCTATTGGGAGGAAAGATAACTGAGCTGCCTTGTGGTAATATTTTAAGTTTGGACACAATAGTCTCCCCTCTGACTTATGAAGGTACATCATTTTCTTTGTGATGCGTGAGGGAGATTGGTTCCAGATAAACTGAAATATTTTCCTTTGAATATTTTCTAATTCTTTTTATTTATTCGGGATCGGGAGTGTTCGAAATATGTAGAGCAACCTAGGAAGGACATTCATTTTTATCGTATTTATTCTCCCTAGCCATGATAACCTATACTTTGTCCATTTACTCAGGTCATTAATTATTGTTTTATAAAGTTTGGAGTGGTTGGCTTTGTACAAGTCCTCTAGCTTAGGGGTTAGTCGGATTCCCAGATAGTTTATGTGGTTCTTATCCCACTTAATATTAAACTTCTCTTGGAGACCCTGCTTCTCTACTGCTGTTAAGTCAATCGCTCGTGCTTCTGTCTTCTCTATGTTCAGTTAAAGGCCAGAAAACTGACCAATTTCCTCCATAGTTCGAATCAACTCTGGGACCGATTGGGTAGGGTTTGAGAGCATACATAGCAGGTCGTCTGCAAATAGACAAGTTTTGAAATGGTGATGGCCTATTTTTATGCCCCTAATTGTCTGAGCCAGGGGTTCTATTGCTATTGCGAATAGAAGGGGAGAAAGGGGGCACCCCTGTCTTAATTCTCTTTCTATTTTAATTAAGGATCTCTCATCTCCCAGAATTTGTAACCTTGCCCTGGATGATTTGTATAATGAGTGTATGAGATTTATGAAATGGCCTTTAATACCACATTTTTCAAGCGTGGCGTATAGGTAAGTCCACTCCAGGGAATCAAACGCCTTTTCAATGTCAAAGGCCATAAGACAGGCTTGAATTTTAGAGACTTTGGTGTGGTACAGTAGGTTCATGACTTTTCTAATGTTGTCTCCCGCTTGCCTGTGGGAGATAAAGCCTACATGGTCATTTTGTATTAACTTAGGCAAGAAGGATGACATTATATCCGCTATTATTTTTGACAGGATCTTTCTATCACAGTTTAGTAATGATATTGCCCTGTGGTTTTTTGGTTTTAGGGCATCTCGACCATCCTTAGGGAATAGAGCGATATCTGCCCTGTTCAGCTCTGCTGGTGTTTGCTTGCCTTCTAGAACTCTGTTAGAGTGACCAAGTGCGGGCCTAATATGTCTATAATTTTTTTATAATATAAATTGGTGTACCCGTCTGGGCCTGGTGACTTGCCAGGTTTGAGGTTCTGGACTGCTTTTCTCACTTCCTCTAGGGTCACTTTACTTTGGCATTTAAAGTCTCTAAGTCATTTTCTTCTATTAAGGGGAGATCACAGGAATTAAGAAATCCCCTTATTTTGTGTAGATCTATGTGTTTTGTTGCTGTATAAAGGGTATTGTAAAATTTTGTAAAAATCTTCTGGATCTTATTTGGGTTCGTTGTTTTTTCTCCCTTCGAGGTCTTAATTTGAAGTAACCTATTTTGTGTTGTTTTGGTTTGTAGTTTCCTGGCTAGTAACGGGCCAGGTTTATTGGCTTTATTGAATCCGATAGGAATAAATAGTACAACTGAACACACCACTCCTGTATGGTGGAACCTTAGATTGCACGTGCAGTGCCCCAAATTCGAAGTAGGAGGTCCGACCAAGCATCTTTTTCCATCTCCCGCTTCCAAAAATCAATGCCATATACACGTCCCCTAATAGTGGACGTAACAGGGATTAAACCGATAGGAATAGTACTACTTAACAGTACACACCTTATAATAATGCAGACAGAGGCAACGCAGAGAGAGGAGTCTGAAGAAGAGGAGTCAGAGGAGGAAGGTGGCTTTGAGGAGGTGGAAGACCAAACACAGCAGGCGTCCCAGGGGGCTTGTTGTCACCTTTCGGGGACCCTTGGTGGCTGGGTGGAGGAAGAGACCTTCAATGACATCAGTGAGGACAAGGAACGGGACATGGCTAGCTTGGTATCCAACCTTGTGCAAATGTGGAGTTTGCGGTTGTGCAAAGGGACTGTTTGCAGTTGTTTGCGGTGCATTAAACGGGGAGATTGGTCTGTTACTGTGAAGCGGGTGTAACCCATACACTACCTGATCGATACAACATCATACCTGATGTTTTTAACCATGTTATTCCAAACAATTTAGGAACGTTAGGTGATTTATGCCCTTTATGGCTTAAAACCAGACTCTGCATCAACTATGTAATTTTCTGTGGGAGTTTTGCCATGGTTCCCCCTCCGGCATGCCACAGTCCAGGTGTTAGTCCCCTTGAAACAACTTTCCCATCACTATTGTGGCCAGAAAAAGTCCCTGTGGGTTTTGAAATTTGCCTGCCCATTGAAGTCTATGGCGGTTCAACCGGTTCGGCCGTTCTCGAACATTTGATGAAATTCGCGTCCGCGGTTCACAAACTGAAAATGTTATGTTCGCGACATCACTAAGTGTCACGTATGCCAAAAGAGCTGAGAGTTTGGATGGGAAGAGAGTGGTCATTTGTGACAAAATAAGCATAGAGATCCAGTATAATTAGAATGGAGAAATAACGCCTTGACTTAGCAGTGAGCAAGTCATTAGAGACTTTATTTAGAGATTTTCTGTGGAGTGTTGGGGCCAGAAACCAGATTGGAATGGGTTTCTGGAGAATATATAAGCATTTCATGATTGCTGTAGGTCTGGGGCCTTGTTCCATTAAGTAGCATTTTTAATTGTATATGTGTATCATGAAAATGTCAGTCAGGAGGTCCCTATTGTCTAGAATAAATAGACATCTAGCATTTTATGAGCCTCCCTAGATATGGTGCAGTCAAGAGTCCTTCAGTAGACAGACAGTACTGTCTGAGCTTTTCGTAATATGAAGGTTTGTGAGCAAGTGGGTAAGTCTGAATTCACCCTACATGGTTGTTGTGATAATATGAAGTTAGGAAGCTAGGAAGTTAGGAAGCTAGACCCAATGGTGTTACAGACTGCATAGCTCTAAGCCATCAGCATATTTCACCCTGTGGTCAGCACCTCTCCTTTGACAGATTTAACTGCTTCTTCTCTAGGACACAGGACTTTTTTCAGTTAACACAACCCAAAGTAAATCTGATAAAGATTTTCTCTTTTGTGTTCATAGATTACATTTCAGGTCATATAACACTAGATCATATCTTCTATCATTTAGCTATAAAGTAGTGGCACAATATTGAGAGCATGGTGTAGACCAGGGGTCACCAAACTCGATCCTGGAGGACCGCACCCAGGCCTGGATTTAAGGATTTCCTTTCTGTGCACAGGTGAGTCAATCAGGATGACTGAAGAAGCAATAGTCAAACCTGTTTGCAGCAAGGATATCCACAAATCCAGGCCTGGGTGCGGCCCTCCAGGACCGAGTTTGGTGATCCCTGGTGTAGACTCTGAGTTTTTAATATTTATATGAACTCTGATGGATAATATTATAAGATAATATTATGATCCCATATTAAGTAAGTCTAATATTTAAATAAATTCTGTTAGCATTTTATCTGATCAAGTTCCTTTTACACTCTGTAACTCAAGCTAAAGGAACCCTGAAGTAGCAAATTTGCTAAATGAGTGGATTTTAAATATTCCAATAGTTTTATTTATATGAAAATCATGCCACAAAGGCTATAATATATACAACTGGCATTTGGAATGTAATTTCTTATTAGCTCTATTCAGTGCCAAGATGTGTCTTGGCACTGCTTCAGTCAAGTTATGGAGCTCTACCAAACAAGCTGCACTCTCAAGTGACCAAATTTGAAACAACTAAAAAATAAATATTTGTTTCCATAACTTGTTTGTGTAGCAATTAAATTAATATTTATTTAACTTTTAAAGTACTCATACTTTACACAACTAGAGCATGTAAAGTTTAGACTTACTCTTTTAAATACATAATAATTAATATGTGGCCCTTTAAGTGTCTTACAAACCAAAGGCAAATCATTTTAATTTTATATGAGAGTTGAGTTGTTGTTACGGGGGTGGGAGCTACTTACATTTTACTTTCTTGTTATGCACTGATAAGATCAGTAATAATCATCAATATAATCAAGTTACAATTAGACAGTGCCAAAACAACTATATAATAAAGTGGTGTGTTCTTTAGAAATCACTGCCCATCTTCTCACATCAAATTAGCTACAATTACAACATTCACGTTATTCTCAAATGAGTACTCATATTACTACAACACACATAAATATGATCCTACATTCAGTCTTCAGTGGAGCCACTTATACTAACTTCAAACAAGAACGATCTAGAGAGGTGGATGAGACACTTTTCTCAGCTAGAATGGAGGAGAGTCTTCTGAGTTTGCATTACATCTACATTTTTTATAAACAAGAAAATTAAACAAAGATTAACAAAGACAAAGATTAGCAGCTTTGTTCCACAGTAATAAGCTACTCAAACAAGTTGTGGAGTCAAAGGCCTTTCAAGGCTTTCCATAAAATTGTATTCACAGACCATTACTCATTAACATAGTTATTTATGTATTAATTAATGTATTTATTTTTGCAGATAATGAGATCACAGCTTTTGGTCATGATCCCAGTCAATTAATGTACACGTGCAGTAATATTCTTTATTATGCCATTGATTGGACAAATTGATTGCTTCAGGTACACAAGCCTACTGATGGCTAAGCCCTCAATGACTGGGCACTATGGTATTTAAAGGAAAAAACTTTGTAGCTCCTAGAACAGCTATGGAAATGTAAGCTCTATAAAATGAGTTATAAGTTATGTATAATGTAATTTCAGAATAAAACTAAAATGCATGGAAACCAAGCCCCAAACAAGTTTTCCAATACTGGTAAAGCCAGTATGTTCTGTTGAAGAAATGGAGCAATGTATCTTATGATAACTTTTGTATATTTTGAATGCTTAATAAAAATACCACCTTCTTGATTTGTATGGAAATTTCGAAGAGCTAATTATATGTAACAAATATAAGAATTAGCAGGAAAATGTATGTAGGTACATCTTGGATTTTCAGTGTACCCTGAGAAGAATCATCTGTATCCAATGTTATATTAATTAAAGATGTTAAAAATTCTTCTTTATTATACTTAGTAAAAACAGGTTCTCATCACACCATACTGGTCTATTACTTCATATATAGGCCACTGTAGTGAACATTACGGGTACTCCTGTCATCTCAAGTGCTGCCCTTATTAGAATACATGAATACGGGTTACACAGCCGGTGCACATCTATCTAAATAAACCTTAATAGACAAAGCAGTGTCAAACAGTTGGACAAGAATATACTATTTGCAGATCACAGAGGGACAGCACATACAGGATACCCAGTATTCAAACGCTCAAGACCAGACCACACGTACGTTTTGTCAGCATTGTGCCCCCTGATGACATCAGCACAACACTGACGAATGTAGGGTTTGCGTCGAAGGCATGTGTGGTCTGGTTCTGATCATTTGGCTATCAGGTATCCTCTATGTGCTGTCTCTTTGTGATCTGCAAATGGTATGGTTTTGTCCAACTGTTTGACACTGCTTAGGCTATTAAGGTTTATTTAGATAGATGTGCACAGACTGTGTAACCTGTATTCATGTATTGTAATGAGGGCAGCACTTGAGATGACAGGAGTACCCGTAATGTTCACTACAGGTGCCTATATATGAAGTACCAGACCAGTATGGTGGGATGAGAACCTTTTTTTACTAAGTAAAATAAAGAAGATTTTTGATGGTGTTAAGCACCTGGGGCCTCATTCTATTATCGGCCGTAGGAGATGCGGGACCGCAAGGACCGGCTGCAGGCTATTTGCCTATTCTATTCCCTTCCGGCCGGGGACTACGGCAGGCTGGCGGCCGGCGCCTTGTTATCCCTTGCAGCCGCACGTGCCGGAGGAAAGCCTTTGATCTTAAACGGCCACAAGAGTTTCGGCCGCAAGAAAATCCCGGTTGCTATTCAATTGCTCCGGGAACCCTCTCTGCAAGGCTAAAACCGAGCCGCAGCTTACTTGCAGCAAAAAGGTCCCGCAGGCACACAATTAAGCACATAATAAAGCCATAATAAAGCCATCCTGCACTCTGATGAGACGATAAAGTGATTGTAGGTGTTAGCATTCATAGCACAACATTCCCCTACACTCAAATCCGTAAATAATTTTTATTTTAATTCATGTCAAATATCCGTGGACAAAGTCCCGAGGGCTTCCTCAGACCTGGCCACGCTGCGGCCGGAAAATAAACAGTTAATGAAATATCGGATTTGGGCTGATGTGCAAGCTTGAGAGGGGGTTGCTATTAATCCTCATGTCCCCCATTATGATCCCTAGCATTTACAGAGCTTTACAGTGCCGTCTTGAATTTATATTTGCTTTTAAAGTTTTCAGACCTTGCGACCGGTTGCAAGATATGCGGCCGGCGGTAAGGGGGATATCCTTGCGGCGCCGTCCATTTGAATTGCAAGGTAACGGGAGCCCCGCAAGGAATCGCAGCTTTGCGGCCGTTTTACGGCCGATCATAGAATGAGGCCCCTGGTGTCTAGGTCTCCTATTATAAATAATGTTATGTTAATTCCTCATTTTTAATTTACACACACCGGGGTGGTTTGTTAGATTATATCTGCTTAATGATAGGCTAGCATATGAAGTATTTAAGTTAATATTATGCCAAGATTTTGACAAGTATGTAAAATATACATTACATTATAGTCATCATCTGGCATTGTGATCCTAAATATAAAGGCAGACAGTTTCCCCTACACATAGTAATTTTGCTGCTTCACATTTCAGGTAATATCCATGTATTTAAACCTTCAACATTTCCACAACCAGAGACTAAAATTGATTTAATTGGAATTTATTGTTGAATTGCTAAATAATTTATATTTTCCAAAAATATTCACAGATACAGACACAAAAATGGAAACGTTTTGCTTGCATATATATTCACCTGCTTTGCTATGAAACCCCTAAATAAACTCTGGTGAATCTAACTGCTTTCTTAATACATACTCTCCTTTTTGCCACTTTCAAACTCTCCTCTGGCTTTTAGCATATACTGCTTTCTCTGCCCTCCCTCCCTGCCCCACTCCCACCCACCCTTGCGTTGTCTCAATTTATAGATACCCACCTGACTTACACCTGCTCACTCAGCATCACCTGCTTCAAATTATTCAACTAAATACAAAAAAAAAAAAGAAGAATATATATATATATATATATATATATATATATATATATACATATATATATAATTACACACAACCCAGCTACTCTCCCATCTCGGTCACTAACAATTTTTCTTTTACTCTCACACCTTTATCTCATCTACTCACTATACCTACACACTGTGTCGAAATGCTCTCTCACTTTTTTCTCCTCCTCATCTTCTACTGCCTCTCTCTCAGACTTTCATTTGCAGCCTATCCATATCACACCCCCAATACTATAACCATCTCACCTTCCTTGCTTTCCTCTCCTCTTCTCTGCTCCCACGAGCAATTCTCTCTCCTCCAATCACAATCTCATCCCCTCCCCAACACTCATAAGCAGAAACATCACTGTAAGTCCCACTCCCATATTCTCTCACTCTCAATCCTCCTTCTGCTAGCTGCTGGAGACATATCCCCTAACCTCGCTTTACTCCAAGGGCAGAAAACACCAGAAAAACACAGAATTTGATACCCATTACAAACCCTCCACTCTTCCTTTCTCCTGTTCTCTCTGGAACGCACAATCTATCTGCAATAAACTCACTTTCACTCACGACCTTTTCACTACCAACTCCCTCAATCTACTGGCTCTTACTGAAACCTGGCTCTCCTCTTCTGATACTGCCTCCCCTGCAGCACTCTCGCATGGGGGTTTTCACCTCAGTCACACACCTAGACCTGGGAACAAACAAGGTGGTGGTGTGGGTGTATTACTTTCTTCTCGCTGTACGTTTCACCTCATACCCCTGTCCCATCCCTCCAATTTTCATCTTTTGAAGCTCATACTATCCACCTCTTCTTTCCTATCTCTCTATGTGTTGCTGTAATCTATCACCCCCCAGGTACTCCCTCTCAATTTCTCAATCACTTTTCTGCCTGGCTTCCACACTATCTTTCCTCCAACATTCCCACACTGATACTTGGCGACTTCAACATCGCCATTGACACCCCCACCTCCTCAGCAGCCGCCAAACTACTTGCACTCACCTCTGCCCTCGGCCTCTCACAACTTACAGATTCTTCAACTCACCATACTGGACACTCTCTTGACCTTATTTTTACCAATATTACCCATACCTCCAACCTACTCATCCACCCTTTCCCTCTATCTGACCATCACCTCTTTACCTTCAACCTCACATCTTCCTCCCATCACTCTTCTTCAACCCCAGCCACAATAACCCACAGAAACCTGCTAGAACTCGACCCTACACAACTCTCCACTGTGCTCCAACCTCTTCTCAGCACTATCACCAACCTCAACTGCCCTGCCACTGCCACCTCACACTACAACTCTACTCTCTCTTCCACCCTTGACACCCTTGCCCCCATAACTACACGCAGACGCCCTCAATCTCATCCATAACCATGGCACACTACACACACACGTTACATTCAGAAGTGCTCCTGCACTGCTGAACGACTATGGAGGAAATCACGCTCCGCATCAGATTCCCTTCACTGCAAGTTTATGCTACGTTCCTACTCCTCTGCCCTCAACCTGGCCAAACAGCAGTACTTTACATCACTAATATCAACTTTGTCCTCTAACCCAAAACGTCTTTTTGCCACTTTCAATACTCTCCTCCACCCACCACCTCCCCCCATCCCTTCCTGTCTCACGGCTGAAGACTTTGCCAACCATTTTAGACATAAAATTCAATCTATCCACAATTAACTCTCCTCTGACTGTGGCTCATACACTTCACTCTTTCGACTAACTCAATAAACCAACAACACTCAATCTACCCCCCCTCCATTCCTACAGCTACTCTGAACTACTTTACCCCTGCAACAGAAGATGAAGTCTCCATCCTAATATCATCCTCTCACCTCACCACCTGTCCTTCAGATCCTATTCCATCTCAGCTCATCCCTCCCCTCTCTACTACACTAATCCCAGCTCTCACACACATCTTCAACCTTTCCCTAAACACTGGCACATTTCCATAATCTCTAAAACATGCCATAATTACACCCACTCTCAAGAAACCCTCATCCGATTCTGACGTTGCATCTAACTATCGCCCTATCTCTTTACTTCCCCTGGCTTCCAAACTGCTGGAGCGGCTCGTCTATAACCGCCTTACCAGTTTCATTTCCTCTAACTCTCTTCTGGACACTTTCCAATCCGGCTTTCGACCCCAACACTCCACTGAGACAGCCCTCATAAAAGTCACCAATGACCTGCTCACCGCCAAGTCTAAAGGCCACTTTTGTATTTTGCTTCTTCTGGATCTCTCTGCCGCCTTTGACACAGTTGACCATTCGCTTTTGCTCCACATTCTCTCCTCCTTCGGCATTCTAGACACTGCTCTCTTGTGGTTCTCATCATACCTCCAAGAATGATCATTTAGTGTCTCCTTCTCTGGCACATCTTCTTCTCCTCACCCCCTGTCTATTGGCGTATCCCAAGGATCAGTCCTAGGCCCCCTCCTCTTCTCCATCTACACATCCTCACTCGGCACCCTAATAAACTCTTTAGGGCTCCAGTACCATCTCTATGCAGATAACACCCAAATCTATCTCTCAGCACCAGATCTATCCCCCTCTCTTCTAGCACACGTCTCCGACTGCCTCTCTAGTATATCCTCTTGGATGTCTGCCCACCATCTGAAACTCAACATGTCTAAGACTGAACTCTTAATCTTATCACCCTCTACTACAGCTTTAATTCCTCACATCTCTCTCTCTGTCAACAATGCCATCATCACTCCCACCTCCCAAGCCCATTGTCTCAGCGTTCTACTGGACCCTGCACTCTCTTTCATCCCACACATACAGTCTCTAACCAAATCCTGTCTTTGCCATCTAAAAAACATATCCAAAATACACCATTACCTTACACAAGACACTACTAAGATTCTAATACACTCTCTCATCATTTCTCGTCTTGATGATTGCAACTCGCTCCTTGTTGGCCTGCCCATCACTCGCCTCTCCCCACTTCAATCCATAATAAATGCCTCCGCCAGACTCCTCTTCAGCACTCATCATTCAGTGTTGGCAGCTCCTCTTTGTCAATCACTTCACTGGCTTCCCTTAGCCACCAGAATAAGGTTTAAAATCTTGACCCTAACTTATAAAGCCCTCAACAACAGCGCACCCCCATACATCTCTGCTCTCATCTCCAAATACTCCCCCACACGCCCTCTTTGTTCTTCTAATGACCTTCTTATTTCTACCACTCTTGTCACCTCCTCTCACTCCCACCTTCAGGACTTTTCTCGCGCTGCCCCTATTCTCTGGAACTACTTGCCTTGCTTCACCAGACTATCCTCCTGCCTTAAATCCTTCAAAACATCAATAAAAATGCACCTCTTTAAAGAAGCCTATAACCTTTCCCCTAACATGCTCAGCACTACTCTCTCCCTACTGTACCACATACACACTTCAACCTTTAGATTGTAAGTCTGCGAGTTTCAATCCTGCAAGTTGCTTTAGGGAAAGCGCTATGGACACCGGATTCCAAGCTCAAAGACAGCGCCATCCACTCTTTGCAATGTGTGAATCTTTAATTTGTCATTGCCTGTAACTTAACCTTATGTATAGCGCTACGGAATATGTTGGCGCATTACAAATAAACGATAATAATAATAATAAAACATATTAATGGTTAAAATCTGGTGCAATTAAAATGTTACATGCTCTCAGAATTAATCTCTGTTTCTGTAAGGCCTCAGATTTTGTAAAAAGCATATCTAAACAAAAAGCATCATGCGAAGACCAAGCCTATGAAAACAAGTCAGGGATAAAGTTCTGGAGAAGCACCAATTAGCTTGAATTCTGAAAAAATCCCCAAACTCTGAACATTAACCCTGAGCACCATTAAATCCATTATTTAAAAAAATGGAAAGAATATGGCTCAAGTGTAGGACTCTGCCTAGAGAACGCAATCTGCCAAAACAGAGAAGCAGAAAATAAGCCAATGCTAACTCTGAAGGAGCAGGAAAGGTCTGTAGATGGGAGAAACTGTAATGAGATAACTATAAACTAGAAGCTCCACGAAGTTGGGCTATACAGTATGTCAGAGAGGCAAGAAAAAAGCTATTGCTGGAAAAATCAACATCAAATCCTCTTTAGAGTTTGCCAAAATGTGTGTGGAAGACACGTCAAACTCAAGGGGGAAAACCGTATGTGTGACACAAAGTCAACACTACTCTTCACCTTGAGAATACCATCTATACAGTGAAGCATGGTGGTGATAACATCATGGCGTAGGAATGATTTTTATCAGAAAAGACTTGGAAGATTATCAAAATTGAAGGCAAGATGGATGGAGCCACATACAGTGGGGTTCTACAGTAGTAGAAAATTGGAGTCTGCAACAAGAGGTCTGAAACTGGGGTGAATGAATGTCTAGTAATCCAGAGGAATAGTCAGAGTATTTCAGTATGCAGTGATACCCTGTATTATTGGCCAAACAATATACCAGCAATATTGGTTCTATTAATTCTAAAGCAATGATAACATTTAAACCAGTATTGCTTCTTACTGGATATTGGCTCTTACAACACTGACAGATTGCAGACCGGCTATTACATACATAGACAGGCTGCAGATTGGCTCTTACAGACACAGACAGGCTACAGATTTGCTCTTACAGGCACAGACGAGCTGCAGATTGGCTGTTACAGATACAAACAGTGTGCAGATCGGCTCTTGCAGACAGGCTTGCAGAACGGCTCTTACAGGCAGGACCAGATCTACCTTTTATCAAGCCCCTAGGTAGTGAAGTGGAGGAGCCCTTACGAGTGAGTGCCCAAGGTATGCAAAGGCCCAATTTGGCCATTTCTGGACATGCAAGTTAATTTTCCTGTTATAACTCTCTTTTTCTAGGTGTTTACCCACTAGTAGCCAGCCTATGAACTGCAGCATTTAATCTTGTTTAAGCCAGAAACCTTTTTTTTAAAGTGGCGCCCCTCACAGGGAAGCACCACTAGGTGGCTGCCTAGTTGGCCTAATGGGTAATGCGGACATTCTTACAGGCACAGACAGGATGCAGATTGGCGCTTACAGGCACAGACAGACTGGAGATCAGCCTACAGACACAAACAAGCTTCAGAACATCTCTTACAGATGCAGACAGGCTGCAGATCAGCTTTTACAGGCACAGGCGGCCTGCAGATTGGAGCTTACAGTCAAAGACAGGCTGCATATCGACGCTTATAGTCACAGAAAGGCTGCAGACCAGCTGTTACAGCCACAAACAGTATGCAGATCGGCTCTTACAGACACAGACAGGCTGCAGATCGGCACTTACAGTCACAGAAAGTCTGGAGATCGGCACTTGCAGGCACAGACAGGCTACAAATCAGGTCTTGCAGACAAAGACAGTATGAAGACAGGCTCTTACAGACACAAACAGACTGCAGATCGGTGCTTACAGGCACAGAAAGGCTGCAGATTACCTCTTACAGACACCAACTGGCTGCAGGTTGGCTTTCACAGGCACAAACAGGCTGCAGATTGACTCTTACAGAATCTGACAGGCTACAGATCAGCTTTTACAGACACCGACAGACTACAGATTGGCTCTTATAGAAACAGACCGGCTGCAGACCACAGCTTACAGGCACAGACAGGCTGCAGATCGGCACTTACAGGCACAGACAGGATGCAGATTATGTATGTAAGAACCAATCTGCATCCTGTCTGTGCCCGTAAGTGCCGATCTGCAGCCTGTCTGTGCCTGTAAGCTGTGGTCTGCAGCCGGTCTGTGTCTATAAGAGCCAATCTGTAGTCTGTTGGTGCCTGTAAGAGCTGATCTGCAGCCTCTCTGTGTATGAAAGAATCAGAGAGGCTGCAGATCAGCTTTTACAGACACAGACAGGTTGCAGATTGGCTTTTACAGGTACACACAAGCTACAGATCACCTCCTACAGGAGCAGACAGTCTGCAGATTGGTTCCTACAGACACAGACAGGCTGCAGATTGGCTCTTACAGGCACAGACAGGCTGCAGATTGGCTCTTGCACAGATAGGATGCTGGGTGTAGCAAGTAAGTCGACTTCCGAGCTGGGTCGAGTTTCAAGCAATTTTTCCCCCTGTGAGAAGCATTGAGAACCGAAAATGATGCAAACCGAAGCAGACGGGTATATGGTACCACTGTATATATATATATATATATATATATATATATATATATATATATATATATACTTACAAGAACCCAAGAATAGCCTGTAATTACAAGATTCAAAGTGTAGCCTGTACTTACAAGAACCAAAGTGTAGCTTTTGCTTACAAGAACCAAAGTGTAGCTTGTGCTAACAAATCATCATGATTTTGAAGAAGGAAAGCAAGTTAAGTGTAACCTGTAGGGCCAACAGCAAAACCTGGTTGGACAGTTCTTCATTCTTCGAATGGATGAACAAAGTGTTTGGCCCCACGGTAAAAAACTATTTGCAGGAAAAAGAGCTGTTTCTGAGGGCTCTTTTAATAATGGGCAATACACCTTCTAAACCTTCGAGCTTGGAGGACAACTTGCTGGAGGACTTTAATTTTATAACTATTAAGTTCTTGCCCCCTATCGGAACTTATGGACCAGGAGGTCATCTCAAACTTTAAGAAACTGTATATATATAAGGCTCTTTTCCAGAGGTGCTTTGATGTGACCTCTGATACTGAGTTGACACTGAGAGCGTTCTGGAAGGACCATTTCACTCATTCCACTGTGTCACTCTGATAGATAAGTCCTGGCATGCAGTCTCTTACATGACCATGAACTAAGCCTATTGGAAATTGGGGCCAGAAGCTGTATCTCTGAGAAACTTTGAGGCTAAACCTAGACAAGTAATAAAGGACATTGTGTCTCTGGGTAAGTCCATAGGCCTGGAGGTCAGTAATGAAGATATCAAAGAGTTAGTGGTGGAGCACAGACAAGAGTTCAGCACTCAGGAGCTGCTGGAACCGATAGTGGCTGGGGAAATTCCTTCAGATGAAGAGGAGGAAAAGGTGCACTGATAAAAATAAATGTGTTCTAAATGGGTTGAATTACAACATTTTGTTGAATAGTATCACCCAGTGTAGCAAAGCAACCATCTCCCTTTGGGTCAATGCCCTGTTTTCTGACACTTCTATGGAGGAACACAGGAGAACGTTAAATACTTTCCACATTATCATCCTCAGTCATTATTAGAAGAATATCACTGGCTCTAACTCTTGCTCCATCCTCTATTTGTTTCTCTAAGGCAGCCTGATTCTGAGCTAACTGGATAGCCAAATTCTGTTGCTCTCTTGTTGAGCAGCTGTAGCCTACTGTAAGGCCTTAACTATGTCCTCCATGCTCTGGCATGGACTGTCTTCAAAACCAAGACCAGGCATCCCACTTCTGACATCAGTGTAACAAAGCAAATGTGTCCCTTTGGGTCAATGCCCTGTTTTCTGACACTTCTGATAGGAAAAACACAGGAGGCCGTTAAATGCTTTCCAAACTTTTAATGTTTCTTCGCCAGTGACATAAAAATGTAAGAAAAAAAAAAAAAGAAGAAATAGATAGGCCTAGCTCTTTCTGAACACTGAATAGAATTTCAGGACAGTTTCCTAACTATCTATACCCACTTCCAACTCAGCAGGGAGGGACAAACAGTAAACAGTCCCATAAACGTAGAGTACTGGCCTTTCTCCTCTGAAGTCCAGGGCTCTCACCCTGTGGTCCATTCACAGCTTCTCCACTTTAGGCTCTCTGGATCCTTGTCCCAGTTTGGTATGCATCATCTGAGTCAACTTCTCTTGCAGCTCTTCAGATTGTCCTTTTAATGCTATTTCCTCAGAGTCTATGCCTTTATTACTGCTCCTCTAGCAGTCTCCAATTGGAGCCACACCCATCCCTCTGATTGTGTCCTTCAAAGTGGTGGACTGCTCCAGAGTTAACTCTCTCTCTCTGGGCTCTGACTGCAACTGATCGTTCAACAGACTATCCCAACCTGTTCACTGCTGCAGCCAGATTGTGATGTAATAGAGCCTTTTTAACACCTGCAGTACTGGATTGGGCAAATGCCTCTATCAAGCCTTAGGCTCACATATTTATCCTCCCAGACTCTCCCACATTTCAGTACTGCTTTGTTACACCAGATAAAGGACAAACAAGCCGAAATGTGGACTTAATATCTTACAATGTCTCATTTCAGAAATATTTTGAAATGAAGGCAGAAGCAAGTTTCTCTTGATAGGTTTCTAGTGAAACTCCTGACATCACAGTCTCTAGCAGGGTTCTGTGGTGTCAAGAGACAGAAAAGAGAAAGAACCCCATGTGCAAGTGACTGATGTTTTATTGGAAGAGGACTATCCTTCCAAGGAATAATGTCTCCCATCCTCCTCCTCCTCCTCTACCTCTTCACCACCCCATTGGGCCCTCAACTCCTCTCAGTACAGGTATCTTATCTAAGTAATGTTTTTTATTAAACTGTATTTATGTCTGTTTAGTTTTAAGATTTTGTATCAAAGACAACCCCATTAATTGAAAGCAAAATGTGAAATTTCTGGGGTTCAGAAATTAATTATTTTAATGTACATTAATCCTTATAGGAAAAGTGTGTATTTTAATTTATATATTTGATTACAGTGGTCCTTACATAAAACTAAAAATACAATGTTCAAGTTCATTGGTTTGGCTTACAAATTATTACTTGTTTCCTGCCTCTCTTGACCATCCTTCTTCAAAAATGTGATCATTCAGAACTTACTGCTTGAGGTGAAAAAGATGAAAAATCAGAGACTTATGCCAAGGGATTACAAAAGAAGCACCAGGTGAAATAGAGACTATTACAGTTTCTGTCACTGAATTAAACCTTGCTGAGAACCAGGCAGTGGAATATATTCTTAATCACACTATGAATCTTCCCACAAGAGTAAGGACAGAACTATATATTTATGAATCCTTCCCACAAGAGTAAGAACAGAACTATATATTTCTATTAAAAAAATAATTCATGCTGTGTAGATATATTTTTCAGTATGTGCATTGTGGAAAAAAATATATATGTACACATCTTTCCAGAGCATGTAGTAAGCATAAGCTAATTAGATCGAATTAGCAAATTAGAAGGTCCTGTTAGTTTTGCTGCCTAAATCTATGGCTTAATTTTTTTTCTCCAATCAGATAGAGAAATAGAGAACACTTAAAGGTTAACAGGTACAAAAAGCAGCATAAGGATGTGAGAAGTATGTATGGATTTCAATATTTCACTCATTAAATACATGAATGCACCTTGGAAAAAATACAAATTTCTAATATATTACAAGTTTTCATCATGTGAGATAACACCACTTAATTTTGGTACGGCTTTGTATTTTTAAGATTTCTTGTTTTTTCTTGGTGATTTTTTTGCATTGATGAAGGATACAGAATTCATTCTGGCCACAATACATTTGTAAGGAGTTATGGAAGTATCAAGGTGCTAATGGCTACCATTATAAATGTGAAAGTGAAGCTCTTCATTAATTAGAGTTACAAGCTAAAATGCATATGATATACAAGGGGAAAGTAACCTTGCACTAATTTTCTCGCTTCACAGACTAAGACAGAAAAACTTGTCTAAGAGAAAACTCAGCTCATACATCAAGAGATAAATGTAAAAAAACATAATAAGGTTGTTTGTTTGATTATTGGAAATGTATTTATTTTGTTGGTACTGATAATTCATCATTTGTGATGTTAAAGTCTCAACAGCTTTATTACTATAAATTTTTCATCAAGAATATATATATATATTTTTTCTCCAACATTGCCCAAGCATAGACCATACTCAATTGTGGGTAGATGCTCAATCTAAATTGCTTTTATCATTTTTTTTTTTTGCATCAGCTTATTCTATTTGCTTAAGCAAAGTTATTATTGTAAGAAGTCATCAAGGATCTTATGCAGATGGCATACATCTTTTAATTTCAATTTTCGATTAAATTACTTCTGTAAAATGTGAAAGTCAAAAAAGGTTGAATCATCATTATTGTCAATATCTCCTTAATTTAATACTTGAGCAAGATCACGCTTCTTTAAATTATCCACTACTAGAGACACTTGAAATCTGTTACTAATTTCTACAGAATTCAATAAGTGATATAGGCTTCTGATGCTGCGACACCAGTCTTTAAGGGTGATCCTCTGCTCTTTGAGACTGATACTCATCGACAACTCTGTGTAGCCAACAGAGGTTGTAAAAGTCTTAAGCGGCTCACTTGTGAGAACATATGCAAAGCCAGAGAAGGTGAAAAGCAAACAAGTTCAATTCTTGAACAGTCTAGAAGATCAACACAGGAAAACAATCAGATATTTAAGTAGGCTTCGAAATAAATAATTGCTTTCAGATCTTATTAACTAACACAAAATGCTATACATCTGTATATGACTACAAGATACTCTGATACCCATTAAGTAGTGTGCCTTAATCTGTGGAAAACAGATGAGGTTTGGGAGCAAAATTGCATTCTAACCCTTAAATTGCAAATGTATCAAAAGATTATGTGAGTACTACATATAACTCACAAATGGGTTATGCACCTGTTCATATAACTGCAGCAGCAAATAATCACACACTAATGTACTATAAATTCTGAGATACCAATGAAAGGTGTTAGAATTAATTACACAGCAGTCTCAAGCTTGAAAATCTGCAATACAAAATATATATTTTTAACTTTTTTTATTTCCGTGTTAGATCAATCCCTGGAATCAAGGGTAAATACATAACAGGCCAGCCACAAGGGCTAGAACAGTTGCTTTAATGATTTTTATTGATTTGTACATTGCTGGATTGCGAGTCCGATCACAAATCATACTTCTAAACACTAATTAATTGTAGTATAAACTCCATGTTTTACTGACAACATGATTACTATTGGCTCTGTCTGAAATAACTTACGGCCTTGCTTATTGCCAAATCCTACTTACAAGTACATGATTTGCATGTGGAAGCTTTGACACTGTAGATAGAGACAACTGAATACATATAAATGTTTAGAAAAATGTGACCCGCAGCCAAAAGTTTAGTTTGGAGGTAATCACAGGCTTGCAATTGAATGAGACTCTTAGAGCCTCATTCAATTGTTCCGATTTAGCAAGTTCTTTGCTATTCAATTGGCAACTTCTTGCATGCTCAGATTGAGTTACTAGCTACAAGGTGCGATTCATAGAGAGTTTTTAAATTGCAATTTGCTGTCCTCCAAGCCTCTGATCTTTCAAAATCGCAAGGTGTCAGAAAAGTTACCACAAGGATAATTGGCTTGTGGCGGCCAAGCGTTCATAGCGACGTCGCTTTTTGATCCTTCGATGTCGGCTCTTCCTATCATTGTGAAGCAGAATTCACCAAGCTTTGGATTGTTCACCCACTAATAGGAAACGTGAGATGGGTTTAGACCGCCGTGAGACAGGTTAGTTTTACCCTATGTGTTGTCGCAATAGTAATCCTGCTCTGCTAAGCACGAAACCGTGACCCAGAATCAGGTCCTCTACAAATTCGCTATTCAGATTCTCCGATTCCCCCTAGTTAACCACTCCATCAAGCCCGCAAATGCCAAATATCTAACCACAAGTTACTGGTACCAAGGAGGTCTCGCAAAGGGCTTAATGACAAATCGTAGCACATTAAAAGGAAATAAAAATGCAATACAGTACTTTTAATAAAGAGTGATGTTAGATCTTAGAATTAATAGCACAACATTCTCCAATACTTTATTTCATATTCAATTTTTGTGTTATGTCGATCACGGCAATCAATGTGAAGTCCTATGGGCTTCAACCTCCTAGCCCGTAGGACTTTGAAATCCAACCTCCAGTTTGCATTTAAGTCCTACGGGCTTGAACATGATCGCTGATGCAAGGCCGTATCTCGCGGTTCAAGCCCGTAGGACTTCAATAAAAAATGGAGGTTGGATTTCAAAGTTATATGGGCTTAAACCATGAGTTACGGCCTTGCGTCCGCAATCATGTTAAAGCCCGCAAATGCTACTGTCGATAGCATGGCTTCCAATTTTCGCGACCGGTTCCTAACTTGCGGGCCCTGCCAATTGAATAGCATCGCAAACGTAGAGCAATGGGAGCACGCAACTCAATCGCAGACATTTAGCTGTCTGCGATCGAGTTGCGAGCACCGAATTGAATGAGGCTCTTAGTCTTTATGTCAATAGATAAAACCCTTTCATCTTCTAAGTCTCAGTAATAAAATATGCTTTTAATATAAACCCTTATTCAGCATTGTTGAAGAATTCCCCTGAGTATGCTGGTGTTGATGAGAAAAATCTCAGACACATCAGAATGAAGCCATGGGCCATTTGAATGGAATATACCGTATTTACACTAATCTAGTGCGCCATTGAATTTGATGCGCACTCCAAATTTGGAACCCATGCTGGCGAATGTAATGCACATTTGTCATTTGTACAAGTGAGTTTTTGTTACCAACTTATGGTAGTTTTATTATTAATGACAACAATATCATCATATTGCATCATACATATAGTGTTACAACATACAAATAATTAACAGTTATTACAACATTTACAATATACCGGTAATTAACAGTAATAACAACATACTAGCAATTAACATTCTGGTAATTAACAATACCAGCATTTTTTGTCTTATTCATTATTACCCTCATCATACCGTTACGGTAATGCAATGCTATCGATGACGCACTAAATTCGTTATTTTAACCTTGAAAAAGGGGTTAAAACATCTTATCTAGTGCGCCATCGATTCTAATGCGCACTCTATATTTGGGACCCGATTTTTCACGAAAAAAGGTGCACATTAGATTTGAGTAAATTCGGTAACTTATAAATAAGAGAAAAAACAAATCTGCAATTTAGTTTTTTTCAGAAACATGTTATTTTGTAGCTTGAAAATGTGTTCACTCGTGATGCCACCACAGGCTTTCCCAGTGAGCTCGGAAAACTCTGTGAATGTCAAGGTTGTAGTGAAGTGCAAAATACTAACAGGGTAAATGGTTTAACATTCTGTGTTAGGTTCAGATGTGAAAAAATGTAAGGATGAGATAGACAACACTGGTCCCTATTTAATTGTCCAAATCACAATTACTTAAGACCCTAATGGACCCCTTAAATGTTACTGATATTTAATTGACTACGTTTTGCTAATCTGATCAGATCCGGAGTAGAGACATTCTGTCTACTGATGTATGTGACCTTCCATATGCCGAATCCTGTTTCCCCATTCACACCTAAGTGTCCACTATCCCCTGGTGATGGCCAGCTCTTCCCCCAATGTACTGGATCCCCTACAACCGAACACTTCATAACTGGTGATACCTCTGCCCCAGGGACCCTGGTATACACTTCATTGAACTCCCTAGGAAAATGCAGCATTTCAATAACAAATATCACTGGTTACTACCGTCACATCAATTAATTCACACAACATTACAATAATTTCCCCATATTAAGGCCTTCTAAATGAACAGCATATCTACCCCATCCCACAGGGCACACAATAAGAATGTAGCTGTGGCAATTCAACTATTCAGGCTGGGAGGACAGTGTCTGGGGAGAAAAGGATGAAATATAGTTCAACAGTTCCACAAAGCTTTGACACCCCCATGATGTCAGAATGAGGGTAAAAGAAGAGAGTGCAAAATCTGGCCTGCTGCACAACATTAAATAGTCAAAGATCATGGCAAACAGCTATTTTAGTCACCTGGCAAATATATGGGGAATAAGTGGAGGCAGTGAAAGATTTTATTTTCCTGAGATCCAAGATCTCTTCAGATGGTGACTGCTTTTCCTTGTTTATAATTAAGAGGTTTGCTTCTGGGGAGGAAAGCTATGACAAGTCTGGACAAGCTAGTAAAAGTTAAGATAAAAAGATTAAACTAGCAACAAAAGTCTGCATAGTTAGAACTATGATATTCCTATCAGTAACATACAGATGTGAGGGCTGGACCATAAGCAAGGCAGAGTGCTGTATAATTGATGCCTTTGAATTGTAATGTTAGTGAAAACTGCTTATATTCCCTTGGACTGTAAGAAGATCCAGGAAATCAGGAAATCAAGACAAACTGTGCACTGGAAGGTTTGATCATGAGGCTGAAGCTTACATATTTTGGTAATATCATGAGAAGACAGGATTCCCTAAAGAAGACTCTGATGCTGGGAAGGTTTGAAGGCACACAAAAAGCGAGTGACAGAGGTGGAGATGGATAGATGATGTCATTTAAGCAATGAAAATGAACTTGATGGAGCTCAGAGGGGCCGTGTCACAGATGTTCCTGGCATGCGGCAGTCCATTTCCCATGTGGAAGCCTATGGAATCTAGCCATATATGATTTTTTTAGCATTATTACCATTAATTATTAGTAGCACATCAGGATGGACAGAAAAAAAGACATGTATGAGAGTTTCTATTAGGAGATCTGACCTCTATAGGCTGAAAACACCAATATGAATAATGCATTACCCTCGTTTACATCGTTTTTTTCTTTAAACTGAAACAATGTGCAGTAAGAAAGGTTGACATGTGTTGCTCCACATGCCTGGCTAGCAGCTGAGAGAGCTTTTTATTTTCATAAGAAGGCTAAATAGCAAATAAAAGGTATTTCAAACCCCCAACGAGCTCAATGCATTATTTTTACATGTGAAAGGAAACATGTCACGCCTACACAGTGACTCACTTTGCTTTATCTAGCTTAAAACATTGAAAAATGAATATGGATGAAAGGTGCACTCCAAGGGATAGAAACAAAAGGGACTGGAGGGTCTGAGTCATCGTGGAGCTTTTTACCATGCCAGCACTTAGACTGGAAAAAGACCTTTCATTTAACCTGATGTTTGATTGTAGAATGATGAGCTAACAGTGGAAACATTCTCATGTATTTGTGAAGTTATGCACTGATTTGCTACTGCAGTCTAAGCATTTATTATAATAAAATCTCACCTTTTCTCTTTATGTTTTGCTAATAGAAAAAGTTCTCCTTCTGTGGACTACCTTGTTGTGGTGAAGGGTCTTGTGTACCTTAATGATGCTATTAGACTTCCCATGTAGGGTCACACAAGATGGGCAGCTTATAGCAAAGAGGTCAGACAATCGAGGTCCAGTGGAGAAGGAACTGGCAACCCACTCCAATATCTTTGCCAAGAATTTTTTTTGGATAAGAACAACCGATAGATGTGCATGGAGTGCTACAGTCCATAGGGTGGTGGAGAGCCTGAAACAAATGAATGACTGAACAACAACAACAAATATATACAGTATCTACTGTTTTATTCAGTTGTAAACTTATATTTAGGATCTAATACAATGAAAATACCAAATGGGTCAATTTAACTAAAAATATATTACCTGAAACAGTTTTTCTAAAAAAACAAACACTGCTTTTCCTTATTTATAATTATTGGTCTAGAAGTGCAGTGGTTTTTAAACTTTTGCTTTTGATGGACCACTTAAAAAGTGGTCCAAGATTTTAGTGAACCACCTGAATATTGTCTAATATTTTATCTCCCTGCTTTAATACAGTTTACTTTAATACATTGTACTATGTTAGAATACAGCCTGTGCATATAAACATCTTAACACTCTAGTTTGTCTGTACTGTTTTTAAAATTAAGTTCTATAAATTTTCTTTATTTTTGTTTCAGAATCGTTTTCTAATCCCCGTTGTATAATGAAACAAATGGAGACAAGGGCCAGTTTGTAGCACTAGCTATAGAGTTAAGGCTTGGTATCCTTTAACCTATACTTTATTTAAGTACCATCTTCATTATCCAGTCTTGGAAAGAGGTGTGACCCCTTGTTTATTTCTTATTTTCAGTGTTGGGTTGTGTATATAAATTGAAGACACCCAGGGGAATTCACTATTCAATTGCAAGCAGCCACCTTCACAGCATTTACTAATGAGGTCAACTCACTAAATCTCAGTAATTATACACTTATCTTCATAGTTTGCTGCGGTAGTGGTTGTAAATGTACTGTACATGTGCCACAATCAATGTGAAGAATAGTTTAGTATTGGGCAGGCACGTCTTAATGTCATTTTAGCTATTTGCCATAAGAAACTTAAAACTGTTCTGAATATAATTAACACTGTATTAGTAATCAGTGAGTGATAAGTATGTTAACAAGACAAACGTCTTTTAAAATAGAAATCAACAACAATAACAATAATTTCCAATAACAAATACTCCAATAACAATAATTTCACTAGGGAAGACTATATGGTACCTGACACATAAACAACAATTGTTTATAAAACCGTCTGTATGGGGTTTGTGATGATGAATTTTGCCATAGGTATTGTTCTGTTGATTTGAAACACCTATCAAAAACAATCTTACATAGTTAGATAGTAACATAGCAATTGGGGTTGAAAAAATACTTTTAGTCCATCAAGTTCAACCTTTTTAGATCTCCTCTTTGTAATATGCAGATTAATTGCTAATTGCTAATTGATCCAGCAGAAGGTAAACAGAAAATAAATCCCATAGAAACATAGCCAATTCTCTCAAAGTGGAAAAAATGAAATTCCTTCCTGACCCCAGATACTGGCAATCGGATTCCTCCCTGGATCAATACTCTCACTCTAATTATCCAGGATAACCCTGAATGCCCTTTTTATTCTAAAATATATCCAACCCCTTTTTAATGTTATCTGTCGAAACCACTCTCACCATCTCCTTTGGTAGAGAATTCCACAGTGTAAAACCCTTACTTTGAACAAGTCTTCATATCCCCTCTTAGACACCGTTTTTTTTCTAGAGAAATTAAGTATAATTACATTAGTATTTCTTCATAGGTTAGCCCCTCCATTCCCCTTACTAATATGGTTGCCCTTCTTTATACTTTTTCCAGTTCTAAAACTAAAAATCTTTAAAGTATGATACACCTTTTCTTTTAAAGAGAACATAGCAAATAAATATTTTAATGAAGCTATAAGTAAATGGCAATCAAAATTGTTCAAGAAGCCTTGCATTAAATATTTTCCCAAAAAGTGTATAGATGATTGTACCAATCTCTATGGAAAAACAAAAACAAATTCAATCTTACAATTAAGTTAATTTTATCAACTCTGTCAATCTATGTCATTAAAGAATATATGTATGAGACATTGCTGAGCAAAAATGTATATATATAGTTTATATGGCCTATATAACAAATTAATATGAATAAATCAGATTATGAATAAATGTAAAATATAATTAAAAAAAAAATGGAAACAAAATTTGATAAATAAACAAGAAGAAAACAATAGATATAATATATAGTTTTACAACAACAATAATAACATTTGATAAAAAAAGAAAATATATATATATGAATAACATAAATCAAAAATAGTGCAATTATGTCTTCATTTAAAAAAGTGTATAAATAATAATAAAGTGAAAAACATTGTTTAAAGAAAATCAAACAAGTCAATTATTGATTGATATAATTTTTTCTAATTATCTGTGTGGACCAAATATTTTTCCATTTATCTTGTAAAGTAATAGAAAATGTCTCTATTATAATGAATTAGATACATTTTTCAATTGACGTAGAAAAAATATGTATTTATGAGCTTTTATCTAGAAGTAACAAAAATATGTGTTGCAACAAAAATGTAATACAATTTTTAAAGAATTAAGAAGGGGGATTACATGGAAGACTTGTTAGACAAAGGATTGGGTCTGGTTTAATAAAGTAATTGTGAATATCAGATAGAGTGTTGCAAGTCTCACACCATAAATTAAAGATGGCTTTAAAAGAGAGAAAAATAATTTTGTACTTGAGTGTAAGCCAATTAAGAGGTTACAGCAAGAGGACAAGGAAAGAGAGATTTTAGAGGAGAGAGAGATCACTAACCATTGATTTTAGTATAGGTTGCAGAGAAGAAGAGTGTGAAGCAGGTAAATCAGTATTAGTACGTAGAATAGTAGATTGCAGTAGTTTAGAGAGGATGATGGCCAAGAAAATAGTCTGAGCTATTGAGGAACTAAGGAAAGTATAGGTCTTTGCTATCATTGTGGTAAAATATCCCAGTTTTAGTATCTCTTTTAAAAAACTTCACTCAATCAAGGAGTCGAAGTCACCAACATCAATCAAGTTTCTTTATTCAAGCTTGGAGAATACAGCATGTTTTAAAAATAGATGAGCAGTGGCCTAATCTCATTATTACCTGCATAGCATATTGTAGCTTCCTTAGCAGATGGGGATATAGTTACATAGTTGTGTACACTCTCTTAAGACTGATAACAAGAAATGGTAAAGACATACTAAAGGAATGTTTCTAGCCCCCTGTGCTAGTCTCTGACTTTCACAGACAAAAGAAAAAAAAAACTTAGAAGATGTGCAAATGGAAGCTATGCATGGATATAGGATATAAATAAGTAAATGCAAATTTGTAAATTGTGTAATAATAACATTCAGTGGTTACATACATGATAGTGAAGATACAGTAAATACATTTTCTCTACATTATGTTTCTGAGCAAGCAAGTGTAAGAGAAGAGACTATGGTCTAGTTATGGTCCAGTCAGTTGATTTTGCAATCTGTTAAAAATCATTTCGGAAAAGTACATGAAACGTTGACACATTCAAGTAAAATTATGAGTCTTATCGACACGTTCCTGTAACAAGTCTGAACAAAATAGTATTTGTCTAATCAGCTTCCTTGGAGAAAAGCGAAAGCAATTTTTAATTATCCAATTTACTTGCTTGGAATTGTTAAGATGATTGTCTTTTTTTTCTTCAAATCCCTTGAACTGATGCTTATCAGCCACTAGAGTTTATCTGTTTAACTGGCGATGACCTTATAAAGCTTAAGGAGGATTAAAAAATCATCTCTAAAACCAATTATGTATTACTTATAAAGAGTGTATCAGTTATAGTTGTTCATGGAAATAGGAAATAATTATATAAACAAATGAAAACTTTAGAAGTGAGTGATTGTATGACTATAAATCTTTTTGAAGGGTTTTGTCAACAGTAGGACAGCTGTAATTTCTTGAACAGGAGCTAGACATTTTAACTAGTAATTGATCATTAACAAAATAAACAAACAAAAAAAAAACCTGTCAGTTTTATTTGCAGGGTTGACCAACATGGAATAATATAAATTGCTTATTCCCAAAACTGGCGGGTTTTCCTGAATATTTATATTCATTCCAAGCTAAATTTTCCAGTTTGATTTCAAAGTAGTAATAATATACTGGTAAAATTGAATCTCAATTTTCTGAAAGTACAGGAACATAAGAGCTGTTGATGTATATAAATATGAATTTGCTTCAAGTGAAAACTAAAATATAACACAACATAATCTTAACAACAGATGGAAATCATTTAATTTATTTATTTTTCAGTTGGTGGAATTTTACACTGATTAGAAAACAAGAACATCTGTTTCTAGTTTAAAACGTCCTGGTTATGCTTTTGTAAAAAAAAAATGATTATATTTTTACCTTAATTTTACACAATAGTACATTTTGCATGCACTAAGCTATTACAAGCATTGTGAAAAGCAGTGGAGGCAATGCTGGCTGTTTCCCCCATAGGAGTAGATATTGCAGCCTTCAGCAATCTGCTTTGACCACTGTAATGATCCAGCCAAAAAGAGGGAGGAGAATGGAGTAGGTGACTACATATACTGCAAGCTAAAATGCACATACATTTTTATAAAAATGCATTTTAGAAAATTATGGACTTCTATGTCACTTTAAATATTCATTCCTTTCTTACCTTGACTGTAGTTTCTAATGTAAAAAGTTTTTTTTAACTCTGATTTGTACTTGCTGTCTGGTTATTTGGTAGTATTAACAGTTGTGATTGTGGTTGCGTTATCAGACCTTCCAATATATTGTACAGTATATATGTGTAGGGATTTAATGCTCTTTCTATTCATATGAAAACACTGAACTTTCATGTTTGGTGGAGTACTGACTCTCCTAAGATGCACTCATACTGATCCAGAATTCCTTAGTTAAACAAAAATATATGGGCCATTACATATGAAAAAAAAAAATTAATATGCACACCCTGGTTGATTTGATGTCATGATGCTGTTGTTTTGCGGTACAAAGTACTGTAAGGCAGACAGTCATCAAATTACCAGTGAACCCACTTCTGGTGTTTGACCATACTATGAAATTTAACATGGTGACAACAGGGCATCATCTTGACTGAGTGTGCCAAATAGTAAAGTTCTTGATGAGGTTGCACGTATGTGTCTAGCCAGCTGTCTCACACTTGGTGTCCCCTAATCACAAGTAACCACTTATATAAAAAACAACATAGTAAACATCCAATATGTTCCAACCAAGTCATCACGACCGCTGGAAATACTGTCTTTATTATGCCATTTTCTTGTAATTCTTCTGTCCAAATGCCCATTCCCTTTTTACAAGTTTTCTTTTTATCATGGCATCACCCAGACTGTAAAGAAAGAAGTTCTTTGAGAAGCCATTTTACATTGTTACATAGTTACATAGTAATTGAGGTTGAAAAAATACTTTTAGCCCATCAAGATCAACCTTTTAAGATCTCCTCTCATCTTCAATATGCAGATTAGTTGTTAATTGATTGAATCCAGAGGAAGGAAACTTAGCCAATCATCTCAAAGGGGAAACAATTCCTTCCTGACCCCAAAACTGGTGATCGGATTTCTCCCTGGATCAATTCTCTCTCTCTAATTATCCAGGATAACCTGAATGCCCATTTTGATTAGAATTATATCCAATCCCTTTTTAAAGTTATGTATCAAATCTGCTGTCACCACCTCCTTTGGTAGAGAATACCACAGATTAACCACCCTTACTGTGAAGAACCCCTTCTTTCTTTAAGGTGAAATCTTTTTTCTTCTAACCTCAAGGGATGTCCTCTTGTCAGTTGGAAATTTCTTGGCACAAAAAGCTCACTTGACAAATCTTTATACTGACCCTGGATGTATTTATATAAGGTAATCATAACTCCTCTTAGATGCCTGTTTTATAGAGAAAATAAGCTTAATTTGGTTAGTATTTCTTCATAACTTAGCCCCTCCATTCCCTTTATTAGTTTTGTTGCCCTCCTCTGTACCTTTTCCAGCTCTAAAATGTCCTTTTTATATAGTGGTGCCCAAAATTGTACTCCATATTCCTAATGAGGGTGTACTAGAGATTTGTATAGTGGTAGAATTATATTTGCTTCCCTGGTTTCTATACCCTTCTTAATACATGCTAATATTGCAGATGCTGCTTGGCATTGAGCACTGTTACCTAAGTGGTTGTCCACAAGTACTCCCAAATCCCTTTCAATATCTGATACCCCTATATTTGCTCCATTAAGATTATAAATTGCATGGCTATTTTCCTTTCCAAATGCATAACTTTACATTTATTCATATTAAATCTCATCTGCCATTTAGATACCCATTCCTCTATTTCATGTGAATCCCTTTGGAGGGAAAGTACATCATTATCTGATTTAATTACCTTACACAACTGCAAAAGTTGAGACCCTACTTTCCAATCTTACGTCGAAGTCATTAAATAATATGTTAAAAAGGAGAGGACCGAATACTGAACCCTGAGGAACCACACTTACCACATTAGTCAAATCGGAGTATGCTCCATTTACCACAACCCATTGATTCCTGTCTTTTAGCCAGCTCTCGATCCATGAGCAGATAATTACTTAGTTTGCTTAGTTTGCACAATAGCCTTCCATGTGGCACTGTATCAAAAGCCTTTGTAAAATCCAAAAAAAATACATACACTGAGTTGCCTTGATCCAGGTTCCTACTGACCTCCTCAAAGAAACTAATTTGATTTGTTTGTCCATGACCTATCCCTCATAAATTCATGTTGACTTCTACTTATAATCCTGTTCAAGTAGACATATTCTTGTATATTATCGCTTATTAATAGTGATGTCACGAACAATCAAATGTTCGCGAACGGGCGAACATCGGCGAACTGCCATGTACTTCAATGGGCAGGCGAATTTCAAAACCCACAGGGACTCTTTCTGGCCACAATAGTGATGGTAAAGTTGTTTCAAGGGGACTAACATCTGTACTGTGGCATGCCGGAGGGGGATCCATGGCAAAACTCCCACGGAAAATTACATAGTTGATGCAGAGTCTGGTTTTAAGCCATAAATATCAGGGGACGTGTATATGGCATGGATTTTTGGAAGCGGGAGATCGAAAAAGATGCTTGGTCGGTCCTCCCACTTCAAATTTGGGGCAATGCGCGTGCAATCTAAGGTGCCACCAGATATGAGTGTCACTGTGCACTGGCAAAAGTTGGCAGAGTAGATGCAATAGGCTTCACACACACGCCTGTAGGCAGGCAATTGCTATTCAATCTATTACAGTCAAAAAAGTGTTGTTTTATGTCACTGAGCACAATATAAGCTGTGAGCCTGACACAGGCAGGCAACTGAAATTAGATTACAGGAAAAAAATGGTTGTTTTCAATGTATGTTACGCCACCAGGTATGAGTAGTGAAAATAAGCACAATATAAGCTGTTAGGTGTTAGCCTGTCACACACACACACTGGCAGGCAGGCATAGATTACACAAACAAAATTATAAAATAAAATAAATGATGTTCAAAGTTTCCTCAATGATAAAGTATAGGGGGCGAACCGAAAAGCGCATGTGTCCGCCGTTCGCGGCGGACGCGAACATGCGAAAATCGCTGCGAATAGTTCTCCGGCGAACTGTTCGGGACATCACTACTTATCAGTGACAAAACCTCCTGCTGCACTGAAGGTCCTTTCTGACAGGACACTTAAAGCGGGGCAGGACAGAAGTTCTATGGCAAATTGGGATAGCTCAGGCCACAGGGCAAGCATGCACACCCAGTAGTCAAGGGGTTCATCGCTCCTCATAGTGTCGATATCTGTAGTTATGGCGCGGTAGTCTGTTACCTGATGGTCGAGTCATTCTCAAAAGGTGGACCCCGAAGGGCTGTGGCGATGCATAGGACTTAAAAAGCTCTGCATGTCCTCCATCAACAACACGTCTGTAAAGCGTCCTCTCCTTGCTGGCGTGATCGTGGGAGGAGGAGGATTATGTTCACCTCTTCCGCTGTTAGATTGCCGTTGTGCTATGACATCACCCTTAAACGCTGTGTAAAGAATACTATTTAATTTATTTTGGAAGTGCTGCATCCTTTCTGACTTGTGGTAATTCGGTAACATTTCAGGCACTTTCTGCTTATACCGGGGGTCTAGTATCGCGGACACCCAGTACAGGTCGTTCTCCTTTATCCTTTTTATACAAGGGTCCCTCAACAGGCACGACAGCATGAAAGACCCCATTTGCACAAGGTTGGATGCCGAGCTAGTCATGTCGTCCTCAGTGATCTCACTAAAGGTATGTTCTTCCCCCCAGCCACGTACAACACCACGGGTACCAGATAGGTGACAACGAGCACCCTGGGATGCCTGTTGTGGTTGGTCTTCCTCCTCCTCCTCAAAGCCACATTGTTCCTCTGACTCCTCTTCCTCACAATCCTCTTCCAGCGTTGACGCAAGTCCAGCAAGCGATGCTGATAAGGCTGTTTCTGGTGGTGATGGTGACCACAACTCTTCCTCTTCCACTTCACGCTCATCTACGGCCTGATCCAGCACTCTTCGCAGGGCACGCTCCAGGAAGAAAACAAATGGTATGATGTCGCTGATGGTGCCCTGGGTGCGACTGACCAGGTTTGTCACCTCCTCAAAAGGACGCATAAGCCTACAGGCATTGCGCATGAGCGTCCAGTAACGTGGCAAAAAAGTCCCCAGCTCCACAGAGGCTGTCCTAGCACCCCGGTCATACAAATACTCGTTAACGGCCTTTTCTTGTTGGAGCAGGCGGTCGAACATTAGGAGTGTTGAATTCCAACGTGTCGGGCTGTCTAAAATCAAGCGCCTCGCTGGCATGTTGTTTCGCCGCTGTAAAGTGCGCCATGGCCGTGTAGGAACGCCTGAAATGGGCACACACCTTCCTGGCCTGCTTCATGATGTCCTGTAAGCCTGGGTGCTTATGCACAAAGCGTTGTACAATCAGATTACACACATATGCCATGCACGGCACATGTTTCAACTTGCCCAAATTCAATGCCGCCAACAAATTTCTTCCGTTGTCACAAACCACTTTGCCGATCTCCAGTTCGTGCGGAGTCAGCCACTGATCCACCTGTGCGTTCAGGGCGGACAGGAGTGCTGGTCCGGTGTGACTCTCTGTTTTCAGGGAAGTCAACCCCAAGACGGCGTGACACTGCCGTATCCGGGATGTGGAATAGTACCTGTGGAGCTGGGGGTGTGCCCTTGATGTGAAGCAAGACATAGCAGCAGCAGAAGAGGACTCAGCCGAGGAAGTTATTGAAGAGGATGGAGTAGGAGGAGTAGAGGAGGTGGCAGCAGGCCTGCCTGCAAGTCGTGGCGGTGTCAACAACTCCTCTGCAGAGCCACGTATTCCATGCTTGGCAGCCGTCACCAGGTTTACCCAATGTGCAGTGTAGGTGATATACATGCCCTGACCATGCATCCGTGGTCAGATGGACCCTTGCGTTTGTGATGTGACATCATGTGCCTTCGCAAAGAAGTTGTACGTAGGTGGGTGTTGGACTTCCCACGATTCAGTTTCTTTTCGCACAGGTTGCAATTGGCATCGCTGTTGTCACAGGCAGACACACGAAAAAATTGCCACACTGCTGAGCTCTGCAATGACGGCATTCTGGTGGTGGCAACAGCATGTGTTTACTGGCGTGCTGTCTGGCTGACCCCGGGTGCCGATGCATGCTGTCTGACTGTGCCACTAGCTACTTTCGACGACCTCCCGCTGCTTCCAACTCGTCTCCTCCTCCTCTCTGTCTCCCCATCTGAACTTTCCTCCTGTTCTTCTTCTCTTATAGCGGGCACCCACGTGACATCCACGGACGCATCGTCATCATCAACCGCTTCACTTGTATCTGACAACTCAACAAAGGAAGCAGCACCGGGTACAACATCATCATCAGACCGTACGTCCATGTGTGTAATGCTGCCTGACTGGGACATATCCCTGATATCTACATCCTCTGGCACTAATGTTTGTGCATCACTCATTTCTTCCAACGGATGTGTAAATAACTCTGCTGACGAATCAAGTGAAGCAGCTGTGGTGCTAGTGTTGGTGGTGGCGGCAGGCGGGCGAGTGGTAACTGGAGAGGTGCCCGAAGCTAAGCTGGAGGAGGATGGTGCGTCTAGGTTCCGAGCGGAAGCTGTAGAAGATTGGGTGTCCTGTGTTAGCCAGTCAATCATGTCCTCAGAACTGTTCAAGTTCAGGGTACGTTGCCTCTGAAAACTGGGCATTATTCTAGGGCCAAAGGGAATTACAGCACCACAACCATGACAGCCCCTGCGGGGTGGCCTGCCTCAGCCTGTGATTTTCTTTTTCGATTAGTGGTACTATTCGTGCAAGCTACTGTGACACTAGATATGAGTGTCACTGTGCACTGGCAAAAGTTGGCAGAGTAGGTGCTGTAGGCCTCACACACACGCCTGTAGGCAGGCAACTGATATTCAATCGATTACAGAAAAAAAAGGGTTATTTTATTTCACTGTACACTAGGTTGCACCAGATATGAGTGTCACTGTGCACTTTGAAAAGTTGGAAGAGTAGGCGCTGTAGGCCTCACACACACGCCTGTAGGCAGGCAACTGATATTCAATCGATTACAGTAAAAAAAGGGTTATTTTATTTCACTGTACACTAGGTTGCACCAGATATGAGTGCCACTGTGTACTGGCAAAAGTTGGCAGAGTAGGCGCTGTAGGCCTCACACACACGCCTGTAGGCAGGCAACTGATATTCAATCGATTACAGTCAAAAAAGGGTTCTTAAATATCCCTGTACACTAGGTTCCACCAGATATGAGTGTCACTTTGCACTGGCAAAAGTTGGCAGAGTAGATGCAATATTCCACACACAAACGCCTGTAGAAAGGCAACTGATATTCAGTCGATTACAGTCAAAAAAGGGTTCTTTTATTTCACCATACACTAGATTGCACTAGATATGAGTGTCACTGTGCACTGGCAAAAGTTGACAGAGTAGATGCAATAGGCCTCACACACACGCCTGTAGGCAGGCAACTAATATTCAATCGATTACAGTAAAAAAAGGGTTATTTTATTTCACTGTACACTAGGTTGCACCAGATATGAGTGCCACTGTGCACTGGCAAAAGTTGGCAGAGTAGGCGCTGTAGGCCTCACACACACGCCTGTAGGCAGGCAACTGATATTCAATCGATTACAGTCAAAAAAGGGTTCTTAAATGTCCCTGTACACTAGGTTCCACCAGATATGAGTGTCACTGTGCACTGGCAAAAGTTGGCAGAGTAGATGCAATAGGCCTCTCACACACAACTGTAGGCAGGCAACTGATATTCAATCAATTACAGTCAAAAAAAGGTTCTTAAATGTCACTGTACACTAGGTTGCAACAGATATGAGTGTCACTGTGCACTGGCAAAAGTTGGCAGAGTAGATGCAATAGGCCTCTCACACACGCCTGTAGGCAGGCAACTGATATTCAGTCGATTACAGTAAAATAAGGTTTTTTTTATTTCACTGTACACTAGATTGCACCAGATATGAGTGTCACTGTGCACTGGCAAAAGTTGGCAGAGTAAATGCAATAGGTCTCACACACACGCCTGTAGGCAGGCAACTGATATTCAATCGATTACAGTCAAAAACAGGTTCTTAAATGTCCCTGTACACTAGGTTGCACCAGATATGAGTGTCACTGTGCACTGGCAAAAGTTGGCAGAGTAGATGCAATAGGCCTCACACACACGCCTGTAGGCAGGCAACTGATATTCAATGAATTACAGTCAAAAAAAGGCTCTTAAATGTCACTGTACACTAGGTTGCACCAGAAATAAGTGTCACCGAGCACTGGCAAAAGTTGGCAGAATAGATGCAGTAGGCCTCACACACACTCCTGTAGGCAGGCAACTGATATTCAACCGATTACAGTCAAAAAAGGGTTCTTTTATTTCACTGTACACTAGGTTGCACCAGATATGAGTGTCACTGTGCAATAGCAAAAGTTGGCAGAGTAGATGCAATAGGCCTCACACACACGCCTGTAGGCAGGCAACTAATATTCAATCGATTACAGTAAAAAAAGGGTTCTTTTATTTCACTGTACACTAGATTGCACCAGATATGAGTTTCACTGTGCACTGGCAAAAGTTGGCATAGTAGATGAAATAGGCCTCACACACACACACCTGTAGGCAGACAACTGGTATTCAGTCGATTACAGTAAAAAAAGGGTTCTTAAATGTAACTGTACACTAGGTTGCACCAGATATGAGTGTCACTGTGCACTGGCAAAAGTTGGCAGAGTAGATGCAATAGGCCTCACACACATGCCTGTAGGCAGGCAAATGATATTCAATTAATTACAGTCAAAAAAGGGTTCTTAAATGTCACTGTACACTATTTTGCACCAGATATAAGTGTCACTGTGCACTGGCAAAAGTTGGCAGAGTAGATGCAATAGGCCTCACACACACGCCTGTAGGCAGGCAACTAATATTCAATCGATTACAGTAAAAAAAGGGTTCTTTTATTTCACTGTACACTAGATTGCACCAGATATGAGTTTCACTGTGCACTGGCAAAAGTTGGCATAGTAGATGAAATAGGCCTCACACACACACACCTGTAGGCAGACAACTGGTATTCAGTCGATTACAGTAAAAAAAGGGTTCTTAAATGTAACTGTACACTAGGTTGCACCAGATATGAGTGTCACTGTGCACTGGCAAAAGTTGGCAGAGTAGATGCAATAGGCCTCACACACATGCCTGTAGGCAGGCAAATGATATTCAATTAATTACAGTCAAAAAAGGGTTCTTAAATGTCACTGTACACTATTTTGCACCAGATATAAGTGTCACTGTGCACTGGCAAAAGTTGGCAGAGTAGATGCAATAGGCCTCACACACACGCCTGTAGGCAGGCAACTGTTATTCAATCAATTACAGTCAAAAAAGGGTTCTTAAATGTCACTGTACACTAGGTTGCATCAGATATGAGTGTAACTGTGCACTGGCAAAAGTTGGCAGGGTAGATGCAATAGGCCTCTTACACACGCCTGTAGGCAGGCAACTGATATCCAATGGATTACAGTCAAAAAAGGGTTTTTAAATGTCACTGTACACTACGTTGCACCAGATATGAGTGTCACTGTGCACTGGCAAAAGTTGGCAGAATAGATGCAGTAGGCCTCACACACACGACTGTAGGCAGGCAACTGATATTCAACCGATTACAGTCAAAAAAGGGTTCTTTCTGGCTGACCCCGGGTGCCGATGCATGCTGTCTGACTGTGCCACTAGCTACTTTCGACGACCTCCCGCTGCTTCCAACTCGTCTCCTCCTCCTCTCTGTCTCCCCATCTGAACTTTCCTCCTGTTCTTCTTCTCTTATAGCGGGCACCCACGTGACATCCACGGACGCATCGTCATCATCAACCGCTTCACTTGTATCTGACAACTCAACAAAGGAAGCAGCACCGGGTACAACATCATCATCAGACCGTACGTCCATGTGTGTAATGCTGCCTGACTGGGACATATCCCTGATATCTACATCCTCTGGCACTAATGTTTGTGCATCACTCATTTCTTCCAACGGATGTGTAAATAACTCTGCTGACGAATCAAGTGAAGCAGCTGTGGTGCTAGTGTTGGTGGTGGCGGCAGGCGGGCGAGTGGTAACTGGAGAGGTGCCCGAAGCTAAGCTGGAGGAGGATGGTGCGTCTAGGTTCCGAGCGGAAGCTGTAGAAGATTGGGTGTCCTGTGTTAGCCAGTCAATCATGTCCTCAGAACTGTTCAAGTTCAGGGTACGTTGCCTCTGAAAACTGGGCATTATTCTAGGGCCAAAGGGAATTACAGCACCACAACCATGACAGCCCCTGCGGGGTGGCCTGCCTCAGCCTGTGATTTTCTTTTTCGATTAGTGGTACTATTCGTGCAAGCTACTGTGACACTAGATATGAGTGTCACTGTGCACTGGCAAAAGTTGGCAGAGTAGGTGCTGTAGGCCTCACACACACGCCTGTAGGCAGGCAACTGATATTCAATCGATTACAGAAAAAAAAGGGTTATTTTATTTCACTGTACACTAGGTTGCACCAGATATGAGTGTCACTGTGCACTTTGAAAAGTTGGAAGAGTAGGCGCTGTAGGCCTCACACACACGCCTGTAGGCAGGCAACTGATATTCAATCGATTACAGTAAAAAAAGGGTTATTTTATTTCACTGTACACTAGGTTGCACCAGATATGAGTGCCACTGTGTACTGGCAAAAGTTGGCAGAGTAGGCGCTGTAGGCCTCACACACACGCCTGTAGGCAGGCAACTGATATTCAATCGATTACAGTCAAAAAAGGGTTCTTAAATATCCCTGTACACTAGGTTCCACCAGATATGAGTGTCACTTTGCACTGGCAAAAGTTGGCAGAGTAGATGCAATATTCCACACACAAACGCCTGTAGAAAGGCAACTGATATTCAGTCGATTACAGTCAAAAAAGGGTTCTTTTATTTCACCATACACTAGATTGCACTAGATATGAGTGTCACTGTGCACTGGCAAAAGTTGACAGAGTAGATGCAATAGGCCTCACACACACGCCTGTAGGCAGGCAACTAATATTCAATCGATTACAGTAAAAAAAGGGTTATTTTATTTCACTGTACACTAGGTTGCACCAGATATGAGTGCCACTGTGCACTGGCAAAAGTTGGCAGAGTAGGCGCTGTAGGCCTCACACACACGCCTGTAGGCAGGCAACTGATATTCAATCGATTACAGTCAAAAAAGGGTTCTTAAATGTCCCTGTACACTAGGTTCCACCAGATATGAGTGTCACTGTGCACTGGCAAAAGTTGGCAGAGTAGATGCAATAGGCCTCATACACACGCCTGTAGGCAGGCAACTAATATTCAATCGATTACAGAAAAAAAAGGGTTGTTTTATGTCACTGTACACTAGATGTCACTGTTGCACCAGATATGAGTGTCACTGTGCACTGGCAAAAGTTGGCAGAGTAGGCGCGGTAGGCCTCACACACACGCCTGTAGGCAGGCAACTGATATTCAATCGATTATAGTAAAAAAAGGGTTCTTTTTTTTCCACTGTACACTAGGTTGCACCAGATATGAGTGTCACTGTGCACTGGCAAAAGTTGGCAGAGTAGATGCAATAGGCCTCACACACACGCATGTAGGCAGGCAACTGATATTCAATCGATTACAGTAAAAAAAAGGGTTCTTAAATGTCACTGTACACTAGATTGCACCAGATATGAGTGTCACTGTGCACTGACAAAAATTGGCAGAGTAAATGCAATAGGTCTCACACTCACGCCTGTAGGCAGGCAACTGGTATTCAATTGATTACAGTCAAAAAAGGGTTCTTAAATGTCACTTTACACTAGGTTACACCAGATATGAGTGTGACTGTGCACTGGCAAAAGTTGGCAGAGTAGATGCAATAGGCCTCTCACACACGCCTGTAGGCAGGCAACTGATATTCAGACGATTATAGTAAAAAAAGGGTTCTTTTTTTTCCACTGTACACTAGGTTGCACCAGATATGAGTGTCACTGTGCACTGGCAAAAGTTGGCAGAGTAGATGCAATAGGCCTCACACACACGCCTGTAGGCAGGCAACTGATATTCAATCGATTACAGTCAAAAAAAGGTTCTTAAATGTCACTGTACACTAGGTTACACCAGATATGAGTGTCACTGTGCACTGGCAATATTTGGCAGAGTAGATGCAATAGGCCTCTCACACACGCCTGTAGAAAGGCAACTGATATTCAGGCGATTATAGTAAAAAAAGGGTTCTTTTTTTTCACTGTACACTAGGTTGCATCAGATATGAGTGTCACTGTGCACTGGCAAAAGTTGGCAGAGTAAATGCAATAGGTCTCACACACACGCCTGTAGGCAGGCAACTGATATTCAATCGATTACAGTCAAAAACGGGTTCTTAAATGTCCCTGTACACTAGGTTCCACCAGATATGAGTGTCACTGTGCACTGGCAAAAGTTGGCAGAGTAGATGCAATAGGCCTCACACACACGCCTGTGCGCAGGCAACTGATATTCAGTCGATTACAGTAAAATAAGGGTTCTTTTATTTCACTGTACACTAGATTGCACCAGATATGAGTGTCACTGTGCACTGGCAAAAGTTGGCAGAGTAGATGCAATAGGCCTCTCACACACAACTGTAGGCAGGCAACTGATATTCAATCAATTACAGTCAAAAAAAGGTTCTTAAATGTCACTGTACACTAGGTTGCAACAGATATAAGTGTCACTGTGCACTGGCAAAAGTTGGCAGAGTAGATGCAATAGGCCTCTCACACACGCCTGTAGGCAGGCAACTGATATTCAGTCGATTACAGTAAAATAAGGGTTCTTTTATTTCACTGTACACTAGATTGCACCAGATATGAGTGTCACTGTGCACTGGCAAAAGTTGGCAGAGTAAATGCAATAGGTCTCACACACACGCCTGTAGGCAGGCAACTGATATTCAATCGATTACAGTCAAAAACAGGTTCTTAAATGTCCCTGTACACTAGGTTGCACCAGATATGAGTGTCACTGTGCACTGGCAAAAGTTGGCAGAGTAGATGCAATAGGCCTCACACACACGCCTGTAGGCAGGCAACTGATATTCAATGAATTACAGTCAAAAAAAGGCTCTTAAATGTCACTGTACACTAGGTTGCACCAGAAATAAGTGTCACCGAGCACTGGCAAAAGTTGGCAGAATAGATGCAGTAGGCCTCACACACACTCCTGTAGGCAGGCAACTGATATTCAACCGATTACAGTCAAAAAAGGGTTCTTTTATTTCACTGTACACTAGGTTGCACCAGATATGAGTGTCACTGTGCAATAGCAAAAGTTGGCAGAGTAGATGCAATAGGCCTCACACACACGCCTGTAGGCAGGCAACTAATATTCAATCGATTACAGTAAAAAAAGGGTTCTTTTATTTCACTGTACACTAGATTGCACCAGATATGAGTTTCACTGTGCACTGGCAAAAGTTGGCATAGTAGATGAAATAGGCCTCACACACACACACCTGTAGGCAGACAACTGGTATTCAGTCGATTACAGTAAAAAAAGGGTTCTTAAATGTAACTGTACACTAGGTTGCACCAGATATGAGTGTCACTGTGCACTGGCAAAAGTTGGCAGAGTAGATGCAATAGGCCTCACACACATGCCTGTAGGCAGGCAAATGATATTCAATTAATTACAGTCAAAAAAGGGTTCTTAAATGTCACTGTACACTATTTTGCACCAGATATAAGTGTCACTGTGCACTGGCAAAAGTTGGCAGAGTAGATGCAATAGGCCTCACACACACGCCTGTAGGCAGGCAACTAATATTCAATCGATTACAGTAAAAAAAGAGTTCTTTTATTTCACTGTACACTAGATTGCACCAGATATGAGTTTCACTGTGCACTGGCAAAAGTTGGCAGAGTAGATGCAATAGGCCTCACACACACACACCTGTAGGCAGACAACTGGTATTCAGTCGATTACAGTAAAAAAAGGGTTCTTAAATGTCACTGTACACTATTTTGCACCAGATATGAGTGTCACTGTGCACTGGCAAAAGTTGGCAGAGTAGATGCAATAGGCCTCACACACATGCCTGTAGGCAGGCAAATGATATTCAATTAATTACAGTCAAAAAAGGGTTCTTAAATGTCACTGTACACTAGGTTGCACCAGATATAAGTGTCACTGTGCACTGGCAAAAGTTGGCAGAGTAGATGCAATAGGCCTCACACACACGCCTGTAGGCAGGCAACTGTTATTCAATCAATTACAGTCAAAAAAGGGTTCTTAAATGTCACTGTACACTAGGTTGCACCAGATATGAGTGTAACTGTGCACTGGCAAAAGTTGGCAGGGTAGATGCAATAGGCCTCTTACACACGCCTGTAGGCAGGCAACTGATATCCAATGGATTACAGTCAAAAAAGGGTTTTTAAATGTCACTGTACACTACGTTGCACCAGATATGAGTGTCACTGTGCACTGGCAAAAGTTGGCAGAATAGATGCAGTAGGCCTCACACACACGACTGTAGGCAGGCAACTGATATTCAACCGATTACAGTCAAAAAAGGGTTCTTTTATTTCACTGTACACTAGATTACACCAGATATGAGTGTCACTGTGCACTGGCAAAAGTTGGCAGAGTAGATGCAATAGGCCTCACACACACGCCTGTAGGCAGGCAACTGATATTCAATCGATTATAGTAAAAAAAGGGTTCTTTTATTTCACTGTACACTAGATTGCACCAGATATGAGTGTCACTGTGCACTGGCAAAAGCTGGCAGAGTAGATGCAATAGGCCTCACACACACTCCTGTAGGCAGACAACTGATATTCAATCGATTACAGTCAAAAAAGGGTTCTTAAATGTTACTGTACACTAGGTTGCACCAGATATGAGTGTCACTGTGCACTGGCAAAAGTTGGCAGAGTAGATGCAATATTCCACACACACGCCTGTACGCAGGCAACTGATATTCAGTCGATTACAGTAAAAAAAGGGTTATTTTATTTCACTGTACACTAGGTTGCACCAGATATGAGTGTCACTGTGCACTGGCAAAAGCTGGCAGAGTAGATGCAATAGGCCTCACACACACGCCTGTAGGCAGGCAACTGATATTCAATCGAATACAGTCAAAAAAGGGTTCTTTTATTTCACTGTACACTAGGTTGCACCAGATATGAGTGTCACTGTGCACTGGCAAAAGTTGGCAGAGTAGATGCAATAGGCCTCACACACACGCCTGTAGGCAGGCAACTGATATTCAATCGATTACAGTCAAAAAGGGTTCTTAAAAGTCACTGTACACTAGATTGCACCAAATATGAGTGTTACTGTGCACTGGCAAAAGCTGGCAGAGTAGATGCAATAGGCCTCACACACACACCAGTAGGCAGGCAACTGATATTCAATCGTTTTCAGATATAAAAGGTATCTTTTATTTCACTGTACACTAGGTTGCACCAGATATGAGTGTCACTGTGCACTGGCAAAAGTTGGCAGAGTAGATGCAATAGGCCTCACACACACGCCTGTAGGCAGGCAACTGATATTCAATCGATTACAGTCAAAAAAAGGTTCTTAAATGTCACTGTACACTAGGTTACACCAGATATGAGTGTCACTGTGCACTGGCAATATTTGGCAGAGTAGATGCAATAGGCCTCTCACACACGCCTGTAGAAAGGCAACTGATATTCAGGCGATTATAGTAAAAAAAGGGTTCTTTTTTTTCACTGTACACTAGGTTGCATCAGATATGAGTGTCACTGTGCACTGGCAAAAGTTGGCAGAGTAAATGCAATAGGTCTCACACACACGCCTGTAGGCAGGCAACTGATATTCAATCGATTACAGTCAAAAAAGGGTTCTTAAATGTCCCTGTACACTAGGTTCCACCAGATATGAGTGTCACTGTGCACTGGCAAAAGTTGGCAGAGTAGATGCAATAGGCCTCACACACACGCCTGTGCGCAGGCAACTGATATTCAGTCGATTACAGTAAAATAAGGGTTCTTTTATTTCACTGTACACTAGATTGCACCAGATATGAGTGTCACTGTGCACTGGCAAAAGTTGGCAGAGTAGATGCAATAGGCCTCACACACACACGCCTGTAGGCAGGCAACTGATATTCAATCAATTACAGTCAAAAAAAGGTTCTTAAATGTCACTGTACACTAGGTTGCAACAGATATGAGTGTCACTGTGCACTGGCAAAAGTTGGCAGAGTAGATGCAATAGGCCTCTCACACACGCCTGTAGGCAGGCAACTGATATTCAGTCGATTACAGTAAAATAAGGGTTCTTTTATTTCACTGTACACTAGATTGCACCAGATATGAGTGTCACTGTGCACTGGCAAAAGTTGGCAGAGTAAATGCAATAGGTCTCACACACACGCCTGTAGGCAGGCAACTGATATTCAATCGATTACAGTCAAAAAAGGGTTCTTAAATGTCACTGTACACTAGGTTGCACCAGATATGAGTGTCACTGTGCACTGGCAAAAGCTGGCAGAGTAGATGCAATAGGCCTCACACACACGCCTGTAGGCAGGCAACTGATATTCAATGAATTACAGTCAAAAAAAGGCTCTTAAATGTCACTGTACACTAGGTTGCACCAGAAATAAGTGTCACCGAGCACTGGCAAAAGTTGGCAGAATAGATGCAGTAGGCCTCACACACACTCCTGTAGGCAGGCAACTGATATTCAACCGATTACAGTCAAAAAAGGGTTCTTTTATTTCACTGTACACTAGGTTGCACCAGATATGAGTGTCACTGTGCAATAGCAAAAGTTGGCAGAGTAGATGCAATAGGCCTCACACACACGCCTGTAGGCAGGCAACTAATATTCAATCGATTACAGTAAAAAAAGGGTTCTTTTATTTCACTGTACACTAGATTGCACCAGATATGAGTTTCACTGTGCACTGGCAAAAGTTGGCATAGTAGATGAAATAGGCCTCACACACACACACCTGTAGGCAGACAACTGGTATTCAGTCGATTACAGTAAAAAAAGGGTTCTTAAATGTAACTGTACACTAGGTTGCACCAGATATGAGTGTCACTGTGCACTGGCAAAAGTTGGCAGAGTAGATGCAATAGGCCTCACACACATGCCTGTAGGCAGGCAAATGATATTCAATTAATTACAGTCAAAAAAGGGTTCTTAAATGTCACTGTACACTATTTTGCACCAGATATAAGTGTCACTGTGCACTGGCAAAAGTTGGCAGAGTAGATGCAATAGGCCTCACACACACGCCTGTAGGCAGGCAACTAATATTCAATCGATTACAGTAAAAAAAGAGTTCTTTTATTTCACTGTACACTAGATTGCACCAGATATGAGTTTCACTGTGCACTGGCAAAAGTTGGCATAGTAGATGAAATAGGCCTCACACACACACACCTGTAGGCAGACAACTGGTATTCAGTCGATTACAGTAAAAAAAGGGTTCTTAAATGTAACTGTACACTAGGTTGCACCAGATATGAGTGTCACTGTGCACTGGCAAAAGTTGGCAGAGTAGATGCAATAGGCCTCACACACATGCCTGTAGGCAGGCAAATGATATTCAATTAATTACAGTCAAAAAAGGGTTCTTAAATGTCACTGTACACTATTTTGCACCAGATATAAGTGTCACTGTGCACTGGCAAAAGTTGGCAGAGTAGATGCAATAGGCCTCACACACACGCCTGTAGGCAGGCAACTGTTATTCAATCAATTACAGTCAAAAAAGGGTTCTTAAATGTCACTGTACACTAGGTTGCACCAGATATGAGTGTAACTGTGCACTGGCAAAAGTTGGCAGGGTAGATGCAATAGGCCTCTTACACACGCCTGTAGGCAGGCAACTGATATCCAATGGATTACAGTCAAAAAAGGGTTTTTAAATGTCACTGTACACTACGTTGCACCAGATATGAGTGTCACTGTGCACTGGCAAAAGTTGGCAGAATAGATGCAGTAGGCCTCACACACACGACTGTAGGCAGGCAACTGATATTCAACCGATTACAGTCAAAAAAGGGTTCTTTTATTTCACTGTACACTAGATTGCACCAGATATGAGTGTCACTGTGCACTGGCAAAAGTTGGCAGAGTAGATGCAATAGGCCTCACACACACGCCTGTAGGCAGGCAACTGATATTCAATCGATTATAGTAAAAAAAGGGTTCTTTTATTTCACTGTACACTAGATTGCACCAGATATGAGTGTCACTGTGCACTGGCAAAAGTTGGCAGAGTAGATGCAATAGGCCTCACACACACTCCTGTAGGCAGACAACTGATATTCAATCGATTACAGTCAAAAAAGGGTTCTTAAATGTTACTGTACACTAGGTTGCACCAGATATGAGTGTCACTGTGCACTGGCAAAAGTTGGCAGAGTAGATGCAATATTCCACACACACGCCTGTACGCAGGCAACTGATATTCAGTCGATTACAGTAAAAAAAGGGTTATTTTATTTCACTGTACACTAGGTTGCACCAGATATGAGTGTCACTGTGCACTGGCAAAAGTTGGCAGAGTAGATGCAATAGGCCTCACACACACGCCTGTAGGCAGGCAACTGATATCCAATCGAATACAGTCAAAAAAGGGTTCTTTTATTTCACTGTACACTAGGTTGCACCAGATATGAGTGTCACTGTGCACTGGCAAAAGTTGGCAGAGTAGATGCAATAGGCCTCACACACACGCCTGTAGGCAGGCAACTGATATTCAATCGATTACAGTCAAAAAGGGTTCTTAAAAGTCACTGTACACTAGATTGCACCAAATATGAGTGTTACTGTGCACTGGCAAAAGCTGGCAGAGTAGATGCAATAGGCCTCACACACACACCAGTAGGCAGGCAACTGATATTCAATCGTTTTCAGATATAAAAGGTATCTTTTATTTCACTGTACACTAGGTTGCACCAGATATGAGTGTCACTGTGCACTGGCAAAAGTTGGCAGAGTAGATGCAATAGGCCTCTCACACACGTCTGTAGGCAGGCAACTCATATTCAATCGATTACAGAAAAAAAAGGTTTCTTTTATTTCACTGTACACTAGATTGCACCAGATATGAGTGTCACTGTGCACTGGCAAAAGTTGGCAGAGTAGATGCAATAGGCCTCACACACGCCTGTAGGCAGGCAACTGTTATTCAATCAATTACAGTCAAAAAAGGGTTCTTAAATGTCACTGTACACTACGTTGCACCAGATATGAGTGTCACTGTGCACTGGCAAAAGTTGGCAGAGTAGATGCAATAGGCCTCTCACACACGCCTGTAGGCAGGCAACTAATATTCAATCGATTACAATCAAAAAAGGGTTCTTAAATGTCACTGTACATTACGTTGCACCAGATATGAGTGTCACTGTGCACTGGCAAAAGTTGGCAGAATAGATGCTGTAGGCCTCACACACACGACTGTAGGCAGGCAACTGATATTCAACCGATTACAGTCAAAAAAGGGTTCTTTTATTTCACTGTACACTAGGTTGCACCAGATATGAGTGTCACTGTGCAATAGCAAAAGTTGGCAGAGTAGATGCAATAGGCCTCACACACACGCCTGTAGGCAGGCAACTAATATTCAATCGATTACAGTAAAAAAAGGGTTCTTTTATTTCACTGTACACTAGATTGCACCAGATATGAGTGTCACTGTGCACTGGCAAAAGTTGGCAGAGTAGATGCAATAGGCCTCACACACACACACCTGTAGGCAGACAACTGGTATTCAGTCGATTACAGTAAAAAAAGGGTTCTTAAATGTAACTGTACACTAGGTTGCACCAGATATGAGTGTCACTGTGCACTGGCAAAAGTTGGCGGAGTAGATGCAATAGGCCTCACACACATACCTGTAGGCAGGCAAATGATATTCAATTAATTACAGTCAAAAAAGGGTTCTTAAATGTCACTGTACACTAGGTTGCACCAGATATAAGTGTCACTGTGCACTGGCAAAAGTTGGCGGAGTAGATGCAATAGGCCTCACACACACGCCTGTAGGCAGGCAACTAATATTCAATCGATTACAGTAAAAAAAGGGTTCTTTTATTTCACTGTACACTAGATTGCACCAGATATGAGTTTCACTGTGCACTGGCAAAAGTTGGCATAGTAGATGAAATAGGCCTCACACACACACACCTGTAGGCAGACAACTGGTATTCAGTCGATTACAGTAAAAAAAGGGTTCTTAAATGTAACTGTACACTAGGTTGCACCAGATATGAGTGTCACTGTGCACTGGCAAAAGTTGGCAGAGTAGATGCAATAGGCCTCACACACATGCCTGTAGGCAGGCAAATGATATTCAATTAATTACAGTCAAAAAAGGGTTCTTAAATGTCACTGTACACTATTTTGCACCAGATATAAGTGTCACTGTGCACTGGCAAAAGTTGGCAGAGTAGATGCAATAGGCCTCACACACACGCCTGTAGGCAGGCAACTGTTATTCAATCAATTACAGTCAAAAAAGGGTTCTTAAATGTCACTGTACACTAGGTTGCACCAGATATGAGTGTAACTGTGCACTGGCAAAAGTTGGCAGGGTAGATGCAATAGGCCTCTTACACACGCCTGTAGGCAGGCAACTGATATCCACTGGATTACAGTCAAAAAAGGGTTTTTAAATGTCACTGTACACTACGTTGCACCAGATATGAGTGTCACTGTGCACTGGCAAAAGTTGGCAGAATAGATGCAGTAGGCCTCACACACACGACTGTAGGCAGGCAACTGATATTCAACCGATTACAGTCAAAAAAGGGTTCTTTTATTTAACTGTACACTAGATTGCACCAGATATGAGTGTCACTGTGCACTGGCAAAAGTTGGCAGAGTAGATGCAATAGGCCTCACACACACGCCTGTAGGCAGGCAACTGATATTCAATCGATTACAGTAAAAAAAGGGTTCTTTTATTTCACTGTACACTAGATTGCACCAGATATGAGTGTCACTGTGCACTGGCAAAAGTTGGCAGAGTAGATGCAATAGGCCTCACACACACTCCTGTAGGCAGACAACTGATATTCAATCGATTACAGTCAAAAAAGGGTTCTTAAATGTTACTGTACACTAGGTTGCACCAGATATGAGTGTCACTGTGCACTGGCAAAAGTTGGCAGAGTAGATGCAATATTCCACACACACGCCTGTACGCAGGCAACTGATATTCAGTCGATTACAGTAAAAAAAGGGTTCTTTTATTTCACTGTACACTAGGTTGCACCAGATATGAGTGTCACTGTGCACTGGCAAAAGCTGGCAGAGTAGATGCAATAGGCCTCACACACACGCCTGTAGGCAGGCAACTGATATTCAATCGAATACAGTCAAAAAAGGGTTCTTTTATTTCACTGTACACTAGGTTGCACCAGATATGAGTGTCACTGTGCACTGGCAAAAGTTGGCAGAGTAGATGCAATAGGCCTCACACACACGCCTGTAGGCAGGCAACTGATATTCAATCGATTACAGTCAAAAAAGGGTTCTTAAAAGTCACTGTACACTAGATTGCACCAGATATGAGTGTTACTGTGCACTGGCAAAAGTTGGCAGAGTAGATGCAATAGGCCTCACACACACGCCTGTAGGCAGGCAACTGATATTCAATCGTTTTCAGATATAAAAGGTTTCTTTTATTTCACTGTACACTAGGTTGCACCAGATATGAGTGTCACTGTGCACTGGCAAAAGTTGGCAGAGTAGATGCAATAGGCCTCTCACACACGTCTGTAGGCAGGCAACTGATATTCAATCGATTACAGAAAAAAAAGGTTTCTTTTATTTCACTGTACACTAGATTGCACCAGATATGAGTGTCACTGTGCACTGGCAAAAGTTGGCAGAGTAGATGCAATAGGCCTCAAACACGCCTGTAGGCAGGCAACTGTTATTCAATCAATTACAGTCAAAAAAGGGTTCTTAAATGTCACTGTACACTACGTTGCACCAGATATGAGTGTCACTGTGCACTGGCAAAAGTTGGCAGAGTAGATGCAATAGGCCTCTCACACACGCCTGTAGGCAGGCAACTAATATTCAATCGATTACAATCAAAAAAGGGTTCTTAAATGTCACTGTACATTACGTTGCACCAGATATGAGTGTCACTGTGCACTGGCAAAAGTTGGCAGAATAGATGCTGTAGGCCTCACACACACGACTGTAGGCAGGCAACTGATATTCAACCGATTACAGTCAAAAAAGGGTTCTTTTATTTCACTGTACACTAGGTTGCACCAGATATGAGTGTCACTGTGCAATAGCAAAAGTTGGCAGAGTAGATGCAATAGGCCTCACACACACGCCTGTATGCAGGCAACTAATATTCAATCGATTACAGTAAAAAAAGGGTTCTTTTATTTCACTGTACACTAGATTGCACCAGATATGAGTGTCACTGTGCACTGGCAAAAGTTGGCAGAGTAGATGCAATAGGCCTCACACACACACACCTGTAGGCAGACAACTGGTATTCAGTCGATTACAGTAAAAAAAGGGTTCTTAAATGTAACTGTACACTAGGTTGCACCAGATATGAGTGTCAATGTGCACTGGCAAAAGTTGGCGGAGTAGATGCAATAGGCCTCACACACATACCTGTAGGCAGGCAAATGATATTCAATTAATTACAGTCAAAAAAGGGTTCTTAAATGTCACTGTACACTAGGTTGCACCAGATATGAGTGTAACTGTGCACTGGCAAAAGTTGGCAGGGTAGATGCAATAGGCCTCTCACACACGCCTGTAGTCAGGCAACTGATATCCAATGGATTACAGTCAAAAAAGGGTTCTTAAATGTCACTGTAAACTATGTTGCACCAGATATGAGTGTCACTGTGCACTGGCAAAAGTTGGCAGAATAGATGCAGTAGGCCTCACACACACGACTGTAGGCAGGCAACTGATATTCTACCGATTACAGTCAAAAAAGGGTTCTTTTATTTCACTGTACACTAGATTGCACCAGATATGAGTGTCACTGTGCACTGTCAAAAGTTGGCAGAGTAGATGCAATAGGCCTCACACACACGCCTGTAGGCAGGCAACTGATATTCAATCGATTACAGTAAAAAAAGTGTTCTTTTATTTCACTGTACACTAGATTGCACCAGATATGAGTGTCACTGTGCACTGGCAAAAGTTGGAAGAGTAGATGCAATAGGCCTCACACACACGCCTGTAGGCAGACAACTGATATTCAATCGATTACAGTCAAAAAAGGGTTCTTAAATGTCACTGTACACTAGGTTGCACCAGATATGAGTGTCACTGTGCACTGGCAAAAGTTGGCAGAGTAAATGCAATATGTCTTACACACACGCCTGTAGGCAGGCAACTGATATTCAATCGATTACAGTCAAAAAAGGGTTCTTAAATGTCACTGTACACTACGTTGCACCAGATATGAGTGTCACTGTGCACTGTCAAAAGTTGGCAGAGTAGATGCAATAGGCCTCACACACACGCCTGTAGGCAGGCAACTGATATTCAATCGATTACAGTAAAAAAAGTGTTCTTTTATTTCACTGTACACTAGATTGCACCAGATATGAGTGTCACTGTGCACTGGCAAAAGTTGGCAGAGTAGATGCAATAGGCCTCACACACACGCCTGTAGGCAGACAACTGATATTCAATCGATTACAGTCAAAAAAGGGTTCTTAAATGTCACTGTACACTAGGTTGCACCAGATATGAGTGTCACTGTGCACTGGCAAAAGTTGGCAGAGTAGATGCAATATTCCACACACACACGCCTGTACGCAGGCAACTGATATTCAGTCGATTACAGTAAAAAAAGGGTTATTTTATTTCACTGTACACTAGGTTGCACCAGATATGAGTGTCACTGTGCACTGGCAAAAGTTGGCAGAGTAGATGCAATAGGCCTCACACACACGCCTTTAGGCAGGCAACTGATATTCAATCGATTACAGTAAAAAAAGAGTTCTTTTATTTCACTGTACACTAGATTGCACCAGATATGAGTGTCACTGTGCACTGGCAAAAGTTGGCAGAGTAGATGCAATAGGCCTCACACACACGCCTGTAGGCAGGCAACTGATATTAAATCGATTACAGTGAAAAAAGGGTTCTTAAATGTCACTGTACACTAGGTTGCACCAGATATGAGTGTCACTGTGCACTGGCAAAAGTTGGCAGAGTAGATGCAATAGGCCTCACACACACGCCTGTAGGCAGGCAACTGATATTAAATCGATTACAGTAAAAAAAGGGTTATTTTATTTCACTGTACACTAGATTGCACCAGATATGAGTGTCACTGTGCACTGACAAAAGTTGGCAGAGTAGATGCAATTGGCCTCACACACACGCCTGTAGGCAGGCAACTGATATTAAATCGATTACAGTCAAAAAAGGGTTCTTAAATGTCACTGTACACTAGGTTGCACCTGATATGAGTGTCACTGTGCACTGGCAAAAGTTGGCAGAGTAGATGCAATAGGCCTCACACACACGCCTGTAGGCAGGCAAATGATATTCAATTAATTACAGTCAAAAAAGAGTTGTTAAATGTCACTGTACACTAGGTTGCACCAGATATGAGTGTCACTGTGCAATGGTAATATTTGGCAAAGTAGATGCAATAGGCCTCTCACACACGCCTGTAGAAAGGCAACTGATATTCAGGCGATTATAGTAAAAAAAGGGTTCTTTTTTTTCACTGTACACTAGGTTGCACAAGATATGAGTGTCACTGTGCACTGGCAAAAGTTGGCAGAGTAGATGCAATAGGCCTCACACACACGCTTGTAGGCAGGCAACTGATATTCAACCGATTACAGTCAAAAAAGGGTTCTTTTATTTCACTGTACACTAGGTTGCACCAGATATGAGTGTCACTGTGCAATAGCAAAAGTTGGCAGAGTAGATGCAATAGGCCTCACACACACGCCTGTAGGCAGGCAACTAATATTCAATCGATTACAGTAAAAAAAGGGTTATTTTATTTCACTGTACACTAGATTGCACCAGATATGAGTGCCACTGTGCACTGGCAAAAGTTGGCAGAGTAGATGCAATAGGCCTCACACACACACCTGTAGGCAGACAACTGGTATTCAGTCGATTACAGTAAAAAAAGGGTTCTTAAATGTAACTGTACACTAGGTTGCACCAGATATGAGTGTCAATGTGCACTGGCAAAAGTTGGCGGAGTAGATGCAATAGGCCTCACACACACGCCTGTAGGCAGGCAACTGATATTCAATCGATTACAGTCAAAAAAGGGTTCTTAAATGTCACTGTACACTAGGTTGCACCAGATATGATTGTTACTGTGCACTGGCAAAAGTTGGCAGAGTAGATGCAATAGGCCTCTCACACACGCCTGTAGGCAGGCAACTGATATTCAATCGATTACAGTCAAAAAAGGGTTCTTAAATGTCACTGTACACTACGTTGCACCAGATATGAGTGTCACTGTGCACTGGCAAAAGTTGGCAGAGTAGATGCAGTAGGCCTCACACACACGACTGTAGGCAGGCAACTGATATTCAACCAATTACAGTCAAAAAAGGGTTCTTTTATTTCACTGTACACTAGATTGCACCAGATATGAGTGTCACTGTGCACTGGCAAAAGTTGGCAGAGTAGATGCAATAGGCCTCACACACACGCCTGTAGGCAGGCAACTGATATTCAATCGATTACAGTAAAAAAAGGGTTCTTTTATTTCACTGTACACTAGATTGCACCAGATATGAGTGTCACTGTGCACTGGCAAAAGTTGGCAGAGTAGATGCAATAGGCCTCACACACACGCCTGTAGGCAGACAACTGATATTCAATCGATTACAGTCAAAAAAGGGTTCTTAAATGTCACTGTACACTAGGTTGCACCAGATATGAGTGTCACTGTGCACTGGCAAAAGTTGGCAGAGTAGATGCAATAGTCCACACACACACGCCTGTACGCAGGCAACTGATATTCAGTCGATTACAGTAAAAAAAGGGTTCTTTTATTTCACTGTACACTAGGTTGCACCAGATATGAGTGTCACTGTGCACTGGCAAAAGTTGGCAGAGTAGATGCAATAGGCCTCACACACACGCCTGTAGGCAGGCAACTGATATTCAATCGATTACAGTAAAAAAAGGTTTCTTTTATTTCACTGTACACTAGATTGCACCAGATATGAGTGTCACTGTGCACTGGCAAAAGTTGGCAGAGTAGATGCAATATTCCACACACACACGCCTGTACGCAGGCAACTGATATTCAGTCGATTACAGTAAAAAAAGGGTTCTTTTATTTCACTGTACACTAGGTTGCACCAGATATGAGTGTCACTGTGCACTGGCAAAAGTTGGCAGAGTAGATGCAATAGGCCTCACACACACGCCTGTAGGCAGGCAACTGATATTCAATCGATTACAGTAAAAAAAGGGTTCTTTTATTTCACTGTACACTAGATTGCACCAGATATGAGTGTCACTGTGCACTGGCAAAAGTTGGCAGAGTAGATGCAATAGGCCTCACACACACGCCTGTAGGCAGGCAACTGATATTCAATCGATTACAGTCAAAAAAGGGTTCTTAAATGTCACTGTACACTAGGTTGCACCAGATATGAGTGTCACTGTGCACTGGCAAAAGTTGGCAGAGTAGATGCAATAGGCCTCACACACACACCTGTAGGCAGGCAACTGATATTCAATCGATTACAGTAAAAAAAGGGTTCTTTTATTTCACTGTACACTAGATTGCACCAGATATGAGTGTCACTGTGCACTGACAAAAGTTGGCAGAGTAGATGCAATTGGCCTCACACACACGCCTGTAGGCAGGCAACTGATATTAAATCGATTACAGTCAAAAAAGGGTTCTTAAATGTCACTGTACACTAGGTTGCACCTGATATGAGTGTCACTGTGCACTGGCAAAAGTTGGCAGAGTAGATGCAATAGGCCTCACACACACGCCTGTAGGCAGGCAAATGATATTCAATTAATTACAGTCAAAAAAGAGTTGTTAAATGTCACTGTACACTAGGTTGCACCAGATATGAGTGTCACTGTGCAATGGTAATATTTGGCAAAGTAGATGCAATAGGCCTCTCACACACGCCTGTAGAAAGGCAACTGATATTCAGGCGATTATAGTAAAAAAAGGGTTCTTTTTTTTCACTGTACACTAGGTTGCACAAGATATGAGTGTCACTGTGCACTGGCAAAAGTTGGCAGAGTAGATGCAATAGGTCTCACACACACGCCTGTAGGCAGGCAACTGATATTCAATCAATTACAGTCAAAAAAGGGTTTTTAAATGTCACTGTACACTAGATTGCACCAGATATGAGTGTTACTATGCACTGGCAAACGTTGGCAGAGTAGATGCAATAGGCCTTTCACACACGACTGTAGGCAGGCAACTGATATTCAATCGATTACAGAAAAAAAAGGTTTATTTTATTTCACTGTACACTAGGTTGCACCAGATATGAGTGTCACTGTGCACTGGCAAAAGTTGGCAGAGTAGATGCAATAGGCCTCACACACACGCCTGTACGCAGGCAACTGATATTCAATTGATTACAGTAAAAAAGGGGTTCTTTTATTTCACTGTACACTAGATTGCACCAGATATGAGTGTCGCTGTGCACTGGCAAAAGTTGGCAGAGTAGATGCAATAGGCCTCACACACACGCCTGTAGGCAGGCAACTGATATTCAATCGATTACAGTCAAAAAAGGGTTCTTAAATGTCACTGTACACTAGATTGCACCAGATATGAGTGTCACTGTGCACTGGCAAAAGTTGGCAGAGTAGATGCAATAGGCCTCACACACACATGCCTGTGGGCTGGCAACGGATATTCAATCAATTACAGTCAAAAAAGGGTTCTTAAATGTCACTGTACACTAGGTTGCACCAGATATGATTGTTACTGTGCACTGGCAAAAGTTGGCAGAGTAGATGCAATAGGCCTCTCACACACGCCTGTAGGCAGGCAACTGATATTCAATCGATTACAGAAAAAAAAGGTTTCTTTTATTTCAATGTACACTAGGTTGCACCAGATATGAGTGTCACTGTGCACTGGCAAAAGTTGGCAGAGTAGATGCATTAGGCCTCACACACACGCCTGTAGGCAGGAAACTGATATTCAATCGATTACAGTCAAAAAAGGGTTCTTAATAGTCACTGTACACTAGGTTGCACCAGATATGAGTGTCACTGTGCACTGGCAAAAGTTGGCAGAGTAGATGCAATAGGCCTCACACACACGCCTGTAGGCAGGCAACTGATATTCAATCGATTACAGTAAAAAAAGGGTTCTTTTATTTCACTGTACACTAGGTTGCACCAGATATGAGTGTCACTGTGCACTGGCAAAAGTTGGCAGAGTAGATGCAATAGGCCTCACACACACTCCTGTAGGCAGACAACTGATATTCAATCGATTACAGTCAAAAAAGGGTTCTTAAATGTTACTGTACACTAGGTTGCACCAGATATGAGTGTCACTGTGCACTGGCAAAAGTTGGCAGAGTAGATGCAATATTCCACACACACACGCCTGTACGCAGGCAACTGATATTCAGTCGATTACAGTAAAAAAAGGGTTCTTTTATTTCACTGTACACTAGATTGCACCAGATATGAGTGTCACTGTGCACTGGCAAAAGTTGGCAGAGTAGATGCAATAGGCCTCACACACACGCCTTTAGGCAGGCAACTGATATTCAATCAATTACAGTCAAAAAAGGGTTCTTAAATGTCACTGTACACTAGGTTGCACCAGATATGAGTGTCACTGTGCACTGGCAAAAGTTGGCAGAGTAGATGCAATAGGCCTCACACACACGCCTGTAGGCAGGCAACTGATATTCAATCGATTACAGAAAAAAAAGGTTTCTTTTATTTCACTGTACACTAGGTTGCACCAGATATGATTGTCACTGTGCACTGGCAAAAGTTGGCAGAGTAGATGCAATAGGCCTCACACACACGCCTGTAGGCAGGCAACTGATATTCAATCGATTACAGTAAAAAAAGGGTTCTTTTATTTCACTGTACACTAGGTTGCACCAGATATGAGTGTCACTGTGCACTGGCAAAAGTTGGCAGAGTAGATGCAATAGGCCTCACACACACTCCTGTAGGCAGACAACTGATATTCAATCGATTACAGTCAAAAAAGGGTTCTTAAATGTTACTGTACACTAGGTTGCACCAGATATGAGTGTCACTGTGCACTGGCAAAAGATGGCAGAGTAGATGCAATATTCCACACACACACGCCTGTACGCAGGCAACTGATATTCAGTCGATTACAGTAAAAAAATGGTTCTTTTATTTCACTGTACACTAGGTTGCACCAGATATGAGTGTTACTGTGCACTGGCAAAGTTGGCAGAGTAGATGCAATAGGCCTCTCACAAACGCCTGTAGGCAAGCAACTGATATTCAATCGATTACAGTAAAAAAAGGGTTATTTTATTTCACTGTACACTAGATTGCACCAGATATGAGTGTCACTGTGCACTGGCAAAAGTTGGCAGAGTAGATGCAATAGGCCTCACACACACTCCTGTAGGCAGACAACTGATATTCAATCAATTACAGTCAAAAAATGGTTCTTAAATGTCACTGAACACTAGGTTGCACCAGATATGATTGTTACTGTGCACTGGCAAAAGTTGGCAGAGTAGATGCAATAGGCCTCACACACACTCCTGTAGGCAGACAACTGATATTCAATCGATTACTGTCAAAAAAGGTTTCTTAAATGTTACTGTACACTAGGTTGCACCAGATATGAGTGTCACTGTGCACTGGCAAAAGTTGGCAGAGTAGATGCAATATTCCACACACACACGCCCATACGTAGGCAACTGATATTCAGTCGATTACAGTAAAAAAAGGGTTCTTTTATTTCACTGTACACTAGGTTGCACCAGATATAAGTGTCACTGTGCACTGGCAAAGTTGGCAGAGTAGATGCAATATTCCACACACACGCCTGTAGGCAGGCAACTGATATTCAATCGATTATAAAAAAAAAAGGTTTCTTTTATTTCACTGTACACTAGGTTGCACCAGATATGAGTGTCACTGTGCACTGGCAAAAGTTGGCAGAGTAGATGCAATAGGCCTCACACACACGCCTGTAGGCAGGCATCTGATATTCAATCAATTACAGTCAAAAAAGGGTTATTTTATTTCACTGTACACTAGATTGCACCAGATATGAGTGTCACTGTGCACTGGCAAAAGTTGGCAGAGTAGATGCAATAGGCCTCACACACACTCCTGTAGGCAGACAACTGATATTCAATCGATTACAGTCGAAAAAGGGTTCTTAAATGTTACTGTACACTAGGTTGCAATAGATATGAGTGTCACTGTGCACTGGCAAAAGTTGGCAGAGTAGATGCAATATTCCACACACACACGCCTGTAGGCAAGCAACTGATATTCAATCGATTACAGTAAAAAAAGGGTTATTTTATTTCACTGTACACTAGATTGCACCAGATATGAGTGTCACTGTGCACTGGCAAAAGTTGGCAGAGTAGATGCAATAGGCCTCACACACACTCCTGTAGGCAGACAACTGATATTCAATCAATTACAGTCAAAAAAGGGTTCTTAAATGTCACTGAACACTAGGTTGCACCAGATATGATTGTTACTGTGCACTGGCAAAAGTTGGCAGAGTAGATGCAATAGGCCTCACACACACTCCTGTAGGCAGACAACTGATATTCAATCGATTACTGTCAAAAAAGGTTTCTTAAATGTTACTGTACACTAGGTTGCACCAGATATGAGTGTCACTGTGCACTGGCAAAAGTTGGCAGAGTAGATGCAATATTCGACACACACACGCCCATACGCAGGCAACTGATATTCAGTCGATTACAGTAAAAAAAGGGTTCTTTTATTTCACTGTACACTAGGTTGCACCAGATATAAGTGTCACTGTGCACTGGCAAAGTTGGCAGAGTAGATGCAATATTCCACACACACGCCTGTAGGCAGGCAACTGATATTCAATCGATTACAAAAAAAAAAGGTTTCTTTTATTTCACTGTACACTAGGTTGCACCAGATATGAGTGTCACTGTGCACTGGCAAAAGTTGGCAGAGTAGATGCAATAGGCCTCACACACACGCCTGTAGGCAGGCAACTGATATTCAATCGATTACAGTAAAAAAAGGGTTCTTTTATTTCACTGTACACTAGATTGCACCAGATATGAGTGTCACTGTGCACTGGCAAAAGTTGGCAGAGTAGATGCAATAGGCCTCACACACACGCCTGTAGGCAGGCAACTGATATTCAATCAATTACAGTCAAAAAAGGGTTCTTAAATGTCACTGTACACTAGGTTGCACCAGATATGAGTGTCACTGTGCACTGGCAAAAGTTGGCAGAGTAGATGCAATATTCCACACACACGCCTGTAGGCAGGCAACTGATATTCAATCGATTACAGTAAAAAAAGGGTTCTTTTATTTCACTGTACACTAGATTGCACCAGATATGAGTGTCACTGTGCACTGGCAAAAGTTGGCAGAGTAGATGCAATAGGCCTCACACACACGCCTGTAGGCAGGCAACTGATATTCAATCGATTACAGTAAAAAAAGGGTTCTTTTATTTCACTGTACACTAGGTTGCACCAGATATGAGTGTTGCTGTGCACTGGCAAAAGTTGGCAGAGTAGATGCAATAGGCCTCACACACACTCCTGTAGGCAGACAACTGATATTCAATGGATTACAGTCAAAAAAGGGTTCTTAAATGTTACTGTACACTAGGTTGCACCAGATATGAGTGTCACTGTGCACTGGCAAAAGATGGCAGAGTAGATGCAATATTCCACACACACACGCCTGTACGCAGGCAACTGATATTCAGTCGATTACAGTAAAAAAATGGTTCTTTTATTTCACTGTACACTAGGTTGCACCAGATATGAGTGTTACTGTGCACTGGCAAAGTTGGCAGAGTAGATGCAATAGGCCTCTCACAAACGCCTGTAGGCAAGCAACTGATATTCAATCGATTACAGTAAAAAAAGGGTTCTTTTATTACACTGTACACTAGATTGCACCAGATATGAGTGTCACTGTGCACTGGCAAAAGCTGGCAGAGTAGATGCAATAGGCCTCACACACACTCCTGTAGGCAGACAACTGATATTCAATCGATTACAGTCAAAAAATGGTTCTTAAATGTCACTAAACACTAGGTTGCACCAGATATGATTGTTACTGTGCACTGGCAAAAGTTTGCAGAGTAGATGCAATAGGCCTCACACACACTCCTGTAGGCAGACAACTGATATTCAATCGATTACTGTCAAAAAAGGTTTCTTAAATGTTACTGTACACTAGGTTGCACCAGATATGAGTGTCACTGTGCACTGGCAAAAGTTGGCAGAGTAGATGCAATATTCCACACACACACGCCCATACGCAGGCAACTGATATTCAGTCGATTACAGTAAAAAAAGGGTTCTTTTATTTCACTGTACACTAGGTTGCACCAGATATAAGTGTCACTGTGCACTGGCAAAGTTGGCAGAGTAGATGCAATATTCCACACACACGCCTGTAGGCAGGCAACTGATATTCAATCGATTACAAAAAAAAAAGGTTTCTTTTATTTCACTGTACACTAGGTTGCACCAGATATGAGTGTCACTGTGCACTGGCAAAAGTTGGCAGAGTAGATGCAATAGGCCTCACACACACGCCTGTAGGCAGGCATCTGATATTCAATCAATTACAGTCAAAAAAGGGTTCCTAAATGTCACTGTACACTAGGTTGCACCAGATATGAGTGTAACTGTGCACTGGCAAAAGTTGGCAGAGTAGATGCAATAGGCCTTGCACACACGCCTGTAGGCAGGCAACAGATATTCAATCGATTACAGTAAAAAAATGGGTTCTTTTATTTCACTGTACACTAGGTTGCACCAGATATAAGTGTCACTGTGCACTGGCAAAGTTGGCAGAGTAGATGCAATATTCCACACACACGCCTGTAGGCAGGCAACTGATATTCAATCGATTACAAAAAAAAAAGGTTTCTTTTATTTCACTGTACACTAGGTTGCACCAGATATGAGTGTCACTGTGCACTGGCAAAAGTTGGCAGAGTAGATGCAATATTCGACACACACACGCCCATACGCAGGCAACTGATATTCAGTCGATTACAGTAAAAAAAGGGTTCTTTTATTTCACTGTACACTAGGTTGCACCAGATATAAGTGTCACTGTGCACTGGCAAAGTTGGCAGAGTAGATGCAATATTCCACACACACGCCTGTAGGCAGGCAACTGATATTCAATCGATTACAAAAAAAAAAGGTTTCTTTTATTTCACTGTACACTAGGTTGCACCAGATATGAGTGTCACTGTGCACTGGCAAAAGTTGGCAGAGTAGATGCAATAGGCCTCACACACACGCCTGTAGGCAAGCAACTGATATTCAATCGATTACAGTAAAAAAAGGGTTATTTTATTTCACTGTACACTAGATTGCACCAGATATGAGTGTCACTGTGCACTGGCAAAAGTTGGCAGAGTAGATGCAATAGGCCTCACACACACTCCTGTAGGCAGACAACTGATATTCAATCAATTACAGTCAAAAAATGGTTCTTAAATGTCACTGAACACTAGGTTGCACCAGATATGATTGTTACTGTGCACTGGCAAAAGTTGGCAGAGTAGATGCAATAGGCCTCACACACACTCCTGTAGGCAGACAACTGATATTCAATCGATTACTGTCAAAAAAGGTTTCTTAAATGTTACTGTACACTAGGTTGCACCAGATATGAGTGTCACTGTGCACTGGCAAAAGTTGGCAGAGTAGATGCAATATTCCACACACACACGCCCATACGTAGGCAACTGATATTCAGTCGATTACAGTAAAAAAAGGGTTCTTTTATTTCACTGTACACTAGGTTGCACCAGATATAAGTGTCACTGTGCACTGGCAAAGTTGGCAGAGTAGATGCAATATTCCACACACACGCCTGTAGGCAGGCAACTGATATTCAATCGATTACAAAAAAAAAAGGTTTCTTTTATTTCACTGTACACTAGGTTGCACCAGATATGAGTGTCACTGTGCACTGGCAAAAGTTGGCAGAGTAGATGCAATAGGCCTCACACACACGCCTGTAGGCAGGCATCTGATATTCAATCAATTACAGTCAAAAAAGGGTTCCTAAATGTCACTGTACACTAGGTTGCACCAGATATGAGTGTAACTGTGCACTGGCAAAAGTTGGCAGAGTAGATGCAATAGGCCTTGCATACACGCCTGTAGGCAGGCAACAGATATTCAATCGATTACAGTAAAAAAAAGGGTTCTTTTATTTCACTTTACACTAGGTTGCACCAGATATGATTGTCACTGTGCACTGGCAAAAGTTGGCAGAGTAGATGCAATAGGCCTCACACACACGCCTGTAGGCAAGCAACTGATATTCAATCGATTACAGTAAAAAAAGGGTTATTTTATTTAACTGTACACTAGATTGCACCAGATATGAGTGTCACTGTGCACTGGCAAAAGTTGGCAGAGTAGATGCAATAGGCCTCACACACACTCCTGTAGGCAGACAACTGATATTCAATCAATTACAGTCAAAAAAGGGTTCTTAAATGTCACTGTACACTAGGTTGCACCAGATATGATTGTTACTGTGCACTGGCAAAAGTTGGCAGAGTAGATGCAATAGGCCTCACACACACTCCTGTAGGCAGACAACTGATATTCAATCGATTACTGTCAAAAAAGGTTTCTTAAATGTTACTGTACACTAGGTTGCACCAGATATGAGTGTCACTGTGCACTGGCAAAAGTTGGCAGAGTAGATGCAATATTCGACACACACACGCCCATACGCAGGCAACTGATATTCAGTCGATTACAGTAAAAAAAGGGTTCTTTTATTTCACTGTACACTAGGTTGCACCAGATATAAGTGTCACTGTGCACTGGCAAAGTTGGCAGAGTAGATGCAATATTCCACACACACGCCTGTAGGCAGGCAACTGATATTCAATCGATTACAAAAAAAAAAGGTTTCTTTTATTTCACTGTACACTAGGTTGCACCAGATATGAGTGTCACTGTGCACTGGCAAAAGTTGGCAGAGTAGATGCAATAGGCCTCACACACACGCCTGTAGGCAGGCAACTGATATTCAATCGATTACAGTAAAAAAAGGGTTCTTTTATTTCACTGTACACTAGATTGCACCAGATATGAGTGTCACTGTGCACTGGCAAAAGTTGGCAGAGTAGATGCAATAGGCCTCACACACACGCCTGTAGGCAGGCAACTGATATTCAATCAATTACAGTCAAAAAAGGGTTGTTAAATGTCACTGTACACTAGGTTGCACCAGATATGAGTGTCACTGTGCACTGGCAAAAGTTGGCAGAGTAGATGCAATATTCCACACACACGCCTGTAGGCAGGCAACTGATATTCAATCGATTACAGTAAAAAAAGGGTTCTTTTATTTCACTGTACACTAGATTGCACCAGATATGAGTGTCACTGTGCACTGGCAAAAGTTGGCAGAGTAGATGCAATAGGCCTCACACACACGCCTGTAGGCAGGCAACTGATATTCAATCGATTACAGTAAAAAAAGGGTTCTTTTATTTCACTGTACACTAGGTTGCACCAGATATGAGTGTTGCTGTGCACTGGCAAAAGTTGGCAGAGTAGATGCAATAGGCCTCACACACACTCCTGTAGGCAGACAACTGATATTCAATCGATTACAGTCAAAAAAGGGTTCTTAAATGTTACTTTACACTAGGTTGCACCAGATATGAGTGTCACTGTGCACTGGCAAAAGATGGCAGAGTAGATGCAATATTCCACACACACACGCCTGTACGCAGGCAACTGATATTCAGTCGATTACAGTAAAAAAATGGTTCTTTTATTTCACTGTACACTAGGTTGCACCAGATATGAGTGTTACTGTGCACTGGCAAAGTTGGCAGAGTAGATGCAATAGGCCTCTCACAAACGCCTGTAGGCAAGCAACTGATATTCAATCGATTACAGTAAAAAAAGGGTTATTTTATTTCACTGTACACTAGATTGCACCAGATATGAGTGTCACTGTGCACTGGCAAAAGTTGGCAGAGTAGATGCAATAGGCCTCACACACACTCCTGTAGGCAGACAACTGATATTCAATCAATTACAGTCAAAAAATGGTTCTTAAATGTCACTAAACACTAGGTTGCACCAGATATGATTGTTACTGTGCACTGGCAAAAGTTTGCAGAGTAGATGCAATAGGCCTCACACACACTCCTGTAGGCAGACAACTGATATTCAATCGATTACTGTCAAAAAAGGTTTCTTAAATGTTACTGTACACTAGGTTGCACCAGATATGAGTGTCACTGTGCACTGGCAAAAGTTGGCAGAGTAGATGCAATATTCCACACACACACGCCCATACGCAGGCAACTGATATTCAGTCGATTACAGTAAAAAAAGGGTTCTTTTATTTCACTGTACACTAGGTTGCACCAGATATAAGTGTCACTGTGCACTGGCAAAGTTGGCAGAGTAGATGCAATATTCCACACACACGCCTGTAGGCAGGCAACTGATATTCAATCGATTACAGAAAAAAAAAGGTTTCTTTTATTTCACTGTACACTAGGTTGCACCAGATATGAGTGTCACTGTGCACTGGCAAAAGTTGGCAGAGTAGATGCAATAGGCCTCACACACACGCCTGTAGGCAGGCATCTGATATTCAATCAATTACAGTCAAAAAAGGGTTCCTAAATGTCACTGTACACTAGGTTGCACCAGATATGAGTGTAACTGTGCACTGGCAAAAGTTGGCAGAGTAGATGCAATAGGCCTTGCACACACGCCTGTAGGCAGGCAACAGATATTCAATCGATTACAGTAAAAAAATGGGTTCTTTTATTTCACTGTACACTAGGTTGCACCAGATATAAGTGTCACTGTGCACTGGCAAAGTTGGCAGAGTAGATGCAATATTCCACACACACGCCTGTAGGCAGGCAACTGATATTCAATCGATTACAAAAAAAAAGGTTTCTTTTATTTCACTGTACACTAGGTTGCACCAGATATGAGTGTCACTGTGCACTGGCAAAAGTTGGCAGAGTAGATGCAATATTCGACACACACACGCCCATACGCAGGCAACTGATATTCAGTCGATTACAGTAAAAAAAGGGTTCTTTTATTTCACTGTACACTAGGTTGCACCAGATATAAGTGTCACTGTGCACTGGCAAAGTTGGCAGAGTAGATGCAATATTCCACACACACGCCTGTAGGCAGGCAACTGATATTCAATCGATTACAAAAAAAAAAGGTTTCTTTTATTTCACTGTACACTAGGTTGCACCAGATATGATTGTCACTGTGCACTGGCAAAAGTTGGCAGAGTAGATGCAATAGGCCTCACACACACGCCTGTAGGCAAGCAACTGATATTCAATCGATTACAGTAAAAAAAGGGTTATTTTATTTCACTGTACACTAGATTGCACCAGATATGAGTGTCACTGTGCACTGGCAAAAGTTGGCAGAGTAGATGCAATAGGCCTCACACACACGCCTGTAGGCAGGCATCTGATATTCAATCAATTACAGTCAAAAAAGGGTTCCTAAATGTCACTGTACACTAGGTTGCACCAGATATGAGTGTAACTGTGCACTGGCAAAAGTTGGCAGAGTAGATGCAATAGGCCTTGCACACACGCCTGTAGGCAGGCAACAGATATTCAATCGATTACAGTAAAAAAAAGGGTTCTTTTATTTCACTGTACACTAGGTTGCACCAGATATGATTGTCACTGTGCACTGGCAAAAGTTGGCAGAGTAGATGCAATAGGCCTCACACACACGCCTGTAGGCAAGCAACTGATATTCAATCGATTACAGTAAAAAAAGGGTTATTTTATTTCACTGTACACTAGATTGCACCAGATATGAGTGTCACTGTGCACTGGCAAAAGTTGGCAGAGTAGATGCAATAGGCCTCACACACACTCCTGTAGGCAGACAACTGATATTCAATCGATTACTGTCAAAAAAGGTTTCTTAAATGTTACTGTACACTAGGTTGCACCAGATATGAGTGTCACTGTGCACTGGCAAAAGTTGGCAGAGTAGATGCAATATTCGACACACACACGCCCATACGCAGGCAACTGATATTCAGTCGATTACAGTAAAAAAAGGGTTCTTTTATTTCACTGTACACTAGGTTGCACCAGATATAAGTGTCACTGTGCACTGGCAAAGTTGGCAGAGTAGATGCAATATTCCACACACACGCCTGTAGGCAGGCAACTGATATTCAATCGTTTTCAGAAAAAAAAGGTTTCTTTTATTTCACTGTACACTAGGTTGCACCAGATATGAGTGTCACTGTGCACTGGCAAAAGTTGGCAGAGTAGATGCAATAGGCCTCACACACACGCCTGTAGGCAGGCAACTGATATTCAATCGATTACAGTAAAAAAAGGGTTCTTTTATTTCACTGTACACTAGATTGCACCAGATATGAGTGTCACTGTGCACTGGCAAAAGTTGGCAGAGTAGATGCAATAGGCCTCACACACACGCCTGTAGGCAGGCAACTGATATTCAATCAATTACAGTCAAAAAAGGGTTGTTAAATGTCACTGTACACTAGGTTGCACCAGATATGAGTGTTACTGTGCACTTGCAAAAGTTGGCAGAGTAGATGCAATAGGCCTCTCACACACTCCTGTAGGCAGACAACTGATATTTAATCGAATACTGTCAAAAAACGGTTCTTAAATGTTACTGTACACAAGGTTGCACCAGATATGAGTGTCACTGTGCACTGGCAAAAGTTGGCAGAGTAGATGCAATATTCCACACACACACGCCTGTACGCAGGCAACTGATATTCAGTCGATTATAGTAAAAAAAGGGTTCTTTTATTTCACTTTACACTAGGTTGCACCAGATATGAGTGTTACTGTGCACTGGCAAAGTTGGCAGAGTAGATGCAATAGGCCTGACACACACTCCTGTAGGCAGACAACTGATATTCAATCGATTACAGTCAAAAAAGGGTTCTTAAATTGTTACTGTACACTAGGTTGCACTAGATTTTAGTGTCACTGTGCACTGGAAAAAGTTGGCAGAGTAGATGCAATATTCCACACACACACGCCTGTAGGCAGGCAACTGATATTCAGTCGATTACAGTAAAAAAAGGGTTCTTAAATGTCACTGTACACTAGGTTGCACCAGATATGAGTGTCACTGTGCACTGGCAAAAGTTGGCAGAGTATATGCAATATTCCACACACACACACCTGTACGCAGGCAACTGATATTCAGTCGATTACAGTAAAAAAAGGGTTCTTTTATTTCACTGTACACTAGGTTGCACCAGATATGAGTGTTACTGTGCACTGGCAAAGTTGGCAGAGTAGATGCAATAGGCCTCACACACACGCCTGTAGGCAGGCAACTGATATTCAATCGATTACTATAAAAAAAAGGGTTCTTTTATTCCACTGTACACTAGATTGCACCAGATATGAGTGTCACTGTGCACTGGCAAAAGTTGGCAGAGTAGATGCAATAGGCCTCACACACACGCCTGTAGGCAGGCAACTGATATTCAATCAATTACAGTCAAAAAAGGGTTCTTAAATGTCACTGTACACTAGGTTGCACCAGATATGAGTGTTACTGTGCACTGGCAAAAGTTGGCAGAGTAGATGCAATATTCCACACACACGCCTGTACGCAGGCAACTGATATTCAGTCGATTACAGTAAAAAAAGGGTTCTTTTATTTCACTGTACACTAGGTTGCACCAGATATGAGTGTTACTGTGCATTGGCAAAGTTGGCAGAGTAGATGCAATAGGCCTCTCACACTCGCCTGTAGGCAGGCAACTGATATTCAATCGATTACAAAAAAAAGGTTTCTTTTATTTCACTGTACACTAGGTTGCACCAGATATGATTGTCACTTTGCACTGGCAAAAGTTGGCAGAGTAGATGCAATAGGCCTCACACACACGCCTGTAGGCAGGCAACTGATATTCCATCAATTACAGTCAAAAAAGGGTTCTTAAATGTCACTGTACACTAGGTTGCACCAGATATGAGTGTTACTGTGCACTGGCAAAAGTTGGCAGAGTAGATGCAATATTCCACACACACATGCCTGTACGCAGGCAACTGATATTCAGTCGATTACAGTAAAAAAAGGGTTCTTTTATTTCACTTTACACTAGGTTGCACCAGATATGAGTGTTACTGTGCACTGGCAAAGTTGGCAGAGTAGATGCAATAGGCCTCACACACACTCCTGTAGGCAGACAACTGATATTCAATCGATTACAGTCAAAAAAGGGTTCTTAAATTGTTACTGTACACTAGGTTGCACTAGATTTTAGTGTCACTGTGCACTGGCAAAAGTTGGCAGAGTAGATGCAATATTCCACACACACACGCCTGTAGGAAGGCAACTGATATTCAGTCGATTACAGTAAAAAAAGGGTTCTTAAATGTCACTGTACACTAGGTTGCACCAGATATGAGTGTCACTGTGCACTGGCAAAAGTTGGCAGAGTAGATGCAATATTCCACACACACACACCTGTACGCAGGCAACTGATATTCAATCGATTACAAAAAAAAGGTTTCTTTTATTTCACTGTACACTAGGTTGCACCAGATATGATTGTCACTTTGCACTGGCAAAAGTTGGCAGAGTAGATGCAATAGGCCTCACACACACGCCTGTAGGCAGGCAACTGATATTCAATCGATTACAATAAAAAAAAGGGTTCTTTTATTCCACTGTACACTAGATTGCACCAGATATGAGTGTCACTGTGCACTGGCAAAAGTTGGCAGAGTAGATGCAATAGGCCTCACACACACGCCTGTAGGCAGGCAACTGATATTCCATCAATTACAGTCAAAAAAGGGTTCTTAAATGTCACTGTACACTAGGTTGCACCAGATATGAGTGTTACTGTGCACTGGCAAAAGTTGGCAGAGTAGATGCAATATTCCACACACACATGCCTGTACGCAGGCAACTGATATTCAGTCGATTACAGTAAAAAAAGGGTTCTTTTATTTCACTGTACACTAGGTTTCACCAGATATGAGTGTTACTGTGCACTGGCAAAAGTTGGCAGAGTAGATGCAATAGGCCTCACACACACGCTAGCAGGCAGGCATATGCAATTAGATTACACAGAAAAAATAATAAAATAAAATAAATGATGTTCTAGCCCCAAAAAGGGCTTTTTGGGTAGCTGTCCTTGCAGCAGATATCAGATGGGTCCTTCAGGTGTGTAGTGAAAGCTAAATACACAGCCTGGCTATCTATTTCTCTATTAAATCAGCAGCAGCTAGAATATATGTCCTCTCTCAACGAATGTAGCTTCAGAATGATTCTAAAATGGAGGCTGTCCTTCAGATGGAAGGGCCCTGGAAGGGAGTGTATACTGCTGATTGGCTGGAATGTGTCTGCTGACTGTAAGGTGCAGGGTCAAAGTTTCCTCAATGATAAAGAATTAAGGGCGGACCGAAAAGTGCATATGTTCGCCGTTCGTTGCGAACACGAACATGTGAAAATCGCCACGAATAGTTCTCCGGCGAACTATTCGGGACATCCCTACTTATTAACCCTTTTAAAAGCTTTCCCACTACAGAAGTGAGGCTCACTAGTCTATAATTCCCCAGATTTGCTCTTGCTCCCTTCTTAAATATAGATATCACTTCTGCTTTTCTTCAGTCATCTGGTATAGACCCTATGTTAAGTGAATCTTAAAAAATTACATATAATGGTTTGGCTATTACAGAACCTAGTTCCCTCAATACCCTTGGATGTATTCCATCAGTACCTGGGGCTTTATAAACATTTATTTTTTCAAACCTCTTTTGTATTTCTTCCTGCTTTAACCAATTATTTGACAAAGGTAGTGCAGCCCCATTATGTTGCAGTGTCCCAGCCACTGGTACCTCTCTTGTGTATACCGAAGAAAAAAAACTATTTAGCTCATCTGCCTTTTCCTGGTCACTAATTGTCAGACGGCCTGTGTCACATTGTAATGTTCCTATAACTTCTTTCCTGGCCTTCTTTCTATTAATATATTTTAAAAATATTTTAGGTTTAGTCTTACTCTCTTTTGTAACTAATTTTTTATTTTCTATTTTAGCCAATCTAATTGCCCTTTTGCAAGCCTTAGTGATTTCCTTGTACTTACATAAAGCAGTCTCTGTCCCCTCTTGTTTGTATAATTTAAATGCCTGTTTTTTACTCTGTATCTTGATCTTTAAATCATTGTTACTTTTATTCCCACATGGTATATGCCGATTAGTATGTACATTTAGTAATAATATTTAGTAATTTAAATGTTGTCCATTTATGTTCAGTATTTTTTCCTGTCAGTTCTCTGTCCCGGTCTATAATCTGTATTGCTGCCCTTAGACCAATAAAATCTGCCTTTTTAAAATTAAGAATTGTTGTTGCCCCCTTACAGTTTTGTTTTTTTACTTCAATCTCAAACGAGACTGTGTTGTGATCACTTTTTCTCAAAGGTTGTCCTATTTCAACATTTGATACCATATTGATATTATTTGTGATGAGTAAATCTAAGATAGCTTCATTTCTAGTAGGTTCTTGTATAACCTGGGCCAGATAATGATCCCTGAGTGTACTCAAGAACCTGCTCTCCTTAGCTGAACTGCTGGTCTCATTTATCCAGTTGATTGCAGATTAATTAATATCTCCCATTGTTAGAAATGCTTAGCTGCATTTCCAACCTGTAATAATAATTGCATTTCCTCGCTTTCAATTATATTTGGGGGTTTATAGCATTCTCCTACCAATATTCTTAATGAATTTGCTTTTTATTGCTATTTAACTCTACCCACAAATATTCAACATTACCGCTAGTTCCACCATAAATATCTTCTCTTACTATAGGCTTAAATTCAGGCTTAACATACAGACAAATCCCTCCTTCTGCATTACCATTGCCCCTATATTTGCTAAATAGGTTATAACCATCCAGGTTAACAGTTCAGTCATGAGATTCATCCCACCATGTTTTGGTAGTGCCTATTTAATCCCACTTTTCATTAATTGCCAATAATTCTAACTCTCCCATTTTTCCTGGCAAGCTTCTGGCATTAGCAAGCATACACCTTATGTAACGAGTGTGTAGTTCTGAGGTGCCTGCCTCTTTACTTGAGTTACTTAGTAATACCTCCCTATTGACTATACTAACCGTCCCCCATTTCCTCCCCTATGAGTTGTTAATTCATCCCTTATACCCTCTCCACTTTCTACCCCATTACATTAATCTAGTCCCCTTTATGAAATATCTTATTCTTAGGAACTAGATGAAATGATGTGGTGCCAAAAAAGCCTTTGGTGCTCTTGAAGTTGTTATTATGTTGAAACAATCAACTAACAGTCAGACTAGTTTGGGCATTGGACCCAAGTCCTTAGAACCACCAAAACTCCTGTTGAAGGTAACTAATATTTTAAGGGCAAACTTAACAAAAATGTACACCACAAATGTGAAATACATTTTTATTTATATTTCTATGGTTCTATTTCTATGGCTGTTGAAGAAGGAGACAAAGAATGGTTCTTGTTTCAGTCATAGCATTTGCCTAGCACCAATTGAGGGGTCTCATTATAATTTCCTTTACTTTTAAGGAAGCAATCCCTCCTTAAAAATTAATCCCTGGGATTTAGAGTCACCAGATAATCACTCTTTGTAGGGGCACAGGATCTTCTCAGACATCTATACAAGCTGTTTACCCAAATATTGGTTCTATTTTACAGTTAGGGCTATAGTATAACATACATAGTTATTGACTCCATCTTTTCAACTTCTTATTTACAATATTTTTAATAATTTTTAGAAGCCTTAAAAGAATAATCCCAGTAGAATCATAACTATTATGTGGCATTGGTTTCCATCCAATTGACTTCTAATCTGTATCTCAAGAATAAAGAACCACAGGAATTCAAATGCAAGCAAAACGAAACATCCATAAATAATTTAATGAGATAACATTTGATTAAAAAAATACTACAGGGCATCGGTTTGTTCTCAAGACCAATGTGATTGGTAAAATTCTAGTTTAGAATAAATTGTCATTACAGAGCAAAACATCCCAAATGGTTTGCTTCCAGCAACAAAACTGATTAGTTCATATGAGCTATTCTCTTTATTGCCAGACATCCAGTCCTGATGAATGGTTATTCATTAGTTGTGAAAGGCATTTTACAATATCTTCAGCTCTGACAGAGTGTATTTGTAAGATGAACAGTCTTTGGACTGTGTGAGAAGAGGATTATCATTGTTTCTTTATTTTATGTACAAAAATAGCTTAGAGCACTGTTTGACTCAGCCATTTGCAATTCAGAGTACAGTGCCCGATGTCTGTTTAAGTTTTGTTTATCTGCTTATACAAACCTTCTGCCAAAACAATTGGACCATACAGGTTAAATTTCCTTTTACAAATACAAAAATATGTTATATTCAGTGTACGTCATGAGTCTGAAAATATATATTATTAAAATGTTTCCCTATTGTTTCTCAAAATGTAAGAGTACAATATTTATTATTTTTTTGTGTTTTCCTACAAATTATCTTGTTTTAGTTGATTCCATCATTATTAGTGTTGAACTACTATGTATTTTATTTAATTTTTTTACTAAGATCCTTCTTTGTTTTCAATCTTCAGAACTTATAAATAGGAAACTCTAAACTGTTCTCTATTTGTTATATTTTCAAGACATATTGGGTAATGGTAACTAAATGTCAGTTATGACGACAGGCTGTAATGTGGTAAAACTTGAAACATCATGTCCTTTATTAAAATACACAAATTGGTCTGAAAATATATATTATTTAAAATGTTTCCCTATTGTTTCTCAAAATGTAAGAGTACAATATTTATTATTTTTTTGTGTTTTCCTACAAATTATCTTGTTTTAGTTGATTCCATCATTATTAGTGTTGAACTACTATGTATTTTATTTAATTTTTTTACTAAGATCCTTCTTTGTTTTCAATCTTCAGAACTTATAAATAGGAAACTCTAAACTGTTCTCTATTTGTTATATTTTCAAGACATATTGGGTAATGGTAACTAAATGTCAGTTATGACGACAGGCTGTAATGTGGTAAAACTTGAAACATCATGTCCTTTATTAAAATACACAAATTGGTCTACAACTATGTGAGTGAGGTCAAAGGTAAATTAAATGAAGACTGTTCACTGTTACGATACTGAGTTCACTCCATTATGTAGAGTTCCAACATGGCAGCTTGACGAAGATCATTGACAAACAAATTGGGCTGTGTTTGAAGCTGGCACTGTATATATATATCTTGTTTCACATATTACAGCATTTTATATGATCATTTTTGGTGGACTTTCATCTTCATAGAAGAAATTAAAGTGCACACAGTTTTTAAACCTCAAAATTTCTCTTAGAATTGCTTAGGCTTTGCTATAAAGTATAATCACTCAAAAGTATTGATACTTTATATAAATCTTATATCAAGAGAATATCTGTTATGGATAGACCTACTTTTCAACCAAATCTTTCTGTGTTACATAAAAATAAAATTTTCTTTAATATATATATATATATATATATATAAAGTTGTGCTCAAAAGTTTGCATACCATGGCAAAAATTGTGAAATGTTGCCATTTATTTTGAAGATATGACTGATCATGCAAAAAAAAATATTTTTTTGAATGATAGTGATCATATGAAGCCATTTATTATCACATAGTTGTTTGGCTCCTTTTTAAATCATAATGATAACAGAAGTCACCCCAAATGACCCTGATCAACCTTGGCAGGGACATGCAATGCGCCCACAAAGCCATGGCAAGCCATAACCATATCAAACATCCTAGCTTGTGTATAATCCAATCCTAGCTTTGCTGAAAGCTGTTTGATAGAGCGGGCATATGCTTAAGGGAAGCCATGTTTAATATTGTTATGGATTGCAGGAGCAAAGCCTTTGTGAGAGTCACCATTAAAAAAGGCCTAGATTATCTGCACATAGGATGCTCTGCTAAGTATATTTGTCAGTGAGCGCTATTCTAGCAGCAGCAGCTTTCACTCCTCACTTACACACAGGTACTTTCAGGTAGAAGGGGCGGTGCTGACCCCGGGAAATGTAACACCAACACTGCACTGACTCATGCCTGTTTGCTTCCAGGTACAACTTAATTGCAGAGACATACAGTGGATTTGGATTTGTTTTAAATAATTTTACACAGCAGTAGAGTTTACAAAGATTATTCACCAATTTATAGAGCAACTTTCGTCTGGACATATTAGACTCTTACAAGCCAGTACTAAGCTTTAGAATGTACTGATATTTTCCTTGGGTATTACAAATGAGCATTGAACTTGAAGAGACTCTTGCAAACATGACTCTAGATAGCCACAACTTCATCAAAGTACTCAATGAAATCCACTAGTGAGCCTACACATAGTATACAGTATTAAAATTAAACACATTACCACTAGCAAAAAATGCACTCTCATTTCTAAAAAAAAACTCTCCCAACAATAAATAGTAAACATTGTAACCAATTTACATGGGTACCATTAACATAATACATATAAAGGAGGCCTTACACCCTATAGGAAACCACCTTCCATCTTTGGATATAGGCAATGGAGATTAAAAAAAAATATCACCATGCTTCCATATACCTCATTCTTTTCACAACATTCTTCCTTCTCCTTTGATTCTCTTCTTTAATGTATTCACATTGAGTCATTAACATTCATCCTTTACTACTATCTTTTTCCCTGTACGTAATCCCCATCTTTTCGAGGCACTAACCCCCAAATACTGTTACTTCTCTACAAGTCTGATTCCCACTTCCGCTCAATTGTTTTGTTTGTGGCTGATATTGATATATCTCTCCTAACTATGTTTCTCGACCATTCCCATCTGGTATTAGCTAAACACAGATAACCTAATATACGGTATAACATTTCGTAGTTTGATAACTATTATATGTGATTGAATGTCACACAATTTGCCTTTTCTACCCTCTCTCTAGAATATTACCATTTGAACCACACTTCGAGTTTTTGTGAGTGTTATAACTGGTTCCTTTCATTTCTTCTCTCTGCTGTAGCCAAACTCTTGGAATTTCAGTATCCCCAATGTAAAGGACCAGATGTCCTGTTTCTGACCCAGGATCTCCAGATAATTACCCCTGTTCCATTGGCTTTCACAGTCTGCAAAACAATTTTAAATATTCCAACTTTAACATTTGTTGTTGTTTAGTCATTCAGTCATATTCAACTCTCTGTGACTCTATGGACCACAGCACACCAGATACATCTCTCAGTCACTGCCCCTCTGAGCTCCATCATGTTCAGGTTGATTGTGTCAGTGACCTCATCGATCCATCTCTGTCTCTGTCATCCCCTTCTTCTAGTGCCTTCAATCTTTCCCAGCATCAGAGTATTTTCTAGGGAATCCTGCCGTCTTATAATATGGCCCAAATATTTTAACTTCAGCCTCATGATCATAGATTCTAGTGAACAGTTTGTCTTGATTTCCTGAAATACTGATGTATTGGATCTTTTGGCAGTCCAAGGGAATCTGAGTAGTTTTCACCACCACAATTCAAAGGCATCAATTCTACATCACACAAACTTCTTTATGGCCCAGCTCTCACATCCGTATGTTACTACTGGAAATACCATAGTTCTAACTATGAGAGCTTTGTTGATAGTTTAATATATTTACTTTTTACTAGCTTGTCCAAGCTTGCAATTGCTTTTTCCCCCAGAAGCAAACGTCTTTTCATTTCATGACTACAGTCACCATCTGCAGACATTTTGGATCCCAGGAAAATAAAATCTGTCACTGCCTCCACTTCTTCCCCATCTTTTTGCCATGATCTTCGTCTTTTTAACATTGAACAGCAGACCAGCTTTTGCACTCTCTTTTACCCTCATCAATAGGGCCTTTAGTTCCTCCTCACTTTCAGTCATCTGCGTACCTGAGGTTGTTGATATTCCTAAAAGCAATATTGTTTCCAGCTTTGGATTCATCCAGTCCAGCCTTACGCATGATGTACTGTGCACATAAGTTTAATAAATAAGGTGACAGTATACAACCTTGTCGTAGACCTTTTCCGATCTTGAACCAATCTGTTGTCCCATGTTCGGTTCGTGGCTTCTTGGTTCACCTACAGATCCTTCAGGAGAAGGATGAGATGATCGGGTACTCCCATCTCTTTAGGAATTTTTCACATTTTATTGTTATCCACATAGTGTGTGTTCCCCATTCAAGTCACTGGTCAAGTTTTTATTAGGCTGCTTATATTTCCATTTCAAAGGGAACATATCCTGTAATGGGTTTATTCTTTTCTTATGGCAGAACATTCAGGTTTCTGATCTCTTGCCTCTCTAGAATTTGAGCAATGCAGACCAGTGATCTGCTCCATGGTGCTCCGTGTAGTGATCAAATCAAAAAAATAATTCTTAAAAAATTGATCTGTGCAGGCATGGAATGCTAGATTCATGTAAAACAGATCAGTTGGGAGTAAATAGTCAGTGCATTGTCCAGGGGAAAACTACTAACAATCATAGAGAATCACACTACTCATGCTGCACTAAGCAATCTGTTAGTACTCAAGCAACAGCCAGTGTAAGACTTGCTTGTACATTTACATTTTGGTATCTGTTATTAGTGTAATTAAAAGTATAGATCATTTTAAAATACCATCTTGTGCTCTTTCACACTATGAAGCACACTTACAGTGAGGTAAATGGTCCTTTAAAATGAAATGATGGTGATACTAACTCTAATATGAATAGGAACCTTATTGTAAAGATGGAGAGAGACCTAATCCTACAAAATAAATCCAGTCTGATTGCATCTGAAGAGGGGATTTAAAAGGGGATTGTGAGATTGGGAACTTAATGGTGGGTGGGGAGTTTTGATTAAAAAGTGTTATGGAAAATGAATAGAAAACATTTATACAGGATTGTGCAGTGCATTTATTTATTAGGACCAGGATTTTTAAGGGGCCTGTAGCTTTCAAAATATACAAGAATATGTCTATTCAAAGAGGATTATAAGTAGGAGTCAACATGGATTTATAAGGGATAGGTCATGTCAAAAAAATCGAATAAGTTTCTATGAGGAGGTCAGTAGGAACTTGGATCAAATCATCCCAGTGGATCTAATATTTTTAGATTTTGCAAAGGCTTTTGATAGAGTGTCACATGGAAGACTATTGTGCAAACTAAGGAATTGCAGTAAATATATGCACATTGATTCAGAGCTGGCTAAAAAGACAGAAAGCAAAGGGTTGTTGTAAATGGAACATACTCAGACTGGACTAAGTGGAGTTCCTCAAGGTTCAGTATTAGGTCTCCTTTTTAACATATTTATTAATGACTTAGAATTAGGACTGGAAAGTAGTGTCTCCATTTTTGCTGATGACACTACCTTGTGCAAGGTAATTAAATCAGAAAATGATGTACTTTCTTCCCTCCAAAGGGATTTGAATAAATTAGAGAAACAGGCAATTAAATGGCAGATGAGATATAATACGAATAAATGTAAGGTTATGCATCTGGGAATGCAAAATAGCCATGCAATTTATAAACTTAATGAAGCAAGTCTAGGGGTATCAGATATTGAAATGGATTTGGGAGTGCTTGTGGTCAACCACCTAGGTAACAGCGCTCAATGTCAAGCAGCAGCTGCAAAGGCAAATAAAATATTAGCATCTATTAAGAAGGGTATAGAAGCCAGGGAAGCAAATATAATTCTGCCTCTGAACAAATCCCTAGTACACACTCATTTGGAATAGGGAGTACAGTTTTGGTCACCACTTCATAAAAAGGACATTTTAGAACTTTTCCCTCTCTTCTCTCTCTCCCTCATCCCTTCTCTCTTTTTCCTCTCCCTCTCCTTTCTATCTCTTCCCATGTCTCTCTCTCTCTCTCTCTCTCTCTCTCTTTTTCTGTCTCTCTCTCTCCATCCCTATCTCTCCCCTCTCTCTCTGTGCCCATCTCCCTCTCTCCTTTTTATTTCTTCCTCCCTCTCTCTCTCCATGTCTCTCGCTCTCACCCTCTCTCTCTACTTTTTTCTCTCTCTGCCTCCCTCTCTCCATCTCTCTCTCCCTCCCTACCTCTCCCGCTTTTTTCTCTCTCTCTCTCCATCTCTCTCTCCCACCCCTATCTCTCCCTCTCCTTTTTCTCTCTCTCCCTTATCTCACCCCCCCCTCTCTCTCTCCCTCCATCTCTCTCTCTCTCTCTCTCTCTCCAGCACTCTCTCTCCCTATCTCTCCTTTCTCTCTCTCTGTCCATTTCCCTCCCTCCTCTCTCTCCTTTCTATCTCATCCTCACTCTGTCTTCCCATGTCTCACTCTTCCTCTCTCATACTCTCTCCCTCCCTCTTATTTTTCTCTCTCTCCCTCCTTTCTCTCTCTCTCTCTCTCTCTCTCTTTCATATATATATATATATATATATATATATATATATATATATATATATATATATATATCCCTCACTATCTCTCCTTTCTCTCTCTCTATCCATCTCCCTCCCGCCTCTCTCTCCTTTCTATTGTTTTTTCTTCCTCTCCCTATGTCTCTCTCTCTCTCCCTCACTCCCCTTGTCTCTCTACCTCACTCCCCCTTGTCTGTCTCTCTCTCCCTCACTCCCCTTTGTCTGCTTGTCTCTCTCTGACTCCTCTTGTCTCTCTACCTCACTCCCCTTGTCTCTCTACCTCACTCCCCATTTTTTCTGTCTGTCTCTCTCTCCCCTTGTCTCTCTACCTCACTCTCCCTTGTCTGTCTGTCTGTCTCTAATGCTTCCTCACTCCCCTTTTCTCTCTTCCTCACTCTCCCTTGTCTGTCTGTCTGTCTCTATCGCTCCCTAACTCCCCTTTTCTCTCTACCTCACTCCCCCTTGTCTGTCTGTCCCTCTCTCTTTCCCTCACTCCCCCATTGCCTTGGCTGCCGATGAGTAGCCCCTCCCCCTGGTGGCTCTATCCTGGGTCAGCCCCTGCTCTGCCCAGTCAGATAACTAGGAAGTGTTATCAGGTGCTGCGGCTGTGGAGACACAGAGAGACACAGGGGCCTGGAGGGAAGGGGCAGGTGGGGGCCGGGTTCTGGACCCTGGTGGGCCGGATCTGGCCTCTGCATTAGAACATTTGTTCCTAGTTCACATAGTTTCCTGATGTATTTTATCTCCTTGAGCACTGGGTGGTGTGTTACCCTTGATGTTCTATAATGAAACTGACATAATAATACAATATCATATTTTGTAATTACACATGTTTATATTGGACTTTTAAGTGTCAAATAATTATGAACTTTCATCATTTTCTATTTTTGTTTGGTGCTATACTGTCTCTTTGACTTCTTTTGTGGTTTTAAAATAATTTCCTAGTGGTCTTTAGTACCTGTCATTTTCTTAATGTTGTTGTAGTTTTGGCACTGCCTTGATCCGTAAAGTCTCTTTAACACAGAATTTTTGGTGTAAAAGTCTATTGGATTAACTTGTAATCTTTTGTCATTCCAAAAATCAGTGGAAAAGTTTGTTGTGACTCTCAGCTTAGTCTTGCCGTAGTCACTCGTAGCAGTTCTCTCACAATGTTTTCGGGATAGGTAATTAACATGGCTAGGGAGATTTAATCTGCTCTTAAACAGTGTAAACTGCAAAATAGGGATTTGCATAAAGGACAATGCTTTCAACCAAATGTGTCACAGCCTCACACAAAGCTGTAAATCAAACGTATTTATGTTACACAATATAAAAACTAATTAAATCACCAAGAAATTAGATTAATATACATTTTCCAGTATCATTAATGGGGGAGGGGGGATTTAATTTAATATGCACTAATACAGCTGTATTTCTTTGATTCAAGTAGTTTTAAGCAAATTATATTTCCATGAAAATATTTTCAACTTGTTTATTTACAGGATACTGTTTTTCTTATGTAACAAAGAAAAAAATAATTATAGCTGCTTCTCTTTTTTGTTTGGATTCCTCAGCCTGTTTTTTCTTCTCAAACAATCATATATAGATTTGACTTGATGCATAAAAACTCATGTTTGATTTATAACCGTTTCACTTAGAGAACTCAGTAAAAAGTGTTAGAGAATATGTCAAGCAATTTGCAAGTTTGAATGAAATATTGTATAGAGATTTTACTTCAGCCGCTGTATCTGTAGAATCCATTATTTACCGCTAGACCTCTTGTCTTGAAGATATTGGAATTCCATATTTATCCTTTGTGCCACTTTGGATTTAGATACACAGCTGGGTATATTCCTCAGTAAAATGAACAGCTTTACTAGTGTATAGCTTTCTTGGGACAATAAGTACATTACATCTCAGTGTATATATTGCCTATTCTTCCATGAGGGAATTTTAATCTTTTACACACAACTTTCAGACTGTTCCCCTGTTTCTCCTTTCTTTATATTTACCTATAAGTAAATTACTTTGGTACGAAATGGTGTAAGACATACATGTAAAAATAAGATGTTTTGCTTTTTTATTAATAGTGCTCAAGAGATTTTGCAAATTCTTATGCAATTTCTATTCTTTGACTTACATAGAATAAGGCAATCATCATCTAAATATTAAAATAAAAATACTAGATGGCATCAGGTTGTATTTATAATTAAACAGTAAATAAATAGTACATTTGTGTTCACATTCTAAAGTCTATTTATTGCAATGCACTTTGGGAAACTGGGTGGAGACAAGCAAATTATTCCATAATGTATTTCCATTCTAACATTCAATACCACTTTATATACATGGCTAATTTTAGCATATATCTGCTGTATTATACAGCTTCGAAGCATAACATTGGATGGATTATGCACAAATCAGGAAACCTACCTATAGACAGTCAGTGTTTCGACCATAATTGGATCTCATCAGTGTGGAGCTGGTTTCTAACTTGTGCTATGGATTTGTGGGACAGTTATTACCCACTACATTATTTAGCTTATGATGAGCAACAGAGTTATAGAAGCCCTCCACCATTCAGCTTTGTTAGTCTGCCCATTTTCATATCTGTCCAAATAGCTTCCACTACCACTTCTACAAGAAGCCATTCTATTCATTTCTCTACATTAATGTAAAGTAGTCCTTTGCAACTAACTTTATATTTTGCACTTTTAAACTTAAGACCTGGGGGGAAATTATTAAGAAGATGTGCATTAAGTTATGATCTACTGCTGCACAATGTGCATTAGTGCCACTCAGGTCTCCATCCAATTTAATAAAACAGGCATTTAAATTATACAAACAAGAGGGGACAGAGACTGCTTTACGTGAGTACAAGGAAATCAACAAGGCTTGCAAAAGCGCTATTAGACTGGCTAAAATAGAAAATGAAAAACGAATTGCAAAAGAGAGTAACCGTAAAATATTGTTTTAAGTATATTAATGAGAAGAAAGCAAGGAAGGAAGATATAGGAACATTACATTGTGCAAGGCAGATAAGCTAAATAGGTAATTTTCTTCGGTATATACAACGGAGGTACCAGTGGTTGGGACACTGCAAAATAATGGGGCTACACTACCTTTGCCGAATAATTGGTTAACGCAGGAAGTAATCCAAAAGAGGTTTGAAAAAACAAATGTTAATAAAGCCCCAGGTCCTGATGGAATAGATCCAAGGATACTGAGGGAACTGGGTTCTGTAATAGCCAAACCATTATATTTAATTTTTCAAGATTCACTCAACACAGGGTCTCTACCAGATGACTGGAGAAAAGAAGATGTGATACCTATATTTAAAAAGGGTGCAAGAGCAAATCCAGGGAATTATAGTACAGTGAGCCTCACTTCTGTAGTGGGGAAGCTTTTAGAAGGTTAATAAGGGATAATATACAAGAATATGTCTATTTGAACAGGATTATAAGTAGGAGTAAACATGGATTTATGAGGGATAGGTCATGTCAAACAAATCTAATACGTTTCTATGAGAAGAATAGTAGGAACCTGGATCAAGGCAACTCAGTGGATGTAGTCTTTTTGGATTTTGCAAAGGTGTTTGATACAGTGCCACATGGGAGACTATTGTGCAAACTAAGGGATACAGGAATCGCAGTAAATATCTGCTCATGGATTGAGAGCTGGCTAAAAGACAGGAAGCAAAGGGTTGTTGTAAATGGAACATACTCTGATTGGACTAATGTGGTAAATGGGGTTCCTCAGGGTTCACTATTATGTCCTCTACTTTTTAACATATTTAATAATGACTTAGAGGTGGGACTGGAAAGTAGTGTCTCCATTTTCGCTCATGACACAATGTTGTGCAAGGTAATTAAATCAAATAATGATTTGCTTTCCCTCCAAAGGGATTTACATAAAATTGAGGAATGGGCATTTATATGGCAGATGAGATTTAATATGAATAAATATAAAGTTATGCATCTGGGAAGGAAAAATAGCCATGCAATTTATAATCTTAATGGAGCAAATCTAGGGGTATCATATATTGAAAGGGATTTGGGAGTGCTTGTGGACAACCACCTACGTAACAGTGCTCAATGCCAAGCAGCAGCTGCAAAGGCAAATACAATATTAGCATGTATTAATAAAGGTATAGAAGCAAGGGAAGCAAATATAATTATGCCATTATACAAATCTTAAGTATGCCCTCATTTGGAATATGGAGTACACTTTTGGGCACAACTTCATAAAAAGGACATTTTATAGCTGGAAAATTTACAGAGAAAGACAACAAAACTAATAAGGGGAATGGAGGGGCTAAGTTATGAAGAAAGACTAACCAAATTAAGCTTATTTTCTCACGAAAAAAGGCGTCTAAGAGGAGATATTATTACCTTATATAAATACATCCAGGGTCAGTATAAAGCTTTGTCAAGGGAGCTTTTTGTGCCAAGAGGTTTTGAACTGACAAGAGGACATCCCTTGAGTTTAGAAGTAAAAAGATTACACCTTAAAGAAAGAAAAGGGTTCTTCACAGTAAGGGTGAGTAGTCTGTGGAATTCTCTACCAGAGAAGGTGGTGACAAGGGATTCGATAGATAACTTTAAAAGGGGACTGGATTTATTTTTAATTAAAAACGGAATTCAGGGTTTTCCTGGATAATTAGAGAGAGAGTATTGATCCAGGGAGTAATCCGATCGCCAGTATCTCGGGTCAGGAAGGAATTTTTTTTTCTTTGAGACAATTGGCTAAGTTTAACTTGTTTTTTTTTCTGCTTGCCTTCCTCTGGATCAATTAATTATAAATTAAATAAAAAAATAAATTGTTGAGTAAGAGGAGATCTGATTACTGGGTACTGTAATTGACAAACCATTATATTAAATTTTTCAAGATTCAAACAACACAGGGTCTCTACTAGATGACTGGTGAAAAGCAGAGGTGATACCTATATTCAAGAAGGGAGCAAGAGTTGTGGACGATGTTCTGCTTTCATTAACCGAGCTTACAATTAGTCTACCTAACCTGTTCCACTTGCTCACAAATTTCGGCCAAGTTTCAGGGTTTAAAATCAACACAAACAAAAGTGTAGCCCTCAATATTAATTTACACCAAGTTATGAAAATAACCTAGAGATAGGCTGTCCCATCAAGTGGGCTCCCAAATTTATAACATATCTAGGAATCAATATCCCAAGATCCATAGGTCTAGTAGTTTGAGGCAAATTTTTCTTGAGTGTTCAGTGGAATCAAAGGGGACATCGAGAGATGGTCATCCTTTAGCATTTCGTGGCTAGAAAAATTAAATGCCATCAAGATGAATGTTATCCCAAAAATTATTTCCCTACTTAGGACAATCCTGATGCCAATCAACCTAAAAGACCTTAAATCAATGAAAAAAAACTTTTTAAATTTGTCTGAAACAATAAACGACCAAGAATCAATAGAGCCACGATGTGTGCTCCTAAGCTGAAGGGGGGATTGGCTTTCCCTGATCTAATTAAATATTATAAAGCCACGAGGCTAGCACAAATCACAAATTTCAAGAAAGAGGCCATACCTGTCTGGGTGGAAATTGAGAAATAAATCTTAGAAAACAAACAGTGGGTGTTGTCTCATGTCTTATGGCTTAGCATAAATCAGGAGCTGTGAACACACTTGTTGCCATCCTGTATTAAAAACTCTTTAAAAATTTGGAAAGATATTAATAGAAGGACAAACCTTTTAAGTGTAGGCTCTGGTTTAACCAAGCTTTGGCAGCCCCATAGGGATCATCATTTCAGTAAGATGGCCCAGTTGAAATGGTGGATAAACAATAATCTAACGATATCGGCGAATACTTGGGTTCCCTCACAAAGAGGCACAGCAACAACAATATCGGAACTAACCAGGTGCCCCATAGAGAGTGGCTTAATCTAAGGGTAGTCAATCAGGCGCTAACTCAGATTAGACGTTTGTGACGCAATCATCATAACCCTGTACAAGAAGAAGGGAGAAAAGTTAGACTGCGCCAATTACCGGGGGATAACTCTGCTCTCCGTCGCAGGGAAAATACTTGCAAGAGTAATCCTCAACAGTCTGGTGCCCACTATCACAGAAGAACTCCTTCCCTAGAGTCAGTGTGGCTTTAGAGTCAAGATGAGCACCACTGACATGGCTTTTCTTCTCAGGCAGCTCCAAGATGCAGAGAACAGAACAAGGTACTTTTTTTTTATTTTTATTATTTTTATTTTCAAATTTAAAATCTCCATTTACATAAATAATACATTACATATTATATACACAGCCAGACAAAAATACGGAAGGCATACATTTGTGCCCTGACATTATAACAATAATCATAAGAGTGTGACTGTTCTTTCATGTTTATTGCTATTAATAGACTTTAAGTGTATCATTGTATTAAACTTACATATGGCTATGAATGAAATCCAAACTTTAATATTTGGTTGAATATTCTTCAACCTAATGGAGAGATTAACCAGTTAAACTTCTCTTATAAATTACTTACATATCCTATCACACCCTTTCATTCCACTCACATTCTAGCCAGCTTGGTAAAGGTAGGGAGGAAGAGCCAGGGAGGGATCGATCTGCCAGGGAAGATATGGTGTCTTCGTCAGATTACCCCGTAGAGGTTACTTAAAAATTGAGTCCCAAACTACCCATTTTACAGGGTCCTGTTTTAGCTGAAATGCCATATTAAAATCCCTCTCTAGTTCCCTATTGTATCCCATCATGGCCAATATTTCAGTTGGTTTTGGAAGATCCTCTTTCTTCCAATTTTGTGTAATTGCAGTTTTTACTACCTGAAAATTTTGAGTCATAAACGCTTTATTTTTTATTTCCATCTTAGCGGGAAAAATATTAAACAAGGCCATCTGTGGTTTTACTATCATTTCTGTCTTAAATATAATAGATAAGTATTCAGAACATCCCTTCCAAAGATGAAGGGTTATAGGGCATTCCCACCATATATGGAACATATCTGCAGATTTCCCACAGTTCCTCCAGCATAATTTAATTTCTGGTTTGAATGTTATAAAGTAGATTTTGGAGGGAACCCAGTACCATCTATTAAGTAATTTAAATTGAATTTCTCTCTGGTTTGTATTTTTAACAAACCTATTTAGAGATTTTAAGGCATGTTGCCATGACTCTTTAGGTATCCTTAACTGCATATCTTTAGCCCAGAGGTCCATAGGTCTAGTTGTATCCGTCTGTATTTGCTTATAAATGATCTCACTACAATTAGAAATCAAGTGTCTAGTATTTTAGGACTTTATTAAAATTTCAACGTTGTTTAAGCTTTGCCGAGTAATGTTTTTATTTATATCCTTCAAAACTCGTGAAATTTGATGTGAAGTGAACCAAAGTTTAGTTGATATATTATATTTCAACTTTAGCATGTTATAATCTAACATTTTTCCTTTTTCTTTATCTATAATGTGCCCCAGTAGATATATTCCTTTGTCTTTCCATTCTGGTTCTAAGTAGATATAATTCATGCGTGCTAATGTTGTCAAAGGAGTAAGTTCACTATATTGCTCTATGAATTACAATTTTTTGTTAATTTTTATCCACTCTTTTACCATTATAGTCAAAATAGTTGCTCTCGGGTCAATGTATGCTAATGCTAGTTTTGGAGTGAACAATAGAGCATTAAGGTCGATATTGTGTAGCATATCACTTAAAATCTGGTTCTCCGGGTGAGTGGAAAGAGGTTGACTCCACTTTATATATTGCGCCAATTTAATTGCTTCCTGATAGTGAAAAACCATTGGGTATGCAATGCCACCATTTATACATTTTCGACTCATTATTGCTTTTTTAACTCTGATCTGACTATTCTTATTAATATATCTATCGATCATCTTCTGGAATTTAGCTGTCCATTGGCTTGAGATTGAAAAAGGGAAAGATCTAAATACATAGTTAAGTTTAGGAAGGAGAGACATCTTGATTGATGCAATTCTACCAGAGAAGGATATTTGATTGACCGGCCACTTCTCAATAAGCTCTTTAGATGATTTATATAAATTGTTCAAATTGGAGGTTTGAATACTTCTTATATCATCACTAAAGTTCATTCCCAGGTGTGTAAATCCCTTTGTGTGGGCCAGCTGATACCTACTAGTCAGGCGCTCTTCGTCTTCCTCTGGAATATTAACACTTAGTGCTTCAGATTTCTCTATGTTTAATTTATAATTCGACACCTTACTGTAGTTTGCAATGATTTCCATCAGCGCCTTCATAGATATATGAGGATGCTCCATATATACTACTACATCATCCGCGAAGAGGGAGATCTTGTATTCCCTTTTGCCTACTCTAATCCCCTTAAAGTCCGACAAAGCCCTAATAGCTATAGCGAGGGGTTCTAGGGTCAATGCGAATAAAATGGGAGACAGCGGACAACCCTGACGGGTTCCATTTGTTACCATAAAATAATCTGATTGTACCCCTTTCCCCAAAACCGATGCCGAGGGAGCCTTATATAGGGCAGCTATAGCTTTCGATGCAAATGAGTCAAACCCATATCTATGGAGGGTCTGCATCATAAAATCCCACCCTACCCTATCAAAAGCTTTTTCAGCATCCATGGATAGGAATAGGATGGGGGTGTCTTTTTTCTTCGCATAAGTTATTAAATGAATCAGTTTATGGGAATTATCGGCGCCCTGCCTCCCTGGGACAAATCCTGTTTGGTCGGACGCTATTAATGATTTAGATATTTCTGTAAGTCTTAGAGCCAAAACTTTCGCATATATTTTGGTATCTGTATTCATAACCGAAATTGGTCTAAATTCTTTGCAAGAGTGTGCTTCCTTATCTGATTTTGGTATAGTGATTATATTGGCTCTAAGCATCTCTGGTGGGAATGTACCTGTGGTTTTAATTTCATTAAATGTAGCTACTAAGATTTGCATTAACTCTTCCTCAAATATTTTATAGTATATTGTAGAAAATCCATCTGGGCCTGGTGCCGTGTAGTTTTTTAGGTTTTTAATAACTCGTCTAATTTCTAGTTCCGTTATCTGACTATTTAAAGCCTCCTTTTTCTCATTTGAGATAACTGGAAAGTCAATCTGATCTAAGAATGATGATAAGTCTTCACTTTTGGGTGTTATAAAGTTTTCTTCCGAGTTTAGATTATACAAAGCTTAATAAAATTTCGCAAATTGATCCGTGATTTCTTTAGGCTTAAAATTTTTTATTCCCTGTTTTACAAGATAAGGAATATTACAATCTTGATATTTTTGTTTTTTAAACTTATTCGCAAGATCTTTTCCTATTCGATTATTGAAATGAAATGATTTTTGTTGTAGGTGCCAAAGACTCATGTCTGAGCGTTTTTGGTTAATGTTTTTAATTTTGTTCCGAATTGTTATTATCTCTTGTGTAAGGGTATCATTTATTTTTATTTTGTTTTCTTGTTCCAATTTATACAATTTTATATGTAAAAGTCGTAAGGACAATCCTCTCTGTTTAACGCAGATGCTTTTCAACTTGATTAATATACCTCTTGTATATGCTTTTAGTGAGTTCCATATTGTTGTATTTAATGGAACCGACCCCATATTAATTTCCAAAACTTTTTTAATTTCTATTCTAATAGTTTTTAGTCTTTCCTTATTTTCTAAGATTTTATCATCCATTCTCCATGCCCTGCTAGATTTTATCACCCGTTTTCCTGTATTTGGAGGGTGACTGGAGCATGGTCCGAGATTGTTATTAAACCAATTTTAACTGATTGAATTGCGTTTAACAAAGACTCATTCACTATTATATTATCAATTCTTGAATACATTTTATGAGATGCAGAATAATAGGTATAGTCTCTTTCATTTATATTTATAAGGCGCCATGCATCATATAAGTGATTTTCCACCAATAATTTGGAGAAGTCCTGAGCTGTTTTTTCTATACCTTTATAGTTTTTGGAAACTTTTTTGTAGCTTCTATCCATCTTAGCATCAGGCGTCATATTAAAGTCACCACCTACTATGCGTCCTCCTGTAGCTATCTTATCCAGTTTCTTTAATACTCCCTTCAAAAATATATTTTGTTTATTATTAGGGGCATATACATTTACTATTGTCATATGTTCGCTATTTATTTCTCCTACCCAGATAATATAACAGCCTTTACTATCCAAGACCACTAATTCTTCTTTTAATTTAAATTTTTTATTAAACATCATTAAAACTCCTCCTGAGTTTTTTTTATGGCAAGCATTAAATACTTGAGGGAATCTATGTTTGGCCATATGAAATATTCTTCCCTTATCCCAATGGGATTCCTGAATTAATACAATATCTGGATTTGTTTTGATCAGCATTCTCGAAATGGAGGCTCTCTTTGACGGAGAATTTAATCCCCTGACGTTGTAACTCACTATCTTCAAACCCGGCATTATCTTCCCTCCACTAGGCCCTTCCCCCCGCCTCCCATCCCGCAGCCCCTGGCTACATCCATACTTCCAAACATACCACACTCTCTCTTGGAGTCATACCTATCCAGTCTAACCATTCGCTCCCTTCCCCTTCCAAGGGGATTACAACTGCAACCACCCGGTTGTGCCTTATGGGCGTGAACCATGAAGGGATATGCTAAGTCCTCCATGGAGGTTTCTCCACGCCTGTATATCTTGTATTCCTAATTTACCTTTTGGTTCCCAACCGTCCCCCTACCCCCCCCCCCCCAATTATGTTACTTTACCCCTGCTCTCTCCAAGCCTTTTTAATCCTGGATATGCTCTCTTTGCCTGTTCATTTCTATTAATTAATAATTTACCTAATCACAATTCCTGTTGTAAATATACCCCTCTCCTCCCCTCCTGTCATTTTATATTTCTATTTTTATTCGCTTTTGTAATTTTCTTAATTTTCATATTCTTCATAAATTTCTTTGAACATTCCACAATTTATAATATTATATTTAAGTTCTATTGTTACATTTTGTGCAGATGCTATTCCTTAAAATGAGTTCTAAATCGTAATTATACACATTTTTTACCATGATCAAGTTGTCTTCACACCTTTTTCATTTACTTACTCTATCACTCTTGATTTCCAAGCGTAATCTAAATTAAGCTACATATCCCCCTTAATCTTGTAATGCAATCATGTGCTACAAATCCTTCTTAATCATAATATCAATTATTATATACAATTTACATGTGCAAATTAGCATAATTTTACGTGTAGAATCATTCCATTTCATTTCATATACTGGTTCAATCTATTACATTAAAATTTGTGCATCCAAAAATTCCTTCCTTTTTCCTTTCTCTTCCATTCCTTTCCTTTGAAATCGCCCTATAGTTGATTCAATCATAAGCTGGTGAACCTCTTATTAAAATTACGTGGCTTCAATATATTTAGATAAGAAAAAAAATAAAGAAATGAAAACCATCATTAATACCCAAAATTCATAATAAGGTTAAAGTGCATTCAATACAAATAAAGTGCTGTGCAATTTCTTATGAGGAAAGTCAATATGCAATCTTAGACCCTTTAAATATTGCATCTAATCATAATTGCATGACTACAAAAAAAAAAAAAGGGGAAGAGAAAAAAAAAAAAACCTTATCTAAACCACCTATTTCCTTCCTTAATACTCCTAATACATAATAAAGTTTAAAGTGCATTCATTACAAAAAAGTGCTGTGCAATTTCTTAGGAGGAAGGCAATATACAATCACAAACCCTTTAAACATTGTAATCCATCATTTTTGTGAGGAAATGGTAATATATCCTAAAAATAAAAGGGATAGTAGCAAGGAATTAGTAAAGTATTCCTCCCTTTTTTTTGGAAATCTAGCAATCCCACCAAATGACAATGAGGCAAAGACTCTCAAATATCCCATTTACTAAATAAATCTTCTCCCTCTTTAAGTGATGTGATTTTATACCATCTAGAGTCTCTTAAAAATGAAAGTCCTATGGGAAAAGTCCACTTGTATGGTATTTCTTTTTCCCTCAGTTTTTGGGTAATAGGAAAAAATTGTCTTCTTTTATTTCTCGTGGAAGTAGAAATGTCCGAAAATATTTTAATATTTGAATAGGTAGGGTCAAAGGATGTTATTCCATAGCTAGCTTTTAATAGTTGATTTTTCAGTGGCAAATTATGGATTTTTACCATTACATCTCTAGGAAACTCTACCTCAATGTTTTTCGGCTTAGAGAGTCTATAGGCTGCATCGAACTTGAACTTTATATTTGCAAAATCAGGCACTAAATATGAAAACAACTTGGTAAGATATAATCCCAGGTCCTCTTTGGGTATTTTTTCATCAATCCCTCGTATTTTTAAGTTATTAATTCTTGATCTATCTTCAAGGAAGTCCACCTTATTTTCCAATGCCTTTAATTTCCCCTCCATTGCTTTGATGCTTTCTTTGGAATAAGTTTGTTCCTTTTTAATTGTTTCACAAGTGTTCCCCAATTCTGCAATTTTGACTGTGTTTCCTTGTGTTGCCTTGATATTTAGAAGAATTTGATTTTTAAATTCATCCAAGAATTTGTTTTGAAACTTCTCTAGGATATTTTCCAGTTTTCCAACCGTGAGGATTTCCTCCTCTAAATTAACTGTATTTGTTTCCGAAGAGGTATCTACCGTATTATCTACATATGCCTCTGTAGATTTATCCCCTATTGGAGAAGCCAAAAGGGATAACTCCATAGTTTTTTGCACCATTTTAGGCGAAAAAAATAGTTTGGATTTAGGAGGAGATCTTATTTTATCTTTGTTTTTATTTTTCGGAGGCATTGTATGAAATTTACCTAGAATCAAGTTCCTGTAATATAATAAAAGAGAAAAAAAGATATACCAAAAAAACAAACACAAAAAAAAAAACAGAGGTAGTCCCAAATCCGCTTTACAGCAGATGTGGTCCTGATCACAAACTTTTATTTGGGGATATATATTTATTTTATATATTTCTCTTTCTCTCTTCCCCCTCCGTGGTCCTGATCCAAATCTTTAATTGGGAATATTTTGTTTTTTAAGTATATATGGTTTTATTTCACAATTATAGGTAATATAAAGGTTTGGAGCCAGGTCCCCTATTTTTAGGGATTAATTCCTTTAGTATTCCTTTAGTCGATTGGTGAAGTCCATTCCAGACCTTTATTCCTTAATTACTTTTAACCATATTAGTATTACCTCCTTTGAGATATGGGTCCGTAAGATTTTTCCCATTAATGTATAGCTTTTGCATAAGGTCTGTCAGGGAGCAATTAGATTGTATTATTACTCTCACTTTTCCCAGACCAAAGCCCCAATAATGGTTTTCATTTTTGAAGAGAATATAGACCCCACAAAATTATACTTCAGGTCCTTACTTGCTGAACTGGACCTTATATCCTTTATAGGACCTGTGTATATATTATGCCCGTTAATATCTTAGGGCCTTACAGAAAAGAGTCAGTGTTTATGTATAAAGAGTGCTCTATTAGAGCCTTACCAGACCTCATGGCCTCCAGGTGATATCAGCCAATAGCTGCACAAACTGCTGTGAGAGGCCTGGAATATCCAATACTCTAGGTAGTCAAAGCTCCTTTCTGCGGGCCCGCAGTCTGGCATTCCCCAGCCAGAGTTCTCCAAATCACTGCTATGATTAGCTTAGCTCCCTCCAGTCTCTTTGCACAGCTTGTGCGCTCTCACCGCTCGCGGGACATCGAGACCGGGGGCAAATGCTGGGGCTATATCTCCTTAACGGTCCTGCTCTTCATGCAGCCGGTCCCGTGCTGCTGGACCCGTATCGGGCTTGGAGTGATTGTACCTTGGGAAGGGCTAAGGGAAAAGGTTTAGGGAATCCCAGTCTCCAGCGTGGTCTCCTCCATCAGACTGTGCGAGCGTCTGCTCACGTGTGCATATCCGGTAACGCCCCCTGCTGGTACCAGGGAATCCTGCAGCCTCACTCTGAGAGAACAAGGTACTTTATATGATGTTTGCCGATCTTACCAAAGCGTTCGATACTGTGAGCAGGAAGGTTTTGTGGCAAAACCTGGAACGTAAGGGATGTCATCCCAAGTTCCTCAGCATGAGCATCCAGCTACACGAAGACCAACATGGCCAAGTTTGACACAACAATGACCTATCTAAGCCCTTCCAATGAGAAATGGTGTGAAGCAGGGCAGTGTTCTTGCACCCACTCTGTTCATGCTATTGTTCAGTATGATGCTGCAAAGGGCCACAGCAGACCTTGATGTTGAGGATGGACTCCACATCCGGTTCCGCACAGACGGCAGTCTGTTCAACCTGAGGTGACTAAAGGCCCACACCAAGACAGTGGAAGACTAATTTGAGATCTACTCTTCGATGACGATGCTGCCCTCGTTTCCCATATGGCAACAGCTTTGCAGCAAATGACATCTTGCTTCACCGGGGCTGCTAAGCTCTTCAGTCTAGAAGTCAGTTTGAAGAAGACTGAAGTTCTCCACCAGCCCGCACCTCAGGAAGATTACTGTGATCCTCACATCACTATTGATCTAAGGTGAAAACAGTCCAACAGTTTACCTACCTGGGTTGCATCATCTCCTCGGATGCAAAAGTTGACAAGGAAATTGACACCGACTGGCAAAGGCAAATTGCGCATTCGGCAAGTTATATAATAGAGTTTGGAAAAATAAGCATCTAAACAAGTGCACAAAGGTCAACATGTATGAAGCTGTTGTGCTGACCACCCTTCTGTACAGAATCTTGGGTTACCTACCGCCACCACCTACGACTTCGTGCTCTCTTTCATCAACACTGCCTCCGCACCATCCTCAACATTCACTGGAATGACCACATTCCAAACACCAAAGTCCTAGAACAGTCAGGAATCATCGGCATTGAGGCCATACTGTTGAAGAAGCAGTTACTCTGGGCAGGACACATCTCTAGGATGTAGGATGATCGACTTCCAAAGATTGTGCTATATTGTGAGCTCACCACTGGCAATCGTGACAGAGGACCAAAGAAGAGGTGCAAGGACTCACTGAAACAGTCTCTTAAAGCCTGTCATATTGACCATCATCAATTGTCCGCCTTAGCTTCACACCTAAAGGCATTGAGAAGTACCATTCACCAGGCTGTCTCCTCTTTCAAGACCACACGCTGGGCAAAAGGACAAGAGGAAACGTAGAAAAAATGGTGTCACTACAGCACCCAACCAAGAACAAAATTTCCCTTGCAACCACTGTGGTCGAGTCTTCCTCCTCAGCCACGTAAGAGCCCATAGATGTGGACACCCCTCTTAAATCTTCATTCGCGAAGCCAAGCCTATACATCCAGGGTCAGTATAAAGCTTTGTCAAGTGAACTTTTTGTGCCAGAAGGTTTTCAACTAACAAAAGGACATCATTTAAGGTTAGAAATAAAACGATTCCACCTTAAAGAAAGAAAAGGGGGTGGTGACAGCGGATTTCATAGATAACTTTAAAAAGGGACTGGATAATTAAAAAGGGCATTCAGGGTTATCCTGGTTAATTAGATAGAGAGTATTGATCCAGGGAGGAATCTGATCGCCAGTATCTGGGGTCAGGAAGGAATTCCTTTTTTTTCCCTTTTGAGACGATTGGCAAAGTTTCACTTGTTTTTATTTTCAGTTTGCCTTCCTCTGGATCAATTAACAACTAATCTGCATATTGCAGATCAAAGGAGATCTTAAAAGGTTGAACGTGATAGACTAAAAGTCTTTTTTCAACCTTGTACTATGTAACTATGTAATTATATATATATATATATATTTATAAGTGATACATTTTTTATTGGACGAATATTTTATGAGTGATAAACTTTTGTGAGGTAAGCCCATCTTATAGTTATAATCAAGACGGGTATGATGTAACATGAATATGCGAGCTGTGTGGAGCTGTACACAAGGTGAGAGGCAAAATATATTAGAAAGAAAAAATAAAAAAAAAGGTATTTTTGTATGTGTCCGTAAGCTTGTAAGCGAGTTGCAACCATAAAAACCCACATATATTAATAAGTAAGAAACCATAATACATGAGAAAGAAAGAGGCAAGACTGCAAGAAATTTTGTGTATATATCTATCTATCTATCTATATATATATAATGTGTAATTGTTATTACTATTTAATATTTACATAAACCATGATTAATTGAATTACAAAAAATGAATAATATAAATAATATCAACATAGCCCCTTATGTTGTTGTATATCAATGGCTGTATATTGCCAATATCATTTTAATTTAATAGTAAATAAATTGCTATTGAGGGGTTGAAACCCACAATGCTGAATAGATAATAGCAAGATTTAGGTTTTGTAATTTTGGAAAACTTGGATTTTCATGGTATCATGCCCATGACACACCTTAACACACCCTATATAATGCTCTATAAACAAGATCTCTATATCTCACTATAGACCTGTGTATGGCTTACTGTTTCATTGGAAAAAGCCTTTAGCAAATCATACTTTAACCTGAGATGATGGATCACAGGTTATTGCATCCACGCATGCACCCATGATCCTTTATTAAAGTCCCCCAACCGATTTGTTCTATTCCTCTATTTTTCCATATTTATTTGAAAAGAAAAGATGTCTGCAATTTGCAATGTCAATAAATAAAATGAAATAGGTCAATGTTTTTACCTTTTCAATTTAATAACCCCTTCTCTAATATATATTTCCAAAATCCTTTTATATTCCATGCAATCTAACTGACTGTACAATGTAATAAAATAATGTGGATATTAAATATACATTCAGTTTATACAATATTAGACTGTGTTGCAATTGCAGCCTAATAAAACATAATACTTCCCCTCAGTGTACTATTGTTGAGCTATAAAAGTGATATTGTCTTCTAGGAATTAATTTCTCTCACTGTTTATTTTCCATTAGAATCTATTACTTTTAGAGATACAAGACATGATAACTCTGTCTCTTCTTAAATGTTCTTGATATGGATCCAGCCTTTAATAATCTATAATATTTTATGCAGAACAAACATTTTATGACGACTCATATGTCCCAGACAATATTGCAGCAAGATAATAGGCTGCTTGATATTAATAACTAGAATATTGCCCGTCAAAAAATGACGGCAATGAAATTGTAAGTGAGTTAAGGGTGTTTGATGTATATAATGTGGCTGATGTAGCGTTGTTCGTTTTCTATGTCGTGTGAGTTTTTCGTAATATTCGTTTTGTATGTCGTGCGAGTTTTTCGGAATATCCGTAGCTGTTTGGTGGGCTTTTTTGGAATATCTGTAGCTGTTTGGTGGTGTTTTGCGTGTTTATGGTAGTGTTTTGCGTGTTTAGGGACCTTTAGCCTCGTTTTCGTTTTGTTTGGTGGACATTTTTTCAATCGCTTAGGTGATTTTCGGGTCTCTAAACTTTGAAATTTGTGGTTAAATGGAGGTGTAACTTCACTTGCAGAGGTCCTCCGTGCTCCCCCTTGCTGTGAGTAACCTTTTTATGTGTTTGTTGTTTGTATTTGTTGTATTTGTAATGTTTTTGGGGTTGTGTGGGTTGCGTCCTTGTTTTCTAATCTCATAGGTGTTTTTCGGCAAATACATAGGTGTTTGGTGGTGTTTTGTGTCTTTAGACTGCTGTAGCCTCGTTTTTTTTTTTTCGGCGGCCATTTTTTCTCTTGCTTAGAAAATGTTGTAGTGTCTAAACTTTTTAAATTTGACTTAAATTGAGTTGTAACTTGAGTTTTCAAGGTCCTGGATGCCCCCTCTTCCTGTAAGTAAGCTTTTTATGTATTTGTTGTTTGTATTTGTTGTATTTTTCATGTTTTGATGTGCGCGTGTTGCGGCCGTTTTTTGCGAGGTCGTAATGGGTCGTAACGTGTCTCGTATTTTGTTTGCGTTACGACGTAAAGTTTGCGAGGGTCGCAGTTGCTGGCAAGGAGCGCCTTTGGCGCTCCATGCCAGCAACTGCGACCTTCACTTCGCGAGGGCCGCAGCTCGCTACGCGAGCTCACATGCGTTAGCAACAACTCGCATATTCACAACTATATATGTGATTATCAATAAGCCTATTGTCTATATATATATTAAGATGTTGGCTTAAATGTTACCATATTTAAGTTATGTATTGAGCTTTAAGAATTGCAAATATGTCTACCCTTATAGAATTTTTTTTTTATATTACAAAGTAGGGAAATTACTATAACTGAGTACAGCTTGTAGAATAATTACCAGTGTCATATTCAATCATCTACTGTGACCAAGCTGATAATCAGACAATTCAGCCTGTTAAAGTACCACGGACATACATTGAAGGGTATGTTCATTTGAGGCGCTAGACATGATAATGCAAATAATAATTATATAGATGGTAGAAACATACATAACATATCTCATTGATTAATGATTAGTATTACATAGTGTTTAGGAATTATAGTACAGATGGTAAATGGGATACAAAAAGGAAAATGTATTTCTGTAAGTGAAATATTATCATCCTTGGTACCATCAACATTTGGGAAGAACACACACGCACATATATATATATGTTGTTGTTCAGATACTTAGTCATGTTCAACTCTTGGTGACCATATTTGTCTGTGTTTCTGGTGTTGTGCTCATCCATATTGTTTCCTTGGCAAATATTCTGGAGTGGGTTGCCAGTTCCTTCTCCAGTCGACTGCAATTTGTATGGCCACTCTGACATGACCTGCCTACCTTGGTTGACCCTTTATGGTATAGTTCACAGCATCATTGATGTACACAAGGCACTTTACCATGACAAGGTATATATATATGTGTGTGTAAATTAGCGCTACGGAATATGTTGGCGCATTATAAATAAAGGATAATATATATATATATATATAATATATATATATATATATATATATATATATATATAAAATAAATAAATAGTACATTTGTATTCACATCTGAATGTCTAAAGTAAGTTAAAAAACCTGCTTCCAGGTCAGAATTCTGAGAAATACAGCTATTCCACTGCATTCTGGGAACCTGGGCAGGGACATGCAAATGTGCCCGCAATGGTTTTACTATTTTATTCAAATACCATTTCAAATATGGATCCTTTTAAGCATTTGCCTGCTGTATTACACAGCTTTAAGCAAAACCGAGGATGGATTATGCACAAGCCAGGAAAAAAAAGATTAAGCCTGATGGATTATAAAAATTTTGACTTCAAATTACTATGTAATAATAAAAAGAATGGGTGTGGCTCAAATCACAGCCCAATTGCATCTAATATTCAATCAGTTAAAGGATTTCTGTAACTCAAGAGTCCTGGATAAGTAGACACTATATTGAAAAAATATATATAAGGTGTATAATGTCTATAATTACTAAACACAATTATTCACACTCATTTGAAAGAGGTTTGGAGAAATGGATGAACAAGGATGGAGATAGAGGTAGAGTGATGGATCATTAAATCACTGCAGAATTCCATGGCTGTTTCCCACCCCTAACTTGCAAGTACATGCCTGATTGCCTAACAGGTATAAATTGTGTTTGCTTCCATATAGGAATAACATCCAACCCAAGAGTGCTTCCTGTTGCATTAAATAGCCTTTTGCTAGTTTAGAGAACAAGTTGCGTCATCTATGCAAATGAGCCCTATAACATTTGCTACCACTCTGTAAAAGCCTTGGTGAATTGTAATCCAGATAACTTTGCCTTCTGGGAATCTGTCCATGTTTTCAAGTACAGCACCCTGTATTGGCCCAGGATTATAATAAAGAAACCTGAGAAACTCCTACTTGTTTTTTATTTAAAGTTTTCTCAAGGACAGAAATTGACATACATTAGTAACACACAAATTTTTTGTCACCCTAAGGGTCATGGGGTTCCAGATGTAGACTCTCTGCTCACTGTGCCTTAGCGAGTTCAGCTACACATCACTGATGATGCCCAACTATGTTCGGAATGTACAGCTGGGGTTTGCTGTTTCTCCTGTTCAGAGTAGAATTGCCTGGTATTTCGGGGCAGGGTCACTCTATTGAATGAGACCAGACTGATATGCTACAGGATATTTCTCCCTGTGAAAGGTACAAGTGGCTAAAAGAGGTTGCTCTTAGAGTGGGTTGTCAGGCCTATAGAACAGAGCTACTTAGGTGTTGCTCGTTCTCCAATTGATCTCCATTGACTCTGTTTTTGCTAACACAAAAATGTCGAAAATTGCAACTGCACAAAAAAATTAAATACAATTAAGGAAAAAGAACATGTTTTATTTGTTGCTGCATACATTACATTTATTATTATTATTATTATTATTATTATTATTATTACTACAATTTTTTGTAAAGCGCCAACATATTCCGTAGCGCTGTACAGGAATTAAATACAAAGAAAAAAATATATATATACAATATGAAATTCTTTGCAGAAAGTAGAGGGTACAAAAATGGTGTTTTCTTTTTTCAAAGCACCTTACAAGATTAAAAACTCTCAAACTTACAATCTAAAGGGATAAGTAAAACAATAGGCGAAGTAATACATGGAAGAATCAAGAGCTTGGCAAGTAATTGAAGAGAGTAGAGGGTTAATTAGTGATAATGTTTGTGGATGTATCAGCTGTGAGAAATGGTGATGATAGTGTTAAACATGCAATATAAATTAAAACAAATTATAGCTGGATGGGTGTGGACAGGGTAGATGGAAGCACTAGTTTTATGAGTTCAGATGCTGAAGAAGGTGGTGGTGTGTGAGGCTCTAGGTTTAGAGTCAAAAGAAAAAAGGGAAATAGAAAAGGGAAAATTACAGTTGGAGAGGGGATCTGCAGAATGGATGTTATCAGGCCCATGGTCTTTGGTTGAATCTCTGCAGAAATGGCTGCTCAATCCTGGTGGTAAATGTAACTGAGAAATGACCACTGGAAATGGAATCTGCAGAATGGATGGTATCAGGCCCATGGTCTTTGGTTGAATTTCTGCAAAAATGGCTGTGTACTCCTGGTGATAAATGTAACTGAGAAATGACCACTGGAAATGGAATCTGCAGAATGGATGGTATCAGGCCCATGGTCTTTGGTTGAATCTCTGCAGAAATGGCTGCTCAATCCTGGTGGTAAACGTAACTGAGAAATGACCGCTGGAAATGGAATCTGCAGAATGGATGGTATCAGGCCCATGGTCTTTGGTTGAATTTCTGCAAAAATGGCTGTGTACTCCTGGTGATAAATGTAACTGAGAAATGACCACTGGAAATGGAATCTGCAGAATGGATGGTGTCAGGCACAACCTATTTGGTTGAATCTCTGCAGAACTGGCTGCTCAGTCCTGGTGGTAAATGTAACTAAAAAATGAGAAATGACCCCTTGAAATGTAATCTGCAGAATGTATGGTATCAGGAACAGTAATACAAATGACAATTATACAGCTATAATATTCAGTGATCACAATAAAAGTTTCTATTTGTACATAGAATATGCTCAGAGGAATAATACATTGCAAAATGTTGATAATGTGTCCAGACTCTGAGTCCTGTAAAAAGTTCAGGAAACAACTGCACTTAACAAATTAAAAGTCATGATCATTACAGGGACTTTTAATATTTCCCCATAATTAAACCCAAACTTTTCCAGTGCAAAAAGGTAAAACTAAACTGTAAATGAAATAGGAAAGAGTGCTGGATTTACAATGATTTTATACTGATTAAAAACATGAAAAAAATGTGAAAGAGTGAGAACAAAAATACATGGAAGAGAAAAGGGCAAAAAAATAAAAATAAATTATGGGCAAAATAGTGAAAGGAAGACATTTATTAAACAGTAGAATTGATGGGAAGCTTGGGGGAGAGTAAGAAGAGTAAAGAAAGAAGTAAAGATTAGTGGCTCAGAATAAAGAGGCTTACTTACTTCTTGATTTTCCATTACACAAAAACCTGCAGCCCTATTCAATTTGAAGCTCATAGTGGCATCGGCACACCTGCAATAACTGTGGGCTTTAAATGAGCTATTAAATTGGACCATGCTGCGAGTTATGGGCTTGAGACGCAAACCCGTAAACCATTCTTGTGCACGTTGGATGTGCGTCAGTGAACATGACCAATTAGTCAAACAGTAGTTACAGATTTAGATGGAGCCAATAGCAAAAGAGATCATCATCATTACGTCACTGAAAAATGGAGGTTAGTATGCAAAGCCTTATGAGTTTCAATTACGAGTTACGATCGGACCCGCAGTTTAGAAATAACGCAATATTAATAAATCAGTAAATATGATATTCTAGTCCATGCGAGTTCCATTATATGTATTAACACATTGATTACCGGGACCAATATAACACAGAGATTAAACAGAAATTAAAGTATTTTATATTGCAGATTTGCGAGCTTGAGAATGTTGTGCTATTAATTTTAATAACTAACATCACTTTCCCATTAATTATAAGTACAGTAGTGTGTGTATATTTGAATTTAGGGTGCTACGGATATAACTCTAACCCCCTTGCTGGTTCTCTCTATTATACGTTGGCTTTTTGGCTCTATTTGGGGGTTACGGGTTTGAACGCCAGTGGATTCGTAGCTATTTAATAGCAATTTTCAAACGTAACAGTTACAGGCTTGACAGATCAAAGGATTTGCGGCTGTGGAGTTCACATTTTCACATACCGAAGGTTTGTTTTCGCACTTAACCCGCAAGTCATTAGCGGGTTGCTTTATGTGGCCAATTTAATAGCAGTAAGTCTTGCGGGCTATGTTACATGCTATGGTTTTACACGTTGAGGGTATTTAACAGGGCTTCTGGAATTGAGAGGAGTTTTGGAAAACTCAGTCCTATATGTCAGCTTATGAAGATATCTCTTGGCTACTTTTATTTCCACAAATAGCACACTCAGTGGGGAATTATTATTTTTTTTTAATAGGAAGTGTCATATCACTAGTAGATTAATAGGAGATATATATTATCCAACCAGTTCCATCAGAATATGTTCAGGTTGAGTAGCAGGATTTTATACTAGAATCTTAACGGCATGGTCATGTCAACATAAGGAAGATGCTGGCCTTTCTTTGCATTAGAACATGCGATGTGACATTCATGTCACTCATCCATTTTGTACAGTGACCTACTGATGGATAGGAGTGAGAGAGGCCAGAAATTAAAATCTATATATAATTCAACTATTTGTTGTTATGAAATCATATTTTTTCTAATAACATTTTATTCAAGAAACTAATTTGGTAACCCATAGACAGTTAAAACTACAGTTAACCTTGTTTTTAAATAAATTACTTAGAAATCAAAATAGAAAAAGCCAAACTGAATAAAGTTTTCAATCATTATCTTTCCACTGCCAAGATTTATTAGTCATTCTAAGATTTTCCTGAGAAGATAGCATAGATTAGTTCAATTTGATCATATCTAAACCATAGTTTTGTTGGTAGAGGTAATACAGATTCATGTCAGTATCCAATAAAGCCATATTGTTTTTATAATCCAGTCTCACAATAGACAATTGTTGTTGTTAAGTCGTGCAGTCATGTCCAATTCTCTATAGCCCTATGTGCTTTAGCACGCTACGCAAATCTGTCATCCACTGTTCCTCTGAGCTCCATCACACTGATGCTCATCGTTCAATGACTTCATCTATCCATCTCCGCCTCTGCCGCCCCTTTCTCGTGTGCCTTCAATCTTTCCCAGCTTCTGAGTCTTCTCTAGGAAATCCTGTCTTCTCATGATAGGAACAAAATATTTGAGCTTTAGCCTTATAATCAAACCTTGTAGTGAATAGTTTGGCTTAATTTCCTGTAATATTGATTGATTTGATCTTCTTGCCGTCCAAGGTACTCTAAGCATTTTTCTCCAACACCAAAATTCAAAGTTTGCAATTCTCTGGTGCTCAGACTACTTTATGGTCCAGCTCTCACATCCTTATGTTACTACTGGGTAAACAGACACCAATAATGGACTAAGATATAAAATATAGTGTTAATGGTTTGATTTGTGGACAACAACCATTATTTCATAAGCAGCACTATTCAAGCATCATCTATTATTTACCTAAGCACCAAGAAGCCCTAAAAGAAAAACTGATTCACAAGCGTAGAATACACTTCATGATAAGCCATGTATAATTTAAATTCTATATAATCTATTTTTAGATATGTGTTACAGGATCTCTAAATTGGAAATGTTCCCATTAAAAGTAAATGTGAATTAATAATTTAGTTCATGTTTACACAACATGTTCGGAATGCTTCATAAAACGAGTGGGGAAACCTGGGGTCAATGTATAACAAATGTAGATATGTTAAAAAAAAATAAGATTTCAGACACTTCTAGTTCAGAAAATCTGTAATGTACAACATGTGCACAATCTGGATATAAAAATGTCAGACACAATATATAGCACTATTATTAAAACAGCAGGCAAAGACTTTGTCATGAAAATACATTTCTTTACACGTCTATAAATCCTGCAAAACATTTGCTTATATTACTTTGTAATTGACAATGTTCTATCTCAGCGCTTCAGGATAAAATATCATTAACTTGCAATTGCCTGCAGATAGACATATGACAAATGGATTTTTATAATGGGCGTGGAAAATACTGGATATTTTCAATAGTATTGTAGCATCTTTTAACTGTTTATAATTACAAATAAAAATATACATATTTGTGAAAGTTTATATTACATTGTAAATGCTGGGTAAGGAACCTGAATTAGTGATTATATAAATCATAGATATATGGCACATTAAACATGTATCCCCTTCTGGATTGCTACCATGATGTGGTGAAGGGGCATGTGTACGTCAAAGAAGCTGTGAGCATACCGTGCAGTGACACTCAAGATGGACAGGTCATAGCAGAGAAGTCAGACAAATCATGCAAATAATGGTCCACTGGAGAAGAAATTGGCAACCACTCCAGTAACGTTCTTCTTCTACAACTATTCACATGTTTTGGAGATTTTTTATCTTATCTGACAAAGCCACAGAAAGAGTGTCGAAACGTGTCATCTTTTTTATGACATTTTTGATTGTTTATGTTGTGTGAATTGGGAATAAAGACCATTTCTACATGGAATATACTGTATTACAATCGGAGTAGAATTTTTGTGGTGAAATTCAACACATGTACATTTACATACAGTGGTAGTATATTTGTATACAACACTTTCTGATTATTAAACATCATCACCTGGAGACAAGACCAGCAAGTCGCCCCAAGTTATGATCAGGATATCATCAAGCATTTATGATTATAATACCTCATAAAACTTGAGGTATATAAAGGTGAGAGTTCAAACAATTATTTTCCAAGATTTTCCAGCATTTTATGAAGTGACCTGCGCAAGGTTCTTGTGCGCTTTCTCTCCCCCATCCCTCTTCTTTTTATAGTCCAGTAACTTTGCCAAGATAACTTTATGGATAAGCACAACTTGACACCAAATGTACCTGATGTGTGTAAACAACAAAACATTTATGTTACAAGAAAGTTTTTATCAGTAACCTCCATGTTATTGTTAACAGAAAACAACAAATTGGTTGCAGAACATAACACAATTGGATCAATGCTTAGGTATGTTGCAAGATTGTTAGAAGGTTCTGATGACTTCAGCCATATGAACTGGGAAACAGTATATATCTGTCAAACCACAGTTAAGTTCTAGTTATTACTAAATAAGAAAAAGATGTACGGCCCCATGCTAATCGTTGAAAAATCAATAGCGAGTGCCATAGTGGCATGTTAATCATCCATCCCTAAAACATTGCAAGAGAACTGCCACGGGTCACTGTTACGACTGAACTTCAGGACAAAGCTGAAAAGCAAGGCAAAAATCTCTATTGATTTTTGGACTGACAATAAATTATGAGTTTCTCTGTTAGACTTTGACACCCAAACCATATGTTAATAATATTTTACAGATCACTATCAAATCAGTGCACTGCCGTAACTGCAAACAGCAGAAGAAAAATGTATGAGAAACATTTAAAGTGACAGTATAGCACAAAAAGCACTAACAAGTGATGAAACTTCAACATTATTTGACACTTAGCAATCCTATATTGACATATGTGTAATTAAAAAATATGATATGTCAGTATTAAGCCAGTTGTATTATACTTGTTGTTCCGGCACTTACCACTTATTATAATATTCACTATGTTCGCATTTCCTGTTGGTTCCTAGAGCAATGTCTCATACATAAAGCTTGTTTTGGCTGCTCCCTGCACACTCCCTGTTGCGTCTAAGGCAGGATTTATGGCTGTGCAGTGAGTGCTCTAATCTGGGGGAGTGAAAGATTTACATTAGTGTAGAAGTTAGTGAAAAAAGCTCTGAAGGAGATTTATGGCACTGCCCTAACTTAGAGCACCTGATTTGCATAGGCCTCATAGTGCCTCATTCAATTGCAATTTGGCCAATTGAATATGGCACTATAAAAGCAAGGTCGTCGCTAACTAAAAACTTCTGTAAAAAAAATATGCTCTGTGCTTATATAGAGCCCTATTCAATTGACCAAATCACAATTGATGAGGCCCATAGTTTGTAGGGTAAGACAGGATGCAGATGTCAATCTAAGTTAGTGACTTCCTGTTAGATGGAATACTTCAAAAACATATGGTGTATTTCCTAAACTACTGTCATCTATTCAGTTCAATCATTTTCATGAAAAAATAAAGCTATAATTGTTACTAAACATACTAAACAACACTAACAATAACTATTCAATTAATTGTGTATTCATTAATTTTTAGCATATATAGTTAAAAAAACATTGATAGCTTTTGTTAGAAGTAGATCCAAATCAGGATAGAGCATTGAAATGTTAGTCCTCATTTATAATTTCCAATGCAATACATTTGGTGGATACCTCCTGTATATTCACCTCCCCTAGGGTAGGTAGCATTTCCCAAATAATGGGCCTTATTCAATTGCAAGGCCGCAGATTGCATTGTACAGGCCGTATGTCTGTGGGCTTGAAATTTGCTACAATTAACAAGCCCCTCAATTTACAGGATGAGAGATGAAACTGTAAACCATGCAATCGTATGTAGCATCTCAGAGCGTGATTGTGATTAAATAAGCAAGGCCGTAACTCCCAATTTAGAAACAGTCAAAAGCAAATGAGACCGCCATCATTTCGTCAGTAAAACATGGAGGTCACATGTCAATTAATTAGCGTTTAGAGGTCCTATATGCGATCAGACTGGCAAATCGGCAATGTACAAAATATTAATAATGAATGGCAATACAGTTTTAGTTCATGTGTGGCCTGATATGTATTAACTCATTGATTCCTGAGATTAATATGACGCCAAAATGAAATATAACAAAAATAATTTCTATTGCAGATTTGCGAGCTTGAGACTGTTGTGCAAATAAGTCTAATGTCTTTCATCGCTTTTCCCGTCTTTAAAAGTGCTGTATTGATTTTTTTTATTTACATTTACAGTGCTGCAAACCCCTTCGAGTCCAATCTGGTACCCATAGGATTTTCTTCTACATTTGCCATTTACGGGTGTGAAAGCATTTGCGGCTTGAGTAATTATAGCAATTGAATATCGATTTACGATTTTACCGATTGTAACTTTTGCAGGCTTGAAAGATCAAATGCTTAGATTGGTTGTAAGTTAGGATTTTGACAACCACAGGGAGTTTCAGCCTGTAACTAGTGATGTCCCAAACAGTTCACCGGAGAACTATTCGCGGCGATTTTCGCATGTTCGCGTTCGCAACGAATGGCGAACATATGCGCTTTTCGGTTCGCCCCCTATTCTTTATCATTGAGGAAACTTTGACCCTGCACCTTACAGTCAGCAGACACATTCCAGCCAATCAGCAGCATACACTCCCTTCCAGAGCCTTCCATCTGTATGACGGCATCCTCCATTTTAGAATCATTCTGTAGCTGCATTCGTTGAGAGAGGAGATATATTCTACCTGCTGTTGATTTAATAGGGAAATAGCCAGGCTGTGTATTTAGCTTTAACTACACACCTGAAGGACTCCTTTGATATCTGCTGCAAGGACAGCAACCCAAAAAGCCCTTTTTAGGGCTAGAACATCATTTATTTTATTTTATTATTTTTTTCTGCTGATTTAATAGGGAAATAGATAGCCAGGCTGTGTATTTAGCTTTAACTACACACCTGAAGAACTCCTTTGATATCTGCTGCAAGGACAGCAACCCAAAAAGCCCTTTTTAGGGCTAGAACATCATTTATTTTATTTTATTATTTTTTTCTGTTGATTTAATAGGGAAATAGATAGCCAGGCTGTGTATTTAGCTTTAACTACAGACCTGAAGGACTCCTTTGATATCTGCTGCAAGGACAGCAACCCAAAAAGCCCTTTTTATTTTATTTTATTATTTTTATCTGTGTAATCATATCTGGTGTCACCGTAGTGTGCAGTGAAATAAAACAACCCTTTTTTTACTGTAATCGATTGAATATCAGTAGCCTGCCTACAGGTGTGTTTGAGAGGCCTTTTGCATCTAGTCTGCCAACTTTTGCCAGTGCGCAGTGACACTCATATCTAGTGCCACCGTAGTGTGCAGTGAAAAAAAACAACCCTTTTTTTACTGTAAACGATTGAATATCAGTAGTCGGCCTACAGGCGTGTGTGTGAGGCCTATTGCATCTACTCTGCCAACTTTTGCCAGTGCGCAGTGACACTCATATCTAGTGCCACCGTAGTGTGCAGTGAAATAAAACAACCCTATTTTTACTGTTATCGATTGAATATCAGTAGCCTGCCTAAAGGTGTGTGTGTGAGGCCTATTGCATCTAGTCTGCCAACTTTTGCCAGTGCACAGTGACACTCATATCTGGTGTCACAGTAGCTTGCACGCATAGTACCACTAATCGTAAAAAAAATGACAGGCAGAGGCAGGCCACCCCGCAGGGGCCGTCGTGGTTGTGGTGCTGTGATTCCCTTTGTCCCTAGAATAATGCCCAGTTTTCAGAGGCAACGTACCCTGAACTTGAACAGTTCTGAGGATATGATTGACTGGCTAACACAGGACACCCAATCTTCTACAGCTTCCGCTCAGAACCTAGACGCACCATCCTCCTCCAGCTTAGCTTCGGGCACCTCTCCAGCTACCACTCGCCCGCCTGCCGCCACCACCAACACTAGTACCACAGCCGCTTCACTTGATCCATCAGCAGAGTTATTTACAGATCCGTTGGAAGAAATGAGTGATACACAAACATTAGTGCCAGAGGATGTAGATAACCGGGATATGTCCCAGTCAGGCAGCATTACACACATGGACGTACGGTCTGATGATGATGATGATGTTGTACCCGGTGCTGCTTCCATTGTTGAGTTGTCAGATACAAGTAAAGCGGTTGATGATGACGATGCGTCCGTGGATGTCACGTGGGTGCCCGCTATATGAGAAGAAGAACAGGAGGAAAGTTCAGATGGGAAGACAGAGAGAAGGAGGAGACGAGTTGGAAGCAGGGGGAGGTCATTGAAAGTAGCTAGTGGCACAGTCAGACAGCATGCATCCGCACCCGGGGTCAGCCAGACAGCACGCCAGTCAACGCATGCTTTTGCCACCACCAGAATGCCGTCATTGCAGAGCTCAGCAGTGTGACAATTTTTTCGTGTGTCTGCCTGTGACAACAGTAATGCCATTTGCAACCTGTGCGAAAAGAATCGTGGGAAGTCCAACACCCACCTACGTACAACTTCTTTGCGAAGGCACATGATGTCAAATCACAAACGCCTATGGGATCAACACATCAGTACAAGCAGCACACAAAGTCAAAGCCACCATCCTTCTCCTAGTCCAGCATCTTCAACCACGCCAACCACTGCTGCCCTGCTTGCCCCCTCTCAACCATCCGCCACTCTGTGTCTCGCCCTGAGCAGTCCCTGCTCATCTGCCCACAGTCGAGGGGCGGTCAAGGACATGTTATAGCGTAAGAAGCCAATGTCACAAAGTCACCCCCTTGCCCGCCAACTGACAGCTGGCTTGTCTGAACTCTTAGCCCGCCAGCTTTTACCATACAAGTTGGTGGAGTCTGAGGCGTTCAAAAAATGTGTAGCTTTTGGGACACCGCAGTGGAAGGTACCCAGCCGAAATTTCTTTGCACAAAAGGCAATCCCCAACCTGTACTCGATTGTGCAAAAGGAAGTAATGGCATCTCTGGCACACAGTGTTGGGGCAAGGGTCCATCTGACCATGGATACCTGGTCTGCAAAGCATGGTCAGGGCAGGTATATCACCTACACTGCGCATTGGGTAAACCTGGTGACGGCTGCCAAGCATGGAATACCTGGCTTTGCAGAGGAGTTGGTGACCCCGCTACAACTTGCAGGCAGGCCTGCTGCCACCTCCTCTACTCCTCCTACTCCATCCTCTTCCATAACCTCCTCGGCTGAGTCCTTTTCTGCTGCTGCTATGTCTCGCTCCACATCAACGCCCCCCCCAGCTCCACAGGTACTATTCCATATCCCGGATACGGCAGTGCCACGCAATCTTGGAGTTGACTTCCCTGAAAGCAGAGAGTCACACCGGACCAGCACTCCTGTCCGCCCTAAACGCACAGGTGCATGAGTGGCTGACTCCGCACCAACTGGAGATCGGCAAAGTGGTTTGTGACAACGGAAGAAATTTGTTGGCAGCATTGAATTTGGGCAAGTTGACACATGTGCCGTGCATGGCACATATGTGTAATCTGATTGTACAACGCTTTGTGCATAAGCACCCAGGCTTACAGGACATCATGAAGCAGGCCAGGAAGGTGTGTGCCCATTTCAGGCGTTCCTACACGGCCATGGCGCACTTTACAGATATCCAGCGGCGAAACAACATGCCAGCGAGGTGCTTGATTTTAGACAGCCCGACACGTTGGAATTCAACACTCCTAATGTTCGACCGCCTGCTCCAACAAGAAAAGGCCGTTAACGAGTATTTGTATGACCGGGGTGCTAGGACAGCCTCTGCAGAACTGGGGACTTTTTTGCCACGTTACTGGACGCTCATGCGCAATGCCTGTAGGCTTATGCGTCCTTTTGAGGAGGTGACAAACCTGGTCAGTCGCACCCAGGGCACCACCAGCGACATCATACCATTTGTTTTCTTCCTGGAGCGTGCCCTGCGAAGAGTGCTGGATCAGGCCGTAGATGAGCTTGAAGAGGAAGAGGAAGAGTTGTGGTCACCATCACCACCAGAAACAGCCTTATCAGCATCGCTTGCTGGACCTGCGGCAACGCTGGAAGAGGATTGTGAGGAAGAGGAGTCAGAGGAGGAATGTGGCTTTGAGGAGGAGGAGGAAGACCAACCACAACAGGCATTCCAGGGTGCTCGTTGTCACCTATCTGGTACCAGTGGTGTTGTACGTGGCTGGGGGGAAGAACATACCTTTAGTGAGATCACTGAGGATGAGGAACGGGACATGACTAGCTCGGCATCCAACCTTGTGCAAATGGGGTCTTTCATGCTGTCGTGCCTGTTGAGGGACCCTCGTATAAAAAGGATGAAGGAGAACGACCTGTACTGGGTGTCCGCACTACTAGATCCCCGGTATAAGCCGAAAGTGCCTGAAATGTTACCGAATTACCACAAGTCGTAAAGGATGCAGCACTACCAAAATAAATTAAAAAGTATGCTTTACACAGCGTTTAAGAGTGATGTCACAGCACAACTGCAATCTAACAGCAGAAGAGGTGAACATAATCCTCCTCCTCCCACGACCACGCCGGCAAGGAGAGGACGCTTTACAGACGTGTTGTTGATGGAGGACATGCAGAGAATTTTAAGTCCTATGCAGCGCCACAGACCTTCGGGGTCCAACCGCAGAGAACGACCGTCAGGTAACAGACTACCTCGCCATAACTACAGATATCGACACTATGAGGAGCGATGAACCCCTTGACTACTGGGTGTGCTCGCTTGCCCTGTGGCCTGAGCTATCCCAATTTGCCATATAACTTCTGTCCTGCCCCGCTTCAAGTGTCCTGTCAGAAAGGACCTTCAGTGCAGCAGGAGGTTTTGTCACTGATAAGAGAAGTCGCCTAGGTCAAAAAAGTCTAGATTAGCTCAGCTTTATTAAGATGAATGGATCCCGAAGGGACTTACAGTGGGCGATACATTTGATTAAAAAAGGCCTGATAGATCAGCTGCCTTGAGCTAATAATGGTCCACACGCTGCTGTATTTTATCCATGAATGCCGGATGACTTGCGTGACTTATCCGCCACCAACTAGGGTTCAAGACGCAATGTTTTAGGGCACTTTCTGCCTGGCAAACTAACATCAATTTTTCAGGTCGCTGCAACAATACCTAATTTTTTCATTTAAATCATTTTATTGTCAGAAGGCGTACAGCATGTAATGAAAAATAAAGCATTCTTGAACAGTCTTGCATAACAGTTGTGAAAAAATACATATTTACAATAGAGACATTTTGTGAAAGTTAGCTGGCTATTCCTTCTTATTTTTACTTTTAAGGTTAATATTTTTTCTTAATTTTTACTGTGATTCCAATTTAAGAGATACCTAAAACATGGTAAAACAGACAATAGTAAAGAGTATATCTGCAGGAAACACCAAAGTCCTATTACCTATCATCCCTCCAGCAGTATTAGCTTATTATTTACAATATCTAACCTGGGCAATCACCCTTGGGTTACCCTAGGGCAGGCTTCAGTAAGCGACCTCTCCTTTCCTGGGATGATTTTGCCGCCGGTTGCTTCTGAAGGGTCTCCAGGGCTCCCCCACTCCGGTCCTTCCCCCAGTGTCGCTTCAACCAGTAACAAATGTTTTATATTTGTAAAGCGACCCAATGATCCCCCTTGATAGAGGTTTATCTTTACAAATTTTGGAGAACCAATTTAAGACCGGTGTCCCCTGTTTCTGGGTCAGGGAGTGTGTGAAATGCCTCAGCCTACAGTAATTGTAATGTTCTGACAGTGGTAGCTCATGCTTGTCCCTCAGTTCCTCATAGGTGAGCATCTGGCCCTTTACTAACCAGTCTCCCAGTCTATCTAGTTTCCTCGACCTCCACTAGTGTTGTGATGTTGTGCTCATGTGTTTCGGGGCCTGAGGGTGGTCAAGAATTGGTGTCATTTGGGTGGATCCAGGGAACAAACCTGTGTGTTTCTTGGCCCATTTCCAGTATAATACTGAGTGTCTGATTAGGGGTTTTGGCGAGTTTTTAAGGCTCTGAGGCAATTCTGATAGCCAAGCCACCTTGTCCCAGGTTAAGGGCCTTAAAGTGTGGTTCTCTAAATATACCCAGGCCGGTTGATGACATATAGAATGTGCTATTGGGAGGAAAGATAGGTGACGGAACAGGTATTAAACTGATAGGAATGAATAGTACAACTTAATACACCACTCCTATCTGGTGGCACCTTAGATTGCACGTGCAGTGCCCCAAATACGAAGTGGGAGGTCCGACCAAGCATCTTTTTCCATCTCCCTGTTCCAAAAATCCATGCCATATACACGTCCCCTGATAGGTTATGTAACAGGTATTACACTGATAGGAATGAGTAGTACAACTTAATACACCTCTCTTATCTTTTGGCACCTTAGATTGCATGTGCAGTGCCCCAAATTCGAAGTAGGAGGTCCGACCAAGCATCTTTTTCCATCTCCCTGTTCCAAAAATCCATGCCATATACACGTCCCGTCATAGGTAACGTAACAGGTATTAAACTGATAGGAATAAGTAGTACAACTTAATACACCACTCTTATCTGGTGGCACCTTAGATTGCACGGGCAGTGCCCCAAATTCGAAGTAGGAGGTCCGACCAAGCATCTTTTTCCATCTCCCTGTTCCAAAAATCCATGCCATATACACGTCCCCTAATAGTGGACGTAACAGGGATTAAACCGATAGGAATAGTACTACTTAACAGTACACACCTTATAATAACACAGATAGAGGTAACGCGTATAATTTTCCATGATGTAAGTGGAAGCCCCCAGACTCTGACCTGTGTATAATATTCCATGCTGGGCAGTGGAAGCCCCCAGACTCTGACCTGTGTATAATATTCCATGTTGGGCAGTGGAAGCCCCCAGACTCTGACCTGTGTATAATATTCCATGCTGGTCAGTGGAAGCCCCCAGACTCTGACCTGTGTATAATATTCCATGCTGGGCAGTGGAAGCCCCCAGACTCTGACTTGTGTATAATATTTCATGCTGGGCAGTGGAAGCCCCCAGACTCTGGGAGTCTGAAGAAGAGGAGTCAGAGGAGGAAGGTGGCTTTGAGGAGGTGGAAGACCAAACACAGCAGGCGTCCCAGGGGGCTTGTTGTCACCTTTTGGGGACCCTTGGTGGCTGGGTGGAGGAAGAGACCTTCAATGACATCAGTGAGGACAAGGAACGGGACATGGCTAGCTTGGTATCCAACCGTTGTGCAAAGGGACTGTTTGCGGTTGTTTGCGGTGCATTAAACGGGGAGATTGGTCTGTTACTGTGAAGCGGGTGTAACCCTTACACTACCTGATCGATACAACATCATACCTGATGTTTTAAAGCATGTTATTCCAAACAATTTAGGAATGTTAGGTAATTTATGCCCTTTATGGCTTAAAACCAGACTCTGCATCAACTATGTAATTTTCCGTGGGAGTTTTGCCATGGATCCCCCTCCGGCATGCCACAGTCCAGGTGTTAGTCCCCTTGAAACAACTTTCCCATCACTATTGTGGCCAGAAAGAGTCCCTGTGGGTTTTGAAATTCGCCTGTCCATTGAAGTCTATGGCGCGAACCGAAAATTTTATGTTTGCGACATCACTACCTGTAAGCATTTGCCAAGCAAATTAATTTACAGGCTGCATTACGGGATCCAGTAACTTACATTTGCTCAATTGAATAGGGTCAGTGTGTTTAACTAAATCCTGATGTGACTATGACTTAAGGATAATTGACTAAATGCCTTTGAATTGTTTAGAGGCCCTTCAACTGCAAGAAGATCCAATCAATTAATATAACAGGAAATGAAGGAAAACTGTGGAAGGTTTGATCATGGAGCTGAAACTCAAATATTTTGGCCATATCATGAGAAGACAGGATTCCCTAGAGAAGACTCAGATGTTGGGAAAGGCACACACAGAAGGGGACGGGAGAGGAAGAGATGGATAAATTAGGTCATTGAAGCAACAAACAGGAGCTTGATAGAGCTCAGAGGGACTGTATCGGTCAGTAGGGTAACGGAGAGTTGGACACAACTGAACAACTAAACAACAACAACAAGAAAGAGATATAAGTAAGGTTTAAAGATCATTTAAAGTGACTGTGATATGCTTGGAAGGGGTTTTAGGGGCCTCTAGAATGCTTCTATCATTCTGGAGAGAGGGTACAAGCTCCTCATCAAAATATTCACAAGCCTTATATTATTTTTGTACCTGCTATTTAGAACTGTTGACGACAACTCTCTGTAAAACCTCAATCATAAATCCGGACTTAGAGAAAAAAAACTCACGGGTTCTCGAGATCTAAACTTCCATGAAAACAGGCTTAGTAAGAAAAACTTCAACCCTCAAGAACAAATAAAAAATGGTTTTATGAGAAAAAGAAGTAGAAAGGAACAACATGTGTTTATTAACAAAGCCAAGGAAATGTGCTTTTATATTGCTTGAATATTATCTTGTAAGAATAACCCCTGCAGTCATCCAATGCTTTCTGTACAATGCCTGTCAGGGATTTGAATTGTTTACAATTTGCAACATCAAATTGTTCTCAAATAGAAATAGCAGCAGTTTAGTTTAAACTGAAAGAAATATCTTTCTATATTTTGCTGTTTTTGTGCTCTGTTGCAATATTAAAACAACTCCCACTATCTACAGACACACACCTGTGTCTTACTTGCACTTCGGGAAGCTCTGTGTGCTATAAATTAGTACAGCAACTGCACTGTTTCGGTAGATTCGTGCTTGGCGCAATACTGTGTACATTTCCTGCGGCATTTCCTGCTAGTTTCCAATAAGTTTCAAAATATTCTACTAATTATTTTTTCAGGAAAATAATAACTTTATAAGCTTTAAACATTACAGAGAGATTCATAAGGAATGCTTCATACAGAGAGATACAAATTAAAATGATAAATAAATGGTATTGTGTACCAACGAAAACGTATCAAATATCGAAAGTTGAGGGGACAAAATATGGAGGAGTGTGCTCACACTTCCATGTTTGGTATGATTGACCGGTAATAAAACAATTTTGGAAACAATGTTTGGATCTACTCGTGAAGGGTTTAAAGACCCCTCTAACTGCGTCTCCAGAACTGATTTTGTTTTACGTGTTTCCGGAAAATCTCCCTTTGGACATTAAAGCATGCTTCGTGCAAATTTTTATGGTGGCTAAATGGCTGACTCAGACCTCAGCTCCCAGTTTGAATGAAGTTAAAACAATGGTTTCTGGAGTTATTAAAAATCATCCCGTAAATTGGAAAATATGAGACGAACTTGAAATGAAATAGGATCTGTTGCTGGATTAAATCCCAACATGATGTTAATGGATCAAAGACCTATAAATAAGAAATGTATGTGTGTTTTATGTGTTGTATTATGTTGGTACCCTTTTTAAATGAATTGTCTACATGTTTTTGTATAAAAGAATTGTGAATAAAGACTAAAACGCAAAATAAAATATATATAATTAATTTATTCCATCCAAGAACTAAGTGTTACAAAATGTAAAACTGCTAAAAGTGAATATGCTATAGTGAATCACTTTAATTAACCATAGTACTCAATCATAAAAAAAATAAAGAAAAAATAATAACTTTTGTTTATGTTTAAAATATACTCTCTTAAATGCATGATAGAAAAAAATATTACATTTCGGGCCGCAAATGCAGACTCTCGAGAAGCAAGGGGCCGCATTTGTGGAAGGTGGAGGCTCCAAACATCGGCTGCAGTGAGCCGAAGGCTCATTGCAGGCCGCAAATGCGGACACTTCCAAAGTGAGGGGCCACATTTGCGGAAGTGGAGGCTCTACGGCGTCTCACAAGAGGTTACAAACACCTACAAAAGCGGGACTTCGAAAAAAAGAAAAAAATACGGACGTACACTAAAAAAATACAAACTGCAGGACTTAGTAAAAAAAACATTACGAACTCGCAAAAATACGACCTTCACGGCCGAACCGCGCGCAGCTGAAAACATAAAAAAAAACAATAAATACACACAAAAATGACATAAAAACCTTACCCACAGCCTGGGGGGGTGTGGCACCCAGGACCTCTGAAAGTGAAGTTAGACCTCAACTTCAGTCCAAATCCCCTAAACGACGGGAAAAATGGCCTTTTGAAAAAAAACGAAAACGAGGCTACAGGACTCTAAAGCCGCAAAACACCACCAAGCACATACGGCTTTTCCAAAAAGCCGTACGAGGTACTAGATACACTTTTAGCAAGGACGCTAAATCATCCACACCCGCGTACCACATACACATTCGCTGCCATTTTACAACACTAACTTACAGAACGCAGAACTACACTACTACTAACGGCTTCCCCTCGTGCACGCAGCCTATTTACACTACAAAACTGCACACATTGCTGACACTTACACCTCAGCTCCACAACACTGCAAACCTACATTGTATGCTGAAGGAACATCAAAACAGATTGTCAGCTCTTCAGCACAATGCTTCCTGCATATATTACTTACAAATAGGTCATTTGAACAAGATCATAGGTAGCAGTCAACTCGGATTTATGAAGGATAGTTTGTGTCAGACCAATCTAATTAGTTTTTATGAGGAGGTTAGTAGGAACTTGGATCAGGGCAACTCAGTGGATGTAGTCTTCTTAGATTTTTCAAAGGCATTTGATACAGTGCCACATGGAAGACTAGTGAGCAACCTAAGGGATACAGGAATTGCGGTAAATATCTGCTCATGGATCGAGAGCTGGCTAAAAGACAGGAAGCAAAGGGTTATTGTGAATGGAACATACTCCGATTTGTCTAATGTGATAAGTGGGGTTCCTCTCCTTTTTAACATATTTATTAATGACATAGAAGTATGACTCGAAGTGGTGTCTCCATTTTTGCTGATGACACTAAGTTGTGCAAGGTAATAAAATCAGATAATGATGTACTTTCCCTACAAAGGGATTTGCATAAATTAGAGAAATGGGCGGCTAAATGGCAGATGAGATTTAATACAAATAAATGTAAGGTTATGCATTTATGAAGGAAAAATAGCCATGCAATCTATAATCTTAATGGAGCAAATCTAGGGGTATCAGATATTGAAAGGGATTTGGGAGTGCTTGTAGACAACCACCTAGGTAACAGCGCTCAAAGCCAAGCAGCAGCTGCAAAGGCAAATAAAATATTAGCATGTATTAGGAAGGGTACAGAAGCAAGGGAAGCAAATATAATTCTGCCACTATACAAAGCCCTAGTACGCCCTCATTTGGAATATGGAGGACAATTTTGGGCACCACTTCATAAAAATTACATTTTAGAGCTGAAAAAAGTACAGAGAAGGGCTACAAAACTAATAAGGGGAATGGATGGGCTAAATTATGAAGAAAGACAAACCAAAATAAACTTATTTTCGCTAGAAAAAAGGCGTCTACGAGGGGATATGATTACCTTATATAAATTCATCCAGGGTCAATATAAGGCTTTGTCAAGTGAACTTTTTGTAGCAAGAGATTTTCAACTGAAAAGAGGACACCCTTTGAGGTTAGAGGAAAAAAGATTTCACCTTAAACAAAGAAAAGGGTTCTTCACACTTAGGGTGGTTAAACTGTGGAATTCTCTACCAAAGGAGGGGGTGACAGCGGATTCGATAGACAACTTCAAAAAAGGGTTAGATATATTTTTAAATAAAGAGGGCATTCAAGGCTATCCTAGATAACTAGCAAAGGAATATTGATCCAGGGAGAATTTTGATTACCAGTTTCTGGGGTCAGGAAGGAATTTTGCTTTTTTTCCCCATTATGAGACAATTGGCAAAGTTTCAATGTTTTTTTTTTTTGTGTGTTTGCCTTCCTCTGGATCAATTAACAATTAATAATTAATAGTCCACATTAAAAAGATCAATAGAGATCTAAAAATGTTAAACTTGATGGACTAACTCTTTATTCATCCTCCAATACTATACTATTAATAATTATTTAATCAATAATTTAATTAATAACTAATCCGCATATTGCAGATCAGAGGAGATCTTAACAGGTTGAACTTGATGGACTGACAGTCTTTTTTCAACCTTAATTACTATGTATCTATGTAACTATGTAACTATATTAATTTAATAATTTATTACTTATTTAATTAGCATACAAAAATACATATACAGAAAAAAAAACACTATCGCAATAAACGCAAAAGCCATTCACTGCGTGCCTCACAACGAGCGCCAACGCTGCTCATAGCACACAAGCTACACCAGGGGACAGCCTTGCAATAAGCACAAAAAGCAGATCAGAGCCGACCTTACAATGACAGCAAAAGCGCCTCTGATAACAAAAATACAACAACCAAGACACTCGCAATGAGCACTGAAGGTTCTCAGACCACCAAAAAAATTAATGTTTGTGGCAAACAGCATTACCTGCCTTACAATTTTATTGCCCCGTCATTTTTGATGGGGAAAGTTGCTAGTATATATATATTCTTTACTTTTTTGAAGAACTGGAGTTGATAAAATGCTAACTATTTCTAGTAGACTAAAAAAATATAAATTGAACATTTCCATGCAATTTTGCTAAAGTGAAATCTATCATTTTGGTTTCTGATCAGTGAAGACCCTAAGTGAGGTTCGATAAGACAGTTGCCTGTTGAGTACAGAGAATAATCATATTGATTTAAATTTATTTTTTGCTAAAAAAAAAGTCCCTCTTTCCTTTGTTCTTTTTTCTACTCCTTTCTCTCTCCACCCTCTTTCCACCCCTATCCTCCCTCCGTCCTCCTTCCTTCCATCCTTCCCTTTCCCTCCTTCTTCATTCTCTTGCATATGCCTGAAACAAATGTCATACAGAGCCATGGCAAGAGCAGCACATATAAATATTTGGGGTATACAGAATTGTTAAAAAGCTTAAGAAAATGTTATTGTTTTTTTTTATAAAGTATGTGTATGTTTATATCTTTCTATTTTTTTTTTCTGTAAAAAAATAATACATTTGTGTTCACATTTGAATGTCTAAAACAAGTTAAAAAACTTGTTTCATGCCCAGAATTCTGAAAAATACAGTTATTATACTGCATTCTGGGAAGCTGAACAGGGACATGCAAATGTGCCCACAAATCTTCACTATTGCAATCCATAACTATATAAAAAATGGCTTCCCTTAACCATATGCCCACTGTATCAAACAGCTTTGAGCAAAGCTAGGGTTGGATTATACACAAGCTAAGAATCCCACCCACGTACAGGTCTTTCAAGGTTACTACCTATCATCAGAGTGGGGCTGGTTTCTTTGCTTGTGTAGTGGATATTTTGAGGAGATAGTTCACCACAACAATCATTTATAATATGATCAACTATAATAGTTATTGTCGTTACGGATTGTTGGTCATGCAATGTTAAATTGTTTGGGGAGGGGGCGGAAAGAGATACAGGGGCAGCCGGCAGTCTGTGAAGAAGTGTTTGGCCCTGAATCCTGTAAGTGTCTATATAAGAACTGTGTGCACCATTTACTTAAATCTGAAGATAAACACACAGAGGAGTGTGTGCAGAGTTGGTCTGAGTTGAAGAATACATCACTGGGGAAGCCGCAGATTACAGCAGTGAAATCAACTGTTGAATCCGCTCTAAGTCAGTGCAGAGTTTTCTGTCTGTTGCATTAATCCGAGTACAGGTGAGAGTGGGTGTGGCTTGGCCTGTGTAAGTTATATCTGGGTGCATTTGTGTGAGGTCTGGTTTGAATCCGCTCTAAGTCAGTGCACAGTTTTCTGTCTGTTGCAGTAATCAGTGTACAGGTGAGAGTGGGTGTGGCTTGGCCTGTTTAAGTTATACCTGGGTGCATTTGTGTGAGGTCTGGTTTGAATCCGCTCTAAGTCACTGCATAGTTTTCTGTCCTATTGCAGTAATCAGTGTACAGGTGAGAGTGAGTGTGGCTTGGCCTGTGTAAGTTATATCTGGGTGCATTTGTGTGAAGTCTGGTTTGAATCCGCTCTGTAAATCAGTGCACAGTTTTCTGTCTGTTGCAATAATCAGAGTACAGGTGAGAGTGGGTGTGGCTTGGCCTGTGTAAGTTATATCTGTGTGCATTTTGTTGTTTTCTGTTTAATCGGTTCTGTGGGGCAGGACAGTGTTTTCTATCCTGTGCTCATTTATCATTGTACAGGCGAGTAGGCAGGGTCTATTTTATCAAGGGAAGGGAGAGCTTGGGAGCTTGCAATCATTTCTAGTGTAAGTGTAGTTGGTGTGTAGGAGATTAAATAAAAGGAGGAAATCCAAAGAAAAGGGGTATTATAAGAAAAAACAGAAAACAAACGTACATATTGTTTCTGTTTTGTTTGGTTTAAGGTGTGGAAAAGAAATCTTTATACAAATACATTGATTTGTTTTCTCACTGTATTTTTGTAACTGATAATCATGAGTCAGTCCAGTGGAAACCTCACTCAGTGTACATCCTGCCAAATGTATGCACTACTGGAACAGATGATCCAGGGTCCATACCTCTGTGATAGGTGTGAGCATGTTGCCTCTTTTGAAGCTCAAATTGAAGATCTGGAGAGGAGAATTGCAACACTTCCTGATATTGTCACAATGGAAAGGGAGTTGGTGCTCACAGAGCACAGTTTAGCTGGGCCTAGTATGGAGGGAGGAGCTGGGGCTAGTGAGGATGGCCAGGGAGGTAGCTGGATTACAGTTAGAAGGGGAATCAGGGGGAACAGGAGGAGGCAGGCCAGTTCTGAGTTGGCAAACACCAACAGATTTGCCAGATTGAGTGAAACTGTTGGGGATGTCCATTCAGGAATGGCAATGCCAGATAGAGCTGTTCCCTCTAACAGCCGGGAGAACAGTTCTACTGGAGGAGAGGGAGGGCAGAATAGGCAGAGCAACAGACATGTTTTGGTGGTAGGGGACTCTATTATTAGGAAGGTAGACAGGGTCATTTGTCACCCAGATCCCAGCAATCGAACAGTTTGCAGTCTCCCGGGTGCTCGGGTTCAGCATGTTGTGGATCAGGTGGATACATTATTGGGAGGGGCTGGTAATGAACCGGCGGTCTTGGTACACATTGGTACCAATGACAAAGTTAGTGGAAGATGGAGCGTCCTAAAGAATGATTTTAGAGAATTAGGGAAAAAGCTTAAAGCAAGGACATCCAAGGTAGTATTTTCTGAGATACTACCAGTGCCATGTGCTAGCCCAGGGAGGCAGAAGGAGCTTAGGGAGGTTAATGCGTGGCTAAAAAAGTGGTGCAGTGCAGAGGGTTTTGGGTTTTTAGAGCACTGGGCTGACTTCTCACTTGGGTACAATCTCTCTTGCAGGGATGGATTGCACCTTAATGATGAGGGCGCTTTTGTGCTAGGGGATAGGATGGTAGAACGGCTGGGGGAGTTTTTAAACTTGTAGGTGGGGGGGAGGGACTATATAGAAGTATTGGGGTAAATAGGGTAGAGAGGGAAAGGGATGAATTAGTTACCCATGGGGGAGGAGAAGGGGGGAGGGTTACAATAGAAAGTAGGGAGGTATTAATAGGGGCCTCAAATACAGTGGCAGGCACTTCACAACAGCAGAGCCATAGCAACATAAAGTGTATGATTGCTAACGCAAGAAGTTTGCCTGGGAAAATGGATGAGCTAGAAATATTAGCAGTACAAGAAAAATGGGGCTTAATAGGCATTACGGAAACATGGTGGGATGAATCTCATGACTGGACTGTTAATCTGGATGGTTATAACCTATTTAGGAAAGATAGGGGAAATGGTAAAAGAGGAGAAGGGATCTGTCTTTATGTTAAGCCTGAATTTAAGCCTATAGTCAGCGAAGATATGTATGATGGCACGAACGGCATCATTGAATCTTTGTGGTTTGAGCTAAATAGTGGAGGAGCTAATTCTAAACGCATATTGGTGGGAGTATGCTATAAACCCCCAAATATAGCTGATAGTGAGGAAATACAATTATTGTTACAGATTGGAAATGCAGCTAAGCATGGGCAAGTTCTAATAATGGGAGACTTTAATTACCCTGATATAAACTGGATAAATGAGACCAGCAGCTCAGCTAAGGGGAGCAGGTTCTTGAGTACACTCAGGAATCATTATCTGGCCCAGGTAATACAAGAACCTACTAGAAATGGGGCCATCTTGGGTTTAGTGGATTTAGTCATCACAAGTAATATTGATATAATATCAAATGTAAAAATAGGGGAACCCTTGGGGAACAGTGATCACAACACAGTCTCATTTGAGATTGAATACAAAAAACAGTGTTGTAAGGGGCCAACAACAACTCTAAATTTTAAAAGGGCTAACTTTAATGGGCTACGGGCAGCAATACAACATATAGACTGGGACAAAGATCTTACAGGGAAGAATACTGAAAATAAATGGACAACATTCAAATCCTTACTAAATAAACATACTCATCAGCATGTACCATGTGGAAATAAAATGAATAGGAGTAAATCACATCCCATGTGGCTTAACAATGACTTAAAGATCATGATGAGGAAAAAGAAATATGCATTTAAATTATACAAGAAGGAGGGAACAGAGGCAGCTTTATGTGACTATAAGGAAATCAACAAGTCTTGCAAAAGGGCTATTAGACTGGCTAAAATAGAAAATGAGAAGTCAGTTGCAATGGAAAGTAAGACTAACCCTAAAATATTTTTTAAATATATTAATGGGAAGAAGGCCAGGAAGGAATCGATAGTACCATTACAATGTGACACACACCATTTGATAATTAGTGACCAGGAAAAGGCAGATGAGCTAAATAGGTTCTTTTTGTCGGTTTACACAAGGGAGGTACCAGTGATTGGGACACAGCAACATAATGGGGCTACACTACCTTTACTAAATAATTGGTTAACGCAGGAAGTAATACAAAAGAGGTTGGAGAAAATAAATGTTAGTAAAGCCACAGGTCCTGATGGAATACATCCAAGGGTACTGAGGGAGCTGGGTTCTGTAATAGCCAAACCATTATATCTAATCTTTCAAGACTCACTCACTACAGGGTCTCTACCAGATGACTGGAGAAAAGCAGAGGTGATACCTATATTTAAGAAGGGATCTAGAGCAAATCCGGGGAATTATAGACCAGTGAGCCTCACTTCTGTAGTTGGGAAGCTTTTAGAAGGGTTAATAAGGGACAAAATATAAGAATATGTCTATTTGAACAGGATCATAGGTAGCAGTCAACATGGATTTATGAAGGGTAGGTCGTGTCAGACCAATCTAATTAGTTTTTATGAGGAGGTTAGTAGGAACTTGGATCAGGGCAAATCAGTGGATGTAGTCTTTTTAGATTTTTCAAAGGCATTTGATACAGTGCCACATGGAAGACTAGTGAGCAAACTAAGGGATACAGGAATTGCAGTAAATATCTGCTCATGGATCGAGAGCTGGCTAAAAGACAGGAAGCAAAGGGTTGTTGTGAATGGAACATACTCAGATTGGTCTAATGTGATAAGTGGGGTTCCTCAAGGTTCAGTATTAGGTCCTCTCCTTTTTAACATATTTATTAATGACATTGAAGAGAAAAGTGTCTCCATTTTTGCTGATGACACTAAGTTGTGCAAGGTAATAAAATCAGATAATGATGTACTTTCCCTACAAAAGGATTTGCCTAAATTAGAGAACTGGGCGGCTAAATGGCAGATGAGATTTAATACAAATAAATGTAAGGTTATGCATTTGGGAAGGAACAATAACCAAGCAATCTATAATCTTAATGGAGCAAATCTAGGGGTATCAGATATTGAAAGGGATTTGGGACTACTAGTGGACAACCACCAAGGTAACAGCGCTCAAAGCCAAGCAGCGGCTGCAAAGGCAAATAAAATATTAGCATGTATTAGGAAGGGTATAGAAGCCAGGGAAGAAAATATAATTCTGCCACTATACAAATCTCTAGTACGTCCTCATCTGGAATGTGGAGTACAATTTTGGGCACCACCTCATAAAAAAGAGATTTTAGAGCTTATTTTTGCTAGAAAAAAGGCGTCTAAGAGGAGATATGAATACGTTATATAAATATATCCAGGGTCAATATAAGGCTTTGTCAAGTGAACTTTTTGTAGCAAGAGATTTTCAACTGACAAGAGGACATCCTTTGAGGTTAGAGGAAAAAATATTTCATTTTAAACAAAGAAAAGGGTTCTTCACAGTTAGGGTGGTTAAACTGTGGAATTCTCTACCAAAGGAGGTGGTGACAGCGAATTCGATAGACAACTTCAAAAAGGGGTTAGATATATTTTTGAATAAAGAGGGCATTTAAGGCTATCCTAGATAACTAGCAAGGAATATTGATCCAGGGAGAAATTTGATCGCCAGTTTCTGGGGTCGGGAGGGAGTTTTGCTTTTTTTCCCCTTGTGAGACAGTTGGCAAAGTTTCAATGGGTTTTTTTTTTTTCTGTTTGCCTTCCTCTGGATCAAATAACAATTAAAAATAATAATAAATAGTCCACATTAAAAAGATCAATAGAGATCTAAAATGGTTGAACTTGATGGACTAACTCTTTATTCATCCTCCAATACTATACTATTAATAATTATTTAATCAATAATTTAATTAATAACTAATCCGCATATTGCAGATCAGAGGAGATCTTAACAGGTTGAACTTGATGGACTGAAAGTCTTTTTTCAACCTTAATTACTAAGGGCCTCATTCAATTGTGATTTGGCCAATTGAATAATGCTCTAAATAAGCACATAACGTTTTTTTTTTAAAGAAGTTTTTAGTAAGTAAAAACCTTGCTTTTGGATAGATGCTTACTAACTAAAAACTTCTTTAAAAAAAAAGGTTATGTGCTTATTTAGAGCCCTATTCAATTGGCAAAATTGCAATTGAATGAGGGCCTATGTAACTATGTAACTATGTAAACGTGTTTGAATATATTATTTATCTAATTCTTTGTTTTTACCAATTGGATATGGATAATAATGATTTTCTTTGAACAAAGAATACATATTGATGCCATGTCAAAGACACTTATTTCATAACTCGAAGAACAAAATCTAAGGCCTACAGTATTATACTGATTAGGGCAATCAGATAACCACGCAAACCAGGGGAAAATAAAGTCAATATTACCCCAAATTTCTGAGGTACACACAAAGATTGTGCGCTCTTCCTTTTCTCTCTCTTCCCCTCCATTTTTATATTTTCATGATTAAAGACACCAGTGTGAACAGTGAGAAGCAGCCACGTTCTCTCAATATAAGGGTTTGCCAACAAAAAAATAAGACGCTGTATACCTAGCGTCATTTATTAGAAACAATTTTAACTGAACATGTTTGCCTCTACAGCTGGGACCCAAGATATCCCAACAATCAACTATATAATCTCAATGTTATTTTCTTAGATTTGTTTTTGATGTATTATTTTGGTCACTGGCTAATATAGTAAAAATTTGGAAACATATTAAAGCCTCCTTTATTGTGTACCTTCATCAAAGTGCTAAAAACACTGGCACAAACCCAGTGGAGACTGGTAACTTGTCACAATATATTTCTTTATTTTCTGATGTATGAGGGGCCCCATATTTTGCACTGTGGTCCTCCATGCTCTGCCACTGTCTTTTTAATAATATTTGATAAATGATTTTACTCTTTTACTCAGCCACTAGTTTGTTTATCCCATATGCAGGTTTGCTTTGTGCATGCAAGTATAGGATTTGGACCCAAACACAAATTTCAATAAAAATTACTGGTGACCGGAGAGCATGACAGATGTCCACAAGTTAGCTGCTTGTATTATGTTTCAAATCATTCAGCTTGATCACCTTTCCAATGGAATTAGCATACTGTACTACACAGTTAGTTCATACATAGTTAGCAAAATTGTATAGTGTCGTATATAAAATATAAAAAAAAAGGCAAACTCAAACATAATCAGATAAACTGTTGTTAAAGGCTATTTAAAAGAAAAGAAGTTAATGACTGATATTAAACCTTCCTAATCACTCTATTTGCTTCCCCTATGATATCGGCACCCAAGTCCATAGAAGCAGGTGTTATAGCACTACATTTTAGGACAAAGGCGCATCCAAACTGCTTGTACTGCAATATCTAAAACATGATCAAGCTGCCCAAACGAGCAGCCTAATTATGCAGAAAAGAACAATTACAATCTACAGCAGGAACAAGCTGTCAGCCTCCTAAACAGATTGCATCCTTTGATTCCTAATCAGTATAAAATACCATAAAACAAAAGCACAGGCCGAGAAAGAGCAGAATCCATTTATTTATAGTAATTGAAGTCCTTTAAAGTACAGTCACTTCTTTACCTAGTTAAGACGAGCGGCTTCTTTATATTTCTATAGACTATATATATTCTAAAAATTAGTAGAGTAGAGAGAGATCTCACTCAGGAAAAACAAAAGAGAAGGGGTTCAAGGGCACACTGAAAACTTCCCTGAAGTCCATTAAGACTAACATTACCGGATGGGAAACCCTCACACTGAACCCACCATCCAGCATGGCGCAGTCTCAATTACAAAAGCTGCCATACCTCTAAGAAAAGGCTTACTGTTGAGGATGAATGAAAGCTTGAGCTGCGAAAGTCCAAAGCTGCCACAACATCCCCAATAGTGTCATCACATGTCTGGCCAATGTGTGATAGGACGTTCCAAACCTGAATTGGAATACTCAGTCATTTTCAGACACAAAGAGCCTGGTCAATCATTCAGTGAGATGTTGAGGTTCTCAATGGGAATGGTGGATGCACACACACACAGAGTAGAGAATTCTCTATGCCCCATTATATTATCATGTACATCCTGTTGGGGCTAACTCATCCAAATAAATATACTGTATATTCCCTTATGCCACCTGTCATAATTACATTGTTTAGTGACTGTAATATTACCAGTAATTATGGATATGGCCAAGGGTGCATGACAGGGTTGAAATGTAATTATATGTTGCCTGTACATTGTTGTCTTGTATTCTAGTTATAATATGTTATAGAGGGAAAATTTGATATAGAACAGAATATATGTGGAAATGGTGAAAATGCTCTGCACAGGAGCTTAACTGCAGAACATTGCATCTGCACACAGACCTTAATTCAAGGCAGATGACTGCTCCTTAGGAGGTCTGAGCAAACACTTGAGATAAACATCATTTTTTTTTGCCCTAGCTACAGTAGCTATCGACATCTGTCATGTAGTTTAGACATCTGGTGAGTTTAATATCAAGGACTTCTATAGCAACCAAGGTTGCAAGGCAGATGTGCTGACATTACACACATAAACAAAGGTACACAAGGGTGTGGTATGGGAGATGTATAAATATGTTGGTTCTATGATTCAATAAAGGTTCAGTTCTAGTTACACATATCCACAGTGTGTTTGTATCCTGAATTGGGGAGTTCTCTTGCCATAGGCCACTAGTACCCTGTTTCCAGTATTCTCTGCATGTACCTTTTGGCATTGCCCTCTTCAGAAGCCATCTTTTGTGGCACAGAGAACAAGAATCACATGATTCTGCTGGGGTAGGTTTGAACTAGGTTCATATCAATCCCCCTTGAAGATCATGACACCACCATATTGTAAAATATAAAACAGAGGGTTCCATGGTGTCTATTTCCTATTTCAGAATTGCTTCATTTAGAAAGAGCTCAATTTAATATTGATACCACTAGTACATGCATTTGTCACATTTTGCAGGTTTTGTTGGAGCAGTGCAGAATAGTGTAAAGTGCACTCTGCATCCTACTTGAAAAGATAGATATGAAGCCTTTAGGTGCCCAGCAGTATAAATAAATACCTAGTAATATTTTTGACCCCTCCTTTGCTACCTTGTTGTGGTGAAAGGGCTTATGCACTTAAATTAATCTGTGAGCTATACCATGTAAGGTCACCCAAGAAGGGCAGGTCATAGCAGATAGGTCAGACAATTTGGAGTCCACTGGAGAAGGAACTAGCAACCCACTCCAGTATATTTGCCATGAAAATCTTGTGGATTGGAACACCCAGACACCCAGACCCTGGTGTGCTGTGGTCCATAGAGTCAGACAGGACTGAACGACTGAACAGAATATTTCTGATGACAATATCACTGTATCAGATACTTGTTATTATGACTATGGTGGCAAGTTGCCAGTTTCCACTGGGTTTGTGCCTGTGTTTCCTGCACTTTGATGGAGAAACACAATTGCAAGAGGCTTTAATATTTTTCTAAACTTTTAATAAAATATTTGCCAGTGTAATAATAAAAATAAAACAAAACAAATCCAAGAAAATAATAGGCCTAGCTTCATCTGAAGCAGTACTGTTACTGATAGGTAGTTCTTTCACTATGCACTCATTACAACTAAACCTGGATGGAGCAAAAATTAAACAAACAATTCAATATTTTTTTCACATTCACTGGCCTATATTCTTCAACTTCAAGCAGACTGTGCATGCAGCTCTTTAGCAGCTTCACACAATCTGCCAGCTGCAGCCCATAATAACCACGCCAACAATTCAGGAACAGACTTAAGCCTAGTCTGATCAGGTGCATCTAATCAATTGTTCAGGGAAGTTAACACATTTAGACCTCCTGGGGAAAGGGAGCTTTGTAAAATCTGTGGCTAACATAATACCCTTGTTTAACTTATATTGCTTAGACAATTCTGCATTTCTAACTCCCACTACTGAGTCACTGATAAATTCAAATTAAAACACCCAATTCCTAAAATAATAAAAGTTCTTAAATCTTTTGCTCAGTGATTTTGAAGCTTGATCTGGTTAGGGGATATTATAATACATATCAGGTATCTAATATCAGAAGCACAAATAATTAAGCACTGGAGGTCATAAATGTAATTTCTTTGTTGTTCTGTAGAGACTGTATGTGTAGTTCTGTAAATGTTTCACCTTTTGGTAACTATGATCTACAAATTGGCATGAGGCATGAAAATATTAAGCTTATTTTTTACTCCACAATTTATGTATGCTAGTAGATATTTAATAATATAATACATATAGTGCATTATCTGTGATGTTAAATATTGAGAATCATCAAGTAGTGATTTTATTGTGCAACTGATACATATATCCATTTATGAGACCTCTCCTTGAACATTTGTTATATAAATGAATAGCAAACCAATTTTCGGTCCCTAACAGTGCTCTAAAGAAAGATTGGAAGAGATGGAATAATTGTTTTTGAAGTAGCACTTTTACAAGGTCAAGTTGCAACCAAGTTCCATGACAATATTTTTCATTAAAGCTAATTTAATTTCATAGATGCTTTAAAATTCAAGGACAGACTAGCCAAAATATCTGAAACACCAGATAAAACCTATGTATAGCCAACATATGCAGGGATAGTAATGCTGGATATAGCTTTTTATAATTATGGGACAGTGGGTAATTCATCAGATTTATTCCTCAAAACTAACTACTACTGATTGGGGTCTAAGGATAACCTACAAGTGTACAGATATACTATATATAGAAAAATTATGTAGATCTATTGACAGATAAGAATCAAAAGACCTACCTGGCCTACCTGGCCTGTCCATTTTAGCTAAATATTTTGATTTAATTGAGCTTCAAGATAGCTTTAGGTTTATCCAGCTCTTTTAAATCCTTTGACATAGTTGAAGGTTAAACGGTCAAACCCCCTGTCCCTCTGGCCATAAGCAAAACATAGTCATATTATTATTTTTTTCTTTGTAAGCTCACTTTTATTCATTAACTATTCACTATTCAACTCCCTCAATCTACAGGCTCTCACAGAAACCTGGCTCTCTCCTTCAGACACTGCCTTCACTGCTGCACTCTCCCATGGGGGTTTTCACTTCAGTCACACACCTCGACCTGGGAACCAACATGGTGGTGATGTTGGCATAATACTTTCCTCTCGGTCTCTAACTCCATACCCACTATTCCTTTTCCCCGAATTTTCGTTGTTTGAAGTTCACACCATCCGCCTTTTCTCACTTATCTCTCTACGTGTTGCTGTGATCTATCGCCCTTCTGGAGCAGCCTCTCAATTTCTTGATCACTTCGCTGCATGGCTCCCTCTCTTTCTCTCCTCCAACGTCCTTCACTCGTTCTTGGTGACTTCAACATTGCTAAACTACTATGACTCACCTCTTCCCTCAGCCTCTCACAATTGACAGATTCCCCAACTCACCATGATGGACACTCCCTAGACTGCACAGCCTATAACCTCACCATCTGGCCACTACCTCTATCTGACCACCACCTTCTATCCTGCAGCCTCACTACATCTCTCTCTCACTGCCCTTCTTCTATCCCGGTTACCATCACCCACAGAAGCCAGCCCTCTCTTGACTCACAACACCTTTGCACTGTGTTACAACTCATTCTCAGTCCCCTTACTGATCTCACTTGTCCTGACACTGCCACCTCACAGTACAACATGACTCTTACTTCCACTCTTAACACACTGGCCCCCAAAAGCACACGCAGACGCCCTCGCTCTCATCCACAACCATGGCACACCACACAAACACAATACACTGTGAGGTGCTCCCGCACTGCTGAACGGCTATGGAGGAAATCATGCACTTCAGGAGACTTTCTCCACTACAAGTTTATGTTGCGCTCCTACTTCTCTGCCCTCAACCTTGCCAAACAGCACATTTTTACATCTTTAATATCTACACTGTCCTCTAACCCCAAACATTTGTTTGCTACATTCAACACGTTCCTCTGCCCACCACCACCTACCGTCCCTTCCTGTCTCACAACTGAAGACTTTGCCAGCCATTTTAAACATAAAATTTAAAACATTCATAACAAACTCTCCTCTCAGCATGGACCACATACTCCCTCCTCTCAACTATCTGATAACACCCAGCCTTTACTCTTCCCTAACCCCACAGCCATTATGCATTCCTTTGACCTTGTAACAGAGGATGAAGTATCCAGCTTACTATCAACCCCTCATCTTAATACCTATCCTCTAGATCCTATTCCATCACAGCTTATCCCTCCCGTCCCCGATCTTACCCCTACTCTCACACATCTCTTCAACCTTTCCTTAAACACTCGCACATTTCCATCAGCTCTAAAACATGCCATAATTACACCCATTCTTAAAAATCACTGACACTGATTCCGCAACTGACTACCGCCCAATCTCTCTAGTTCCCCTGGCTTCCAAACTGCTTAAGCGGCTTGTCTACAATCGCCTTAACCAATTTATCTCCTCCAACACCCCTCTTGACCCCTTCCAATCCGGCTTACGACCCCAACACTCCACTGAGACAGCTCTCACAAAAGTCACTAATGATTTGCTCTCTGCCAAGTCAAAGGGTCACTTTCTATTCTACTTCTCCTGGATCTCTCTGCTGCCTTTGATACAGTTGATCACCCTCCACTAATCCAAATTTTCCACTCCCTTGGAATCAGAGATACTGCTCTCTCATGGTTCACATCATACCTACAAGATCGAACATATAGTGTCTCCTTCTCTGGCATCTCTTCTTCTCCTAACCCTCTATCTGTTGGTGTACCCCAAGGTTCAGTCCTAGGTCCCCTCCTATTCTCCATCTACACATCCTCACTTGGCACCCTAATAAAATATTTTGGACTTCAATATCACCTCTATGCAGATGACATGCAAATCTACCTCTCAGCACCTGAATTATCTCCCTCTCTTCTAGCAAGGGTTTTCAACTGCCTCTCAAGCATACCCTCCGGGATGTCTGCCCACCATCTCAAACTCAATTTGTCTAAGACCAAACTCTTAATCTTACCACCATCTACTACTGCATCAATATCTCACATCTATCTCACTGTCAACAACACCATCATCACCCCTACCTCCCAAACCCACTGTCTTGGGGTTCTACTGGATCCTGCCCTCTCTTTCATTCCTCACATACAGTCACTGACAAAATCTTGTCTTTTCAATTTATAAAACATTTCCAAAATACATAATTACTTTACACAAGACACAACTAAGATTCTTATACATTCCCTCATCATATCCCGTCTTGACTACTGCAACTCCCTTCTGGCTGGTCTACCCACCAAATGTCTATCTCCCCTTCAACCCATATTGAATGCCTCCGCTAGACTCATCTAATGTACTTAAGGCTCCGTGTCTGCAGCACCTCTCTCTCAATCACTCCACTGGCTTCCTGCAGCCTCCAGAATAACATTTAAAATCATGATACTAGCTTACAAAGCCCTCAACAACACTACACCCCCTTATATCTCTGCTCTCATCTCCAAATATTCCCCCACCCACCTTCTTCGCTCTGCTAATGACCTTCTTCTTTCCTCCTCAATCATCACCTCCTCTCACTCCTGCCTTCAGGACTTTTCTTGAGCTGTCCCTACTCTCTGGAACTTCTTGCCTCGCTCCACTAGACTATCCTCTTGCTTCAAATCATTCAAAACCTCACTAAAAACACACCTGTTTAAAGAAGCCTATAACCTCCCTCATAAACATGCACACTGCATTTCTCACCCTCCTGTACTACACCCAAAACCTTTAGATTGTAAGTCTGCAAGTTTTCAATTTTGCAATGTGCTTTGGGGAAAGCACTATGGTCACTGGATTCTAAGCTCAAGGACAAGGCCCTCCATCTTTGTAATGTGTTAATATTGTTTTGCCTTGATCACAACTTATGTATTGCGCTACAGAATATGTTGGCACGTTACAAATAAACAATAATAATAATAATAATATTAATAATAAATTCTTCACTATTTTAGTTGCCCATCTTTGAATTGTATCTATTTTGTTTAGTTTGGCAATACGGTCTTCAGAAATAAATACAGGATATTAGGTTAGGTCTAACTAGAAATGTTTATTTACATTAGTGATGACCTTTTCCTGCTGCTACTTCCTCTGCAACTTCATCCAAGCATCCTACTGGCTTTTTCTACAACATTGTTGCATTGCTTTCCTACATCTAAATTACTCACTATATTAAATCCCAAATCTCTTTCCTTATCAGGTGCTTTCATCAAATTTTTATTGTTTAGTTGTTCAGTTGTGTCTGACTCTCCATGACCCAATGGACCGCAGCATGTCAGGCACATCTGTCAGCCACTGCTCCTCTGAGCTCTATCAAGCTTATGTTTGTTGCTTCAATAACCTAATCTATCCATCTCTGCGTCTGTCATCCCCTTCTTTGGGTGCCTTCAACCTTTTCCAACATCTTCTCCAGAGAATCCTGTCTTCTCATGATATGACCAATATATTTGAGCGTTAGCCTCATGATCAGACCTTCCAGTGAACAGTTTGGCTTACCTTAATTTCTTGTAGTATTGGACTGAATCTTCTTCCAGTCCATGAGACTCTAAGCAGTTTTTGCCAACACCACAATTTAAAGGCATCAATTCTATGAAGCTCAGACTTTTTTATGGTCCAGCTCTTACATCCATATGTTACTACTGGGAACACCATAGATCTAGCTATACAGACCTTGTTGATATTCTACTTTTGTTTTTGTGGCCTCAGTGCATAATTTTGCATTTACTAGTGCTGAATTTAGATCACATATATTTCACCATTGCTCTAGTTTTATTACATCATTACCCATTTGACTTATCCCTCGACCCTGTTACATATCTTTGTGTTATCTGCAAGGTGTCTAACCTACCGTAGACCTACCAAAATTATTGAGCAACAACTCAATAATTTTTGCTGAATTGGGGATTCGGAAAACATGTTCTACAAAGATTCTAAGCTCAAAACAGGTCCTTTAACCCTGTACAGCACTACGGAATATGTTGGCGTGATACAAATAAAATCTAATAATAATAATAATAATCATAATCAAATGTGCTTAAAGAGATATAGACGGCTCCTGGAGATTACTAGGTGTATAATATCCATGTGCATCTATTTACTTTTATGTACTTTTCTTGCTTATAAGCTCTGTTTTTTATTTACTTAAAGCAACCAAATAGTCCTTGTATGGGTCTGACAACTGCAGAATATGCAGACACAGACTCTGCTGTACTTGCTCATACTAACCAATCAGTGACCATCTCTCAGCAACATTCTACAATATGCTGCTGAGATGTGGACACTACATTTCACAAGCAGCCCCACCGAGTCTGTAGGCAGATGCAAAAAAAGGACTATTTGTTTGATTTAGGCTGTAAAAATTAAGGCCTTCATTCAACTGCTCTGCAACTGTTGCAAATTTGCAACAGTTACAGAGCGATTCAATTGATCAAGCCCGCAGCTACCTGGCCAAAAGCCTACACCCCGTAAACCATGCACCCATAAGTATAATTTCAGATCATGATCATGATCAATTAAGCAAGGTCATTAGTACCGATTTAAAAACAGCCAATATTAAATGAGACCGCCATCATTACACCAGTGAAACATGGAAGATAAACCACAATTAATTAGCGTTTAGAAGTCCGATATGCGATCGGAATCGCAATCCGGAAGTATACAAAGTAAAAATAATTGAATGAAGAAAATGATATAGTCCATGTGGGTTGCTTCTGATATGTATTAACTTCTTAATTACCGAGATTGATATAACACAGAAATAAAAACTAAAAAAATATATTTTTGATTTCAGATTTGCGAGCTTGAGACTGTTGTGCAATTAGTCTAATGTCTTTCATTGCTTTCCCCGTCTTTTTAAGTGGAGTGTTGATTTTTCATTTGCATTTCCAGTGCTATGAACATGTGTAACCCCTCTGGCACTCATAGTATTTTCTTCTACATTTGCCATTTACGGGTGTGAAAACATTTGCGGGCTTGAGGAATTGTAGTAATTGAATAGCGATTTCCAATTGTAACATTTATGAGCTTGAAAGATCAAAATAGTTAGATGGGTTGGAGTTACGATTTTGACAACCGCAGGGATTTTCAGCCTGTAACCCGCAAATCATTTGCGTGTAGCTTAAAGATGCCAATTGAATAGAAAATGAGTTTATGGGCTACATTACGTGCTCCAGTAACTAAAAATTGCTCAATCATAGGGGCCTAAGTTTCTAAGTAAATAGATACAGAAGTAAATAGATACACAAGTATATTATATACCTAGTAACATCTAGGAACCTTCCATATCCCTCTAAATAATGGTGTGGAGCTTTAGTACTTAAATATTTTACCCTTCATTCAAATTTTATCCCCTCCAGGATCACTACCTTGTCATGGTGAGGGGGCTTGTGTAAGTCAATGATGCTTGAGCCAAACCGTGTAGAGACAAACAAATCGTGATCCACTGGAGAAGGAAAAGGCAACCCAATCCAGTATCTCTGCCATGAAAACCATATAGAGTATAACCAGAAACACAGACAGATGTACCTGGTGTGCTATGCTACATACATATGGTCACCAAGTGTCAAACATGACTGAAGAAGTGAACAACAAAAAACAAAATGTATATGTGCAATATCAGTGCTCCGTACTCAATTTACAATATTGTAGCAGTGTTCAGCCTCACAGCTCTGACCCTCTTGTCATCAATGTAGTAGGTTTCCAATAGGACACAGCTAGAAAGTTCCTCTGTTGACCTAAAGTAGGAATAATGTTGTTGTTGTTCAGAGTTATGCCCAACTCTCTGTGACCCTATGGACTACAGCACACCAGGCACAATTGTAAGCCACTTACCCTCGGAGCTCCCTCAAGCTCATGTTCATTCCTTCAATGACTTCATCTATCCATCTCCCCTATGCCATCTATTCTTCCTCTCCAAAAAACCTGACCAATTTTAAAACACATGAATACATTCCAATGTAAAATAATGATTTATCAATAAGATTTTGATTGTACATAGTAGTAGGGTGTTATCTAAGAAAGCTTTAATATCACTGAGGCTGCTGTCCAAGGTGCTACACTGATTACATACTTTGTTTCATTCTGCTATTTCCATTTACAATACTGTATATAATTGTAAAATGATAAAAGCATCATTTACATTTTCTTTATTGTGTATTGAAGTACCTTGTTTTTCCAGTGAGTGTATTCATTTTCTGCTGAGAGCATGTGCTGGCATTATTAGCCTATGGATTAATTTCTCTTTGAATATTTAACACATCTCCTATTCAGAATTGTGCCTACGGATATATGCTGTAATAGGTTAAAAATAAATCAGAAATGTCAGAGGTTGCTGTTGCTAAAATGTTATCCTCAGTGTATTTGTGTATATAAAACTTCACATATTTCTAAAAAGCCCACAGAGTAACAGATTTTCATAGTCTGGAGCTTCCCACTTTCTGCCTGTTTACTTTTATGTAGCCTGCCATGTATCACATCTGTGATCTAAGGTTACGCCCACAGTGGAGAAACTACCAATGTCTCATGCTGCTGCAAGTTAACAGTGACATACTCTCCTCTCAGTGTGGTCTTAACTCCTTCATCCTTACCCAATGTCCTCTTCAATAATGGACGCCTTTGACCCTGTAACTAGTCTTTTATCAACCTCTTGTCCTACAACTTGTCCACATGATCCTATTCCATCACAGCTGATCCCTCCCCTCTCTACCACACTTATCCCAGCTCTCATACATCTATTCAACTTTTCACTAAATACTGTCAAGTTTTTATCACCTTCAAAACACGTCATTATAACACCCATCCTTAAAAAAAAACCTCATCTGATCCAGCTTATCCATCTAATTACCGCCCTGTCTATCTACTTACCCTGGTTTCTAAACTGCTTGAACATATCATCTACAATTGCCTCTCCCAATTGATTTCCTGCAACCAGCTCCTTGACCACTTACAATCTGGCTTCCATTCCCAACACTGCACAGAGACGGCTATCCCTAAAGTCACTAATGACTTGCTCACCGCCAAGTCAAGGGGGCACTTCTCTATTCTTTTTCTCCTGGATCTCTCTGCAGCTTTTGACACATTTGACTACCCTCTTCTTATCCAAACTCTCCACTTTTTAGGCATCCATGACACTGTGCTCTCATGGTGCACATCATATAAAGAATAAAACATTTAGTATCTCTTTCACTGGCTCCTCTTCTTAGCCTCACCCTCTGACTGTTGGCGTACCTCAAGGTTCTTTTCTAGGTCCCCTCCTTTTCTCCATCTATACTTCCTCACTTGGTACCCTAACACATTTTTTTGAATTTCAAAACCATCTAAATTCCTACCTCTCTCCACCAAAACTTTCCCCTCTATTCTAGCAAAAGTTTCCAACTGCCTCTCTAGCATATCCTCCTGGATGTCTGTACGTCAATTCAAACTCAATATGTCAAAGGAGGAGCACCTAATCTTCCCATCCTCTTCCACAGAATTCACTCCTAACATTGTTGACAATTCCTTCATCATCCCCACCTCTCATGCTAGTTGCCTTTGGGTTCTACTGGATCCCACCCTCTCTTTCATTCCTCACATACAATCCATCACTAAATATTGTCATTTACACCTAAAAAATATTTCCAAAATATGTCACTTTCTCTCACAAGACACAACCAAAATTCTAATACACTCTCTTATCATATCCTGCCTTGACTACTACAACTTTCTCTCTGTTGGTCTCCCATCATCGGTCTCGCTCCAAGTCAGTCCATAATGAATGTCTCAGCTAGACTCATCTACAATACTCATCACTTTTTGTCTGCAGCTCCTCTCTGCCAGTCACTCCCCTGGCTTCCTGTAGCCTCCAGAATAACATTTTAAATTATGACCCTAACTTATAAAGCCATCAATAATAATTCACCCTCTTATATCTCTGCTCTTGTCGCTAAATACTCTCCCAACAGTCCTCTTTGCTCTGCTAATGACCTTCTCCTTTCCCCCTCTCCTATCACCTCCTCTTATTCCCACCTTCAGGACTTTTCTCATGCTGCCCTATTCTTTAGAACTCCTTGCCTCACTCCACTAGACTATCTTTTCTGCCCCAAATCCTTAAAACTCACCTATTTAAAGAAGATTATGACCTTCAGCCTTAATATGCACAATATCTTGTACCTCACCTTTCTATACCTCACCAAATACCCTCTAGACTTTAAGTTTGCAAGCTTTCAATCTTATTGGGTGCTTTAGAGAAATCACTTTGTATGCTTGATTTTAAATTAAATAACAGTGACCTCCATTCTTTTGTAATTTATTTTTACTTGTATGTACCTTATTTAGCATTATGGAAAGTGTTGGTGTGTTACAAATAAAGGTTAATACTAACAGTAATAACATAATGTGTGCCTGAGAGGCATGAGACATTGGCAATAAAAAGCGTCACCCTTGCAGGCATGGCCTTCGCTCACAGACATGAAAAATGGCAGCTTGCATGAGAGTGAAAAGAAAGATATGCGGAGAGTCCAGAATCTGAGAATCTGGGGAATTCTTAGAAATAAGTGAAGTGTAAATTGTATATCCTCTTATGGGTTGATACCTTCTCATTGTAGAGGGGCTTGTGTATCTCAATGAAGCTGTGAGCTATACCATGTAGGGTGACCCATGATGTGCAGGTCATAGCAGAGTGGTTCGACAAATCAGTCCACTAGAGATAATACTGGCAGCCAAATCCAGGGTCACAAGAGTTGGATATGACTGAAGGACTTAACAACAACACAATTGTATATAACATAAAGGAAACAGAGCAAACTCAGCCATGGATTATTTTTTTAAAAATCTTCATACATTAACTACACTTTCAGATAGTTCAAGAGCAGCTCTTTTTTTCTTTACATATTATATGAAACTAGCGACTTGCCTATCAAAAAATGACGGTCAATAAAATTTTAAGCCATGACAATGCTGTTTGGCACTCATTGCGAGCCTCTCCTTGCGTGTCATTTGGCTCCTCTCTCTATTAATTAATTAATGAATTAATTGAATAATAAATAAATATAGTTGACCTTTTTCTAATTAATATATGTAACAATCAATAGCCTGAAGAGGTAACAATCTCTTTTTATTGTCCTGCAGCATATAATGTCCAGTCTGACTTTTGCTGGCCTGAGGAGATAGTGTTATGAATGTCCCAACAGTGCATTAGAAATGGGCTGCGTGCGCAGGAGCAAACCATTGGTTTATTTGTGTAACGTGCTACTGTAGATGTTGTTAGTGTAATGTAATGTTGTTAGTTGCAAGTCAGGGTTGTAAAATAGCGTTGTTTGTCTATGTGCTATGCGGTTCCCGAGCATTTGCCGTCCTTTGTAATAGTGTATTTTGTATCTTGTACGTTCCTGGGTGAAAGTGGTACGTGGTTGGTGGTGTATTTGCAATGTTTTTGTTGTATTTCATTTTATTTTATTTTTTTGCTTTCCATGTTTTTTTCTTTGCACGGTTCGGCTGTTAACTTCATATTTTTCGTATTTAATTTTTTTTTTCTAAGTCCCACGTCTCTTACTTTTTTTTTCTAAGTCCTGCGTTTGTCAACTGCTTACAGTTTCCTAAGAGTTTGGAGGCTAAGTGCAGCGTGTTTCATTACCTCCACGCCCAAATGCTGTGCATTTTAGTGCCTTAAAGGCTCGCCTAGCCTAAGTGCTGCGAATTAACAGCTTGCCTTGCATATATGGGGCCTCATTCTATTATCGTCCGCAGCCGTTGCGGGGCCGCAAGGACCGGCCGCAAGCTATTCTGCTATTCTATTCCCTTACGGCCGGAGGCTCCGGCAGGCTTGCGGCCGGTGCCTTGCTATCTCTTGCGGCCGCTCGCGCCGGAGGAAAGCCTTTGATCTAAAACGGCCGCAAGAGATTTGCAATTCAATTGCTCCGGGAAACCTCTCTGCAAGGCTAAAAACGAGCCGCAGCTTACTTGCAGGAAAGAGGTCTCGCTAGCACCAATTAAGCACATAAAATAGCTCAAATAAAGCCATCCTGCACTTTGAGAAGACTATAAAGGGATTTTAGTTGTTAGAAAAAATAGCACATAATTATCCTGTACTCAAATCCGTAAAATATTTAATTTTTAATATCCGTAAAATATCCATGTAAAAAGGCCAGAGTGCTTGGAGCACCTCAGACACGCCCACGCCGCAGCCGGAAAATAAACAGTTAATTTGAACTCGGGTTTGGGCAGATGTGCAAGCTTGAGAGTGGGTTCCTTTTAATCCTCATGTCCCCCAATATGATCCCTAGCATTTACAGAGCTGTACAGTGCAGGCTTGAATTTATTTTTCAGTTTTTATATTTCACAGATTACGGCCGGTTCCAAGATATGCGGCCGGCCGTAAAAGGAGATCCTTGCGGGGCCGTATAATAGAATCGCAAGTTAACTGAACCCTCGCAAGGAATCGCAGCCTTACGGCCGATTTACGGCCGATAATAGAATGAGGCCCATGGTATCTTCAATTGTCTGCTCCCTTTCTCTCTGTGTGCTCTTTCTCACTCAGTGTGCCCTCTCCCTCTCCCCCTCTCTCTGTCTGCCCTCTCTCTCTGAACCCTCTCTCTGTCTGTGCTCCCTCCCTCTCTCTCATCATCTCTCTTTATCTCTCCCTCACTCTTTCTCTATCTCTCCCTCTCTCTCTCTTCCACCCTCTCCCCCTAGCTCTCTTCTTTCCCTCTCCCTCACCTCTTTTTCTCTCCCTCCCTTTCTCTCCCTCTCTCTCTGTCTCTCTCCCTCTTTCTTTCTCTCTTTCCCTCTCTTTCTCTCTATTTCTCTCTCTCTCCATCCCTCTCAATCTCTCTCTCTCTTTTTCTCCCTCCCTATCCCTTTCTCTCCCGTTCTCTCCCTCTCTTTCACTCCCTCTCTCTCTCTCTCCATCTCTCTCTTACCTTCCCTCTCTCTTTCTCTCTCTCTCTCTTTCTCTCTCTCACCTCTTGGCACAAAGAATTTACTTAACAAAGCCTTATATTGACCCTGGATATATTTACACAAGGTGATCTTATCCCCTCTTAGTCACCTTTTCTTTTTCTAGAGAAAATACATTTTAATTTGTTTAGTCTGTCTTCATAGCTAAGTCCCTCCATTCCCCTAATTGTATTAATTATATTGTTTTAATATTATGTTTTTATTTTTTTTTTTACATATGAAGAATGTTACTGTATATCTCGTAGCATTCAATAATGACAAATTAATTTTCTATGTGTATTAAATGGTTTATAGTAGATGGATTGGACATTGTATTAAATTAGAATTAAGAAGTTAAATCACTACAGATTCCTCAAACAAGTCACCTACATAATTGCTTGCAGTTGAGAGTTTTCTGAAATAGAATAATTATTTTACTTTAGTTATTTTGTTTATAATAACCACAAACCATGCATCCTCATAAATTTGATTTTGCCTCATAATTTGTAAAATCATTTTTGATTTTCTTGCACAAAACCCTTTTATCAATCCACTGACTATGCTTAAGCAATATTTCTTCATAAAATTGTAATCTGTAGTGCAGCATATGCCAAGTCTAATTAGATAAGATATTGGAATGCATATTGTATGTGTTTGTGAAACTGTAATGAATGGCAGAAGAAAATATTACTTATTATTAAAAAGTGTAGAGAAATATATTAAAAAAACAATAAAGCTAATGAAATTATATCCCACATCTGGGTTCATTCCATGCATGTCAGGGAACTTCCAGAGTCTAATAATAAATGAGTGGCAAAAGAACTCTATGCAATTTAAGGATTGCTGTACAATATATATATGTGTGTGTGTGCTAGATTTTAATTACCAAAAAATATATTTACATGTCTCTACAGAACCCTGGAGACATCTATGAATGATACTTTGCTGAAGGTGGCAACATAACTTTATGCAGTTAAACGATCGCTGTATAATGAAACTATATATATATATATATATATATATATATATATAAAGTGACAGACTACCCCCACAGTGGATGGTGCAAAATCAAAAGTATTGCGGTAACTCTCTCCAGGGAACATGGAGTTAACTCCCTGGAGCCCATGCTAATTTAAGCTGCAGGTGTGGTAAGCCTTTTAAAAGACACACACAGGGAACGGAGAGGGCCCTGCAATTAGGGTCTATTGGCCTAAGCAGTGAATGCAAGCTAAGACATGACAGTGAGTCCACCATTGTGAAAACTGTGAAAGCAGGAAGAGAGTATTGTTTTCTAGGAACTGCCAGTGTTGGACTGCAGAAAGAAAATGTTTGGAGTCTGCAGAGCTTGTGAGAGAAACTACAGTCTCACAAGGGACAAGCTGCTTTCAAGAGGGAGACAGGAGAGTCAAGAGAGACAGCAACTATGCACCCTGAAGCAGGCCCACAGACTGTTGGAGCAGACAAGCATACAGACCTGTATATTGAGGACTTTATTTTTCACTAGTTTTGTCAGTGAGGAAACTGCAGCTACTGTTTAGAATATAGAAAAAATGATATCTGGGAAAATGTAATTACCCAGAACCACCAAGTACTCTATTTTGGTATATTAAGCAAATGGTGAAGAGCCTTTAAATTTAACTTTTAATAGTTATAACAAAAATCTATAATATTAAAACTACCAGGAACTCAAATACTAATAATTGAAGCAACATTAATGAATTGTAGTCACAATATCTATAATGATATTACCATATATCTTACAATAGCCTTCAAAATTTAATAATTCCAGTGCATATACACATAATATTAACACCATAGGCAGATACAGTACATTAATATTTCTAAAGTATCCGGCTATAAGTAAAAGAGCCAAACTTGCTGACAGACTAATGTCCCACTGGGAAAAAACACTTATCAAAGATCCTACACTCTTGAACCTCTCTGTCTAGCTCCATCTTATAGTCTGCCTACCATAATCAATTAGGAGTTTTAACTAACACCCTGCTCTGAGAAGAGTATAATATCTATACAAAAATAACAATAAAAACCTGTACATGCAAATAAATGTGGAGCAGTGTAGAGTCCAGGCAGAAATGCCAAATGCACATTTCACCGCTCTAGGAAGCAGATTCTTCAGGGTACAGTTGAATAGCTATATTATATTATAAAACTTGCATTGTTTGCCAGTTACTGCTTCATATTTGAGTAGGCAAGGAGCTGTCCTTAGAAAAAAACAACTATGCTCCATTTGTGCTACAGACAATTAAAATTCTGAACTGTATTGTTATTATACAGGACCAGCAGGAAAGTCAATTCTGGAACTACCACTGGTTAAAGCCTTGTATGGTGAGTATGACTATCCTCAGTGACTGCAGGCAGAGTACAGAGATTCTCTTTTGAAAATAATGTACATGACTTATAAATTAGCTTCACTAAACTAACAAAGTACTGCACAGCTCTCACGTTTGTAATTCTTGACCAGAAGTGACTTTTTGGGGGATGGGTGAGCAATTTTATAGGGGACTGAAAAAAAGACCATCCAGAAATTAAACAGGAAACAAATGACATGTTCACATACCCAACTAAAACCTCCTTCCCTTTAAGTCTTCTTTCCCATTGTCCATTAATAAAACAAGGCACCGGGCCCAGGATGCTGATATCAGTAAGACGGGGATAACCAGGTGTCAAGTCTCATTCCTTATCATAATTTTCCCTGGTACGTGTAGACTGCACGTAGGCACATCCCCCACCTGGGATACAAGCAAGGGAAAAAAGTAAGGGCGGGCAGATTTTTTATAAACCAGGGTTCGGGTGGGTCCTAGGCACTGGATCAAGTACCATGTTCATTGATCACGTGTCAATTAGTTTAAACATGTGACAACAGCATATACAACTAGAGCTGTAATTATGTGGAGGCTGAAATCATTTTTATCTGTGTTGTTCTGAAAATCACATCTCAGCCCCTTTAACATTTATAATTTATGTAGCAATAATTGGTAAGTTAAATCTATATTTTTATCATAAGTATGAGCAATGTATGCTAAGGTGGAACTTGTACTATTAAAAAAGAACATGATGTACTAAAGAACTTCAGTGACCTAATTCAAGTCAGTTGTTTAATGACCTTAAATAACACACATTAAATGTGACATTGGAATAAATTACTGTCGTTTCTTTTACTTCTGCAAAATGTGAACATAATTTTATTTACAGCTCATTAAAGATCATCAGTTGTGTTCAAAATTCTTAATAGTGATACATTTTGCCTTCTGTACTCACATATGTCTCTGTTCCAGACAAGATCATTATAATGTTAATTGATTCATTGTCACCCATTTCTAAAATTGTTCAAAATGATTTATTATGAAGCTTTTCTCTGAACAGACATGAGGTTGTTGTGTGTTTAATGAATATTATTTGAGCAATTCAATATTAAACATTCAAATCACAATGAGACAAGAAGGAAACTGAATGTCATGGAAAAGGAAATATTATTTGTTTTACTCAACATCAACTAGCAGTGATTAGAAACCTAGGTCCCTATGTAAATCTTGGCTGCAGGAGTTTTTTCTCTCATTGTTACATGTTTATATAAAACCTTAGCTCCACCACATTATGGCAGTCAGGCAACTATGCTTTCAGCAGTATCACTAAAGGGGCTGGATTACAGCACCCAGGGACAAAAATTATCCAATCAAATTAACAGTTGCAGCTATTTTTGCTATGCCACAGCCATAGCAGCCAATGGAAAACAGACAACAGATTAGCGATTAACAGACATACTGTATTCTTTGAGAGCTTCCCACCCAAGCACTGACTGTGTAGTACATTTTTACAAATTAGCATGCAGGTCCCAGGAGTTGGAGGTTTTTGGCTAGAGAAAAGTGACAGATTGGAGAGCAATTTTATATTTATTTAATTATTCTAGATAATTTTTCAATACTTTACACTTAATTTCACATTACACATATATACTGATATCACATAACATACATACACATAGAATAGAAATACATAAAGATATACTTATAGCTTGGACACACCACCCACAAACACACACACCTCATCCTATAACACATAAAAAAACAGAACATCCATTTTTTAGTTTATTCAAAAACATATACACATACCCTATGTTTAATTTAACCTTATTTTTTGTTGGATTAGTCAGAGATGGACCGAGGAGACAAGTGGGGAGAGGATACTAGAGGAGGGGAGAAGAGGAGGAAGAAAGGACGAGACGGGGACAGATAGATGACATCAGGGATTAGAGGGAGGGAGGAAGAGGGAGGGAGGAAGTGAAGGTGATGAAGATAGATGGAAGAAGTAGGGTTGTGGGATGCAGAGGGAGGGAGGAAGTGGGGGGGAGAGGGAGGAGGGATGCAGGGGTGAAGGAAGGAGAAGTAGGCAGTTTGGACGTGACAGAAGGAGAAGTAGGGAGGGTGGGGATGAGGAAAGGAGACATAAGGAGTGGCAATGAAGGTGAGGAAAGAGATGAAGGGAGGGTGGCAGTGGAGGGGTCTAAGAGTTATAGTTCTTGGCGGGAGGGCAGGAGGTTGGGACGAGCAAATAGATTTCTGCACACATAGTTCAGGGAAAAAGGGGAAGGGGCCTGAACTCAGGGAGGGGTAATGGGGGAGGGGGACAGGCCCATGAGTATGAGCAAGGAGTTCTGGATCCCAGTCTATAGTTTAGAGGACAAAAGGCTGGTTACAAACACAGGGCCCCTAACAACAAGCCAGAGGAGATGGTGGTACTCCTCAATGCCATTTGTGGCCGTGCCCATATTATTACTGGGGGTAGGGAGGTTAAGGCTGGCCAAAGGGGCAAGGCCTGGAAGGAGGTATCAGCAGCAGTCACAGAGTTTTTTTTATGATAGCCAGGCAAAGGTGAGAAGGATGATGGAGGAGTAGGCCAGAGCAGCTGCATCTACAAGTGGTCGCCCAAGAATTACTGCTACAAGCAATAGGAGAGGATGCTGAAGGAGATGATTGAAGCTGGGACTCTCAAATGCTGTGGTCAGTAAGGAAACTGGCAGGACCTTCCAGCACACCAGTGATGTTTGACCCTACTGGCCCCCTTCTCCCATAGATAGATTCCCCACTTGGGTCCAGCTATTGGACTGATGACAGGGCCATGCCACCATCAGCTTCTCATCCAACCAGTGTCACGTTGTGGCAACTACCACCACCAAGCCCATGGCCATCAGCACCTTCTGATGCTCCTCAGCATCTTTCCACTTTGGTCACCACCACCGCCTCCTCCCACAGTCATGCCTGGCCAACAGAGATTTGATTTCCCAGGCCCACCATCCTGGTCTTCATCAGAGAAGACAGAGACAGTATGTGTGGGGTCCAGACCAGCAATTCCTCCCACCAGCCCTTGGTGGGCCGCAGTCTGAGGAGGCTCCACAAGAATTTAAGGAGACATTACCACCAGGTGAAGTCCTATATGTATAGGCTGCTCCAGGTGGTGCAGATCCTGAGCTTGCTAACCCAGCTGCATGCTCTGGTTCCCAGAACCTCCTCTCCCACCCCAGAGGCAGCCCCCACACACGCATTCTGGCCACTCCTTGAATCCCACCATGCCTCCACCTATTTTTCAGGTTCAGGTTTATGAAGGCATCCTCTTCATCCGCAAGCAGTGCTATCAAATAATGGGAATAAGATATCTGCACAGCAGCTATCAGCTAGTCATTCCATCAATGACATTGCCCTATCAGAAGGCTATTGTTATAGCGTTAACCTTGTTTCTGTATGTTTCTCAAGCTAATAGATTAGTGACATCAACTAAAATAAAAATGATTTAACTATTTTGTTTAAGAATATAGGTCATCATCCTGTATAGGCATCCCTTCATCCAGTTTATAAATCCATAGCATTCCAGTGATACAAGCCTGGGTAGAAGTAATAACATGTGTTAATACATCCAACAAGTGTTCACACACTTTTTTTGAATTCGTCAACCCTATTTAGTAAAGCATGGGTGAACAAGATCATTACTGATTATTGTGAGTTAATAATTTGATAAATAAACATAGTGACACTGATGGGCCTCATTATTCCAGTGAAGGGCTGTTAAGCATTTAACATGTGTAATGAATGCTTAATTGATACATTAAGAATATCAGTAATTGTCACATGCTAATTATTGATATACATGTTGCCACTTGCACAGCAACAATAGTGTGGGACTTCCAAGGACAGGTGTAGACAAAACTATTGAGGTGAAACATAATGATGCATTTATATGATTTTATATATTAATATTTGTGTCTCTTTGACTGTAATATATTATTTGTAATGGAGTTCTCTGAGGCTAATTATGCATGTGCTGTCTCTTTAACAGTAATTTGCTTGTTCAGTTTGTATGATAAGCCACAGGTGACAATGAAATAGTTTTAGACTGCACATATGTGCCAATAGCAGTGTCAACCCTTCATTTGTAAAGCATTAGCCTACTTTTCTAGTGTTTTGTATTGTTTCCCTGTCCCTTTAAGAAGTGCTGTGGGGTTTGTTACCTGTAATAATATGTTCATTTGTGTGCAGTTACGTTAGTGCCCTGATTTGCAAGTGTTCCATAAAATCTTATTAGCATAGGGTTTGGGGGTGATGGTCTATCGGAGTAACTCGTAATGTATAGTCAGTGTGAAAAATCAATGGAAAAGTTATCCATAATTTGCAACTCCTGCTTGTTGCAGTTACTTGTAGCAGTTCTCTCACAATGTTTTAGGGGTGGATGATTAACATAGGTGATAGATATAACACCGCTGACATTAGACCCCTTGGACAATGTATATATAATTACAATTATATCATATAATACCCAACTCAGTCCTAACTTTACCTCCCAAGTGATACTATAGTTAGGCCTAAAAGCCCTTTTATGGAGACACTTTAAGGGGAGGGTTTACTGAACCCTGATATACACTGAACTTTGTGAAGTTTTTGTGTCCACCCTCCTTCTTTGATCCTGTCTAATAAGAGTAGCAACAACAATTTATTTTACTACTACCTCGCTGGAGCCATCGCTGAATCAGGCTGAGCATCAATGGACTGAAATTGAACATGCTGCTATCCTACATCCTATTGTTTGAGAATCCCACATGTGAGTGCAATACCTACTATCATATTTTGTATATATATATTTTTACTATTAAATATATATTTTTTTACTGTACTACACAATCAGGATTCTTGTGCTCTTCTTTGCCCCTACACACTTCTATTTTCTGTATTAAGACTACACTAGCGAACAAGTGTTTCATGAAAGAAGCTGCTGAACTCCTTCTGGGCGCGTACTAGATGATACCACCCACTTTGAAATAGCTACTGTGGACTTCAGTAATCGCTGTCATATATTCCCAGGTGATTACGGTGTCCCAAAGATCACAAATTGTATGGAGAAGTGTCCTTTTCCAAAAGAGGACTCTTTTTGTATATTTTACCTGGTGGACAGTGAGTAGATGGGAATTTATACTATATCTATATAGCCCATTTCAGAACACCCATCAGGTACTTTTGTGTTATATTAGACTTGATTCCTGATTGAGACCCATTATAATGGATAATTTATGTGTTTCATAGTATTGTTAACACATCTTTAGTAGTACAATTAGCGCTATGGCTTCTTCATTACATACCATCCAGTGGAAGTGGTGATCAGTTGTTGATTGACATAGCTAGGTATAAAAAAAATTGCCACAATAGCTCTCAGAATCGATTTTGACGGGATTAGCATAGGGCCTCTAGTTACTAAAAGGCAACTGTATACTCCCAACATGTGCAATTCCATTAATAAGAATTATATTAGCATCTCCCAAAAAAATCTACTGTGTGTTAGATCATTGGTTACCAGCTCAACCCCTAATAGACTATGTATTGAGTCAAATCCATTTCCTTTGTAGAATGGATAATCACTTAGAGAAACGATAGAGAAATTGCATACATTTGTCAGTTTAATTTCCTAGCTGACAGAGCAACTAACTAAAAATATAACTTAGTGCTTTAGTTAATGAAAATGATAAAAAATATAGATATATATTATTCACTACTAAGTGTACCTGTTCACATTAATTTATTGGCACAGTAGTGGATGATATCAATTAATAAAATCAACAGGAACGTGAATTCCATTTAAGATTTGCTACTCTTGTTTTGTTTTATTATACCAAACACCCTGCCAAATTATACTATTAAGTGACTTTCTGATATCTAAATACTGCATGTTTATTTGAATTTAATGTTTTGTTTTTTTTAAATGGTATAAATTACAAAAAATGTAATTATCCCATTCCTATGTTCTCAGGTTAAAGATCATTTTCAACTATAATATAAAATGCTATAATATAAATAATTGTCCCCTGACCATGTGTACTCGTTTTTCAATTTTTACCGTTGTTTTAAAGATAAAACAAGACCAAAGAATATTTTTTTTCTTTTTAAAACAGAAAAATGATCAGATAATAGACAGATTGAGCAATTTTATTTACCGTGAAAGGCAGTTATAAAGATCACACACTAAGACTAGATCTGAGTACATTTAACTGTATTTTATACAAAATATGATGTTCCATACTTTTTAATCCAGCCTTGCTGTCATTTACATTTTGCATATTTGGGCTACAAGCAATCTATAGAGCTTAGATTGTCCTACAGTCAGTCCTATGTACAGAGATCCGCAAGTAAGCATCTACTCTCCCAAATTTCCTGCCTACCTACTGCTTTAGTCTCAATCTGTTCTAGACCAAAGTTTTGAAATTAGAAACTAATGCATTATTCATACATTTAATTAATTGTATCACAACCCCACAACATTTTAACATTAATAATTGTAACAATTAGAAGACAGATTAATACAGAAAATGATATAAGGAAAATGTTGACTATCCAAGCAAATGATAATTTGTCTTCTGATATAGTGTAATAGATCAAACTGAGATAAAACAACTCAGGAGAAAGAATTTCATAATTAGAAATATAATGCTGAAGCACAAGACTATAATTATGAAAAGGAAACAGTAGTGGGAGCGCAGCAAATACTCTCAGTAAAATACAAGTGATTAAAATAAAGAAATATAAACATATTTGGGAAAGACATCTACATCATAAACTTTAGGCCTTTTTTTTAAAGATTTTTGTAATAATAATTTACAAACTGTATCCTAGACATGAGTTTTGATAACTGTAAATAAAGAAAATAAAGCTAATGCCACATTTGTTATAGTAACTACAGAAAGCTTCTATTTTTTATTATGAGACTTTAAAGTGGTCACTCCCACTGGATCTCCTTCCCTAGAACCTCCGGAATACATTAGGGATACAGAGTGCCAAATGGTGATGGTGACTGTAGCCATGGAATTAAAAGATGTTTCCTTCTGGGGATGAAAGCTACGGCAAGTCTAGACAAGCTATTGTTTTGGATGGATAAAAATAATCCCATTATGTAATATCTGTTCCTGTCCAAATCATCCGTCTGTTGGGCATGTGTGCACACAGAGACAAGAATTTACACAGACCCAAAAGTTCTGGTATAAAACTTCTTGTATTCTTCCCAACGAACGAACCCCCCCAAATACAACATAGCAACTTATATAATATAAGTTGATCAGATATAACAATCGTACGACTCATTGTTAGACAGTGAGTGAGTTATTGATTGGTTGACAAGGTAGGAAGGGTCCTTCCATATTTGGTCTTGGATGTTGATGTCATTATGGTGAGTTTATGTGAAGCTTCTGATTGGCTCTGGAAGGTGGCGGGGCTCATATCCTTATTTGGTCACGGATATGAATGTCATCTGGGAGCTCCCGGATATGATTCAGTAGCCATCTTAGGACTCCCAGGATACAGCTCAGTAGCTATCTTAGGACTCTCAGGATATAGTTTAGTAGCCATCTTAGGACTCCCAGGATACAGCTCAGTAGCCATCTTAGGACTCTCAGGAAATAAAGAATAAAAGCAATTAGTGCCTTATCTTATGATATATTGTAAGGAAAGGAATGCAGCATGGACAAAATATACATTTTCATGAATTTTATCCACAACAGTCCCCCCTAAAGTGCTATATTATGTTACATATTACACTTATATTCTATTCTTATAGATATGACAGGTTAGATGTATTATATCTTCCTCTTCTAGAGAGTACTACATAAAATGTCTGTGTTAAGATATAGGTTTTTCTTAGTAAAACGTATTAATTAAGGTATAAAGTCATATAAACAGCATATAAATAGTAACAGTCCCCCCTAGAGACTATGTGTACAACTGTCCCTGTGGATGAGGTGTATGAATGTAAGAAAGCCCTAGCACATCTGCACCAATGAACGCCCGTTCTTCTTTGTACGTTAGAGTTGCCATGGCTTGTCCATGACCCCTCTTGCCACTGTCATAGGCAAGTCAGATGCTATCCCTGACCCCTTGTTTCAGGAACATGTGGGACAAGGGGTTTATGTAGAACTTTCATTTCTAGACACAATAGACCGTAACATCTTATGTGACTCCTCACAGTTATCTTCATAAATTTCTTGGTGCACAAAGGTTGGTGTGACTCCAGGAACTGACTTCTTTAAATATATATGTTCAGACACAGGGGATAATACAGCAGGTAACAAATGCAAGAATTATCAGTATTGAAAGAAAGACAATTCCAACCTGTGACAATACCTTCTGCCAGTTGTTCATCCACCCAAACCATTTATCCCAATAGTCTGTGGTTCCAGAACTCTCCTTCAATTCTTGTGCCAAGTTGTTTAGTTCTTTAATGGCTAAAGTAATCTTACCGTTTGGACCCATATTATCAGGTATGTAGTTGCAGCAGTTGCCAGTGTCGGGGAGCATTTTACACTCCCCCCTTTTTAGCAAGGATCATGTCTTCTGCCATTCTATTCTGGATGGCCATGTGTGATGTGGCCTTCAATTGTTTTTCAACTCCTTGCAGAGCATGTCTTGTGTAATCCACAAACCTTTGTTGGTTATAATATATATAATTGATTCAAGCAACATTTTTATTTACACCAATCATTGGTATCAGTGATTCAAATCCTGCTGTTATCTGGTTTCAGGCCTTAAACTCATTAGGCACCCCCCTTGGGACTCCAATAGAGTCTATGTACACATGGGGGTCAAAGCTACCTTGTGGGGAAGACACCTTTCTTTTTTGTCTAGATGTTGCCAGTAGGGTGTGTGGTGAGATATCAGCTTGTATAAGCACTATGTGCACTGGCATTATGACCTTTGCCAGGGTACACTCACCATACCATATACCCTCTAGTCTTGATCTGAGCTTCATGTCCCCACATATCCAATATATGTCTCCCAATGTTTGTGTCTGCTCTGTAAACTGTGAAGCCAATACAATATATAATGCAGAACCCTTGCTTAAATCTCTTTAGGTTTCTCCCTTGAGGTGTACTCCTTGTATAGCATGTGTAATTACCTGGGTATATGGTTATACCTTCACCTGGATGTAGATTGTCAGTTATAATGGGATAACTGTTTCCCATTGTTCACAATTTAGATCTTTTAGTCTGGGTAGTTTTATAAAGACTTAAGAAACACTTTTCTTCCTTCATAGTTACCATAAGTGGAACAGTGCCTAGGTGAGGTCTGGTACTTACACAAACATAACAATTAGTCTTATTATGTGACTCTATGTTATATTTCATCCATTCCAGTCATAAGTTGAGGTCTGTGAACCCAGTCTCATTTGCTAGGGTTTCTTCGTCCGTAAGTTCACTGATATCAGTCATTTGGGGTAATGCCTGAGTGTGTTGTACTTGCATTAGTCCTGATATGAGTGGTGCATTTAGATCTCTGATCATAAATTTACCAATCCGTCCTTTTGCTTCTCCTCTAACCCAGCCACCCATTAGGTATGTACCTGCGTCTGTGGGTCTGGGCCACCCATTAGGTATGTACCTGCGTCTGTGAGTCTAGGGTTCTTGATAGTCAGAGTAAGTCGCATGTTAGCTCCAGTCTTGCCATTTGGCGAGCATTTGCCTGGCTTTATTAGAGTTATACGTTCAATTAAAGGGCTTCCACTCAAATCTGTTCTATCTGAGGCACTCTGTGGTCTGTAGCCCCAAGCTGTCCCAGTGTTCCATCCTACAGCTTCCCAATGACTACAATCTTTTCCCCAAGTCTGGTCTGTAACACATATGTATATACATGTGCTGTGAGTGTCTTCGTCCAAGTTACATTGTTGAGTCACGCTTAGCTGTTGGCAACATACAACATGACAATAATCAAAGGACAATGTGATCATATGTGTTTTAGATGGATTGTACCAAAATGTAATACCATCTTTTTTCTCACTAATGAATGCAGAAGGTTCTACTTTAGTTAAGAACAGACAGGAAAGGACATGTGTTATGATCATCATGATGTTGGCTATGGGTCTGGTGCTGAAACTTTTTTTTTTTTTGCAATGAGATGTGTGGATCCACGTAGGCCGTCCTTCAAGTTTAACTGACGGTGCAGCAATTAGAAGAACTTGAAAGGGACCATCATATCTGGATTCCAGAGGATTCTTTCTCACAAATCTCTTGACCAGGACCCAATCTCCAGGAAGTAGTTGATGAGTACCAGTGTCTACTTCCGGACCTGGAATAGAAGAAAACACTTGTGCATGTATTTTAGTCAGTGCTTGAGATAAAGCAATCACATAATCAACAAATACATCAGATTTAAATTTCAATTGCTGAGGATAATAACACCCTAATCTAGAAGCAGTCCCAAATAGGATCTTGTGAGGGGACAGAGAAAACTTCCCTCCAGGGGTGTACCCCACGCTTAACAGTACTATAGGGAGACTTTCTGGCCATGAGATACCAGTTTCTTGTGCTATTTCAGCTACTGGTTTTAACTTCACCATAACTGGTGAAACCCTAAGGTGTCCAACTTTGTTACAATTAAAACCCTTTCTTGTTCTTGTTGGCTCTGTCTCCTCCTGCTCAAAAGACACCATAATGTGTGTAGTCTCCTTATTAACTTGTGTGAGGACAAGTCTATAACAAAGTCTCTAATGACAACACCTTGTATTCAGGACGAGATGTTAATAAATCTTTCCTGATGGATTTTCTCAATCCCTCCACAAAGGCTGCTCCCAGCATCTGAGACTTGTGTCTGAACTGATATATATATATTACCACTGACTGTTTTATCCTGTGTAATATCTGACAAATTAATAGCCTGATTTGCTATTTCATCCGGAGCGCATGCTATTAATATCTCACAGAATTCTGTATCAGCGTTGCAAACAGGCATGTAGGAGTTAACTTACATGAGCAGAGACTAGCAGGGGAGCTGCTCACAGAGAATCTAAAAATAACAGTATATGAGACAAATTGTGTCGGAGTAAAAACATCCTAAAGTAACGTTGCGTTTACTTTTTCTTTCATATACTTCTTGTTCCATAGTAAAGCTTAATGAAACATTGAATGTCTCCTATATCTTCCTTTTAATAAAGATTAATATTCCCAAGGAGTAGTGGATACAGAGCACTGACTCCAGCAGAGGTAGCATAGTAGATGCTTCGTCATAGTTTTAAAAGGGGTTGGTCCTAAAGTTATAGTCAACTCCCATTTTTCTAAGTTGGGAGCCATGATGGGGCGGTGGCTGTGTGTTAAGAGTTTCATGGTTTCTTTGTTCCACAAACCACCAAAATGTAGCAAACACCATTCTTCTCTCAATAATACAGACAGACATATTTCCACATAAAAAACTAACACACACACAGAGAAGGGTGGGATGAGAAAAGGGGAGTAGTCTGCTATGCTTAATTGTGAGAAGGGGTGGGCCAAACCCCTAACACGTCTTCTAAAAATGCAGACTAGTCACCTCACTCTCCAAAGAGTAAAGTATCGAACACACAGAAACTTCAGACAAAATATTTCAAAAGAATACACGCATATACATACATATATACACACATACTCACAAGTACATAGAAATATGCAAACTGTTACATGCAATGTATTCAAACAAAATAATCTCCCATTACATTGCAGATCTTATGGAGATTCCTTTTTTTTTTTTTTTTTCAATAATCCAAAAACCCAATACACCTGTCTAAGGTGTGTTAATTGACACCCCTGATGATTGTTACGTTGTTGTGTTCATTACACAACCAATTCTCAGTCTGCATCATATATATATACTGTACGTTTAAAATCCTAAGGTACTGTTTCCTTTGAGATACCTATTCGAGATGCGATCTCAAAGTCTAATTCTGTGTATATATCTTGAACTATTTACTTTTTAAATCAATCTCCTCCCAGGACACACCTACTTTCACACAAACATTTACTTCTCGTAAGCAAAATCTAACAATATCATGAAAACATGAATAGAAATATGACAGTTATTTCATACGACCTTAAGCATTGAAATAGAAAGAATTCTCTTAACTAAGATACGTCCTTAAAAGAATTAACGAGATGGGAGGGGGAGGAATTTCTCCTTTTCACAGACTGTGCTTCTTTGACCTTGAATCACACAGTTGTAGATAAATCAGCTTTCAGCTTCAGCTTCAGTGAGAGAAATTCTAAACTACATTTCTCCTTAAAATATGCATCACAACCAGCAATAACAGATCACAGTAATATTTATCAATTTCTGCAGAACATTTCTTACTCTTAAAATATTGCAGTTTAAAATCTCACACCGTTGTGTGCTAAAATTGACGCCTTCAGAGAATTATCGTGCTATTCAGACACAATAAATCCGTCCCTGAAGTCTGCATCCCACATACATGCTTTTACACCTAAGTGTGTGATAGATATCTTCCGGGTTCATCACGTTACCAAGGCACGAACATAATGACCCCAAAGAGATACTCGGCTATCCACCATGCATAGACCCTCCTAACAAAAAGGTATGCATATGTACGTCTGTACGTACGGCTATTTCAGGGCTATAGTGTTATTCGGACACTACCAATCCCTCCCTGAAACCTGCCGCACGCAAACATGTATGTCCTTGACCACAATATCTAAGAAATCACAATCACTCGACCCACACTCTCAACAGTCATACACAGGCAACAGATATTATTCAGTACAGATATTTCTTCAAGGTAGACCCTGGGCAAGCAATTTATCTGTACTTTTGGTGCCTTCAGTAGCAGCCCAAGACAAAGTGGCAGAACTATAGCAGCATTATTCATATATATGCAAGGTTTTAAAAAACATTAAACCTTACCATATATCTGAGTTGAGTTGATCAGGCTCCTTTATGCCACGACAGACCGTCCCAAAGTCTTCCTTGTCTGCTATCTGTTGGTCACAACCCAGGGCCCCACGTTGGACGCCAATTGTTTTGGATGGATAAAAATAATCCCATTATGTAATATCTGTTCCTGTCCAAATCATCCGTCTGTTGGGCATGTGTGCACACAGAGACAAGAATTTACACAGACCCAAAAGTTCTGGTATAAAACTTCTTGTATTCTTCCCAACGAACGAACCCCCCCAAATACAACATAGCAACTTATATAATATAAGTTGATCAGATATAACAATATATACGACTCATTGTTAGACAGTGAGTGAGTTATTGATTGGTTGAAAAGGTAGGAAGGGTCCTTCCATATTTGGTCTCGGATGTTGATGTCATTATGGTCAGTTTATGTGAAGCTTCTGATTGGCTCTGGAAGGTGGCGGGGCTCATATCCTTATTTGGTCACGGATATGAATATCATCTGGGAGCTCCCGGATATGATTCAGTAGCCATCTTAGGACTCCCAGGATACAGCTCAGTAGCCATCTTAGGACTCTCAGGAAATAAAGAATAAAAGCAATTAGTGCCTTATCTTATGATATATTGTAAGGAAAGGAATGCAGCATGGACATAATATACATTTTCATGAATTTCATCCACAACACTATAACAATTTAAAGATTATAAACTATCAGCAAACATCTGTATAGTCAGAAATAAGGTATTCCCAGTAGCAACATACGGATGAGAGAGCTGGACCATAAAGAGGTCTGAGCACTGTAGAATTGATGCCTTTGAATTGTGTTGTTGAAGGAAACTGCTAAGAGTCCCTCAGACTGCAAGAAGATTCATACTACAGGAAATGAAGTCAAACGGTTTGTTCACTGGAAGGTTTGATCATGAGGCTGATGCTCAATTATTTTGTCCATATCATGGGAAGACAGGTTTACCCAGAGAAGACTCTGATGCTGGGAAAGATTAAAGACACACAAAGAAGGATGCGGCAGCGTTGAAGATAGATGAGGTCATTGATGCAATGAACATAAGCTTGTGAGAACTCAGAGGGGCAGTGGCTGACAGATGTGCCTGGCATGCTGTAGACCCCAGAGTCACAGAGAGTCGGAGAAGAATGAATGCTTAAAAATAGCCACCATATTGGTATAAAATGGGTATACTGTATTTTAATGTTGCTAGGGAAGTTGTGAAACAAGTGAATGATGCTTTGCTCTGATTACAAAGACTGTAGGTTTCACCTAAGAACACTCTCAAGCAGAAGGTCGCTGAGACATCATAAAACATTGACACCTGGTGGAATATTCCTCTATCACATATATAGTTGTCAGTGTGGGGAACGCTTAGATGTTGGTCACAATGTTGTGCATGCACAATGAGCATTGAAGCTGCTCCTTGCGGGGCCCCCTTCCTCCGCCCCACAGCTCAACCTCCTCCCCAAGGCTCCTCACCCCCTTGGGGGCTGCAATGAGCCCTGAAAAGGCTCATTGCAGGGCTTGCATCACCCCCAGCTGCAGGCACAATGTGTTTCCTCCCTCCTTCCCCCTTATCCTCCCATTTTATTGTCCTCATCACTTTCCTGCTCTCCAAATACCCCCTTCCCTCTCTTACTGTGATCAGATAAGCTCCTAGTGATCTGTTACCTGCAGCGCGCCATCTGGCTGTGTCAGTCCTGCATATGCTAATGACGTGACGTCACATGCACATCATGTCATTAGCATATGCCGGTCGGACACAGCAAGAAGATGAGCTGCAGGGGAGAGAGGAGCAGGAGCTCATAGGATCACAGTAAGAGAGGGGAAAGGGGATAGGGATGTAACTGGAGGGAGAGGAGGGGGTAATTGGAGAGGGAGAAAGGGAGGTGGAGGATAAGGGGGAAGGAGGAAGTAGGATTAGGGGAAGGAGGGAGGAGGATAAGGAGGAGGATAAGGGGAAATGGAGTAGGAGGATAAGGGAGGAAAGAGAGGAAGAGGAGTATAAGGGGGAAGGGGGAAAGAGGGGGGAAGAAGGGGGAAGTGACAAAGGGGAGGGAGAGGGGGGAAGCGACACAGGAGAGGGAGAGCAGGGCAAAGAGACACAGGGGAGAGAGTAGAAGGGGAAAAGACAGGGGAGGGAGATGGGGAAAGAGACACAGGGGATGGAGATGGTGAAGAGAAACAGGAGAGGGAGTGGGGGGAAAGAGACACAGGGGAGGTAGAGCGGGGGAGGAGACACAGGGTAGAGAGGAGGGAAGAGTCACGGGGGAGGAAGAGTGGGAAGAGACACATGGGAAGGGGAAAAGGAGACAGAAGGGAGGGAGAGGAGGGGAAAAAGGAGTCACAAGGGAAGGAAAGGAGAGAGAAAAGGAGACACAAGGAAGAGAGAGTTGGGGGGAGATCAGACACAAGGGAGAGAGGGGGGAAGAGACACAAGGGAGGAAGTAGTCAGGGAGAGAGACTTGCAATGAGCACTGAAGGCACTCAGCACAGGGCTCGCGATGAGCGCCAAAAGAGCGCAGCACAGGGCTAGCTGGTAAACAGCATTGCCAGGCTTAAAATGCTATTCCTGTCATTGTTGATGGGCAAGTAGCTAGTGAAATATAAGTGTAAGAATTGAGATCAGATACAAGTACGGGAGATAAATGCTAGAGATCTAACCACTGGAGCCTGACTTTGTTGTTAGTAGTATATAGAATTATAAATCAACAAAAGAGGTGCAACTATTTAGTGAATATATACATTTATGGGTGATTTATTTTTTATTATTACATTTAAAGACCCTTTTTTGCATTGTCATGCTCTGTCTTGCCTTGTTCACTGTGGATACCTCCCTACAGTGAGACATTTTTGATCACCAGAATTTTTTCTTTTTGTAAATAAGTTGTAATGCTGATATATTTTGTTTTGTGTTAAAGGGACTCTGACACACCAAAATGTATAGAGCATGAAAACACTAGCTAGGCATTCTGCTAGCCATTTGACTCTAAAGTAAAGTATTCCTGAGATAATAATTTTTATCCCACTGCATTCTTATGCAAATGAAAAGCTCCAATATCACATAAATAGTTGTGGTAATTGCGAACTTGTGTATAACGCTTGCAAAGAGAGGGGAAAGAGACAAAGGGGAGGGAGGGGTGAAAGAGACACAGGGGAGAGAGGGAGGAGAGACCCATGGAGTGAGAGGAAGGGAAGAGACATGGGGGATGAGACACAGGGGAGGGAGAGGGAGGGAAGAGACACAGGGGAGGAAGTGGGGAGACACGGGAGGGGAGAGTAAAGTCAAATATTATCCCGTCATTTGTGACAAGAGGCCTGCAATGGGTGTCAAAGGTGCTTATTTGCGAGGCTTGCAGAGAGGAGAGAGAAGGAGAGAAGAGGGAGAGGACACAGAAGGAGAGAAGGAGAGAGAGAAGCCGTGCATAGCGATGCTTGCATTGCCAGGCTTTGCCGCACATGGTGAGGCTCTCAATGTACTGCAGCATTGCGTGGCTTGCAAATATTATGCCATCATTTTTGACGGGCAACTGTCTAGTACGCAATAGTTGCTTTGACATACTTAGTATTGACCCTTCTGGATCACTACCTTGTCGTGGTGAAGGGGCTTGTATACTTCAATGAAGCTGTGAACTATACCATGTAGGGTCACCCAAGATGGGCAATTCAAAATGGCAGCACACTCAAGTATCTCTGCCAAGATAACCTTATGGATCAGCACAACTAGCCACAAGATGTGCTTGGCATGCTGTGGTCCATAGGGTCAAGAGGAGTCAGACATAACTGAATGACTAAACAGCAACAACTTATTACTGCAGTCTGCTTGTCTATCTCTTTGGCAGCAAACAATGCCCTTTAATGTTGTCATGCAGTTAGTTCTCTTCCACCCACCTTACTAAGCATTCCGTAAAGCAAACTAGAACATCCAGCTGAACATTAGCATAAAGTGGCTGCACAATCAATGTTGACTTTCTCAAGAATGATTTGCGGCTGAGAAAACCAGCTAGTACAATGTATAGAGAATTTTGATGGTCTTTTGGATGAAATCAATTTCCTTTTGGGGTTGCCAACAGTAAAGTATATAGTCATGCAACACACGATAAGAAGTCAAATTAATACATCTAAATTTTAAAATGCAACATTAACACATTAAGTTGTTCTTGAGTATTTTGATTACTACTAAAAAAAAATTAATTACTCTAATTACTCTGATAATTTCTCTTTATCTGCGTTAGTAGATTTTCCTTTTTCAGCCTTTGTGGCTTTTGCTTTCTCACAGCATGAATAATGTTTATTTAGAATCTAATTAACACTAACATTCATTAATGAAATCAGCAAATACTTGCTTAGATTGACATAATGGTGGGTATTCAAATTAAACAACTGTCTCTTGCATTTAATGTTGAATATTTATCAGATATAAAGCAAAATACCACTTATACGTAACAACTAACACAGGAATAAAAGGCAGCATTATAGTATAGAATAGAAACACATCTATGGATTAAAGCTTTAGTAGAAATGTAAATATTCAAGTGTATTTTATTTACTGCTTTTTCTTTGACATTATAATTAAACATATAATTTCTTAAACAATTTTTTTTTTTATGGAACACTCATCAAACACACCATAGAAGGACTCAAGTGTCTGATATTGGAGAGACACATTAATTAGCTAAATATGTCGCAGTTAAACATTTGGTATGCGTACTGGAAGATAGGTAGGAGAAAAATCTTGGAGATGTTACCCCAGTAAATATCTTACTTAAAATACATAGAAACCAAGAGGATCCCCAAAGTCATCTAAAGCTTAACCATTTAGTATATATGGTCCTTTATGCACTAGACTATAACAACTTATTGTTTCACATGTTGACCTCTACCAATAAAAATCATAAAGTAAAATAATAACACCTTAAAACTGAGCTGTTATTGGACACTTTTTTATTTTTTTATTTAAATAATTTGCATGAATTTCATTAAAGGGCCATTTACCTCTCTATAAGTGCCCTTCATGGTGTGAAAGAACACAAGATTCTATGTTAAAATGATCTATTGCTTTTATTTTTAATTACGATAATAACAGCTAAAAATCTGCAGTCTAAGGTCTGTTTACAAACACACTGCTGACTGTTCCATGATTAACAACACATGCCGTCACCAGCCAGTACAAGCTTGGGTGAACACAAGATTTATGGTTTTTAACTGAGTTTAGGAATGTAATCAGCAATCAGCTAACCCACGAGTAACATATTTATGAGTTTCCAGCAGTCATTTCCCTGCACAGATGAATTTGGGAAGGGTTAACTCTCTTTCTGCTTCAGCTCTCTGCATGGAGTCCTTGCTGTCAGTCTGTTTTCAGGAGTATTTTACAGTGGTGTGCTCCAAGTTATGCTGAATTAACTGGCCTTTTAAAGTTAAATATGTGTCCAACTACTCTTTTCCCGGTGAGAAAAGAAAGCACAAAGTTTCATAGAAAATGAAGTGGGACATGGTTAGTTGAGTTGAATCATATATTTGTATGCCAATATAATGTTACAAGACTTCATCATAGAAGAATACACTTCTTTTCACATTGTTGCAAAGTGTCTCCATATACACTCCACAGTTCATATTTCAAGGAAAATACCACATTGGTGATCCATTTTAACACTCTCATTTCCCTGAATCACTATTTGTACTTCAGAGACCACATACAAATAATTAATCCTAATTTTTCCACTTATATAACCTTAATGCTGACAGATTTGATTGATTCAAAGCCCCAGTTTAGACCTCCATGTGTGTTGTGTTTGTGTCGGTCAGTCATGTCCGACGCTCAGTGATCTCATGGACCGAAACACACGATTCTGATGCACTTGGTATTCATCGCAGATATACTGGAGTGGGTTGCCAGTTCCTTCTCCAGTGGGCCACAGCATACAGCTTCTGGTGTTCCTAGGTGATCTTCCATCCAAGTACAGATCAGGCCCAACCCTGATGGTTTTTGGGCGATGCAACCTCAAGCCCATGTTGCACCAGTGAAAGCACCAAATCCTAACCCTTTAATTATTGAATTACATTTAAAAAAAAATAGAAATTTTTTAATTTACTGAAAGATAATAAAAACATTTTAACCTTAAACACCAGTTTTCAGCAAATTAAAAAAGCATTTGAAGATTAACGTTATCAGAACTTACCATACAGTGAGTAATCCTGGACTGTTGGTGGCCTTCATAGACCTGATGCACTTTTTGATATATTGTAAAGCTTGTAGATGGCAGCCGTGCATGTGCAGCTCGCGGGAAGAGCCACGAGCTGCACAGGAGAAGGAGGGGGGAGGAAGACACAGGGAAGAGGGGTGAGGAAGACACAGGGGGGGGATAGAGGGGGAGGAAGATACAGGGGAGAGAGGGGAGGAAGACACAGGGGAGAGAAGTAAGGGAGACACAGGAGAGGGGGTAGGAAGATACAGGGGAGAAGGGGGAGGACAACACAAGAGAGAGGGGAGGAAGACACAGGTAGGAGAGCAAGGAAGACACCGGGGAGAAGAGGGAGGAAGTACAGGGGATAGGGGGGAAACACTTAGGGGGGAAAGAGACACAGGAGAAGGGAAAGGTGGGGGGGAAGAGACATAGAAGAGAGGGAAGAAGAGATGAAGGAAAGGGGGGAAGAGACAGAGAGGAGGGGAGGTGGGAAGAGACACAGGGGAGAGGGGGGGAAGAGACACAAGGGAGGAAGATACACAGGGGAGGGGAGAAAGAGACACAGGGGAGGGGAGAGGGTGAAGAGATAAAGAGGGGGGAGACACAGGGGAGGGGGAAGAGACACATGAGAGGGAAAGGGGAAGAGACACAGGGGAGGGGAGAGGGAGAAAGGGACACATGGGAGGGGAATGGGCAGAAAGAGACACAGGACAGGGAAGGGGGGAGACACAGGGTAGGGAAGGGCAGAAGATACACGGGGGGGGGGTGAAGTCCAGGGGAGGGAAGGGGGGAGACACAGGGAAGGGTGGAGAGAGACAAGGGAGGGAGATGGGGGGAGGGAGAGAAAATTTAAAAAATATTCTGTCATTTTTGACGGGCAATTTAAAATACAGAAAACATCCACATCTCTTTAATATATTTCCTTATCTTGCCTTTGACACAAAGCCAACCTATTTCTACCCAGCAAGCATGAGCAAAAACTAGACCTGGTATTAGAGGAACTGTAAAGAAAAACAAGGCTGCATGCACACTCATTTAATTAATGCTATATTACACACTGAAGGAATGTTTTTCAATTTTCCACAGCTCAGTTCCTCTCTCACCCTGCAGTGCCGCACCTGTGTGACTGCCCATCTGTGCTTCGATATGCAAATGACTCCAACAAAGTGTTTAAGTAGGTAACGACTTGAATTCCCTTTAGATGGGTAATCCTCTTTTTATTCTAAAATACAACATTAAAGCTAGTTTTTCATAGCAAATCCTCTCTGCCTCCACAGAAGCCACTTAGGTGGAAATCGCAGCTCCAGACTTTGCGTTGCTTCCCATGTTGTCCTGTGGAGCTGATTGCAGAATTTTCTCATCTCCACCTGCCACCATTCTGAAAGCAATGGGATCCTAGCAGGATATTGGGTAATGGATTTAACTTTTTAAGCAAAAGTGGTTTAATGCATATATACAGAAACTGTACATAAGTGTAATCTTATGCAAACTGCTCACAACATGCTTGTAAAGGCCTTTTTCTTATATCAAACTGGTAATATAAAAATGAAAACAATGTATATATTAACATTATAAGTATAGTACACAGGGGCTTTCATATGTAATACATGTGATCAAGTGATCAAAGCGGTTTATGAGAACCATAGATTTTCCCCAGGAGGACTGAAGGAGTTAACATACCAGAAGCAGTTGATTAGCTACACCTGATAAAGCTGATTAAAGATCGAAGCTGGAGCCTGAGTGTGGCTAGTGAATAAAGTTTGCAAGTTTGCAGTTGAATTAACGAAAGTAATTTGCCTGAAGCTGGAAAAAGACAAAGAGAGGCAGCAACTTGGAGTTTATGAGCACTTTAAGAAGAGAGGAGACATGAGGCCACATTCAATTCAAGCCTCACAACTCGATCGCAGACAGCCGAATGTCTGCAAGTGAGTTGTGGGCTCCCGTTCCTCTCTGTTTGCAATGCTATTCAATTGAACAAGACTGCAACTTGTTGCCCAAGATCTAATATCGTAAAACCTGGTTCCATATGTAAGCAGAGCAGGGCTTGCACATGCAAGCCCGTAGCTACTTCTTAGACAGAGCCAATAGTAAGTGAGACCGTCATCATGATGTCAATCAGACCTGCGGGAACTCCTGCAGCCTCCATAAATGAAACCTTGCTGCAGGGTCCCCATCGGGACCCCCACAGGGTCCCCACATTAACCCCATGATGCAGTGGTCCTGATTGATTAAAGGGCACACAAATATTTAACCCCTGTCACAGGGGTACTTTAAGGACCCCAGCGACACATAACATTAACCCTCCCTATGCTGCGGGGTCCCATCAGGACCACATTAACCCTTGCCGGGGGATTCCCATCTGGACCCCCACAGCATTTAAAATTTTAATTTCCCACCTTGCAGGTCCTTAAAGGACTCGTGCTGCAATTTAGACCCTTATGGGACAATAATTTACCCTGACATTAACACTATAAGTTCCATGAGAATCCTCCAGGACTCTCATGACTCTAAATCTAAGCACTATGGTACACTCCACTATAATCCACCCCAATAAACTAAAAAATCTAAATTAATCCCCTCTAAGTAATTAACCCCCTCTAAGTAATTAACCCCTCTATGTAATTAACCCCCTCTAAGTATTTAACCCCATTTAACCCTCACCATACCCAATTAACCATAATTACCTAATTAACTTTACCTAATTAACACTTAACCCTATCTAGACCCAGTTATCCCTATCTAGTCCTATTTAACCCTAAATGTACCTAAGGATCCCTAACTGTACTCAGTTACCCCTAACTGTACCCAATAAACCTTAACTTTACCCAATTACCCCTAACTGTATCCAATAAATCCTAACTGTTCCCAATAAACCCTAACTGTATCCAATAAACCCTAACTATACATAATTACCCCTAACTGTACCCAAAACCTCTAACTGTACCTAATAAACCCTAACTGTACCCAATTACCACTAACTGTACCCAATAAACCCTAATTGTACCCAATAAACCCTAACTGTACCAAATTACCCCTAACTGTACCCAATGACCCATAACTGTACCCAATAAACCCTATCTGTACCTAATTATACCTAACTGTACCCAATTACCCCTAACTGTACCCAATAAACCCCTATCCTTTTAACCTCTATCCTATCCTAGTAACCCCCCTCTACCCTACCCTATTAATCCCTACACTACATACCTAAATCCTAATTAAATCCCTAACACCCCACTAAGTACGAAAAATAAAAACAGCCACATTACAGAAAATAAAACCCCCACTAAGAACAAAAAATAAAAACACCCACATTACAGAAAATGTAAAACCCCACTAAGTACAAAAAATAACAAACTACTACTTACATGAAAATAACAAAAGACTATTAAACCACTATTAAAAGAAAAAATACTTACAGCCTGTATTAAAAAAAAGGTTAAAATGCCGACGTTCTACAAAATAAAACACTATTCAAATAAAAAAAGACTTACAACCTGTAAAAAAGAAAGGGTTAATGAGTCACTGACCTGGCCAAAATGCCCCTTCAGCAGTGATCCCCGATGCCCTGGTCTTCACTCTTCTGGTCTAGGAAAGACCCCTCCATCAAATCCCTGACGTACTATAAAAAAAATACTGCTACTAAACGCCACAAATGAAGGTTTCCCCACATGATCCGATCTAAAACAAATTGCACGTTCTGATTGGCTGAAATCACTGTCAGTTAGATTTCAGCCAATCAGAATGAGATACAGGAGTGTATCCCATTCTTATTGGCTGAAAGCATTTGCTCATTCTGATTGGCTGAAATATGACGGACAGTGATTTCAGCCAATCAAAATACAATACAGGGGAATACAATACAGCAGCAATGGCAGAGACCCTGCAGGGGTCCCGATGGGGACCCCACAGCTTCGGGGGAGGGTTAATGGGTGCTTACAGTACCCCCAAGGCAGGGGTTAACTATGTATGTGCTACAGGCCCTTTAAGGACCTGAGAGGGAGGGATTTCAATCTTTAAATGCTGCAGGGGTCCCGACCGGGACCCCCGCAGCAAGGGTTAATGCGGGGACTCTGCGGGGGTCTCGATTGAGACCCCTGTATCATGGGGGTTTAATTTAGGAGTTGGGGAGGTTAGGAGCAGAGGGTACATTTAGGGGGAGTATACGTTTGGGCTTTTAAAGCCCTTGCGAGTCTTCTCTAGCACCCGTCGGATTTTGGGCTACATTTGCCATTTACGGTTGTGTATACATTTGCAGGCTTGAGGAATTGTAGCAATTGAATAGCGATTTGTGATTTTAGCCTTGCGAAAGTGTTTGATCAGTGCCATTTTTGAAGCCTGTAATTCGGAAGCCGTTTCGAGTCCTTAAAGAAACACCAATTGAATAGCAAAGTAGCTTGCAACCTCACTTATGGGCCTCCGGATCTCAAATTCGCTCAATTGAATGTGGCTCCTGGAGTTCTGAGGAACAAAGTAGATCAATTATTGGATAGCAAGAGAACTGTCTATAAATAAAGATTGCAAGTTTCCAATTAAAAGCAATTTCTACAAAGATTCTAAGATCAAAATAGGGCCCTCCATTTTTTGCAGTTTGTTAAGATTGTAATTTTCCTTGTGCTTATCCCCTCTATAGTGCTACGGAATATGTTGGTGCATTACAAATAATGCTCCAGTGGGAGTTTGACCTGTTTATGAATTAATTTGTTTTGATTTTGTTGTTGATCAGTCCTTCAGTCGTTTCCTTCTCTCGGGTACCATATAAACCGCAGCACCGAGGCCCATCTCTCTGTTTCTCATTGTGCTGATCCATATGGTTTTCTTGGCAAATATGCTGGAGTGGGTTTACAATTCCTTCGTCAGTGGACCACAATTTGTCTGATCTCTCTGCTATGACGTGTTCTTCTTGGGTGACCCCACATGGTATAGCTCACAGCTTCATAGACGTACAGAAGCCCCTTCACCACGACAAGGTAGTGATCCAGAAGGGATGTTTTGACTTATTGTGGTTATAATACTGGCTAATATTATACCTTGGCAAAGAATTACAGAAGTTTCCCAACCTTTCTGTTATTTTATGAAAACATAGTTTCCCTCAATGACCTAGGTTTCACAAGATTTTGCACATTGTGTTGAAATTTGGAGAATATTATACATCTAAACCTGCATTTATTTTTTGTCACAGCTTTTAATATGGGTAGTAATACTGTAAAATGTATGGCATGGTGCATCCATGATGTTTTCAATACAACATGGCACCTTCTTGAGCCCTGATGATGGTCTAAAGAGGCTTCTGGGCCAACATAATGTAGATATGGGTTGATGGAATTATTGTATATTAGTATCTAGATCAGCGGTTCTCAAACCTCTCTTCAGTACCCATTGGACAGGCTATAATTTTGGTTTAACACTGAATACAGATGAGGCAAGTGCACACTAATTGCTCCTCCTGTGTTCACATGGTGTTAAACCAAAATCATGGCCTGTCTTCTGCATCTTGAGGAAAGGTTTGAGAACCACTGATCTAGATCACCTGTGTCATGAATGAACAGAAATGACATAACCTCCTAGAAGACATTAGGTAGGGAGTCCCAAGGATGATGCAGATAGATACAAATGGTTATACAAATTGTCATTTCTACTTGAAATTAAAAACACCTAAAGAAGAAAGGTCTGTTTTGCAGAATCCATTACTGATACAAAAAGAGGTTACACCTTCTTATTGAGTACAAACCACAATGTTAAATTGCTTATGTGTTGATGAAAATTCAAGTTGTGTTCAAATGTGTTCAAACAACTAGAACAAGAAGTCTCGAGGACTGCAGTTGACAACAGGAATACTATTTATATGATTAAGTATACTTACGAATATTTAAAGAGTTTATGCTCCAGATGAGCTAAGTCTCATTTTTTTCATCACATTACTGTCTATTCAAGTCAATGAAGATGGTTATCTCCATTAGTGAAAACACCCAATAGGGGCAACATATGGCCAATACTAAGCATTTCTTGTGTCTCCTCAGCTAGTTTAGATATTTTATTAATTATATTTATTTTGTTAATGGTCAGACAATGTAATTTGTCAGTGCCCCAAATGTTTTATAGCTAGTATATTTATTTAACAAATGTAAATCTAATAACATTTGTAATATTAATGAAAATATCATGTGTTCCTGTTGATATAATGGAGATGACCATTGAGTCTAGGTGACTGTTCTTTCCTTAATAGCCGGTGCTGCCATTTTCTTAAAGTCGGGCTCACTCTCTGCACACAAGTTGTTCTTGAAGACTGTTTTCAAGATGTACTTGGCTGAAGAGATTCAATTTATCAATTGTGAGGCGGCTCTATGTGGAGATATAACCTTGCTGACACGGAGCTTGTTGTCAGCGCACGAGTCAGATCAAAGGCTGTTATGTCAGATAAACCCTTAGAGGAGCTCTGACCTTCTCTGAACACTTCCTGCCATGATTTATTAGGGACATATGTCCAGGTAAAAGACATTATTCAGGTGTTTCACCGAACAGGTTTCAATGATGGATTTATCCATCTGCCTTCTGTGTACACAAAATACTACAATGTCTTTCAGTTACAAAGCAGGGATATTGCAGGGAAATTTCCCTTCTAACTTTATTTAAACCAAGAGTGGATTCCATAACTTCCCTGTAATTTGTCTCTGGGCTCTCCATTATTCTGTAGATTTTATTTCTCTGAGAGTATAGGATGGCTCCTGACAAAGCAAAGCAATACAGACAATATAATACTGATGAACACACAAGTGATGCAGGTTTGTTACTCATCAGAGACACGTTGTAATTCATCCCTAGATCACAAATGGAGGTTCAGTATTTACTGCTCATCTTTCTCATAATGAAAAACAGGTGTAAAAGTCATACTACTATGTGAACAACATAGGTTCTGATTATTTGTAGTGTGTCTCCCTTATGTAAATTAACCCATTTATAGTAATAATACCAATATAGCGATAATACCCAATGATTCTTTGTGTTGGATTCAGGAATATACAAGAGAATGAATGGTAATGGAACTCCTCCCAATCCAATGTTATTTAGAAGTAAATAATAATAACTAAACAATGACAAAAGACATTACAATCTATATTACAGTATGAGTTAAAGGGACTCTGTCCCCCCAAACCAAGTTATTTATTTAAAGTTATTCTTAAAGAGCATGAAGAACTGGTTATCCATTGCTGAAATATTCAGTATTGTTAGTGCTCTATTTGTATGCAAATTAACTTATTATCAGCTTTGATGTGCTGTTTATTATCAAAGTCTGCTTGTCTGTTGTTTATTACCAAAATCTGCTTGTCTGTCTCTGTGGTGGCTATATTATTCCACAATGTTATTACGCAGATTGATCCCATCCCTTGCCATTATTAAGCACGTTGAACAGAAAATTTGCATATAGAGCTGCTCTCGACCATTCAGGAGTAGCACAAAGAATATTTACTAACTCAAAATGGATTTACTATGGAGAAAATCAGCTAGTACAATATGTGCACAGTTTTTAATATTATTTAATTATTACTATTATTATTATTATTATTGTATTATTATTATTATATTTTATTTGTGTAGCACAAACTAATTATGTAGTGCTACAGGTATAATCAGCACATGAATAAAATTTTATATAGATAAATAAAAATAAATTAAACAATTGGTATAGGAGGAGATGAGGCCCAGCTCTTTTGAGAGTTTACAATTTAAAAGGTAGTATGGTCTGTAGTAACAATAGGTGAGTGGTCTTCTTGATGGATAGATGTGTATGGGGGGAAGAGGTGCAAAATCTACATTAGATAGCCTTGTTTAGCTTAGAGTGGTGTTAAGGGGTTAGGTGATATGCTTCTATGAAATGGTTGGTTTCAGAGACCTTGAATATGGGAGAGTCTAATGGAGTAAGGTGGGGAATGCCAAACAGTTGGGACTGCTCATGAGAGATGCAAATCATGGATAGAGCAGTGTTTTTGAAGGTAGGGGTAGGAAGATCCAGTGAAGTTCATGGCTTTGCAAACTAGAATTTTAAATATGTATCCTTCATAAGATAGTGAGCCAGTGTAGGAAGCAGGAGGTGATGAGTGTTTGGTAATGTGGATAAGCCTTGCAGAAGCTTTCATGTTAGGCAGTTAAGTGGTAGGTCAGTTAAAATAGTATCAATAGTCAAGCAAGGACTTGATGAGAGAATGAATTAAGTCTTTGCAGTGTTGTACATTAGGAACCACATTTTGGAGATGTTCTGGAGGTAGACACAGCAAGATTTAGTGAGAGATGAGGGGGAGGGAGATGTTGAAAGATAAATCCAAGTTAATTGTGACACCCAGACAACAGACTTGGGCTGTTGGGGTGATTGTTGGGTTGTTTACAGAAAAAGGGAAATTGAACTGTAGCGGAGAGGAAAGAGAAAATCCAAATATAGATTTGTCTTGGACATGTTTATTTTTTATATGGAGAGAAACCATTCAAGAGGAGATGGTAGACAAACATGCTTAGACACAGATTAGTAGTAATGAGGATAGTCTGGAGAGGGAAGGTAATTAGTTTGCCAAGAGATAGTGTAACTTAAAAAAAGCAAGAGACCCAGAAAAGAGCCTGTTTTGGGGGTGACTTCCCTTTAAAGCATCATTGCTGACCAACAAATATGCCTATGACTAAGAAAGTGCATTAGACAAGTTAATACACATGCATAGTAAAACTTGCTTACCTACAGATTTAATTATACAAACCAGAATAAAAAAAAAATACCTTACTATTCTATAGCAATAACATAAACCAAAAATACCTTACTCTTCTATAGCAATAACATACACAAAAATACCTTACTCTTCTATAGCAATAACATACACAAAAAATACCTTACTATTCGATAGCAATAACATACACAAAAATTACCTTTCTATTCTATAGCAATAACACACACAAAAAATACCTTTCTATTCTATAGCAATACCATACACAAAAAATACCTTACTCTTCTATAGCAATAACATACACCAAAAAATACCTTACTATTCTATAGCAATAACATACACAAAAAAATACCTTATTTTTCTATAGCAATAACATACACAAAAAATGCCTTGCTATTCTATAGCAATAACATACACAAAAAAATACCTTACTATTCTATAGCAATAACATACACAAAAAATGCCTTGCTATTCTATAGCAATAACATACAAAAAAAAATACCTTACTATTCTATAGCATAACATACACAAAAAATACCTTACTATTCTATAGCAATAACATACACAAAAAATACCTTACTATTCTATAACAATACCATGCACAAAAAATACCTTACTATTCTAAAGCAATTACATACACAAAAAATACCTTACTATTCTATAGCAATAACATACATAAAAAATACCTTACTCTTCTATAGCAATAACATACACCAAAAAATACCTTACTCTTCTATAGCAATAACATACACAAAAAATGCCTTGCTATTCTATAGCAATAACATACGCAAAAAAATACCTTACTATTCTATAGCAATAACATACACAAAAAATACCTTACTCTTCTATAGCAATAACATACACAAAAAATACCTTACTATTCTATAGCAATAACATACACCAAAAAATACCTTACTATTCTATAGCTATAACATACGCAAAAAAATACCTTACTATTCTATAGCAATAACATACACAAAAAATACCTTACTATTCTATAGCAATAACATACACCAAAAAATACCTTATTATTCTATAGCAATAACATACGCAAAAAAAATACCTTACTATTCTATAGCAATAACATACACAAAAAAAATACCTTACTATTCTATAGCAATAACATACACAAAAAATACCATACTCTTCTATAGCAATAACATACACCAAAGAATACCTTACTATTCTATAGCAATAACATACACAAAAAATACCTTATTTTTCTATAGCAGTAACATACACAAAAAATGCCTTGCTATTCTGTAGCAATAACATACACAAAAAAATACCTTACTATTCTATAGCAATAACATACACAAAAATTACCTTTCTATTCTATAGCAATAACATACACAAAAAAATACCTTACTATTCTATAGCAATAACACACACAAAAAATACCTTTCTATTCTATAGCAATAACATACACAAAAAATACCTTACTCTTCTATAGCAATAATATACCCCCAAAAATACCTTGCTATTCAATAGCAATAACATACACCAAAAAATACCTTTCTATTCTATAGCAATAACATACACAAAAAATACCTTACTCTTCTATAGCAATAACTTACACCAAAAAATACCTTGCTATTCAATAGCAATAACATACACCAAAAAATACCTTACTATTCCATAGCAATAACATACACAAAAAAATACCTTAATATTCTATAGCAATAACATACACAAAAAATACCTTACTATTTTATAGCAATAACATACACAAAAATACCTTACTCTTCTATAGCAATATCATACACAAAAAATAACTTACTATTCTATAGCAATAACATACACAAAAAAATACCTTAATATTCTATAGCAATAACATACACAAAAAATACCTTACTATTTTATAGCAATAACATACACAAAAATACCTTACTCTTCTATAGCAATATCATACACAAAAAATAACTTACTATTCTATAGCAACAACATACACCAAAAAATACCTTACTCTTCTATAGCAATAACATACACAAAAAAATACCTTAATATTCTATAGCAATAACATACACAAAAATACCTTACTCTTCTATAGCAATAACATACACCAAAAAATACCTTACTATTCTATAACAATACCATGCACAAAAAATACCTTACTATTCTAAAGCAATTACATACACAAAAAATACCTTACTATTCTATAGCAATAACATACATAAAAAATACCTTACTCTTCTATAGCAATAACATACACCAAAAAATACCTTACTCTTCTATAGCAATAACATACACAAAAAATGCCTTGCTATTCTATAGCAATAACATACGCAAAAAAATACCTTACTATTCTATAGCAATAACATACACAAAAAATACCTTACTCTTCTATAGCAATAACATACACAAAAAATACCTTACTATTCTATAGCAATAACATACACCAAAAAATACCTTACTATTCTATAGCTATAACATACGCAAAAAAATACCTTACTATTCTATAGCAATAACATACACAAAAAATACCTTACTATTCTATAGCAATAACATACACCAAAAAATACCTTATTATTCTATAGCAATAACATACGCAAAAAAAATACCTTACTATTCTATAGCAATAACATACACAAAAAAAATACCTTACTATTCTATAGCAATAACATACACAAAAAATACCATACTCTTCTATAGCAATAACATACACCAAAGAATACCTTACTATTCTATAGCAATAACATACACAAAAAATACCTTATTTTTCTATAGCAGTAACATACACAAAAAATGCCTTGCTATTCTGTAGCAATAACATACACAAAAAAATACCTTACTATTCTATAGCAATAACATACACAAAAATTACCTTTCTATTCTATAGCAATAACATACACAAAAAAATACCTTACTATTCTATAGCAATAACACACACAAAAAATACCTTTCTATTCTATAGCAATAACATACACAAAAAATACCTTACTCTTCTATAGCAATAATATACCCCCAAAAATACCTTGCTATTCAATAGCAATAACATACACCAAAAAATACCTTTCTATTCTATAGCAATAACATACACAAAAAATACCTTACTCTTCTATAGCAATAACTTACACCAAAAAATACCTTGCTATTCAATAGCAATAACATACACCAAAAAATACCTTACTATTCCATAGCAATAACATACACAAAAAAATACCTTAATATTCTATAGCAATAACATACACAAAAAATACCTTACTATTTTATAGCAATAACATACACAAAAATACCTTACTCTTCTATAGCAATATCATACACAAAAAATAACTTACTATTCTATAGCAATAACATACACAAAAAAATACCTTAATATTCTATAGCAATAACATACACAAAAAATACCTTACTATTTTATAGCAATAACATACACAAAAATACCTTACTCTTCTATAGCAATATCATACACAAAAAATAACTTACTATTCTATAGCAACAACATACACCAAAAAATACCTTACTCTTCTATAGCAATAACATACACAAAAAAATACCTTAATATTCTATAGCAATAACATACACAAAAATACCTTACTCTTCTATAGCAATAACATACACCAAAAAATACCTTACTCTTCTATAGCAATACCATACACAAAAAATACCTTACTATTCTATAGCAATAACATACACAAAAAAAGACCTTACTATTCTATAGCAATAACATACACACAAAAAATACCTTACTCTTCTATAGCAATAACATACACAAAAAATACCTTACTCTTCTATAGCAATACCATACACAAAAAATACCTTACTATTCTATAGCAATAACATACACAAAAAAAAATAACTTACTCTTCTATAGCAATAACATACACTAAAAATGCCTTACTATTCTACAGCAATACCATACACATAAAGCAAGTCAGAAGAAGTTGCAGTGGTTGCCACTAAATGTTGACTTATATCGACTAACAGGGCAGCCTAAAGCTCAATATGTTCTTTGCAACTCTGCAAACAAATCTGTTTTTTATGCACATTTATTTAAATGACCCCATGAATATATTATAGAGCTGGTTATATTAAATAGCTTTTCTGCCCAGGTAGCATGGCTTAATTTAATATTTTATGAAGTTATATATTAAGTTTTTGTGTAGCTGGCAAAACAGATGAACATAAAAAAGGGTAAACTAAGCATTTTTCCTTTTATTTCAGCGTCGTTTAATTCTTTGTTCCAAATAAGTGTAAATTGATTTTGAATGTAAATTATGAACCACATTTTACTGGTTATACAATGGTTAAATGGGAATCTGCACCACAATTTTGGCATTGTTTAAAATAGAGTGTTTTCTGTTAAACATTTTCCTCTTTTGTAGCATGTAATGGAAATCCAAACATGAAGAAGGAGAATTTCTTCACCTTTGGCAGAGAGAAGCTCAAAAAATGGCATTTATTCTCTGTGTTCTAGCTCTATGGAATCAGCTGTCACTATACCAAATAATAATATTACTCATGCATGTCTGATCCAAAGTATTTTCTGTGTTAATGGCGGGCAACAGGCAGCCCGGGCACCTCATGTTTTAATGACTTTGAGTCCCTCTTAAGTACCTAGGGACTGTCCCACTCTCCATGAGCCAATGACCTCATGTTTCCATCTCCACCTCTGCCATCCCCTTCTTCATGTGCCGTCTTTCCCAACAACAGCGTACAACAGAGTCTTCTCATTATATGACCAAAATATTTGATCTTTATCCTCATGATCAAACCTCCCGTTGAACAGTTTGGTTTGATTTCCTGTAGTATTGATTGATTGAATCTTCTTGCAGCCCAAGGCACACTTCAATCACTTTTCTCCATCACCACAATTCGAAAGTGTCAATTTTATCATTCTTTATGGTCCAGCTCTCACATCCGTATATTACTGCTGGGAATACCATAGTTCTAACTATGCGGACCTTTGTTGATAATGTAATATCTTTACATTTTACTAACTTGCCATAGCTTTCCTCCTCAGAAGTAAATACAGTTTAATATCATGGCTGCAGTCACCATCTGATGAGATCTTGGATTCAAGCAAAGAAAATCTGTCACTGCCTCCACTTCTTCCCCATCTATTTGTCAGGAACTGAGATTGCTGTTTGACATGATCTATGTTTTATAACATTGAGCAGCAAGCCAACTTTTGGACTCTCTTCTTTCACCTCATCAGTAGGTCCTTTAGTTCCTCCTCATTTTCAGCCATACTAAATATCAAAATTGCACCACAGGTCAGTAGGCCATCTGATTCAGATACTGGGTGAGCAGCAGGAAAGTGTGGAGGTCTTTACTGGATGTTCTATGCCAAGAGAATTTTATTCAGATCAAGGAGTTTTGCTGGTTTATTTTTATTTTTTTTAATGGAATAAACTTAGTTTATATAAATATATATACATATATACAATATACAAGTATTTTTTGTATAATACAGGCAAGTCGGTTGGTAAACAAATACATTCTGGTAGTTTTAATGAAACCACATTGATTCTCACATTAAAATATTTCAATATATTTAAATATTAAGTATTATTCATCAAACAACTATACTGTAGGGAAGCATAATTGCAATTTAAATTTACAACAAAAAGCTTTGTATTACATGATTAAATGGAAGAATTATTTTGAATTACAAATCACTGTGCATCTCCTCTAAATATAGTTTGCAATGACTTGCCCATCTGTAACTGAAAGTGACAGAGTCGAATGTATTACAAATGGCGTGTCAAGTAAAAAGCATTAGTGGCTCATTGTATATTCACCACTTGTCTGATCTCATGGTGAGTGCATGATGTCCTGGGCTAACATGCCACAAGTGCAGATTAAATCTAAAGAGAATCTTATTAACTTGACCAAAGCATAATAAGATCAGCGAAGAAGAACATAAATCACCTGTTCAATGTAGGCTATTTTTCTTTATACTGACGGATGAAGCCGGATTGCTCTTTTTACCCATTCTGTTCCCAGTTGACTGTCCGTCTGCTTTCAGATTCCAACTAAAGTCTATAACCCACCAATGGAGTAACAAAGATAATCCAATATTTTTTTCAACACAAGGTTTTCCTTTTGTATCACTCTTTTTACTTTTTACATTCACTAATCCATAAAACAGTTCATCAGTGTCAGAAACTCAAGATATTTTTCTATATAGACTAGAGCTTTAAATCAGCTTATACACTGTCAATGAAAAATTTTAAATGATTGATTTCATAAGGAAGGACCCATCCTTGTTCTGAACTGATTATTTCCAATGTTTATGAAAAATTAATGACACTTCCACTCATTAAAGGTATCTAGCAGTTTGTAGGATATCCTGTCTGATTGGACGACTCATATAAAAATCAGTTTATTGAGGAATTCTGTATATTTGTATATCAAAGTACATTTAAAGTTCTTGTGTGAGCTCCACCTCCAAGGCACCTATGTAGCCAGAGTGTCCCAGCCAATGAGCTGTCATGATCATAACTGCCTCCCCCGAAGCTTTGACTCAGCCAGTGAGAGGTAGACAGAAACAGTGTTGTACCTGCCTCTGATTGGCCACAAATGTTTATTAATTTTATGCTAATTTAGCTTGGATTGTCAGGGTCGTTCAGTCTAAAAATCAATTGCCAGAAAACTGTAGAAATTTTGCAAACTTTAGGGTAAGTTTATTAATGTTTATTTGGGGATTTTTTCATGCAAAAAAAATATTCTGTTCTATGCAGTGCATTTTTCACTGAGAGATAAAATCAACTAAAATGTGTGTTTACTTGTATAAACCTGTGGTTTGCATTACTACAGCCAATCATATTGCAGGGGTGAGCCCGCCATTCAATCAGTGGTAAGACTGCATATATTTCCAGGATGAAGGAAACAGACCTTCTAATGGGTTACATGTTTTACTTACTGCTCTCTTGCCTTTTTGAAATTTGAACAGTGCAGACCAGTGCTCTGCTCCAATCAGCTCCATGTAGTGAGCAAAAGAAAGCACCATTTACCCTCTATAAAAGAAAAATACTATGCTAAATACAAAAATGATATACACCATGGGGCAATCCACAAATCACAGTATTCAATCAATGACCATAAATAAATAAAGCAAATGTAATATAATATACAAAATGTTATCCTGGTGTTAATGGTATAAATATTTGCAGAAAATAATGTATATTATGTCAATTACTGTCCTCAGTAAATCCAGTGTATTTCTTTCTCTATGTCTAAACGCATCTGCCGTCATGACATGGAGACAGCGGGTCCACACTACAGCCTAGGATGTACAGCCTAGCCTACGTTTGCTTTATATATTTATGGTCATTAATTGAGTACTATGATTTTGGGATTGATCCCATGGTGTATATAATTTTTGTATTTAGCTAGTGTAGTATTTTTCTTTTATATGGGGGTAAATGGTGAACCCCAAAAGCTGCTGCAACAGTTCTTTGTAGGGCTATAGTATAGGGTCTGTTTGCTTTTCATTTTTTTTTACAGTAGTTAAAGTAGCAAGCGGTGGGCTCCTATATTCATACATGTTTATGAATATAGTTTATTGATTTTCTTCTTGAATGTATATTATTCAGTATATTGATTGCGTTTGTACACTTATCTTAATAGGATAATTCACATATTCATGAGTGATTTTGACTACTATGTCTTGTTGATTTTTGAATAATGAATTGGGATCATATGTATATTTAGCAAATTAATATTTGACTACCGTTATCTTATTATTGTATATGGGCATATTTAATAATTTTACGCAATTTATTATTATTTCTAAATCATATTAGTGGGACAGCAGTTTAATTTTACTTAAATTTGTATATATTGCCATATTTTAATTATTTTTTTTATTTCAGTTTGTTAATAAAAGTTGTTTTATGATTCATTATCTATGTCCATAGTTTTTTCTCAATGATCGAGAAGAGTGTTATTTTCTTTTTCTTCATAAAGTTATTTCACTCACTATTTTCAGTTTGGAGGCTTCTTTAAGAATGGTATCCATTTGGGATCAAAGTGATAATGTGACATATTACTCATATTGTATATGTTTATATTTGGATATATTGTCATAAATTACGTTGTTTTGAGGGCCTTTACTCCAGAAAAGAAGCCCCGCTATTTTTGTTTCTTGTTTCCGAATAACAAGTACATTATCAATTGAATATTATTAAAAAAAAAATTCATACAGATAAATAAGATCAAATACAATTGAAATTTGCCATTTTGAGTTGTCAGTCAACATTTGTGAACCACCCATGAAAAGAAAGTTCAACCATTATCCTAAATGAGAAATGATTGCATGCAATTATTGATAAGACCCTTCATTGTTTTCTGATCTGTCACCTAGGATGTGGGCATGTCTGATTTCTTATTTTGCAATTAACTGCATCAAAAGCAATGCCTCTGGAGCTATCAGTAATTAAATGCAGATGTTAATATAGCATTTCAATCTCATTTGGGTGATGGATCACAAAGGCTGAATGTCATGACAGCTCATTTTTTAAGAACATTCAAGTGCTAAAATACTTGTTATTAAGAATAGATTAAATGATACCATGTGTGGAACCTTGTTTGTGTCACTTGAAGTTGAATGTATTCAGTTATGGAAATCATCTTATTTCTGGCTTTTACTTGATATTTTGTTTGGAAATTTGATATAGTTTGACTTTTATTGTAAGATGTTATACACCTGCTCTAGAATAAAATCTCAACCTTTTAGCAATAATATTATTTGTCACAAAGCACTCTTTGTTGGGCTTGAAAGGGTTGCTAGACCATTCCTATCCACAGGTTGACTCAGTTATTGGGCCAAATTGTAGAAATGATTCAAAGATTAAAAAATTATAAAAGCATCCCTCTAAATGAAATATATAATGTATATGTGTCCCAAACAGAGCATAATCTTTATTATTTGGTGCACCTTTTTATATATTGTTCATCCTATACAACAAAGGGTTATCCACTCTAAGCAAACACAATCTAACACCTTGTCTAATTGCCCCATGTGGTTTAGGACTTCCAAAGGCACTGCACCAGCCTGTTTATCCCCATGTCTAAATGTCGATGAGGCTACGGCTCCAAATGTCGGATACCTCCGATAAGTGTCTGGGTACAGCAGGGGTTTACCACGGTATTGTGAAGAATGGAGACAGAGTGTCCGGGTAATCGGTCAAGGTCTAACCTGAGTGGTGGAACCATGAAACAGGCTTAGGTCCTGGGTGAGGGTCTCTCTCTGATCGTGAAACCTAGCGAGGGTAGTGTGCTGTTAGCAGGTCCATTGTGCCGTGGAAGGGGAGGGGGTATTTCTAGGGACCCCCATAAGGGGGGAAAGGAGGTTATGTAAAACCATTGCCTAGCCGGCCTCCTCTCGTAATAGAATAGAGTCAGAGAGGAGTCAGCTAAAGGAGTTGAGGTGGTTCTAGGGTGAGTTCACTTTCAGGGGCCGACCTGGACTTCCATAATATTTGTAATAATTTGGTCTACCTATTAGATTGTATGTGGGGTTAGGAACAATGGCAAAGGTCAAGTATATACCAATTAGTGGTTAACAGCGAGACAATGGACCAAATGGATATCACATGCAAAACACTTGACACCACTTGACTTTTGTCTAGTGAAACAAAGTGTTTCAGGTGTTGTCTGACTTTATCAGATCTGTGGATACGTGATACTTAATCAGTGGATACATGATACTCCCCATAGAAGTCTACGGAGCACGATCTACCACTTACCTTGAGTTTAAATCCACCCAGGAAACTAGCCTGTCCCCCCTGGGTATCGCAGTTAGCTACTGGAAGCGGGTACTGGTGATGTTAATAACTGTCATAAAATGTGATATTGAACACTCTGGCCTTGGGTGACCTGGTGGAAGTGTTTTGTTTGGGGTCCAGGACCTATAACCAGGGATTGGGGAAACATTGGAGAACATAGACAGGTAACAATCACATTTTGCTCCTATAACCCTAACAAAGTGATATAGTATTTTATTTGAAATGTTATTTTGGCAATTGTAATAGCCTCAGTCTATCTGGCTAGTGTAAGTAGGGGTCCATTCACCAGGTCCATAAGACTAATAGTTCCTGGGGTTGTGAAATTTGTACAATTTAGATCTCTTGATTGAATACCCATGTGGAGTTCCTGGTGCTTAGCTAATAAAATAATAAACTTAAAAATATATTTCAGATATTTTTAATCCTTACTTAATAGGAGTCTAATGTAGTTGTGATCTCAAATGAAGATTACAAACAAATACATAATGGGTTAAACAGTTAAACAGTTAAAGCTTTTCGGGCACAAATTGTGGGATGTTCATTTTTATGCTCTGCGCAAATGTATTTCCTAAAAAACATGTATACTTCTGTTTAGTGACAATGATTATGTTTTTCTGTTTTATTGATGTCCGAAAACCATTTTTGGACAATATAATATTTTTTTTTGCAAAAAAGATTTTTAATTCAATTTGCACAGGATTTTTACTGCAACAAACCTCAATAATCTCTTAACACTTATATTGAGCTTGATAACCAAATAGCCACACTGTAAAGTTTGTTAAATTATAATCTACAACTGAGCTCTACCTGCTTTCATAGAAAAAGATGAAAAATTAAATTTTCACTTTATATTTCTGTGAAGGGTCTGGCAATGAATTGCCAAACCAAAATACTAATAAACGAGAAGATAATGAAGCTTCTTAACTGAGAAATCATGTTGAATATCTCAAGTGACAAAGCCATAAATCGAGATGTGAAGAGTATGAGAGAAAAGTGTGGTTTATAGCTTTCTTTGTATACTATAAAACATTTTGGTGTCATCTTTTCTTGCATGAGAAATATGGAGGAACGTCAGGAGCAAAGAATTGTAAGACAAATTATTTAAATTTGTTGGTTACTTTGCTTATTGTTACATGAAATAGCAGATAATTTGGCAGAGATTCTTGGTTCATTGTATCTAAAACTCATTTTCATCCCATCGTTTTCATTTGAAAATTACGGAGAAATGATTTTACTAAGAAACTCTCTCTCTGAATTTGGAGACCGGATTAAATAATTTTTGGTCTTAACAAATAATAAAAAATAAAAAAAAGTGTTATGTGTATCTTTCCAAACCGTGAAGTCCCACTCAAGTCAGAATACCACCATAATTGTTGTATCTACTTTATGTTTTCATATAACAATCTGTTCGTTATGGGTCATTGCTGCTTATGGCCCTATCCAACCCCAAACTTCAATGGCACTATCTGACCCAATTAACTCCTAATCACACACCCTTCCATACCAGACCCAATTAACTCCTAATCACACACCCTTCCATACCAGACCCAATTAACTCCTAATCACACACCCTTCCATACCAGACCCAATTAACTCCTAATCACACACCCTTCCATACCAGACCCAAATAACTCCTAATCACACACCTTTCCATTTACCCTTATATAAACCAACTTTCACTTTAGTATTACAGTATACGCTAGGGTGCAGGTCCACTCACAATAGTACTCACATACCCAAAGAAAAGGTAAACAGGAGCTTGCAAACGTCACTCTGCAAATTCTGTGCTTACACATAGCTCAGTGCAATATCACTTTGATACCATGGATCTATCCATTCACAGTGGTCAACCATTGGCAAGCCAGCTAATGGATGTTGAATTAACACTGAAGAGATAAGAATTCATTATTGCATGATGAGAATATTTAGTGAATATTTAGATACATTTCTTTTTTAGGATTTTGTTTTCTTATTGGCATAAGAATGCAGAATGCAGGATAATGTATTTAAAATTTGACATATGCACATTAATCTAAATGTATTAACAAATATTTTTTTTTTGCAAATAATATTTCCTCATATATGAGTTTTATATTTTCTTACCATATCAGTTTTGTGGGTTATTTCTGTAATCTTAAACTATTCACAATAATTCTAAACCTCCCACCTTCCGTTCAGAGCATAACCTATTGTTTTAACATTTCTCTTTCTTTGAAATGCGTTGTCCTCTTGAGATTTGCTGCATCCTTGTCAAATAATTATTGAGCCAAGATGTATAAACCTTCCAGCTTTCAGACCTCAGCATTTTGTAGTGAGATCACAAAATATGCAACTTTTATGCCATTTTTTCAAATGTAAACTATGTCAGAGACCTAATAACAAAGCATTCCATTATTAAAATGTATTTATTAGCTCTTTTGATAATGAAAATATTATTACTTATAATGCTGATATCAATGACAAGTGCAGCCAGTGACCTACTGCGAACATGCCTCAATGTTTTATGACCTCCAATATTATATTTAATTGTGCTAGAGCTGGAAATAGTTTTTTCTTTCACATCCTGCATTGTCCACACTGACAAACAACATTTACGTTTTGAGTAGAAAACCATATTTAACGTTAATTCACAAGAATGTTGTTATATGTTTCCTTTTGCAACAAGTTCAGGGAGTCACCATATTCTCTTTTTCAATTAAAGTGATAAATCAAATATTCCATTTACTGCATAAATGAAAAGTACACATATAAATTAATGTAATTATTAGTTACTAGCGACTTGCCCGTCAAAAAATGACGGCAATAAGATTGTAAGGCAGGTAATGCTGTTTGGTCGAGACATTCATTTTGTTGGTGGTCCGAGATCCTTCGACACTCATTGCGAGCCTTCCCCTGAGCGCCTTCGGTGCTCATCGCATGGCTCGCAATGTGCGCCTTCGGCGCTCATTGCGACACTGTTGGTTGTTGAATTTTTTTTTCTGATACGCGCTTTTGGTGTTATTGTTTGGTTGGCGGTGGTGTGTTTTTTGTGCTTATTGCGAGACTTTGTGTGCTATGAGCAGCGTTGGCGCTCGTTGTGAGTGGCGCAGTGAATGTCTTTTATGTTTATTACGAGAGTGTTTTTTTTGTGTATCTGTTTTTTGTATGCTAATTAAATAATTAATAACTTAATAAATGAATATACTTTACTTATTTTGAAGTAATATATGCAGGAAGCATTGTGTTGAAGAGCTGACAATCTGTTTTGATGTTCCTGCAGCATACAATGTAGGTTTGCAGTGTTGTGGAGCTGAGGTGTGTCAGCAATGTGTGCAGTGTGTAGTGTAAATAGGCTGCGTGCGCGAGGAAAAACTTCCGCATTGTGTAAGTAAGTGTTGTAAAATGGCGGCTAATGTGTATGTGGTACGCGTCTGTGTATGATATAGCGTCCTTGTTGGTAGTGTATCTTGTTCATCGTATGGCTTTTTGGAAAATCCGTATGTGCTTGGTGGTGTTTTGCATGTTTAGGGTCCCCTAGCCTCGTTTTCGTTTTTTCGGCTGCCATTTTTTCTCTCGCTTAGTGCCCGCAAGCGTTAGCAACAACTCGCATGCTCACAACTATATATGTGATAATTATTACATGATGAGTGGAAGGGCTACATTATCACATTCTCTCTCTACCACTGTGTTTATCAAGGGCCAATATTGTTTTTTCTAAAAGAGGGATTGACGTATAAATGAGAATAATGATAAAACTAACTGGGCATGCTCTTCTTCATCACTGGAGCTAATCTAATTAATAGCCCTAGATAAAGGTAACGGCAAATATTGAGAAGTTTTAAAAATAATTCACAGTTAAACCCATAACTTGAAATCTAACACAAGTTTTCCACTCAATTAACATCAACCAAATGCAGATATATTTATTTATTTATAAGTGTATGTTTCACTCTGTCACTTTAAGATCTCTGATCTATCTGAGGAAATATAATAAACTAGAATTTTGCTCATCAAACCCCTTGTTTTTATGGCTCTGATAAATCTGTCTCATAACATTATAAAGAATATTGCATTTATCATATGAGATAATAATCTATGAATCTGTATTTTTTTGGTACGCACTAAATTTCGAAAACAGGCATTTCGTATTCTGATTGTAATTGCTACCATAACTTTGGGGAACATATGATCCATTTGTGTATTAAATGATGAAACAATTTATTGTGATCACTTACATTTAGTTAATGTAACACATTTATGTGTATTTATAGCTATCATTAATTGTTTGCAAAATTTACTACATATACAATTTATTCTAAAATATTTGGATCCCAGTTGGTATTTTTTGTGCTCAGCATGAAGAGAAATTGAAGTAATACTTTAACCTGATCTGATAGAGTTAGACTGTAAGATGCTAAATAAACAATAAGGAGGACACATTAGCTTCTATTGTCAGATATTTAAAATATTCTAAATTCTTACTTGCATCACCAAGATATCAGATCACCTTAGGGTGAGCATCATTTGTCCCAAAGATAACTCTGAATTTAATCATTAGATCACATAACAGCAAAGCAGATGTGAATTAGCCATCAATATGGATTTATTATTAGAATTTTCTTTTGACACAATTTGATTAGCAGTTGTATTAAATGGAACTAGTATCTTTCCTGTCCACTGGCTGCAAGAAGTGGTGACCATTGGCCACTATGTGGCATGGACGAGACAGTATGGAAATAATTGGCAGTGTAAAGCTTATAATCTGCCAGTACCCTAACCACCAAACCCTATCCCCTAACACTAAACTCTAAGAAATTCACGTCTGCGCTACACTGAAAAAGCAGCCACACCACCCAGCGGCAGATGTCCGCCACTGTGTATGGCCAGCCAACAGGAAAGTTCCTATTGAGATACCAAATTACAAAAATAAAAATCAGGCATTTGGGATTATTTGTTTCAGGTTGATGAGTCATGGGAAGCTCTAAATTGTATAATCCAAAATGACAATTTATTTATTTTCAGTTAAAAATGTTATTAATGGCTCTTTATGCAAGATCCAAAATAGCAAACTGATTTAAAAGCACCAATAGACTAAGTAAATATAGCCCAAAGTATGTATCCTAGACTCCTAACAAAGCTATAGTCCCCAACACCTACATACATGTTGTATAATGGTATCTCAAAGTGAAGTATATTTACATTTGGACATTAGGGACATTTCCATTGGGGGATTGGTGACAATCGATCAGATGATGGACAGAAAATGTGATTGTCCCTGTAAGTAGAGAAGTTCCTGATTGTCTTGTTACATACTCTGACTGGCCACTTTAATCTTAGGGCAAGTCTAAATATGTTCCAACACATAGCAACCCTCAGGCCCTAGGTTCCCGGAGCTATTTTGCCACAGCCAGATAACTTTAGCTTTATGAAACATTAGCTGCATAACTCCCTGTCCTTGTCAGAGTCCATGCAAGGGTTCAAGCAAATGGCAGATCTCATGTCAACATGCACAACAGCCTCATGTCACAGTCGCTACAGCAATGAGATCTAGAGACAGATCAGCCAGAAGTACCTCTCCTAGCTTTCGATGCTTTGTTCTACTGATTGCTTGTTGTTAAATTCCTTTCTTTCTACGAGCCAGTCCCTTCTCGCCTACTCCCATTAGGTGTCTAGCGGGTGAAAGAGGGTCTGCTAGAGTGCTTTCCTAAAGCTTTTCTTACTATTAAAGATTTGCCTGCAAAGCCACTACAGGGAAGGAGGCAGATAAACAACGTTATCAGGACAACGTATAAGTCTCCGGTCATGACAGTCCTTCTGGGAAGATTCTCTCCCAGGAGTATATGGGGTGTAGAGCAGCATATCTATTGATGTCCAAAAAACAAATTTCAAGTTTAAGGCATAAAATCTGCACTGACTTCTTTATCTTCAATTACAGATTTTATTTCTAGTAATTTACCATAGGAACAAATGCAACCCTACGTTATAAGCAATAAAGGGTCAATTTAAACAGTCTTTTGAAATGAGCGTCATAATTGCAGCTTGGACAAAATGCATAAAGTGGATTTTCAGATAAACAATGAACCATAAGAAATAGTTGTCAAACTACCAAGAAACAACTGATTTAGCCATTTTAGTAATGGAGTCTTGGTGAATACTGTGATTACTGTGGCAGCTATAAAAGGTGATCTGTCATTGATTGTCACTACTGCTCTCCCAATGTTTGTTTAATGGATGTTGTACACTATAGTTGTTAATCAGTCATGTCCGACTCTCTTTGACCCTACAAATACATAGGATTTTTTTGGAAAAGATACTGGAGTGGGTTGACGATTCCTCCTCCAGTGGACCACAATTTGTCTAACCTCTCTGCTATGCCCTGCCCATCTTGGATGACCCTACATGGTATAGCTCTCAGCTTCATTGTCCATGACAAGGTAATGATCCAGAAGCACTTTCTACAATGATCCTAAGCTCAAAACCGGGCCATCCATTTTCTGCAGTTTGTTAAAATTATATTTTTCCTTTTCCCTTGTATAGCGCTACAGAATATGTTGGCGCGTTACAAATAAAAATAATAATAATAACAATTAGGGATACAACAAAACGAGTAACTCACACATTTGTGTGTGCTCAATATTCTTTTTATTTTTAAATGTATACCTTATACTACATGCATATTAAACCAAATACATAGATTTAGGTTTAGATTTTCTTTTCATCTTGGATGAATTGACTGAAAAAAAAGTTGTGCTAATCATATCTAACAGCTTGCGTGCTACTGATTATACTCAAAATATTTATTTTTCTTTTTTGTCTTCTTTAAAACCATGAGTTGACCAATTAATTGTAGTAAAATCCCAAAATATCTAACAAAAATAACCTGAAACAATTAAGTTCAATACATAATGCCAATGTGGAAAACACACAATGAATTGCTGGATGGGAATAAATAGTTATTGGAACTGCTACAACAAAAACAGGTTGGAAAGAGATTACATTGTAGCAAGGAATGCTCACTGATTTAATTATTCTTCCTATGGAGAATAACATTCTTCTTTTTACACTGAATCCATGCATTGTAAGGGAAGGAGGTGTCCATTTCCTACCAGGTATATTGGCTACATGCCCCCTCCATCATGCAACCATTGGCACCATTCATATGGTAACATCTGTGTCATTCGTCACTTAATTCAGCCTCTAATGAATACAGAAGTAATTTAGCTCAATATTAAAATCCAAACTTGCATTAACCAGATCTATCGTCAGTGCCAAGACAATTAACTTCTTACATAGATATTCCATTGTGATTGTTTATTTGGTGGTGCTTAATTGAATATGAAGTAAACTCCAAAACAGCAGTATTTAAACAAATGGTCCAAAGAATATAGACATCAGCTTGAACAACAGAACGAGAACAGATGCACAGTCAGGTTGTAATGAAGCAGGTGCAGGAACTTTATTACTGAAAAAGCTGAGAAAACAAAATAGTAAATAATGGAAGAACATTATCACAGTCATAGAAAGCACCATTACAATGAGGCACTGTATAAAACTAGACAACATATCAATTGCGGATGTGCTCAATGAGGTAATTAATTCTTTTTTAATAGCATATTAAAGATATAATAACGATTTCAGTTGTGGATCTGATAAATATACATGTTATAATGACAATAAAGAAGCATATAATGTGATAACATTACGTAATGTCATTCATTAGAATTCCTCCACTCACCCCCACCTACAAGTAAGACTTCTCACAGCCATCTCTTCAATAATTTTAGGCATCTAGATATGGTTTATCAAACCCCTGCTCACAGCACTACTGGTTTATCTACTCTACTCTAGTCTACTCTTGTCTTCTGTGCTCATATATGTTGGCATCATGTTGTTGTTGTTGTTTAATCGTCCAGTTGTTCCCAACTCTCTCTGACGCTATGGGCAGCAGAATGCCTGGCTCATCTATCGTTATGTTTCTAGTCAATTTATTGAGCCACACAAGTCTTCTACACCCAATCAATTAGCAGCACTTGCTAACTATTTCTATTAACCCATTAAACAATGTTTCCCAGTGCGTTCTTCTTCCTCATATCCCCATGCCTTTTCCTCTGGCTCTTCTTCCCAACTTTTCCCCTTCTTGTTTCCAACATAACCATCTCACCTTTCATGCCCTCCACTCCTCTTTTATTCTCCCATGAGCTAATTTTCCTCAAGCTGGGGTTAAACCATGTGTCTTTTGACATTCCCATCTGCAGGTTATATTATCTATCCACTAGGGGCAGATCCCCTTTACATCAGATCCCTTCCCTCTCCAACTAATGGATAACCTTCTAACTTTTCACAACTTCCTACCTATGTAAACTCTCATTTCCTTCCTAACCTTTCTATTCCTCATTTGCTCCTCCCCAGGTTTCTGCCTCTTCCATCCCCTTTAGATTGTAAGACGCAAATTTCCATTCTTGTAGGGTGCTTTGGAAAAAAGCACTTTTTACCAAACTCCAAGCTCAAAACAGTGCCCTGAATTTTCTGCTGTTGTTAATGTTGTACATTGTATACTTCCTTGTTCTTATCCCCTGTACAGCACTGCTGAATATATTGATGCATTACATATAAAAGTTAATAATAATAGTTGTGCCTATTCAGAAGGTTATCTTGGCAAAGATACTGAAGTTGGTTGCCATTTTCATCTCCAGTGGACTGTGATTTGTCTGACCTCTCTGACCTGCCCATCTTGAGTTACCCTACATAATATAGTTTACAGGTAACAGGGACAACTGGGCAGTTATCTATTCAAATCAATTTATTAAGTTTAATTAGCTACAATTAATGGGACTCTGTCATCCCAAAGTCAAGTTGTTTTTTAAGTTATTTATAAAGAGCATGCACATTGGATACACATTGTACTAGCCATTTGGTTATGATATGAATAATTTCTGACATAATCAGCATCATATCAGCTGTATTTTCATTACAATTAATTACATGTGCTTATTAGGATCACAGGAACACATCTCCATATCTGTCTCTGTCATAGCCAAATCAAGCCCCCATAGGGTTAGCATGCAGTTAGACCCACACACACCTTTATCCATCACACTAAGTATTACATTAGCATATTGAGTAGCATAGTTTGCTTAAAGGAGCTGCATATACAATACTGAATATCTAAGGAATGAGAAAATGGCTAATCCAATGTATAGATTATTTGTAATTCTCTTTATAATGAAAACAACTTGATTCCGGGGTGACAGTGTCCCTTTAAAAATAAAATACATTGCAAAACATTATAGACTTTAAAAAGTTCATGTGGTTTTACTTTTTCACAGGACAAAATAGCTTTGGGTCCCATTTGTATAAGCTCTTTGTAATTAATTTTGGTTATTAATTTTAATATTTTAGAAGATTCATTAGGTTATCTACACTTTAACAGATAAACTCAGTTGGCTGGTTAGCTTCAGTACAAAAGGTTGGGAGATAGGAGATAATTATTTCTTAATACGCAGGCAAATTGGTTAATTTAAGGATGCTTTTATCTTGCTAACGGAGCTGATTAGAAAGATAGTATATCTTTGTGCTTACAGAAATGTACTCAGCTAATAGCAGACTATCAGTAATGATTTTTTGGAAGGGTCATTGTCCCATGGATTTAAGTTCTCTCTCCTTTTTCTTAAGTAGACAGACTTTGGTGGAGTCAGTGAACAAAGCAATCCAATGACAAATTAAGCCAAGGCAGATGGCTAGTTGGGCAGGTGATAAAGATACAGTTTATCCAAGTGCTATTTAATCAAGTTTTCTGTGAGTGTAAACATAAAGATACATTTTGTACTTGCTATAACAGTACAAGAAACTGGTAACTACTTTAACTCAACACAGATATGTATTATTAATGTGATTATGTTTCTCTCTTGTTGGAACATCTGCATTGTGACACTACTAAATTAATTACTAAGACTAGAACACAACACTAAAACTAAGAGTTCATCATGCTTATGTGTTGTGTAGTGTGACAATAAAAATGGTACCCTACTGAGTGCCTAGGATTCATACAAGTTCTGGCTAAGCTCATATGCGTTCCCCTTGCTTGAAACACCAACTTTTGGGTGATTGCGCCTCTCCACCTCTTTGCTCCACCAGCTCTTGCTTACAGCCCGCGTGGCATGTGTGCCTATGTGCAGTCTACACATACCAGGGACAATTAAGATAACGGATGTGACTTGCTGGCACCACAATCACACCTAGGAATTCTCCAAGATGAGTTCAGCATCAATTAGTGGACAATGGCTGATACTCAAGGGGAAGGGAGTTTGGGTTTCTTCAGAGCCCAGCATGCAATCAGGAACACCAGTCAAGGAGATCAGAACCCAGGATTACAGGATCAGCCCAACCAATGCTATCTACTTTCAATGGACTTGAAAAGGCCAATGAGACCAATCCTAACTGTAGTGGCAATCTGGATCTTAGCCCCTTTCATTAGGATACAACAATAAAAAGCCTTTCCTTTAGAATGAAATACATACCTTGGTTATGTGTATTCAAACAAAGCACACTTTATTGTAAAAAACACACACAAAAAAATATGTATGACCATAACCAATCCTGTTGGGCCACTGCCTTGAGTAAATACAACTTTGTCCAACAACAGTAGTTTTCTCTCATGTCACTAGGGGTACATGTGGGCTATTAACTCCCCAATACTGTGAGGAGTCTACATGTCTGAGAGAATTAGCCATGAGGCCATCCTTGCTTCTCTCTATAACTCTGTAGGAGGTAATTAGTCATCAAAAGGGACAGAGACAGTAAGTCAGATACTTGGGTTAACCCTTTGCTGTTATAGCCCAGGGAAGGGGAATGAATATTACAAATAAAGGGTACACTTCAAGGTTATTATTATCATTAATAATAATAATAATAATAATAATAATAATAATAATAATATGAAGACCAGTGTATTCTGGTGAAGGTTGGTTCTGCCAAACAAAGGGATGCAATTCATGAAGCTTGTAGGCCCAATGCATTATACTACCGAGATTGTACAAACCAAGTCAGCGACCCAAGCACAAATGTGAACATGACATCAAACAGTAACCCCCAACATTCCTTACTCAGACCCTTTACTGGCAATGCACCATAATAGCAAAACATCCCTTTAGGAGGTCCACTCAGACACATATACAATGCATTCAAGCCTTCTTCAGCAACTTGCTGGCCATACATACAATATAATCCACAGTTACACCAATACAATGCAGTGACATCCCAGTGAATAGTCCTTCAGAATACATAACTATATTATTTTATAAACATTAAAGAGAGGTTATGAACTATGTCGCACATTCATTGATACTGAACACAGAGTTAATGATACTAACTCCCCTCCCACATTCTCTATTAACGTATTCTCATTGTCTTGTTAATCTCTAGTTTTTCTTACCTGCTGTAGACTAAATGTCTGAGCAAGGGTCCTCCATGTCCAGAAACAGTAACCAATGTAGAGTCACCTAAACAATATGGTGGCTGACAATAAAGGCGGAACAACATGGCAGAAGCAAGACAATGTATCGATGTTAGCTACTGGCAACAATGTTTCCCTGCCAGTTACTTTTAGACCATTGTTGCAGTACATTGCATTAATCACAACTGCTACCAGTTTACCCATGAAGTCGGAGCCCTGGCATTAATGGATTAGGACCTGTAAGCCACATTCTATTGAATGCAGCACATCAACTATTTTGTACAGTAATGACAGTAGCTACTTTTCCACCAAGAGACATATATATATATATATATCCCCACAAAGTCTCAAAGTCCAGGAAGATGTGATAAACATTATAATAATCCCTAAATCCACATACTCACATACTGATGCTAAGTATAACTTCTAGGCACAGTTAGGTGAGAAATATAATAATAATAATAATAATAATAATAATAATAATAATAATAATAATAATACCCCTAATTCTACATTTAGTTATAAAAGGATGTTTTATATTTCTGTGAGTAGATAGATTATGAGTGTGAAAGAAGAGAAGCTGGCCTGCTGCTCAACATTAAAAAGACCAAGGTCATGGCAAACAGCAATCTCAGTTCCTGGCAAATAGATGTGGAAGAAGTGGAGGCAGTGACAGATTTATTTTCCTGGGTTCCAAGATCTCTTTAGATGGTGACTGCAGCCATGAAATTAAAGCATGTTTTCTTCTGGGGAGGAAAGCTATGGCAAGTCTAAACAAGCTAGTTAAACAATAATATATTACACAATCAACAAAGGTCTGCACAGTTAGATCTATGGTATTCCCAGTAGTAACATACGGATGTGAGAGTTGGACCATAAAGAAGTCTGGGTGCTGTAGAATTGACTCCTTTGATTTGGGGTGTTGGAGAAAACTGCTTAGAGACGGAGATGGATAGATGAGATCATTGAAGCAATGAGCATGAGCTTAAAGGGGCAGTGACTGACAGATGTGTCTGGCGAGCTGAGGTCCATAGCGTCACAGAGAGTGAACTGAATGACTAAACAAAAACAAATAAACATTATTAAGATATAAAAAATGTTTGTAAGAAAAAATAAATAACACAGAATTAGAAAACAAAAAAAAATAAAAAGTAGCCTGTTGATTTACTTTATTACTGTTATTCTGTACAAATAAAAATGTTTGGGTCAGCCAATTGACTTCTATAAAGTGTTAACTGCATGAGATGATTACATTTATATCCAATTAGAAGGATGTAATTGAGGGCAAAGAGATACTCTCACATAAGAATGATAGTACAGTATGTGCATTGAAATGATTTAATGCTACCACTATATTAATATATTCAGGCAGATGTTTAGTAAAGAAGTGCTATGCAGGTTATTTTACATTAATGATTTAATATGTACTTAATATTCACTGTGCTTTGGTCCATGCTAAAGTAGTAGGAGCTTTTATTTTGTGTAAAAACAGATTGCATGTCTACTCCTAGTTTCATTAATCTACACTGATTAGAAATGAAGGTACAGAATAAAAAAAACAAATTCTGCACTAGTCAGCAGTAAACAAAGCCAACAAATTAATGGTCTGATCATTTATTTTTACATAGTGTTGATAGAACCTGCAATGCATTACTGGTTTTCCTAAACATACGGCAAACTGCCTTTTGATTTAGTGGACACAATGAGAAAAGGGTTGATCTAGTACAAGGGTTTGCTCATAATTAGAAATGGAAAATGATATAAATATTAAGAATGTTCCAAACATCCTGTATTAATCTACCAAATAACAACAGCAACAAACTGATACATGAAATCTCACTCGCAAAAGACATGTGAAAATCTACTATATACCGTAAATAGTATGTGCAAGCAGAGCATGTACACAATGTGGGCACAATGCTCCTCTCATGAAGGTACAATCCACTACTGGATTAAATCCTTTAAGATGGATCATCCAGGAATACTGTGAATTTACAGATACTCCAGCAAAGCTTGGTACTCTTTAATGGCTGCTGTTTGGTTTTCCTGATGGTGATATACATAGTCTGCAAAGAGGTTCGAAATAGACCTCTCATCTTCAGAGTATGTTACCGAAGAAGTAATCTGCTTGCAACTCTTGGACCATTTCCCCAGGCCACTAACCTGAGTATGGATGCATGAACTATCAGTTGTATTTTATACAATCTCAATTAATTGCTTGACCATTAGCCCTATTAAATTCCAAGCCCATAGCTGCGGTCTTGAAATTTAGCTGAGTAACAGAGCTATTAAATTAGAGCGATTTACAGGCTTGAGACGAAAACGGTAAACAATGTTTTGCATTTTGGATGTGTGGCCATAACCATGATCAATTAGTCAAATCAATAGTTACAGGTTTCGATGGAGCCAATGGCAACAAAGATCGTCACTGAAAAATGGAGGTTAGATTTCAAAGCCTTGTAGGTTTCAATTACGAGTTTCGATCGGACCCACATTCCAGAAATAATGCAATATTGATAGATCCATAAATATGATATTCTAGTCCATGTGAGTTCCATTATATGTATTAACACATTGATTGCTAGGATCGATATAACACGGAAATTAAACTGAATTTTAAGCTATTCATTTTAATACCTAACATCACTTTCCATCTTCCTATAACTCCAGTAGTGAGTGTATATTTGCATTTACAGTGCTACGGATAGGACTTTAACCCACTTGCGGGTCCTCTCTAGTACCCATTGGCTGTTTGGCTCCATTTGCGGACTACCTGCTTGAACACCAGTGAATTTGTTGCAATTAAATAGCGTGATTGGAACGTAACCGTTACAGGCTTGACCGATCAAGGGATTTGCGGGTGCGCAGTTCAAATGTTCATGTCCTGTAGCCTTTTCTCACTCGTTGGCGGGTTGCTTTACGGGACAAATTTAATAGCCGCAGCTCTTGCGGCCCACATTACGGGCACGGGTTTTAAACGTTGAGGGAATTTAATAGGGCTAAATGACTACTATTTACAAATTGGCTGCATCAATACATTAAATAATACATTAAATAATTAATTAAATAATTAATCAGTATGAAACTTGACAACTGCTCATTTGGATATACATGGAAAGCTGCTAAATCTATATTCTCCATAAGGTTTTTGAGAAAAAAAATCCTAACTTGAAAATCCATAAAGACTCCATCTGCTTGAGGTTGTTAAATCTATCTACATTACTAGTAGTGGATCCATTTTTAATCAAAGTAATTCTCAACACATCAGTAAAAATAATTCATAAAAATAAAGCAAATGCCTCCACTCTCTTTTTTAACTTTCTTTTGCTCTTACCAACACATCGTAGGATGCATACGCATTTGATTAAATACACCACAAATTTACTTTCACATGTCTGAATTGACTGGATCAGAAAGTAGTTCTCCTTTTGAAGTGGACACTTCATGCTTATATTTCTTATACATTTGTTATACATTTTCAAAGGCAATGTCTATTCACAAATTTAAATATGTAAATTCATTTTTTTCAAAATCAATGCTTATTATAAATGTTTTTTTTTAAAGTGTATTGAATAGTGATGTCGCGAACATCAAATTTTCGGTTCGCGACAATCGGACGCAAACTTCCATCAAATGTTCGCGAACGGGGGCGAATCGGGCGAACCCACAGGGACTCTTTCTGGCCACAATAGTGATGGGAAAGTTGTTTCAAGGGGACTAACACCTGGACTGTGGCATGCCGGAGGGGGATCCATGGCAAAACTCCCACGGAAAACTACATAGTTGATGCAGAGTCTGGTTTTAAGCCATAAAGGGCATAAATCACCTAACATTCCTAAATTGTTTGGAATACCATGCTTTAAAACATCAGGTATGATGTTGTATCGATCAGGTAGTGTAAGGGTTACACCCGCTTCACAGTAACAGACCAATCTTCCCGTTTAATGCACCGCAAACAACCGCAAACAGTCCCTTTGCACAACCGCAAACTCCCCATTTGCACAAGGTTGGATACCAAGCTAGCCATGTCCCGTTCCTTGTCCTCACTGATGTCATTGAAGGTCTCTTCCTTCAACCTGCCACCAAGGGTCCCGAAAGGTGACAACAAGACCCCTGGGACGCCTGCTGTGTTTGGTCTTCCACCTCCTCAAAGCCACCTTCCTCCTCTGACTCCTCTTCTTCAGACTCCTCTCTCTGCATTGCCTCTGTCTGCGTTATTATAAGGTGTGTACTGTTAAGTAGTACTATTCCTATCGGTTTATTCCCTGTTACGTGCACTATTAGGGGATGTGTATATGGCATTGATTTTTGGAACAGGGAGATGGAAAAAGATGCTTGGTCGGACCTCCTACTTCGAATTTGGGGCACTGCACGTGCAATGTAATGTGCCACCAGATAGGAGTGGTGTATTAAGTTGTACTATTTATTCCTATCAGTTTGATACCTGTTACGTCACCTATCAGGGGACGTGTATATGGTATAGATTTTTGGAAGCGGGAGATGGAAAAAGATGCTTGGTCGGTCCTCCCACTTCAAATTTGGGGCACTGCGCGTGCAATCTAAGGTGCCACCAGACATGAGTGTCACTGTGCACTGGCAAAAGTTGGCAGAGTAGGCGCTGTAGGCCTCACACACACGCCTGTAGGCAGGCAACTGATATTCAATCGATTACAGTCAAAAACGTGTTGTTTTATGTCACTGTACACTACAGTTGCACCAGATATGACGTATCACTGCGCACTGGCAAAAGTTGGCAGAGTAGGCACTGTAGGCTTCACACACACGCCTGTAGGCAGGCAACTGATATTCAATCGATTACAGTCAAAAACGTGTTGTTTTATGTCACTGTACACTACAGTTGCGCCAGATATGACGTATCACTGTGCACTGGCAAAAGTTGGCAGAGTAGATGCAATAGGCTTCACACACACGCCTGTAGGCAGGCAATTGCTATTCAATCTATTACAGTCAAAAAAAGTGTTGTTTTATTTCACTGAGCACAATATAAGCTGTTAGGTGTTAGCCTGTCACACACATACGCTGGCAGGCAGGCATATGCAATTAGATTACACAGAAAAAAATTATAAAATAAAATAAATGATGTTCTAGCCCTAAAAAGGGCTTTTTGGGTTACTGTCCTTGCAGCAGATATCAGATGAGTCCTTCAGGTCTGTAGTGGAAGCTGAATACACAGCCTGGCTATCTATTTCCCTATTAAATCTCCAGCAGCTACACTAGCTGTCCTCAACGAATGCAGCTTCAGAATTATTCTAAAATGTATGCTGTCCTTCAGATGGAAGGCTGTGGAAGGGAGTGTATGCTGCTGATTGGCTGGAATGTGTCTGCTGCTGACTGTGAGGTGCAGGGTCAAAGTTTCCTCAATGATAAAGAATATGCAGCGAACCCAAAAGCACATCTCTAGTAGTGAATGATAAAACATAGGAAACAATTAACAGATCTGTGTCAGGAGCACCTGTTCTGATAGGTCTCGATGTAGTCCTAGAAAGGCCCAGTTGGTTATGAATGTTAATCCATGGCCTGTAGTGTCTCACAGACTAGAAGGAAGACCTATGTAGGATGAGTCTGGTCCCTTGTGTCATAAGTCCACCACCTAGTGAATGGCAGGTGATTGGGCTCCAGATGATGGACTGATCCAAGGATTGGACTTCTTGATTTAATGGTATACACACAAAGCTTTACCTATCCAGTTTATTTTTTAATTAGTTTTGTTCATTAAATTCTTAAAGCACACTTACCTCTGAAGTGTTTATTTTTAAATTACCCAGTTCATGACAGACGTCCTATGTCACATAATAGGAAGAGCAAATCACTTAGAAATTTCAAAATTATATTTATGGTGATATCTATTTCAATATGTCCATGCAATGACCATAGACAAATGCAAGAACATAAAATAATAGTGATAACCCAAATTATCATAAAACTGTTAATGGTATTATTTTTACATAACATCACCACCTCCTTTGTTCATTGCACTGAGGCCCTCACCTCCAGAAGGGCCCTCTGCTGCCTGTGCTTCTATTCACTGCAATTCACAGCAGACCTGAAGGCACAGGAGCTGGGAGCCATGGGCAAGCATGGGCAAGCATGGTAACATTACACTTTTAACTGACTCTGGAGTGGAGCAGGAGCATGTATGTTCTGAGGCCCTCCCTTCTCTAGTCACTGATGGTCCTTGAAGCACCATAAATCACTGACTGTCTGGCTCCCTTTCAAATCATCATACTACATTCAATTCTGGGCATCACAAGGTACTATAGAAATGGTATTTAATAAATGCATTTTTGAGTTATTGTGCATATATTCTATGTAAATATTGTTTGTGTGCATACGGTAAATGTAAACAAATGTGTATATATATATATATATATAACAAATGTGTATGTATATATTGCATTAAATACTATGTTTGAGTTATTATAGTGCCTTAGCCTGTGCTGTAATGTGATTGTATCATGATAAATGCTGATATTGAATACCATAGTGCTATCTATCTATCTATTATCTATCTGTCTATCTATCTATCTAATATATGCATTGTTTGTATATATATATATATATATATATATATATATATATATATATAAATAAATATTATACATTATATAATTATTGAAATATATGTATATATATATATATATATATATATATATATATATAATTATTATTTTTTTATTTTTTTTGCTCCTTGGAGTTGAACAAAAAAAAAATGTGCTGCCCCCGGGCCCTCCATTCACTAGCACCGCCACTGCATACTATATCATATTTCTATCATATTTAATAGAACATATCCTTGCAAAGCATATGTCAGAGTTCCTATAAATACTCTGCAACTTAGAGTCTAAACTACACTTAACTAGAAAGCTTTATCTGTACTTTGATCCAGAAGCAGAACATCCAACCTTTGCTCCAAATAGATGTCTTGACGATCTCCAAGATTGGATTAGGATTGGCGGAGGCTTAGCCCAAAAAAGGCCAAGGTACTTCTGGTGGGTCCCTTTCAGATGATAGGAGCTTTCTTTGGTCAAGCAGACGTACATCTTCAGATTGGGGACTCCTATATGTGAAACTATGAACAAGGTCACAACTGTTTTAGATTGTGATTTGACACTAAAACATCAAGTTTGATCTGTAATCAAATCCTTGCTTTTTCATTTGAAGATTATAACTAGGATAAATAATCCCAGAAGACATCCCTACTTTTGTTCATCTCTCTATATTATCAAGACATGACTACTACAACTGCCTCCGTGCCTTACACTGGCTCCCTGTCAAAGACATCTTATGTTCAAAGTTGGCCTGCTGACATATAAGCTCTACATGATGAAGGCCCCAGCTATCTGAAGGAGCTCCTCCATTCTTATGTTGCAACTCCCAATGTTTTATGCATACAGCACCAATGTTCTAGAACTGTCTACAATGCTCAATAAGGGCCTCATTCAATTGCGATTTGGCCAATTGAATAGGGCTTTATATAAGCACATAGCATATTTTTTTTACAGAAGTTTTTAATTAGTGACCTCCTATCCAAAAGCAAAGTCTTCACTAACTCAAAACTTCTGTAAAAAAAGATGTCCTGTGCTTATATAGAGCCCTATTCAATTGGCCAAATTACAATTGAATGAGGCCCTAAGAGAGGTCTCTAAATTGGACATTATCTAAAAGAGACTGAAGAACATGCTCTTCACCCAGGTATTGTTTAAGCTAAGACTTTCTCTTCTAAGTGCTATGAGTGTCATTTGGGAGAAAAGCACTATATACATGTATTATTGTTATTAATATTATTATTGTTACTATTATTAACTAGCGACTTGCCTGTCAAAAATGACGGCAATACAATTCGAAGCCTGATAATGCTGTTTGCCACACAAGGCTCTCCCCCTCTAACTTGCAAACCTTTGGCGCTCATTGCAAGCCTCTCCCCCATCTACTTTACAGGCCTTGCGATGAGCGCCCATGTGTCTCTCTCCTTCACTCCCTCCCCTGTGTCTCTTTGCACCCGCTCCCTCCCCTTTGTCTTTCTCCCCCCTCTTCCTCCTCAATGCTCCTGTTTCCATTTACGGGTGTGAAACCATTTGCGGGCTTGGGAAATTGATTAATTTCCCCAAGCCTGAAATGGGCTTCCAATTTACGAGTTTGAAAATAAATTACGGCTTTATGGCCGCCATTTTTTTCTCGCATAGCCGTTCTGAGACCACTCCAAAACGACAATTAAATAGCAAATTAGCTTGTTGTAAGTTAAATTTCAAATCAATTGGCTTTTTTTGGTGGCCCCCAAACGGCTTTCGTGTTACGGTATTAAAAAAAATAAAGTAACTAAAAGAAAATAATAAATTAAAACAGAGCTTTCAATATAAGACATGTATTACACATGACTTATAATTAGTTCTGTCTGTAATTTCTTTATATGAGTTCAGTTGTCTAATCAGCACAGAGGAAATATATATATATCACATATAATAGTTGTCAACAAACTCGCAGAGCGAGCTCGCAAGAACTGCATCCCTCGCGAAGCGGGGGACGACGTTGGGGACGAAAATGCATTTGCGGAAGGTGGAGGCTCCAATGTCGGCTGCAATGAGCCAAAGGCTCATTGTAGGCCACAAATACGGACCCTCACAAAGCGAGGGGCCGCATTTGGGGAGGTGGAAGTTCTACGGCGACTCACAAGCGGTTACAAACACTCACAGAAGCGGAAATTAAAAAAAAAAAAACTATAACACACAATAACTAAATACGGACTTACACAAAAAAATACAAGCCGTAGGATTAGAAAAAAAAAAAAAAACGGACTTACAAAAAAAAAAAATACGAGCCGCGGGACTTCGAAAAAAAAATTACGAACTCGCAAAAATACGACCTTAACGGCCGAACCGCGCACAGCGGAAAACATTTAAAAAACACAAAATACAGACAAAAATAAAATAAAAACCTTACCCACAGCAAGGGGGGGCACCCACGATGTCTGGAAGTGAGGTTACACATCAATTTATGTCCTATTGACAGAGTTTAGGCACTCAAAAGTAACCTAAGCAAGAGAAAAAATGGCAGCGGAAAACAAAAAGGAGGCTACACGACCCCTAAAGCCGCAAAACACTATTAGCAAGGATGCTAAATCATACACACCCGCGTAGCACATACACATTGGCCACCATTTTACAACACTAACTTACAGAATGCGGAAAAATACACGACAGTAACAATTACACCAACAACAACAAGCACACAGGACTTACGCAGGCACGTCGGACTTGGAAAATACACAACAGCAAAGACAGTAACACACCAAAACGCCAGGCACGCGGGACACAGACGAACAATGCCAGGCACTCGTGCCTTAGAAAATACACAACGGCAAAGACAGTAACATTTACACCAACGACGTCAGGCATGCAGGACTTTAAAAATAAAACAATTGCTAGTCAGCGCGCGCCACACAAAGATTCAGCAGAGACACAGAGGAGAAAGAAACAGGGAAAGGACAGATGCTGGACAGAGACACATGGCAAGTTGCCAAGGCCTGATGGGAAGAGAGGCTCGCGATGAGATCCGAAGGTGTGGCAAACAGCATTGACAGGCTTCAAATGTAATTGCCGTCATTTTTGATGGGCAAGTCGCTAGTGTATATATATATATATATATATATATATATATATATATATATATATATATATATATATATATATATGTATATATATATATATATATATGTGTGTGATAGACAGGTGATTTATTGATTTACTTTTTACAGGGCAATTTTTTAAAGAACAAAAGTCCATTAGAGCAAGAACATTATGACTCTAAGTATTAAAATAATTATCCAAATTTTTGTTCAAGGGTATCTGCAACATTTCCTCTCTTGAGTCACAGAGTTTATCCACAAATGAATTTGCCTGAAGGGGAGAGAATTGTGCAGTCCGACTAAGGCTTATATTTACAAAAACAAACAAACAGAATAGCCAAAGTATTTTTAGAAAATTAAAAGTATTATTTGAAAATTATCCTGCAGTGGAAGCCACCATTTTTGTTTTTGTTGTTCTCTTTCAAAAGGTAGGAGGAGACCTTAACTACATAGAAACTTTCAGCTGCTACAAATAAAATGTTCCAGCTTAAGTAAGGCAGTGGTTGCCAACAGTAAAGTAGGTACAACATTTAAGGATCTATACATGCAGTGCTGTCTGTGGGTAGATTGACAGGCTTTTACTTTATCCATCCTGGGCTTTGCTTAAAGCTGTTTAATACAGCAGACGTGCTCAAAAGGAGCAATGTTTGAAATGGCATTTGGATTAAGCACAAAGCTTTTGTGGGCACATTATCAGGTCCCTGTCCAAGTTTTCAGAAAGCAGTGCAAAAACTGTATTTCTCAGAATTCTGGGCAGGAAACAAGTTTTTTAACTTATTTTACAGTCCCATTAAATTTGAAGCCCATAGTGGCATCGGCACACCGGCCAAGGCTACGGACCTGAAATTCGGCTGCGTTACATAGCTATTAAATTGGACCAAGCCGCGAGTTACGGGCTTGAGAGCTAAACCCGTAAACCATTCTTGCGCACGTTGGATGTGCGCCGTGAACAGGATTAATTGGTCAAACTGTAGTTATGGGTTTAGAGGGAGCCAATGGCAAAAGAGATTGTCAGGGTTTAGAGGAAGCCAATGGCAAAAGAGATCATTACGTCACTGAAAAATGGAGGTTAGATTTCAAAGCCTTATGGGTTTCAATTACGAGTTTCGATTGGACCCGCATTCCAGAAATAATGCAATATTAATAAATCAGTAAATATGATATTCTGGTCCATGCGAGTTCCATTATATGGATTAACACATTGATTGCCTGGATCGATATAACACGGAAATTAAACAGAAAAAAAAGTATTTTATATTGCAGATTTGCGAGCTTGAGAATGTTGTGCTATTAATTTTAACACCTAACATCACTTTCCCTTTTAATTATAAGTACAGCAGTGTGGGTATATTTGCATTTACAGTGTTATGGATAGGACTTTAACCCCCTGTGGGTCCTCTTTAGTACCAGTTTGCTTTTTGGCTCCATTTGCGGGGTACGGACTTGAACGCCAGTGAATTTGTTGCAATTTAATAGCGATTTTCGAATGTAACAGTTACGGGTTTGACAGATCAAAGGATTTGCAGCTGAGGAGTGCAATTTTCGACATCCCGCAGGTATTTTCGCCCTTACCCGCAAGTCGTTGGCCGGTTGCTTTACGGGGCCAATTTAGTCTTACGGACTACGTTACGGGCTATGGTTTACACGTTGAGGGAATTTAATAGGGCTTTTAGACTTTCAAATGTGAAAACAAACATACTATTTAATTGCTATATATAATACATTTGTATATTGTGATATTGTATTTTGTGAAAAGGCAGTACCACTCACAGGGTTAGTGCCCTGTTTTAACCAACTCTTTGCATTGAGGAAGGCACAGGAGACTTTTCAGTTCTTTTACACACTTTAATTATTCTTGTCCAGCATTTAAAGGAAACAAAACAGAAAATAAAACCTAGCTTCCTTGAAGCACTAAACTAAACTCTTATAACAGTTACACTCACTATCATAGTCTAATGCAAAGTCAGCACACTTGAACTTCAGTATTTCTCACTTCTGGTGGTTTCACTTTTACCTGTAGTCCTGGGCCTCTCTTTAATGTTCCCACTTCTGTGGTCCAATTCAAAACCCAAACCCCTCCTTGGTATTCAACTTCTGTGGTCTTGCAGCTCTACTCATAAGCACTGCGTCTGTAGTCTCTCACTCTTTGAGCCCCTGCATGTACTAGCAGTCTCCAGCTCCACACACAGTCTCTCAGTGTAATCTCTATTTGCAGCTCTCTCTCTCAGGAACCTTTGTCACAGAGCTCCTGCTCTGCTCTCCAGCAATGTCCAGGTTACAGCCAAACCTATTGGAAGGACCACACCCATGTCTCTATGTGAGCCTTTTAAAGTTGGAGTTAACTCACTACCTGCTGGAGTGAATGCTGCTGCACCTCCACATTGACCTCTTCAGGGGAACTCTGTCACAATATATATATATATATATATGCTCTTGGACTTTCCAGCATGACAGTGATCCTAAGCACAAGGCCAAGTTGACCCTCCAGTGGTTACAGCAGAAAAAGGTGAAGGTTGTGGAGTGGCCATCACAGTCTCCTGACCTCAAGCCATTCTGGGGAGATCTCAAATGTGCTGTTCATGCAAGACGACCAAAGACTTTGCATGACCTGGAGACACATTTTGCCAAGATGAATGGACAGCTATACCACCTGCAAGAAATCGGGGCCTCATAGACAACTATTACAAAAGACTGTCATTGATGCTAAAGGGGGCAATACACAGTATTTATAACGAAGGGTATGCAACATTTTTAACAGGTTCGTTTATGTTTTTTCTTTGTTGCCATGTCTTGTTTTATGATTGTGCGATTCTGTTATAACTTACAGTTGGATATGAATCCCATAAGAAATAAAAGAAATGTGTTTTGCCTGCTCACTCATGTTTTCTTTAAAAATGTTACATATATTACCAATTTGCCAAGGGTATGCAAACGTTTGAGCAAAACTGGATATATATGTATAAATATTTTCTATTTGAACATTGCTTACACTAGCTCTTTAATATTCAGACATATCAGGCTTTATTCTTTTAAAAAAGGGCCACTGTAGTTTAAGAAAAACACAAGCTTGTAATGTATTTATCAAAATAATAACATCAACAGGTATGCAAGACAGGAACATAAATGCATTTTTAAAAGATTTTCCTTGCAAGTAAAGGCTGATAAATTGCAGAGTGCACTAATTGTGTCCAGGTGAGAAGACAGAAGTTAATATAAACAGGAGAAGGGGCGAACTTGTGAGCTTGCGAACATTTTTAGTATCAAGTGCAATACTAGTAAAAGCGTAGGAGTTTAAATTAAAGGAGGGACTTCAAAGAAAAGGGAGGGCAGATTTATAGTGCAAAGGAGGAAAACGTTATACAAATATATTATTTTATATTCTTTATTTTTCCCACTGAAATTTTGTAGACAATAATAATAATGATGAGTCAGTCCAGTGGCAACCTCACTCAGTGTACATCCTGTCATATGTATGCAATACTGGAACAGATGATCCAGGGTCCATACCTCTGTGAGAGGTGTGAGCATGTTGCCTCTCTGGAAGCTCAAATTGGAGATCTGGAGAGGATATTGCTCAAATAATAAATGGATATTGCTCAAATCCTTACTAAATATACATACACATCGGCACATACCATGTGGGAATAAAATTAAAAGGAGTAAATGCCATCCAATGTGGCTTAACAATCATTTAAAGATCAAGATATGTAGTAAAAAACAGACATTTAAATTAAACAAACAAGAGGAGACAGAGACTGCTTTACAGGAATACAAGGAAATCAACAAGGCTTGCAAAAGGTTGATTAGACTGGCTAAAATAGAAAATGAAAAATGTATTGCAAAAGGGAGTAAGACTAACCCTAAAATATTTTTTAAGTATATTAATGGGAAGAAGGCCAGGAAGGAAGCTATAGGAACATTAAAATGTGACACAGGCCATCTGATAATTGCTGACCAGGAAAAGGCGGATGAGGCAAATAGGTTATTTTATTCGGTATACACAAGGGAGGTACCAGTGGTTGGGACACGGCAACATAATGGGGCTACACTACCTTTGTCAAATAATTGGTTAACATAGGAAGTAATCAAAAAGAAGTTGGAAAAAAATAAATGTTAATAAAGCCCCGGGTCCTGATGGAATACATCCAAGGGTACTGAGGGAACTGGGTTCTGAAATAGCCAAACCATTATATTTAATTTTTCAAGATTCACTCAACACAGGGTCTCTACCAGATGGCTGGAGAAAAGCAGATGTGATACCTATATTTAAAAAGGGAGCAAAAGCAAATCTGGGGAATTATAGACCAGTGAGCCTCACTTCTGTAGTGGGGAAGCTTTTAGAAGGGTTATTAAGGGATAATATACACAAATATATCTATTTGAACAGGATTATAAGTAGGAGTCAACATGGATTTATGAGGGATAGGTCATGTCAAACAAATCTAATTAGTTTCTATGTGGAGGTTAGTGGGAACCTGGATCAAGGCAACTCAGTGAATGTAGTCTTTTTGGATTTTGCAAAGGCTTTTGACACATTGCCACATGGGAGACTATTGTGCAAACTAAGAGATACAGGAATTGAGGTAAATATCTGCTCATAGATTGAGAGCTGGCTAAAAGACAGGAAGCAAAGGGTTGTTGTAAATGGAACATACTCTGATTGGACTAATGTGGTAAGTGGTATTATGTCCTCTCTTTTTTAACATATTTATTAATGACTTAGAGGTGGGATTTGAGTGTGGTGTCTCCATTTTTGCTGATGACACGAAGTTGTGCAAGGTAATTAAATCAGATAATGATGTACTTTCCCTACAAAGGGATTTGCATAAATTAGAGAAATGGGCGGCTAAATGGCAGATGAGATTAAATACAAATAAATGCAAGGTTATGCATCTGGGAAGAAAAAATAGCCATGCTATTTATAATCTTAATGGAGCAAATCTAGGTGTATCAGATATTGAAAGGGATTTGGGAGTGCTTGTGGACAACCACCTAGGTAACAGCGCTCAAAGCCAAGCAGCAGCTGCAAAGGCAAATAAAATATTAGCATGTATTAAGAATGTTATAGAAGCCAGGGAAGCAAATATAATTCTGCCACTATACAAATCTCTAGTACGCCCTTATTTGGAATATGGAGTACAATTTTGGGCACCACTTCATAAAATGGACATTTTAGAGCTGGAAAAGGTACAAAGGAGGACAACAAAACTAATAAGGGGAATGGAGGGGCTAAGTTATGAAGAAAGACTAACCAACTTAAACTTATTTTCTCTAGAAAAAAGGTGTTTAAGAGGAGATATGATTACCTTATATAAATGCATCTAGGGTAGTATAAAGATTTGTCAAGGGAGCTTTTTGTGCCAAGATTTTTTCAACTGTCAAGAGGACATCCCTTGAGGTTAGAATTAAAAAAGGGGACTGGATGTATTTCTAATTAAAAAGGGAATTCACGGTTATCATGGATAATTAGAGAGACAGTATTGATCCAGGGAGAAATCCAATTGCCAGTATCTGGGGTCAGGAAGAATTTTTTTTTTCCTTTTTGACGATTGGCTAAGTCTCACTTGGGTTTTTTTCTGTTTGCCTTCCTCTAGATTAATTAATAATAATAAAAAAAAAAAAAAAAAAAAAAGATTATTAATTAATTAACAACTAATTAATTAATATTTCAATTGCATATTGCAGACCAGATGAGATCTTAAAAGGTTGAACTTGAGGGACTGAAAATCTTTTTTCAACCTTAATTACTATGTAACTATGTAACTATATATATAGATTACTGATTATGTCTTGGGGGATGCTATCTTTAACTGCAAGTCTGAAATCTGTCTGTATCTCGAGGGCGAGAGTTATTTTATGGGAGCTTACCCTTCTATTGAGTTCTATTGTCATGTGCTATTTAAATAGGCAGTTTTAAATAGAGATCTTACTTGAATGTATGGTTCCTTCAACTCTTCCCAGATTTCTAATACTTTTAGGAACAAAAATAAAATGTTTGTCATCATTAAAACAAAATTACATACAATAGTAACAATTACAGGCTCTAATTGTTTAAATTAGGTATTTAATTGTTTTCAGTAATATTTAGTATAGTCAACCATGTGATGAATAAAAATAAAATGCTGTTATCATTAAATAATTTTAAAAAAGTTTGTAAAAGTGCCAGTTACTCGTTTTATGACAATTTAGATATTTATACTCCAATATATCCTCTTGATATGGATCAATATCACAGCACACTGAGAATTAAACTGTATTTTATGCTTATAGCATTCTGGAGTTTTCTATATATCTTGCTTTTTAGAGGCTCTTTAGTCTGCACCAAACACCACAATGTTGTATAAATCATGTTCCCACAGCTAATTATAGCTACTACAGAAATATGGGCCTCAGTCAGGCATTACAGACAATGATTCATAACACACACTCCTTTAGGTCATTTGTTATCTCCTGGTTCTTTAAACTACATATTGTAAATCTATAGTAATAGGGAAATAATGTTTTTTGACCAACTAAATGTTACTCTGTAAAGCTGGAATTTGTCTTAATTATATGTCGTTGTACTTACCGTATTTTTCGCCGTATAAGACGCACTTTTTCTTCCCCAAAACTGGGGGGAGAAAGTTGGTGCGTCTTATACGGCGAATATACCTTTTAAAACTGCCTCTCTGTCCTCTTGATCTCTTCCCACTCCTGATTGGCGCTTCCTACAGCACCAGCAGCATGCATCGCGTCGGCCGGTGCATCCTAGTGACGTAGCACACGCGACGCTGCAATACACGAGGAGTGTATGGTAGGAAGCGCTGGGGTGAGATCAAGATGGGCTGAGATCAGAATAAAGGTGAGGATCAGGAGGGTCAGGAGGGTCAGGGAGAGTCAAGGGCTCCCAAATGCTGCAGTATGTGTATGTGTGTATATGTGTATATGTGTATGTGTGTATATGTGTATGTGTGTATATGTGTATGTATGTGTGTATGTATGTGTATGTGTGTATGTATGTGTATATGTATGTATGTGTATGTATGTGTGTATGCATGTGTATGTATGTGTGTATGTATGTATATGTATGTGTGTATGTATGTGTGTGTATGTGTATGTGTATGTATGTGTATATGTATGTATGTGTATATGTATGTATGTGTGTATATATATATATATATATATATATATATATATATATTTGTGTGTAATGTAGGTGTGTATCTGTGTGTGAAGTGTATTTGTGTTTGATTCAGAATTCTTTTTTTATTGTTTTCCTCCTCTAAAAACTAGGTGCGTCTTATCTGCAGGTGCGTCTTATAGGGCGAAAAATACGGTATATAAAAATCAGTGGCATTCAAATAGTTTTTCCACCGTGCTAGAAAAATAGATTTTAATGATATATCAGAACAGAATGCACAAGCAAAATGAATGTTACAGCTCGAATCAAACCAATATAGTAGTACAGATTACCTGTTTATACTTTCTCTTTACTCTTATACAAGAGCTTTTCCTCATGCACAGAGTGGGTTGCCATATGTGTGTATGTATATATATATATATATATATATATATATATATATATATATATTATTATTTTTTAGTTGTTCAATGTCTGACTCTGTGACCCTATCGATCACAGCATGCTGTGCTCATCTATCAGCCACTGCCCCTCTGACATCCATCAAGCTCATGCTCAATGACATTATCTATCCATCTCAGTCTCTACCGTCCCCTTCTTTGTATGGCTTAAATCTTTTCCAGCATCAGAGTCTTCTCTAGGGAATCCTATCTTCTCCTGATATGCCCCAAATAGTTGAGCTTTTCCCTTGTGATAACACCTTCATTTCCCTATTATGGATTGATTTATTATAATTATTATTATTCACTTTTATTTGTAACGCGCCAACATATTCTGTAGCCCAATACAAGGGATTAAAAAACAAGGAAAAAAACAGCATTAACAATCTTCCAAAAATGGAGGACCCTGTTTTGAGCTTAGAATCTTTGCAGAAAGTGCTTTTTCCCAAAGCATCTTAGAAGACTGAAAACTCGCCACTTACAATCTGGAATGGAAGGGGCAGAAATCAGGGAAAGATTAAACAGATAAGGAATAAAAAGGGTCAGAAGACAAATGAAAGTTAGAAAGGTTTTTCATTTAGAGGGAGAGAGAAGGAACAGAGGTGAGGGCTCTAGCATTTAAAATGTTGTCTGCCCCTAGTGATGAGATAATATATGCAAGTAGGAAAGTCAGGTGATTCCCATTTCACTATATATTTAATCAGAAATGGGGTGGGAAGGTGAGGGGCAGGGAGGGAGTGCATTGGATCTTCCTGCTGTCCAAGGAACTCTAAGCAGTTTTCTCCAACACCACAATTCAAAGGTGTCAATTATATGGCTCTCAGACTTCTTTTTGACCCAGCTCTTACATCATACATTATACTGGGAATATCATAACAATGCAGACGTTAGTTAATAATGTAATATATTTTTATTAGCTTGTCCAGACTTGCCATAGCTTTCCTCCATAGAAGCAAAAGTCTTTATACTTCATGACTACTATAACCATCTGAAGAAATCTTGGAGCCCAGGAAAGTAAAAGCTGTCACTGACTCCACTTCTCTGCCTTATATTTATAATTTATTAATAGAATATGATCTCTGTTATATGTTTTCAAATTTGGTATCTCTTTATGATATTAGTCAATGTCTCTTCTTTATTCAAGGCTAACTGAACCACGCACTCTATCCCTAGTTCTTATCATGCCAACCCAAGAGAGACTTTCTCACTATGCAACACTTTCAGAGGTTAATTTAACTTATATATATTTCTACTGCATTTACAGAGGCAAACTCCAATCTCATTTTTATTATTGCTATTCCAGATCTCCTCCAAGACCACCATCCGGCTTTCTCATATCTTTATTGCCATTTTGTTTTTATTCACCCAACACTCATCAAATCAATGACTTCTATGTGAGACCAAGCTTCTTCCTAGGTGAAAATGTGAAAAGCACTCCATCCTCATTTCATGTTCATAAAGCAACCATTGCTGGGAGTACTACCTACTCTTTCAATGCCTGCTCACTCATGTTTTCTTCAAAAATATTACATATATTACCAATTCGCCAAGGGTATGCAAACTTTTGCGCACAACTGTATACACTAAGACAAAAGCGTTCTTATTAGTGAGAAGACCTTCTCATACCAATGATATATTAGTTTGTAGTCAGTCAAGAAAAAAAATTACAATTCAGAGAGCTCTGCACTCTACACAAAATTCTTAATTTAGTGAATATACCTAAACATAAAGGAAGGCTTGAATAATAATAGAAGTTTAGCCAAAGTACCTTTTGTGAAGAACATTTGGTTTTTTTGCTGTTAAACTGGAATTATATTTTAAAGCTTCAATAAATGGCCTAAGCTTTAAAGTTTAAACTCTTGGATATGTACATATATAACATACCTGATAACTGAAGCTATATACAAATGTGTTCCAATAAAAAATTTCAAAAAGTGGTACAGTTAAATATTTACTATTTGAGAGTCCTATCCTTCATACCTATTTACTTTGGTGAGTGGGAATTAGTAAAATAATTATTTTCTTAGGATGAATGTATATCTCAGTAGCATTGGAAGAGAGATAGGCTGGTGTTCTCATCTTGCAGAGCAACCTTCTTAAAAGTGTCTTACAAATATGTTCAGTGTTTTTTTTTGGCAAAGGATATTTTGATCTCAAACACCTAACAGTTTTCTTGAAAACCCACCATAACACTATTATTGCAACCAATGTATAAATCCTCTGATAATATTACCTTATTTGAATACCCAAATATATTGTTTCTACAGTACAGTATATCTTATATTTGAAACCTCTAAGGAAATTCAGACTCAAAAATAAAATGCATTTTGAAACATTTGAAAAAAATCTTGGGGGAACCGGAAATTGAAAGGGATTTGGGAGTGCTTGTGGACAACCACGTAGGTAACAGTGCTCAAAGCCAAGCAGCAGCTGCAAAGGCAAATAAAATATTAGCATGTATTAAGAAGGGTATAGAAGCCAGGGAAGCAAATATAATTCTGCCACTATACAAATCTCTAGTACGCCCTCATTTGGAATATGGAGTACAATTTTGGGCACCATGTCATAAAAAGGACATTTTAGAGGTGAAAAAAGTAGAGAGAAGGGCTACAAAACTAATAAGGGAAATGGAGGGGTTAAGTTATAAAGAATGACTTACCTAATTACATTTATTTTCTGAAGAGAAAAGGCGTCTAAGAAGGGATATGATTACCTTATTAAAATTTATCCCGGGCCAATACAAGGCTTTGTCAAGTTAACTTTGTGCGCCATGAGGTTTTCAACTGACAAGAGGACACCCTTTGAGTTTAGAAATAAAAAGATTTCACCTTATAGAAAGAAAAGGGTTCTTCACAGTAAGGGTGGTTAATCTGTGGAATTCTCTACCAGAGGAGGTGGTGACAGCGGATTCGATAGATAACTTTAAAAGGGGACTGGATTTATTTCTAATTAAAAAGGGAATTCAGGGTTATCATGGATAATTAGAGAGGCAGTATTGATCCAGGGAGAAGTCCGGTCACCGGTGTCTGGGATCAGGAGGGATTTTTTTTTTTTTTATACAACTATTTAATTAATAGTTAATCTGCATATTGGAGATCAGAGGAGATCTCTGAGGAATTATCTACCAAAGTAGGTGGTGACAGCGGATTCGATAGATAACTTTAAAAGGGGATTGGATATATTTTTATAAAGAAACGCTATTCAGGTTTATCCTGGATAATTAGAGTGTATTGATCCAGGGAGTAGTGTGACCACCAGTATCTGTCTTGAAATTTGGCAGCGTTACAGAGCTCTTAAATTGAGTTATGGGCTGTAGACGCAAACCTGTAAGCCATTCTTGCGCACATTGGATGTGCGGCCCTGAACATGATCAATTAGTCAAACCCGTAGTTACGGGTTTAGATGGAGCCAATGGCAAATGAGATCGTCATCATTACTTCACTGAAAAATAGAAGTTAGATTTCAAAGCTTTATGGGTTTCAATTATGAGTTTCGATCACACCCACATTCCAGAAATAATCCAATATTAATAAATCTGTAAATATGATATTCTAGTGCTTTATATGTAGAACACGGAAATTAAATAGAAATAAAAGTATTTTATATTGCAGATTTGCGAGCTTGAGAATATTGTGCTGCTAATTCTAATACCTTAAATCACTTTCCCTTTAATTGAAAATACAGTAGTGTGATTATATTTGCATTTACAGTGCTATGGATAGGACTTTAACCCCCTTGCGGGTCTTCTTTATTACCCGTTGGCTTTTTGGCTCCATTGGATATGTAGCAATTTAATCCACCTGTAACCCACAGATCATTAGCGGGTGGCTTCACAAGGCCAATTTGATAGCCGCAAGGCTTGCGGGCTAAGTTACAGGCTACGGTCTTACTTGTTGAGGAAATTTAATAGAGCTTTAAACATCTTTTTCCAACCTCAACTACTATGTAACTATTTAACTATGTAACATAAAACTGATAATCATTTGGTCCCCACAGATATTTTTAAATGTGACAAACATCTGACATTTTACAAAGTGAGTGTGACAAAGTAGTGCAGATGTATGGGGGAGTCCTGGAGGGCAGATGTGTGGGCCTGATGCTGGATGGAGGCATATGCCCAGTCCAGCACTGAAGGTGTCACAAAGGCTCCCTTACATCACAACCTGCTGCAGCTAGAGCCTAGAGAGGCAGTGTGTTGGAGCTGGGCTTGAGAAGTGTTGCAACTCTGAGAAAGAGTTGTAGCCTAGAACCCGGAGGAGTTAAGTGCAGCCGGTGCCCATGGAGAAGGCAATTCAGCTAAGACAGAGACACCCAAACAGGCTGTTGCAATTGGGCTGGAGCGCCATGTTCGGAAGCTGGAGAGGAGAAACTAGTGGTAGACTAAAGTGGGGAAGCTATTTAGCCACAAGCACATACCAGGAATCCTGAGAGCCCAGAGGGTAAGGTGTAGGAGCAATACAAAGATTGAAAATAGACTTAAGCCTCCTGTGAGCTGATGTTATATAGTACGTATGAGAACCTAGAGAAAAGCGGGGCAGTTTGCCGCAGTCAGTAACACTTCTCAAATCAGTGAATTGTTCACACTGTAACATGGGGGGGGGGGGGGGGGATATTGATGCTTAGTTACATTTTAATCAAAGCAGAAAGTCTCATTATCCCAATACACAGAAAACACTGATGATGTGTAAACAAATAGAGAAATAATATGCCAGAAAGAAATATAATTAAAATTGCCAGTTTAGAAGAAAGCTTATAACTTTAAGAAAATAACTAAAATGTCATCCTTTACATGTAAATACGAATAAATGTAAAGTTATGCATCTGGGAAGGAAAAATAACCATGCAATTTATAATCTTAATGGAGCAAATCTAGGTCTATCAGATATTGAAAGGGATTTGGGAGTACTAGTGGACAACCACCTAGGTAACAGTGCTCAAAGCCAAGCAGCAGCTGCAAAGGCAAATAAAATATTAACATGTAATAAGAAGGGTATAGAAGCCAGGGAAGCAAATATAATTCTGCCACTATACAAATCTCTAGTACGCCCTCATTTGGAATATGGAGTACAATGTTGGGCACCACTTTATAAAAAGGACATTTTAGAGCTGGAAAAGGTACAGAGGAGGGCAACCAAACTAATAAGGGGAATGGAGGGGCTAAGTTATGAGGAAAGACTAACCAAATTACACTTATTTTCTCTAGAAAAAAGGCGTCTAAGAGGAGATATGATTACCTTATATAAATACATCCAGGGTCAGTATAAAGATTTGACAAGGGAGCTTTTTGTGCCAAGAGGTTTTCATCTGACAAGAGGACATCCCTTGAGGTTAGAAGTAAAAAGATTCCACCTTAAAGAAAGAAAAGGGTTGTTCACAGTAAGGGTGGTTAATCTGTGGAATTCTCTACCAGAGGAGGTGGTGAAAGCGGATTCAATAGATAACTTTAAAAGGCGACTGGATTTATTTCTAATTAAAAAGGGAATTCAGGGTTATCATGGATAAATATATAGAGAGAGTATTGATGCAGGGAGGAATCCAATCGCCAGTATCTGGGGTCAGGAAGGATTTTTTCCCCCCTTTGCGACGATTGGCTAAGTTTCACTTGGGTTTTTTTCTGTTTGCTTTCCTCTGGATAAATTAATAATTTTAAAAAAAATGTAAAAAAAAAAAATAGTTGATTAATAACTAATTAACAACTAATTAATTAATAACTAATCCGTATATTGCAGATCAGAGTAGATCTTAAAAGGTTGAACTTGATGGACTGAAAGTCTATTTTCAACCTTAATTACTATGGGCCTCATTCAATTGCAATTTTGCCAATTGAATAGGGCTCTAAATAAGAACATAACATATTTTTTTTAAATAAGTTTTTAGTTAGTAAACATCTATCCAAAAGCAAGTTTTTCACTAACTAAAAACTTATGTAAAAATAATATGCTATGTGCTTATTTAGAGCCCTATTCAATTGACCAAATTGCAATTAAATGAGGGCCTATGTAACTATGTAACTATGTAAACGTGTTTGAATATATTATTTATCTAATTCTTTGTTTTTACCAATTGGATATGGATAATAATGATTTTCTTTGAACAAAGAATACATATTGATGCCATGTCAAAGACACCTATTTCATAACTCGAAGAACAAAATCTAAGGCCTACAGTATTATACTGATTAGGGCAATCAGATAACAACGCAAACCAGGGGAAAATAAAGTCAATATTACCCCAAATTTCTGAGGTACACGCAAAGATTGTGCGCTCTTCCTTTTCTCTCTCTTCCCCTCCATTTTTATATTTTCATGATTAAAGACACCAGTGTGAACAGTGAGAAGCAGCCACGTTCTCTCAATATAAGGGTTTGCCAACAAAAAAATAAGACGCTGTATACCTAGCGTCATTTATTAGAAACAATTTTAACTGAACATGTTTGCCTCTACAGCTGGGACCCAAGATATTCAAACAATCAACTATATAATCTCAATGTTATTTTCTTAGATTTGTTTTTGATGTATTATTTTGGTCACTGGCTAATATAGTAAAAATTTGGAAACATATTAAAGCCTCCTTTATTGTGTACCTTCATCAAAGTGCTAAAAACACTGGCACAAACCCAGTGGAGACTGATAACTTGTCACAATATATTTCTTTATTTTCTGATGTATGAGGGGCTCCATATTTTGCACTGTGGTCCTCCATGCTCTGCCACTGTCTTTTTAATAATATTTGATAAATGATTTTACTCTTTTACTCAGCCACTAGTTTGTTTATCCCATATGCAGGTTTGCTTTGTGCATGCCAGTATAGGATTTGGACCCAAACACAAATTTCAATAAAAATTACTGGTGACCGGAGAGCATGACAGATGTCCACAAGTTAGCTGCTTGTATTATGTTTCAAATCATTCAGCTTGATCACCTTTCCAATGGAATTAGCATTCTATTACCGTCCGTAAGGCTGCGATTCCTTGCGGGGTTCTGTTAACTCGCGATTCTATTATACGGCCCCGCAAGGATCTCATCTTACGGCCGGCCGCATATCTTGGAACCGGCCGTAAGCTCAGAAATCTAAAAACGCAAAAATAAATTCAAGCCTGCACTGTACAGCTCTGTAAATGCTAGGGATCATATTGGGGGACATGAGGATTAAAAGTAACCCCCTCTCAAGCTTGCACATCAGCCCAAACCCGAGTTCAAATTAACTCTTTATTTTCCGGCTGCGGCGTGGGCGGGTCTGAAGTGCTCCAAGCACTCTGGACTTTTTACATGGATATTTTACATATATTAAAAATTAAATATTTTACGGATTTGAGTATAGGATAATGTTGTGCTATTTTTTCTAACACCTAAAATCCCTTTATAGTCTTCTCAAAGTGCAGGATGGCTTTATTTGAGCTATTTTATGTGCTTAATTGGTGCTAGCGGGACCTCTTTCCTGCAAGTAAGCTGCGGCTCGCTTTTAGCCTTGCAGAGAGGGTTCCCGGAGCTATTGAATTGCAAATAGGAATTTCTTACGGCCGAAACTCTTGCGGCCGTTTTAGATCAAAGGCTTTCCTCTGGCACGAGCGGCCGCAAGAGATAGCAAGGCACCGGCCGCAAGCCTGCCGGAGCCTCCGGCCGTAAGGGAATAGAATAGCAGAATAGCTTGCGGCCGGTCCTTGCGGCCCTGCAACGGCTGCGGCCGCTAATAGAATGAGGCCCTATGTAACTATGTAACTATGTATGTATTTTGTGAAATTAATATTACGGCAACATTTGATGATATGTGTAAATATGAATTAAAACTTTGTATAACTTTAACTATATGATGTGCTTACTTGAAAAGTGTATACACACCCCAGAATATCTGAAAGGTTGGCTTGTTCAAAGGTATGTTCTTTGTGCTTTGCTTACTGAAAGTTGATGTCTTGAAATGCCACATCAAAACCTTCAGCTTGTTTTAAGACACAAAATAAACATTGTGAAAAAATACAGAATGTAGAAAATGAACCGATTATGATGAAAAATATTGTGTAGAAGATAAAATGTTCTTATTGTATAAGCTTTGGCTGTTATAATTATATATATTCAATGGGAAAAAAAATCTGTACATTGAATCACTTGACAGTTTGTGTTAAAGTCCAATACCATAACTAATTTCCCAACTTTCCTAATATAAAGTATAGCTTATATCAACAGCAGAAGATGAAGGATAAAATTCATGTCAGAAATTGTGACTACTAGAAGTTTACTCAGAGAAGAAATAAATCCCAGTGAAATTGAGAGTGCATATGATTGCAAAACAAAAGTACTAATGATATGGGGAATATTCAATTTAATTGTAAAAGTATATTGGAATCAGCCAATAATATCGCTAGAGCAGCTGATGATTAATGACACAAAAGGTAACATTAAATGACTAATTTGTATGAGAATCTAATTAACATGGCATAGATCAACCTGACATACAATTAAAGTACTCGTTATAAGAAAGAATATAAATGAGATGATGATGGTGTAGCTTCATCAATGTTTTGAGACTTTCATCACAACAATTATATTTTTAGAATGTGCTTTTGTAGTCGGGTAAATTATTTAATTAGTATATTCAATTTCTTAGGGTGTTGTACAACTTCAAATAATGACAGTATTAACATGAATAATCTGACTTGTGGGTACAAATGAAATACAGCAATAAGTTGTCAAAAACAGAGGAAGTTAAAAGGCAAAAAACAGTCTAGTGTACAACTGTTACTAATCAATTATTTGGTGAAACACTGATGTTACATTTAAAAAATGCTGAAAAAATGGAAAAGCAATGCAAAATACAAGCCACACATGATTGGGTCATATTGATGATGCCAGTCAGCCATGTTTCAATGTGACCTTCTTATGTTTCAGTATTCTTTTATGAATTTTATTTGGCTTTTATTCATTTTACTAGACAAAATGATCTGAAAGTCAATATCGAAAAACCTTCCCCACCAGTTAGGCCTCTGCACCAGATAAATGGGTGGGTTTCTCCCACCACCAAACGAGAACTCCAAAGTGGGATCAGCAGCAGATAGCAGCAGTCCTCTCCTCAAGTGGTGTTTTGGTGAAGATCTCCGCAGCATTATTATTTTCCATAGGTGGCTTGGTCAGGGTCCCAGGCAGCCACAGCAACAGTGTAGTACCAGGAGACAGCTGGGTGGGTATACTAGTATACAGTGATTTAGTGAGAAGTGAATATAGCAGTGGAGGTACACCCACTCAGCAACAAAGAGATGACACTACATCTGCCTCTTTAGGGACAAACAGCAGGCTTTTAAAAAGTTATAAAAAAATAGAAAAAAATTTGAGGGTGGGTAAAACAGGCACTTACACATGTAGGCAGTATGGAAATAGACCAGTGAACAGCCAGAACATTGAAGCCAGTGGTGTTTATCAGATTTTTATGGCCATGCAACCATATAATGGCCATCTGACTAAATACACATGCACCCATCCAATACATAGTCATTACCACCAGGACACATTACAATGACCGTACCCAAGCCCCACCAAAACCCTATTCGACCAGTTCCAGGAAATAAACTCAACAGGCCAGACAGCTTCGAAGGCCACATGATGAGTGGTGTCTAGCCACACTAGTACCTTGAAAAAAGGTTGACTACAGAATATCTAGGTACTAACAATGTACTTGTTTGTCATATAACAAAATCAGTGGAGGAAGTTAACTAAAAGTATTGGAAGAATGAATGAGTTTTATCAAAGCAAAGTGGAGAATGGATAATCCATCTTATCTTTATCAATTCCAAGCAAGAAAAATATATACAATCAGATCTGGATTAAATCATTGTATAAAAGATAAGCTAATGCATTTACATAACTATAGATATAATTCTAAAATGCATTGAATTTATATAGGGTAATTACAATTTGTTCAAAAATATGAATAGTAAAATCAAATATTCACAAACTCACTGGTGTCTAACATTGTATTGAGTTTTTTTAAACTAAGTTGATGAAAATTACTTTTACTTCCTATTTTTCTGTATTAATTACAATAATGCTGTCTGTTTCTATTCAGTTCCGTTTTATATTTTGTTTATCAAAATGGTTGCATGGTTAGCAGCTTCAAGGCTATGCTAAATGCATTGTATTGAACAACTGCCCTTTTCTGCAAGCTATTTTCAGAATTATTAATTCATTTCCAATGTACAAGTCTCTCTGTGATGACTTAATGGGAGAGAATCATGTGAAATGCAGTGTTGTGGGTTGTCATGGTAACAGTGGCAGTCTCATACAAGCTAATTAGCAAGGCTAATGCTCATTTTGCAATATGCTGTTTGGCTCATGAGCTCAGAGGAATGGGAGAAGAATTTTTTTCCTAACATTGAGCCCCTTTCAATTAGAAGCCCGCAACTCACTCGCCGCATGCGAGTGAAGTGCAGGCTCTCATTCCATTCCGTTTCCGACGCTATTCAATTCCCCACGGCCGATACTCGCTGCCCGAGATACAAAATCGTCAACCCAGGAATTTCCACAGTAAGCAGAGTAGTGGCCCCCCATTAACGCCTCACTCATGGGGCTCTGTTAACCCCATCATTCATGTGGCTGTATACAGAGCCCCATGAACCCCCAATTAACCCCATCACTCATGGGGCTCTATACAGTGCCCCATGAGCCTCTAATTAACGCCATCACTCATGGGTCTCTATACAGAGCTAATTTGAAATAAGAGAACTTAATACGCTACCCATAATTGTAAATATTCCTATCTATATATTTAAATGTTAATCAGAAAGATAATCAGAGAGTGTAAAACTATATATTAATTAACATTAAAGGAAAGAGATAAGGAAAGATAAACACTCCATTCTAATTATCACATCTGTTAATTAATTTATTCAAGGAGAGAGATATAGGATAATTTTTAAAAGTAATGGTATTATTATATATTAAAAATATGTATAAGATATTCAATGACATCGACAATTAAAATATAAAATATAGCACCTTCCGGGAAGACCACTATGAACGTTTTCCTAATATTTAAAGATATTATACAGTTAATCAGCACATCTTATTGGGATAGTCTGATATCGAAATAAATCTATAAGTGAAAAAAGTGCTAAGTGCTTTTTGATTGGGCCCTTGTCTAGGGACGAAGCAAAGAAAACTATCATCGAGTGGTCTTATTTATCCTATTCTAGGTTTTGTAAGGGGGTTGTTTTAGGTAAAATTTAGGGTTTTTAATTGTATGTTTTTAGGGGTCTGATTGTATATATTTAGAGATTTTAATAGTATGAATTTAGGGGTCTTATTTTATATATTTAGGTTTTTATTTTTATTTTCTGTAATTCTAGGCTTTTTTATTTACTGTAATGTAGGCTTTCTCTTTAAAAAGTAATTTAGTTTTTTTAATTATATGTAAGTTAGGTTATTTTGTTTTATGCAATGTGTTTTATTTTATTTTACGTAGTGTAGTTTTTTGTGTGTGTAATTAGTGGGTTATAGGGATTTTATTATTGTGTTAGGTAGGTAGTGTAGGGGTTAACAGGGTAGAGGGGGTAATAGAGTTAGGTAGAGTAGAGTTAGGTAGGTAGTGTAGGGGTTATTATGGTACGGTAGGAGGGGGTTTATATGATAGGGATTTACTCGGTACAATTGGGATTAAATAGGCCCAGTTAGGGTTAAATAGGCCCAGTTAAAGTTAACTAGGTCTAGTTAGGGATAAATAGGTACAATTAGGGTTATTGGGTCCAGATAGGGTTACATGATTATTATTTTATTAATAACTTTTATTTGTATTGCGCCAACATATTCCATAGCACTGTACAGGGGAAAAGAACATGGAAAATACAATATTAATAAAATCAGAAAATGAGCGGCCCTGTTTTGAGTTTAGAATCTTTGTAGAAAGTGTTTTTTTCCAAAGCACCCTACAAGACTGGAAACTCTCTACTTCCTAAAGGAATTGAAAGGGGCAGAGACCTGGAGAAGAGTAACATATAAGAAGGGTAAGGAAGAAAGGAAGTGAAAGTTAGAAACATTATAATTAATTGGAAGGATCGGAGATGATAGGCTCTAGTATGTAATATGCTGTCCTAGTGGTGAGAAATGTAATCGGAAAATATAGGACTAGATAGGTTTACGTGGTTAGTGATAGGGTTAATTAGGTATGATGAGGGTTAAATAGGGTTAATTACTTAGATGGTGTTAATTAGTTAGATCTGGTTTATTACTTAGAGGGGTGGTTAGTTTGTTAGAGGATCTTTTTTACTTAGCGGGGGGTTAATTAGAGGAAGTTTATTAGAGGTAGGTTAATTAGAGGGGGGTTTATTACTTAGAGGGGGGTAATTCGTTAGAGGAGGGTTTATTACTTAGCGGGGGGTTAATTAGTTAGAGGGGAGTTTATTACTTAGAGGGGGTTAATTAGTTAGAGGGAGGTTTATTACTTAGCGGGGGTTAATTATTTAGAAGGGGTTATTACTTAGAGGGGGTTAATTAGTTAAAGGGGGGTTTATTACTTAGAGGGGGTTAATTTAGATTTAGTGTAGGGTAGTGCTTAGACTTAGTGTCATGAGGGTTTTAGACGACCCTCATGGCACTTATAGTGTTATTGTGAGGGTTAATTACTGTCCCATAAGTGTCTATATAGACCCTTATGGGACTGATGAGGTTAATTAGAAACTCATGGAGCTCTATATAAAGCCCCATGATTGATGGGGGTTAAATAGGGGCTCATGGGGCTCTGTACAGAGCCTCATGAGTGATAGATAATTGTAGCACCTTTAAGGTCCTTTAAGGACCGGCAGCAGGCAATTTGAATTTTAAATGCAGTGGGGGTCCCTGCTGCAAGGTTTTTTTGGGGCCACCAGCATTGGGGGTAGGGATTAATGTTAGGTGCTGCAGTGCTTAACTATTTGTGTACCCCCCGAGTGTGTGTGTGTGGGGGGGGGGGTGTTAGGAGCAGTGGGGACATTCAGCGGAGCATTCGTAAGGGCTTCTAAAGCCCTTGCGGGTCTTCCTTAGCACATGTAGGACTTCATCCTTCATTTGTAATGTGCGAGTGTGTATATGTTTGTGAACTCGGGGGAATCAGGCATAGTGATTTGCGATTTTAGCGCTGCAAAAGTGACAGATCAAAGGCTTCATGGTGGTGTAGGCTACGAGCCATTTTCACACTACCGTCAATCGTAACCCAATCTGAGCTTACAAAAAGATGCCAATTGAATAGCAAATTTGCCTGCGATCTCCACTTGCAAGCTCGGATCTGAAAATTTAATGGTGCTCATTATGAATACCTGATACTTCTACACTACTTATTGTTGTGTGTGTGAGACTTTGTGAGTAAACATGATGCCTTTAGACCATTTTTTATTCAGTGCTTGGGACAGAGTCAAGTACTAATGGCCACCTTGGTCAGATCTTGACACCACCTCCTTCCTGGGAATCCCTAGCACCAACACACATAAACCATCAGAGGAAAGGACCTAACCGGTGGGATCTGTTCATTTGATGGTACAGCTGATCCATTCTCTTCATCCCCTCTTTTTTTCTATAGAAGGTGATTTCTAGATTTAAAATATTACTGTATTTATAGCAGACGTCTACCTTATATCCTATGAGACGGCCCCAATCTTCAGCTCTTATCAAATTACTTTAAAGCATTGAAACAATTCTTTCCAGTCTCCTTGTACAGTAAATTAAATTATAACCACAGGATTCAAGACAAATACTAAACGTATGAAAGAAGTATGATGATCAAAGAAAAATAAATATTTCATTATAATACCATATTGCTCTCTCTGATTTTTTTTTTTTTTGCTGGCTATTCACTTTCCATGAGAGCCAGATTTAATTAGTATCCTTTTTATATTTCAATGCAAATAATTTACCCTTCAGTAATTGCTAATGGCTTAATATTCCTCTAAATCCTTTTAAATTAGAATATATGTGCATCATACAAGGCCAAACAGGTCATATTTAACTTTTCATTCTTGACAAATACAGAAAAAAAAGTTAAAATAATATGATTTTTAATTTTTTCCTTTTTTGTTACATTTCCTTCTCAAATTTATTTCATCCAAATCCTTATTTAATTCCTAACTTGTGAATAATCCACCCTATCCTATGTTTAAAAGATGTGTTATACAGCAGGCATATGCTATATGTAAAAAATGTTATTGGTCTAGAGAGTAAAAATGCATTGTGGACTCATTTGCATTTCTCAGAATTCTGAGCAGAAATTATTTTATTTGAACTTGATTTTAGAAATCCAGATGTGAACAAAAATGTACTCTTTATTTATTCTCCTAATTATCGAATAACCTAGACACTTTGTGAAGAAGCTGGTTCTATTTTTTTGTTTTTGTTTGTCGCTTTCTTTTTTATCCTTTTACCTGCACGTTGGTTCCCCTGGAATTTCCAGTTCTATTTTAAATAAAAATATGACATCTTATCATATCCAGCCATACTAGTCAGTACAACGAGAACGCTATGGGATTACTCCCCTTCTGGATCACTACCTTCCTTGTGGTGGTGAAGGTTCTTTGAGCTATACACCCAAGATGAGCAGGTCATAGCAGAGATATCAGACAAATCTTGGTCCACTATAGAAGTAACTGGTAACCCACTCCAGTATCTTTGCCAAGAAAACCTTATGGATAAGCATAACTAGATAACTGAAGAATTAAGCAACACTGTATTGCTTTAATTGTTTGTTTTTTTTACTTTGAGGGCCTCATTCAGTTGTGATTTTGGCCAATTGAATAGGGCTCTAAAAAAGCACAGAGCATGCTTTTTTTTTACAGAAGTTTATAGTTAGTGAAGACCTTGCTTTTGGTTAGAAGTTCACTAACTGAAAAAATTCAATAAAAAAATATGCTCTGTGCTAATTTAGAGCCCTATTCAATTGGCCAAATCTCAATTGAATGGGGCCCTAGAAGCATCCATGATATATTGCTGCAACTAGTCATAGAAAGGCTTACATTTCTGGACACCAACTCTGATATTTTCCCGATGATGGCATCCTGTTTCTGGGTCAGTAAGAGGGAAGGGGCATGGTGTCAATTTCAATTAGATCCAATACTCAAACAAAACCTCTTGACCTTTCTCTGTTCCCTCCTCTCCATCCAATGATAGATTAAAAAACACACACACACATGATTCAGCTCCCAGAAAGGGGGATACCAAAGATACAATTGCTTAAACAGCTGCCAATGTGTTACATACTACAGAGAGAGGTCTTGAGGCTAATAATGCTGCCATTCTACATTGACCACTCAAGTGGATAACTATAATACATTAAAAGAAAACCTCTTTATGCTCCATCTCACTAAAACAACTCAGGCCAGCAGTTTAATGTTGCCATAAACATCATTGTAGTTTATCTGTATTCCTGGGGTGTTGCGGTAGATAAATTATTGAATGGTTCATTGCTCTCTGTGTAGAATTGCTTGCTTATGGGAATTATATCCAGTCTCAGATTGCTTACTACATTTCCACGCTAGATCCAGTATTTTTAAAGGACAACTGCACACATTTGTGTATATTTTAATATATTACAACATCTTCAAGTTAGAATAATCTGCTAATATGTATGGAACGTGCCTTGACTGTAATACTCCATTTTCAAGGCAGGTTACAGAAAAATGTTCAAATATATTACTTTACAAGAAGTAGATAATAGTAGACAAGTATACCAGCTTTCCATAGGAAGTAGTAGTTAATTAATCCAGACATCTAGGTAAATAGAAATTTGGACAGGAGTCAAATGCTGAAATCTTATCTGAATCCACCAATGACTCAAGAAATTCTGATCCCTCCTCCTTCCGTTCATTAACAGGTAATACAAAATGAACACAGCCACTCAAACTCCAAGCCAACCATTTAATCATTTCAGGCACAAACAATGTATACCAAGATCATTTTACCTGCAAATCATTTCATGTCTAAGATTTATACACATGCTGAGGTTGTTAATTTGTCAAAATGTTATAAAAAATAGATGTTTTCACAGTTTACAATGGTTTTTTAAATATACTGTGACTAGGGAATTGCCCGTCAAAAAAATGACGGCAATGAAATTGTAAGTGAGCTAATGGTGTTTGGTGTATATAATGTGGCTGATTTAGCGTCCTTCCTTTTCTATGTCGTGCGACTTTTTCGTAATATCCGTAGGTGTTTGGTGGTGTTTTGCATGTTTAGGGACCTTAATCCTCGTTTTCGTTTTGTTCGGAGGCCATTTTTTTTCTTGCTTAGGTGATTTTCGGGTGTCTAAACTCGAAATATGTGGTTAAATGGAGGTGTAACTTCACTTGCAGAGGTCCTGGGTGCACCACCTTGCTGTGGGTAAGCTTTTTATGTGTTTGTTGTTTGTATTTATTGTGTTTGTAATGTTTTTGGGGTCGCGCGGGATGCGTCCTTGTTTTTTAATCTCGTAGGTGTTTTTCGGCAAATACATAGGTGTTTGGTGGTGTTTTGCGTCTTTAGACTGCTGTAGCCTTGTTTTCGTTTTTTTTCGGCTGCCATTTTTTCTCTTGCTTAGAGAATTTTTTAGTGTCTATACTCTTTTAATTTGAGTTAAATTGAGGTGTAACTTTAGTTTTCGAGGTCCTGGATGCTCCCTCTTCCTGTAAGTAAGCTTTTTATGTATTTGTTGTGTGTATTTGTTGTATTTTTCATGTTTTCATGTGCGCGTGTTGCGGGCGATTTTTACGAGGTCGTAATGGGTCGTAACGTGTCTCATATTTTCCTTGCGTAACGACGTAAATTTTGCGAGGGTCACAGTTGCTGGCAAGGAGCGCAAGCGTGAGCAACGGCTCGTATGCTCACAACTATATATGTGATGTGTGTGTTTGCGTCGTGTCTGACTCTCCGTGACATTAGGTATGACTAGCAAGCAAATCCTCTAATATAAAAAACCTAGGGGGATCCTTTGATCCAATTTTTCAGTCAATCAGAGCAACAAAACAATGACAAAATGTGTCACATTACTTAAAATCAACAAAACCTATACTTAAGCTACAAAAGGATACACATCTGGCAGACAAAATTACTCGTATCTTCCTTTATTTTTCCGCTTCTATTTTCTCTCTTCAATACATATATTCATCAGTAACTTCCCCCTTATTACCACCCGTTATGTCACCAAATATGATTTCCACATTATCTATTTTTTTTTTTATATTCTTTATACTGTCCTCATCTTTTGTGAAGCATTACGATCCTAAACATTTCGTGAGATGCATTTAAGCACATTACTTAATGTCTTGTTCAAGGCGTTTTCTAATACTTTCTTATTCCACACTATATTGAAGCATGCTGAATATAAAATCCTACATTTAATTCATTCTTACACATATTAAAGACAGCATTAAGTTAATTTTTCTCCATTTGGTGGGCGGTAGGGGAATTCATTTAATCAAGACTTCCCACTTACTGCACAGACATGCACAATTCTTAAACAATCATTAATTACCGATTTCTTTGTTCAACTTTTTATTAGCAAGATGTGTTTTCATTCTTATAGGTCAGTGTCTAAGAAAATAAATAATTACTGGTTGGTTCATTCCATTGAAGCAGGTAATAATGAGTAATATTGGTTTGTAAAATAAACATCTATATATAACAACAAACACACTGCTTAGGTATTTTTTATTTAAAATGTAGTCGTTAATAATAAGCAACGTCTATTGTTTGCTACCTAACTCTGCATAGCTGATATAGTATACTTACAGTAAACAATTTTATTAAGTTCATGCATTTTTGCCCTTGATATTCAGAACAAGTATTTTCAAAACGCTACATGTGTATCTGCAAGTATTGAAGGATGACAATGAAGGATATCATCATAATCTATTATTACAGTTCTGTCAAATAATCCCCAGAAGATGTGAGCATGTTGAAAAGGTCACTGGGGCTTTAAAAGGAAATTAATTATGATACATCACATGCGAATGAGACATATATTAACAGTGAATGCTCTCTGCACACATCTTAACAACTTAAAATAGGATTATAATACATCAAAAATATTTTTTATTCAGTTCAAAAATTTTATACAGAACTATATATAAGGTGCAAAGTAAATGCTTGAGCCTTATAACAGTACAGTTTTAAATACCGTATGTGAGTATAAAATTAGATTAGTTTATTGTTTTTGAGAATCTATAATCCAATATGATAATTGACGATTGCCTGCAAAAGACAATATGGACGAAGGAGATGATCAGTGATTAATGCTTTAGTTCTGAGCCTTGATTCATTAATAAAGTATAAAGATGTGAATATTATCTTTTGATTCTACTGGGCAAATATCATCTAAACATTTAGATACTGTAGGTGTTAAATATATTGCAACATTTCAAAAATTCTGTAGTTCTACAAGTCGTTTAGGCCCCCATTCAATTGCAAGCCCTTTATTACCTTCATTCATGCCGCATGTCTGCGGGTTAGAAATTTCTTACAATTCCGGCTGTATTCAATTGACTCAAGCCCGCACTTACAGGGCTAAAGCCTAAAACCATAAACCATGAACCCGTAAGTAGCAATTCAGGACATGATCATGATCAATTAAGAAAGCCCATAAGTTACAATTTAGATAGAGCCAATAGACCGTCATCATGACATCAGTAAAACATGGAGTTTAAACTACAATCTATTCGTGTTTAGAAGTCCGCGATTATACTCGCAATCCAGGAAAAATCTATCAAAATGAATGAAGAGATTGTTCTAGTCCATGCGGGTTCTATGATATGTATTAACTCAAAAAACATAAAAAAATTAAATAAATGATTGCAGATTTGGGAGCTTGAGACTGTTGTACAATTCATGCTTTTCATTCGTTTTCCAGTATTTTAAAGTACAGTAGTGTGTTTATATTTGCTTTTACAGTGTTGCAAACGGATGTTTAAGCCAATTGCGAGTCCTTTCTAGTGCTTGTAGACATTTTTGATACATTTGCCATTTACAAGTTTGAAGGAAATTGCGGGCTTGTTGAATTGTTGTAATTGAATATGGATTAGCACTGGTAATATTTGCGGGCTTGAAACATCAAAGGAGTAGATGGAACGGAGTCACGATTTTTACAACTGCAGTGATTTTGAGTGTGTTACTCTCAAATGGTTTGCAAATAGCAAAATGTAGCCAACTGAATATCAGTAACTTTTACGGGCTATGTTGCGGGCTCTAGTAATTACAGTTTGGACAATTGAATAGGGGCCTTAGTGTAGTTGATTGTAAATAGGTCATTTTGAATCATGCAGCTTTCCATGTCCCTTCACTATCCTCTAGAAGAAAACTGTGCACAACTGCTATTGGTATGGATATAGTAGCCTGCCCATCAGGATTTGGGGATGAATTAGATACCTATGAATTATTGGCAGGAAGCCAGGCAAACAAAATACTTTATGGCATATAGACAGTGGTGGATGTACTACTGGTGTAACAGGTGCAAAGCGCCAAAACCTTCAACAGTTTTGCGACCAGCTGCTACCTACAGCAGTCTGCGGTAAAGGTTTATGTGGGGTAAGGGCAGGTAATTCTTTTATAGAAGGGTAATCTGATCACCCTAGGGGTAATGTTACTACCTACCTATATTTTTATTGACTCCTAGGGGCATCTACTTTATAGAGTTGTGAAAGGAGCACCCAAATTATTCAGACTATTTTGCACCATGGCCCTTCATACACTTGCTCATCACTGTATATAGAAGCCCCCACCAAACTTTATGTGGCTTTTCTTTTTCACCATGCATGTGAGTTCATTCAATCCCCATAGGCCATATGCCAAAAATCCCTGACAAGAATGGCTGGATGTGTGCACATACAGCTCATAGTATGGTTACAGGATTTCCCATTATTGGTGTGTCTTTTAACCTGATCGGCATAGCTGATTTGGTTAGGCACCACCAAATGTGGAATTGGATACAGGACTCTTCCGCCAGTGTTGCTGAACCTCAGTTTATTAGTCTAGCCAATAGAGTCATGTCAGGATTTAATACTTTCATTAATGACCATGGTAAGACCCCTGCTGTCATTTGGACTAGAAATCATATAACCATAATCAGTATGTCTGCACCGCCAAAAATATACAACCCATTTTTTTATATACTGTAGCATAAATTTCCACATTAATAATTTAACCCAGGTAGAGTATTGTAGAACAGGTCACCCCTCTGATCTAGCCATCATTTACCGTTTGTATAATAATTCATTAGAAAACCTTAGCAGGCAATACATGTACAGCTGCCACTTGCAAAAGTATGTCCAGACAGAAAAAAACCTCAATATTTAAATTATTACTTCCACTGCCCACAAAAAATGACCTGCCCGCCTATATTATACCTACCTATAGGCATGTGTTGACTGTGTGGTCGATGGGCTACTAAAATTATTCCCTGTGCTCAGCATGACCCCTGTTGAGTATCTTGAGTATCATACTTCCTTTCATGGCTCGGTATGATACTTTTCCCACTGGTTTATTCAGAATGAAACGTGGTACCTTCTCTACTAATGGTTTATTAGATACCCCCACTACTAAGGTAGTGCCTAGTATTATTCCCTCCCTGGGAGTGGCAAGGTTGTTCTTGTAGCTCAAATATACTATTTTAGCAGCTGATGCTGCCTTTGATTACACTTCTCAGGCAATTAGTGCCATCAATATGGAGATGGAACAGAATAGGACCGTAGTGCTACACAATGGCATGGTGGCATTATTATTATTATAGTTTAGATATAACACGCCAACATATTCCGTAGCGCTGTACATACATTTAGTTCAGACAAAGATAAATACAGATTAAGATTTAGCAAAGGAAGGAGGGCTCTGTCTTTGAGCTAGGAATCCAATGTCCATGGTGAATTCCCAAAGTACTTAGGATAGAAACTCGCAGACTTACAATCTACGGGATAGTGAGTGGTAAAAGAGGGAGAGAGAGCTGATAAGTGTGTTAGGATAGAAGGTGATACGCTCCTTTAAAGAGATGCGTTTTAAGTGAGGTGTTAAATGTTTTGAGGCAAGAGGATAATCTGGTTGAGCAAGGCAAGGAGTTCAATAGACTAGGGGCAGCACAAGAAAAGTTCTGGAGACGGGAGTGAGAGGAGGTGATGAGTTGTAGAAAGAAGAAGGTCATTAGCAGAACAAAGAGGGCGGGTGGGGGAGTATTTGGAGATGAGAGCAGAGATGTAAGGGGGAGATTTATTGCTGAGGGCTTTGTAAGTTAGGGTCATGATTTTAAATTGTATTGGATTAGTGTGGTAGAAAGTGGAGATATGAGCTGAGATGGAATAGGATCCTGAGGACAGGTAGTGAGGCGAGTGGATGATAGCAGGCTGGAGACTTCATCCTCTGTAGCCGGATTAAATGATCTCTTAGCCTCTAAGGGTGGGAATTGCGCTATTGTTGGTTCTCAGTGCTTTGTGGCTATAATTGATAATCATGGCACTATTGAGGCAGCTTTACATAATGTAGAAGAGGTTCAGAAGTGCATGAGGAGGTCCTGTACAGAAGAGAGGTTTAAAGGAGGGATCACTCATCGCTTGAACTGGGGGAGCGCTCATCCCTTGAAGTGTGTTTCATGCCCTAACATCCATCAAAAGCTCAGCTTCACACCACTCTTGTATTGATATTTTTTACTGGTGTGACCAGCCATAAATATTTCAGAATGAGACAGCTTTAGAAAGCAACAGAAAATCAAGGAATTATGTGCACACAAAAAGAACAGACATGGACACTCTGCAGATGGCACCAGCTGAGAGTAATCATTGCAGGAGACAGAAATGCAAGCCTTCCTATTAAAATAAACGGCTCAGGTCATCAATCACATCAAAGACTATAAATGTCTATTCATAAGACCCAGGTCTATTTCAGGGTGCATAACTTGGAGCAGTGCCAGTCAACAGAAGAGGCAACATGAAGCAACAGAGCTGCCCATCAAGCACCATCACGCCAGCTTCCTGGCAAGGAGACACTCCAAGAGTGGCGGGTGCACAAAAGAGAATTAGATCCCACAGGATGCAATTACCCCCAACAATAGGGTGCTGCTAAAACTGGGAGTCAATGTTGATATAATACATTAAGATGGCGTAAGATCTCTATAGCATTACATCTGGTTGGATCCAATTCTCTTGGAGCGTCTCCTTTACATTGTAGCAGAGGGTCATTTTTTCAGTGTTGCCACATGAAAATATATAATAAAATATTTACAAAAATGTGGGGGTGTACTCACTTTTTATGAGATACTAACTATCTATATATATTGTAATTATATGCTATTTATTATTGGGATGCTTGCTGTGCTGTAAATCAACAAATCAACAAATGTAACACTATTGCCAATCATAATGCCACAGGCTGTGTACTTTATTTAATAGTGTAGTCTTCAAGTTAATAGAATCAAATTAAAAGAAAGATTCAAGAGGTATTAGGAAGTGGGAAAGAAGTCAACATGGCAGAGGGGCACTAAAAAGATATTAATAATTCCCAACTTTTTTATTAAGGGGTTCCTGTGGCTTTCATTATGCTTGATTAAAATGGCCATGAGTTGGTTTACCATTGCATTGTCAGTAATTACTCAAAGACCAGAATAAACATGCTTTTCTACACGGCCAGTGTGATTCTATCTACTTTCATACTTTGGGTTTGTAATAACTTTTAATGACTGTTTAATATTAAACTTCATTGTAAATTTAATATTCATTGTTATTTAATATCTTAGCATCTCAAGCATTTACATATAGATCCCTGTGTTCTTCTAATAAATATTCAGATAGATTGCATATTAAATGTCAGTTGGTTGCTTGGCTCCCAGTTGGGCCCAATAAGTAACAAAATAGATTTAGAGTGTAAGGTTATCATTTACTTTTTCACGGTGATATATTTGTCTATATTTTGACAGTGCTCAAGAATAAAATCACTTTTAAATGTCAACACACCAATCTTTTTGCCAGAGCAAGAGTATATGTAAAATGAGAAAATGTCAGACATATATCTTTTCCACTTCATTTTTGATTTAGCACTGAATGGTACAATTTTCTTATGTGACCCTAGGTGCTTTAGTATATAAACCATAATAGAGATTACAGCATGCTTTCTGCTTGGGAATAAAGTCCAAAATCAGACATTTTTAGAAGAATGAAATAGTTTTGCTCTAGCTATAGGGGATCTGGTGCATTACTGCAAAGATATTTTATAAGTTACTTAGAAAGAACTTATGATTTTTATAGTTACTGTGTTACAAATTGAAAAACATTTCCAGAACCACCTTTCTCTCTTATAGACAATCACCAAATCTGAAGAAACTTATTAAAAACTCAATACCACTGGCCACAAGCACTAGAACACACCTCTGCTAACATAGGGCCTTATTCAATTGCGATTTGACCAATTGAATAGGGCTCTATATAAGCACATAGCATATTTATTTTACAGAAGTTTTTAGTTAGTGAAGACCTTGCTTTAGGATAGAAGTTCACTAACTAAAAACGTTTGTAAAAAACATATGCTATGTACTTATATAGAGCCCTATTCAATTGGCCAAATCGCAATTGAATAAGGCATATAGAGCCCTATTCTACTGGCTAATTTGTAAAAGTATACAAACATAAAACTGCTCTTAATATTGACACATATTCTATTAGCTACTCGCAATCCGATCACGAGTTACCCGCCCACAATCACTATGGGCCAACCAAAGCTGCAAATTCGGCCTCAGAACTCCATTGGTTTTAGCACAGTTCGATAATTACAAGCGCTAATTAATTAAAGTTACACACAATTTATATTCTATTAGACCCCTAGTGCTAGATCACAAATAAAGTTTTTAACCCGCAAATGTTTTCGTAAAAAATATTCCGAGTACTAAATAGGACTCGCAAGGGCTTTTTCAAACACTTATTAGAACTGTAACAGCAATTAAACACACAACACTGTACGTTAAAAACACAGCAGAAGGCATGGAAAGACATTAAAATTCATTGCACAAACTCTCAAATATGCAATTAAAAAATAGGAGTTAATACATATCATAAAAAGCACTAAAACAAACAATCTAATGCATTTTATAGATTTCTAGATTGAGTCCAATTAGCAAATATTACTTATTGGCACTAATTCCCCAATTGCAGATTACGTGTAACTTCCATGTTTTACTGACATCATGATGACGGCCTTATCACGGCTGTGTCTAAGAAATAAGTAATGGGCTGGCTTAAATATTGTCAAATCATATGATCACCTCTCCTGAAAATCTGACTGAAAAAGGCTGGGTTTACAAGTACAGCCTTGTGGTCAGAATTTTAAATACATCTAAACGTTTCTAAAAAACAAACAAACCTGCAGCCAAATTTATGAGTTTGAGGCATTTGCAGGCTTGTAATAGAATAGTGCCCATATTCTCCACACACAAAAAATTAAAGTACCCAATAGACAAAAGGAGTATGAAATTTAAATATGCTTCATTTACACCTCCTCTAATAACATGCCTATAGGAGGATATTATATTGAGGAAACTTATAATTGCATATAATAGGTAATACATTAGAGAATACACTATTTTTTTTCTTTATTTTTACATTTTCAATCATGTTGCTGATTTAGAAATGTAGTGTTTCAAAAAAGTATATTTTAAATATAGGACAGTGGACTTTCAAATTTCTGTACGAAGAAAACTCAGTTATATTTATTTGTTTATCTTCCCAATAATATGGTTATTCATTTTAAATATACTGAATGTAAAAAGTAACTAGTTTTGACTAGATTCCTTACATTATATATGGACATTGTAATTTCCAATATTACAATTCACATGTAATCTAAATTCTGAGGCTGAAAAAGCAGTATGTAGTTTTGCATCTGTACATGTCTCATAAAAAAAAATTGTACCTCAATAATTATTTGTTAAAAATGTGCCTCCTGGATTAGAAAAATAATTAATACTGCTGACCCTCTAAGAGTTAAAACATATTTTGTTAAAGGAATATGAGCCACATATTGAATTGCAAGCCCCGTTCGTTTCCGATTGCGATGCTATTCAATTGCTCAAGCCCGTAAATTAAGCCGAAACCGTAAAACCATGCACTGGTTGGTAGCAGTTCAGGGCGGGAACATGGTCAATTAAGCAAGCACGCCTGTAACCTCCCATTTCGAATCAGCCAATAGAAAATGAGACTGTCATTATTACGGAAGTAAAACATGGAGGTTACAGGTCAATCAATTAGGTTCTGAGGTCCGATATGCGATCAGACTCACAAACAAGCAAAATAAAGAATTATTAAAATGAATGCCAATACTGTTCTAGTCCATGTGGGTGGCCTGATATGTCTTAACTCATTAATACCTGAGATCGATTTATCCCCGAAATGAAACATAAAAATAAATTACATTTCCTGCTGCTTAACTCCCTTGCAGGTCCTCTCTAGCACTCAAAGGATTTTCTCCTTCTTTTGACATTGATGGGTGAGAAAACATTTGCGGGCTTAAGGAAATTGAGTAATTGAATAGCGATTTGTGATTTAAGCCATTGTAACTCTTGCGAAAGGGAAAGAACAAAGGCTTTGCGAAGCTGTAAGTTACGGGTTTAACCATTACCATTTTTTCAAGGCCGTAACTTGTAAGCAGTTTGGAGCCTGCAAAAAGATGCCAATCGAATAGCAAATTAACTTGTGACCTCACTTACGGGCTACCGGATCACCCAAAACCTGAATTGATAGGAACAGCTGAACCGGCATGCTCTGGAACTGCTCTTGTTTAGATCCTTATGTAGGACAGGTAAGTTTATTCTCAGGGACTGTGCGGCAGAGTGCAAGTTTTCCTTTTAAAAGTAGAGAAATTCTATCTACAGAGCCACCCTACATTATAAAGATTCAGCTCTCAGTATTTGTTAACTAAAACAACAACATTTATTTAAGTGATAGGTGAAAATTTTCTAGGGATGGGGACAATCACATATATAGTTGTGAGCATGCGGGCTGTTGCTCACACTTGCCCGCAAGAACTGTGTCCCTCGAAGCGAGGGGCCGCATTTGCGGTGGTGGAGCATCCCAACGTCCCCGCAAATGCGGATCCTCGCTGCGAGGGTCCGTATTTGCGGAGGTGGAGGCTCAACGTCGGCTGTGTTAACACAAACACACCACACACACGACTTTTTAACAAATAAAACCCAACCTCCCAGCCAAAAAAAAAACAGTGTAACTTCCCCACAAATGCGGATCCTCGCGAAGCGAGGGTCCGCATTTGCGGAGGTGGAGCCTTTTAAACAAAAAAAAATCTCAAAGGCGCCTCACACCGGTTACACACACACCGCGGACGAGGGCCTCAGCTGCTGGCATGGAGCGCCGAAGGCCGGAGGCGCTCCATGATAGCAACTGAGGCCCTCGCTTCCGCAAAAGCGGGTCCTCGCGAAGCACTTAGGGAATGAGGCAACCTTAACGTAACAGACGACACGCACTAAGAATCCCACTATAACGGCCGACCCGCGCGCCACTGCAAACAGTGAAAACACACCAAATACTCACAAAAACGACATAAAAAGCTTACCCATAGCAAGGGGGGCACCCAGGACCTCTGAAAGTGAAGTTACACCTCCATTTAAGTCCAAATTCCCGAGTTCAAACACACAAAAATCCCCTAAGCGACAGAAAAAATGGTCGCCAAAAAAAACGAAATCGAGGCTCACCTTGGAACCTGCATTAACCTCAGAACCAACCTTAACGTAACAAACACCCACACGCACGACAAATGGCGAAAATGAGCTGACATAAAAACAGTCAAAACACACCAAATACTCACAATAACAACATAAAAAGCTTACCCATCGCAAGGGGGGGGGGGGGGGCACCCAGGACCTCTAAAAGTGAAGTTACACCTCCATTTAAGTACAAATTCCCGAGTTCACACACACGAAAATCCCCTAAGCGAGAGAAAAAATGGCCGCCGAAAAAAATGAAAATGAGGCTCAAAGACCCAGGACCGCTCAGCCACCTACAACTTACCCAAGAAGGGATCCGAGATAAGATCGGAAACCCGGATTAACCGCAGGGGATCCGAGATAAGCTCCGAGCCCTGCATTAAACCCTCATTAACCATCGCAGTGGGGGTCCCAATTGCAAGCGATCGGGGACCCCCGGCGCAATCAAAATTCTAAATTCCTGCGTTACAGGTCCTTAAAGGACCATAAAGGTCCTTAAAGGACCTGTTGTAAAAGAAAAAAAAAATACACTGTCACCCTGTCAATCATGGGGGTCAATACAGACCCCCATAAAACCCTCATTAACCCTGTCACTCCTGGAGGTCAATAGAGACATCCATAAGCCCTTCATTAAGCCTGTCACTCATGGGGGTCAATACAGACCCCCATAAGCCCTTCATTAACCCTGTCACTTATGGGGGGCAATACAGACCCCCATAAGCCTCTATTTAACCCCATCAGTCCCATAAGGGTATATTAACACCATTATGGGCCTGTTACAACACTACATTAACCACATAAGTGCCATGATGGTCCTCAAGGACCATCATGACACTAAGTATTAACACTATACTGCACTAGACCCCCCCAAATGAAACATTACAGATCAACTAAACACCCTCTACACAAACCTATTAACATCTACACTACCTACCCCCTATTAACCCCCACAACTCTAATTACAGAAAATAAAAAAGCCTAAAGTCACACAAAAAAATCTACATTACATGAAATAAAAAACTAACTCACAAAAAAAAATAACTACATTACACAAAATAAAAAAACCTGTCACAAAAAAAAGGAACATTACAGAAAAAAAACATTACAACTCCCCCATCTCACTACAAAGAAAAAAAAAAATACACACCTGAAAAGGAAATACATACAATACAAATAGATACAATACAAATACATACAATTACAATACAATTACATACAATTACAATACAATACACCACTATCTAATATACATTACACAATCTATCTAAATAAATTGCATAATCTAATATACATCCTATCTATATAATAATACATTCCCAATCTATCTAAATAAATACCATAAATAAATACCATAATCTATTATACATCCTATCTATATAATAATAAATACCCAATCTACCTAAATAAATAGCATAATCTAATATTCATCCTATCTATATAATAATACATTCCCATAATATACAATCCATCCTATGCTATCTATATAAAACCCATAGCTAACATACAATAAATGCTATCTATATATTAACTAATCTAAGTCTAAGCTAAAATAAAAAAATTAAGACCACTTACCTTTGCAGATTTCCATTGCGATCAGCCACCTACGAAAAAAAAAAATACAAAAAATTAGTGCAACACGTTAACACTTATAAAATAAACATTATAGACATTCTATACATTATATACATTCTATACATTATAAATATTGTACTCACCTTTCCGCCATGTCACATCCGGCATTCTTTAAATCCTTCTCCAGCGCGGCACCTGTTAAAAAAAACACAACATTAATACACATACATCAAAATAAAATAAACATAATCTACATTATACTTACCTACCCGCAATGTCTCCGGCCTCCTCCGGATCCTCTTCTGCCACGCCCTGTAAAAAAAAAAAAAATATATATATATATACTTACATCCGCACTCCCGGACATCCCCGACGCTAATGAGACTCCAGGAGAATTTTCCGGAAGAAAATAAGCAATGGCGCCTTCTGATTGGTTGAAAACGCTGTCTATCAAATTCACCCAATCAGGAGGCGCCAATGTGTGAGTCAATCAGTTAGGGATACACCCCAAAATACAACGCTGATTGGATAATGCACCTATCAATCTTTATTTAAATCAATCACAAGGCGCAGATGCCTTCAGCCAATCACAATTGAATACACCCCCACAGGGTGATTGGTTGGAGCCTCTGCGCATTCTGATTGGTTGCACTGAAAATAGCCAATCACAATGGAATACACCCTTTATGTACTGATTGGTGAAGGATTGAGCATTCTCATTGGCTACTGTTAATATCGATCAATATTTTCAGCCAATGGGAAGGCGCAGATGTCTTTACCGATCAGCACGTGGGGGTATATTCCATTGTGATTGGCTGATGGCAATAAAGCCTTAGGATTGGTTAAAATAAAGATTGAAATGTGTGTTATCCAATCAGCGTTGTATTTTGGGGTGTATACTTTTTTCATTGGTTCACAAATGGGGTCTTCTCATTGGCTGAATTTGATAGACAGCCTTTTCAGCCAATCAGAAGCCGCCATTGCCAATTTTACTCTGGAACACTCCATAGGAAGGTCATTAGCGTCGGAGTGTGTGTCGTTTTTTTTTTTTTTTTGAAAGCCGCGGATGCTTCCGGAGAAGACGAGAAGGCCGTAGACATCGCGGAAAGGTAAGTATAATGTAGATTGTGTTTATTTTACTTTGCTTTATGTTTACTAATGTAAGGTTTTGTTTTTTTACAGGACTACCGCAGGACAACACGCAAACATGGCCGACGGAACATGGCGGACGGAACATGGAGGACTTGACATGCTGGAACGGGACATGCTGGAAAGGTGAGTATAATATTTAGAATATTTAGAATATTTAGAATGTTTAGAATGTTAACAATGTTTAGATATTTCATGTAAACGTGTTGTATTAATTTAAGGTAAGTGGTCTTAATTATTTTATTGTACGTTACAATTAGGGTTGCTATATATATAGATAGCATGTATTGTATATTACATAGATAGAGGGATGTATTATTAGATAGTATTGTATATTACATAGTGGGATGTATATTACATTATATAGTGGCATATATATTACGTAGTGGCATTTATATTACATAGTGGCATTTATATTAGATAGTGGCATTTATACTAGATAGTGGCATGTATAGTAGATAGTGGCATGTATAGTTGATAGTGGCATGTATAGTAGATAGTGGCCTGTATAGTACATAGTGGCATGTATAGTAGATAGTGGCATGTATATTACATAGGGTTGTATTGTATTTTATTTAATTGTATTGTATTTTATTTTATTTCATTGTGTTGTATTGTATTATATGTATGTACTACTGTATATGTATTTCATTTTCAGGTGTGTAATTTTTAAAAAAAAATTGTAGTGACGTAAGGTTGTAATGTATTTTTTTATTTTCTGTAATGTTCCTTTTTTGTGTAGATTGTGTTTATTTTACTTTGCTTTATGTTTACAAATGTAATGTTTTTTTTTTACAGGAGTACCGCCGGACAACACTCAAAGATGGCCGACGGAACATGGCGGACAGAACATGGAGGATGTGACATGCTGGGACGTGACATGCTGGAAAGGTGAGTATAATATTAACAATATTTAGAATATTTAGAATGTTTAGAATGTTTAGAATGTTTAGAATGTTTAGGTATTTCATGTAAACGTATTGTATTAATTTTTGGAATCTTTTTTACCGTAGGTTGCTGATCTGAAGAAACATCTCAAAGGTAAGTGGTCTTAATTATTTTATTGTACCTTACAATTTGGGTCGCTATATATATATATATATATATATATATATATATATATATATAGATAGCATGTATTGTATATTACATAGATAGGGGGTTGTATTATTAGATAGTATTGTATATTACATAGTGGGATGTATATTACATTATATACTGGTATGTATATTAGATTGTGGCATGTATAGTAGACAGTGGCATGTATATCAGATAGTGGCATGTATATTACATAGGGTTGTATTTTTTTTTTATTGTATTGTATTTTAGTTTATTTAATTGTGTTGTATTGTATTATATGTATGTACTATATGTATTTCATTTTCAGGTGTGTAATTTTTTTTTTAAATTTGTACTTACAGGAGGTTGTAATGTATTTTTTTATTTTCTGTAATGTTCCTTTTTTTTATTTTTGGTCACTTAGCTTTCTTTTTTGGGTTCTGTAATGTACATTTTTTATTTTTGGTGATTTTAGTTTTTCTAATTTTATGTCATGTAGATTTCTGCTTTTTGAGGAATTTAGTTACTTGAGTCACACAGTACACTCACATTGTGTGACAAACAGCATTTCAACACTTTCTTTTATTGACCGTCATTTTTTAGAAACGGTTCCTGAAATTTCAAATACGGATATTCATAATTAAACAACTTTCCAAACATACACATCTCATTGCCGTCATTTTTTGACGGGCAAGTCGCTAGTAGGTAAATTAAACATTATTATTATTCAAATGGAATGGAGGGCCCTGTCTTTGAGCTTAAAATCAAGTGTTGACAAGATTGAAAACTTGTCAACTTAAAATCTAAAGGATATGGGTGAGTATCAAAGGAAGATAAATGTGTTTTGTGTATTAAGTCTGAAGCTGATGAGCTTCTTTAAAAAGAATAATTTTTAGTGATGTTTTAAATGTTTTGAGACAGGAAGATAGTCTAGTGGAGTGAGACAAGGAGTTCCATAGAGTAGGGGCAGCTGGAGAAAAGTCCTGAAGGTGGGAGTGAGAGGAGGTGATAATAGAGGAGGAAAGAAGAACATCTTTAGAAGGGAGTATTTAGAGACAAGAGCAGATATAGAAGAGGTTGCACACTTTATATATTTCGGTCTTGATTTTAAATGTTATTTGACTATAGTGCAGCACACTGCAAGCCGGCCACTGCATACTCCCTGATCCACAAAAGAACATGTTCATGGAACCTGGCTAAGGAAGGCAGGGTCTACATATGAAATGCAAACAAACTGAAAATTAAATGTATTGTATGCAAAAAAGACTCCCCTCCTAGGGAAGCCACCCTAGGCAGCTGCCTTGTTTTCCTGGTTATAAATCCAGCCATATAAACAAATGCCTTTTTCTTGAACCACAAAAGTCCCTTTAATTTAGCAATGAAATTTAAGCAAGCTTGAGATGTATTGCAAAGAAAATATTTTTTAACAAAAAACAAACGTGTTTTCAGAGAGGGGAAAAAAATATTTTATTTAATTTATTGCCTTTAATCCACAATTTTCCTCTGATAATCAATGTTGTGGGAAAAGACTGCAATAAAAAATAAATGGCTAAGCAAGAAAAATAGAACATTGCAGTTCAGAAAATAATTGCGCATAAAATATATAATTATTAAAATTATTTGGTTTTAAACCATTTAATTCATTATGAAGTTTTGTTATTTATATGTAGATATGTCCTCGCTCTTATAGAAAGTTATGTCTGTGCACAGCTTTATTACAGGTGTATTGTGCTCACTTGCTTAGACACACAACTCATTGACTGAGACAAATCTACATTATAAAAATCCAAAACACTGAGCCATTGTTAAAAATGCCTTGACACATTTCCAAATATCCTCTTTTAAATTAAACAAATAAACAAGCCGGCTTCCCATGGTCCCCTAAGTAGGAATCATTTGAATAGAATTCTTAGGAATCTATTATTGTTGTATATTGCTTAAGGGATTCTGCAAAATGACATCCTATAAGAACTAATTGTAAACAAACTGGTAAATGTGTCTACATATTGCAACAATGAGGTGATGATGGCCCTGTTCTCAGGAGAGCTTACAATCTAAAAAAAATGTTTTTCACAATTAAAGGCACAGTTACATTGCAGTATACTGTATCACCTTTTTTATTGAACAACATTTTTTGGAGTAACAAGATTTAGAGGAAATGTTACTTTTAAAGGGGCTCAGCCAATGAAACACAGCCTCATACCATCCACCTGATCAGAAGCACTGACCAACTGACATTTTCTCCAGTTTATTTTATCTCAGTTTCTTTTGCCTGTAGACCTAGAGTCTCACACATCACCTTCTCTTCTGCCTCTGAACTCATATAACATGTCTTCCCATCTACACTTTTTACACCCACCCACCTATGATTTGTGTTAATTTATAGTGCTGGTTTCTGCACTATCACCAATTTTTCCACGACGATACACCCAGAGACTTATTATTTACCAACCCCATTGTTTTTACCTTCTCATCATTTCACCTTTTGTTTCATTACTCACTTAGGGATATATTCTATTAAGGTTTTGGGCGATCCAGTAGCCCGTAAGTGAGGTCGCAAGTTAATTTGCTATTTAATTGACGTCTTTTTGCGGGCTCCGACTGGCTTCCAGGTTACGGCCGTGAAAAAATGGAGATTGTTAAACTCATAACTTGCAGCCTCCCAAACCCTTTAATCTCTCATGGCTGCAAGACTTCCGATAGCTAAAATTGCTAATCTCTAATTGCAAAAATCACTCAACACTGGACCCGCAATCAAGCTCGCAAACGCCAAATGGCAGCCAAAATCTTACGGGTTCCAAATAGGACCCGCACAAGTTTACAAACTAGTTGGTAACACTGCAAATGACAATATAAAGACACCAAATGCACTTTAAAACATGGGAAAGCAATTGAAGGCATTACAATCACATGCACAACAACTCTCAAATCTCAAATATTGCAAAAAGATAATTTTTATTTTCCCCATTTCAGAGTATGAAGAGAGGGAGAAGACAGTGAAAAGAAAAGGATAGTAAATACAGAGAAGAGAGGACAGAGCAAACAGAAAAGAGAGAAGCAGAGAGAAGAGAAGAGAAACGAGTGGAGAAGAAGTGAGAGAAGCTAAGGTTTGAGAGAATAGAGGAAGATGGGAGAACACAGAACAGGAAAAAATAATTGAGGAAAAGAAATAGAGAAAATGGAAGTCAAAGCACAAAGAAGAAAAAAGGAGAGGCAAAAATAAGTAAAGAAGAGTAAGAGAGGAGAAAGAAGAAAAGAAATGAAGAAAAAGAAGAAAAAATAGGGAGAGAGAATATATGAAAAACAAGACAAAGCCACAAAGAGAAGTGAGAGAACAGAAGAATGGAATAGAATATATCAAGGGAACATAAGAGAACAGGAGAGAACAGAGAGGGAGAAAAACATAGAGGGAGAGAAAGGACCATGAATAATAGGGGAAAAAAGCAGCAAGAGAGGCAGAGAAGAAAAAGGGAGAGGGAAAAGTGAGATGGGGAGAGAGAGAGAAAGGAGAAAAGGGATAGAAAAAAGGAAATACAAGAGAAGAGGACAGTGGGAATAGTGGAGACAGTGAAGAGAAGGGAGTAAGAGAGAATACATGGAGAAAAAAGATGGCACCAAAAGGGATAAGGAAAGGAAGACAGGAGAAAGAGAAAACAGAAGAGAGAAAATGAAAGAGGAAGAGATAGGGATAAAGGAAGAGAAGGGAATGAGACAGTATAAGTATATATAAATCTTGGTGAAAGAAGAAAAAACAGAATGAGTGAGAAACAGTGGAAGATTTTAAGAAAAGGAGGACAGAGGGAGATCAAAGAAGAGATGGCAGAAGCAAAAAAAGAGTATAAGAGGAAAAGGAAGAGAAGGAAGAGGGAGAAAGAGACAAAAGGTAGAAGAATGGACAGCAGGAAGGAAAGGAAAGGGTATAGGAGAGAAAGACAGTGGGGATTAGAGGCAGAGAGAATAGGATGAATAGGAGAGAGACACAACACAACATAGGTAGATGTGGGGAGAGGCTGGGGGAAGCGGGGGAGAGAGAATAGAGAAAGTAAGAGGTGGTGTAGATGGGGAGAAGAGAGAGACAGGGGTGGGACAAGTAGAGAGGACATTGGACAGGACAGGCTGACAAAAGGGGGAGAGGAGGGAAAGAGACAGATGGGTTTAGAGACACAAGGAGGTGAAAGCGATAGGGACAGGAGCAGGGGCATTGAGCAAGGGGGTTGGAGAAACAAAAAGGGGAGAAAGATAGATAAGGATAGTTAATAGAGGGTGCCAGAAGGGAGAGTTTGGAAGGAGACAGAAGCAGGAAGAGAGAGATAGAGGGGTAAAAAAGACAAGAGGGGAAGTAGGAAATAGAAAAAGGGGAATAGAGATGGGGAGATATATAGAGGGAAGAGAAAGAGATAAGGGAGGAGAGAGAGATAGAGATTGAGAAGGTAGAGACAGATATTGAAAGTGATAGAGAAACATTGGGAGGATATAAGCAGATGGGTAGAGAAAGGAGAAGTTTTAAGAGAGAGAGGAGAGAGAGAGAGAAGGTGGAGAAAACAGAGGAAGAGAGAATGAGACAGGTTTTGGTTTAGATACCAAGAGGTTAGAAGAGAGAGTGAGAGGAAGACAGATAGAAGGATGGAGATAGATAAAAGCAGATGAAAGAGGAGAAGCAGAGACAATACATGAGAAAAAGAAACAGATGGAGACAAAAAGACAGGAGGAGAAAAGAGAAATAGGGGAGGCGAAAATGCCGACAGGGGAGAAAAATTAAAGAGGGGTGCAAGACAAGAGGGGGAGTGGTGAAGACAAGAGGGAAGTGGAGAAAGACAAGAGAGGGAGAGGTGAAGACAGGAGGGGGGAAGACAAGAGGGGTATAGATGAAGACAAGAGGGAGAGAGGTGAAGACAAGAGGGGGAGGAGATAAGGCAAAGGGGGAGGTGAAGAAAAGGGAGGGAGAGGTGAAGACAGGAGGGAAGTGGAGGAAGGCACAAGGGGGAGAGGTGAAGACAAGAGGGGAGAGATGAAAACAAGAGGGAGAGACGTTAAGACAGGAGGGGAGGGGAAAGACAAGAGGGGTATAGATGAATACAAGAGGGGGAGACATGAAGACAAGAGGGGGGAGATGAAGACAAGAGGGAAGGGGGAAGACAAAAGGTGGGGGTACAAAAGGAGAAGAGAGAGACAAGAGGGGAGGGGGAGACAAGAAGGGAGGGGGAGACAAGACGGAGAGGGGTTGAAGACAAGAGGGGGAAGACAGAAGGAGGAAGGGAGACAAGAGGGGAAGGTGGAGACAGGAGGGGAAGGGGAGAGATAAGAGGGGAAGGGGAGAGACAAGAGGGGAAACAAGAGGAAAGAAGAGACAAGAGGGGAAGGGGAGAGACAAGAGGGGAATGGGAAAGACAAAATGAAAGAAGAGACAGCAGGGGAAGAGGAGAGACAAAATAAAAGAAGAGAAAAGAGGGGAAGGGGAGAGACAAGAGGGGAAGGGGAGAGAGGGAAAGAAGCAGACTGGAAAGGGGAGAGCAAGACAGAGGAGAAGAAAAAGACAAGGAGGGATTGGTGAGAAAGAGGAGGAGAGAGACAGGGGAGAGAGACACAAAGTATTGGAGAGAAAAATATTGAGAATTAGAGACAGAGAGAAAGTTACTCACCGAGCTGCGCAGCTCCCACAGCTCCTCAGCTCCAGTGTGCTGACAGGAAGGGGAGGAGTGAGAGAGGGGAAGCAGAGGTGGAACCAGCACAGAGACAGTGACAGAGGGGAGAGAGACAGAGAGAAAAATAAAAAAAAATGGAAGCAAGGGAACTCTGTGCCTCTTATCAGAAAACCTGTGGGGGGGATCTGTCCCCTTGTCTCCCCTAGTTCCTACTCCCCTGTTTGGTGGGGCACTGCCCATTTGCCCAAATAGATTGGCACCCCTGCAAATAAACCTATATTTCCTTCAACAATGAATACCAATAGACAATGTAGATTAGGAAACACTACATATATTTGTGAGATAAGTAATAAATTATAAACAATAGCCACTTTTTCAGTCTGCTCTCACTCAAAAAAGTGATCCCACCCCGAAACCGCAGGCAAACCCCAAACGTACATTTCAGTCTTAGTTGGACCTTGTCAGTGAGGTGTAGATGAATTCCCTAAGACACAGTGAGCAAGGAGTCAACTTCTGGAGCTCTCTATCACCCTTAGGTAAACAAAACTCCCAAAGGGTCATTTGCAAAAAAGCAAAACAAAGATTCAGTGGACTCAATGTGAGAATGAACAAATGAACCAGGCCTGGAATTGCCTGGCATTTCTGGACTGGATTACTCTATTGAGTGAGACCAGCCTGATATACTACAGGATAGTTGTCCCTGTAAAGGGCACAAGTGAGCTAAAAGAAACTTTCTCTCGGAGTGGATTATCATCTCCATAGAACTAACCTAAAGGTAGTTCCGTTCTCTGAATGAGAGTCTCTGATTACTATTTTTTTACATTTTAATAAAAGATAATTTTTACCAGCAACTACATTAAGTAATATAAGGAGTGTTCATAATTTGTATATTCCATGGTCCTTTGAATACACCCATCAGTAGTAATTGTTTGAACTTATTTTTTGTCTATGAAATGTGATATATTTTCTCCAATTAATCTGATAATTAGATTTGGTGTAACTGCTTTATTTCATAGATTAAAAATCAGCAATGGCACAGTAGCAACACATTGGATTATATATAATAGTGAGAGAGTTATCTGAAACAAAATCAATTATTATTAGATGTTGTTGTTTACACATTCAGTCATGTCATCTATAGTTATGCCTCTGGTGGTGCTTATCGATACGGTTTTCTTGCCAAAGATATTGGTATGGACTGCCGGTTCCTTCTTCAGTGGACCATGATTTGTCTGACCTCTCTGCTATCACCTGCCCATTTTGGGTGACCCTTCATGATATAACTCACAACTTCATTGAGGTGCACAAGCCCCTTTACCACAACAAGGTAGTGATCCAATAGGGGGATTATTATTTAGCCTAAAATAATTTATTTTAACTTTTCAATACCTGACTTAAGAATGGTGATTTTTTTTTTCTTTTAATCAAACAAGACATTTTTGAGAAGAAGCAATCTTCGACTTTCTTTTTAGATATTATTTCTTAGTAAATATGTCAGTCTATAACTCAAAGGAATTCTCCTTTAAACTGTCAGTGCCATTTGTAAAGTATTATCTTCATTAGTCCTACTTAACCTACTCACACTGTTTATATGCTGTGCCATATTGAACAATATTTTATTTATAGCCTCCTCTCAAAGCCACTAAGACTATATGTAATATCACTATACAGACTGTCTCAAACAATGATAATATAAATTGTTCAATTTCACATAATTCAGAAAATTAATTATACTTCTGAACTATCTAGCTGAAAGGAGAGCATCAATCTCAAAGTAATTATATCTTATGCTGGAGGAATCCTTTCTATGCAACAAACAGTGTTATTAAAAGTATAAAATCTTTATTTTTCCCTAATATAAAAAAAGTGAACACATTTGATAATGCCTCATAACTCAGTTTCCTTTGAGATTAATAAAAAAAACTCCTAGAAATAAAACAGACATTGTGATATCTCTCCTTTACAGTCACATAATTTCTCCATGTCCCAAGCATGTAGAGATGGTCTATCTTCATTTACAAGCTGCAATTGTGATTTACTTCTAGCAAGTAAAGTGTGTTTATTTGCTGTGTGCACTGATTTTGTCCAGGTGAGTAGTCAGAAGCTAATATAAACAGGGGAAGGAGTAAACTTGTGAGCCTGTGAACAGTTCTAGTAAAAGTGCAGTTCTAGTATAAGTGTAGCAGTTTAAATAAAATGGTGAGTTCAAAAAATAGGGGGACATATTAGAGTGCAAGAGGAAGGCAAGGAGGGAAGGAAAAAATATATTATTATTATTATTTTTTAAGCTTTATTAAAAAAAAATTGTAATTATGAGTCAGTCCAGTGGCAGCCTCACTCAGTGTACATCCTGTCCCATGTATGAACTGCTGGAATAGCTGATCCAGAGTCCATACCTCTGTGAGAGGTGTGAGCATGTTGCCTATCTTGAAGCTCAAATTGGAGAACTGGAGAGGAGAATTGCAGCACTTACTGATATTGCTCCACTGGAAAGGGAGTTGGTGCTCACTGAGCACAGTTTAGCTGGCCCTAGCATGGAGGTTGGAGATGCGGTTAGTGAGTGAGCTGGGTTAAAAGGGGAATCAGGGGAAACAGGGGGAGGAGGCAGGCCAGTTCTGGGTTGGCAAACAGCAACAGATTTGCCAGATTGAGTTAAACTGTTTGGGATGTCCATGCACGCATGGCAATACCAGATAGAGCAGTTCCCTCTAACAGCCTAGAGAACAGTTCTACTGGAGGAGCGGGAGGGCAGAATAGGCAGAACAACAGAAAGGTTTTTGTGGTATTTGACACTATTATTTGGAAGGTAGACAGGTTGATTTGTCACCAAGATTTTGTGGATCAGTTAGATAAATTATTAGGAGGGGCTGGAAATGAATCACCAGTCTTGGTACATATTGGTACCAATGACAATGTTAGTGGAAGATGGAGTGTCCTAAAATATGACTTTAGAGAACTAGGGAATAGGCTTAAGGCAAGGAACTCCAAGGCAGTATTTTCTGAGATACTACCAGTGCAATGTGCTAGCCCAGGGAGACAGAAGGAGCTTAGGGATGTTAATACGTGGATAAAAATGTGGTGCACTAAGGAGGGTTTGGGTTTTTAGAGCACTGGGTTGACTTCTCACTTGGGAACAATCTCTATAGCAGGGATGGATTGCAAATTAATGCTGAGGGAGCTTGTGTGCTAGGAGATAGGATAGTAGAAAGGCTGGAGGAGTTTTTAAACTAGTAGGTGGGGGGGAGAGACTAGATAGAAGTAATAGGGTAGAAAGTGTAGAGGGGGTAAGGAATGATGTAACTAGTCATGGGGAGGAGAAGGGAGAGGGTTAGTATAGTCAATAGGGAAATATTGCTAAGTATCTAAAGTATCTTGGCAGGCGCTTCAAAACTACAAACTAATAAAAACATAAGGTGTATGCTTGCTAATGCCAGAAGCTTGAGAGAAAAAATGGGAGAGTTAGAATTATTTAGCAGTTAATGAAAAATGGAATTTAATAGGCATTACTGAAATGTGGTGGGATGACTCTCATAACTCGACTATTCATCTGGATGGTTATGACCTATTTAGGAAAGATAGGGGCAATGGTAAAAGAGGAGAAGGGATTTGTCTGTATGTTAAGTCTCAATTTAAGCCTATAGTCAGAGACGTTATTTATGCTGGAACTAGCAGTAAGGTTGAATGTTTGTGGTTAGAGTTTAAAAGCAGAACAGCAAATTCGAACATAATATTGGTAAGAGTATGCTATAAACCCTTAAATATGATTGAAAGTGAGGAAATGCAATTTTTGCATTTTTCCAATATTTTAATGAGAGAAAGGCCAGGAAGGAAGCTATGGGAACATTACAATGTGAAACAGGCCATCTGACAATTAGTGACCAGGAAAAGGCAGATGAGCTAAATAGGTTTATTTATTCGGTATATACAAAGAAGGTACCAGTGTTTGGGACACTGCAACATACTAGGGCTACACTACATACACTAAATAATTGGTTAACGCAGGAAGAAATCCAAAAGAGATTGGAAAAAAATAAATGTTAATAAAGCCCAAGGTCCTGATGGAATTGATCCAAGGTTACTGGGGGAACGAGGTTCTGTAATAGCCAAACCATTATATCTAATTTTTCATGATTCAATCAACACAGGATCACTACCAGATGACTGGAGAAAAGCAGAGGTGATAGCTATATTTAAGAAGAAAGCAAGAGCAAATCCAGTGAGTTATAGACCCATAAGCCTCACTTCTGTAGTGGGAAAGCTTTTAGAAGGGTTAATAAGGGATAATATACAAGAGAGTCTATTTAAACAAGATTATAAGTAGGAGTCAACACAGATTTATGAGGGATAGGTCATGTCATGTCAAACAAATCTAATTAGTTTCTATGAGGAGGTTTGTAAGAACTTGGATCAAGGCAACTCAGAGGATGTAGTCTTTTTTGTATATTGCAAAAGGCTCCTGATACAGTGCCACATGGGAGACTATTGTGCAAAGTAAGGGATACAGGAATTGCAGTAAATATCAGCTCATGAAATGAGAGCTGGCTAAAAGACAGGAAGCAAAAGGTTGTGGTAAATGGAACATACTCCGATTGGACTAATGTGGTAAGTGGGGTTTATCAGGGTTCAGTATTAGGTCCTCTCCTTTTTAACATATTTATTAATGACTTAAAAGTGGGACTGGAAAGTATTCTCTCCATTTTTGATGATGACACAAAGTTGTGCAAGGTAATTAAATCAGATAAATATGTACTTTCCCTCCAAAGGTATTTGTATAAATTAGAGAAATTGGTGACTAAATGGCAGATGAGATGTAATATGAATAAATGTAAATGTATGCATTTAAGAAGGGAAAATATCCATGCAATGTATAAGCTTAATTAAGTAAATCTCTGGGTATCGGATATTGAAAGGGATTTAGGAGTGCTAGGTAACAGCGCTCAAAGCCAAGCAGCAGCAGCAAAGGCAAATAAAATATTAGCATGGATTGAGAAGGGTATAGAGGCCAGGGAAGGAAATATAATTCTGCCACTATACAAATCCCTAGTATGCCCTTATTTGCAATATGAAGTACAATTTTGGGCACCACTTCATAAAAAGGACATTTTAAACCTGGAAAAAGTACAGAGAAGGGCAACAAAACTAATAAGGGAAATGGAGGGGCTAAGTTATGAAGAAAGACTAACCACATTACACACATTTTCTCAAGAACAAAGGCATCTAAGTGGTGCCATCTAAGAGGTGATATGATTACCTTATATAATAAATATATCCAGGGTCAATATAAGGCTTTGTCAAGTGATTTTTTTTACCAAGAGATTTTCAACTGACAAGAGAACATCTGTTGAAGTTAGAAATAAAAAGATTTTACTTTCAAGAAAGAAAAGGGTTCTTCACAGTACCAAAGGAGGTGGTGACAGCGGTTTCAATAGATAACTTTAAAAAGGGATTGGATATATTTCTAAATAAAAAGGACATTTAGCGTTATCCTCGTTAATTAGAGAGTATTGATCTAGGGAGGAGTCCGAACACCAGTATCTGGTATCAGAAAGGAATTATTTTTTTTTGCTTTTGAGCAAAAATCAGCAAGGTTTCACTTGGGTTTTTTTTCTGTTTGCCTTCCTCTGGATCAATTTACAATGAATAATTAATCTGAATACTGCAGATCAGAGGAGGTATTAAAAGGTTGAAATTATGAACAAAAATTATTTTTTACTATGTAACAGAATCATGTTTAGTGATATCAAGAAGTTTTTATAAGATAAAGTCGATTTTACGTGGGATATTGGTGGTTTTATTTATTTTATAATTGGATGTAGGGCATTGTTGCTAGTCAATGTCCTAAACAGCTTATTTTTACCAAGTCATATTGCAGCCATGAAATATATATATATTTTTTTCTGGGGTGGAAAGCTATGGCAAGTCTGGATGAGATATTAAAAAGTAAAGATATTACAGTATCAACAAAGGTTCACATAGTTAGAACTATTGTATTCCATGTAGTAACATACAGATGTGAGAGCTGGACCATAAACAAGTCTGAGCATCGTAAAATTTTCACCTTTGAATTGTGGTGTTGGAGAAAACTGCTGAGAGTCCCTTGGACAGCAAGAAGATCCAATAAATCGGTACTACAGTAAATTAATGTACAGCAAAAGAAACAACAGTATCCCCTAAAAAGAGCTAAAAAGTAGTATAAGATTAAAACTTAGCCTTTAATAAGTTAATTTAAAAAAAAATATTTATTAAAATAAGCCTTTAATCTTTTAATATTTTTTAAATTAACTTATTAAAGGCTATGTTTTAATCTTATACTACTTTTTAGCTCTTTTCTATAGTTAATATAGGTGTGCACAACAATAGGGGATACTGTTGTTTCTTTTGCTGTACATTATTATATTTACCCCTAGTAGCACCCTATAAGTTCATTCCACTTGTCTTACCTTGAGCTACCTTTTGCTCTATATTGACTATCTACAGTAAATTAAGCCAAACTTTTCAATAGAAGGTATGATCATGAGGTTAAAGCTCACATAATAATTTGGCCATATCATGAGTAGACAGGATTCCCTAGAGAAGACTCATGCTGTGAATGGTTGAAGGCAGATGGCATAGATGGAGATAGGGAGGATGACAGAGGTGGAGCTAGGTAGATGAGGTCATTACATGAATGAACATGAACTTAGCTTATATAGCTTTGTTCATCTGAGTGGAGACTTCAGTTGGATTTAATTTGTTAACATCGAGAATATGACAGACATGAATTAAAAAAATCTTAAGTCTCAAATTCTGTTGAAGAACTACTAAAGGGTGAGTTGTCAGTTTTAATTGATTAACAACACAGCTATGCTCCAAATATATAGCAAATAATAATTATTTGCTATAATATTAATACAACATTCAGTATTCCTCTGCAATTACTTTATTTTCAAATATAGATGCACATACTTCAAAGGCAGACAAACCAAAGAAAACTACGACAACTACGACTTCCTATAAAATAAAAACAAAATTCTGCTTAGTGACATTCACATAAGCACCAACTATTCTCTTTACTATCTCATTTGCATGATAGGGCCTTAGTTATAGGCTAATAAACTTGAAAATAAACCAAATTAATATTTTACAAGATTTTAGGGCTCTTTTGTGCCCTGTAACCAAGATAAAATTAATCAAGAAAAGTCATAAAGCTTTCCAAGACAGATGTTTAGTCTTTTTGTTTGTTTTTTCTCAAAAAAGTTGGAGCTGTTGGTAAAGAACAGAACTGGCAATGTTTCACATAAAATATTAAGCAAATTATCCCCTAGGCTGTACTACTGCTATGCTACTGCGCCCCAAGTTTTAATGAGTATTTTTATATTTTATTTTTAATTAGTAACAGTGGGATAGTACTAGGATACAATAAACAATGGATATACATGTACATACAGTTGAAGACAGATAAGAATAGATAAGGCACTCCTCCCATAAGAGTTTACAGTCTAATAGCAAATAGGGAGCATAGGCATGATGTGAGAGGACTGTTTGGTTGATAGATGTTATAGAAAAATGGAGGTAATTAACAGCACAGCCTTGAAAATATTAATTGTTACACTTTGGGAAAAGTTTTGTTTTGAGTCCCCAGATTCCATTCTCCATATGTGCCATGTTTTGGAGAGCCTTCTACTTTTCAGCAGCAACCCACCCTGCAGTTTATGCTAACATTGAAATTATGGCCCTTGTACCCTGGATTCAAACTCTGATTGTATTATTTTAGACCCCAATCTCAGGCCTTTGGTCACTATTTAACTCCCAACTACATATCTCTGGTTCATTTGCAGGGCATCTACTAACAGCATTACAATTTTGTGTTAATGGATTTAGTAAGCAAATTTATTAATTTTAAGTAGTTAAAATGTGTTCCTCAAAGAAATGGGATACAGTATAACTTTACTTAAAACTTTGGGGGGAATATTAAAAATAGGTAAGTTTCCTAGATGTTCTATAAATTCAGAATTACAGAACATAATTTTCTGTTGAAATTTAACTTAAAGGAAATGTCACACAAAAATCAAGTAATTTTTTCTTACAAATTATGAAAAAATACTTGATACTCTGTAAGCTAAAACACATATATGTTGCTACATAGGACATATACAGTACATTGTTTGACAGCGGCAGTACAGCCAATTCAAATCAATATTTACTACTCATATGCTCCATAAGGTTCACTAATGATTCATAGCACTCTGAAATCCCCAATCTTTTGATCATAACTATATGAATACAGCATTCATTTTAAAAATGAAAACATCTTTTACTGTTGTTTTTGCACAATTTTTCTAATGCTGCAGATCACATGTGGTGATATCCGTGCTCCTTAAGGAGGATTTGAAGCAAAGTCCAAGTAGTTTATTCATTATTTAAAATAAGTTGTACAATATTTCTACAAATGAAAGATTTTTAAAGACACTGCAACTTTAGTTACAACTTCAGTTTAAACAGTATGCATATTCTTTAAAAGAGGGAAAATAAAACGTTGTTACATGTCTTAATTGTCTCTCATCTTCTAATGACTGCATAAAGAGTGTATTACCCCCCTTGGCACATCATCTAGCGCAACTAAATCATACATCTGTGTTATTGCAAGATAATGTTGTCTTTTCTTCACTTTTCTCATTTATTCTTTTTTTATTCTACATACTCTCCATAGAAAACCCAACCATGGACCTTACCTTTTCTACTTTCTATTTCGGCTTCCTGTCTGCTTAGACTGCAAGTGTGTGAGTCTTTCAATCTTTCAAGGTGCTTTGAATTCCAATGCCATGTTTTTCAGCACTTCTGATAGAGGAACACAGGAGGCCTTTAAACGTTTTCCAAACTTTTAAGGATTCAACACTTGTGACACAAAGAATAAAAAATAAACAAAACATGAAAAAATAAGCCTAGCTCTTTCTGAGCACTACCTATAACTGTAGGGTAGTTTCTCTCACTATCCCAGGTTGCATTCAGCTACTCTGAATGTAGCAAAACAGAAGCACGCAGTTAAATAAACTTTATATATAATGAACTGATCTTTATCCTCTGGATTCCAAAAGTCTCACTTTATCTTCATTAGTGGGTGGCTTCCAGCTTCCAATCGGCAGACCCCTTGACTCTGTTTTACTCAGCAGCTTCCTCATTAGCATCCATGCTGCAGTCTCCTTGACTTTATTTTTCTTCAAAAATATTTTTTTTGCTCAGTGGCTGGCTATCAGATTCTATGCTGCAACACTTTCTCTGTGCTTTGGGTTGCAACACTTCCTCTGAATTGCCACACTCTATATGGCCCAGCAGCAACATTCCCTTTCTGGGCTGCAACTAACTCTTCAACATACTGCCCATGCCTTTTTACAGCTGCAGCCCCATTATGATGTAAAAGAGTGTTTAACACCTGCAGTCCCGGATTGGGCAAATGCCTCTATACAGCCTCAGTCAGGCTCACACACCTATCCTCTAGAACTCTTCCATATTTCTGTATGGCTTTTTTACTATATATATATATATATATATATATATATATATATTTGTGGTCTGTCCCCTCTCCTTGTGTTGCTGAGGTGTGGCCTGTTTCTACACCCTATCTGCTAAGATGGCCAAGGGCTGAGTGATGGTAAGGATAGAGGGGAGGGAGTGTGGGGCTCTGGAAGCTGAAGGTTGGCAGGGGTAGTATGTTTATAAAGGGGAGCAAGGAGCGGAGCACTCCCACAATCTCGGGTATCTGGGGCTGCTAAGAGGGCCAAAAGACTATGAAAGCATACTGACTGAGCTTGACAAAAGCCTGTCTGATTTCTGCCTTAGGGAATGTAACAACTGTAACAATCAGATTTCCAGCGCCCCATGGCCTTAATGATGTGAGCTGGTGTTTGGTTTCTGGATGCTGTTGAGGCGGCCCCTATACGAAATGACTGCCCGGAGTATTTGAAATAATTGAGGTCTAGCCTTTTTAAAATGATTCTGATATAGTGTCTAAAGATAGAAGTGTATTATGATACTGAGGAATAGGTGGTGAGCGAGTTTGTCTTGAAAGTACGATATCAGGGAGCATAGAATGGAAATCAGACAGGTGATGTCATGAGTGGGGTAAAAAGTTATAGATAGGTGAGTTGCTGGTTTTAGTGGAGTGAAGTCATAGTGCACAAGTGTCTGCTGAAAAGGTGATGTCCAGTTTAGTTACTTATCGTGGCTGAGAGGAGGAAATGATGAACTCGCTAAATCGAAAAAAGCTGTAGAAGATATTTGGGGTCCAAAAGAGTCATTGGAGAGACAGGTGATGAGACGTTTGAAGATGTCTCTGGTAATGAAAAGTCTAGATGGTTTGGGTTCATGAGATTGTCTGGACAGACCTTTGAGAAAAAGTTTGATAGGAAGAGTGGAATTAAAGGATTTGTAGATTAAGTGATTTTGGGAAAGGTTAAACTGCACACCCGTGAGGTAATTCTTAATACTAGTAACATGGAGACAAAGATTGTGATAGCAATGGCTGATGAAAGCTAAATATTCAGTTAGCATAATAGGAGAATATATTAGAAGTTGAGATGAAATTGGTTGAATAGGTGCCAAGCTCTTTGATAGCTCTATCTGGTATTGGGAGTTAGGCTATCTTACATGGTTTGCCAGGCTTGAGCGAGGAGTAGATATATGGTTGAACTTGAGGCAGCATCTGGATTATGGCTCTAGAAGTGTGGCGGTGTAGACGGAAAATTGTTTGGGTCAAATTGAGGAGAATGAAGAGAATTTAAGGCTACTCCCTGAGGAGGGACATAGTCAAGGGGTCCAGAGACTTGAGATTTTTAATCATGAGGAATGTCTTTGGTAATGATGTGATATAGCGGATGGGATGTTTTTTCCATATATCCTTCCAGACATTGATGGCAGTAAGTGGAGGCATAACATGGTGTAAAGTTGAGTTGGGTTAGACGTAGAGCGGCCAGTGGGGTGTGATAATTTGATGATTGAACAAGATTTTGAAAAAATGATGTGTGGGAAAATTCCAAAACTTCCAGAGAGGAATGCATCGGCTGAGTAAGGAGGGATTCGCTATTGAGAATAATGATATCAGAGTTATCTCATTTAATTAATTTGGAAAGGAGGTTGTTCAGGAAGGGTCTTCCTTGTTGCAAAGTTTATGTGTCCCTAGAAGGCTCTGAAATATCTAATTAACAGTTGTTAATTTAAATTTGCCAATTACAACATAAGCAATTAAAAGTATAAAGAAATGGTCAAACAGAAATATATAGCAAGATACAAATATTTATTACAACTGTATAAACCAATGCCAGACAATTTTAAAGTCCAATGGTCCCCCTGGGCATGACAGAGACCCATTGTATTAATCCCATTTAAACTTATACAGTAATTCAATTGGGACTGTCTGAGTGGGCTTTTGCCTGGGCATGGCTGGTGAAAGTAAGTGTCCAGAAGGGTTCCCCCATGACCCTAAACATTGCAAAATCCCTCAGGCTTCCCTACCCTACAAGCTTGCATAGGGAAAAACTGTGTACCAACTACATTATTTCTAGAGGTAAATATGAGCTAACTACTACTGAACTTTTGTATGGAATTTTTATTTATTCCGATAAATTATAGATTTTTTAGAGATAACGGGTCTGCTCAGTTTATCCTAAATAATTAAGTATATGCAATGAATGAACTACAAATGCTTCCATGTAGTGGCCTCCTGAGACAAATGAAATCTGTATTTCCAAGCCCCGAATAAAGAAAAGACAATAAGAACAAATAATTAAATCTTTCTTCCCAGATTAAAACATAAACATTTTTTTTTTTGTTAAAAAGAGTTCATACGTTTTGTGTTTGTTACAAAAAAAGAAACAGGTCAACATTTGTCTCTTTAAAACATAAGCTACGTGTCATTCAAGTGATGCAGTCAAATGAGGACACGTTATATGATGATGACAATATTTTTATTGCTGTTTTTGTGAAAAGACAAATAAATCCTTGTTGTTATTTTTACAAAATAATCTATTACGTGAAAGTCAAAACATTATTATTGCTAAATTACAATATTTCCTATTTCAAAGTCACAACTCTGTAGAGGAAAAAGTATTTAGATATTGATAATTGTCACAACCCTCTCTTTGTTGGGTTTGAACAGGCAGGATAGCTTAACCAGAGGCTAGGACAAGTTGCACATTCTCCCTACCAAGTTTCGGTTTTAGGGCCAAGTTGCATAGGTTCAAGACAAGTAGCAGAAATTAATTTATGATTTTAAATAAAAAAACACTTTCCCTTTAACACACACAATGAAACACACCATGCATATGTGTCCCGAACAGAACATAAATGCTATTTTCCAGCACACAATTTTATACAGTGTTTCCCTTGGCAAACACAAGTTTGACACTTTTTAAACTACCCCATGTGGGCCAGGTCTGTCTGCAAGGATGTGGTGCCTGTCTGTCTCTTTCCCCACTTTGATGCTAAAAGGTCTATTGCCTCAGTTATCAGCTACCTCTGAAAGGATCTCGGTACTGCAGGGGTTGATTAAGTAATAGGACTAGAGTGATGGGTCTGTGCCCAACCTCACGTGGGGAACCAGAAAACAGCATGATGCAAGTGTTAGTTTCTCAGAGGACTGGCTCTCTGGTATTGGGTGGAACCCAGCAGAGGATTGCAGGGCTAAGTAGAAGGCTCGGGGTACGTCCTGTGACTTTGAAGTTAAGTCTATCTCCCCTTAGCCGATCTTCGAATATAGATACCTTTATTGAGATAGAGGGGACTTGGCTAAAGGGTTTAGAGCAGCTTAGGGGTGTATTCTCTTTTTGGGGGCTTCCACAATAATTTTAGCAATTTGGACACTCTATTAGAAGTAAAGGAAAGCAACGAAAAATGACTAAGTTCAAGTACTGAAAGTGTTTAAATAGCTATTTTGACAGCTTGAATAATTAATCAACCCTGTGTATTTCCCACAGAAATCTATGGAGCTTGATATACTGCCAGAGTTCCCTAGGCCAAAGGCTTGGTGGAAAAACACCTTAGGAACCCAGGGCATGCAATCAGGTTTGGTAAAAAAAAAAAAACATAAACCAGCAATTTACGTTATCATTTTAAAAGCTCCTATGGCCATTAGAATTTCCCTTGGGATAGGTAGCCACAGGGCTAGTATACATAAAAGTCTAGGTTGCATGCTCTAGAAGAGCCATGACAATAATAAACTCTCTTATGACTTGACAGATGACTTCAGGTAATATATATTAACTTAGAGTTATAAATAAACAATATGTATCATTGTCTTTTACTCTTTTCAAATTTCTTCTAGTTTATTCATCTTTCTCTACATTCTAATTATACATGTTTAATTACTTATCTTGTTTTCACTTTCATATACTGAACATTTTGAAAATGTGTTTCTTTTCAAAGAAATACATTTTAAACTGTATTTCTCTCCCTCTTTCTTACCAAACTTCACAATTGTAGTTCATTCCTAATGGTCTTTCCATTACCCAAATGTAAAATCTTCAATCCATGTAGACTATCATGCTTATTTTTCTAAATCCTCATTCATTGTTAGCAAATTCACCAGGTCAGACTCTATACAGATTGACAAAAGGAAATTCCATGCCATAAGATCATTTGTAAAATAAAACCTACATTTCCTAATGCCTTAACCTTTTGCCGACAATTTGACCTTAAGGCACAATTAATAGATCCAACATTTTGACCAAATCATTTTTTATAAATTATCCCTTTCCCTTTTTTCTTAATCATTCCATAATATTTCCCTTAGATGATTGTCACAACAATTTTATAATCTGTGCAAATAAATATATATTGTGTTAAATTCATCTTATTTCTAATTATACAGTGCCAATAAATATGTTTGGAGCTCCATACTGTAAAATTATATTGCTATTTATTATTATTATTATTATTATTATTATTATTATTATTATTATTAGATTTTATTCAAGTCTACCTGACAGTGCCCTTTTAAATATTTGCATATATATCCATCTTTCACTGATATTATAAAATGGGCAAATGGTTAAGACATGAACTACTCTTACCCACTTGGTATTATGACTCTACAAACCTTTATAGACAAGATAGAAATAATTAATGGCAACCTTCTCTCTCTGTCTAGATAATAATAAAAAAATCAGGCATTTATAGGTTCATATAAAATAAGCTTTTCAATTTGCCACATATTAAGCAGAGTATAATTATCTGTTTGTTTAATAAAATGCAATTAAATACATTACTGGGTCGTTTCGAATGCCATGTTAGTGTAAATAAAATTACATTTATAGATTCATAAGCAATTGGGATAAGCAGAAGCAATAAAGCTTAATTTGACCATAGAGTATATTAGTAAAAATGTGTTATACAAGTATATCAATTTTAGGAAATAAAAAATTGCACACCTTTAGATCAAGGGTTAGTGTCCAAAACAACATTTTTATTCCATATCTCTGCTTTTATTCTAAGACCAGAGCAAGATAGGTTATTTGCTCTGTAAACTATATAATTTATTTTAATGACATACAAAAGAAGATATATTTTTACAAATGTGAGTTGAATTTGTTTTTCAAAATAAATATAATACTGAAACCATGTCAGTAACTCTTTTTATTTATTTAATATTTATATTTGCTTTGTGTCTTACCAGGCTGAATTATCTGTATGCAAAATAATCAATTTAGACTAAATAGTGAGCAATAATTTGTTTTATTAGCAAGATGTAATTCTATTTATTTCAATCAAAAGACACATTTTGCTGACTTCCAGCTGTGTTACAATGTTATTCTTAAATTACATTTTACTTTTTTGCAAGTCTTAAAGCAACTCCAAAATTACATAGTTCTTGATCTACAGTAGTTCTTAAAAAGCAAGAATAATCTTGATGTACATTGTATTAACTCATTTCATAAATGAAATCCTTCATTACCAGTGAATTGGGAAAACTTATGACTCCTACATACTCATTTTTTGTTTAGTCATTCAGTCTCGTCTGACTTTCCGTAATCCTATGGGCCACAGCAAGCCAGGTACATCTCGCAGTCACTTCCCCTCTGAGGTCCATTAAGTTAATGTACATTGTTTCAGTGACCTCATCTATCCATCTCCTCCTCTCTCATCCCCTTCTTCTTGTGCTTTCAAACTTTCCCAGCATCAGAGTCTTCTCTAGGGAATCCTGTTTTCTCATGATCGAAAATCTTTGCACTTATGCCTCATGATTATACCTTTAAGTGAACAGTTTGTCATTATTTCCTTAAGTACTGGTTATCGGATCTTCTTGCAGTCCAAGGGACTCTAAGTAGTTTTTGCCAACACCACACTTCAAAGGCATTATTTTTTATTGTGCTCAGATCCGTATGTTACTACTGGGAATACCATAGTTCTAACTATGCAGACCTTTATTGATAGTTTTATACCTCTATTTTTTACTAGCTTGTCCAAGCTTACAATAGTTTTCCTTTCCAGAAGCAAATGTCTTAATTTCATAGCTACACTCACCATCTGAAAAGATCTTGGATCCCAGGGAAATAAAATGTGTCACTGCCTCCACATATTCCCCATCTATTTGTCAGGAACTGAAATATTTGACATGATCTTTGTCTTTTTAACGTTAAGCAGCTTCTGCACTGTCTTCTTTTACCCTCATCAATGGGTCCCTCAGCTCCTCCTCACTTTCAGCCATGAAAGTAGTTTCATCAGTGTATATGAGGTTGTTGATATTTCTTCCAGCAATATTTCTTCCCGCTTTGGATTCATCCAGTCCAGCCTTACTTATGATAGAACCTTACCACACACCTTTTTAATTGTTGAACCATTCTGTTATCCCAAGTTTGGTTCTGACCGTGGCTTCTTGGTCAACATACAGATTCTTTAGGAGGAGGATTAGATGACGTGGTACTCCCATCTCTTTAAGGACATGCCACATTTTGTTGTGATCCCCACAGTAAAATGCTTTAGAATAGTCTATGAAACAGAAGTAAACGTTTTTCTGGAACTCTCTTGCATTCACTATTATCCATCGGACAATGGGAATTTGATCTCTTGTGCCTCTTCCTATGCAGAACCCAGCTTGAACATCTGGTAGTTTCCAGTCCATATATTGTTGGAGTCGAGCTTATAGGATCTTAAGCATTACCTTGCTGGCATGTAAAATGAGTACAATTGTTTGATAATTGGAGCACTCTTTTGCACTGCCCTTTTTGGGAATTGGGATGTAGACTGACCTTTTCCAGTCTATTGGCCACTGTTGAGTTTTCCCAATGTGTTGGAATAAGGCAAGTAACACTTTCACAGCACCATCTTGTAGCATTCTGAATAGTTCAACTGGGATTCCTTCAACTCATGCAGCCTTATTATCAGCAAGACATCCTATGGCCCAACTCACTTCACTCTACAAGATGTCTGGCTTCAACTCATTGGAGACATTATTGAGGTTTTTGCTGCTTTTAAGATCCTTCCTGTATAGTTCTTGAGTGTATTCCTGCCACCTCTTTTTTTATCTGATCTTCTACATCCCTACCATTTTTTGTCTTTTATCGTGCCCACTTTGGCATGAAAGGTGCCTTTGAAATGCCCAATTTTCTTGAAGTGATCTCTTGATTTCCTCATTTGGTTATCTTTTTCAATCTATTTACATCACTCATTGTAGAACATCTCCTTGTCTCTTCTTGCTATCCTCTGGAATTCTGCATCCAGTTAGACAAATATTTTCTTATCCCCACTACCTTAACTTCTATCCTGGGCTACTTTCAAAGCCTCATCAGCTAACCAGTTTGCCTTCTTAGTTTTGTTTCTTCTTTTTACTTGAGACTTAGATCACTATGATGTGAAATGGCTTGCCTTGAATTTGAATTGAAATATTTTTTTCATTTATTGGGTTGTAACCGAGCATTGCTTTGGCCACCCTTTGATTGACTATGAAGGCTACTCCATTTCTTCTGTGGAATTCTTGACCACAGTAAAAGATCTGGTGGTTGTCTGATGGGAAATGTCCCTTTGCAGTCCATTTAAGTTCACTAATTCCCAGGATATCAATGTTTATCTTTGTCATCCCATTCTTGAACACGTCTAGTTTTCCTTGATTCATAATTCTAACATTCCAGGTTCCAATGCTGAATTGTTCTTTGCATTGGACTTTCCTTTCCCCGCCAGACACACCTGGGTGTCCTTTCAGCTTTAGCCCAACCACTTAATTAGATCTGGTGCTACTTGAACTCTTACTCAGTAATGTGGTAAGCACTCACTGACCTGAGGGGTTATCTTCTATATCGTTATGTCTCTGGTTGTGCCTGTCCATAAAGTTTTCTTAGCTAAGTTACTGGTGTGGGTTGCAGCTTCATTGGGGTACACAAGCCATTCACCACGACAAGGTAGCGATCCAGAAGTGTTAATGACACAATCTTTTTGCAAACACATGAGCCACAAATTAGCATATTAAGTCACACGCATCAGTGTAATAATAAAGTTCAAACCATGCTGAATATCTCAGGAATTATTAATTGTAAAGGAAATGGCTAACTATGTTAGAGATATTGTAGTGTTTGTTGCCAATTATAACTATAAAGTTCATACAGCATGGGTGCAAATATATAGAAGATATGTATATATATATATATATATATATATATATATATATATATATATATAAAACCAGGTTAACACACCTGGGTTTGTGGGAGGGTCCCCTCTCCCTCCTCACTTAAACCCCAAGCACACACCTACAGTATCTGTGCATACATTCTCCAGCGTGGTCACGTCATGTGGCCATGCTACGTGTGCTGCTCCTCCTTTCTGCTCCTTGCAGCCTTCTCACTGCTTCCCTTGTCTGCTTCTGTCCTTGCCTGTATCTCTCTCCCCTTGCATTTCTGTCTCTCTGCTCTTTCCTCCCTTCCCTTGGTCCCTACTGCTGCCTTTCCCATTTCCTCACTTTCTCTCCCCTGTCTCCTGCTGCTCTTTGTGCTCCCTCCCTGCTCCCCCCTCCCCCTTCTGTCCAGTTTGGGTATCTTTCTGGCCCCTTTTGCTGTTTTCTAAGGCCTCTTACCCTCCCCACATGCTGCCTGTGCCTTCACACTGCACAGGAACACTGACACAGCCAAAATCTTGCGAGATCTCGGCTTTACTTCCATTTTCTCATTTCCTGCTTCTTTCCCAGGTCAGCTGCATACAGGCTTTGCCAGCACATCACAGCCTATCTGTACTGCATTACTGCACATTTCCCTTCCCAAATAATGTCTCCTATTGCCCTCAGTGCACCAAGCACCCACGTTTACTCTAACCATAACATGCCATTTCCATTAACCCCTTCTGCTCCTTTCCCTTTAAATTTCTATCAATTCTGTATTTTAACCCTCACTCTCCCTCTCCTTATTTTAGCTTTTTACATACCTCGTGCTCCTCAAACCCGAACCTTATACATCACTACCTCGCCATGCCGCTTTTCATTCGCACTCCCTTTTGCAACTTACTCAATCCACCACTTAATTACCCCTAGGCCATTTTCTCTTTCGCAGTATTCCATTCATCCTGATTTTACTTGCTTATCTCTCCTCATCCATCACCCTTTCGCTAACATCAACCTTCCATTAACTCTTCCTTCCTTCTTCAATTTTCATCAAACCCGAATTGAACCCCTACTCTCACTCTCCTTATTACCTTTTACATACCTTATTCTCCACTTATACCTGACCTTTATTTACACCTACCACACTACGCATTTGCATTCACGCTCTCCTGCGTAACTCGCGTAATTCACCTTCCTCTCTTGCCTTTTTCCTTTATCTGAGTTTTCTTTCATACCTCAACTCATCCCTTACCCTTTCTTAGGTATCAATCCCCTTTACCACATGTTAGACCCCTCGCAATCAGACGCCAAGTTATTCCTTTCAGTCGCTGCATCTTTATCGCCCGGATCTTTACTGCCCGGATCTTTATCCAATCTCGCCAACCCTGCTTCACCCACTCAGTGTTAAACAAAACGAATTTAACCCTTTCTCTCCCTCTCCTTATTTCCTTTACCTACCTCCCACTTCGCAGCCCTTCATTCACGCTCTCCTACGTAACTCACTCAATTCACCTTCCTCTCTCGCCGATTTCCTTTACCCAGGTTTTCTATCATACTTCAACTCGTCCCTTACCTTTTGGCCACAATCATTTTAACCACACTCTCCTCTCACCATCTCCCTTACTTTCTCTCAGATCTGTTATTGCTACCAAAGGTGCCCCGTTTCATTTCATCAGGCTCCGTCCACGTCGTCTTATCGCCATGTTTCAATTACTCTCGTATTTGGCTTTGACGCCGCCCTCAACTATTTATCCAGCACGCCAGGCCTATTACCGTTATATCTTACATTCTCAACACCCTGTAACTACAGACATTTCTTCCAATAATCCTCGCTATCACGACCCACTCTCTGGCTGGGATCTGCTGACTTGATTTGGGTTACTCTGGACCTTGGAGTAGCTTTGAGTACAGGAACATCATGTCTCAGCCCTTGGTTTAGACTGAGCAATATTGACAGTAAGTCTGACGAATCTTACTGCAAGCATATGTCCCTGGGTAAATAATACATCTGCACACAAAGTCTTGATGAAAATTATGAACAACTTTATTTGGAAAACAACATCTTTTAAACAGGCATACAAAATCACCAGGAGGGCTATCTTTAGTCAGCCCCTAACTGCCTCTGGCCAATCAGGCAGGGAACCATGAGACTCCTCCCAGGTCCGCCCACTAGGTGTGGCTACCTAATTCAGTTGGTGTCTGGCTCTCAAGGGAGAAACATCCTTTATTAGCTCTTGAACTATGCCCCTGGGCTTGTGGTTGAGAAACCCCATACTATACTATTGTCCTGCGGTGCCTGGCAGTCTGGCAAATCTATTTGGTCTGTTATCTCCTTTGTTTACACTAAAGACCATATGGCCAACTCCTGACTGACAGTTTATACAATGGGGGAGGGTTGACTAATTAAAACATAGCTATCACTCCACAATACAATATACAATATAATACTAACATATTAATAACCTATAACCATATTTCCCCATTCCCACATGGTATCAGGGTGGGGCAAGTTTTCCACGTCAATCCATTTTATGCAGTAATGCTGACTTTATTTAATGGTGACAGTGGAACCCCCTATTCATACCATTTACAAGCAGTAACTTTGTGCCCAAATCTTTTGTTCTTCCACATGGCACCAGCATGTGTAAGATAATCCAGCCCAAAATGGCCACTGCTGCCAGTCACAAAAATGGCCCCAGCATAGTTCACAAGTTGGCCTTGCTCCCACTGTATAGAGCAAATTGCTCTTCCCATTCACACCCACCCAAATAGTCCAGGGTACCTCCCCAATAATCTGGTATCCCAGAGTACAACAGGTGGGCCACAGTTTCTGTCCCATAGCAACTCTGTTCCCCCCAGCCAGTCTGGGATCTCTAATACAGTCTCTGGGCCTATGGGATCGCAAAGGGACAGCTCCTCTTGGCTTCCTTCCTCTGGTCCAGCTGTTTCCGTTGCTGCTTGGGGAGCTACGCTGCTCCCACCCAAGCTGTGCTTACACTCCTCCATTGCCCGGGGTTGAGCAACTTTATCCCAGTCCTTTCTGTTGAACTGGGTCTTTGGAGTGGTGTCTGTTCCAGTGGGCCCCTGGACAATGGTTATCCAGGGTATCTCCCCACTTGGTACACCCTCTGTCATGGTGCCACTCTGCACCCTTAATGCTTTTGCCAAAGCTGGCATGCTTGCGGCCCCGGCCTGGCTCTTTGTGCCCCTGGCACTCTCTTGCTGTGTGAGGTCAGGTTCCCTGTAGCCAGAAACCAATTCTTTTCCCTCCCCACAGTCTCTTAAACAACCCTCCTGGGCTGTGTTCTTCACTAGCACCTCTGGGGACAACTCCCCTGGACTGTCAGGGTACAGACAGTGGTTATCTGATGCAGGCTGGGGAATCTCATCATTCCCTTCCAGCCTGGCCTCTAAGGCTCCCTTCCCACCGTCCATCACACAATCATCCCGAGCCTCTGGCTCCATTAACAGTTCTGGCCAACACACTTTGCCTAGAACTTCTGAGGGCAGACTTAACTTATCTGGCCCTAGCTTGTGAACAGTTCCCACTTCCTCTGGGATTAAATCTCTTGGGGTATCAGGGGGCAGACATGGATTATCTGACCCCACCCAGGGAACATTCCACTGGGTCTCTGGCTCTTGGGGCTGGTGACTAGGCCCTGACACAGTTACTGCATGTTCTAGGGGCAAACATTCTCCATCCCCAGGAGTTGGCAAAGGAACAGTGTTTACCCCTTCCCACTCCTCACTTTGTTTACAGTCTAGAAATGCCTCTCCCCAGTTCCAGTGAGCATACTCACTCTGGTACATACCGTCTGAGTTGTAAAAATACTTCTTGGGTATCGCATCCCACAATTCCACATACTCAGCCTCCAGTTGCAGCTCTTGCTGAATCAGGGGTTCCAGCAAAGGAGCCTCCGGGAACCATGCTTCCAGTCCCAGACCCCGGCAGCGTTTAACAAACAAGTTATTATGCCTCCTTGCAGTTCCCATGCCACATTCCGGATCACCATTCAGAATCTCACCGACCCCATATTCTAGATCCAAACGAAAATAGAGATCCTCTCTCCGGCCACCCAAGGACTCTATCCTGGCAAGGTACTGTTCCTCCAAGTCCATCTCTTTCTCTACCAGTTCCTCCAACCAGCTTGCCAGCTCATGGCCATGCCATAATTGCATGAATGCCATCCATTGATTTAGCAGGAGTAGTCTGTAGTCCTCTGCTTCCATCTGCTCCATTTTCTGGTCCTTCTCAGAGTACCCCACCACTGTGCCACCAATTATCACGACCCACTCTCTGGCTGGGATCTGCTGACTTGATTTGGGTTACTCTGGACCTTGGAGTAGCTTTGAGTACAGGAACATCATGTCTCAGCCCTTGGTTTAGACTGAGCAATATTGACAGTAAGTCTGACGAATCTTACTGCAAGCATATGTCCCTGGGTAAATAATACATCTGCACACAAAGTCTTGATGAAAATTATGAACAACTTTATTTTTATTTAAACAACTCACAAAACCAGTACAGGGAGTGGCTACCCCTTTGTCCAACACTTATCTTCCTCTTGGCCAATGCAGTAATCTCCAGAGTAACTTTATTACCTCTAGCCAATGGACTAGAGGTAAGCTCTGGGAACTTCCAGACCCCTCCCCTGGGCCGCCCACTAGGTGTGGCTAACAGAGTCATTTGGGCTCTGGCAGTCAACAGAGACACATCTCTTTGCTATGGCCCAGGCCCTAGTATTGAGGCTGGAAGACCCTGTACTATACCATTGTCCTACGGTGCCTGGCAGTCTGGCAAATCTATTTGGTCTGTTATCTCCTTTGTTTACACTAAAGACCATATGGCCAACTCCTGACTGACAGTTTATACAATGGGGGAGGGTTGACTAATTAAAACATAGCTATCACTCCACAATACAATATACAATATAATACTAACATATTAATAACCTATAACCATATTTCCCCATTCCCACATGGTATCAGGGTGGGGCAAGTTTTCCACGTCAATCCATTTTATGCAGTAATGCTGACTTTATTTAATGGTGACAGTGGAACCCCCTATTCATACCATTTACAAGCAGTAACTTTGTGCCCAAATCTTTTGTTCTTCCACATGGCACCAGCATGTGTAAGATAATCCAGCCCAAAATGGCCACTGCTGCCAGTCACAAAATGGCCCCAGCATAGTTCACACCAAATCCAATATGGCCCCTGGGTGATTCATGACACTCGCTTATCACCAAATCATCCATTGTTTCACTCTCACGGTCATACCTCATTCATCATTGTCAAGCCTGCAAGCTCGTACTCTCATTGCTGGGGACCGATGGTCCCTCTGGAGGTAAGCTATCCAGTCCTCCTGCGCTTCCCTACCATTGATCTGGACCTGAACCTTGTCTATGCCCTGTCCATGTCCAATGTAGCACTTCGGCTTCACCACACTTGATTTATGTGGTTTCTGGTCCAGATCTACTGAACATCTGCCCTCCTTACCCTCTCTACTCAGCCCTCTGTGGGCAACACTTTCGATGCCTTCGTAAATGCTTTACCGACTTCACTAGACACCACCTCATAATCCCATTCACTAAGCCCAACCACACTCGCATGCCACATCTGCCTTCGCTAGGCTCCACCTCAATCATGCTTTCATAGTTGCACTTGCCTTCGCTAGGAATCATCATACTCGCAAGCCCCTCATCAGCCTTCACTAGGCACCACCGCCACCGATCTGCAGTCACTCTTTAGGTAATCTCACATTTCTTTCTTCTATCTATCTATCTATCCATTCCATACTGTATTTCGACCAACCCTGCACATTTAGGTACACATTCGCTATCTCTCATTCATATTCAACATTGATACCGATCTGCTTAACGTCTGTCCTCCTTACACTCTCAACTCAGCCCTCTCTGGGCACCACTTCTGATGCCTCCGTAAATCCTTTACTGCCTTTATTAGGCACCACCTCAATCACACTTTCTTAGTCCCATTCTCTAGCCTCAACAGCACTCGCAAGCCACACCGGCCTTCGCTAGGCTCCACCTCAATCATGCTTTCACAGTCGCTCTTGCCCTCGCTAGGCTTCATCATACTCGCAAACCCCTCTCATAATAAGCCTTCGCTAGGCACAACCGCCACCACTCCGCAGCTACTCTACAGGTAATTCCACATTTCTTTCTTAGATCCTCTATTTATCTATTCCTTACTGTACTCAGCCTACCCCACACGTTCACGTACACATATTCACTGCCTCTCATTCGTATTCATCATTGATACTACCATAACTGCTTTCTTCCGGCTCTCCCCTTCCGCAGGTTTCAAACCCTCCGCTCTGGTAACCCATTCCTTTATTCACAGGGCTTGTCACTTGACACATCAACTTTAAACAATATTTCCGTACACAAACACCACCACTCAACCATACTCTAGCAATTCTACTCATTTACACATCCCAACCAATTGGCTACCTCTAATCCTGCATTCATTCATGCCTTATTCATCGTCAATAACTAATTCCAATACTGCCAGGTTCACCACCTGTTTCCTCAAATTCAATAATCGATTACCGCATTCCTCTTCCTACACTTACCTCAATCGATTACTTCACCATTCAGTGCTTAGCTCTTCAGTCCAAAGTTACCTCTCCTAGATTTCATATTCCTACCACACTCAAATGTGATCAACATTTCCCTCCATCACTAACTCCAGCAATTCTACTTGCCTACTTCCCTCGTATTTTCCTCAAGTCTCGCCCCTTATTATCTCCCATGTCTGTTAAGCCTTCTTCACGCCTAACTCGCCTCTTAAGACTCCTCCTCAAGGACCTCTCTAGGGAAGACCACATAATAAATACTTCCAGACACCATCACAGGTGATATATCCAAGCAACTTATTGTCTATCTCACCCTCAATCCTTTCGGCCCCAACACTTCCCTCACCATTCGATCAGCCACTACACTAGCTTTCTATGGCTTTTCGTCCAAGCGAGTTAACCACCTCTCCTAATCAAGCCTGTTAAAGGCGTCAAATCTTTCAAATCAGAAACCTGCTCCCTTACTCTACGCTCGACCAAGACCAGCACCACTCCTGTCACCACACGTTCTATCACACAATGATTCCACATGCCCAGTCTCCATTCTCTGAAACGTCATCATTCCATCGTCCACAAACCAACTCATCATCCTCTGCATTCTCAGTTAAGCCATTAGGTGCTGTCACTTTTTGGCCTTTTTTCTGTCCAGATTAGATTGCAGCACCTGGCATACCACAGCACCACAGGCCAGAATATGGCGCAGCACCTGGCACACCTCAGCTACATGAGGAGAGCGGGCCGACCACAAATTACCAGGTCAACACACCTCGGTTATGTGGGAGGATCCCCTCTCCCTCCACCCTACTTAAACCCCAAGCACACATCTACCTGTGTACACGTTCTCCAGCGCGTTACCCTCCCTTCCCCTTTCTAATAATCAAAATAACTGTGTATTTCCTTTTTATTAAAAAAATAAATCCAACCACTATTTTCTATTGAATCTGGTGTCCTTTGCTAAAAAGTTCCAAAGTCTGATTGCCCTTACTGTTAAGAATCCTTTTCTTTCTTTAAGGTGATATTTTTTTTTAACCTCTTGCCATCTGAAAACGTTTTGGAAAAAATGTTCACCAGGTTTTATTGAACCTGGATTCATATACCTTCTTAGGAGTTTTTCTTCTAGAGATTCTTTATATAGTTACATAGTATTTGAGGTTGAAAAATTACTTATAGTCCATCCAGTTCAACCTTTTATGATCTCCTCTGATCTGCAGAGATAATGTTTATTGATCCAAAGAAAGGCAAACAGGAAAAAAAATAATTGAAACATTGCCAATTGTCTCAAAAGGGGAAAAAAAATTCTGCCCTGACCCCAGATACTGGCGATCAGATTCCTCCCTGGATCAATACTCCCTCTCTAATTATCCAGGATAACCCTGAATGTTTTTTTTATTTAAAAATATATCCAATCCCTTTTTAAAGTTATCTATTGAATCTGCTGTCACCGCCTCCTTTGGTAGAGAATTCCACAGATTAACCACCCTTACTGTGAAGAACGCTTTTCTTTGTTTAAGGTGAAATCTTTTTACTTCTAACCTCAAAGGATGTCCTCTTGTCAGTTGAAAATCTCCCTTGACAAAGCTTTATACTGACCCTGGATGTATTTATATAAGGTAATCATATATCCTCTTAGACACCTTTTTTCTAGAGAAAATACATTTAATTTGGTTAGACTTTCTACATAACTTAGCTCCTCCATTCCCCTTATACGTTTTGTGACTCATAACTTAAGTTTTTACTTAAAGATTAATCTCATCATCATTAAAAGGGACAAGCTGAACTGACCAATGAATGGATCCCACCGGTTAGGTCCTCTTATCTGTGAGCCTGTCCCAAGAGGTCCGTTCTTGTTTTCTGTCCACCAGCAGTGGCGGCCACTAGGTGGATCAAGGACAGCATGCCGAGACATTCTTTCATTTGTTCTTAGGGTTTAAGGTTAGGGATTAAGTTTTAGGGTTAGGATTAAATCATTCCTGTCAGGGGTGTAGAAACCAAAATAATTGGGGGGCGGGGAGGCTACATCTCACTTGGTGCACAGCACACTTAACAGCTTCTATATGCGCACATGCACACAATGAGTAATCTGGTAGAGGGGTGTCCCCCTTATCACCCCCAGCTTCTACACCCAAGATTCCTGTTATCTACCTTCCAGTGGCACCAGCTTGCAGCAGATGGTGAGCTATTTGTTCTTAGGGTATGGGTTAGAATTCTGGTATAGATTTAGGGTTAGGGTTTAGGTTTAGGCTTAAGGTTAGGGGCTATGTAAGAGAGAGTAAGAAATAAAGAAGAGGTAAGGTGAGTATTAGAAAGGTAGAGTGAGGATAAAGTAGCGGAAGAGATAGGGTACAAAAAAGCAAGCAGTGAAATTTACATTCAAGATATGGGAAGAGAAAGTGGAGAATATATGGGGAATTCCCTGAATGGAGAAGTTGGGGATAAAGGAGAGAAAACAAGGAATGTGGAATAAAAGAGAAAATGCAACGAGGTGAAAGAGAAGAGAAGATCACTCTCAAATCACCTTCACTCCACATCCACCCAGAACTTCTCACTGAGGACTTTTGGACTACTCATGAGCAAAAAGGTTAAAAACCTGAGATTTAGTATTTCTCTACATCACAGAATGATGATATCAGTGAGTAAATTTAGTGTAAAATGTTAATTTGAAAATATGTAATTTTTAAATCGTTACAATATTTATTGATGTACCATTCTCCAGTAGGTTCTTTAAGCTCACCATGGCAGTAAAAAGTTTCATCATAGACAATGAGCCTGATTCAATTGAGCAATCGTAAGTTACTGGAGCCCGTAAGTGTGGCCGTAAGCTAATTTGCTAATTCAATTGGGGACTTTTTGCAGGCTTGAAAACGGGTTACAGCCTTGAAAACATTGCGATGGTTAAACCCGGGAACTTGCTACAATTCCCCAAGCACATAAATATTTTCACACCCATAAACGACAAATGTAGGAGAGGACCCGCAAGGGGGTTTAACCCTTGTTAGTAGCACTGTAAATTCAAAATCAAAAATCAATACTGCACTGTAAATGATGGGGAAAGCAATGAAAGACATTAGAATTAATTGCAAAATAGTCTCAAGATTGCAAATCGTTAATAAAAAAAATATTGTTTTCTGTGTCATTTCGGGGTTATATCGATCTCGGGAATCACTGAGTTAATACATATCAGGCCACCCACATGGACTAGAAACAGTATTGCCATTCATTTTTATTATTTTGTATTTTGCCGTTTTGCAAGTCTGTTGGCATATCGGACCAAACCTAATTGATTGACATGTAACCTCAATGTTTTACTGCCATAATGATGGCTGTCACAATTCCTATGGGCTATTTAAGAATGGATGGCTACGGCCTTGCTTAATTGATCATGTTCCCGCCCTGAACTGCTATGCACGAGTGAATGGTTTACGGCTTTAGCGTTCGGCCCATAACTTGAGCGCTTGTTCAATTGAATAGCAACGGAATCAGAGACTAACGGGAGCCCGCAATACACCCGAAGACAAACGGCCTGTATACCCCGAGATTGAATCAGGCTCTATGATTGTAAGAACTTCTCATGAGTATAAAATATACTGTTTATTGGGGAAAAATTAACTTTTTTATTGATTTTATTCTGATAAATCATAGGTTTTATTAGCAATAACCTTTCAGCTCAGTGCACATGAAATTATTAAGAATATAAAACTGGTGAATGACATATTCTTTCATTTACTGGTATCCAGAGACAAATGTAATTTCTAAACCTGATAGAAAGCAGAATAAAAACAGGTTATTTGAGCTATATACCTGTTTTAATAAAAATAAAATATTCTTGTTGAAGAGTTCATGTCTTTTACATTTGCTACTGACAGAAAGCTGTAATAGAGTTGAGATTTTAAGTTCTTTACATCATAAGCTGAAATTCATTACTGTGATGCAGACGTAAGGTGAAAAGTATAAAGAGCCACTGGAGTCAAAAAATGTGGTCATACATTTCAGAAAGCATTTTATTTACATTACAAAAGTATTATTTTTTCTTCAAGAAAAATTAGTTGTTTTATTTGAAGAAAATTAACAATAAAATAACAGATAGGCCGATAAAAGACAATGAGCCCTATTCAAATTTGTAAATTTATACACACTTAAAACCACTCTTAATATTGCCACATATGCTATTAGCTACTCGCAATCCATTTACGAGTTCCCCTCCCACAATCACTGCGGGCCAGCCAAAGACGCAAAATCGGCCTTAGAACTCCATTGGTTTTAGCAAAGCTCAAATATTACAAGCTCTAAATAATTAAAGATACACAAAATTGATATTCTATTAGACCCATATTGCTAGATCACAAATAAAGTCTAACTAACGCAAATGAAAAAAGTATTATGTTTCTGTCAAAAAATATTATGAGTACTAAATATGTCTCGCAAGGGCTTTTTTAAACACTTATTAAAGCTGTAATAGCAATTAAACACACAATTGTATACTTTAAAAGCATGGGAAGGCATGGAAAATCAAAGCCACAAATATGCAAATATTTTTTTTTTTTGTTTTAAATGTTATTTCTGAGTAATATTGATCCCAGACTCAAGGGGTTAATGCATAGCATGAAACCCACATGGACTAAAACAGATGATCTAATGCATTTTATAGAGTGCTAGATTGCTTTTTACCACAGTAAAATACAAATATGGAGCCTCATCCAATTGAGGTTTTTCGGGAGATTCGGCAAGCTACTTTTCTATTTAATTGGAGTCATTTTGTGGGCTTCGATTCATTGCAATCCATTGCGATTGTTTAAATCGCAAGTTAATGTCCCCCCAAGCCTTTGATCTTTCACGGCCACAAGAGTTGCAAATGCTAAAATCGCAAATCACTATTTAATTGCTCTGATTCCCCCTCGCTAACCACTCCGTCAAGCCCGCAAATGGCAAAAGTCAAACCAGAAGTTAATGGTACAAAGGAGGTCTTGCAAAGGACTTAATATCATGTACGGAGCATATATAAACACTCTACTGTACTTTTATTAAAAGGGAAAGTGATGTTAGGTTTTAGAATTTATAGCACAACATTCTCAAGCTTGCAAATCCTTAGCTCCTTGAGTTTCCTCCATGAAATCATTGAAGACTTTAGTGTAATATCTAATTATACAATCAACATCCTGAAATCCGAAGCATTGCCTATTAATTTATCTTTGGCTGAAATAGAGGATTTGAAGGGTAAAAATCAATACAAGTGGGAGAATAAGATTCAACATTTGGGTATAGATATATATGTTAATTTAAACAAGTAATCGTGCAAAACTTTAAACAACTTTAAATAAAAATAAAATAAAACTCTCCAAGATTGGGGAAACAATATTAGGTCTTGGTCTGCGCGTTTAGAAGCGGTAAAGATGCGCATTCTCCCAAAAATCACTTATTTGTTACGTAGTTTTCCGTTGTGGGTTCCAGCACATATTATCAATAAATTTCAGATCCTAATTGATAAATATATTCATAACTATAAAAGAACTAGCGACGTGCCCGTCAAAAAATGACGGCAATGAGATGTGTATGTTTGGAAAGTTGTTTAATTATTAATATACGTATTTGACATTTCAGTTTGCTTATTAGATTTTTTTGGTGTATCTTTAATTTTTGCAGCTGATAGTCTTTTGCTTGCAAGTCTTTTGCGTTCTTTTTCTCGTCGAATTTCCTTCTCCTCTGGTCTCTGCTGGTTGGCCCATCTCTGTTGTTGTTCTCTAGCTTGCCGTCTTATCTTTTCTTGTTTGCTCTCGTTAGTAGCCATGTTAATCTGTAAAAGAAAATAATGTATCATTAGTTTAGTTTGAGATGTTAAGTTTGTTTTTTAAATTTTTTATTATCAACAGTTTGTTTATATGTGCTTGTAGTTCATTGTAGCGGTACTTTCTTTGTATTGTTAAATAACTGTTTTCTTATTTTGGATATGATCGCAATGTTTTTAGCATTATCCTGTTTTGTGTCTACCACTTTTGCTATGCAAATTTCAGCTTCTTTGTAAGGCTTATAGCTTCTTAAACAGTAAAGAAGAATTTTTATTTACTTTGCTATGTGTTTGTGTGATTTTTGGTACAATCCTATTTTGTGTCTACTATATGTTGCATACTTTATTTGCATAATTAGTCTTTTTTATGAAGGTTAAATATTTTTCTACAGTGAAAATGAATGTTTTTACTATTTTGGATATGATGGCAATGTTTTTAGCATTATCCTATTTTGTGTCCACCACTTTTGGTATGCTTATTTCAGCTTCTTTGTAAGGCTTATAGGTTCTTAAACATTAAAGAACAATATTAATTTACTTTGCTATGTGTTTGTGTGATTTTTGGTACAATCCTATTTTTTGTGTCTACCATATGTTGCATACTTTATTTGCTTAATTAGTCTTTTTTATGAAGGTTAAATTTTTTTCTACAGTGAAAATGAATGTTTTTACTATTTTGGATATGATGGCAATGTTTTTAGCATTATCCTATTTTGTGTCCACCACTTTTGGTATGCTTATTTAGGCTTCTTTTAAGGCTTATAGGTTCTTAAACATTAAAGAAGAATATAAATTTACTTTGCTATTTGTTTGTGTGATTTTTGGTACAATCCTTTTTGGGTCTACCACTTTTGGTATGCTTATTTAGGCTTCTTTATAAGGCTTTTAGGTTCTTAAACATTAAAGAAGAATATTAATTTAGTTTGCTATGTGTTTGTGTGAGTTTTGGTACAATCCTGTTTTGTGCCCACCACTTTTGGCATGCTTATTTAGGCTTCTTTGTAAGGCTTATAGGTTCTTAAACATTAAAGAAGAATATTAATTTACTTTGCTATTTATTTGTGTTATTTTTGGTAAAATCCTGTTTTGTGTCTACCACTTTTGGTATACTTATTTAAGCTTCTTTGTAAGGCTTATAGGTTCTTAAACATTAAAGAAGAATATTAATTTACTTTGCTATTTATTTGTGTGATACAATCCTATTTTGTGTCTACCATATGTTGCATACTTGATTTGCTTAATTAGTCTTTTTTATGAAGCTTTAATGTTTTTCTACAGTGCAAATGAATGTTTTTTCTATTTTTGATATTCTGGCTATATTTTTAGCATTATCCTATTTTTTGTTCACCACTTTTTGGTTTCTGCCTTTGTTATATTGGCGGCCATTAAACATATATGGTTCCTTTATTTTTTGTACTTGTTATACTTTACCTTGATTGAAGTGTTGAATGACAGAGGGTCCCCTCCTGCCAATCTTAATCCGCCGGTCTTCTTGTAGTGTCTGTTTGAAAAAGAAAGTGAAATGATTAAATGTATATTTCTTCCTTTTGATTTATCAAAGCATGGTCTTTTTCAGTATGTAATGTATTTTTCTATCTTACCTCTTCTTTCTTGGTGTTCTTTAAAAGGGATTGTGGTTCACAATGCACGGTGCAAATTCTTGAGTGACGCTGTTGATTTAAATGGACGTGTAAATTAACTTTTTGAGGTGCCGGATGCCCCCCTTGCTGTAAGTAACCTTTTTAATGTGTTCCTTGTGTTTATTTCTTGTGTTTCTGATGTTTTTTTTGCGCGACGTTTTCGGCCGGTTTTGCGTGTTGGGAATGGGTCGTTTCGCGGCCGTATTTTTTTGCGATACGGCCGTATTTCAGTCTTGCGAGTCACTGTAGTATAGTTACGTCTGAAGCCTCGTTTTCGTTTTGTTCGGCGACCATTTTTTCTCTCGCTTAGTTGATTTTCGGCAGTTTAAACTCATTTTTTTGGAGTTAAATGGACGTGTAAATTAACTTTTCGAGGTGCCGGATGCCGCCCCCTACTGTAAGTAACCTTTTTATGTGTTCGCTGTGTTTATTTCTTGTGTTTCTGATGTTTTCATGCGCGAAGTTTTCGGCCGGTTTTGCGTGTTGGGAATGGGTCGTTTCGCGGCCGTATTTTTATGCGAGTCGGCCGTATTTCAGTCTTGCGAGTCACTGTAGTATAGTTACGTCTGAAGCATTGTTTTCGTTTTGTTCGGCGGCCATTTTTTCTCTCGCTTAGGTGATTTTCGACAGTTTAAACTCGTTTTTCTGGACTTAAATGGACGTGTAAATTAACTTTTCGAGGTGCCGGATGCCCCCCCCTTGCTGTAAGTAAGCTTTTTATGTGTTCGTTGTGTTTATTTCTTGTGTTTCTGATGTTTTCATGCGCGCCGTTTTCGGCCGGTTTTGCGTGTTGGGAATGGGTCGTTTCGCGGCCGTATTTTTATGCGAGGCGGCCGTATTTCAGTCTTGCGAGTCACTGTAGTATAGTTACGTCTGAAGCCTCGTTTTCGTTTTGTTCGGCGGCCATTTTTTCTCTCGCTTAGGTGATTTTCGACAGTTTAAACTCGTTTTTCTGGACTTAAATGGACGTGTAAATTAACTTTTCGAGGTGCCGGATGCCCCCCCCCCTTGCTGTAAGTAAGCTTTTTATGTGTTCGTTGTGTTTATTTCTTGTGTTTCTGATGTTTTCATGCGCGCCGTTTTCAGCAGGTTTTGCGTGTTGGGAATGGGTCGTTTCGCTGCCGTATTTTTTTGCGAGGCCGGCGTAATTTGTTTGCGATGGACGCAGTTGGTTTTTAAGTGTACGACGCAGTGTATTATTTTCTAAGTCGTGCGTATGTGTGTTAACCGCGTGTGAGGCGCCTTTGAGTTTTTTTTTTAAGAAGTCGTGCGTGTGTGTGTTAACACAGCCGACGTTTGGACCTTCCACCACCGCAAATGCGGCCCCTCGCTTTGCGAGGGGCCGCATTTGCGGACAAACACAGCCGACGTGGGATGCTCCACCACCACAAATGCGGCCCCTCGCTTTGCGAGGACCCGCATTTGCGGAGACTTCGGGATGCTCCACCACCGCCAATGCTGCCCCTTGCTTCGCGATGACCCGCATTTGCAGTGACGCAGTTCGCGAGGGACGCAGTTCTTGCGGGCTCGCTGCGCGTGCCCGCAAACGTTAGCAACAACTTGCATGCTCACAACTATATATGTGATTAGGATAAAGAGAGTTTATATGAAATGCGATTTTGAAAAGGGAGGGGTCGGATATCCGTTGATTAAAAACTTCCAACAAGCCATACAATTGTCTCAATTAATATTATGCACTCAGCCATCTGACTTATTTAATTGGTTTCAAATTGAGAACTTCGATTTGGACTTTGGGGTTTAAACCTGTTACTGTTCTTTACAGAGGGGGAGTTTAAGGATAGAAGATTGCAAGGAAGTCCTACATCATACATATCATTAAAATCATAGGTGGTGGTGCAAATTTAACTCTCGCTTTTCTCTAATGCCCCTACCTAGTCCTATTACGCCTTTGGCCGCATTGGCCAAATTATTTGATTCAAGTTTGCTTCGGATGTTAGTTAGAAAGGGAGCCCTTTGCCTGAAAGATATTTATGGGGACCAAAAATTAATGGAGTTTCAAGAACTAATTAATAGTTATTCAATTTCTCTAAATAATTAGTTAGAATATATTAAACTTCAAAAATTACTGGTTTTATCACCCTGTTATATGGAGGAGACGAGGGGACTGACAGATTTTGAAATATTAATCTCTTCTAAAGATAAAAAGCATCTTGTGTCTAAATGCTATAAAATTATTAAAAAACTATATAAATTTGAGAAACGTTTTAGTTGAAGGTTATGGGAAAGCGATATAGGTTACTCTTGGCCTACGGAAAAATGGCATTCATCCTTTTCTTTAATGGCCAGATTTATAAAAAAATTAACATATAGGGAAATTCAGTTTAAAATCATTAACAGATGGTATATAACTCTAATGAAACTGGGACAATTAAATAAATCAGGAGAACAAAAGAACTGTTGGAGAGGTTGTGGGCAGAGTGGTTCGCATTTCCACATGTGGTGGAGTTGCCCGCTAATACAGAATTTTTGGCTTGAGAGTTTTAAATATTTATCAAAGATCTGACAAATGGTAATAACCCCGGCACCAGAATTGGTGATTCTACATTCTTTTCCAGAAGGTATTTCAGCATTAGTTAAAGGAATGGCTTCAAAAAAAACTTGTAGTCTCTAGATGGAAACATAAAGTATGCCCATCATGGATGGAACTGTTAGAAAGATTGGAATATGTTTATCTTTTAGAATGTGGTCTTAGTAATATAAAGATAGGCCAAAAGATAAGAGCTAAATGCCCTATGGGGAAAAAAATTCTCATCAATAACAAAGGTTTATGTTTAATAATGTCTCTCCTCTCCTCTCTCTGTTGAGTCCTTTCCTCATGCTGGAGGTATATGATTTGTTTATGCTGTTTGTTTTGTTCTGTTTTTTATGTTTTACAGACATTCGCTGACCTGCGTGTCAGACTTTGTATATGTGGAATATGTGTTTTCTCTCGTTTAATGTAACAAAATCTATAAATAAATATATTTAAAAAAAAGAATATAATATTTATGGCTTTATCAATATTGCATTATATCTGGAATGTGGGACTGATCATAACTCAGAATTCAAGCCTGTAGGACTTTGAAATCCAAACTTCATTTTTCATTGAAGTCTTACGGGCTTGAACATGATCTCTGAAGCAAGGCCGCAGTTAGAAGCAGCCAATGGAATGTTGGACCGATCATGACTCGTGGTTCAAGCCTGTAGGACTTCAATGAAAAATGGAGGTTGGTTTTCAAAGCCTTATGGGCTTGAACCACAAGTCGCGATTGGACCCACATTACATTGGCTGTTTCTAACCGCGAGTTACGGCCTTGCGTCAGCGATTATGTTTAAGCTTGCAAATGCTATTTTCGATAGTGCACATCGCAAACCATGCTATCAGGCCAGGACTTTCGAGCTCGGCCAATTGAATAGCACCATAAGTTGTGGCCACTGAGGGCTCACAGCAGGCCCACAGACATACATCCTACATCTACAGGCTCAAGCAGTGTCTACTAAAATAAAGATTTTGCATAAAAATGGTTTATGCATACAAGGAACACAGTTTCTAATTTTGTTAATTTGGTATTGAGCTTTTTCAGACAACAGTGGAACTTTAATTGTTATGAATGATACATGAAGAGGTTACTTGCTACAGCTGGGTGGTTAAAGGGATTCCTTTTAACTTTCTGTTCTTTGTGAATAAGGAATGTTAGGCAGTGCCAGTAAGTATTGGTACAGTGAGATACCTTTACTCTCTTCTTGTATGATGTATGGCTATCCAATATGTTCACAGCTGTCAAAGGGCCTCATTCAAATGTGATTTGGCAATTGAATAGGGCTCTATATAAGCACATAGCATATTTTTTTACCAAAGTTTTTAGTTAGTGAAGACCTTGCTTTTGGATAGAAGTTCGCTAACTAAAAACGTCTGTAAAAAAAATATGCTATGTGCTTTTATAGAGCCCTATTCAATTGGCCAAATTGCATTTGAAGGAGGCCCAAAGAATGTCAGATTTAATACTGCACCCAAAACATCTTACAAACATATGCAAAAGTATTTTGTCTTGCTTGGGGAAAAGTATTTTGTCTTGCTCACTGCTTGATCAAACATCAAACACACAAATCTAGTCTATTTATAGTAGGAAACAGACTGATAATGACTGAAGTATAGGATTTGTTTTTATTGTTCCTTTTTTCTTTTAATATCAAATTATTTGTACTAAAAAATAGTATACAGCTCCTTGCAGAAGTATTCATCCCCCTTGGCATTTTTCGTGTTTTGTTGCCTCACAACCTTGAATTAACATGGATTGTTTGAGGTTTTGCATCATTTAATTTACAGAACATGCCCACAACTTTGAAGATGTTTTTTTTTTTATTGTAAAGCAAACAACAAATAGGACAAAATGACAGAAAAAGTCAATGTGCTTAACTATTCACCCCCCTAAAGTCAATACTTTGTAGAGCCACATTTGCGGCAATCACAGATCCACGTCGCTTTGGATAAGTCTCTATTAGCTTGCCACATATTACCAATTGGGATTTTTGCCCTTTCCACCTTGCAAATCTGCTCCAGCTCCTTCAGGTTGGATGGTTTGTGCTTGTGAACAGCAATCTTTAAGTCTGACCACAGACTTTCTGTTACATTGTGGTCTAGGTTTTGACTAGGCCATTCCAACACATTTACATGTCTCTCCTTAAACCACTCAAGTGTTGCTTTAGCCGTGTGTTTGGGGTCATTGTCCTGCTGCAAGGTGAACCTCCGTCCTAGCCTCAAATCACGCACAGGTTTTGCTCAAGAATACCCCTGTATTTAGCACCATCCATCTTTCCCTCAATTTAAATAAAATTTTAGTCTCATCAGACCAGAGCACCTTCCTCCATACATTTTGGGAGTCTCCCACATGCGTTTTCGCAAACTCTAAACGTGCCATTTTGTTTTTTGGTGAAAGTAATGGCTTTCTTCTGGCCACTCTGCCATAAAGCCCAACTCTATGGAGCGTACGGCTTATTGTCGTCCTATGTACAGATACTCCAGTCTCTGCTGTGGATCTCTGCAGCTCCTCCAGGGTTACCTTAGGTCTCTGTGCTGTCTCTCTGATTAATGCCCTCCATGCCCGGTCCGTGAGTTTTGGTGGGCGGCCGTCTTTTGGCAGGTTTGCTGTTGTGCCATGTTCTTTCCATTTGGTTATGATAGATTTGATGGTGCTCCTGGGGATCATCAAAGATTTGGATATTTTTTTATAACCTAACCCTGACTTGTACTTCTCAACAGCATTGTCCCTTACTTGTTTGGAGAGTTCCTTGGTCTTCATGGCAGTGTTTGTTTAGTAGTGTCTCTTGCTCAGGTTTTGCAGCCTCCGGGGCTTTTCAAAAAAGGTGTATATATGTAATGTCAGATCATGTGACACTTAGATTGCAAACAGGTGGACATCATTTCACTAATTATGTATCTTATGAAGGTAATTGGTTGCATCAAAGTTTTTTATGGGCTTCATAACAAAGGGGATGAATACATACACACATCCAATTTTCTGTTTTCTTTTTCTAAAAAAATGTTTTATGTATATATTTTTCTCATTTCACTTCACCAACTTAGACTATTGTGTTCTGATCCATAACTTAAAATTCAGATTAACAAAACATTGAACTTAAGGCTGTAATGTAACAAAATAGGTAAAAAGTCAATGGGGTGAATACTTTTGCAAGGCACTGTTCATTTAAGGTGTGTATTTATACATAATATATTAATTTATTATTTTGTCTCTGTTCTCATAAGAACCTCATGCTACATATGCATGTTTTATAGTGTGTAAGGGATCACATTTTCCTTTGACCAAATTAGGGTTTTATATATTTTTTATACAAGGTTCCCTGGTGGTTCAGTGGTTAGGATTCGGTGCTATCACCCCTGTTACCTTGGTTGGGCAGCCATGCAGGATTGGGTCTGGTCAGTACTTGGGTGGGGAACCACCTAGGAATACCATGAGCTGTATGCTGTGGCCCACTGAAGAAGATACTGGCAACCCACTTCAGTATCTCTGCCATGAATACCAAGTGGATCAGCATTATGTTTTGCGGTCCATGAGTTCATGGAGAGTCGGACACGACTGAATGGGCAAACACACACAAAGCTTTTATAGTTTTAGGTAGCCAAAGGCCTCCATGTATTATTACATCTTTAATTACCTTGGCGATTGCAGCATTATATTATTCATTTTAGGTTAGAGGTGACTATAACAGAGGTTTTACAGTCATTAAAGCTAGCGGATAGATTGGATAAGCTATTTTGTGGTTAACCCTTTCACTCAGACACTCATGTTAGATGGAATTCTGTAGTTTCTTACTTATCAACTTATCTTTCTTACTTGTCAACCCCCAAATCAGTCAGAGAGAGATATTATTCTCTTATTAAAAAAAAAATATGTAATTATATTCATTTATATGTGTACTCTTCCTTTCTTCAATAACTTGGACCTCTGGTGTATCATATTTTGGAGCACAGTTTTCAAATGTTTAACAATGGAAGTATAGCGGATATTACTCCTTTCCGGTGCTCTGACTCTAATTTACAGAGGTTTATATGGGTATTAAATGTCAATACTCATAATAACTTGACTCAGGATTGGATAAGTTTATTACTTGATGCCAGGTTTATCCATCCTCCATCCAATATAATGCTGTAACTTATTTATGTAATGGCAAAGGTTATTGGATTGCACATCATTACACTGAAATCTGATATCATTTATAATAAAAACAAGTACAGTGGGTCAAGATAATGTCACAATCTCCACTTGTAGACCTGTATTAAATTATGCAATGTAGGTATTTTTTTCAGTTAGACTGAAAATCATTATATGGCCCATTAGTATATTGGTTCCTGTTATAATTTCCTTCCACTAAACTCCTATCAAGGTGCATTTTTATCTGATTTATTTTTGCAGTGGTTGAATAACTGTTTTCCACTTTAAATTGATATTGCTGGGAGTTTGTTCTAAAACCAAACACTCATAATACTCTACTTATGGAGTATTAAAGACACAGCCACTGGGAACAGTAGTAAAATACATTTTGCCAAAGTCTTTCACCTCTCAGACATGAAATGTGGCAAATTTTCTGTTTAATATTACTAAAAAAACAAAATAAAACTCTGAAACTAAAAAGGATGTAGCTAATGGACCAAAGGTTGTCCCAATGTCCTTTAAAGCTCACATATAGAATATTTTTGCAAGGTCCATAACTCCCCCATATTTTCCCCCCACTATATTAGCTTTAAAATATAAAAAATATTATTTATGTAACATCTGCTATTTCTAGAGCTTGAATTACCCATGTTGCCGCACTAGGATATAACCAATCCCACCCAAATGGAAAAATAAATGATGGGGAGAGAAAGGAGAAAAGCGATGCTAGTGAAATTGGTATGGGCATAGTGATAGGGGAATCAAATATTGTTCAAAGAGCATAGAGAGAGGAAATAGGAAAATGTAGATAGGTAAGAGAGAAGTGAAATGAATTATGTTTGGCCCATTCTTGGAAAAATGCTCCAGTTCTGCAATGTTGTGTGGAGATTTTTAATTAGATTATGATCAGACTGGGCATTGGCTGGGCCAAGCTTGGTTTTAGACCATTCCTGTGTAGCTTTGGCTATATATTTGGGATTGTACTGAAGGTGAACCTCTATCCTAGTCTGAGGTATGTTGTGGATTTAGACATGTTTCCTCTAGAATTGCCTGATATTTGGCCGAATTGATAATGCCCTAAATCTTAACCAATTCGTCAGTCCCTCCCAATGAAAAAAAATCCTGCAATGTGATGCAACCCTCACCATGCATTACTGTGGGGATAGTGTTCATAGTATGAAGAGCTGTATTGGCTTTGCATAATACATTGTATTTAAAAAGAAAAAACTAGAACCATATTCCACATATGTGATGTGATTCTGGCTTGGCTAGTCTGCATAAATAATTCTACATGAGTATAGTATGTTTATCTGCATACTCTTGTGCAAATAACAATGAGGGAACCAGGGTAGGAGCAAAGCATTGAGGTCAAAGTGGGCGGTAACTATGTTTTTAAATTATTTTTTATTGCTAAGCCTTTCATTACTACCATTTTCACATGAATTAACAGTGAATTAAAAAACAGATTTAACTTGAAAATCACTTGTTCTGCATTTATTCTGAACAATGTGACCTGTTGCACAATCACAGAAACATGATTTCTGATGACAAACCAATGAGTGTGTCACAATCCACTAACCTTCCTAAAAGGTTAATATGACAATGGATATAGTACCCTACCAAGTGCATAGGATCCAGTTGAGTCCTGGCTAAGCTCAAATCTGTTCCCCTTGCTTGAGTCACCAACTGTTAGGGACTGTGGTATCATTCTCCGAGTTTTGCTCCTTTGCTCGTCCTGGCACCCCATATAGGAGATGCGCCTATGTGCAGTCTACAAGTTCCAGGGGAAATTAAGATAAGGGATGAGACTTACTGGCACCAATGCCACATTCTGGCATCAGCAGCCTGGGCATAATGATTTCCCGGTGATCAATGAGAGAGACTCCAGAAGGAGGAAGGTTCAAGTTGGGTATGTGGACATATTGTTTGTTTTCTGTTTAACTAACCTATTGCTCAATCCCCTATCAAATGTTTGCCCATCTCCAGTAAAGTCATATCTGATAAATGATTACAAGTGTGTTAGTTCCGGGAAGCTATTTTATGAGTAATTTCTGCTATTTTCGAACAAAGAAATGAGTCATACTCATCCTATATAAGGACCTAAATAGTAGAAGAGTGTGCACGTCCTGTTGGTCCCATATCATAATAAGGGGTTAAATGTGATGCTGAACAACATGCTTATTGTTTTTAACCTTAGAGTATGTGGTCAAAGAATTGTTTTCAGGCTTTACATGCTGAATGGGAAGATATTGACAAGCAGAGTATAAGGACACTAATTACATTTCAGTAATGAAAAGGCTGAGATAATGAAATACTTTACATTGTGGATGAATCACAAGCATGGCTAAAAGCTAAATGAGATTAAGAAGTACTGTATTGACTATTTATAAGAACACTATTTTTAAATGCCTTTTAAACAGCACCTGCCAGTCCAGGAAAAGAGAATAATCAATTAAGCTGTAATGATTGAAAATTGCACTAGCAAGGTATACAGGTAGACATGTCCAATTTGTGATTCTTCCACTTGGTAGCGGTTGCTACCATGACATGAATGAGATGAACATCTAAATTGGTACGACAGATAACTCTAATTTATTTGTAGCATTAGAATCATATTAGTTGTATGCAGAACAAACAAATGTATCTTCTATATAAATTGTTGAGTTCAATATATTTGCTTATTTTAGTTACATCTGTTTTAGACTCAATATTTGTCTTGAAACATGACATATACTTTTTGGGGGTGTTTGCATCGCTCTGTCGTTTCTGACCCTCCGTGACCTCATGGACCGCACCGCACCATGCTGATCTACTTGGTGTGAGATACTGTAGTGGGTTGCCAGTTCCTTCTCCAGTGGGCCACAGTGCACAGCTTCTGGTATTTTAGGTGGTCTCCCATCCGAGTACTGACCAGGCCCAATTTGGCTTCTGGGTTGTGTGAAATCGTGGTTACATAGTTACATAGTTACATAGGGCCTCATTCTATTTGCGGCTGTAAATCGGCCGTAAGGCTGCGATTCCTTGCGGGGGTTCAGTTAACTCGCGATTCTATTATACGGCCCCGCAAGGATCTCCTTTTACGGCCGGCCGCATATCTTGGAACCGGCCGAAAGCTGTGAAATATAAAAACTCAAAAATAAATTCAAGCCTGCACTGTACAGCTCTGTAAATGCTAGGGATCATATTGGGGGACATGAGGATTAAAAGGAACCCACTCTCAAGCTTGCACATCAGCCCAAACCCAAGTTCAAATTAACTGTTTATTTTCCGGCTGCGGCGTGGGCGTGTCTGAGGTGCTCCAAGCACTCTGGACTTTTTACATGGATATTTTACGTATATTAAAAATAAAATATTTTACGGATTTGAGTATAGGATAATTATGTGCTATTTTTTCTAACACCTAAAATCCCTTTATAGTCTTCTCAAAGTGCAGGATGGCTTTATTTGAGCTATTTTATGTGCTTAATTGGTGCTAGCGGGACCTCTTTCCTGCAAGTAAGCTTGCAGAGAGGTTTCCCGGAGCAATTGAATTGCAAAACTCTTGCGGCCGTTTTAGATCAAAGGCTTTCCTCTGGCTCGAGCGGCCGCAAGAGATAGCAAGGCGCCGTCCGCAAGCCTGCCGGAGCCTCCGGCCGTAAGGGAATAGAATAGCAGAATAGCTTGCGGCCGGTCCTTGCGGCCCCGCAACGGCTGCGGCCGCTAATAAAATGAGGCCCATAGTATTTAAGGTTGAAAAAGACTTTCAGTCCATCAAGTTCAACCTTTTAAGATCTCCTCTGATCTGCAATATGTGGACTAACTATTAATTCATTAGTTGTTAATTAATTATTAATCAATTATTTAATGTTTGTTTTTTTTTAATATTATTAATTAGTCCAGAGGAAGGCAAATAGAAAAAAAAAAAAAAAAAAAACACAAGCGAGACTTAGCCAATTGTCTCAAAGGGAAATGTAAAAAATTTGGATCAATACTGTCTCTCTAATTATCCATGATAACCCTGAATTCCCTTTTTAATTAGAAATAAATCCAGTCCCCTTTTAAAGTTATCTATCGAATCCGCTGTCACCACCTCCTCTGGTAGAGAATTCCACTGATTAACCACCCTTACTGTAAAGAATCCTTTTCTTTCTTTAAGGTGGAATCGTTTTACTTCTAATCTCAAGGGATGTCCTCTTGTCAGTTGAAAACCTCTTGGCACAAAAAGCTCCCTTGACAAATCTTTATACTGACCCTGGATGTATTTATGTAAGGTAATCATATCCCCCTCTTAGACGCCTTTTTTTCTAGAGAAAATAAGCTTAATTTGGTTAGTCTTTCTTTATAACTTAACCCCTCCATTCCCATTATTAGTTTTGTTACCCTCCTCTGTACCTTTTCCAGCTCTAAAATGTCCTTTTTATGAAGTGGTGCCCAAAATTGTACTCCATATTCCAAATGAGGGCATACTAGGGATTTGTATAGTGGCAGAATTATATTTGCTTCCCTTGCTTCTATACCCTTTTTAATACATGCTAATATTTCTTTTGCCTTTGCAGCTGCTGCTTGGCATTGAGCACTGTTACCTAGGAAGTTGTCCACAAGCACTCCCAAATCCCTTTCAATATGTGATATCCCTATATTTTCTCCAATAAGATTATAAATTGCATGGCTATTTTTCCTTCCCAGATGCATAACTTTACATTTATTCATATTAAATCTCATTTCTCAATTTTATGCAAATCCCTTTGGAGGGAAAGTACGTCATTTTCTGATTTAATTACCTTGCACAAGTTTGTGTCATCATCGAAAATGGAGACACTACTTTCTAAGTTAGTAATAAATATGTTAAAAAGGAGAGGACCTAATACCGAACCCTGAGGAACCCCACTTACCACATTAGTCCAATATGAGTATGTTCCATTTACAACAGCCCTTTAATTCCTGTCTTTTAGCCAGCTCTCAATCCATGAGAAGATATTTACTGCAATTCATGTATCCCTTAGAATGCACAATAGTCTTCCATGTGGCACTGTATCAAAAGCCTTTGCATTTATGTATTTATTATACACTTTACAAGAAATACTTAATAATGAATAATTTACTGACTCAAATAGATCCATGTAGCTTTACAGAATGAAAACAACCAGTGGAATATTATTGAATGAAAATGACCAGTGGAGCTTTATTTATTAAACAGGCCTTTAAATTATACAAACAAGAGGGGACATACACTGCTTTACGTAAGTACAAGGAAATCAACAAGGCTTGCAAAAGGGCTATTAGACTGGCTACAATAGATAGTGAAAAATTAGTTGCAAAGGAGAATTAGACTAACCCTAAAATATTTTTTAAGTAGGAAGGAAGCTATAGGAGGAGCATTACAATGTGACACAGGCCGTCTGATAATTAGTGACCAGGAAAAGGAAGGTGAGCTAAATAGGTTCTTTTCTTCGGTATACACAAGGGAGGTACCAGTGGTTGGGACACTGCAATAAAATGAAACTACACTACCTTCACCAAAAGAGGTTCAAAAAATAAATGTTAATAAAGCCCCGGGTCCTGATGGAATATATCCAAGGGTAGTGAGGGAACTGGGTTCTGTAATAGCCAAACCATTATATATAATTTTTAAAGATTCATTCAACAAAGATGACTGGAGAAAAGCTGATGTGATACCTATATTTAAGAAGGAAGCAAGAACAAATCCAGGGAATTATAGACCTTTAAGCCTCACTTCTATAGTGGGAAAGCTTTTAGTAGGGTTAGTAATGGATAATATACAAGAATATGTCTATTTATAAGTAGGAATCAACATGTATTTATGAGGTATAGGTCATGTTAAACAAACCTAATTATTTTCTATAAAGAGATTAGTAGGAACCTGGATCAAGACAGCTGATTGGATGTAGGCTTTTTATGTAACTTTGAAAAGGCTTTTGATACAGTGCCACATGGGAGACTATTGTGCAAACTAAGGGATACAGGAATTGCAGTAAATATCTGGTTAAATATCTGGGTTCAGTATCAGGTCATCTCCTTTTCTACATATTTATTAATGTCTTAGAGGTGGGACTGGAAAGTAGTGTCTCCATTTTCGCTGATGACACAAAGTTGTGTAAGGTTTTTAAATTAAATAAAGATGCACTTTCCTCCAAAGGAATTTACATAAAATTGAGGAATGGGCATCTAAATGGCAGATGAGATTTAATATGACTAAATGTAAAGTTATGCATCTGGGAGGGAAAATAGCCATGCAATTTATAATCTTAATGGAGCAAATCTAAGGGTATCAGACATTGAAAGGGATTTGGTAACAGTGCTCAATGCCAAGCAGCAGCTGTGAAGGCAAGTAAAATATTATCATCTATTAAGAAGGGTATAGAATCAAGGGAAGCAAATATAATTCTGCTACTATACAAATCCCTAGTATGCCGTTAGTTGGAGGTATAAGGAGTACAATTTCTATTAGCGGCCGCAGCCGTTGCGGGGCCGCAAGGACCGGCCGCAAGCTATTCGGCTATTCTATTCCCTTACGGCCGGAGGCTCCGGCAGGCTTGCGGCCGGTGCCTTGCTATCTCTTGCGCCTGCTCGCGCCAGAGGAAAGCCTTTGATCTAAAACGGCCGCAAGAGATTTGCAATTCAATTGCTCCGGGAAACCTCTCTGCAAGGCTAAAAGCGAGCCGCAGCTTACTTGCAGGAAAGAGGTCCCGCTAGCATCAATTAAGCACATAAAATAGCTAAAATAAAGCCATCCTGCACTTTGAGAAGACTATAAAGGGATTTTAGGTGTTAGAAAAAATAGCACATAATTATCCTATACTCAAATCCGTAAAATATTTTATTTTTAATATCCGTAAAATATCCATGTAAAAAGTCCAGAGTGCTTGGAGCACTTCAGACCCGCCCACGCCGCAGCCGGAAAATAAACAGTTAATTTGAACTCGGATTTGGGCTGATGTGCAAGCTTGAGAGGGGGTTACTTTTAATCCTCATGTCCCCCAATATGATCCCTAGCATTTACAGAGCTGTACAGTGCAGGCTTGAATTTATTTTTGCGTTTTTAGATTTCACAGCTTACGGACGGTTTCAAGATATGCGGCCGGCCGTAAGAGGAGATCCTTGTGGAGCCGTATAATAGAATCGCGAGTTAACAGAACCCCCGCAAGGAATCGCAGCCTTACGGCCGATTTACGGCCGGTAATAGAATGAGGCCCTATGTAACTATGTAACTATGCAGTCGGAGAAGAACAAGAGCCTGCAAAAGACCCGCAGACAATCGCCCTGTCTGTGATTGGGTTGTGGGCTTGGAATTAAATATGGCCCTATGTTTCCAGTTGTGTGAAATTCCACTTATTCGAAAAATAGTTTATATTATATATTGATAAAAAAAATCTTTATTTAGAATGAAAATAATGTGTCTCATTTATTCTTTTAGCAATTAGACATAATTGGAAGTAGCGTCTCTGAACATAGGATTCACTATATGGCTCTCTTCCAAACTGAACTGAATTACAAAAGATGTAACAGATTAATCTAATAGATTTTCTACTTACCGAGATTTAAGCTATATTTTGGGGACTTTATACAACATTATGCGAGTTTTGATTTGAAAACACACTAACTTTTTCATTATTTATATATTTATAAAATATTTTGACATTTATTTTAAATAGCATTTTTTTATTACCAATTATCTCTGTTTTCACTTATTTTACAGTCCAAATATAAAGTTCGGTCTATAGAATGTATTTTTGTTTTTTCCATATTTGCATAATTTCTACCTCTGGTATATTCATAAAAAGCAGTGAAATATTTTTGACATTATCGTATTGTATTTTACTTATACTAATTAGAACTCTAGCCCTAATATATTTTCTATACAAAAGCAATGGAAGGGGAATTGAAACAAGGGATGAGAAGTCTGGTGGAATCTACAAGTATTAGGACAGTTCTCTTGAGTACAATGTAATTAAAAAGCAACCTTATTCACAATGCCCAAGAACCATTTAAAATACTTTGTACATTAAAAAGACTTTCTGCCTAGACAGTGATTGAATTGAAGTCTAAATATATTATTTACTACACAGTTATTTATTAAAACATCACAGTATAATGAAAATATTGTATGTTTGAAAACTTTGAGTCTGAGTAAGAGCATAATTAAGCTTGGATAAAGGTAAAAGGCTAGTTTTTAATTAGAATAAATACATTTTGATGCCTCTGCAGAACTCAAGAGGATTCCATGACAACAGGTGGAAGTTGTGTTTGTGAATGAGTTATTTACATTTCTGGAGAGCTATGGTTGCATCTATTGATACAGTCTACCTGCTTCTGGGTATTTGATCAGGAAGGGGTGTGGTTTCAAATTAAATCTTATCTAAAAAATGAACAAAGCCTTTAAACATATTCCAGTTTTCCTCTACCTTACCACTCCCTCCACTAATAGCAAAAAATATACCCTGTGATCCAACTCTCACAATAATATAACATACACAACATTGAATACTACTTTTAAAAGACTGCTTTCGGGACATATGTTTTTATAATGTTTAATATATTAGTCTCTCTCTCTCAGAGTGGGTTATCATGCCCATAGAACTAACCTATTAAGGTTAGTTTATTCTCTGATTGAGCACCCCTCACTTTGTTGTTTTGTTATGCAAATTAACATTAGGGATTAAGCTCCCTAAGAGGTATAGGGAACTTCAGAAGTGGACTCCTTGCTCACTGTGCCTTAGGGAGTTCAGCTACAACTCACCGATGAGGCCCAATGAAGGCTGAAACGTATGTCTGGGGTTTGCTGTTTCTCCTGTTCAGGGTAGAATTACCTGTTATTTCGGGGCTGGGTCACTCTTTGAGTGAGACCAGACTGATATACTACAGGATGTTTCTTCCTGAGAAAGGCATTAATTAACCTATTAATGTTAGTTTGTTCTCTGATTGAGCACCTCTCACTTTATATATATACTGTATACTAGTGACTTGCCCATCAAAATGACGGCAATACAATTGTAATGCTGGCAAGGCTCTTTGCCACCCAATGTGAGCACCTCCCCCCTCCTCTCCCTCCCTTGTGTCTCCTTTCCTACCACCTCTCCCTCTCCTGTGTCTCCTTTCCCTCCTCCTCTCACTCCCCTGTGTCTTCTTTCCCCCCTCCTCTCCCTACTTTGTGTCTCCTTTTCCCCTCCTCTACCTCGCCTTAACATTTTAACATTGCATCACCAACAACTTTTGGTAAGCCTGCAATGCTGAGAACTATATATGTGATATATATATATATATATATATATATATATATATATATATATGTATATATATATACATATATATATGTATATATATATATATATATATATATATATATATAATTTTTTAGTTATATTATTCAGAATTAGACACTTGAATGAATGGGAGGAGCCACTGATTCCAGTGGTGGAGCTGATTAATGATGGGCCCCAGTGTAAATTAATTTGTGGGCATCTCACAACTTCTCCATTAAAAACACAAAAAATATATGGTAGGTGGTCTGACCACCCTTATGGAGATCAGATCACCTTACTATAAAAAAAATATTATCAGCCCTTGCACCTAATAAATTAAGAGAATCCCTTTATCACAGGTTACTGCCTGTAGCAGCGGACCCCAACCCTATTGTTTTGGCCCCATTGCTTTGCACTTGATTTACCAACAGTAGCTCTGCCTCTGGTTGATTCTAGTTACATCTTTATTCAGTTCTATTGAAATAATTTTGCTCTGAATATCCTCAATAACTAATTAGTAGAGCAACTCCCAGAAAAACAACCCTCCCCATTCAGGGTATCGGTCAGCCTGCAGATGGAAGCTCTCATGACACAAGCAGAGTCTCTAAAATGTAACACTCAAGTCCAATAAACCCCCTTTTGAATTGCTACTTTGTCATCGTGGGGCTTGGGTACCTCAATTTTTTTTTTTTTTTTTTAAATAATTTATTTGATTTTTGAATTTTTAAAACAAAAAGACAAACAAAAAGACTTACAAAATACAATAAATACATTAATATCTGGATTAGTACATAAAATACAAACACACCTAAACCCATCATCAGTGTGGGAGCAAATCTAGATACATTTCATAGCCAGACTGGAGGAACTTATTTACCACGTCATAAATAAGAAAAGCCATACAGAATATAAGAGTGAATTTGCTATGGTTATAAAGATTCCATGTAGCTGTCCCATTAAGCCAGCTAAAATGGCAGACCTTACGCTCTAAAGGAAAGGGGTTACTGTTATTCATTAGCTCTCTATTTGTAGAGATAAGATTGCACAGTTCGCTAAAAGCTGGAATTGTAGATAGCTTCCAATATTTGACAATAAGATATTTAGCTACTAATAAAATGTGGCAAATCAGATATCTCTCAATGGGCGGGAATTTCTCTAAGTTCATGTGGAGAATGGCTACTTGAGGAGACCATAAAATTTGTTTGTCAAGCAATTTGCAAATTAATTGGAAGATGTCTAACCACCACTTCTGCATTTTATTGCATTCCCACCAGATATGGTAATCTGTCCCTTGTGAGCCACATAATTTCCAGCAGCGATCTGGCTCCTCTGGGTTGATTTTTCTCAATTTAACTGGAGTTAAATGCCATCTATGAATAATTTTGAAATATAGCTCTGTATATATTATATTAACCGAGGACTTTTTTGTGGTTTTTAAACTGTACTTCCAACTTATCTCATCTAAGCAGATTCCAAGATCCATTTCCCACCCTTTAACCCCTAAGCTTTTAATAAAGGGGATGGAGTCATCAATAGGTCTACTGCACTTAGAGATTATATGTGAAAAATCTCCTTTTAAAATGATTTCCTCTATTTTAGTTGGACTATTCATCCCTGAGAGTTTATATCCTCTCTCCATCAAATTTAACTTGAGACTTTGGTAGTTTAACCAATTGAATTTTTCTTTTAGCTCCAAATTCTGCTGCAGCTCCTGAATGGTAAGAAGATTACCTTTATTATATAAATAAAAGATACTTCTTAAACCCTTATCAGACAGCATCTTTATTGTGGGACATTGCGCCCTCAAACTCAGATATTCCAGTGGAGCTACGATTGAGGGTATATTTGTTAATTGCATCTTTCTTTTAAAGTTATACCAAATTTTGATGATATTATTAAGTTTTTTGGGAGATTGCTAGACAAAGCTTTATCATATGCGGGTAACCAGATCAAAGTTTGAATGGGATGGTCCTTCACTAACGCTTCTTCCAACGATAGCCATCTTGGCTTATCTTTAGTGATGTGCCAACCAATAAGTTGGGCAATAATTATCTTAAGATGGATTTCTTTTAAACTTGGTGCATTTAAGCCACCATTAGTTAATTTGCTGTAAGTTATGCTTTTCCGAATCCTAGGTTTTTTCGCTGCGTACATAAATTTATCTAATTGATCCTGTAAACACTTGAGATAATTATTAGCCAAGACATCGGGTATGGATCTCATACAGTATGTAATTTTGGGAAGTATATTCATATTGATTGAGGCTATTCTAGCTGACCATGAGAGGTTTAAATAGCTCCAATCAATTAATATAGGTCTAATTCGCTTCATAACCTCATTAATGTTGTCATTGAGAATTTTATCCACCCGAAACGAGAATCTTATTCCCAGATGGATTATATATTTGGAATTCCAATTAAACCTAAAGTCTTCCATTAATTTATTCTTTGTTTCCAATGGTATACCTTTGGTTAAGGTATCTGACTTTAGCTTATTGACTTTAAAAAATGAAAGCCCGCCGAAGTCCTCAACTATTTCTTGGAGTTTGTAGCACGCGTATTCTGGGTTTGTTATGGTAACTATAATGTCATTGGCAAAAGCCATGTATTTAAATTCTTCTTTACCTATACAAACCCCTTTGATTTCATTACACTGACGAATATATTTAGCTAGAGGTTCCAAGAAGAATGTAAATAGAAGCGGGGATAAAGGGCAACCCTGACGGGTGCCATTCCCAATTTTAAATTGTTTAGATTCAAAATCCGGATTCACAACACGTGAGAAGGAGTTTCTATAGAGAGCTTTGACTTGGAAGCGAAGTCGCCCAGGCAGAATCTCACCAATACACACAGTAGAAATTCCCAGTTAACCCTGTCAAAGGCTTTTTCTGCATCTAATGAGAGTATCATTACCGGTATATCTTTGTCTTTGACATAGGATAGTATATTCAAAAGACGTCTTGTATTATCTGACGTCTGGCGTCCTGGGATAAATCCAGTTTGATCCGGATGGATCAGATTGACAATGATTTTCTTTAATCTATTTGCTAGGATTTTTGAATACATTTTAACATCCATGTTTATTAGTGAGATTGGCCTGTAGCTACTGCACTCCTCGGGGTTCTTCCCTTCCTTCAAAATATTTATAATTTTTGTCTCAGTCATTTCTAACGGAATATGGCCTGATTGTTTAATTTCGTTGAATAAACTAAGCATAAACGGTTTGAGCTCAGATTGAAGCATTTTATAGAACATATGATCGAAACCGTCTAGACCTGGTGCTTTATTTGTTTTGCCTGAATTTATTACTATAGTAATTTCTTTGCTCGATATTTCCCTATTTAGATCTATGGATTCTTGGTCCGAAATCCTAGGGATCTGGATCTTATCTAAAAAGGAATCAATAGCCGCCCTGTCTGGTACCACCAGGTTCTTATCTTTATCTAAATTGTATAGATTCTCATAAAATCCCTGGAAAAGCTCACCGATTTTGTCTGGGTTCATGTGAACTCTTTTCTCATTATCTAATATTTTTAGGATCCTATTGTGATTTCGCTGTTTCTTTAATCTATTCCCGAGAATTTTGCCAGTTTTATCACCAAAAAGAAAGTTGGATTGTTGCAGTCTCCAAAGGAGGTTGTCTGCCTGGGATTGTAGGATAAGATTTATTTGGTTATTTAATGTATTTATTTTGAGTCCAATATTTTTGTTTGGGCTCCTTTTGTTGAGCTGATGGAGTTTCTCTAGTTCGATGTATAGGGTTTTAAGAGGTTTACCCCTTTGCTTGTTTAAAACTGCCATCCTTGAGATTATGGTACCCCTTATATATGCTTTATAGGAGCACCATAGTGTCTTACTGGAGGTCACTGTGTCTTTATTAAGCTTAAAAAATTCCAAAGTATCCTTTTTTACTGCGTTAAGATTGTCTATATTTTTAAATAGTGTAGGATTGATTTTCCATCTTTTTGTTACTTTTGATTCCAATGAATCCGACAGAATGATATAGTTCATACTGTGGTCTGACCAGGGTGTTAAGATGATGTCTGATTTCGCTATCAATTTTAGAGTGTTCGAATCAGAGAATATATAATCTATGCGGGATAAAGATTCGAACCGGTTCGAAAAGAATGTATAATCTTTACTATTAGGATGGAAGACCCTCCATATGTCAAACAGTTCATAGCTATTCAAAATATTGGAGAAGTCTAAGGCGTTTTTACATTCTTTGACTTCAGTTTTGATCTTATAAGCCCTCTGTTTATCCATATGGGGGTCCCTTATCTGATTAAAATCTCCACATAGAATAAGCAACCCTCTCTTTAATCTATATAGATCTTTCAGGAACGTTTTTAGATAGCTGATCTGATTTTTATTAGGCAGATAGACATTAGCAATAGTAAACATACTATTATTGATATACCCTGACCATATTATATATCTCCCTAGATGATCTATTTTTGAGAATAATTCGGAGACCTGCAATCTTTTATTAAACATTATAGAAACTCCCTTGGATTTACTTATGAAAGTTGAGTGTATATTAAAGGGGTAATGTTTGTCAGCCAGATACTTAGATGAATCTTTCTTCATGTGGGTTTCCTGCAGGCACAATATGTCTGCTTTGATTTTCATATAGTTTAGGAAGGCTATTTTCTTTTTGGTCGGGGAGTTCAATCCATTAACATTATAAGAAACTATTTTTAATCCTTTAAGCATAGGTCAAATTTGAGAATTCATGTATCTTACTTGGTAAGTCCCATCTTCCATATAAGGCCCACACGACTATCGAGTTTACAACATACATCCCCCACCCGTGTTGAATATAGGGGTGTCTATAGAACAAAAACCTGCTCTTACAGACCCTCCTAAATACTCTCGATGGGTGAATACAGACAAAACAAATAACATTACATTTAACAAAGCAACTACCTGATAATAGAAAATGGCTGGATAGGTTCCCCATAACAACATAGAGAACATGGCGGGGATAAAGAGGCCCTCTATTTTACTCTAGCAAGTTGTCATTTACCAAAATATTAATATTGAGGATAAACTTTGACTTGCCTGGCTAACTGATTTAACAGATGCGCCTTTCGACTCAAGGGAAGAGAGACTAATTGAGCTATCTGTGTAGCTCCATGCCATGAGTGCTATAATTCCTATGAGCAGGAAAAGAGAGAGAAAGAAGAAAAAAAAAAAAAGAAAGAAAGAAAAATAAAAAATTACTATGTACCTAGACTGGGTTGATACAAATTTCCTTAACTATGACCACCTGTGAGAAAGAGACATGCAGGAATAAACAAAAAACAAAAGACAAATATTGTCTCAAACATTGCTAAAGTGATTTAAGAGGGATAAATCGCTAAATGCGAAGAAAGAGGAAGCTTTTATTCAATTAATAATATACCTAAGATTAGTACTTCCTTAAACTTGTGATATACTTAGTAACCCCGATAACGCCCTCCTATTAATGCGACCTTGCTATAATATGATTGTTTTTCCCCTCTTTTTCACTTTTTCCCCCCTTCTTTCTCTCTTTTCCCTTTTTTCTCCCCCCCCCTTCCTTTCACCCTTTCCTTCCCTTCGTACTATCTATCTACCCTCTAATGTCCTTTTTGTGTATTTCCCTTATCTATTATCAACCCAGCACCCCTAGTCTCTTTCTCTTCATTTCCCCTTCTCTCTCTTCTTCCTTACCCCCTATTCTTCTTTATTCTCCCCCCTCTCTTCCCTTTATTGTTGTTCTTCTCATTTCCTTTTATCCTATTCCCCTCTTTTTTTTTCCTCTCCCTCTCTTTCCTCCCTCCTTCCTTCCCCTTCTTTGTCTCTTTTTTTTTTTCCTTTTTTTTCTTTTTTCTCCCTTCCTACATCCTTTGGACTTTTTCTCTAGAGTTGCTAATCCACGTCCCCAAAATAGCTTTACTAAATCTTACACCCGCCTCCACCTCCACTCCCTAGATGGGCAATGGGAGGAGCATCGAGGGGAGAGAACCTGGAGTAGGATACGAGTCCCCAACTATCCACACTCCGAGGTTCCTCCCCACCCCCACCCCCATTCCTCCTAGTTCTTTTGCCATACACGCTCGCTGGATAATAGGTTCGGCATACCGACCCCCTGTTCTAGGGCTGTTATTTCGTAATTCCATGTTTGTAACATTTTAGCCCCTTCCTGTACAGTTTTTATCCTGTGCCACTGAGATTCTTTATAGACAGAAAGACCTACTGGAGATAACCATTTGTATCTAACTTCTTTTTCTCTCAACACCTGAGTGATTGGACTAAATTCTCTTCTCCTAGACAAAGTGTATACCGACAGATCTGAAAAGATTTTGAGATTCTCATACGGAGGTGGAAATCTTTGCATAATAAAGGACCTCTTCATTATCTCATCTTTATAAGAGCGATAGTGGACTCTTACAATGACCTCCCTGGGAACAGATTTATCTAAGTGTTTCGCAAGTGGTAATCTATGAATAACATCAATAGTATTTTCGTTAGATATAGCATTTGGAACCAGGGTTAATAAGAAATTCTCTACATAAGATTTCAAGTTACAGTCAAGTATTGATTCCGGGATGCCTCTGAAGCGGAGGTTATTCATTCTACTACGGTCTTCAATTGAAGATATCTTATTTGTTAGATCCTCAATTCTGTTTTCCAGCGACTTGGTATATTTGAGATGTCTTCTACAGATTCCACCCACAGATTTACTTCTTTAATTCGTATGGAGTTATCAGCAATTTTTTTTGTCAGGTCCAGAATTAGATTAGACTGGAAATATTGTAACATTTCCTGCATTTTAGAGCAGGTGAGAATTTCTTCCTCCTCCACCCCTGAGTTTTCCAAACGTAGTGTCTGCGATGCTTTGTCTGGCGAGGGAGTTACTGTTGATATAGATGTATTAGCTTCTACTTGAATGGTAGAGCCTGAGCCCTTATATCGTGGTGAAAACATTAAGGGAGTTTTTGTTGGCTCATTTTTGGCTCTATCCCTTGATTTCATTTTAGTTGGCATAGTTGTATAGAAATTGAACCCGAAGGGTTCACAATTAGACCTCCTTGCTTAAATACCTAGGGGATACTGCCGTGTCCCCCTCACTTTAGAGTGAAATTCGGATGAGATTGGAAGTTTTTGTCCACACTCTGTTTTTATGAGCAAATGTATTATAGGCAGTGGCAGAGAGAAGGAAAAATGTATATGAAGGTTCTAAACCGTTCCTCTGCAGGATCTTCACACACAACAGAACTTTGTTTCACCATATGCCTGCAGAGCCCCCACCTTCTCCAACTCACACCACCTCTACACAATCTGACCCCCCTACCTCAGTTTTCTTTGACCACGGCTGGTTCTCTGGAATTACTTGTGACTTCTGGCATTAAGTCTCCTGTTATAAAGCGTAGACAGGGAATACTGGCTCAATGAGCCCCGAGGTACCCTTTTAATAATGCCTGTTCCCATGAGTAATATGCTAGCAGCAATTTATGTACCTGGGGAGTAAGGCTGTAGGTCTCCGTTAGTGCCACGTAGGGGTAAGCCGCCGCCAAACAGGGCGCCTCCTCGGCCGCCTCGGGCTCTCTGGCTACAATACTGGATCCGATACTCCAAACCGGAGATTGCTTCCAGAGGCAGGGGGCCACGTCCGGAGTCAGTGGGGGTCTTTACCTCCAGGGCAATAGTAGCAGCAGGGAGCTCCGTCGGGCTTAGTCGGACGATTTCCGATAGTGGCTGTGATTCATGGATGTCGCAGGGCTATGTGGGTGCCGTAGATGCCAGGATATTAAGCAGCTTCCTCCAGGCAGTGCACCTCCTCAGCCGCCTCTACGCTGCCAGTTATGGAACTCCAGCCGGGGGTTGTATCCGGAGGCAGGAGATCACATCCGGAGGCAATGCTTCCACCTCCACCTCCTACGTGCAGGACTCCAATGTCAGCGTGAGACTCCGCCGGGCTCAGCAACGCTTTAGCAGCATGAGTGGAGTTACAGCAGCGGGCTGTGGTATATGTGGGTATATATGATGCTGGGGATGAGCATGGGACGGTCTTTGGGGATGTAGAGGGAGTTTGTAAGACAGGCTGGGAGACGTGTTGTGTTAGAGAGCCATCACCCCCGCCATCCAGTCGTCAGTTTACACTGACACACCGTCCATTTCCGGTTGCCTCCTCCAGCCTATCTTGGGTTCCTGTATCATCTCTGTGTACCTCAATTAAGTTGTGAGCTAACCCATGTAGCATCACCCAAGATGGGCAGGTCATAGCAGAGACATCTGACAAATTACGGTCCACTGGAGAAGGAACTGGCAGCCCACTCCAGTATCTTTGCCATGAAAACCCTATGGATTAGAACAACCAGACACCAAAGGGTCACACAGAATCAGACATGATTGAATGACTAAACACAAACACAGTTCGCTTATTCTCATTAAAAATTGAACTCACTTTTAGAGCACAAAAAGTAGTGATTACCATAATAGTTATGTGCTGCTATACTCCTACTCAGTTGATTATTTGTTTCTTTTAATTTTCTCCCTGTAATTTATACAATGCTAAAAACTGCACATTGCTACAATCAATACTCACAATCCTGCAATAAGGCTCCGAGTCAATTTGTTACTATTGCAACCTTTTGAAACCTATAGAACTAAACTTGCATGAAGCCTTTGGCAAAAACGAAACCTGTAGTTTTAAAAGTATCCAAACTACAGTATTGTAAACAGATGTTAGGAAAGGAAAGTTATTTTTTGCTCTGTGATTTATATACTTAGAGAGGTTTCATGCTGAGAAATGACATAATGATACTTTGCTAAGCAACTACTACAAGCCAGGACATTAAATGTGGAATCATTAAGTGTTCTGCTATAGAAATTCCCAGGTGCAGTTTGTAGAAAACTAAAATGTATTTATGAAAGGTTTGTGATAGAATTGAGAAAATAGCTTGGGGAGAATGTGGATTGCTGTTAAAATCACACTTTCTATGTATCTGCTCCTTCCAAAGCAGCAGGGCCATATCTACCTTTTTGGAGCCCCTAGGCAGTGAAGTGGAGGAGTCACTGCGAGTGAGTACGCAAGGTATGCACGGCCCCATTTTTGCCTTTTCTGTACATGCAAGTTCCCTTTCCTGTTGTAACGGTCTTGTTCTAGGTGGTTAACCCCTAGTAGCCCGTCTAGAAACTGCAACATTTCCATGAACTGCCTGCCTAGTTGGCCTAATGAACAATCCGCCCATGCATAGCAGTAATGTAATAAATGAGAGGTAATGGGACACTGATGCCCCCTACTTTATTGTTGTTAGTCTCTCAGTTGTGTCAAACATTCCGTGACCCTATGGACCACAGCACACTAGGCACATTTGTCAACACTATACCTCTGAATTATTCAAGTCCATGCTCATCGCTTCAATTACCTCATCTATCCATGTCCACATCTGCGATCCCCTTCTTCATGTGCATTAAGTCTTTCCCAATCTTCTCTAAGGAATCTTGTGTTCTCATGTAATGGCAAATATTTTGGAGCTTGAGCCTCATGATCAAACTTTCCAGTTAACAGTTTTGGTTTATTTCCTGTAGCATTGATTGATTTGATCTTCTTGCAGTCCAAGGGACTCTAAGCAGTTTTCTCCAACACCACAATTCAAAGGTTCTCAGGCGCTCAGACTTCTTTATGGTCCGGTTCTCACATCTGTATGTTACTACTGTGAATACCAGAGTTCTATCTATGAGGACCTTTGTTGATATTGATATATTTTTACTTTTTAAAGGCATATTTAAGTTTAATCAATTGTGAATGTATCTAAAAGAGGAGAATCAGCAGTGTAGGAAAACATTGTTTGCATGACAAAAATACCAAAATAAACATTATTATACTTACCCTGAAGTTTGCTAAATATCTTAAACTTGCAAGCAGTTTATTTTCAGAGTCATCGCTCTTAGAAATCCCTGCTTAAATTAGCATAAAATGCACAGTTTATTTTGGCCAATAACAGTCACCTAATACATTGTATCAATTAGTGATAGCAGCTTGTTCATTAAGGCATCATGGGATGTGTATTCCCCTGCACATGGAAGCAAGGAGGAGTCAGAAATTGCTGTGTAGATTTCAGAACTGTACCCAAATGCATTGCTTTTATTTGTAGGTACACTGTGCCTATGTAAGCAGCTCTAGGGGTGTGGAAAACAAGTTTAGTTCTAAATAAGATACATCTGTATGTGTATGAAATGACTAAATTTTATATTTCTGATGTTTCTACTATAAGCAGCATGTGTTAGATTAGAAAAAGTTAAACACAGGGAAACATAGATATACCTTTAATAGCTTAACTTTCCTCCACCTTCTCTATTAGTCAGTGTCGTTCCTCAGGTATAGCATGTCACACAGATAGTTTGTGTAAGCTTTTATCAGTCTTCATAAATGACATCAACAGAAATATTGTGACAATCCATTTCTAGGACAGTACCTCACACTGAAAACATTTATCTGTATATCTTTGTAAATTCACTCTTAGTGTTGTGGAGTAATAGCCAAGTCATACATCATTTGTCTTAATTGCCAGAGGTCCCAATATCAACATAATTTAAATATATTTACACAATCAGTTAGACAACGAATATGCATAAACTGTAAGGGGAGAGTATGAGGCAAATACAGAATAAAGCTTTATCAAATGATTGTTAAACCAATGACCTGGGTTTGTTTATATGGTTATGTATCCCAAAAAAAAGGGAAACATGTTTCAAACGTGTGAATATACCGTTATTTTAAAAGCCTTATTTTCACTCTGTATCATTTAAGAAGTCAGGACCGGGGGAAATTACACCCGCCCCTCCCAACTTCATCCTCCACAGAAAAAAAATCTACTGTAGCAATTAATGTATTCTTGAAAACATGTGGTAAAGACTTTGGGACTAAAATATCTTTAATCAACTATAATAGTTGTCATAATTGCGAGTTGTCGTTACGTAATGTTAAAAGTTAAGGGCTTGCAAGTGTGCAATGAGCACCAAAGGTGCTCATTTTCAAGGGCCGTTGGTGCTCATCATGAGGCCCGTAAGTGACTGGATTGATGGGCTGCAATGAGCTCCGAAGGCCGAAGGTACCCATAGCGAGGCCCATATGTGACTGACTTGAGGCGGGGGGAGAGGCTCAAAATGGCTGACGAGTTACAGGCTTGACAAATATTACGACTTTAATGGCCGCCATTTTTGTCAAGCCTGTAACTCGGACGTCGTCGGACGACTGCCAAAACACGTCAATTTATTCAAGTATTAGCTTACAACCTCACACACAGCGCAGGGGGAAAGGCAGGGAGCCTGTAAGTGAGGTTGCAAGCTAATTTGATATTTAATTGGTGTTTTTGGGAGGTCTGAAAAAGTCTAAGCAAGGAAAAAAATGGCGGCCGTAAAGATGTAACTTTTTAAATCAGAAACACATTTCAAGCTTGGGGAAAATTAACAATTTCCCAAGGCCACAAATGGTTTCACATCCGTAAATGCACAGAGGAGAGAGAGGGTGGAGAAAGACACAGGGGAGGGAGAGGGGGGAGAGGGTGGAAAGAGACACAGGGAAGGGAGTAGGGTGCAAAGAGACACAGGGAGGGAGTGGAGGGGAAAGAAACACAGGGGTGAGAGAGGGGGGAAAGAGACACAGGGGAGGGAGATAAGGGGAAAAAACCCAGGGGAGAAAGAGGGTGAAAAAGAGACACTGAAGGGAGAGAGTGGGGAGGGGCTCGCAGTGAATGACAAAGGCGCTCATTGTGGAGTTCACGATGTGCGCCAAAGGTGCTCATCACAAGGTCCAAAAATTGCAGGTTGGCTGATGCCTGCAATGAAGCCGCTCATTACGGTGCTTGCGATGAGCAGCAATGGTGCTCATCGTGAGGCACGTAAGGTAGAGGCATGTAAGGCAATAGTCGCTCATTGCAGGTCACGAAAGTTGCGGGTTTTCAGAGGCCTGCAATGAGCGGCGAAGTTGCTCATTGCGTGGCCTGCAAAGTAGATGGAGGGAGCCTTGCATTGTGTGGCAAAGTCAAGTCGCTAGTAACATTTTAAAAAGCATCAGTCATGGTACCAATGTGACTAGTCACCAGTGGTTCAAACCAACTATTACTTTTCCTCTAAACAGAGATATGTATTCAATCATTTGACACTGTCTTGCTTATTGGTCTATGGTCAGCTTGTCCTGTGTTGGTTACTCTCCCCCTATTGTTCTCCACTATAATATTTAGCAATAAGTCTGTAACGTCTGCGCAGTGCTCACTGTGCAGGTGTAAGACATCGCTATTATTCAAGGGATGCGCGAATTACAGAAATACCAGGATGCGCACATGCGTATTGCCATCTGGGACGAGAGGGGGAGAGAACAAGACGGGAGAGAGAGAGACAAAAGAGAGAGAGAGAAAGATAGATGAAGGTAGAGAGAGAAAAAAGCGAGAGAGAGAGAGGAAAGAAAAAAGAGACATGAGAGAAAGAAAGAGAGAGAGACAGAGAGAGAGAGAGGCAGGAGAGAGAGAGCCACAGGGGAGTGGGACACATGACATAGAGAGAGGAAAGAGAGAGACAGGAGAGAGTGAGAAAGGAGAAGAAGACAGGACAGAGAGCTAAGCAGACAGACATAAGACATACAGAGAGGGAAAGAGAGAGAGGGAGAGTTGAGAAAGAGAGGCATGAGAGAGAGAAACGAGAGAGAGTGCAGAGAGAGAGAGACAGGAGAGTGCGTGCACACATTTGGAATTTAATATAAAATATTACTCTGTATAAGCTCTGAATAGCAAGTGGTACTGAATACTTTGTCTGTTAATGTTGGGATTGAATAAATAGACCTCACTGAGAGAATTGTCTAGAGAAGACTTTGATGCTGGGGAAGATTGAAGGCACAAGGGGACGGCAGAGATGGATAGATTAGGTAATTGAAACAATGAACAAGAGCTTGAGGGAACTCAGAGGGGGGTGGCTGAGAGAAGTGCCTGGGGAGCTATGGTCCATAGGGTCACAACGAGTTGGACATGACTGAACAATTGAACACCAAAATAGTAGCCAACAAGACCAGCCTGCTGCAGGTCTATACTTCATGTGAACTTTATATATTCTGCTCGTGACCTTTTATAAAACATTCATTTGACTGGTCTTTAATATGATCTTTTCTGAGTAGATCTGAGCAAAATATGGATCTCTCCAACAACCATTTAATTAATCGTCCACAGTGGTCATTCTTTTAATATGTCTTTAATAATGAAACTTGATAACAAACAAAATATTTTCAGAAAGCATAAATAAATAACATTTGATTGATAAAGGACTTGGGGTGGAAGTGCGAGATAAATTAATCTAACAGTAAGAAACAAAATTGCACTTGAATTAAAATGGTATGGATAACATTTTACATTAAGCTTTTGTTTGGAGGACAAGTTATTAGTTTTTATGATTACAAAAAATTTACACAATTTAGAGCAAGAATTTGTAAAAATGTGAGATTGGTAAAAATGAAAAGATAAGGCAGAAAAATATTTACTAAACAATCGAATTGTGCAAGTATCTTTTGTCTTTGTTATGGCACCAACCAACAATATGTCTGGCAGGTAGTAAGCAGTTGCCTTTCCTTGCCTAGAATTAGGTGTATATACTTAGGCCCTCATTCAATTGCAATTTGCACAATTGAATAGGGCCCTAAATAACCACATTACATATATTTTTTAAATACGTTTTTTGGTAGCAAGCATCTATCCAAAATAAAGGTTTTCACTAACTAAAACATTCTTAAAAAAATATATGTTATGTGCTTATTTAGGGTCCAATTCAATTGGGCAAATTGCAATTGAATGAGGCCATTACTCTATTGTGCTCTAAACATTATGAGCTTTTCAGTCCTCAGTGCCACATTTCCACTGACTGATTACAAGCCATGAAGCCCCAGGATGCTAATAAAAAGCCCTTTTGCTGAGGAAGTATCTGTCTTCAGGAATGGACAGTAGTGTCACAAACGTTTGCTTTATGGAAGGACTAGAACTGCTACCTAATAGTCTCTCTGATACATTATATTTGTAGCTGTAAAGACTACAGACTAAGGCCCTCATTCAATTCCAATTTGGCCAATTGAATAGGGCCCTAAATAAGCACATAACATATTTTTTATAAAGAAGTTTTTAGTTAGTAAGCATCTATCCAAAAGCAAGGTTTTCACTAACTAAAAACTTTAAAAAAAATATGCTATGTGCTTATTTAGAGCCCTATTCGATTGGCAAAAAAACACAATTGAATGAGGCCCTAAGGCCTCAATTGCATTCCCCTAAATTATAAGGGTGTGTTTTTCATCTATCAGTGGAGGGAGGAGGGGACAGAGCGAGCTGAAGAGTTTGTGTGAAATAATTGTATCCTTCCCCTTTTGTATCGCTTCCTTGCTGTGGTGAAGGGGCTTATTACCTCAATAAAGCTGCAAGCAATATCCCGTAGGTTCACACAAGAGGAGGGGTCAGACATATTGCAGTCCACTGGAGAAGGAACTGGCAACCCATTCCGGTATCTTTGCCATGAAGATCCTATGGATGGCATGCTGTGGTCCATAGGGTCATGGAGAGTTGGGCATGGATGAACGATTAAACAACAACAACCACATCCTCTCCCTTCCCATAACCAGAAGCAGGTTGCTTGCATCAATAGATAAAATCACTGCTCTTCAGAATAATAAACTCCCCTCTCACACATACAATTTCTAACAATGTATTAAGGGTCCAGCATAGGCATAAAAAATGTATTAAAAAATAGTTTTAGTAAATTTTTCCTGCTTAATTTTGCTCTTAGTCAGACGCAAAGTTTTCAAACACATATTATTGTTTCAGTTTTACTGTGGCTCTTTATGTAGGGTCAAATGCTTTTGACAGTAGTTCGTTTCAGTGGCAATAATAAGACCTGGTTCTGGTTTATTGCTTGTTAACTCACTATATCTATATTTTTTTTAAACAAAACATTTTCTATTATTAACTAATTTATTAATTATTATGTTTATATGCTATTCATAAGGACTTAAGTTTAGTTTGAAAAATATATATTATATTTTCTTTCCAACAGTCTTTTAAACAGCCTCTGTAAAGCTTTTGGAGATATTTAGGAAGGATCACAGGGGCTGTGATGTGCATAGGTAAGTGGTGCAATGGCTATTACCCATTGGGAAAGTTGTATAAACAATTGAAAATGTAACTTTTATTAAGGTAAATATGAAAAATAAAAAATAAAACACAGCTATTGGAGACCACTCAAAGAACAGAACATATAAGCTCTTAGTTCCTCTTTAAGTGCAGTCACAAATAACAATTTGTACCATTGCTAGTATAAAAAGATGAGAAAGGATGAGAAGAAACCTTGAAGGGAACCTCGTATCTGGAAGGCATATAGCCCCACAAGCTTACTCCCTCCCCTGTGTCTCTTTCCACCCTCTCCCTCCCCTGTGTCTTGCTCGTCCCTCTCCCTGATCTGTGCTGTACGTGTCTGAAACATTTGCAGGCTTGGGAAATTGATAAATATCCCCAAGCCCGAAGTGTTCTTCCTATTTACAGCCGTCATTTTTTGTCTCGCTCCCCCTGTGCTGTGTGTGAGGTTGTCAGGTTAATTTTGTTGTGAGGTTAATTGTGTAATCAATTAGCGTTTTTTGAGGGCTTCCCAACGGCTTCCGAGTTACGGACTTGAAAAAAATGGCGGCCGTTAAAGCTGTAAATTTTTAAAAGTCTTGCCTTTTCCAAAGTTGTGCAGGCCTCGCGATGAGCGCTCATCACGGGCCTTGCAATTGCAAACCATTTTGTAAGTCTTGCGGGCCTGGTGATGAGCACCTTTGGCGCTCATTGCGAGCCCTTTTCTAAGTTATTCGGGCCTCGCAATGAGCTCATTGTACATGCGCAAGCCACAACTATTATATATTTTGTTTTGCTCCATGCAGGTTTAGCTGATAGTTAGGAACTGACTCGAATAGTAAAGTTACTTCTCTGATGAAAGCTAGGGCTGTTCATTTCTTTAATTTGTTTTGATTTATATTATTTGTGAAACTGACTTTTAATTTAAAAAATACTTAAACCATCTTGTATGTGTGTTCCTCTATCACAAGTGCCGGATAGCTTGTCACAATATTTAATTTCTTTAAGGCTCTGTAAAAATAACAAAAAAACAACCACTTAATTTTGGAGTGACAGATTCCCTTTAATTAATCACAATATATTGCGTGTGGTGTTTTTCTCTTCCCTGGCCACTGATTGTGGCTTGTTTTATTCTAATAATGAACAAAATGTCTTAGATTGTTACTCTAAAATTAACTAAAAAAGATGAAGATATATATTGTGTCTTATAAAAAAATAACCAACCAGAGAAAAATTATAATAAATAATGCACATATATATAATATTTTTTGTGTTTCTAACTATTTTCATAAAGTGTTTCATTTATTGTTTGTCTACTATTTTTTTTGGTCCATTTCTTCTTTCTAGTCTATAGCATCGCTTGACTATGAGATACACTTGGGATTTTGAAGTTTCTCTCATCTATCTGTACAATATATTTCACATGCTTGTTTGCACTGTAGGCAGAGTGTCCCCTTTCTTCACTACTGGACATTTTCTGACATATTTTGTCACTCAACTCAAGATTTTCAGATCGTCAGAAATGCCTACTTCACCAATGTAACAAAAAAAAACAACAAATCCTTGTTTTATCTTATTTATTTTGCCTCATTTTTGGATAATGATTAGATTTTTATATTTTGGAAAATTAACCCATTAAGCTCTGATCTTTTATATATTTATTAGGATCATGCTAAAATTCTTGCATTGTTATTTATTTATGCCCTTTTGGAGATATGGTTTCTGTCCTGTAAATCATTTTCTAGGGAAGTTTTTAATGATGAACTATAAAGTTGGAGGATTAGCTCATTTTTTTTACTGCCAAACTCCTATTCCTTGGACAGTCTGGCACCTTTTTTTTCCCTATTACTTTGCTGTATTGGTTGCCTGACCTTTAGTGGGCCAGAGAAAAGCTGCAAAAAAGTTCTCCCAAAATATGCTTACAGTGAGCACAAGTCAATGAAAATATTGAATTACAGCATTACTATTATCTGTACTGAATAATAAAGGCTGCAGGGACAACCATTATTGACTAGTTTAAGTAATAAATATTCATTAAAATAACAACAACAAAAACAATAATAATAATAATAATAATAATTATTATTATTATTATTATTATTATTATTATTATTATTATTATTACAGCTGCAGATACTGTGGAATGTACAAAAGTTGCAGTCTTTTAGATAAAAGATTTCCAGTATTTGAATGTATTAATTATAGAACTTGATAGATGTTGTTCTTCTTATTCTCTTGACTCTTGTTAATTATTTAAAAAAAAAATCCTACTTTGCATTTCCTATTTTCCTACTTTCCTTTATTGCATCTAGGGCTCTTCCTAAATGTTGGTATAGGATAAATAAAATTCAATTAGTAATTAACTTATTCATCACAGTTTAAACATTCATAATAATATGATATTACTAAAACTATGGTGAATGGATATTTTGTTCTTGCTATATTTAATTAGTTCCATGGGCAGAGGAGTGTTTGTTTGTCCATTGTTCTCGGTGAGAACCTCAACATCTCATTGTTTGGTTGAGATGACTGACTAGTCTGATTCTAGCATGAACAGTACCGTCACATGCAGGGCTGTATCTACCTTTTTGGAGCCCCTAGGCAGTGAAGTGGAGGAGCCAGATCTGGACTTTATTTCAGTCTCAGCAGTACACCACACCTCGGAGGTTTGGCCGTCTTTAGTAATGACTCAATAAAGAGCCCTCTACATAGGGGATTAGTAGTGATTTATTTTACTGTACATAATTTACATGCCCAAGCCTGTAATTTTTAACAATAACCACAACTATTATATATTTTGTTTTGCTCCATGCAGGTTTAGCTGCATGGAAGTACTGATAGTTAGGAACTGACTTGAATAGTGAAGTTAGTGCTCTGATGAAAGATAGGCCTGTTAATTTCTTTAATTTGTTTTGATTTATATTATTTGTGAAACTGACTGTAAAATTAAAAAATATTTAAACCCTCTTGTATTGGTGTTCCTCTATCACAAGTGCCGAATAGCATTATTGTAAGTAGAACATATTTCCATTTGTATCTATTTATATATATTCAAATATTTTTTTCATCTGTATTTATCTGGATTTCATGCTATTTTAGAAGACAATGCAGGTAGAATGCAGATACTGTAGGCCATATTTGAATACATATAAATAGTTACAACAAGATAAATACTGATTAATACCTAATATGTGGGGACTTCATTGAGCCATGAGATCTAAATAGGAAAATGTGGTGTTTTGATTTCAAAATGAACACCTGAGATTTCAATGTCTCAAAAAACTGACATTTGTATTTCAAAGATATGTATTTAATGGCAGTTTAACAAAAAATAGTCTGTTACTTATTCAAGGCATGCTTAAACTTCTTCACTGTGTTTGTCCCTGGAGCTCTGTTCTACTTATCTATTAGCTTTTCTGTAAAAAAAAAAGTACTTTCTCATATTCTTAAATATTCTGCCTTTCAATACAGAATCATTATTTGGATCACGCCAAACAAATTCCTACTAGTAGAAAATTAAGAATGTATGAAGAAATTAAGAAATTGAATTTGCATTGTATATATTGCATATTGGTCAAGTTATAATTATAATAATTACAGTTTGAAAAAAAATTACCTCTGCTGAGTGAACATTCAATATGTTATGTAGAGGAGGATACTTAAGTGGTTCTGGACAGACACTAGCAGAAATAATTAAGGTCTGATCATTTTACATACTTCTATTGTAAAGCTTAGTAAGACTTTTCGGTATACAGGAACATTTAAGGTAACAGACTGACTCTGACTGCGGAATATGTGCTACTACAGGCACTGTGCATTTTACTTAAATTTATTTTAATTTCCAACAGCGTAATTCATGGTATTGTGTTTATGGCAATGGTTTATGGCCTTCTGGCCTGCTGCTAATTGTTAAAAAGACAAAGATCCAGGCAAACAATCCTATTTCCTCGTAAATAGATGGAGAAGAAGTGGAGGCAATGGCAGATTTTATTTCACTGAGCTCCAAGAAACTCTGGATGGTGACTGCAGCCATGTTTACTTATGGGGAGGAATGCTATGGCAAGTCTAGACAAGCATTTAAATAGTGAAGATATTACACAAGAGTGACATAAGGATGTAAGAGTAAAGAAGGCTGATAACTATAGAATTGATGCATTTGAATTGTGGTGTTGGAGAAAACTGTTAAAGGTCCCTTGAACGTCAAGAAGATCCAGTCAATTATTACTACAGGAAATGAAGCCAAGCTGTTCACTGGAATGTTTGATCATGAGGTTAAAGCTCAAATATATCGGCCATATCATGAGAAGACAGGATTACCTAGAGAACATTCTGGGAAGGATTTAAGGCACATGAAAAAGGTATTGGCAGAGGTGGAGATGGATAGATGCGGTCATTGAAGGAATTAACATGAGCTGGAATTCAGCATTTTTTAAATAAAAAAATACAACAATTATACATTTAAATAAATGAGAATACATATAGTTGCTTGTTTTCCTTATTAAAGGAAACCAACAGTATCATTTTAACACCTTCCTCACAACAACAAATGGAAATAAGTTTGATTACCTACAAAAATAAAACCTCTCACTACCAGTATGTAAAGAAATATGTAAAACAAAAAGGATTTTGGTGCAAAATATTTCAAAGTTCTCACTGTCTGTCACAACCCACCATTTGGGACCAGGGTAGGACACCCCTGCCCCTGTCACAAACTTCAGGACTATGGGACTTTTTGAGTTTGGCCACTGAACCCTGATGAACACTAACCATAAGGATTAAAGGGCTATTGTAATTTTCATAGGAACACTGGAAAATATCATGTCACTTGCTGAGTTGAAATATTGTATGATATGTTTCCCCCAAGCCCTAGTTGTATGGCCTGTACCCCTAAGGCCCCTTTCCACCAGATCATTTGAGTCTAGATGGCTCCATTTTCCATTTTAAGGGCCATTATTTTGTGTGTAGGGTATGTTTTATGGGGCAACAACTGCATTAAGCTGACAAAAATATTCCCCTAATCCGGTAGGACCCCAACCGCCCGCCCAGACATTCTGGCTACATGGCTATCACATATAATAGTTGTCAAACTACGAATCGTCGTCACGCTTTGCGAGCTCACAAAGCGAGTATAAACACTACACTGCACTACACCCCCCCAATAAAACATTAAATATCAACTAAACACCCTCTACACTAACCTATTAACACCTACAAAACCTACCTACCCCCTATTAACCCCCACCAGTCTAATTAAAGAAAATAAAAAAGCCGAAAGTCACAAAAAATCAAAAATCTACATTACATAAAATAAATAACCTAAATCACAAAAAATAAAAAAATCTACATTACAGAAAATAAAAAACCTAAGTCATAAAAAAGGAACATTACAGAAAATAAAAAAACACATTACAACCCCCCCCCCCACTACAGAAAAAAAAAATTACACACCTGAAAAGGAAATACATACAATACAAATGCATACAATACAAATAAAATGAAATACAATACAATACACCCCTATCTAATATACAATACATTCTGTCTATCTAAATAAATACCATCATATAATATACATCCTATCTATGTAATATACATCACACAATCTATGTAATATACAATAAATACTATCTATCTAATATACATCCTATCTATCTAATATACATCACCCAATCTATCTAAATAAATACCACAATCTAATATACAATACATGCTATGCTATCTATATAAAACACATACCCCTAGCTAATATACAATAAATGCTATATATATATATATATATATACATAAAATAATCTAATTCTAAGCTAAAATAAAATAATTAACACCACTTACCTTTGCAGATGTCCCTTCAGATCAGCCACCTAGAGAAAAACAAAATAAAAAAATTAGTGCAATACATTTACAGTAAATAAACAAACATTCTAAACATTCTAAATATTCTACTCACCTTTACCAGCATGTCCCGTCCTTCTTCTCCGTTGCAGCCCCTGTTAAAAAAAACATAACATTAATACACATACATAAGCATAAAAACAAAATAAAATAAACATAATCTGCATTGTACTTACCTCCCCGCGATGTCTACGGCCTCCTCCTCTTCTGCCCCGCCCTGGAACCGCGCTCTAAAAAAAAAAAAAAAACCTGACGCTAATGAGGCTCGTGGAGACTTTTTGGGAAGAAAATAGGCAATGGCGCCTTCTGATTGGTTGAAAACGCTGTCTGTGAAATTCACCCAATCAGGAGGCGCCAATGTGTGAGCCAATCAAAAAGGGATACACCCTAAAATCCCACTCTGATTGGATAATGCACCTGTCAATCTTTATTTAAACCAATCACAAGGCGCAGATGCCTTCAGCCAATCACAATGGAATACACCCCCACAGGGTGATTGGCTGGAGGCATCTGCGCATTCTGATTGGTTGCACTGACAGTAGCCAATCACAATGGAATACACCCCCACATACTGATTGGTGAAGGCATTTGCGCCTTCTCATTGGCTGTTGTCAATGTCAATCAGTATTACAGCCAATGGGAAGGCGCAGATGTCTTCAGCTAATCACTGCGTGGTGGTGTATCCCATTGTGATTCGCTGATGGCAATAAAGCCTTCAGATTGGTTCAAATAAAGATTGACATGTGCGTTATCCAATCAGCGTGGGATTTGGGGGTGTATCCCTTTCTCATTGGTTCACAATTGGCGTCTTCTCATTGGCTGAATTTGATAGACAGCGTTTTCAGCCAATCAGAAGCTGCCATTGCCAATTTTATTCTGGAACACTCCGTAGGAAGCTCATTAGCTTCGGAGACATCTGCCAGTGCGGATGTGTTTTTTTTTTAGAGCGCGGATGCTTCCAGGGCCCATCCGGGGCAGAACACGAGGAAGCCGGAGACATCGCGGGGAGGTAAGTACAATGTAGATTGTGTTGATTTTACTTGGTTTTATATTTATGCATGTGTACTATTGTAATGTTTTTTTTTTAACAGGGGCCGCGCCGGAGAAGCAAAGATGGAGGACGGAACATGCTGGAAAGGTGAGTAGAATGGTGAGTAGAATATTTAGAATGTTTATTTATTTGTTTTATGTAAATGTGTTATAGTAATTTTGTAAATCTTTTTTACCCTAGGTTGGTGATCTGAAGAAACATCTCAAAGGTAAGTGGTCTTGATTATATTATTTTAGCTTAGAATTAGAGTTGCTATATAGAGATAAAATGTATTGTATATAAGATAGATAGGCGGATGTATAGTACATAGATAGTATTTATTGTATATTAGATAGATAGGGGATGTATATTAGATAGATAGTACTGTATATTAGATAGGGGGGTGTATATTAGATAGGGGAATATATATTAGATAGGGGGATGTATATGAGATAGGGGTGTATTGTATTTAATTGTATTGTATTTAATTGTATTGTATTGTATTTAATTGTAAGTATTTCATTGTATTATATTGTATGTATTGTATGTATTATATGTATTTCCTTTTCAGGTGTGTACATTTTTTTTTACTGTGGTGTGGGGGGGTGTAATGTATTTTTTTATTTTCTGTAATGTTCCTTTTTTTATTTTTTGTGACTTTTTTTTTATGTAATGTAAATTTTTTATTTTTGGTGATTTTTAATTTTTTATTTTATGTAATGTAGATTTTTGATGACTAGTTTCTTTGATTTCTGTACAGTGGTGGGGAGGGGGTTATTAGGGGGTAGGTAGGTAGGTGGGGAATGTGTAGGTGTTAATAGGTTAGTGTAGAGGGTGTTTAGTTGATATCTAATGTTTTATTGGGGGGGGGTACAGTGCAGTGTAGTGTTTATACTTAGTGTCATGATGGTCATTGAGGACCGTCATGGCAATTATGTGGTTAATGTTGGGTTGTAACAGGCCCATAATGGTCATAATATACCCTTATGGGACTAATGGGGTTAAATAGAGTCTTATCAGGGTCTACATAGACCCCCATAAGTCACCGGGTTAAAATGGTGTACTGCTTACAATTTGGGTCATGAGGGTCCTGGATGACCCTTATGGCACTTATAGTGTTATTACATGCGTTCATTAGTGTGTTAGAGGGGTCTATATAGTTGAGGCACCAAGTACACTCACATTGTGTGACAAACAGCATTTCAACACTTTATTTTATTGACCGTCATTTTTTGAACGGCAAGTCGTTAGTTATCTTATAAACTCCAACTCACCAAGAAAACACTCTTCTGAATTCAAGGGCCAGATTCATCCAGTCAGGTTTACATATAGATCCAGATTTAATATTATTTAGACTACAAAAGTTTGTATTACTAATTTACTCATTTGTGGTTAGTTTAACAACACCCAATTGCATATTATGTTCCGACTAGAAGTACATAAGTATATATAGGGTTCCCCATCTCTATTATCTCTCCCCAAATAAAAAAAAGGGGGGAAAGCTTTATTACAAAAAGAAGAAATAACTTTATTAAGCATATTAGAACGACAATAATAAAAAATCTGGAGATTAAAAAATAACTATTTACAATGTGTGAAAGCAGTATTGCATATAAATTTTGGCTTGGAATAAATACCTAAACTTGGAAAGGGTTTGATTCAAGGTAAGTCTTCAAAAATACCACATACAAATGACTGAGTGTGAGGGTATTTATGCTTAATCAAGTAGAAGGTCTCCATAGTAAAATTGGATATTCTGCAAAGCTAAACAGCCATCTTATTCTATCTGTAATGATGCAAGTATCATGGGAAGTATATAGTAGACTATTTCCCTACAAGGTACCATTGTGGAGATTTTCAAGGTGAATTCATGAATTCAATGGAGATGTATGCCTTCCTTTTCAGGAAGTTCACTCGGAGCAGTGACCCGTAGGACTTTTATTGCAATGTTTTAGGGATGGGTGATTATTATAGCTATGTAGGATTTACTCTTCAGTTAGGGCACTTGTAAGTGCTTTTTTCAGGGATCAACACAGGGCCCTTAGTTTCTTTTGATTAACTTCCTGAGGTGCTTCTATATATACAATGGAAATCTGATAGCTAAAACTTTGAGTGATTTCCCCAGAGCTAACAGAAAGCTCATTAGTATATGATGATACACCCACCTGAGAAAGTAGCAGACAAATGTAAAATTAAAATGGAACCCTTAAGTAAAGAATAAGACCAGAAAAAAATGACATATCATTTTTTTGCTTTCCAAAAACATTTTACTTTTCATCAAATTTAGTTATTCAAAATTTGTGACCATAGTGGCACTTAGTGGAATTGAAATCTCATTTGGTTAAAAGGGACACACAGTCAAACACGCCTACATTATTAAATAACCATATAATAGAGCACCTTTAAATTAAGTTAAATTATTTCCTTTGTTCATGATAATTAAATTTATTGTACAAATTAGCCAGGATATTTGAACCCATAATCCTCCTCACGCCTAATCTTTGGTTTGAGCATCCAATGAGAACCTTCACCTGGTATAATTCCTTCTACATTGTAGAGTCAGCAACCAATTGCTTTAAAGGCAAATGTGGCTCCGTATAGATCAAATTGTAAACAAAATTAGTATTCAGCTGTGAATTTAAATCAGTGTCAGTTTGCATGATTTGTTCAATGTGTTCTCTAGAAAATGCATCATCTGAATTATGTAAGAAAAACTTCCCAGAATAATAAAAACACCACGTCCTCCATTTCATAACTCCTGTCAGAATTCTTGGAAGTTATTGGAGTTTTGTAAAGATTATTTTGGGAGCTATTCTAGGGACCCCCATGTTAAAGGGTTGATATTTATTGCCATGGGGGTCCATAAGAACCCTCATGGTTATACTTTAGTTGGAGGATTTAGTTAGGGGGTCTGTTAAATATAGTCCTTTTATACTGGAATTCTAACCGTATATCCTGACCAGTTAACTTACATCTGACTGCTATAAGAACTCCAAATACACTGGAAACTTATAAGTTAAAGGGTTTATTAACATACAAGAGTAGTGGTGAGATTGGCATCTGAAATACAAGGCTCTACCTATATAATACTAATGTGTGTAAATACTAATGTGTGTATGCAAGAGTGTAGAGTATTCCTCCTGATCCCTCTGTTCCTTTCCTAAGATAATTCTACTGCCCAGCAAGTCCATTTGTCCAAGTTATACACATCATAGCCACACCCTGGGATTGTCCCAGCCATTCAAATCTTTCATCAGTGAATGACCCCTGGATGTGATTCTTCATTGCACCTTTGCTCCACCTCTTGTCTCTTGAGTTGATTTCCATTCTTTGTGTCCATGATGCAAATTCATCCCTGAGGCTTTTAGTACTGACCATTTGTTGTTTGATCACCAGCAGGGTGTCATTCGGGAAAGTTAGCTTTCCTTTGTTCCTTATGACAGATAGCATCACAGATAACTGGACATCCACAAGCAAGAAATTCAAGCATATTAACCTCTTCAGTACAGCTCCGGAATTGGTTAATTACTCATATATTTATAACATTCCCCTCTTTGTGTCTGAATGACACACATTCGCCATGTGCTAAGAGATAGGACGTTGTTAACTGTGGTTGCAAAATCCTCTTCGCAAGATGGGGCAAATCCTCTTCAGATTTGTGGCTACTAGTGTGGCATATGGATTACAAGCTAGGCCCTGATATGAAGTGTGGATACTACATGAGTATATATCTAACTTCTAAATAGTATAAAGCTAGCCTTGGATATCATACGCTTCACATCACCAGTGGACAATTTGTACATAAATCATTAATCGTTAACATTGATCACAAATCATTAACAAAACGGTAAATAAAAAAACAATAGGTTTGAGCATAAAACAAAAATAGAGTTTATACTAAAATGTTAAATACTGTAAAAGTTACTTTCACACTTTCTGTAAAACTAATACTTGGACATTTCCAATTTGAATGGTCTTTTTACATATCTAAAATACATGGTCCTAATAATGCTTTCAATTTGACATATGTAACAAGGAGTAACATAGAATATAAGGGCATTTCAAGGAAAATATACACGAATATGAACATTTGATTTTAAGCTCAAAGACAGGGCCCTCCATTTTTTTGCAAAGTGTTAATACTGTTTTGTCATGTTCTTATGCCCTGTATAGCATTACAGAATATGTTGGCATGTTGCAAATAGTGTATAATAATACTATCAATAAATGACCTGGTCCACGATATTATTTATGTACTAACATTATAACACTACCATAAAATCAACTTAGGACCCAGGTCACCAACAGACATATAACATTAATCTGGAAAGTACACACTGAATAAAATACTATTTCTACATTTTGATCTAACACAAATAGGCAAACATTTTCAAAAACTAAGGAATTGGGTAACATTTTTAGGAATGCAAGTTTAGTGCATTCATGGAGCGTAATTATAACTTAAAAAATATGTATTTCATAATTTGTGTTCAACATCCATTTAGATAACCGTAGTAAGCATATAATGTATGTCTACAGTGCACAAATGCACCATACAGAAATACATACCCTTTTATATGGATAATGCCAAATTTTGGTGATGACCTAAAATGTTGTAATGTAATTTAGTCTGTGAATTCATCTCACCTTAGATATGTACAACATAATAACATATACTTTAACTACAGAAACACTGAATGGGTTACTTAGGTCCTGTTAACATTTAAATCAATTAATTACAGACAGGACAGATTATATGAAACTAAATGAATATTAATAAATCTAAACCAATATTATTAATGAAACTGAACAATGGTCAATATCCCCCCTTTTATGGAGGCAAGAAGACTTTCTGCCTCCATAAACATTCATTAATAATATAAAAAAAACTATGTGGACTTCTTAAAAATAAAAAATAAAACCACCCAGAATCAAAATTTATAGGGTTAGTTAAGATTAGTTATTTATCTTAAAGAAAAAATAAATAAATTAAATGTTAGTATCCAGTACATATCACAAAATTGGCAAATCAAATTGTATATTATGCTTATACTACAAACTTAGACACAAATAGAAACCAACAATAATGTAGATGTATTTCATTGGTAATGGTCATCCTTACTAAAATACTTAACAAAAGAAAAAATCACCTAAGAAGTATTTGAGTCCATTGATCTACCAATAATATAAAAAAAAATATATGTTGATAAAAATCGATACTTATGGTTTCACGATAAAACTGCTTTGTCTCTCATATGCAGATATATATATATATCGCCTATTCTAAGTTATTTTAATTGGACAGTTAGAATTGGACATATATATATTTACTTGTGTTAAGAAAAAAATAATAAACTTTTGTTAGCAATTTTACTAAAATCAACCATTACTGAATGATATACATGTACCATATTTAATTAACGAACCTAACTATAAATTGTGTTATATATTTAAATATGCTTAATTGTACCATTTAATACCTTGACTTTTCACTAAATGTAAATGTTTGATTTTACATCTTTATTATCTAGGTGTTTCCGTCAGTACTTATAAACAAAAGAAATCAAGGCCATCAGTGTTCTGCTATCTGTTTACTGTGAGTTACTGCATCTGAATGTTAACAAAAAGTAAATAATCCTGCTTTGAAGTTAACGTTTTAGCCAAAGGCAAACACCTCCTACTGACCATAGATACCTATTGTTACAGGGCATTCAACATCCTGGGGACATCTTTCTCCCAGCTGTTCCTTTGTTAAGAAAATCAGTGTTTGAAAAAATATTTAAAAAAAAACAGAAATAAAAATTAAAAAAAAACTTTGTTCAGAAAAAAAAACAAAAAAAAAAACATATATATATAAAAGAAAATCCGACACACAAAATATCACATATATGCTCACTCACACAGAAAATTTGTAGTGAAAAAAAAATAAAAATAAATAAAATGTTTAAAAAAAACATAGGTGCCATACATACACTGGTTCAAAACAAACTAAAAAAATAAATAAATAAACCTATAATAAAAAAAAAAAAAAAAAAACACAAGTCAAGGCACAAAAAAAAAAAAATGTCTTGTTTAAACCCTAGAATAAGTTTTTGAGGGAGTAAAAAAAAGGAATGTTGCCAACGGAGTGTTCCTACAAAAATAAACAAAATTAATGCAAGTGAATAAAATCTAGTTAAACATAAGAGAATCAAACACAATTTAAATGAACAAACTGAAACTCTAACAATTAAAATTAAATTGTTTGCAAACAATTGTCCTATGAGCTCAGAATGGTACCACTTGGTTTTAGGAACTTATATAATTTAGATATTGCCAATATTTCATATTAATATTCATAGGTATTACTAAATATGTTGATACTCCCAATGCAGATTAAAATGAGTATTACTTCCCTGCAAGAAAAAAAAACAAATTAAAAATTAAAAATTAGGTTCATTTCACAAATTTAAAACATGGCATCTCAAAATTCCTATAACCAACCATTTTGTGCTGTATACAAACAGCTCTCCAAGTTAGGAGCCAAAGAATATCTTCTATGCCCTTCATATTTGAAAGATTTTCTTTAAGTCTCATAAGGCTTTGTATTATGGTTCCAGTGCCCCACTTTGCTGTGATATCCCATAGCATATTCCTGACCTGTTCCACATGTCCTGTACCAACAATACTTTGTCTTATGACCTTCTTTCCCACAAGAAAAGCAAACATGGCCACCATTAGTTGGATTTGAGGCTGTATGGTAACCTAAGGCATTAGTAGTAATGGGGACATACATAGATTTTGCTGTAGCAGCAGTATCCCTTCTCCAGTCTTCTAACGAAATTAAAAATTCTGAAAAGCTGCGTGCATTGCCTAGTATATTCCGATTTGTAAAGTCCATGCCTTTGTATTTCCCAGCAAGTATTCGTAGCATTCTGGGATCCCCTATATCTAAGTTAGGTCTATGTGTGGCTTTACAGTAAATACTATGGAATTTGGAACAAAAAGCAAATGGGTCCTCATTTGGTTGGGGCACAATAGTATTTAAGAATGATGTATCTATAATGTCCACACCTGACAACTGTAAGACCTGATCACTGCGCTGTGCTTGGTCAGCCCATACTCCATCTTGCTGTAGCAGATGTAATGATTTGCTATAATGTGGGGGTAACCATATCTTAAGTAGCTGGCAAGCAGTTTGATCATCGAGGCTATATTGAGCCACATACTGTTCAAAGGTGACAAGATTTACCAGCATATGGACACTTGGGTCAAAAGGAGGAATAAGGGCTTTGATCTTTCTGGCATATTTCTTAAAAGGGTCCTCTGCTGTATTTACCTGGATAGAGGGAACCTGTACATTCATTCCTCTGGGCTCTTGGCTGTTACTGTTTGGACTTGCTAGTCTATCTGAGCACACTGGAATACATTCTGCACTGTCTGCATTTGTTACTGTATTAATGGCTAGACATGTGTTGGGTCTGAATCTTTCCTCGTCCATTTTGTTTGCCTGTTTCAATACAGTATGTATTGGCACGGTGGGATCTTCCAGGCAATCCACAATTTTACCATTGCAAAACTCGGTCTTAACTTCAATATCACAATTACATTTCAAAGGTCTAACATTTTCTGAGGTAACATTAGACACAGGTGGAATCTCTAACTTCTCTAAAGCACATTTGTACTGTAATACAAGCTTTGCTAAATTACTATTATACTTCTGTTTCTTATGTATCACAGATTTTCTTATTTTACGAACAGCATCCTCAAACTGCTTTAACAAATCATTAAGCAATTCTAATGCACTTAAATTACCTCTACACACATATTCTATTGTGCAATTATCTGCAAAACTATTAATTACTTCCATCTCACCACCTCATGATGACCAGTTGTGAAGCCTCAGTGTAGTCCTCCTCATGGAACGGTACCTCTGCGTAGAGTGCCGCTTGTCCTGGGCGCACCAACCAATTTTCTTTAAACAGGAACGGTTCACTGGCCTGGCTCAGCCAATGTTAAATATAGTCCTTTTATACTGGAATTCTAACCGTATATTCTGACCAGTTAACTTACATCTGACTGCTATAAGAACTCCAAATACACTGGAAACTTATAAGTTAAAGGGTTTATTAACATACAAGAGTAGTGGTGAGATTGGCATCTGAAATACAAGGCTCTACCTATATAATACTAATGTGTGTAAATACTAATGTGTGTATGCAAGAGTGTAGAGTATTCCTCCTGATCCCTCTGTTCCTTTCCTAAGATAATTCTACTGCCCAGCAAGTCCATTTGTCCAAGTTATACACATCATAGCCACACCCTGGGATTGTCCCAGCCATTCAAATCTTTCATCAGTGAATGACCCCTGGATGTGATTCTTCATTGCACCTTTGCTCCACCTCTTGTCTCTTGAGTTGATTTCCATTCTTTGTGTCCATGATGCAAATTCATCCCTGAGGCTTTTAGTACTGACCATTTGTTGTTTGATCACCAGCAGGGTGTCATCAGGGAAAGTTAGCTTTCCTTTGTTCCTTATGACAGATAACATCACAGATAACTGGACATCCACAAGCAAGAAATTCAAGCATATTAACCTCTTCAGTACAGCTCCGGAATTGGTTAATTACTCATATATTTATAACAGGGTCATAGAGGGTAAAGGATATCAAGAAGGAATCCCTGGAGATACCCAGCTCATAGGGGTTGAGGATATTAAGGAGGAATCCTGGGGGATATTCAGCACATTGGGGTAGAGGATATTATGGAGGAAACCTGGGGGATATCCGGCTTATAAGGGGGTAACAGGTATATAGGGGTAGCAGGTATATAGGGGTAGCGTATATTGTGGTTGGATCTCTTGGGTTATTGGGGGTAGCAGTGTTAACCCCTTAAGTGTGCAGCAATCAAGCCTCAAATTTGTCTTCTTCATAGCAATGGATTTAAGGCATCTAGACTCCTTGGAGGCATGTTTCTGCCTTTACAGTGGGTTGAAAGAGCTAGAAGCATTTTTTTTTTACATTTTGTGCATTCAGAAAAACTTTACGTGTGTAATGGGATAGCTGACTAGTGATTATGACTCAATTAACTTCACTCAATTTGTTTCTTGCTGGATCCATGGAACATGACTGATTTATAGTTATGTTGTATATTTATAGTTCATTCATGCTGTCTCTTTGTTATTATCTTGCATGCAAGCTTGATTTAGTTTAGCTTACTAACTACAAAGGCGGCAGACGGTGCTCTAGAAGATGATTTTCCACGTTCATGAACTCTGTAGGAAACATAACAACTGAAGTAGGGTAGTCACAGAAACAGCACTAAAATGCCATGGGTAATGGGAAGGTGAAGACAGGATACCACCCATAAAAAGTATGAAGTATTACCATATTGGCTGCTCCACTAGAAGGAACCAATTACCTGGTTTTCATAAGTATACCAAGGGCTTTCTACTCCATCAGGTCATTATACGTTTATCCAGTACCTTTAAACTTGGCTTTCATTACACAATATAGTTGAATTGCCCGGATGTAATATGCAGTTTTTCGAGCAAAAATCAACATGTGCAATGAGAAATTTCTGATTTAAAAAAGGTATTGCATTACACTGAACACTAAACAATTAATTAAGCCAGCAACATATGAGTGTACACATTAATCTGGAAAATATTCCACCCAACAAAATAAGATCTGGTTACTAACCCATATATCTTTGTAGAAAACAGTTGCATGTTCCTACTAACTGTGAACTGTTCTTACACAAGGGGCTTTCAGCTGGAACTAAGCAGTTTCTGATATCTGAGCGGAACAAAACCAAGTTGCTATCTTAGGCTGCTCTTTACAAGTATGAAAATGTTGTTCCATGCATAAAATACAGGGAGATGCATTTAGGTACAGAAGCCCAGTTAACTTTAAAGTGACCCTGTCACCCCAACAGGAAGTTGATTCCATTTTAATGACTGGCTATACATTGTACCAGCAGTATTTCTCTACATTAAACATTTTTGAAATGTTAAGAATTGATTTTGCTGCTACTGTAGGCTAATGTGCAGCGCAGTATGCTAATGGGTGGCTCAGAGTACTTGATAAGAGTGGGATAGTGGGTTACATTTCAGATAACATTGGGGTCTTTGCTTTTCTGCCTCTGTAGTGGCCAAAATAGAATGTAATTCTAATTAGCACATCAAAACAGCTAATTAATATGCACAATATGCTCATTTGCATATAATGCAGCAACAACATGATGGAATTTTGTATATATATATATATATATATATATATATATATATATCACATATATAGTTGTGAGCATGCAAGCTAGGGCTGCGGGCTTGCAGGCTTGCTGGCAAGGAGCACCGAAAGGCGCTCCTTGCCAGCAACTGCGGACCTCGCAAAATGTACGCCGTTACGAAAAGAAAATACGAGACGTTACGACCCATTGCGACCTTGCAAAAATCGGACGCAACCCGCGCACATCATGAAAAATACAACAAATACACACAACAAATACATAAAAAGCTTACCTACAGCAAGAGGGAGCATCCAGGACCTCAAAAACTAAAGTTACACCTCAATTTAACTCAATATAAAAGAGTTTAGACACTGAAAAATTCTCTGAGTGAAAAAATGGCCGCCCAAAAAAACGAAAACGAGGCTACAGCAGTCTGAAGACGCAAAACACCACCAAACACCTACGTATTTGCCGAAAAACACCTACGAGATTAAAAAACAAGGACGCAACCTGCGCCACCCCAAAAACATTACAAACACAATAAATACAAACAGCAAACACATAAAAAGCTTACTCACAGCAAGGGGGGCACCCAGGACCTCTGCAGGTGAAGTTACACCTCGATTTAAGTACAAATTTCGGAGTTTAAACTTCCGAAAATCACCTAAGCGAGTGAAAAAATTGCCGCCGAACAAAACGAAAACGAGGCTAAAGGACGCTAAACACGCAAAACACCAACATAAACATGCAAAACACCACGAAACACCTACAGATATTCCCAAAAAGTCGGACGACATCCAAAACGAAGGACCCTAAATCAGCCACAGCCGCATACCACATATTAGCCGCCATTTTAGAACAATAACTTAAATAATGCGGAAGTACACAGCTACGCTAACGGTTTCGTCTCGCGCACGTACACTATTACACTCCACACATTCATCACTCTTACACAGCACTAATGCTGCAGCAACATCAAAACAGATTGCCAGCTCTTCAACAGAATGCTTCCTGCATATATTACTTCAAAATAGGTAAAGTATATTAATTTATTTTATTTTATTATACACCAAACAGCATTAGCTCACTTACAATTTCATTGCCGTCATTTTTTGACGGGCAATTCGCTAGTATATATATATTTATAAGAGTATTGCAGTGAATAGTGATACCTTTTTTATTGGATAAACGTATTCATAATAAAGCGACAAGCTTCCAAGAGATAATGCCTCTCTTTATCAAGTCAAAAAGCGATACTGATACTGATACAAGTATGAACTAAAAACAGTAAACAGAAAGAGATGGAAACAAAAATTGGAAAAACAAGAAAGACAAAATTCATTGGGCAGAGTTAAGTGAGAGACAGACCAGCATTGTGAATAATGTCCTGATAGGTCAGTAAGTCTATAGATCAGGTTATAGATAAGAACACAGCAGAGTAAAATAAAGAGCAATACATTTCAGCACAGCATGTAGCTTACAAAAACAGCAATAGAAGGGGGAAGGTAAGTGGAATGTGTGAGCTATAAGACATTAAGATAGTGGGCCAGAAAGCCTAAGTCGATGTTAATGCCCAAATCCTTTGTATTAAAAAATTTAATCATTTTTAATTCAATTGTTTTCCGCTGTTGAATAGTTCTGAAGTTCTCTCTCAGTACTTTTATTTTGAGGTTCTCGATGGAGTGATTTTCTTGGGTAAAATGGTGTCCAACTGCAGTACTATAGCTGTCTTCGTGGTGTTTTTTGATGGAGCTTCGGTGGAGGTTCATTCGCATGTGTAGTTTCTGGCTGGTTTCCCCAATGTAGCACCCCCTTTCACATACAGTACATTGTATCATGTACACTACATTTGATGATGTACATGAATATGAGCCTCTGATGTTGTGGGTCAGAGGCTCATATTCATGTACATGCAAATTAACCTCCACCGAAGATCCATCAAAAAGCACCATGAAGACAGCTATTGTACTCCAGTTGGACACCATTTCACCCAAGAGAATCACTCCATCCAGAACCTCAAAATAAAAGTACTGAGAGGGAATTTCAGAATTATCCAACAGCTGAAAACTTTTGAATTAAAAATGATTATTTTTTTTTAAATACAAAGGATTTGGGCATTAACATTGTCTTAGGCTTTCTGGCCCACTATCTTAATGACTTATAGCTAACACATTCCACTTACCTTCCCCATTCTATTGCTGTTTTTGTAAGCTACATGCTGTGCTGAAATGTATTGCTCTTTATTTTACTCTGCTGTGTTCTTATCTACAACCTGATCTATAGACTTACTGACCTATCAGGACAATATTCACAATGCTGGTCTGTCTCTCACTTAACTCTCCCCAATGAATTTTGTCTTTCTTGTTTTTCCAATTTTTTTCCCCATCTCTTTCTGTTTGCTGTTTTTAGTTCATACTTGTATCAGTATTGCTTTTTGACCTGATAAAGAGAGGCATTATCTCTCGAAAGCTCGTTGTTTTATTATGAATACGTTTGTCCAATTAAAAAGGTATCACTATTCACTGTAATACTCTGATTATTCAACTGGATTACTGGACATTCACGGCTACCTCACTATTCATATATATACATACCATTTTATCTAATTTTATTTTATATATATGTACAGGTGTAAACCTGGAGTTGTGGGAAAGTCCCTCCCCCTAAACGAGGGAGGTTCCCTCCTCCTCAGTGAGGGGTAGCTGAAGTGTGCTAGAGGCTACTGAATCTTAGCCTGCTTAGAGGGACATATGTCGCAATTTATTCAAGGCATGTCCTTAAAGTAGGTGGGAAAATGTTATATATACATCCAAAATATGACATCGAGCTTGCTAATGATGGAGAGGCCTATCTTTGGAGATGGGCAAAGACAGTCATAATCAGCAATGTGGTGCTTATTGAAAGCTGAAACACAAGTAGATATGAGCCGAAATGTGCAATGAGGGCTGGTTGAAAGCTGCGGGACAATGAAAAAATTGGACCTGGATGTATTTAGGGACATTGACAGGATTGAATTTGGTGATGTGAATGAGCAACAGATGGTTTGGACTTCTTGAAAGCCTTTAATGCCATGGCGTCCAGCAATGGTAATGCCATTGTGGACATTTTTACTTAGTAGATATGTACCAAAATGACATGGAGTAACCTTGGTATAAGAAAAATCACTATTTAGTAGATATGGCCCAATTTTTGATAAAATGTACCAAAACTATGTATGTAGGCTTGGGAAAGGCCCGCTGTTATAAAACCATGATAAAAGTAATGTCACTACTTAAGTGAATATAGCCCAAATTCTGATACACATTTGCCTACATTGTGTACATAGGCTCAGTACAGCCCCATGGTAACGAAAACCTAATATAGACAATGTCACTATTTAGTAGATATGGCCAAAATGTGGATACAAAGACAATACAATCTGTGTATATAGGCTTTGTAAATAATAAAGACTGACCTTGTATATGGGCACAGTCCCTGCTTATTATACTGTATGTGTATGAAAATTGGGCAAAATATCGAATGGTAGGGCTTATGGAAGTCACATGGCAATGAAATCGTATTGTCTTGACATAAGTAGACTTATTTAGTACATATGGCCCGAATTCTGATAAAAAGGCACTAAAATTAGTGTATATAAGGTTGGTAAGGCCCCATGGGAATAATAGAGACTGACCTCGTACATGGGGCACAGTCACTGCTAAGTATATATGTAGGTATATGGGCCAAATATCGAATGGTAGGGCTTATTGAAATCATATGACAATGAAATGGTGTTACCTTGATATAAGCAAAGTCACTTTTTAGTAGATATGGCCTGAATTCTGATACAAAGGTACAACATCTGTGTATGTAGGCTTGGTGAAGCCCCATGGTAATGAAAAAGACTAACCTTGTTTAGTAGAGTCTTGTGATAACTCTGAGATACATCCTCCAATCTCAGGAGCAAAAAATGAAATGAGGCTGCAAAAAGAAGGTGGCTGGAAGTGCTTGCTTAAAGTGAGTTAAGCCCTGCCCACAGGAAGAAGCGGTCGGGGGAGGGACCTGACCACAAATATATATATATATATATATATATATATATATATATATATATATATATCACATATTATAATTGTCCTGCTACGAGTCGTCGTCACGCTGTTTGCGTGGTCCGTACGAATAGCGGGCTTAGCGATGAGCGCCGCAGGCGCTCATCGCCCGGCGAGCCTCGCGAAGCGAGGCGAGCCGTTAACCCGTAGAACTTTAGCGGGCTTAGCGATGAGCGCCGCAGGCGCTCATCGCCCGGCGAGCCTCGCGAAGCGAGGCGAGCCGTTAAACCGTTGCACTTTGGCAATGAGCGCCGCAGGCGCTCATTGCAGGCGAGCCTCGCGTAGCGAGGCGAGCCGTTAAAACGTAGTAAAAAAATACGGCCGCAAACCGCCTATCATAAAAATTAAAATTAACAATAACTACACACACCACATACATAAAAACCTAACCGATAGCAAGAGGGAGCATCCACGACCTGCAGAAAGCGAGTTACACATTGATTTACCTTAAAATACAAAAATGTAAACACAAAAAAAAAAATAAGCGACAGAAAAAATGGCGGCCGAAAAAAAAGGCGTAGACACATTACGGATAATCCGTGACGGCGTATAAGACACATTACGACATCGCAAAAATCGGACGCAACCCGCGGACAAGAAAAAAGATAAAACACACTAAATACACAGAACACATAAATAAAAAAGTTACCGACAGCAAGAGGAAGCATCCTGGACCTCAAAACAAAAACTATCGCCTTCATTTAAAGCAAAATAAAAGAGTTTAGACACTTTAAAAAAAATAAGCGAGAGAAAAAATGGCGGCCGAACAAAACGAAAACAAGGCTACAGCACTATAGCCACGGAAAACACTTACGGAAAATCCGATAAGACGCACACCACACATTTCCGGATTAACACGGAGTTCCCGCCTTTGTCTCGCGTAGACTCCGATTTCCCGCCTTTGCCTCGCGCTGACTACGATTTCCCGCCTTTGCCTCGCGCCGACTACGATTTCCCGCCTTTGTCTCGCGCCAACTCCGATTTCCCGCCGAAAACAACACATTGGTCTCGAGCAACAGCGTATTTCCCGCCGAAAACAATGCATTTCGCTCGCGCACCCGTATTTCCCGCCGAAAACAATGCATTTGGCTCGCGCAAAAACCTATATATAGGGCACAATTGACACATTACTGACACCTTTTCCTGAGGTGATGACAGTGTGACTGGACATTTTCGGATGCTGGAAAATCGAAAGAGATTGATAGCTCTTCAGGATACTGATTCAGGAACATTGAATTACAAAAGGTACATTTTAAGAAGTATCATTAATTAATTACTATATTATTAGTTACTTAATAAGGACAATTATGTACATTAAATTAATAATTGGTTATGTATTGTGCATTAATTATTAATGTACATTACATTGAATTATTAATTAATAATGTACATTAAATTAATAATTAATTGATTATATATTGTGCTTAAATGTGTGAAACATTGTAAATAATATTCATAATGTATTTTATTTAATTAAGAATTAATAATCAATAAAATATAACCAATTAACTATTAAATTAATGTACATTATTTCATTAACAGAAATATAATATTGAGCTTAACTGTGTGAAACAATTGACAATACTATTGATAATGTACATTAAATAATTAATGAATTAAGCATTAATATAAAAGTGAGTTTGCGTTTAAGAATGTCCATAAAAAAGAAACACATTTATTCATGAATTAATAAATAATGTACATTAAATTTAATTATTAATTAATAATGTACATTCTATTACAAATTAATTGGTTATATATTGAACATTAATTAATTGTCGATTACATTACTAATTAATTGGATATTGTAATTACCTGTGTAAAAGAATTGTAAATAACGTTTATAATGTACTTTCTACAATTAATTAATTATTACTAAACAGTAATATCAAAAATGTTAGCGTTTAAGAATGTGCAGAAAACAAACACATTGATTCATTAATTAAGAATGTACATGATTTTAATAATTTAATTCTCAGATAGACTCATGTTTATGTTTTCAGTTTAAATTTAATTAATAATGTACATTAAATTAATAATTGCTTATATATTCTGCATTAATTAATAATGTACATTAAATATAATTATTAATTAATAATGTATATTACATTAGTAATTAATTCGTTAGATATTGTGCTTACCTGTGTGAAAGAATTAAAAATAACATTCATAATGCACTTTATTTAATGAATTAATTATTAATAATGAGTAATATCAAAAACAGTTTTGTATTAGATTACTATAGGAACATATTAAAGAATTTGCTTTCAGGTTTTTAAGGAATAAAAATATATGTCTCTTGATTGATGTTTATTTCATGATATGGGTGAAGTGAAATAATACAAAGATTCTAAAATTTAAATTACAGATTATTGATCAAGGAAAGTGAATAAACACACAGTGTGACGTTTGCAGCCTTTGAACAACATCAAGACCGTCTTTGCAGGTAAATATTTAATTTGGTCCTGACACATCAAAACAGCATATGTTAAAAAAAATTATGGAAAGTTGAATAGACAATACGAAGCAATACAAACATTTAACAAAACGAAGAAGCACTTGCCAAAAAAAAAAAAAAATGTATGCAGTGAAGTGAATCAAGAAGGATTTAAAATGAATTGAAAGATGAATAATTGATATAATAAATATATATGTCCAGTTATTACCAATTTAATATATGTCAATAAAATAATTTGAAAAATGGTTTCATTTATTTCATTGGAAACAAGGATAACGTTTATTCATCAACTTTAATGTAACAGTCCAAAAAGTAAAAAGACATATGTACACAAAAATAAGAAGAAAGACTAATTAATATTTATATTGACTATTACAGATTAAAAAATGGAAGATAATGGAGAAGACAAAATGGAACGCAAAAGAAGATTGGCAAGGGAAAGGAAGCAAAGGTGGAGAGATGCTCATACACCAGAAACTTCACAACGCTTGAGAGAAGAAGATCAACAGAGACTTTTAAATAAAAGAAAGATTGCTAAGAAAGCCAAAAGTGAGTCTGTTGGGCCTTGCAAAAAAAGGAAAAGTAAAAAAAAACATCTATGTGAACCAGTGTCTAATGATTCTATTGTGCAGAATGACTTAAATGTAGACACACATGACAACAATGTACATATAGAAAGTGGGTTTGATATATATGTGGAAAAAATGCATGACAATGTGTTCAATACTGCAGTACATGTAGATACTCATTATTATGGGTTACTTAATGTGCTTTGTCAGTTTTGTGGGGCCTATCATTTCATAAAGGAAAGACCTACTGATGGAAATTTCATTAGTTGCTGTCAGAAAGGAAAGGTGAAACTTCCACTAAGACATCCATTTCCATATTATTTAGAATGTATTATGAGTGATCCAACATTTCAAAATTATAATAATTTCAAACAAAACATCAGGTCTTATAACAGTGCAATTTCATTTGCTTCAATGGGTGCAACTTTAGCAGAAAATGTACCAGGACATGGTCCTTATTGTTTCAAAATTCAAGGTCAAATATACCACCGAACTTCACATTTACACCCACAAGAAGGAGAGCCAAGGAAATTTGCACAGTTGTATGTCTTGGATACGATGGAAGCTGTGGAACAAAGAATGACACTACCAGAAAATAGACAGTGTTTGCGCATAGTCTTTGAACAGCTGGATAAAATTATGCAAAACAACCCATATAGTAAAGCATACAAACAATTAGCACAGCTGGAAAAAGAACAACAGGAACATGCTGAAAGACATCTATTGCCTATACCAAGAGTAAATATGGTGTTAAAAAGAGATCGCAACACTGATCAAAGAAGATATAATTTACCGACAGTAAATGAGGTTGCTATGGTGTTTAAAAATGAGGATGGTGAACCACCTTTTCAGCGTGATATTAGAATATATCCACGCAATGAAGAACAACCATTTATCAACATCAATATATTAAGTTGTAATTTAGATCCAATGACATATCCCATTTTCTTTCCAAATGGTGAACCTGGATGGGAACCAAAATTAAAATTGGAAACTTATCCCAATACTAAACTTCGCATTAGATCTAATGTTTCAATGCTGGAATATAAAGTTGCACAAACTGCTATCCGTGACTGCTTTAATCCAATTTTACATGGAGGCAAACTCACTCAACAATGGATTATTGATTCATATCTACAAGTTGAAGCCAACAATTTAAATTTCATTAAATTTCAACAAAAAAAATTCTGAGTTGAACAATATTGTGGATTAATGGATTATGTGGCTGAAATAGCTGCAAACAGAGACATTCCAGCTGGAAGAGCAATTATTTTGCCATCAACTTTCCAAGGATCTCCTCGCAATATGCGAGAAAGGTATAATGATGCCATGGCTATTGTCACAAAATTTGGAAAACCAGATTTATTTATTACATTCACGTGTAATCCCCAATGGCCAGAGATCAAGGAAAATTTGTATTTGGGACAAACTACATCTGACCGACCAGATTTAGTGGCAAGAGTATTTAAAATCAAACTGAATTCATTAATACATGATATCACTAAAGCAAAATTATTTGGACAATGTATGGCATTTGTTTACACTATTGAATTTCAAAAGAGAGGACTGCCACATGCTCACATACTTTTAATACTGCAGGAAAAAGATAAGTTGAAAACTGCAGAGAGAGTGGATTCAGTCATTTCTGCCGAATTGCCAGACCAAGAAAAATATACAAAACTTTGGGAGATTGTTACACATAGAATGATTCATGGCCCATGTGGAGAGATGAATCCTAATTCACCATGTATGGAAAATAAAAAATGTACAAAAGAATTCCCAAAACAATTTCAAATGCAAACTTATGCTAATTGTGATGGATATCCTTTGTATAAAAGAACACAAGGAGAAACAGCTATTATCCGGGGCCAAAAGGTTGATAATAGATTTGTTGTTCCATACAATCCACATTTGCTCATCAAGTACAATGCACACATCAATGTAGAAGCTTGCACTTCGATTAAATCAATTAAGTATGTGTATAAATATATATACAAAGGATATGACGCAGCTACTGTTGTTGTACAAGGTGCTGTAAATGAAAACGAAAATCCAATTGTACACGATGAACTATCAAATTATTTAGATGCTCGCTATGTTAGTGCTCCTGAAGCAATGTGGCGCCTTTTGAAATTTGAGATGCATGATCGGTCACATGCTATCTATCGCTTAGCTGTACATTTGCCTCAAAGTCAGATGGTTTGCTTTACTCAAGGAAATGAAAGACTTGCATTATGTCAAAGTGAAGACAGAGATACCACACTTATAGCATGGTTTAAATTAAACTGTCAGGATACGCAGGCCAGACAATTTTTATACATAGAGATACCATATTACTATGTATTTGTAAATGGTCAATGGAAAGAACGAAGAAGAGATGCACAAAAAATTATACCACGCATTTATACCGTCAGTCCAAGGGATATTGAACGTTTCAGCTTAAGATTACTTCTGCTACATGTTCCCGGTGCACAGAGTTTTGAGCATTTACGTACAGTCAATGACATCGTTTATGATACATTCCTATTAGCTGCAAGACAGCAAAATTTCATAGCTGATGATACAGAATGGGAGAGGTGTCTGGAAGAAGCAGCGCTATGTCAAATGCCAAAGCAAATGAGACAACAATTTGCATTCATATGCATATTTTGCAATGTACCTGATGCTTTCACTTTGTGGGAAACATTTAAATTAAACATGTCAGAAGACTTCTTGAAACGTTACAGAGAACCAATCGCTCTGTTAAAAACATTGTTGGAAATTCAAGAAATATTGTTTGCTCATGGATTAAATTGTTCAAGTTTTAATTTACCGGATCCAGGACTTATAGATGACATTAATTTTGATGATTATGACACTGAGCTACAAAAACAAAAAACACAAGAAAAACTGGCAACATTAAATACTAAACAGTTAGAAGCATTTCAGGCCATCACAAATGCTACAGATGATGAAATGGTCAAAGACCGGTATTTCTATCTAGACGGCCCAGGTGAATCTGGAAAAACTTATCTTTACAATTGTTTGATGAGTTATATTCGATCACACAGTCAGATAGCTATGCCATTTGCAACAACTGGAATTGCTGCACTTTTGTTAGATGGTGGTAGAACTGTTCATAGTGGATTTAAGCTGCCAGTTCCCATTTTGGAAACATCAGTGTCAGATATTCGACTCAATTCTATACAAGCAAAAAAATTTAAACTAACGAAACTAATTATCATAGATGAGGCAACAATGATGTCATGTCACGCACTGCAATGTATTGACAGATTCTTAAAAGAAGTGATGGATAATAAGTTGCCATTTGGTGGAAAGGTGATGCTGTTAGGAGGAGATTTTCGGCAAACATTACCTGTTGTGCCACACGGAAATAGAACAGAGATCATTGAAACATGTATCAAGACCAGTAAACTGTGGCAAATATTTACACATCTCAAATTAGAATTAAATATGAGATCTGAAGGCCAAAATGAATTCAATGATTGGCTTATTAAAATCGGAGAAGGAAAACATCCAGAAATACAGCATTTACCAAATGATACTATTGAAATTCCATCAGAAATGGTTTGCAACGAATCACTGATATCAGCCATATTTCTAAACACTCTTAATAACGAGGATTACTCAGACATTGCAAACAAAGTGATATTAACATCAAAAAATATCGATGCCTTGAATGTAAATAATGAAATTTTAAAATACATCAATGCACCACAGAAAAATTATTACAGTGCAGATTCTGTTCTGGCTGATGATAAAGAGAGTGAATCGAATTTTAGTATCGAATTTATTAATTCCTTAACACCATCTGGAATGCCACCACATATTTTACAATTGAAAAAAGGTGCAATTGTCATGTTATTGCGAAATATGAATCCAAAAAAAGGACTTTGTAATGGCACCAGATTAATTGTGCATGAGTTAAAAGATCATTTTATACATGCAGAAATTATAACTGGGACCCATAGAGGTGACCGAGTTTTTATACCAAGAATTGATTTAGCTCCAAGCGAGAGTGGTTTGCCTTTTGTCCTTCAAAGGAGACAGTTTCCAGTTATCATGGCATTTGCCATGACCATCAATAAATCACAAGGCCAAACTTTTAAGTCTGTTGGGATTTTTTTAAAGGAACCAGTTTTTGCACATGGACAACTCTATGTTGCTTTTTCAAGGTGCACCAATCCAAACGAAATTAAAGTGACTGTTGACGAAAATGAAAGTCAGGGTCATTTATTAGACGATGGATGCGTTTACACAAAAAACATTGTGTACTATGAGGTGTTGTAAACATAGAGTAGAGTAGTTTCATTTCTATGACAACATTTTAAGGTACTCAATATTATTGCACAAAAACAACATTTCAAGAACAAACTATATACAATGGACAAAAAAATCCATAGAGAACAGTGGTTTGACTTCCAGTACAAAATGTAAGTACTCTGGGACTCTTTAAATAGGGGACCACTATTTCACTTTGGAAACGCTATGTGATATTTGCATAAAAGACAAACAGAAAATAAAAAAAAAACTTAAACATCCTTAAACATATTGAAATGGGTTACAAGTTTCATGTTCATATGATTGGTCCCACAAAAAAAAAGTTTAAAAACTGTTTGTTAAAGAGATATGTTATAGGCAAACATGTATTGTTACTATGTAGTTGAATCATTTCATAAGATTTGGAAAAGTATTGATTCAGGGAGTAATCCGATCGCCAGTTAATGGGGTCAGGAAGGAATTAATTTTTTTCCCTCTAAGATACAATTGCAAAAGTTTGAATGGGGGTTTTTATTGTTTGCCTTCCTCTGAATTCAATGGTAATTTAGTTTAACGAGAGTTTAACAAAAATGTTACAAATAAAAAAAAAAAAAAATATTTGTAAAAAAATGTACTTACTCTAAGTTAATATAGTCTGCAGTTACTAAGTGATAAATATCTATTTAAAAGTGTTAGTATTGTTAAAAGAAGGTTGAAAGATTGTATAATATACAAGTTGCCTGTTACAAAATTTCATGTTACACTTTACAATATGTATGCATTAAAAAGTACAATATGTATGCATTAAAATTAAGATATTATTATATTGTTTTTAAAAAAAAAAATGATTATGAAATATAAGTTGAAAGTTACAAAAAATAAAAAGTTAAAAAAAGAAATGTGTATTTCTTTTTAGAAACAAAAAAGGGACAAATGTAGTAGACTCATTTTGTGTTGCAAATAAATTTCACAACATTTAAATTTTATTGACCGTCATTTTTTGACGGGCAAGTCGCTAGTATATATATAATTAAAGTGACTCTGAAATAATTTCCTTTTTATGTTTAACCTGCTAGGTCAAAAATATAATTAATAGAATCTGTTGGCTCTGTCACTGGTAACCCATCTTTAATAGACAGAGACTAGGGCCCCTATTCAATTGAGCAATTGTTGGTTACTGGAGCCCATAATCTAGCCCGTAAACTAATTTGCTATTCAATTGGCGTCTTTTAGCTAGCCGCAAACGATCTGTGCGTTACAGGCTGCGGTTTAGGTTGCCAAAATCGTAACTTCCAGCCCATATAAGCCTTTGATCTTTCAAGTCTGCAAATGTTACAATAGCTAAAATTGTTATTCAATTGCTACAATTCAACCAAGGATGCAATTGTTTACAAATAGCAAATGTAGCCAAATATATTACAGGTTCCAAATAGCACCCGCAAAGGGTTTATAGACTAGTTTGTAACACTGCAAAAGATAATTAAAACACACCTTGAACTTTAAAATATGAGGGAAATCAACTGAAGGCACTATAATTCATTGCATAACAACTCCCAAAGAACAAATAGTCCTTAAAATATATATATATATATATGTATATATATATATATATATATATATATATATATATATATATATATATATATATTATCATATGTTGCAATGGTCATGCATATGCCAATATGAAAAGTGTGGCTGGAAGATGCTGAAAGTACTGAAAGACAAACTACCTGATTAAATTTTGAATCAAAAGCATGAAACTGCCTGCCATATTATCCCTTTCACACTCACAGAGGCTCTAATGTGGACACTAAAAATACAAAGATAATCTTATATACATCTCACTCGTCATATCTAGATTGGGAAAAGAAGTAGTAGCCAAATTACACCGCCACATGACATATATCAAGTACCAAGGGAACATATTATTTTTTGTTGTTCAGTCCTTCAGTCATGTTTGACTCTCTGTGACCCTATGGACTTCAGCACACTTAGCTATGTCTCTGTCTGTGCTCGTCCACAAGGTTTGCACTGCAAAGATACTGTAGTGGGTTGTCAGTTCCTTCTCCAGTGGACAGTGATATGTCTGACCTCTCTGCTATGACCTGCCCACCTAGAGTGATCCTACATGGTATAACTCACATCTTCATTAAAGAATACAACCCTCTTCACTACCACAAGCTAGCGACCCAAAAAAGGACCAAGGGAACATACACCACACTAATCTACTCTAACCCATCAGGAAGGGCCCCAATTAGACATGGAGGCTGTGCAGAGGCACATGGATCAACAGCCAACTCACCTCCATCAGGGATAATCTCCGCTATGCCCATCATGGTGAAATCCCATTAAGTTTTTTGCTATCAATCAATTGACACTATATCCTTATAAGGCCTTCAGGAGGAAGTTGATAAACAGTATCACAAATTGGACCTCTCATGTGTATTATATATATATATATATATATATATATATATATATATATATATATATATAGCTAGGCTACTGTACACAGTGTGCAAAACTCTGCTGCAAGGACACCCCTGTGTCTCTTCCCTTCTTATCATCATCCTCCCCTCACCTTAGCACCCAACCCTGACACCACTCACACTTATCCATAACACCCATCAACCTAACACCTAACCCTAACACCCCTCACACTTATCCCTAAGACCTAACACCCCTCACACTTATTCCTAATATTCCTCACCCTAACACCCCTTACACTTATCCTTAACACCCCTCACCCTAACCCTAACACCCCTCACACTTATCCTTAACACCCCTTACCCTAACCCTTACACCCATCACACTTATCCTTAACACCCCTTACCCTAACCCTAACACCCCTTACACTTATCCATAACACCCCTCACCCTAACCCTAACTCCCCTCACACTTATCCCTAACACCCCTCACCCTAACCCTAACACCCCTCACACTTATCCCTAACACCCCTTACCCTAACCCTAACACCCCTCACACTTATCCATAACACCCATCAACCTAACACCTAACCCTAACATTTTCACACTTATCCCTAAGACCTAACACCCCTCACACTTATCCCTAACACCCCTCACCCTAACCCTAACACCCTTCACACTTATCCCTAACACCCCTCACCCTAACACCTAACCCTAACACCCCTCACACTTATCCCTAACACCCCTCACCCTAACCCTAACACCCCTAACACTTATCCCTAACACCCCTTACCCTAACCCTAACACCCCTCACACTTATCCCTAACACCCCTTACCCTAACCCTAACACCCCTCACACTTATCCCTAACAGCCCTCACCCTAACCCTATCACCCCTCACACTTATCCCTAACACCCCGAACCCTAACCCTAACACCCCTCACACTTATCCCTAACACCTAACCCTAACACTCCTCACCCTAACCCTAACACCCCTCACACTTATCCCTAACAACCCTTACCCTAACCCCAACCCCCTCACACTTATCCCTAACACCCCTCACCCTAACACCTAACCCTAACACCCCTCACACTTATCCCTAACACCCCTCACCCTAACCCCAACACCCCTCACACTTATCCCTAACACCCCTTACCCTAACCCTAACACCCCTCACCCTAACCCTAACACCCCTCACACTTATCCCTAACACCCCTTACCCTAACCCTAACACCCCTCACACTTATCCATAACACCCATCAACCTAACACCTAACCCTAACACCCCTCACACTTATCCATAACACCCATCAACCTAACACCTAACCCTAACATTCTCACACTTATGCCTGAGACCTAACACCCCTCACACTTATTCCTAACATGCCTCACCCTAACACCCCTTACACTTATCCCTAACACCCCTCACCCTAACACCCCTCACACTTAGCCCTAACACCCCTCACCCTAACACCTAACCCCCTCACCCTTATCCCTAACACCCCTTACCCTAACACCCCTCACACTTATTCCTGTGTCTCTTCCCCCCCTAATCATCAAGGGAGGGGGAGGATGATGAGGGAGGGGGGAAAGAGACACAGGGGAGGATGATGAGGGAGGGGGGGGGGAAGAGACACAGGGGAAGATGATGAGGGAGGGGGAAAATAGACACAGGGGAGGATGATGAGGGAGGGGGGAAAGAGACACAGGAGAGGATGATGATGGAGGGGGGAAGAGACACAGGGGAGGATGATGAGGGAGGGGGTAAAGAGATACAGGGGTGGATGATGAGGGAGGTGGGAGGATGATGAGGGATGGGGGATGAGACACAGGGGAGGATGATGAGGAAGGGGGGAAAGAGACACCGGGGAGGATGATGAGGGAGGGGGTAAAGAGATACAGGGGAGGATGATGATGGAGGGGGATGTTAGGTTATTTATGCCCTTTATGGATTAAAACCAGACTCTGCATCAACTATGTAGTTTTCCGTGGGAGTTTTGACATGGATCCCCCTCCGGCATGCCACAGTCCAGGTGTTAGTCCCCTTAAAACAACTTTTCCAGCACTATTGTGGCCAGAAAGAGTCCCTGTGGGTTTTAAAATCTGCCTGCCCATTGAAGTCTATGGCGGTTCGCCGGGTTCGCCGGTTCGCGAATATTTGCAGCGGCTCGCGTTCGCGGTTCGCGAACTGAAAGTTTTATGTTCGCGACATCACTATTGTTGTGCCAACAAATCACAGTGATTTGTCAACTTCATGGATTTAATAATGCATGACTGATCCATCTTTCCCTTCTTAATTCCATAGAGCTGACATGTCAGTGTCCTTTTTGGTCATCATGTACATGTGTAATGTGCTGTACATGTGGTGGCATGTTGGTGTATGTGATATTCACCTGACATGGAGGCTGGATCCTGCTGGTCCACCAGGCCTGAAGCTCCAGTGGTGGACAACTTGCTCAAAAGATCCTTGGTGACCCTCTCCCACTCGTTGCATCTGACTGTCACTTTGGGGCCACCACTTGTCTTCATTGTGTGAGGGGTGTTAGGTCTTAGGGATAAGTGTGAATATGTTAGGGTTAGGTGTTAGGTTGATGGGTGTTATGGATAAGTGTGAGGTGTTTTAGGGTTAGGGTAAGGGGTGTTAGGGATAAGTGTGAGGGGTGTTAGGGTTAGGGTGAGGGGTGTTAGGGATAAGTTTGAGGGGTGTTAGGTGCTGCAGCTTGACAGGCCTCCTTGGCCATCATCCTCACCTTGGCCCAGACATCATCAAAGTGGTGCTTCACAAACCTCACATCCTTTTCTGCTGTGGCCATTGATGTTACTGCTGCCGCTATCTCCTTCCATGCATGGGCCCGGGCCTAACTTCCCTCTCCCCCAGCAAGGACAGTGGGGTGGCCACGGATCACACAAAGGAGGACCACATTCTCCTTGTGCATGTAGTTCAGGGTCCTGTGTCTGCCCCCAACCTCTTGCCCTTCCAACTGTGGACGAGGATCCTTCGCTCCCTTGTCTGCCCCTGAGGCCTGTCCCTCCACCAAACTACCATCCCCCCAGGATCAGCCCCCCCTCTTACCCTGCAGTTTGAGTGCCTATCACTATGGGCACCCCACCACCACCCACCTCCTCTCCTCCACTCTCCTCCTCCACCTCCTTCACTCCTCCACTCTCCTCCTCCACTCTGCCACTCTCCTCCTCCTTCTCCACTCCAACACTCTCCTTCTTCTTCACTTTGCCACCACTGCTCACCTCCTCCACCACTCCCCAGGGCCACCTCTCTCTCTCTCTCTCTCCTCTATATCCTCCTCTACTCTCTTCTTCTCCTCCTCCCCACCTTTCCACTCCTCTCCCCTACTCTCTCCCCCCTCCATAATTATCCCCAAAATAATAGAAGGATAAATCAAAATAAGTATTTCTCTCTCTATATATATATATATATGAGGGGAAAAAATGTTTGTTTTATGTGTATTTATTAACTGTTCGGGGATGGGGTGTGGGGTATAGTATGGGTGTGTGTGTATGGAGTGACCTAGCTCTATGTGTATCTATGTGTGTAATTTAATATATGTGTATTTGTATTTGTATTACGTCTAATCTGTAAATATGTGTAATCAAAATTTAAGTGTAAAATAGTTGTTAGAATAATGTAAAAGAATAAAACTTTAATAAATTGCCTGCTCTCTCTCTCTTATCACCAACCACCATCTCCGTGATCTGTGTGCTACTTCGTGAAAATCAACAACACAGTCAACGCTGGGGTGAGTGGAACCTAACTTTATAATCTCTCTCTGTAAATCATCTTCGGCCTGTGTCGCACTCCATAATTACAGGATTGGATTGTAACTGTGGACAGCTTTTATTCCAGTCCCCTAACAGCTTGAGGGTGCTGGAAAGGTCTTGAGGCTTCGGGCGTTAACTTGCGGCCTTGTTCAATTGAATCCCTCTGTAATTGTTGCAAATTTCAAGCCTGCAGACCTACGGCCGATATAACGCTAACTGAGGCCTTGCAATTGAATAAGGCCCAGATCTGGTGAGCTTGTTCCTTAAGAAGATTATATACATGCACTTCGGGAGGCTGGGTGGGATTTAAGAGTAAGATACATCATATCCTCATAAATATGACACTGAAGGTATTACTAAACTATAGTACACCCTTACACCTTTATCTTTAACAAGGATTCCTACCTACAAATGATGGGCCCTCCATGAGTACCAAAATGCTTCCACAATATGCCAATATTATTACACAGAAAATAACCACTGCAATCAAAATACCCCGTAAAACACCTGTTAATATACAGAAAAAAAAGAAACTACTTCATGTATATCTCTAGTGACCACAATTTTAGAGAAAATACAGAAAATAATCAAAGATTTAAAACCATTACTAACTGAAGACACACAGTTAAAAAATATATTTCCCAAACATCCCATCCTTGCATTTAAAAAAATCACCAAACCTAAAACAAAAACTTTTCAGCAGGGATTAGCCAATGAACAGCTGAAGAGAGAAAGTGGAACTAAACCTTGTAACAAAAGTCCCTGTAAATGATGTCAGCACATTTATAATGATGACACAGCCACAAATAACAACAAGTCCTATAACATCAGAGGGTCATATTCATGAACATTTGTAGAGAGCACATGGCCAAACATAACAATAAGACCTATATCATCAGGGTATCAAATTAATGTATATCCTCCAATCTGGCTTACATAATACAATGTAATACTGTATATGTGAAATAGGTAGTGACATTGGAGATACCAGCTAAAAACTGCACTTAAGGATGAACCTACACAGACATTCAATAAAACAAAAACACAATGAAGACAATTACATTACTCCAGTTGGACACCATTTTATCCAAATAATCACTCCATACAAAACCTAAAAATCTAAATAATTAAAGGAAACTTCAAAACTATCCAGGAGAAAAAGGCATTTGAAATACAGATGATAAACATGTTTCACCACCAAAGATACAGGACTTAAGTTTACTTAGGTTTTGTATCACATTATAACAATTTACTGTGATTCTGCCTAATGTTTATAACAGGCTTGTAACTCTTACTGAATTTGGACTACAGTGCTCATGTATATATTGACCTATTTGTGTCTATATCTTCCCTATACTGTGCTATGTTGATTCCCCGTATTTACCTCAAGATGTCAGGTGTTGTCTCCACTCTCTCTGCATCACTGTTTACATTCAAATTAAAAGTTTCATCGCATGTCAGTTTTGCTTCAGACTTGATAAAGACGTCAAACCTCTTGAAAGCTTGTTAATATAAATAAGATGCTTTTCCAATCCAGTATACTGTAATACTCAATAGTACTCTAGATTATTGGACATTCACAGCTACTTTACTCTTCAAAACTCTTCAATCACTCTGATTGCACTTGTGAAAATTAAAGTTCCATGAAGTAATTCTTGAAATGCCAAATATTGGCAATGCTCTTGTAAATATATGTAGAACAACATTGTGCACATTAGTTAATTTTTAAATAATTCAACTAAATACATGGAGTGGAGTAATGGAAAAGTGCCCACTGCAACAATTTCCATGTAGTACTAGTAATACTGAATATGGAAGTTAATTGTGAAATTGATGCTTCTGTTGCTAAGAAACATTCATATGAGAAGCTAAACCAAGTTGTTATCTTAAGCTGCTCTCTCATGTATGAGTTTTTGGCTTGGTGCATTTGTATATCTTTAGGGAAATTCATTCAAGTGCAACAGCAGAGTTAATTTGAAGGCAGTGAGTGTGCAACTATGCTATCACTTAAATTACTTATTTTTATCAGTAAATATAAATTGCCTGCATGAGAGAGCTTTCTTTTTTTGTGAGAATCTATGACTGGAAATTGTGAATGAGTTTTTAAAAGAAAAACTCTTTTTAAACTTCTTGGATTTATTTTGTTCTGAATGTTTTAATAAGTTAATTCCGCACTGATAAATATTAATCAGACTTTCTAAAACAAGACAAAAAAATGTTCTCAAATTAAAATAAGGACCAAACATCATTATTTTCAAAGGACAGTTTCTTGATTGACACCAATGTCCCCTCGAAAGAATTCTTCCTGAATATTACTCCAGTTGGCAGGATTTAAAAAGAACATTTTAATAACATTGATTTAAGTGGTTTAATTGTGTGAATTAATAAAGTGTTTCCTCCTAAATTTTATTATTAATTAAAATGCTGAAATGTAACCTAATTCTTAGAAACTCCCACAAAAACAGTATCTCATCTTCTTGAGCATCCCCAATTCTTCCTGTTCTCTCTAATGTAGGGTGCCATGTGATCTAAGACCAAACCTATAGGATGGGTCCTTATACTACCTGTGTCTTATACTATTCTGCTGCAATCACACGGTGACATGCTGTATCTGAGCATCATGAGACACTGATAGTGTGAAGCCCCTCCCTGTGGGTGTGTCATTAGATCATAACTGTGAACCATAGTGCCCTACATGAGAGAGAACAGGAAGAAAATAGGAGGATCCAAAAGCTGAGAAACTGTTTATCTGTGGGCTTCTTTGTAGTAGCTATAGTGCAAATCTTAGGTGAAAATTACATTGAGGAGATAACATTAAGTAACCTAGAAAAAACACTTATATAAAACAAAATAAAATATCTAAATACTCCCTTAAACTGCAACATGCACTTTTGTATTCTCTGTGTTCCTTGTGTCAGCTAGTCCAGTAGACTTTATGTGTATAACAACATCCTACATTAATAAAAATCCTCTTAGTTACTTTCCACATTACCATGCTTAGGTAGACGCACAAGAAAAAAAGTCTCAATATACACCACGTTATTTGCATTTGTGGTGATATGAGCATCCAATCAGGTATATGAAACAACAGTTCCAAAGACATTTCTGTTAAGTAATTTTAAAATTGTAACTTCCCATTCTTCCAATATTGATAACGGACTTTGGAATGTTTTAGGTCAAAACTGTTTGCATTGGTAAGTTCTGACAAATTCCACATATTTGAATACAAATTGTGTTTTGAAGTGGGGCAATGAAAATGTACTCCATTCAGTTGACAGTTGTCATGTTGCATTGGTGAGATTGTTAAGCTAAAATGTTCTTCTCTGATAAAGGTAGCACTTATTAAAGTCTATCCTCATTGGCTGCAACTTTGACAAATCAGAATATGAGAAAACAGAGCTTTCTAATTGGTTGAAAGACAATCAGCATGCACTCATTTCAATTCCTGAATTTTGATTGGTTACAATCTTAACCAATGAGAAAAAGGGGTCTTCTCAAGTTGGTTACTGGGTAACCAAAGTTCTTAATATTCAAATACTTGAATCTCAGAAAATTTACACTTATTTTAGCCACTCAAACGCCTAGAAAAACAGCATTGAAGGTGAGGTCATAGTCAAGAAGCCATTACAATGAATGGAATCTCCTAAGAGGAGGAGGTCTGTTAATTGGAGTTCATTTTATTTTTAGAGCTGAACTTGTTTTTTCCATGGGAATGGTCCTTTTGATGGGCCTAAGAGAGGATTTCAGGGTCTTTAGTTAAGCAAAATTATAGGTTTAGAAAAACAAATTTTTCTGTAAAATATATATATATTTAAAAGTAATTATTGTTATTTTAATTGATTTTGTTTATGTCATTCTTTTATTGTATTTAGTTTAGTGTAGTTAGTTTATGTTGGTTAGAGACTATGTGGGTCCTTATATACCCTTTTGGAGGGTAGGATCTATGGGGGGCTATTAGATCCCTTATGGTGGAAAGGTAGCATATCCATAGATTAGCAGGAAGATCTGTATGGAGGGGTTACTATCAGATTTTATGGAAGTCCATAGGGACTCCAATGGAAATAGGTAAAGGCCCCAGGGGGCCCATAGTAATGCACATGTGGTAGACTATGTATTGGGGCATGGGTCTATAATGGCTCCTATTAAAAAGCAAAGAGCCCTTGGGTGTCTGTAGGGATACTCATAGGCATATAGATTATCGAATTCCATCAGATCCCCCATGGAACATTTCATATTTATTTAGTGTGGCTGAGAGTAGGTAAGTGGTTTAATAGGGGGTTAAAGGGTTTGCCCCCAAAGCACAAGAGGGTGAGAGAAAGGATGGCTGTTGAGGTGGTTCCAGGGTATACCCAGGCTCATAGGGTTTAGCATTTTATAGGCAGATAAGTTATAAACCTTACTGCAATAGTTGCAATGAAAGGTAGAGCTTTAAATTCAGCTTTCAGTAGGGGTTTAGCTGGTATGTGGGAGGTTAAGATTACACAGAGGGTTCAGGCTCTCTACAAGAACTAACAGAGCTTTACCGAACACCTAGATTTCATATGGGAGCCATGTAATCACACTTTAGGTAAAATCTCCCATAGAGCAAAGCACCCTTCACTTGTAAGGGTTTAGTCATAAGGCGTTGCTGAGGGAGGAATGCAATTGCTACATGGCTTCATAATTGGAAAGTTTCCTGCAAGACTTCCTGCAGGAGCCATGTAGTTGAGCTTTCATTACTGTGTCCTCTGACAAAGAGAACACTTGCTGTGAAATTTGTCATTAGACAAAGTCCTTTTCAGTCTACTGTGCCCTCATATGTCTTATTGCTGAAATGTGTGAGATCATTCTGTAAAGCCAGTCAACACATGAAGCCACCTTGCTGCTTTTTTCTTGGAAAATTTGCTTCTCAGCATCCTTGAGGATAAAGATGCCATCTAAAAGTCGATCTTGGAATCGAGCCAATAAACACTTGGTGCTTGTTTAGTTTCTTCCATTCATATGAACACATGTGTTTACTGATTTGTGCTTGGTCTAGGAATACAGATGCTCTAATTTTAAAGTGCTTGTGTTCTCTGTCAAACATACATATTTTATACCCATACAAATTCCCATTTGCAAGGAATTTTGAATTGTCATGTCTATTGTTTACTTGTTCAAAGAATTTAAATATTTTAAAAAAGGCAATTCATTATTTTTTTGTATTGATATACATTGTCAAGATGTAATGTCATAGGAAAAATGTCATAGGAAAAAAAAACTTTTTTATTAATAAATGTTTATTATTAGAAGTAATGTTTTTGTCACAAAGTATATAGCAATTTGTATTTTTATTTTTTTTAAGGGAAGGTAGGAGGGGGAAGGAACAAGGGTGTGAAGGTAGGGGTGAATGACAGGGTATATTGATAAGAAAAAGGTAGAAGAATGGGTGGCACGTCCTTTGAGCACAGCTCAATAGCACAATGTCATCAGAGCACAGAGAACTGCACTCTGATGACGCTCTGCGCTCCACCCTGGTGCTGTGTGATCTGCCCCTGTCTGGTGCCCCCCATTACACAAGAGCTTACAATCTAATGGTGACTCAGCAGCGTATCCATTGGAGATGCCTCTCCCTTCCCACTCTCCCTTTTCCTCCTCTGCCCCCTCCTTCCTCCCCATTCCCCCATCCTCCTGCTGTGTTACCCTATCATCCTTCCCCTGCAGCTAATCTTCTGGCTGTGGCATATAGACGCAGCATGCCAGGCACATCTGTCTGTGTTTCTGGTTGTGCTTATCCACACAGTATTCTTGGCAAAGATATTGGAGTGGGTTGAAAGTCCCTTCTCCAGTGTACTGTGATTTGTCTGACCTCTCTGCAATGATCTGCCATCTTGGGTGACTCTACATGGTATTGCTCACAGCTTCAGTGAGGTACACAGGCCCCTTCACCAGGACAAGGTAGCAATCCTGAAGGATATGACTAAATATACACATCATCAAAATTATATTCTTTAAAATGTATACTGTAGTTGAAAAACAAGACTTGTAATATGTGGATTAATTGTTAATTGACCAAGAGGAAAACAAACAGAAAAAACAATGCCAATTATCGAATAAGGGAAAAATATAATTCCTTCCTGAGACCAGATACTGGTGAAAAGATTACTCCCTGGATCAATACACCACCTCTAGTTATCCAGGATAAGTATATCAACCGTTAACCAGTGAATCAAGTTAGGTATAAGATTGCCCTATGTGGATTTAGCATACTACTTGTTTATAATGTACATAATGTTGGCAGAGAGATACAAGGAGGCATTTTGAAGGTTTGGCAAATAGACTCTCAGTTTGCATGTGGTGCATTGGTGTGATCAGAACTAATAACTTTGGAAAGCTGATGTCTCTATAAGAGCTTCTTGGATTCTTAGTCCTGTAAGGTAAACTATTGACTTCTTAATTCCTCCTTATCTGACATTTATGACAGAGTCTGCTGCTCTACGTGAAAGTTCATAAAGACAACAAGCCTCATGCAATTGCAAGCCCGCAAGCCGCGGGATGTAGGGCGTAAGTCTGTGGGCCTACTGTCGGCATTCGCAACATGGTGCTATTCAATTGGCCAAGCCCGCAAGTCCCATCCCGATAGCCCATCGTAAACCATGCTATCATATGTAGCATTTGCGAGCTTGAACATGATCAATTAAGCAATACCTTAACTCCTGATGCTGAAACAGCCAATAGAAAAGGAGCGCGTCATCATGAAGACGTAACAACATGAAGTTGACCTGTCAATCAACTAGAGCGATCAGACGCTCAAACACTCAATGTACAAAAAAATTAGAAATTAATGAAGCCAATGATATAGTCCATGTGGGTGGCATGATGTGTATTAACTCATTGATTCGTGAGAATAATATAACCCTGAAATTTACACATAAAAAAAATACATTTATATTTCAGATTTATGGCCTTGAGACTGTTCTGCAAATAATTCTAATGTATTTTGTTGTGTTCTCCATCATTTACAGTGCAGTATTGAATTGTTATTTGCATTTAAAGTGCTCTGGACATGTCTTTAAGCCCTTTGCAAGTCCTCCTTGGAACCCGTAACTTGTGGTTCGACTTTTGCCATTTGCAGCCTTGAGGGCTTAGTGAGGGGGAATTGGAGCAATTTAATATCGATTTGCGATTTTAGCGTTTGCAACTCTTGCGGCCATGAAAGATCAAAGGCGTGAAGGGGGATAAACTTGCAATGTTAACAATCGCAATGAATCAGAGGTTGGAGGCCGGAGAGCGTAAAGAGACCCCAATTGAAAAGCTAAATAAGTTACAGCCTCCATTTCCGAAGTCTGGATCTCCTGATGTTTCAAATGCACGAGGCTCAATGTCACGGCCATCTCTTGCCTCTGGTAATTACCTCCATGCAGCTCTCCAAAACTGTAAATGGTGTTGTGCAGGCTGTAGTTGTTCAAGATTCAATGTCACAACTTCCATTAGTGGTTGGCTGAGTGAGCTTGAATTTCTTGGTATGTTCAAAAGCTGGTATCTCAGATGTTATTAGGCTAGGTGGTATATCATAGACATATTTGTCAGTCCGTGTCAGTGGGTATGCAATCGGATATACAAGTAGCCTGTTGTGATTCTGGATGGGAGTGCCAAGGAGCAGACAAATTAAAGAGAAAAAAATTCTCAGGAATCTCTCCTGACACACCTTATCTTCATAAACATCTCTGATCTAAAATAGAGCTGCCTTGTGTAGTCTGATTTGAAAGAAGTAAATAGAGATGCCCCTTTCTGGATTGCTACCCTGTTGTGGTGAAGGGGCTTGTGTTCGACAATTAAGGTGTGGGCTACACCAAAGATGGGCAAGTCATAGCAGAGAGGTCAGAGACATCACAGTCCAGTGGCGAAAGAACTGGCAACCCACTCCAGTATCTTTGTAAAGACAATGGATTAAAAAAAAATCCATTAATGTGAGCAGCAATAAACCTAGAAAAATCTCTGTTACTGGTAGTCAGATAAACAAAACACTACCTTCAACCTTAAAAAGTCATTTGTAGAAGGAAGTCCTGAGATTCATCACAAGAACAGAGATTTGATAGCAGATCAAAAAGACCCATCAAGTATTCCCATTCTGTCTATCAAAAAAGTTGGCCTAACAACAGGCATGCTTTAATTCCTTAACTGCGTTGTCTCTATCATTTCATCGGAAAGGATGTTCCATAATTTAATTCAACCATGGATCTCCAGAAATATAGACTTGCATCTCAAGAGAGTATCACAGATTCTTCCTGGGTCATTAAGAGGCATCAAAATGAATTTTGTATTTATAATTAAAAACTAACTTTATGACTTTTTTTCTGCCTTATTAGAATCTAACCAACGAAGTCATAGGTGCTCATCAGAGAATGAACCAACCATAATAGGTTAGTACTATGGCCATGATAAGCCACTTGGGAGCAACCTCTTTTATCTCACTTGTGCCCTTCACAGTGAGAAATATCCTGTAGTATATCAGTCTGGTCCCACTCAAAAGAGTGACCCAGCCCGGAAATACCAGGCAATTCTACCCTGAACAGGAGAAACAGCAAACTCAAGACGAATTTCGGCCTTTATGGGACTCGTCAGTGAGGTGCAGCTGAACTCCCTAAGGCACGGTGAGCAATGGGTCCACGTCTAGAGTCCCCTATTACCCTTAGGGAGACTAAACCCTAAAGGTAATTTGCATATACAAAACAACAAAATCAGAGGTTCTCATCAGAGAACGAACCGACCATAATAGGTTAGTTCTATGGCCATGAGAAGCCACTCTGAGAGCAACCTCTTTTGGCTCACTTGTGCCCTACACAGGGAGAAATTTCCTGTAGTATATCAGTCTGGTTCCACTCAAAAGAGTGACCCAGCCCGGAAATACAAGGCAATTCTACCCTGAACAGGAGAAACAGCAAACCCCAGATGCGTTTCTGCCTTTATGGGCCTCGTCAGTGAGGTGCAGCTGAACTCCCTAAGGCACAGTGAGCAAGGGGTCCACGTCTGGAGTCCCCTATTACCCTTAGGGAGACTAAACCCTAAAGGTAATTTGCATATACAAAACAACAAAGTCAGAGGTTCTCATCAGAGAACGAACCAACCTTAATAGGTTAGTTCTATGGCCATGATAAGCCACTCGGGAGCAACCTCTTTTAGCTCACTTGTGCCCTTCACAGGGAGAAATTTCCTGTAGTATATCAGTCTGGTTCCACTCAAAAGAGTGACCCAGCCTGGAAATACCAGGCAATTCTACCCTGAACAGGAGAAACAGCAAACCCCAGACGCATTTCAGCCTTTATGGGTCTCGTCAGTGAAGTGCAGCTGAACCCCCTAAGGCACAGTGAGCAAGGGGTCCAGGTCTGCAGTCCCCTATTACCCTTAGGGAGACTAAACCCTTAAGGTAATTTGCATATACAAAACAACAAAGTCAGAAGTGCTCATTAGAGAATGAACCACCCTTAATAGGTTCGTTCTATGGCCATGATAAGCCAAATTATACAGGGCTTTGTAGACAATAGAAAAAACCTCACAGAAAAAGGTTTGTAATAAACATCTGAAATGATTTGTTGAAGTCTTTTTCATTAGATTATGCCTGCAAAAACCATGTTAACACAATTCACAATAAAAAAAAAGGATTAATAAAAAAAATGTGCAAGTTTTTTAACATAATATAAAAAACGATTGGCTTATGTACAATGTCCATAATTAGAATATTGGGATTAATACATGTAATTTACCACTACCATGTTGTGGTAAAGGGGGTTGTGTACCCCAATGGAGCTTTTAGCTAAACCACGTAGGGTCACCCAAGATGGGCAGGTCATAGCAGAGAGGTCAGACAAATCATGGTCCACTGGAGAAGGACCTGGCAACTCACTTCAGTATCTTTGTCATGAAAACCTAATGGATAAGCACAACCAGAAACGCAGACAAATATACCTAGCGTGAAGCATCCATATGGTCATTGAGAGTCAGACACAATTAAAGGACTGAACAAGAACAGAATTTTTTTTATTACATATGTTAATGAGATGCATTATTGCAGTAAAGAAAATATGCATTTATTACACCTTTTCTACATGAAACTGTCTGTTTACATCAGTAGAGGAGGTAGAGAATGGAGGGCCCCACTGTAAAAAATGTTTTTAACCCCCCCCCACCAAGGAGGGATTGTACAAATGCTTTTGTGGTGTGCCACCCCCCCACCCCATTACCACCACCACGGTGCCAACTCACTCAGTGCCCCTGCCTTAGACCCTTTTCATGAGCCCCCCTGTCTCATTAAATATAGAAAACTAGTTACAAAATGTGCCGGAAAGCTTCTGTAAAAATATATCAAACCACTCTGACACCAAGCTGAAGCATTATATACAAAGTATGTTTTCAGTATATTTAGAAAAATTGTCTAGGATATTAATTTAACAAAAAAAGATTGCTGTAATTTCTATTTCTATAGACTGGCTGCAGGTAAATTGTTGTGACATTAATACACAACACTGTGAACCTCTGGGTGTTTTATTTATTTTTCTATTATCTTTTTTGTAAATGTGTCTCCTCGCTTTCTTATCACAGTAGCCATTATAAAATATGTTTAGCACTATCTTTCTCTTCTATAAAATAATTCCCTTATGCCATTACTTTTTCTGGTTATTAGCTTTAAATATGACCTCTAGGTAAACACTTTATATATTTTAGTGTGTGCATGTTACACTCTTTACATCCTCTATATAATATACTAAATCAGTATATACAAATGCCATCATAATCATGTTTTTGGCACAGAAAAAAATTGTTTACAATATTTACTTATATTTGTACTATATACTGCAAATCAATTTGCAAAAACGTTTCCCTGCACATGTCTAATGAAGCATATTTCAAATGTATACAGTATTGCAGTACAATGCACCCAAAGATTCTCCCTCTAGGTCGTGCCTTTTGTGTTTAATCTCGCGGCACCCAGCAGAACACCCCCTAGGAGTACTCAGGATTTCACACTTTGCAAGCTCAGCTCTAAGGTTACTGACTTAGGGCCTCGTTCAATTGCGATTTGGCCAATTGAATAGGGCTCTAAATAAGCACATAGCATATTTTTTTAATGAAGTTTTTAGTTAGTGAAAACCTTGCATTTGGATAAATGCTTACTAACTAAAAACTTCTTAAAAAATATGTTATGTGCTTATTTAGAGCCCTATTCAATTGGCCAAATTGCAATTGAATGAGGGCCTTATTAATCATAATAAACTATTTTGCATCCCTTTGGTTAGGATTAGACCATAATGGAAATAGAATCCCGTTGGTTAGAATGTGATTCTCAGACTGCTTTTATTTTTCATAGATATATTTTTGAAAAAGTCCAAAGGACCGACCCCCATTAGCTTCTCCCTCCCTCATCCTGGAACAGCAAAACTCCCCAAAGGGACTGCAAATATCATGAGGATTTACCCAGGTCCAGGCAATTACAGAATACTCTATAATGGGCAAAATTTATCTGCACTCTCTAGAGACTAATAATGTCATAACTTAGCATATTCTTACCAAATTCTCAAGCACTTATAAATTCTTTAAACATGACACATAAATGAAAGATAAATTGTCCCAGTGCTTAGAACAAGTCTCAATCAATTTTGTTAGCCTTCTGGTACTAGTAATCATGCGTCTTAGGTTTTCATGGACAGAGTTGCCTGTGGAGCTCAGGGGGTACTAGTGTAGCCCAAAAGTCATTCATGACAGTTTTGCAGCAAAAAAAAAAAAAAGATCATGTCATGTTCAAACACTGTCTCTTTGTGAAACTTCTAGACATTACATATACATGGCTGGATCACTGATTAGACAACTTAGGCATTTGCCTAGGAGAGACCTCAGTGAGGGGCGCCTCATTTTGAGTGTTAGAAACAAATTTGAACAAAAAAAAATGAGCCCTGTGCTGCAGCTTGTGGGCAAAGCACCCAGCCATAGCCCTGCCTCCCTCCTTCTTCCTCTTGTCTCAAGTGCAGAGCACGGCAGCGTGTGGGCAGAGCACCCAGCCATAGCCCTGCCTCCCTCCTCCTTCCTCTTGTCTCCTGTGCAGAGCGAGGCAGCGTATGGGCAGAGCACCCAGCCATAGCCATGCGTCCCTCGTCCTTCCTTTTGTCTCCTGTGCAGAGCGTGGCAGTGTGTGGGCAGAGCACTCAGCCATAGCCCTGCCTCCCTCCTCCTTCCTCTTCTCTCCTGTGCAGAGGGTGGCAGCTGTTGGGCAGAGCACCCAGCCATAGCCCTGCCTCCCTCCTCCTTCCACTTGTCTCTTGTGCAGAGCGGGGCAGTGTGTGGGCAGAGCACCCAGCCATAGCCCTGCCTCCCTCCTCCTTCCTCTTTTCTCTTGTGCAGAGCTCGGCAGCTTGTGGGCAGAGCATCCAGCCATAGCCCTGCCTCCCTCCTTCTTCCTCTTGTGTCCTGTGCAGAGCGCGGCAGTGTGTGGGCAGAGCACCAAGCCATAGCCCTGCCTCCCTCCTCCTTCCTCTTGTGTCCTGTGCAAAGCGTGGCAGCTTGTGGGCAGAGCACCCAGCCATAGCCCTGCCTCCCTCCTCCTTCCTCTTGTCTCCTGTGCAAAGCGTGGCAGCTTGTGGGCAGAGCACCCAGCCATAGCCCTGCCTCCCTCCTCCTTCCTCTTGTCTCCTGTGCAGAGCGCGGCAGTGTGTGGGCAGAGCACCAAGCCATAGCCCTGCCTCCCTCCTCCTTCCTCTTGTCTCCTGTGCAGAGCGCTGCAGTGTGTGGGACGAGCACCCAGCCATAGCCTTGCCTCCCTCCTACTTCCACTTGTCTCCTGTGCAGAGCGCGCAGCTTTTGGGCAGAGCACCCAGCCATAGCCCGGCCTCCCTCCTCCTTCCACTTGTCTCCTGTGCAGAGCACGGCAGCTTGTGGGCCGAGCACCCAGCTATAGCCCTGCCTCCCTCCTCCTTCCTTTTGTCTCCTGTGCAGAGCGTGGCAGCGTGTGGGCAGAGCACCCAGCCATAGCCCTGCCTCCCTCCTCCTTCCTCTTGTCTCCTGTGCAGAGCGAGGCAGCTTGTGGGCAGAGCACCCAGCCATAGCCCTGCCTCCCTCCTCCTTCCTCTTGTCTCCTGTGCAAAGCGTGGCAGCTTGTGGGCAGAGCACCCAGCCATAGCCCTGCCTCCCTCCTCCTTCCTCTTGTCTCCTGTGCAGAGCGCGGCAGTGTGTGGGCAGAGCACCAAGCCATAGCCCTGCCTCCCTCCTCCTTCCTCTTGTCTCCTGTGCAGAGCGTGGCAGTGTGTGGGACGAGCACCTAGCCATAGCCTTGCCTCCCTCCTACTTCCTCTTGTCTCCTGTGCAGAGCGCTGCAGTGTGTGGGACGAGCACCTAGCCATAGCCTTGCCTCCCTCCTACTTCCTCTTGTCTCCTGTGCAGAGCGCTGCAGTGTGTGGGACGAGCACCTAGCCATAGCCTTGCCTCCCTCCTACTTCCTCTTGTCTCCTGTGCAGAGCACGGCAGCTTGTGGGCCGAGCACCCAGCTATAGCCCTGCCTCCCTCCTCCTTCCTTTTGTCTCCTGTGCAGAGCGTGGCAGCGTGTGGGCAGAGCACCCAGCCATAGCCCTGCCTCCATCCTCCTTCCTCTTGTCTCCTGTGCAGAGCGCAGCAGCGTGTGGGCAGAGCACCCAGCCATAGCCCTGCGTCCCTCGTCTTTCCTTTTGTCTCCTGTGCAGAGCGCGGCAGCGTGTGGGCAGAGCACCCAACGATAGCCCTGCGTCCCTCGTACTTCCTCTTGTCTCCTATGCAGAGGGCGGCAGCTCTTGGGCAGAGCACCCAGCCATAGCCCTGCCTCCCTCCTCCTTCACTTGTCTCCTGTGCAGAGCACGGCAGCTCTTGGGCAGAGCACCCAGCCATAGCCCTGCCTCCCTCCTCCTTCCTCTTGTCTCCTGTGCAGAGTGTGGCAGCTTGTGGGCAGAGCACCCAGCCATAGCCCTGCCTCCCTCCTCCTTCCTCTTGTCTCCTGTGCAGAGCGTGGCAGCTTGTGGGCAGAGCACCCAGCCATAGCCCTAGCTCCCTCCTCCTTCCTCTTGTCTCCTGTGCAGAGAACGGCAGCTTGTGGGTAGAGCACCCAGCCATAGCCTTGCCTCCCTCCTCCTTCCTCTTGTCTCCTGTGCAGAGCACGGCAGCTGGTGGGCAGAGCACCCAGCCATAGCCCTGCCTTCCTCCTCCTTCCTCTTGTCTCCTGTGCAGAGCGTGGCAGCTTGTGGGCAGAGCACCCAGCCATAGCCCTGCCTTCCTCCTCCTTCACTTGTCTCCTGTGCAGAGCACGGCAGCTTGTGGGACGCTCACCCAGCCATAGCCCTGCCTCCTTCCTCTTGTCTCCTGTGCAGAGCACGGCAGCTTGTGGGCCGAGCACCCAGCTATAGCCCTGCCTCCCTCCTCCTTCCTTTTGTCTCCTGTGCAGAGCGTGGCAGCGTGTGGGCAGAGCACCCAGCCATAGCCCTGCCTCCCTCCTCCTTCCTCTTGTCTCCTGTGCAGAGCGAGGCAGCGTGTGGGCAGAGCACCCAGCCATAGCCCTGCGTCCCTCGTCCTTCCTTTTGTCTCCTGTGCAGAGCGCGGCAGCTTGTGGGCAGAGCACCCAGCCATAGCCCTGCCTCCCTCCTCCTTTCTCTTGTCTCCTGTGCAGAGCATGGCAGCTTGTGGGACGAGCACCCAGCTATAGCCCTAGCTCCCTCCTCCTTCCTTTTGTCTCCTGTGCAGAGCGTGGCAGTGTTTGGGCAGAGCACCCAGTCATAGCCCTGTTTCCCTCCTCCTTCATCTTGTCTCCTGTGCAGAGCGAGGCAGCGTGTGGGCAGAGCACCCAGCCATAGCCCTGCCTCCCTTCTCCTTCCTTTTGTCTCCTGTGCAGAGCGCGGCAGCGTGTGGGCAGAGCACCCAGCCATAGCCCTGCCTCCCTCCTATTTCCTCTTGTCTCCTGTGAAGAGCGCGGCAGCTTGTGGGCAGAGCACCCAGCCATAGCCCTGCGTCCCTCCTCCTTCCTCTTGTCTCTTGTGCAGAGCGTGGCAGCTTGTGGGCAGAGCACCCAGCCATAGCCCTGCATCCCTCCTCCTTCCTCTTGTCTCCTGTGCAGAGTGCGGCAGCATGTGGGCAGAGCACCCAGCCATAGCCTTGCCTCCCTCCTATTTTCTCTTGTCTCCTGTGCAGAGCGCGGCAGCGTGTGGGCAGAGCACCCAGCCATAGCCCTGCCTCCCTCCTATTTTCTCTTGTCTCCTGTGCAGAGCGCGGCAGCTTGTGGGACGAGCACCCAGCCATAGCCCTGCGTCCCTCCTCCTTCCTCTTGTCTCCTGTGCAGAGCGTGGCAGCTTGTGGGCAGAGCACCCAGCCATAGCCCTGATTCCCTCCTCCTTCCTCTTGTCTCCTGTGCAGAGTGTGGCAGCTTGTGGGCAGAGCACCCAGCCATAGCCCTGCCTCCCTCCTCCTTCCTCTTGTCTCCTGTGCAGAGCGTGGCAGCTTGTGGGCAGAGCACCCAGCCATAGCCCTGCCTCCCTCCTCCTTCCTCTTGTCTCCTGTGCAGAGCGCGGCAGCTTGTGGGCAGAGCAACCAGCCATAGCCCTGATTCCCTCCTCCTTCCTCTTGTCTCCTGTGCAGAGTGTGGCAGCTTGTGGGCAGAGCACCCAGCCATAGCCCTGCCTCCCTCCTCCTTCCTCTTGTCTCCTGTGCAGAGCGTGGCAGCTTGTGGGCAGAGCACCCAGCCATAGCCCTGCGTCCCTCCTCCTTCCTCTTGTCTCCTGTGCAGAGCGCGGCAGCTTGTGGGACGAGCACCCAGCCATAGCCCTGCCTCCCTCCTCCTTCCTCTTGTCTCCTGTGCAGAGTGTGGCAGCTTGTGGGCAGAGCACCCAGCCATAGCCCTGCCTCCCTCCTCCTTCCTCTTGTCTCCTGTGCAGAGCGTGGCAGCTTGTGGGCAGAGCACCCAGCCATAGCCCTGCCTCCCTCCTCCTTCCTCTTGTCTCCTGTGCAGAGCGTGGCAGCTTGTGGGACGAGCACCCAGCCATAGCCCTGATTCCCTCCTCCTTCCTCTTGTCTCCTGTGCAGAGTGTGGCAGCTTGTGGGCAGAGCACCCAGCCATAGCCCTGCCTCCCTCCTCCTTCCTCTTGTCTCCTGTGCAGAGCGTGGCAGCTTGTGGGCAGAGCACCCAGCCATAGCCCTGCGTCCCTCGTCCTTTCTTTTGTCTCCTGTGCAGAGCGCTGCAGGGTGTGGGCAGAGCACCCAGCCATAGCCCTGCCTTCCTCCTCCTTCACTTGTCTCCTGTGCAGAGCACGGCAGCTTGTGGGACGCTCACCCAGCCATAGCCCTGCCTCCTCCCTCCTTCCTCTTGTCTCCTGTGCAGAGCACGGCAGCTTGTGGGCCGAGCACCCAGCTATAGCCCTGCCTCCCTCCTCCTTCCTCTTGTCTCTTGTGCAGAGTTCGGCAGTCTGTGGGCAGAGCACCCAGCCATAGCCCTGCCTCCGTCCTCCTTCCTCTTGTCTCCTGTGCAGAGCGCGGCAGCTTGTGGGCAGAGCAACCAGCCATAGCCCTGCCTCCCTCCTCCTTCCTCTTGTCTCTTGTGCAGAGTTCGGCAGTCTGTGGGCAGAGCACCCAGCCATAGCCCTGCTTCCCTTCTCCTTCCTCTTGTCTCCTGTGCAGAGCGCGGCAGCATGTGGGCAGAGCACAAAGCCATAGCCCTGCCTCCCTCCTCCTTCCTCTTGTCTCCTGTGCAGAGTGTGGCAGCTTGTGGGCAGAGCACTCAGCCATAGCCCTGCCTCCCTCCTCCTTCCTCTTGTATCCTGTGCAGAGCGCGGCAGCGTGTGGGCAGAGCACCCAGCAATAGCCCTGCCTCCCTCCTCCTTCCTCTTGTCTCCTGTGCAGAGCGCGGCAGCATGTGGGCAGAGCACCCAGCCATAGCCCTGCCTCCCTCCTCCTTCCTCTTGTCTCTTGTGCAGAGTTCGGCAGTCTGTGGGCAGAGCACCCAGCCATAGCCCTGATTCCCTCCTCCTTCCTCTTGTCTCCTGTGCAGAGTGTGGCAGCTTGTGGGCAGAGCACCCAGCCATAGCCCTGCCTCCCTCCTTCTTCCTCTTGTCTCCTGTGCAGAGCGTGGCAGCTTGTGGGCAGAGCACCCAGCCATAGCCCTGCCTCCCTCCTCCTTCCTCTTGTATCCTGTGCAGAGCCGGGCATTGTTTGGGCAGAGCACCAAGCCATAGCCCTGCCTCCCTCCTCCTTCCTCTTGTCTCCTGTGCAGAGCGCGGCAGCTTGTGGGCAGAGCATCCAGCCATAGCCCTGCCTCCCTCCTCCTTCCTCTTGTATCCTGTGCAGAGCCGGGCATTGTTTGGGCAGAGCACCAAGCCATAGCCCTGCCTCCCTCCTCCTTCCTCTTGTCTCCTGTGCAGAGCGTGGCAGCGTGTGGGCAGAGCACCCAGCCATAGCCCTACCTCCCTCCTCCTTCCTCTTGTCTCCTGTGCAGAGTGTGGCAGCTTGTGGGCAGAGCACCCAGCCATAGCCCTGCCTCCCTCCTCCTTCCTCTTGTCTCCTGTGCAGAGTGTGGCAGCTTGTGGGCAGAGCACCAAGCCATAGCCCTGCCTCCCTCCTCCTTCCTCTTGTCTCCTGTGCAGAGTGTGGCAGCTTGTGGGCAGAGCACCCAGCCATAGCCCTGCCTCCCTCCTCCTTCCTCTTGTCTCCTGTGCAGAGTGTGGCAGCTTGTGGGCAGAGCACCTACCACGAGGTGCTGTTGAAGGTAAATCTCCTTTTGTGCTTTATCTTTCATGCTGTTCTTTGAAAATAAACTATTTGAATTGCTCTATGTATGTGTGCCTCTGTATGTATGTATGTATGTGTGCCTCTATGTGTGTGTGTATGCGTGCCTCTATGTGGGTATGTATGTGTGACTCTATGTATGTGTGACTAGGTTTGTATGTATGTGTGCCTCTTTGTGTATGTATGTGTTACTCTATGTGCCTATACCTCTATGTGTGTGTAGGTATCTATGTGAAACTGTGTGTATGTTTCTGTCTGTACTTCTCTGTGTGTCTATGTGTGTGTCTTTGTTTGTTTAACTGTTTATCTGAGTGTGTCTCATTGTGAGTCTTTGCGTGTCTGTATCTGTGTGTTTATGCGCATGGGCAGAGCTACCGCCGATGCACACGGTGCAATGCATTAGGACCCTGCTCAGTTTTTCTGTGTGATACAAGTGATCATAATAAGTGTTTTTGTAACATGCGTTTGCTGTCCTCCCATAGAAAAATATAAATAATATGACCTACCATCAAATGCATTTAATAAACAAGTAATAGCTCACTGTGTGGATATGAGTAGTTATGTTGTAAAAATGCATGTTGTGAGAAATTTCTGGGATTTGCTCAAACAGCAAGAAAGTTATATACACGCACAGAAAAGGGAAAAATGGGTGCATGCATACCTTGCACATGTACTCACAGGGCCTATCCCACTTCACTGCCTAGGGGCTCCAAAAAGGTAGATCCAGGCCTGTACATATACACCAGGCATTTATAGTGCCATTTGCATAAATGTGAAGCACAGTTCGATGACCCAACACACGACCAGCCAGACATAGCTGTTGTACAGTACAAAGCTTTAAAAAACAGAGATGTGTAGAAGATAGCAGCACAAATATAGGACACCACTGAAGCATCACTAATAGCAACAAATAAGAAGAATATAAAATGTATGTATTTTGATTCCCAAGTTGAACATAAGTATTAAATATAGAAAGAGCCAACCATTTATGGCCCTATTCAATGCCCCATTTCATAAGCTTGCACAAGCGAAAAGTGGTCAGTAACTTTTCCTAGCTATTCTATTCACCCTGTACTTCATGATTGCAAGTGAGAAACCTGTAATGACTACGGACAAGCAGGAACTGCATATTACGGCAAGGTTTCCCATTGATTTTTAGACATCAACAATATTACAATTAACTCTTTCTTAGTTTTACACCAACAGCCCCATTAAGTTAGGGCTACGTTTTAATATGTAGCCCGTATCTCCAATTTTACGTGTACTAGCTATTAAATTAGCCCCGTAATGCAGCCCGCAGATGACTTGCGTGTTAAAACGCAGCAAGTCCGAGAAAAGCCTACGTTTTGAGCAACTTTGAACTTTGAGCCTGTAAATCCTTTGATCTGTCAAGCCCGTAACTGCTACTTGTTTAATATAGCTATTAAATTGCTAAGAAGTCACACACGAGCAAGCCCGTAACACACAAATGGAGCCCATAGCCCAACATGTGCTCTAGAGCACCCACAAGGAGGGTAAAGTCCAATCCGTAGCACTTGTAATGCAAACAAAAACTCAATACTGTACATTTATTAAAAGGGAACGTGATGTTCAGTCTTAGAATTAGTAGCACAACATTCTCAAGCCCACAAATCAGCCCTGAAAAATACCTTATTTCATGTTCATATTTCGTGTTATATCAATCCCCACAATCAATGTGTTAATATATATACTGTAACTCGCATGTAACAGAATATCATATTTATGGCTTTATTAATATTGCATTATTGTGGAATGTGGGTCTGATCGCAAACTGTAATTGAAGCCTGTAGGACTTTGAAATCTTCCCTCCCCTTTTTCAGTGACGTAACACTAACAATCTTTTTTCCATTGGCTCTGTCTGAACCCGGTCTACACTAATTGATCGTCCGTACGGCTGCAACTCCATCGTTCTACAAACGAGCTATGATTTTCATCTCAAACCCGTAGCTCGCAGCCCCTTCCAATTTAATAGCAACGTAACTTGGCCACATTTCATGCCCTCAGCCGTAACATGCTTCATGTTGGACTTACGGGCTTCTAATTTAATGTGGCTACAAGTCGTAATTCTATTGAGACTTTACTGATCTCTTGCAAATTACTTATGACTTGTAATATCAAAAATCTAGAGGAAAATTTACGGGTACTAAACAGTCCGTGCAAATACTTTTAAAATAATTTCTGATAGCTGGATCAGTAGTTAAAGAGACAGTAAATAACTAAAAAGCACTAAAAATCATGCACGTTCATTAGAATTTGTCACTTAACAGTCTAATAGGCACATATGAGGGATTTTAAAAGTCCTGCCAATCTAAAGTAGAGATTATATATGGGAAACCAACACCACAATTTTGATATAATGGAAAATGCCAATAAATTATCCAAATCCAAACTAATTTACTGTATTTGTGCCCAAGCCTGCTTGTATGTGTTCCTGCTAAATCCTACCCCTACCCCTGGGTCGTGACAACTAAATCCAACTGCTTTCACCAATTTGTCAAAACCCAGGGGTGAGAAGACCAAATGCACCCCTGCTTTCAGCTACAGAAACAGTCATAGATTGTCTCAGCACCCAGCTGTCTTCACCACTTCAGGAACCAGTTCAGGATATCAGGAACACAGGATCAGGAACATGTATGTTTTCCTTTAGAGTAGGAACTAGCAGGAACACAGCATACAAAAGGAAGAATTCTAGGAACACAGGATCAGGAACATGTATCGGTTCATTTAGAGTAAGACCCAGCAAGAACACAGCATACAAGCAGGCTTGGCAAAATAATAAAAGTGTTTCTTTCTAAAATGACAGAGCAAACTTTATTAGCTGAAACTCACATGGTATTTACGGATTACATCACACAGTTCCAACTGACTGTTTAACCCCTTGTAAGTTGGCCGTGCCAGCAGATGCAGCACAAAGAGAACCTGAGGGGAAAATTACAAATATAACATCACACAGTCTGAAATTCACAAAATGATTGCATTAACTAGAAACTCATAAAGAAAAATACAACAAAAATACAACAAACCATGAAAAATTACTTGCTTCTAAAAAGTAATCCCCCCTATACAATAATCAAGTTTTTTATAGTACACATTGCAGTTTATATCTTTACAACACCTTAACGTTATATGTCGCTATGTATACCTTAGGAGAACATTTGCAGTATAGTGGCTATTTTATCTTAGATTATGGCTGAGGTGGCAGCAGTAAAAAGCAATACATTTCTTTGTAGCCTACAGTGAAAACAGAAATAAGTAACTTGTGTAAATTGAGGGTGATATTTTATACTCCAAAAGGGTCTCATCTTCAAAACAGTTTAGCAAGATGTACATTATCAGGAAGGAATATCTTTTTCAATGTTTCCAAGTTGACTGTAAAGTTTAACATTAGTGTGATCTAGAGCATGTATATGTGAAACACTATGAAGTATGGGCAAATGTAACGACTTTGTTGTTGTGTTGTTGTTTAATCCTGACCAACTTTCTGTGACCCATAAGGTTTTCTTAGCAATGATACTGGAGGGAGTTGCCAGTTCCTATGAACTGCCTATCTTGGGTGGCCATACATGGTATAGCTCACAGTTTCATTTAGGTACACAAGCCTCTTCACCACAACAAGGAAGTGATCCAGAAGGGGATAAGTACTTAGATAAGTACAATTTAACAAACTATTAATGAGCAGATCTGTATTGCCCCAAACACCTTGTATTAATTCAGGGCACTATTAAATTCCAAGCCAGTAACTCCAACGTGAAGCTCACAACGGCTACAGGCTTGAAATTTGTCAGAGTTACGATGCTATTAAATTAGAAAGGCTGCGAGCTAGAGCTGGAGACCCAAAACCGTAAACATTTGTCGGCCATCGGATTTGCAGGCTAGAACCTAATCAATTAAGCAAACCTATGGTTAGGGGTTTAGATGGAGCCAATGGAAACAGAGATCGTCAGCATTGCGTCACAGAAAAATGGAGGATTGATTTCAACGTTTACAGGGTTATGATCAAACCCACATTCCAGTCATGATGCAATGTTGATAAAGTCACAAATATTATATTCTATCACATGCGAGTTACAGTATATTGATTACCGGGATTGATATAACACAATAATTATACTTGAAATAAAATATTTTTGGGGGCCGATTTGTGAACTTGAGAATGTTGTGCTATTGACTTGACGAATCAAAGGATTTAAGGCCGCAAAGTTCAATATTGCTCAACCCTAAACCTTTTTTCGGCCTTGCTGCATCTTAACCCATTAGCCTGTGTTACAAGGCTAATTTTAAAGCAAAAAGCCCTAAGATCTAGGTTACAGGCTATGTTTTAACACGTAGCCAAAATTTAATAGGTCTGTTAATGTGCAAGTCCTGGTAAAGATTTGCATAACCCACTAATGGTCATTTGCTGGTATACAGCAGTGAAGTTCAAATAGAAAATTAATACATTACCATTTAAGAATGTTCACTTTACTCTTTATAGTTTCATAAATGTAAATAGTTTTTGGTCATACTTTGTTCACCATTTTATCTTCATATTCCAAAACAATGAATGTGTTCCATGTATATACTCTGTTATTAAAATATATATATGCTTGCCAAGCACTTGTTTCTTCCTTCTATTACTTATCCTTTTGTCTCAATAATCCCTTCAGATTGTAAATTTGCTAGTTTTCAGTCGTATATGGTTTTGAAGAAAGCTCCATGTATATAAGATTTTGAACTCAGAAACAGGACCCCCATACTTTTTGGCTTATGTTTAATATTGTATTTTATTTGTTCCTTTTAGACTTCTGTCACAGTAAGGGTGGTAATCTGTGCAATTCTCTACTAGAGGAGGTGGTGACAGCGGATTTGATAGATAACTTTAAAAGGGGACTGGATTTATTTATAATTAAAAAGGGAATTCAGAGATATCATGGATAATTAGAGAGACAGTATTGATCCAGGGAGAATTCTAATCGCCAGTATCTGGGGTCAGGAAGGATTTTTTTTTCTCCCTTTGAGACGATTGGCTAAGTCTTACTTGTTTTTTTTTTCAGTTGCCTTCCTCTGGATTAATAATAAAAAAAAAAAAAAAAAAAATTGAATAATAATAAATTAACAACTAAGTAATTAATATTTAATCTGTATATTGCAGATCAGAGGAGATCTTAAGAGGTTGAACTTGATGGACTGAAAGTCTTTTTTCAACCTTAATTACTATGGCCCATATTCAATTGCGATTTTGCTAAGTCAATAGAGATCAAAATAATCACATAACATATATTTTTTAAAGAAGTTTTTCGTTAGTGAAAACCTTGCTTTTGGATAGATGCTTAATAACTAAAAACTTCTTTAAAAAATATATGTGATGTGCTTATTTAGACCCCTATTCAATTGTCAAAATTGCTATTGAATGAGGGCCTATGTAACTATGTAACTATGTAACTATGTAAGCGCTACAGAATATGTTGGTGCCTTATAAAAACTGTAAATAATAATAATAGTAATAAGTAGTAGTAATAGTCTGGAACAGAAATTTATGGCAATTTTATTTAAATTTACTTTTTTTTAAAAGAAATCTGATTGACAATCTATATTTTTATAATATAAAGTTTTATAACTGGGGAAGCAATGAGGTAGAATTCTGCAAAAACAATTAACTGAAAAAGCTAGGAGACTGGAAAGGCAGCATTTGACGACTTTCCAGTTGTCTTATCCTTTCAATTACTTATATATTCTGTGTTACTAAGGAACACTTTACAGATCTCTGCTCTTAAAATGCCATAATTATTTGCTGAGCCATTACTGTGAAATTCAGTTAAAATTCTCCAAGGTAAAAAAGAAAAGTAATGCACATAAAATGAATTCAAGCGAGTGTCAGGAGAAATTCTAACATATTACTTCAGATACTTTACGTTAGATAAAATATTTAAAGGAGTTTGGAAGAGTTCGGACAATTTAAGAAAGCATTGTACCCACCTGTAAATGGGGTCATCCAATTTCATTGTTGCTTATTTAAATTATGTAGGTATATTTACATGCCAAATAAAGGAATGTTTATGTTCACATTTTATGTGATATTAGAGGTAACTTGTGGCAAATTACTATATATACCTTGTTGTATTTCAGTTCTCATCTTGTATTAATCTGCATATATAGGGTACTAACCTTGACTCTCTCAATTCAGCAGCAGTTGTTGTTTAGTAGTTCTGTGGTGTCCGACTCTCTGTGACCCTATGGACCAAACCATGCCAGGCACATCTGTCAGCCACTGGCCGTCTGTGGTCCACAAAGTTAATGCTCATTGCTTCAATGATCTCGCCTATCCATCTGCACCTTTGTCATCCCGTTCTTCATGTGCCTTAAATCTATTCCAGCATTAGATTATTCTCTAGGGAATACTATCTTCTTATGATATGGACAAACTATTTGGCTTTAGCCTCTTCACCTGACATCTTGTATTAATAAGTATTCTTTATTTCTTGCATTTTGCCAAACTGTATCTGTTCACCACCCACGCATTTGCATAAACTTGTCAACCTGCATTTCTATGCTCTGGTGTATTCGCCTTCCATTTCTGATACTATTTGAGATAGCTTAGGAATAGTTAAAGAAATTAGTATGGTTTCCTTGGGGGTCCGCTGGTTAGGATTTTGGTGTGTTCACCTCTGCGACCTGGGTTAAATTCCAGTCAGGGAGCTAAGAAGTCATACCACCCTATAGCCATGCAGGGTTGGGTCTGGTCAGTACTTGGATAAGAGACTACCTAGGAATACCAGGAGCTGTATGCTGTGGCCCACTTGATTACACAATGGCGACCCACTCCAGTATCTCTGCCATGAACTCCAAGTGGATCAGCATGATGTGTTGTGGTCCATGAGGTCACAGAGAGTCAGACACAACGCAAACACACATACCACCATCGCATAAATAAAAATAAAAAATACATGAAAATGCAAAAGTAAGCCATCAACCAAGCAGGCTGTCTGGATGTTTTTTTAATCAAGCCAAGTAACTCAATGGATCAAATCTTAAGGTGCTTGGGAATAAACACAACAATTGCATTGAGGTAAGAATGGATTGTTTTGCATGCAAATGTGTTTCGTTCTGGGTTTTATCATTAATGTTATGTTGGCTTGACTCTCTGTAGGATACACATTCCAAATCTCCCACAATTCAAATAGCCAAAAGAGGGAATCCATATTTTGGAATAATTATGTGCTATTAGGTAGTGTTACCAAATATACATTACTATATATTCAATTGTATTTTGTAGCCCTGACACTTTAGGTTTGTATTTTTTTATTTTTCTCTAAAAAGAACACAAGGAACCAGGGAAAACGGGACATGATCATGGCCTAGACAGTGGTTTGTCCTAAAAGTGGAAATTTCCTACAAAAGAGATACAAATCTACGAGGGTCACGCAGTTTTCTCTGAAAAGACAAATGTATTATCTTTTAGAGACTAAACATTTCGCAGTCGAAAAACCTTCCGCCTCTAGAAAATAGTGGTCAATTTTCACTAGAACAATAACCTGCACCATGATTCAAATATTTTAGCTCACCTTTAAGCTTTAAATACATGGAAAGAATAATCAAGTTTTACTTTTGGTTTAGTAACCTCTAGCCATAAGCACTTCAAGTAAAATTAATGATGAATAAATGCTATGTAAATGTAAAATTTTTCATAAAAATGTGTTATATGGGATCAGAAATACTTTGATGTTGGGTTGTTCCTGGGCAATACATCAATTGCTGTCTCTGATGGTTTTACTTCTATATATCAAAAGACACTGGATTCCTGAGCTCTGCTCCACAGACACTGCCATCATTATGTAAAAAATATATGCACATAAATAAATCAGCAGCCTATAAATAAAAATGTGTTTGTGAGACCTAAGGGAAAGTGCAATACCACAGTCAGTTCATACAAGGTACCTGCTAATAAATAATAAGACAAGGTCCATATACATTATGAAAATATTGTAATATAACTCAACAACAGATACAGATTTCTGTGCACACATTTCTAGACAACATATTTCACCACAACATCTCATTGTGTCCTCATAAACAATACAGTTTCATAATTTATTGTAATGAACTACCAGTTCTTCATGATCATGCTGTAATATTTCATTTTCTGCATCTGTTTAGCAAGTAAAGAACACTTGTTTCTTGACAGATGCATTCAACGTTGTTTTGTAACAGCGACATATAAAAATTATCAGTTACAATCAATAAATGAAATCTGGTTTAGGTTATACACATCTAGCACTTTTAGTCATTTTCTGACAACATCTCGTATTTTTTGTTGATTCTTAGTCATTCAGTCAGAGGTGATCATCAGAGAACGAACAAACCTTTATAGGTTAGTTCTATGGCCATGATAAGCCACTCTGAGAGCAACCTCTTTTAGCCACTTGTGCCCTTCACAGGGAGAAATATCCTGTAATATATCAGTCTTGTCCCACTCAAAAGAGTGACCCAGCCCCGAAATACCAGGCAATTCCACCCTGAACAGGAGAAACAGCAAACCCCAGACGCGTTTTGGCCTTTATGGGCCTCGTCAGTGAGGTGCAGCTGATCTCCCTAAGGCACAGTGAGCAAGAGGTCCATGTCTGGAGTCTGACTCTCCCTGATCATATGGACCACAGCACCCAAGGCACATCTTTCAGCTACTTCCCCTGTGAGATCTATTAAGCTCATTTTCATTGCTTCAATTACCTCATCTATCCATGTATGCCTCTGCCACCCCCTTTTTCATTTGCCTTTTGCTGGCATCAGGGAATCCTGTTGTTTTATGACATGGCCAAAATATTTGAGCTTCTCCATCTATTTTTTTGCACACTGGGAGTTGTACTGTAGATGTGTACCTCAAACAGAGCATACACCCTTTCCCTCAAAAAAAGGCACCATTTCTATATGCCCCAGAGAGAAAATATCTATATTGGTCAATTATCTTCTTTTTGTATCACTCTTACTTTGACGTATCTCAATGATCCCCACGTGGATCAATATTAGCTTGATGGACTTATAGACATCTTGTCTCCACAGCCCCCTAGGTGCCAGGGAGTCTGGCTTATTGGTTACCTTTAACAGGAGTTGGGCTCATCAGGGGATTGTCAGGCATTGTCCATTTAAAGATATCCTGTTTTCTCCAGCAGTATCTGGGCACAGCATTTGTTTATAAGATAACAATATCCCTGGATGTCTGGGTGGTAGTCTCATACAGTGGTTTGTAAAATAATACTGTTGCTGCACAGTGAATTGTGAAGAGTACAGTAATTACTACTTCTGATAAATAATCTATAAATAGAATAAATCCATAGAAAAAGTACTACTAAATAAGTCACTATTATTTATTTTTCCCAGTCTTATATTTCTTATAGGAGTAATTATGTTATCTTATGTAACAAAAGGTACATGCAGTAGGACTATGTCACTGCACTGGGTGGGTTTGTAATACTCGAAGAGGCATTATTTAACAGGGGATCACATCCTAAAGCAGATTCTCAACACAAAATAAATACATAAAATTACAAGAACAACCCTGAGTCTGGTAGGCCTAAATGTCTTGCTAGAATGGGCTTTTGGAAGCCATTGGTACATAACCAAGTCTCATGGCCAATGTAATAGCCCTTAAGGTTAGTAGCCACATAGGCCAGTGTCTTTCCGTGATCAGCTGTCCACATATTTAATGAGTCCAGGGGATTTTGACAGTCCATTTTTAGACACTGAAGGGCCGTTTGTTGTGGGATTCAGGGGAGCACTACCCTGGCCCCAAAAGCAAGTCTTTACAGATTAAGATACCATTTTAGAAGTGGATGAAAGAGAAAGTGGCCACAAAAGACTGGAGAGCTCTTGGAAAACATATTTTCTGTGTTATTGTATGGATCATTTGCACTAGAATTTTATATTTTCAATATGGCTTCAATCCTTCCCTTTTATTTAATATGTCAAAAAGTGAAGGAAATAGGAGTAGGAGCCAGTTTAAAATAACATTGTAGCTGCTTTGCTCTGTTCAGTTTTAGGCATCTAAATATTATTTATTTTTTAATTTTATTCTACTATATAGTTTTCATACATTTTACGTTATTAGTGTTAATTACATGCTATTTAATCACAAATAATTAAAATATTTAGATTACATTTTCATGATGTTATTATATTACAATTCTCTACCCCATTAGGATGCAGATGTTACAACTGGCAGTGCTTTAAGTAGGACTAAAGTGAGTCTCATCAGTTTTAAAGTACATGCCAGCCTTAGAAAGTAACAGGCAACAGGAGATAAAACTTAAAAGGCTTTGCATATTATCAGTTATATTTTTTTGCATATTATCATTTATAATTTTACAAAAGACCATACAGTGGTCCTGAAAATGGTCTGAACAGTAAGAAATTGCATCAGCCTTGATTTGAGCTGATTAACGTTACCTTAAAAGTAATCAGTCATAGATCTTTAAATTTATATTAGGGATGCATTGGCTTTAAATTATTTAGGTATATGGACACTAATCCCTGTTATAATCTCAATTGTTTGCCAAACAAAAATACCTCTGTATAAATTTACAGTCTTGGTTTAAGATTTGGTAGTTTAAAGGCTCCTATTTTTAATAATCACAAGCAGCGTCCTTTTGAAGTGTTAAACAAAATTTGCAAGGCTGCAAATGGTGCAGCTGAACCAGATTCCACAAGAAGGGGCTAACACAATAAATACAAAAAAATAAATAAATATAAATAAATATATATATATATATATATATATATATATATATATATATATATATATATATATATAAATAAAAATATAAATATAGATATAGATATATTGACATAGTTACATAGTAATTAAGGTTGAAAAAATAATTTTAGTACACCAAGTTCAATTTTTTTATCTCTCCTTTCACCTGCAATATGGTGATTAATTGTTAATTGTTAAATGATCCAGAGGAAGATGAATATAAAAACAGTGAAACATTGCCAATTGTCTCAAAAAGGGAAACATATAAAATTCCTTCCTGACCCCAGACACTGGCGATCGGACTCCTCCCTGCATCAATACTCCCTCTCTAATTATCCAGGATAACCCTGAATGCCCTTTTAATTTAAAAATATAACCAATCCCTTTTTTAAGTTTTATATCAAATCTTTTTACTTCTAATCTTAAAGGATGTCTTATTGTCAGTTAAAAATCTCTTGGCACAAAAAGCTCACTTGACAAAGTCTTGTATTAGCCCTGGAAATATTTATATAGGGTAATCATATCCCCTTTAAGATGCCTTTTTTTGTAGGGAAAATAAGTTTAATTTGGTTAGTCTTTCTTCATAACTTAGCCCCTCCATTCCCCTTATTACTTTTGTTGCCCTTCTCTGTACTTTTTCCAGCTCTAAAATGTGCTTTTTATGTAGTGGTGCCCAAAATTGTACTCCATATTCCAAATGAGGGCATACTAGAGATTTGTATAGTGGGATAATTATATTTGCTTCCCTTGCTTGTATAACCTTCTTAATACATGCTAAAATTTTACTTGCCTTTGCAGCTGCTGCTTGCCTTTGAGCACTGTTACCTCGGTGGTTGTCCACAAGCACTCCCAAATCCCTTTTAATATCTAATACCCCAAGATTTGTTCCATTAAGTTTATAAATTGCATGGCTATTTTCCTTCCTAAATGCCTATCTTTACATTTATTTGTATTGAATCTTACCTGCCATTTACCTGCCCATTTCTCTAACTTATGCAAATCCATTTGGAGGGTAAGTACATCATTATCTGACGTAATTACCTTGCACAACTTAGTGTCATCAGCGAAAATGGAGACAATACTTTCCAATCCTACATCTAAGTCATTAATAAATATGTTAACAAGGAAAGGACCTAAGACTGAACACTGAGGAACCCGACTTACCACATTAGTCCAATCGGAGTATGTTCCATTTACAACTCTTTGCTTCCTGTCTTTTAGCCAGCTCTCAATGCATGAGCAGATATTTACTGCAATTCCTGTATCCCGTAGTTTGTACAATAGTCTCCATGTGGCACTGTATCAAAAGACTTTGCAAAATCCAAAAAGACTACATCCACTGAGTTGCCTTGATCCAAGTGCCTACTAACCTCTTCATAGAAACTAATTTGGTTTGTTTGACATTACCTATCCCTCATAAATCTGTGTTGATTCCTACTTATAATCTTGTTTTAATAGACATGGTCTCATATATTATCCCTTATTAACCATTCTAAAAGCTTTCCAACTACAGAAGTGAGGCTCACTGGTCTATAATTCACCGGATTTGCTCTTGCTTCCTTCTTAAATATTAAATATAGGTATCACAAATGCTTTTCTCCAGTCATCTGGTAGAGACCCTGTGTTGAGTGAATCTTGAAAACTTAGATATAATGGGTTGGCTGTTACAGAGCCCAGTCCCCTCAGTACCCTTGTATGTACAGTATATATATATATATATATATATATATATATATATATATATATATATATATATATATATATATATATATAGTACATGTGTGTTCACATTTGAATGTCTAAAACAAGTTAAAAAACCTGATTCCAGCTAAGAATTCTGGGAAAAGCTGGGAAGCTGAGTTGGGACATGCAAATGTAGCCACAAATGCTTTGTTCTTCAATCCATAACCATTTTAAACATGGCTTCCTTTAAGCTTATGCCCACTGCATTACACAGCTTTTCTGCATATATGAATAATATATATAACTAGCAACTTGCCCGTCAAAAAATGACATTGCAATAAAAAAGTGTTGAAATGCTGTTTGTCACACAATGTGAGTGTACTGTGTGCCTCAACTATATAGACCACTATAACACACTAATGAAGGCATGTAATAACACTATAAGTGTCATGAGGGTCATCCAGGACCCTAATGAGACAAAGTGTAAGCACTACACCATTTTAACCCAGTCTCTTATGGGGGTCTATACAGACCCTCATAAGCCTCTATTTAACCCCATTAGTCCCATAAGTGTATTTAAAGACCCTCATGGGACATTTAGAAGCCTAACATTACCCCCTAAGTGTTATGAGGGTTCTCCAGTACCCTCATGACACTAAGTACAAACACTGCACTAAACTCACCCCAATAAAGCATTAAATCTAAACTAACACCCGTCTACACTAACCTATTAACACCTACACTACCTACCTAAACTACCTATCTACACCCTAATCAAACCCTTCCACTAGTGATGTCGCGAACATAACATTTTCAGTTTGCGAAACGCGAACGCGAACCGACGCAAATGTTCACGAACCGGCGAACCCGGCGAACCGCCATAGACTTCAATGGGCAGGGGGATTTTAAAACCCACAGGGACTCTTTCTGGCCACAATAGTGATGGAAAAGTTGTTTTAAGGGAACTAACACCTGGACTGTGGCATGCCGGAGGGGGATCCATGTCAAAACTCCCACAGAAAATTACATAATTGATGCAGAGTCTGGTTTTAATCCATAAAGGGCATAAATAACCTAACATCCCCCTCCATCATCATCCTCCCCTGTATCTCTTTACCCCCTCCCTCATCATCCTCCTGTGTCTCTTTCCCCCCTTCCTCATCACCCTCCCCTGTGTCTCATCCAGCCTCCCTCATCATCCTCCCACCTCCCTCATCATCCTCCCCTGTATCTCTTTACCCCCTCCCTCATAATCCTCTCCTGTGTCTCTTCCACCATCCATCATCATCCTCCCCTGTGTCTCTTTCCCTCTCCCTCATCATCCTCCCCTGTGTCTCTTTTCCCCCTCCCTCATCATCTTCCCCTGTGTCTCTTCCCCCCCCCTCCCTCATCATTCTCCCCTGTGTCTCTTTCCCCCCTTCCTCATCACCATCCCCTGTACCTCTTTACCCCCTCCCTCATCAGCCTCCCCTGTGTCTGTTTCCCCCCTCCCTCATCATCCTTCCCTGTGTCTCTTCCCCCTCCCTCATCATCCTCCCCCCTCCCTTGATGATAAGGGGGGGAAGAGACAAAGGGATAAGTGTGAGGTATGTTAGGGTAAGGGGTGTTAGGGATAAGGGTGAGGGGGTTAGGTGTTAGGGTGAAGGGTGTTAGGGATAAGTGTGATGGGTGTTAGGGTAAGGGATGTTAGGGTTAGGTGTTAGGGTAAGGGCTGTTAGGGATAAGTGTAAGGGGGTATTAGGGTTAGGTGTTAGGGTGAGGCATGTTAGGAATAAGTGTGAGGGGTGTTAGGTCTTAGGGATAAGTGTGAGAATGTTAGGGTTAGGTGTTAGGTTGATGGGTGTTATGGATAAGTGTGAGGGTTGTTAGGGTTAGGGTAAGGGGTGTTAGGGATAAGTGTGATGAGTGTTAGGGTAAGGGATGTTAGGGTTAGGTGTTAGAGTAAGGGCTGTTAGGGATAAGTGTAAGGGGGTATTAGGGTTAGGTGTTAGGGTGAGGCATGTTTGGGTTAGGTGTTAGGGATAAGTGTGAGGGGTGTTAGGGTTAGGATGAGGGGTGTTAGGGATAAGTGTGAGGGGTGTTAGGGTAAGGTGTTAGGGTGAGGGGTGTTAGGGATAAGTGTAAGGTGTGTTAGGGTTAGGTGTTAGGGTGAGTGATGTTAGGGTTAGGTGTTAGGGATAAGTGTGAGGGGTATTAGGGTTAGGGTGAGGGGTGTTAGGGATAAGTGTGAGGGGTGTTAGGGTTAGGTGTTAGGGTGAGGGGTGTTAGGGATAAGTGTGAGGGGTGTTAGGGTTAGGTGTTAGGGGTGTTAGGGATAAGTGTAAGGGGTGTTAGGGTTAGCTGTTAGGGTGAGGGATGTTAGGGTTAGGTGTTAGGGATAAGTGTGAGGGGTGTTAGGGTTAGGGTGAGGGGTGTTAGGGATAAGTGTGAGGGGTGTTAGGGTTAGGTGTTAGGGTGAGGGGGGTAAGGGTTAGGTGTTAGGGATAAGTGTGAGGGGTTTTAGGGTTGGGTGCTAAGGTGAGGGGAGGATGATGATAAGGAGAGGAAGAGACACAGGGGTGTCCTTGCAGCAGAGATCAAAAGAGTCCTTCAGGACTGTATTGCACACTGTGTACAGTAGCCTAGCTATGGTTTTCCCTATTGATGCAGTATCACCTACACTCAGCCTCCTCTCAGTAAGACTGCAAGTTAGTTATGATTCCAAAATGGCTGCTGTCCATGAGGTAGAAGTGTGTGGAAGGCAGGGTATGATGCTGATTGGCTGGAATGTGTCTGCTGACTGTGAGTTGCAGGGTCAAAGTTTGCTCAATGATAAAGTATAGGGGGCGGGTCGAATATCGCATATGTTCGCAGTTCGTCGCGAACGCGAACATGCTATGTTCGCCGGGAACAGTCCGCCGGTGAACTATTCGCGACATCTCTACCCACCACTCTAATTACAGAAAATAAAAAAACCTAAGACACCAAAATAAAAAAATCTACATTACATAAAATAAAAAAACCTAACTCACCAAAAAGAAAAAAAAATCTACATTACAGAAAATAAAAAACCTAAGTCACAAAAAATACAATAGAAATAAAATGAAATACAATAGAAATAAAATAAAATACAATACCCCAATCAGTACGATCTATCTAAAATACATCCCACAATCTATGTAATATACAATGCATCCTATGTATCTAAAATACATAACCCTATGTAACATGCAATAAATACTATATAATTTACAATAAATCCTAACTATCTAAAATACATACCCCTAACATACAATAAATCCTAACTATCTAAAATACATACCCCCTATGTAACATACAATAAATACTATCTACATATACAAACCCTAATTGTAAGGTAAAAAAAATAATTAAGACCACTTTGCTGATGTCCCTTCAAATCAGCAACCTAGGGAAAAAAAATTAAAAAAAAAATTACTACAACACATTTATAGAAAATACAGAAACATTATAAATATTCTAAATATTCTACTCACCTTTCTAGCATGTCCCTGTCCTTCTTCTTTTCTTCTTCTCCAGGCGCGGCCCCTGTTAAAAAAAAAATTACATTACTACAATGTACTCATATACATATAAACCTAAAAAAAAGTAAACTAAACATAATATACATTGTACTTACCTTGGAGCGATGTCCCCGGCCTCCTCCACTTCTGCCATGGCTGGACCCTGGAACAATCCGCGCTCTAAAAAAACAAAAAAACAAAAAACTAACAGAGATCCGCACTTGCGGACCTTCCCGACGCTAATGAGCCTCCTACAGAGTTCTCCAGAAGAAAATTGTCAATGTCGGCTTCTGATTGGCTGAAAACGCTGTCTATCAAATTCAGCCAGAAGAAGGCGCCAATGTGTGAGCCAATCAGAAAGGGATACACCCCAAAATCCTACTCTGATTGGATAATGCACCTGTCCATCTTTATTTAACAACAACCCGCATGCTCACAACTATAAATGTGATAATAATAAATAATAATAAAATAGTAATAATAGATGTCAGTTATATACATTGGACTGATTTATTATTGTTTTTATTTGGAATTATATATATATTGAGGCACCAAAATCTTTAAGCCGCTTAGGGCCTCTAAAGGTCGTAATTTTGTAGTTTTGTGTCCTGGTAGTGTCAGCATTTTATTATAGATTGTGAGGTATTGGTGCCTGATAATGGTTTTATAGTCATTGGATCAGCCGCTTTGTGGTTAACCCTCCTCACATGGACAGCTGTAGGGTCTGAAATACATATTACTTAACATATGTATTTGAAAAATTGCGGAATTAACTTGGTGTTAAGCCTTATAAGTAACTCCACAGTTTTTCTGACATTCATATTTCATTGCTCCTTAGCGTAGACAGTTTTGCTACAAGCCTGGAAGAGAACAGTCAATTTATTTTGATTAATCAGATTATGAAATGCTTGAGGAATCTCATTCCTAGAGTCAAGTTACTGGCGGCAAACACACATGCATCCTAATAGCTTCTTTAGATCTGTCAGAGTAAAATGGATTATCTGCAATGTGTCAAACAGACGTCAACATCATTTATAGAAAAAAACCTGTTGGTCCACATTTTTACTGACCAGCATATTCAAAATATCACACATCAATTACTAAAAATTATCAATTTCACTAAACCTCATGTGGTGCCGTGTGCTTCGTGAGTGATGCGCTATCCTGCATAAGATAGGTCAAATTTATTATTATTTTTTAATAAGCTAGTAAGAGCCTGTACTTGTTATTTCGTGATTTCATGAGATCCTGTGAAATGGTCACGAGGAATGCTGGGCCCTGAGATTAAATAAAAAAAAAAAACTTAATCTCTCAGGGGTTCCTGTAAGCTGAGAGCAGGAGGCCTCACAAAGCGAAGCGAGCCGTTGAGGCATTGAAAAACGCGGGACTTAGGCAGTAATGCGAGGCAAGCAGTTCAGGCATTGAAGTATGCTGGACTTAGCCTCCAAGCAGTTAGGAAACGCGTGATCGCCTTAGGCTGGAAGCAGATGAGGATCGCGGGTAGGCGCAGGACTTAGAAACATTTTTTACGATGTCGCAAAATGACGAACTTAACAGATAAACCACACAAATCAAAGAACACAAAAAAAAACATCACACGCAGCACAGGGGGACAGCCAGGACGTTTGGGAGTGAGGTTCCACTTGAATTTAAGCCCAATTTGCAGAGTTTCGGCACTTTAAAATAGGCTAAGCGAGAAAAAATATGACGGACGAAAAAAAATGAAAACAAGGCTACACGACCCCGAAACGCTCAAAACACCGCCAGGCACATACGACTTTTACCCAGGAACATACAAGGTATAAAATATACTATTAGAAAGGAGGGAAAATGCTCGCGAGACGCGTAACACATAGACAATCAACACCATTTTACAACACTAACTTGCAACTAATAACATTACGAATCTAAAATGGCGATTTACCCGAATAAACAAACGGTTTGCCCTCGAGCACGCAGTCTATTTAAACTGCACACTTGGCACATTGCTGACACTTTATCCTCAGGGCAGCAACAGTCTAAATGTACATTGTACGCTGCAGGAAAATCAAAAGAGATTGTTAGCTCTTTAGGATATTGATTGATGAATATGTTCATTAGAAATAGGTAAAGTATATTAATTGAATAATTAATTAATTATAAAAAATACATATAAAAAATAAAATAATACATTTATTCATTCCTAATTCATTTTTAATGTACATTAATTTAATAATTAGTAATTAGTAATGGAAAATAAAAATGTACACTTTACACTACACTAACAAAAAATAACATTTTACACTGCACTTATATATCTGGATTAGTGCTCATTGGCTGCCAGCGATAGGCCTCTCAAAGCAGTTACATATTTAAATCACTTTATTATGCTCTGAGACCTAAAACATTTTCTAATTCACACTGCACTAAACAATTTTTTTTGTATATTTAACACTGTACTTATATGTCTGACTTTGCGCTGAGCGCCGAAGATGATTGTTGCAAAGCACAAAACTTGAAGGACATGAGGAGTCTCGCAATGAGCGCCGAAGGTGCTCAGAGGAGCAAAAGCTTTACATTGTGTGGCAAACAGCATTGTCATGGCTTCAAATTTTATGGTCCGTCATTTTTGACTGGCAAGTCGCTAGTTGCTATATATAGAAGAAAATTGCACATATCCATGGCATAGCAATTTTGTGCCTTGACTTTAGAAGCCAACAGCCCTATTAAATTGCCTCAAAGTGTAAGACCATAGCCCATAACGTAGCCTGCAAGACTTACGGCTATTAAATTGATCCCGTAAAGTAACCTGCTAACGATCTGCGGGTTACAGGTGAAAAAGCCTTACAGGGCTTCGAAATTTGAAATCCACGGCTGCAAATCCTTTGATCTGTCAAGCCCGTAACTTACGTTCGAAAATCGCTATTAAATTGCTATGAATCCACTGGTGTTCAAACCTGTAACCCACAAATGGAGCCAAAAAGCCTACGGGTACTAGAGAGGACCCGCAAGGGTGTTAAAGTCCTATGTGTAGCACCATAAATGCAAATATACACACACTACTGTATTTTCAATTAAAGGGAAAGTGATGTTAGGTATTAAAATTAACAGCAAAATATTCTCAAGCTTGCAAATCTGCAATAAAAAAAAAACTTTTATTTCTGTTTAATTTCCATGTTATATTGATCCCGGCAATCAATGTGTTAATACATATAATGGAACTCGCATGGACTAGAATATCATATTTACTGATTTATTAATATTTCATTATTTCTGGAATCTGGGTCCAATCGAAACTTGTAATTGAAACCCGTAAGGCTTTGAAATCTAACTTTCATTTTTCAGTGACGTAATGATGACGATCTCATTTGCCATTTGCTCCGTCTAATCCCGTAACTATGGGTTTGACTAATTTATCCTGTTTACAGCCGCACATCCAACGTGCGCAAGAATGGTTTACGGGTTTACGTCTACGGCCAGTAGTAATGCAGACGAATTTCAAGCCTGAAGCCTTTGCTGGTGTGCCAATGCTGATACGGGCTTCGAATTTAATGGGGCTGCAAGTGTACTAGAACTTGTGACCTAAATAACTCAATTTACGATTATTTTAACGATTTATTTTAAGACACGTAAATACTAAAGTTGGCTAAATTATAGCCATCTCCATTGACATACTGCTCCAGTCTTGCCAGCCTCTTTACTCTTCTTCCATTTAATCCAGGCTAGTTACAGGTGCTGTTGTTGTGTACAGAACTCCCTTAACCATCTGAAACCAATATAGGTATTTAAATACTATTCAGCATTCATGGCGGAGTGTAAAATCACTTTGCTCAACAATGAAAAGTCCTCTCTGAACAGTTTTTAAATGATGGAAGGAGCTCAAACCTAAAGAAGAGAGGAAACCCAAATTTTATGGTACATTTTCTCATAGAATAACAATAAATCGAAAAGTTGATCATATTGATTTTGTACTACCAGCAAGTTGTACCTCAACAAGCAAAGCTTCTTTTCTGTTCCTCATTTAATACTGGACTAGCGACTTGCCCATCAAAAAATTATGGCAATAAGGTTGTAAGGGCGGTAAATTTTGTTGGTGTTCCAAGATGCTTCGGCGCTCATTGCGAGGTTGTTGGTTGTTTGTGTGCTATGAGCATTGTTTGTTTTGTTTGCTAATGCTAATGAAATAATGAATAAAATAATACATCAATATACTTTAACTATTTTGAAGTAATATACAGTATGCAGGAAGCATTGTGCAGAAGAGCTGTCAATCTGTTTTCATGTTGCTGCAGCATACAATGTGTGTAAGTGTCAGTAATGTGTGCAGTGTAAATAGAGTGCGTGCGCGAGCCAAATCCTTTATGGTAGCTGTCTATTTCCGCATTGTGTAAGTTAGTGTTGTAAAATGGCGCCTAATGTGTGGTACACGTCTGTGGCTGATTTGGCTTGCTTGTTCTTGGATCGCGTTCGTCTTTTTGTTAAAATCCGTATGTGTTTGGTGGGGTTTTGCGTCTTTAGAGTGCTGTAGCCTCCTTTTCGTTTGTTTCGGTGGCCATTGTTTCTCTCGCTTAGGGGATTTTTGGGTGTCTAAACTCTTCTATATTGACTTAAATTGAGGTGTAACTTCAATTTCCGAGGTCCTGGGAGCCCCCCTTGCTGTAGGTAAGCTTTTTATGTATTTATTGGGTGTATTTATTGTGTTTTTAATGTTTTCATGTGTGTGGGTTTCTGGCAGTAAGGGCGTATTTTTGCAAGGTCGTAATGTTTTTTTTTTCTAAGTTATGATTCTCATATTTGTTTCTGGTAAGTCCGTAAATTTGGCGAGGTCCGCAGTTACTGGCAAGGAGCGCCTTTGGCGCTCCTTGCCAGCAACTGAGGCCCTTGCTTCGGGAGGGCCGCAGTTGCTGCAAGCTCGCTTCGCGAGGGCCACAGTTGCTGGCAAGGAGCGCCTTCGCAAGGGTCACAGTTGCTGGCAAGGAGCACCTTTGGTGATCCTTGCCAGCAACTGCGGCCCTCACTTCGCGAGGGCCACAGGCTCACTACGCAAGCCTGCAGCATTAGCAACAACCCGCTTGCTCGCAACTATATATGTGACTAGCGACTTGCCCGTCAAAAAATGACGGTCAATAAAAGAAAGTGTTGAAATGCTGTTTGTCACACAATGTGAGTGTACTGTGTGCCTCAAGTAACTAAATTCCTCAAAAAGCAGAAATGTACATGACATAAAATAAGAAAAACTAAAATCACCAAAAATAAAAAATGTACATTACAGAACCAAAAAAAGAAACCTAAGTGACCAAAAATAAAAAAAGGAACATTACAGAAAATAACAAAATACATTACAACCTCCCGTCACTACAAAATTAAAAAAAAAATTACACACCTGAAAATGAAATACATTTAATACATACATATAATACAATACAAGACAATTAAAAAATACAATACAATACAATTAAATAAAATACAATACAATTAAATAAAAAACAATACAACCCTATGTAATATACATGCCACTATCTAATATACATGCCACTATATAATGTAATATACATCCCACTATGTAATATACAATACTATCTAATAATACATCCCCCTATCTATGTAATATACAACACATGCTATCTATATATATACTAGCGACTTGCCCGTCAAAAAATGACGGCAATGAGATGTGTATGTTTGGAAAGTTGTTTAATTATTAATATCCGTATTTGACATTTAAGGAACCGTTTCTAAAAAATGACGGTCAATAAAAGAAAGTGTTGAAATGCTGTTTGTCACACAATGTGAGTGTACTGTGTGCCTCAAGTAACTAAATTCCTCAAAAAGCAGAAATCTACATGACATAAAAAAAGAAAAACTAAAATCACCAAAAATAAAAAATGTATATTACAGAACCCCAAAAAGAAACCTAAGTGACCAAAAATAAAAAAAGGAACATTACAGAAAATAAAAAAATACATTACAACCGTGACATGGCGTAAAGGTGAGTAGAATATTTATAATGTATAGAATGTATAGAATGTTTATTTTATAAGTTTAAACGTGTTGCACTAATTTGTTGTAATTTTTTTTCCATAGGTGGCTGATCGCAATGGACATCTGCAAAAGTAAGTGGTCTTAATTTTTTTATTTTAGCTTAGACTTAGATTAGTTAATATATAGATAGCATTTCTTGTATGTTAGCTAGGGGTATGCATTTTATATAGATAGGATAGGATGGATTGTATATTAAATTGTGTTATTTATTTAGATAGATTGGGAATGTATTATTCTATAGATAGGATGTATATTCGATTATGCTATTTATTTAGATAGATTGGGTACGTATTATTATATAGATAGGATGTATATTAGATTATGGTATTTATTTAGATAGATTGGGGATGTATTATTATATAGATAGGATGTATATTAGATTATGGTATTTATTTAGATAGATTGGGAATGTATTATTATATAGATACAATGTATATTAGATTATGCTATTTATTTAGAAACATTGTGTAATTTATATTAGATAGTGGTGTATTGTATTGTAATTGTATGTAATTGTATGTATTTGTATGTATTTGAATTAAATGTATTTCCTTTTCAGGTGTGTATTTTTTTTTTCTGTAGTGAGGGGGGTTGTAATGTTTTTTTTTTTTACTGTAATGTTCCTTTTTTATTTTTTGTGACTTAGGTTTTTTATTTTGTGTAATGTAGCTATTTTTTTTTGTGAGTTACTTTTTTATTTCATGTAATGTAGATTTTTTTTTGTGTGACTTTAGGCTTTTTTATTTTCTGCAATAAGAGTGGTGGGGGTTAATAGGGGGTAGGTAGTGTAGATGTTAATAGGTTAGTGTAGAGGGTGTTTAGTTGATCTTTAATGTTTTATTGGGGATGGTATAGTGCAGTATAGTGTTAATACTTAGTGCCATGATGGTCCTTGAGGACCATCATGGCACTTATGTGGTTAATGTAGTGTTGTAACAGGCCCATAATGGTGTTAATATACCCTTATGGGACAGATGGGGTTAAATAGAGGCTTACGGGGGTCTGTATTGCCCCCATAAGTGACAGGGTTAATGAAGGGCTTATGGGGGTCTGTATTGACCCCCATGAGTGACAGGCTTAATGAAGGGCTTATGGAGGTCTCTATTGACCCCCATGAGTGACAGGGTTAATGAGGGTTTTATAGGGGTCTGTATTGACCCCCATGATTGACAGGGTGACAGTGTATTTTTTTTTCTTTTACAATGGGGCCTTTAAGGACCTGTAATGTGGGAATTTTGATTGCAGCGGGGGTCCCCGATCGAGTGCAATCGGGACCCCCACTACGATGGTTAATGTGAGGTTAATGCAGGGCTCGGAGCTTATCTCGGATCCCCTGCGGTTAATCCGGGTTTCCGATCTTATCTCGGATCCCTTCCTGGGTAAGTTGTAGGTGGCTGAGCGGTCCTGGGTCTTTGAGCCTCGTTTTAATTTTTTTCGGTGGCCATTTTGTCTCTCGCTTCGGGGATTTTCGTGTGTGTGAACTCGGGAATTTGTACTTAAATGGAGGTGTAACTTCACTTTCAGAGGTCCTGGGTGCCTCCCCTTGCTATGGGTAAGCTTTATGTTGTTTTTGTGAGTATTTGGTGTGTTTTGACTGTTTTTAGGTGCGCGCAGTTCCGCCATTTGTCGTGCGTGTGGGTATTTGTTTAGTTAAGGTTGGTTCTAAGGTTAATGCAGGTTTCCGAGGTGAGCCTCGTTTTCGTTTTTTCGGCGGCCATTTTTTCCTTCGCTTAGGGGATTTTCGTGCGTCTGAGCTCGGGAATTTGGACTTAAATGGAGGTGTAACTTCACTTTCAGAGGTCCTGGGTGCCCCCTCCCCCCTCTTGCTATGGGTAAGCTTTTTTTGTTGTTTTTGTGAATATTTGGTGTGTTTTCACTGTTTTTAGTGAGGCGCGGGTCGTCATTTATAGTGGGATTCTTAGGGCGTGTCGGTGTCTGTTACGTTAAGGTTGCCTCATTCCCTAAGTGCTTCGCGAGGACCCGCATTTGCGGAAACGAGGGCCTCAGTTGCTGGCATGGAGCGCCTTTGGCGGCCTTTGAGATTTTTTTTTAAAGTCGCGTGTGTGTGTGTGTTAACAGAGCCGACGTTGGAGCCTCCACCTCCGCAAATGCGAACCCTCGCTTCGCGAGGATCCGCATTTGCGGGGACGTTACGTTGGGTTTTTGTTGGCTGGGAGGTTGGGGTTTTTTTGTTAAGAATTTGTGTGTGTGGTGTGTTTGTGCTAACACAGCCGACATTGAGCCTCCACCTTTCGCAAATGCGGACCCTCGCTTCGCGAGGACCCGCATTTGTGGGGAACTGCATCCCTCGCTTGCATTTAATTGACCACTAGCCAGTGTGTGTGTCAGGCTTACAAGTACTGTGCCAAGTTCAACCAATCCAATCTATTTGGGGTACCAACAGTCTACATTTAAAAAAACAATAATTTTATTTTCTTAAATCTAAGTGCATTTGCCTGACCGCCAATCAAAGTTAATTTGCTTGACCGCTAGCCAGTGTGTGTGTCAGGCTTACAAGTACTGTGCCAGAGAGCATGTTGTGTGCATGCTTGAGCTCTAAACAAAAGGCTTTTTAGGGTCTTAGTCCCTCAAATACAAGTTTTATTTTAACACCTTTCTGTTTATAAGCACTTTGTGCACGGTGTTGTTCATTTTTGGGAGTTTTTGTGGTATTTTTCTTAGTTTAATTTAAGTTTTAGTTTTCTGGGAGTCAGGCTCAGCTCTCTATCCCAGGAAAGTGAGCTGTCTCCTGTATACTTTGCCACACCCCTCCCTTAGCACTTCACCTTCACTCCTGGAGCTTTTTTTACTTTGACTTTTTTTTAAAGTTTTTCAGGTTTTGTTAAAGTTTTGTTTGTTTGGTGTTAGGTTGTATGTTTTGGGGGGAGAGAAGACAAGTAACATCTTTGTAGGCAGTGGGGGAGAAAACATTTTGAAGTTTTGTTTAAAAGGCTTTTTTAACATCTGACACAGAGACACAGAGGGGTTAAAAAGCCTCTGTGTTCTCTGTGTTGTTGCAATTAGCCACATTGCAACAGGCCATTAACCCTTCCACTGCCAAACATCATCTCTCTCTCTCCCTTAGTTTTGTCTTTTTGTGTCTTTTTCACACTTTTATATTTTTAAAAAGAAAACAGTAAAAAATCATAAAACAAAAAACAAAAATAAATAAAACAAATAAACAAAAGAAAAGGGTTTAAACATGAGGGATAAGACCATTATGAAGCCTCAGGGGTCAAAAGGGGGAATAATGGCCCCTGAAAATCCTAGCTGCAGCACTGCACAGCATAGGCCCCAGGCAGATAAGGCAGCCCCAGCTCCTGGTGGTTCTGCCAGCAGACCTACCCCTGTGGCTAATACCTGGTCACAGGTGGTTTCTGCTGGCCCCAGTAATACCACCGCTGGGGCTGAGGGGCAGATCACCAGGAAGCATGGGGTTAAATGTCAGATGTCTGGGGTCTACAGCATTGATATCTATCTGCGTGCTGCAGCTAATGTCATCAGCCCCTCTGTTATAGTAGCAGCCAGAAAAATGTATGGGAAAGCAGTTTTCTTTACCCGTACGCTGGCTGCTGCTCACATACTTATACAGAGAGGCATCACAGTGGGGGGATTATATGTCCCAATAGAACCCCTGGAAGGGTTGGCCACAAAAGTAACACTCTCTAATGTGCCTCCCTTCCTACCAGACTCCCTCCTGCGCCCCCACCTGCTAACCCTAGGGGAAGTAAAAACACCATTTATTAAAATTCCCCTGGGGTGCAGAGAGGAGCACTTTGTCATGTGCTCTCTTACAAGAGGCAGGTACAAATGTGCCTGCCTCAGGGCGCAGAAAACATTGAGGGGTCTTTTGGGGTTCCATTTGAGGGGGTGCTCTACAGGATTTTTTACAGCACTACGGAGGTGCAGTGCTATCATTGCAAGGGGTTGGGGCATACACGTAGGAATTGTCCTAATGTAACGCATCATGCCCCAGCCCCAGCAAATGGCACCTCCATCAGTACAGCACCCATCCCCGCTGAGCCCATAACAGCGGGGACCTCAAGGGTCATAGCCCCCCACAGAGCTCAGGCAAGGAGGCCTTTCTCAAGCCACCACCACGGCCTCCAAACCCCCTTCTTCCCCCAAAAAGCCATCTGTGTCTGTGGTCTCCAGCAAGACTGCAGACACGGGGAAAAAGGCGAAGAATGTCACTGGTCCTCCCAGTGTCACAGCTGCATCTCCCAAGTCCCAATCTGCCCCCACCATAATTACATCAGTTAGTGTGGGGGCACAGTGTAAGCAGAGGGATAATAAGCCCTCTGCAGGGGAGGCAGCTAGTGGCAGCTCCTCTTCCAGGAGTGACGTCCCCAGGAAGAGGAAGCATAAAACCAACAGGGAGGTTGCTGATAAGTGGGAAGTGCTCTATAGTGGAGCACCTCCCTCTAAAAGCAAGAAGAGGAACAAAACATCTCCTCCTCATCCGGTGACATTGTCTGGCCCGGTTATTAAGCTCAGCCAGCCGGTGCCAGACCACACATCTCTCTCTCCAGACCCTATAGGGGTTAATGTGGAAAAGGGTCTGGAGGAAAAGCAGGGGCAAGAGGGTCTCCCAAGTGAGGCAGGGGTAGGCAAGAAAGATCAGGTTCTGCCTCTGGCCTTTGAGGGGGGTCCCAATAAAGCCCCTGCTGAATGGGTGGTCAGTGTCCCTGAGGTGCTAAGCTTCAAGGGCACCAGTCAGTCTCCTCCTCCAGTGTCACTCTCTAGTGATGTACCTCGGGCTTTGTTAGAGCCCCAGGCCGAGTCACTACTGGAGGGGGGAAATATACGCATGACCCCCATTCAGGACCCCATGGATTTGTCTGTCAGAGGGGATGTGGCACAAGGGAAAGTGGAAATGGGGGAGGGTGATAAAACAGGTTTTCCTGTTAACATCATGGGAGAGCCTGTCTACCCTCCTCAGCGGTCCACTGACCCTAACATCGGTGCCATCCAAGCTGAGCAAGCAGCGGTGGAACTGGCAGAGGAGGCATTTAAAGCCTCCAAAGCTTCAATTAAGGAAGCCATGCCAGCCACTGCTGTCCAGCCAGCTACCCCTGAATGCACTCCTGAAGCTACAGGGGTGCAGCAGCAATCCAAGGGTCCATTATTTACCTTGAAGGGTGCTAAAGGGACTCCTTCTGTATCATCTAAGAGGGGGTCCCTGAGAGGAAACTGACTCCAGCCGGGGAGGATGGAGTAAAAGCCCTCAGCCAAGAGGAGAGCCAGGGGTGACCCACTAGAAGGAACATCAGATTCTGGGTGGGTTATCCTTGTCAAGGAAATAGATCTATTCCTTGAGAGCACCCTTCATGGACAAAAGAAAAGGAAGGTGCGGCTGGCCTTGGAGAGGTGGAAGAATATGTCGTTTATTCTCCACTCTCTCCAGCAATATCTAGCGGTCAACACTAGGGCCAAGAATTCTGGGACTGCGGAGCATCTCCACGTCCGGAAATTCTATAAAATGTGCGTGTCCTATCAGCAGTCTCAAGGGGCTGAGGAACGCACAATTCCTGACACGCAGTAATGGCTTTGCACATCAGCACGCTAAATACCAATGGCTGTCAAGACAGTTTCCGCAGGTTCCAGGTACTCTCCTATTTATATCAGGGAGGGTACTCTGTGAGCTTCCTGCAGGAAACTCACACCACTCCAGAGGCTAAGTCCTCGTGGCAACTGGAGTGGAGCGGCAGGGTCTTCTTCAGCAACTTCACATCGGCGTCATGTGGAGTGGTGACCCTGTTCTCACAGTCTTTTCAGCCAGAGCTGCTGCTTGTGAAAGCTGTTATCCCAGGCTGTCTAATCTACCTCCGGGACCGAGAGCAGGGTAGCATCATTAACCTAGTTAATATATATGCCCCTGCTGGAGGGCCCGAGAGAGGGAGGTTCCTCGCCAGACTGTCCCAGTTTTTGGAGACGGTTGACGCAGATGAGTGTTTGGTACTCGGGGGTGATTTCAACTGCACCCTCGATGCTCTGGACCAGAATAGTCCAGAGCCGTACCCGCCTTCTGCGTCAGCCCTGCGGGAGATCATCGCCCGCCTCTCGCTGGAGGACATCTGGCGAGAGCAGAACCTAGGGGCATCAGACGGTTTCACCTACGTCAGGGTGAGAGCCAGTCTGGTGTCCCACTCCCGGATCGACAGACTATATATATCTAGTCACTATATGTCACGAGTCGGTTATTGTGCCATTAGGCTGGCTCCGTTCACAGACCACAAATGTGTGTCTGTGACGGTGGCGCTAACGCCAACAGCGCCACAAGCCGCCTATTGGCACTTCAACAATGCTTTGTTGAAGGACCAGGGGCTCGTGACATTGACCGGGAGTTTTGGACGGACTGGAGGGGTTGCAAGGGGGACTTTGCCACGTTAAAACTGTGGTGGGACGTGGGCAAGGTTAATTTGCGACTTCTGTGTCAGGAATATACCAAGGGTGCGAGTGGGCAGCGCGAAGCTGAGTTGGAGTCACTCCGGGGGGAGGTACTCCATCTGGAGCAGAGGCTGTTCACTTGTAGGGACCAATCCCTGCAGAGCGAGTATGTAGAGAGGAAAGGTATCCTTCGTGACCTGGAATGACACTAGGCCAAGGGGGCATACGTGCATAGCCGCTTAGGTTTTCTCAAAGATCTAGACCGCGGCTCACGCCTCTTCTACTCACTGGAGAAAAAGGGGGGTAACAGTAGGCACATCACCTGTCTTCTAGATGAAGATGGTGCCCCCCTTACAGATCCGGAGAGTATCCGGGACAGAGCCCAGAACTTTTATAAAGATCTTTACTCTCCGGATCCCATTTCTCCAGACGCCTGCAGGGTGCTATGGGAGGGGCTCCCCACAGTCAGTGAGGGTGTAAGAGAACGGCTTGATATACCACTATCTTTTCAAGAGCTCTCTGAAGTCCTCCGTGCCATGTCCTGTGAGAAGTCTCCAGGACTGGACGGACTGACTGTAGAGTTTTTACAATTTTTCTGGGAGACTCTGGGACCTGATTTCCATCTGGTCCTTGGGGAAGCCCTGGAGACCGGGGAGATGCCCCTGTTTTGTCGCAGGGCAGTACTTGCCCTGCTGCCCAAAAAGGGGGATCTACGGCTTATTAAGAACTGGCAACCGGTCTCTCTGCTCAGCACAGACTACAAGATTGTAGCTAAAGCCATCTCGCTTAGACTTGGGTCTGTGCTGGCAGAATTGGTTCACCCTGACCAGTCCTATGCGATCCCGGGCCGGACTATCTTTGATAGTTTCTTTCTGGTCCGGGATCTATTGCATTATTCTTGCAGGACTGGTCTGTCACTCGCCTTTCTCTCTTTAGATCAAGAGAAGGCGTTTGACAGGGTGGACCATGGTTACCTCATAGCCACTCTGCAAGCGTACGGCTTTGGCCCACAGTTTGTGGGCTTTATAAGAACGCTGTACGCCTCTGCAGAGTGTTTACTTAAAATCAATTGGTCCCTAACAGCACCTTTGCTATTTGGACGAGGGGTGCGTCAAGGATGTCCCTTGTCTGGACAGTTATATGCACTGGCCATCGAGCCTTTCCTCTGCCTACTGAGGAAAAGGCTCACAGGGCTGGTGCTAAAAGATCTAGACATGCGGATTGTCCTTTCAGCTTATGCTGATGATGTGCTCCTCGTGGCCCAGGATCCAGTTGATCTTGAGCTGGCAAAACAGTGACAGGAGGTATATTCAGCTGCCTCCTCCGCTCAGATCAACTGGTCCAAATGCACAGGCCTTTTAGAGGGTAATTTACAGGTAGACTCTTTGCCTCCCACGTTTCGTGACATCACGTGGGAGGCAACCTGTGCCAAAAGAGCGTAAGAAGCCAATGCCACAAAGTCACCCCCTTGCTCGGCGTCTGACAGCTGGCTTGACTGAACTCTTAGCCCGCCAGCTTTTACCATACAAGCTGGTGGAGTCTGAGGCGTTCAAAAAATTTGTAGCGATTGGGACACCGCAGTGGAAGGTACCCGGCCGAAATTTCTTTGCCCAAAAGGCAATCCCCAACCTGTACTCGATTGTGCAAAAGGAAGTAATGGCATCTCTGGCACACAGTGTTGGGGCAAGGGTCCATCTGACCACTGATACCTGGTCTGCAAAGCATGGTCAGGGCATGTATATCACCTACACTGCGCATTGGGCAAACCTGTTGACGCCTGCAAATCATGGAATGAGTGGTTCTGCAGAGGAGTTGGTGACATCGCCACGACTTGCAGGCAGGCCTGCTGCCACCTCCTCTACTCCTCCTACTCCATCCTCTTCCATAACTTCCTCAATTCAGTCCTCTTCTGCTGCGTCTTGCTCCACATGAACGGCACCCCCCCAGCTCCCCAGATACTATTCCACATCCCGGATACTGCAGTGTCATGCCGTCTTGGGGTTGACTTGCCTGAAAGCAGAGAGTCACACCGGGCCAGCACTCCTGTCCGCTCTGAATGCACAGGTGGATCAATGGCTGACTCTGCACCAACTGGAGATTGGCAAAGTGGTTTGTGACAACGGAAGAAATTGGTTGGCGGCATTGAATTTGGGCAAGTTGACGCATGTGCCGTGCATGGCACATGTGTGTAATCTGATCGTACAACGCTTTGTCCATAAGTATCCAGGCTTACAGGACGTCCTGAAGCAGGCCAGAGAGGTGTGTGGCCATTTCAGGCGTTCCTACACGGCCATGGCGCACTTTTCAGATATCCAGCGGCGAAACAACATGCCAGTGAGGCGCTTGATTTGTGACAGCCCCACACGTTGGAATTCAACACTCCTAATGTTCGACCACCTTCTCCAACAAGAAAAAGCCATTAACGAGTATTTGTATTACCGGGATGCTAGGACAGCCTCTGCGGAGCTGGGGATTTTTTTGCCACGTTACTGGACGCTCATGCGCAATGCCTGTAGGCTCATGCGTCCTTTTGAGGAGGTGACAAACCTTGTCAGTCGCACCGAAGGCACCATCAGCGACATCATACCATTTTTTTCTTCCTGGAGCGTGCTCTGCGAAGAGTGCTGGATCAGGCCATAGATGAGCGTGACGAGGAAGAGGAAGAGTTGTGGTCACCATCACCACCAGCAACAGCCTTATCAGCATCGCTTGCTAGACCTGCAGCAACGCTGGAAGAGGATTGTGAGGAAGAGGAGTCAGTGGAGAAATGTAGCTTTGAGGAGGAGGAGGAAGACCAATCACAACAGGCATCCCAGGTTGCTCGTTGTCACCTATCTGGTACCCATGGTGTTGTACGTGGCTGGGGGGTAGAACATATCTTCAGCGAGATCACTGAGGACGAGGAACGGGACATGGGTAGCTTGGCATCCAACGTTGTGAAAATGGGGTCTTTCATGCTGTCGTGCCTGTCGCAAGACCCTTGTATAAAAAGGCTGAAGGGGAACGACCTGTACTGGGTGTGCACGCTACTAGACCCCGGTATAAGCAGAAAGTGCCTGAAATGTTACCAAATTACCGCAAGTCAGAAAGGATGCAGCAGGTCCAAAACAAATTAACAAGTATGCTTTACACAGCATATAAGGGTGATGTCACAGCACAAGGGCAATATAACAGGGGAAGAGGTGAAAGTAATCCACCTCCCACGACCACGCCGGCAAGGGCAGGACGTTTAAAAGACGTGTTGTTGATGGAGGACATGCGGACCTTTTTCAGTCCTACGTATCGCATTAGCCCTTCGGGATCCACCCTCAGAGAACGACTTGACCGACAGGTAGCAGACTACCTCGCCTTAACTGCAGATATCGACACTCTGAGGAGCGATGAACCCCTTGACTACTGGGTATGCAGGCTAGACCTGTGGCCTGAGCTATCCCAATTTACAATTGAACTTCTGGCCTGCCCCGCTTCAAGTGTCCTGTCAGAAAGGACCTTCAGTGCAGCAGGAGGTTTTGTCACCGAGAAGAGAAGTCGCCTAGGGCAAAAAAGTCTAGATTTCCTCACCTTTATAAAGATGAATGAGGGATGGATCCCGAAGGGACTGACACTGAAAAAGGCCTGATGAGATGAGCTGCATTCGGCTATAAATGGTCCACACGCTGCTATATGTTATGTGTGAATGCCGGATGACTTGCGTGACTTATCCGCCACCAACTAGGGATCAAGAAGACGCAATGTTTTATGGCACTTTCTACCTGGGGAACAAAGGTCAATTTTTCTGGCCGCTGCAACAGCAGTGGCTGCAACAATACCTTATTTTTTAATTTAAATTTTTATGTCAGAAGGCATACGGCATGTAATGAAAAAGAAAGCATATTGACCAGTCTTGCATAACACAACAGTTGTGCAAAAATACATATTTACAATGAAGACATTTTGTAAAAATTAGCTGGCTAGGCCTTCTTATTTTTACTTTTTTGGTTAATAAATTTTCTTTTTTTTTACTGTGATTGCAATTTTTAAGAGAAACCTAAGACATGGTAACACTCCCACACTCCCACCAGACATGAATTAATGTAGCCTCATTACCACTGTTCCTAAAACATGAGCTGCTCCGTTTTGGATCCCATTTATTTAGCTTAAAAGGAGTAATATATGTCCTGTGTAGGACCTTTATTGAAGTCTCTAGCAGACTATAATTTAAAGATCCCCTACTTAAGCCTCGCTAACTTTTATCCCATGTACTGTCTGCCAACTCGGTGCCCAAATCCCTCTCCCAGGCTTTGGTATAGTCTGGTTTGTTTGCCCATGAGTTTTTATTAAATAGTTCATACATGAGGCTAATAATACCAGGCTGAAAGGCGGAATCCCTACATTTTTTGAGTAGCCAGGTGTTTCTTTGGGGGGTTCCCCTACCACTTATCGTATATATAAAATGATGTATCCTGCAAAAATTATAGTGTTCAGTTAGGGGTAAATTGTATCTATCTCTCACCTGCTCAAAGGTCATTATTTTGTCGTCATGCCACCATGGACCAACCCTTAGTAGGTTCTGAGACTTCCACCAACTGAGAGAGCTTTCCGGAAGATGTATCTTAAAGTGGGGACTAGGTACGATAGGGGTAAGATCTGATACCCGAATGTCCAGTTTTTGTGTCCAGTTCATCTCCGTCCATATTTTTAATGAGTGCTTAATCAACGGGTTTTTCAAGTTTGTCAAAAAAGTATACAGGCCTGGAATCCATATTACTGTATCCATGTATAAGGTGACATGATTACATTTTCCATAAATACCCAGAGCGGCTGATGTGTGTGAGAATGCGCCAGAGGAATGAAAGCCAGCTGCGCTGCCTTGTAATACAGTTTGAGATTCGGGCACGATAGGCCCCCTTTCCCTTTTGGTCTATACATATTATTTTTTGAGATCCTCGGGGCTTTATGATTCCAAATAAATCTAAAAATTTGTTTTTTCCCCTGTGAATCTTTATTTGTTTTAAGCGATCTCCCGGGATTTTAAATCTGGCTCAGGGATTTGTAGTATGTATCTAGCAGGTTCATAACATTTGCCTGCAAACCCAAATTTCTGTAATACTGCTTTTAAATAAGGCCATTCCAACATATCAAAGGCCTTTTCTATATCTAACGCCAAAAGGCATGTGGGTATTTGATGTAGGGATGACCATGAGATTAAATGTTGTGTCCGTCTGATATTGTCCCCCGTTTGTCTATGGGGGATAAACCCTGTTTGGTCTTTATGGATTATGGAGGGGAGAAATCGCGAAATCCTGTTTGCCATTAATTTGGCCAAAATTTTTATATCCCCGTTTAGGAGTCATATGGGGCAGTAATTTTTAAGATCTAATGGGTCTCGTCGTTCTTTCGGGAAACATATCATATTTGCATGGTTTAGTTCTTGTGGCATGGGAGAGCCTTCTAAAATTTGATTGAAAAGTGTGGCTAAGTGGGGTAATAACAAGTCTATAAAAGTTTGGTAATAGAGATTTGTAAATCCATCCGGGCCCGGGTAGCTATGTGTATTTTGAATGCTAAAGCCATTAATTGGAATAGCTTGTTCTAGGATTGCGATAAGTTTTTTTTATGTGTATCCCCAGTAAGCAGGATTCCATTGAAAGAGAAATATCCTTTTGCAAGGATTGGAGGCCCGAGATTTAGCTGAAGTCTTTTATAGTGGACATGAGTGCTGGTATAGAGAGAAGGGGCTTGGTCAGGGTGCAAAGTATATCGTCCACGAAAAGTGAACACTTAAACTGATGGTGTCCTACTTGAACCCCCTGAATGGCATGGTTGGTTCTGATTGCCTGCGCTTGGGGTTCAATGGCAAGAGCTAAGAGCAGTGGGGAGAGTGGGCATCCCTGCCTGGTCCCTCTCTGTACTTGGATTTTGGCCTTATGTTCCCCTGGTATATTTAAGTTAGCTACTGGTGAGTCGTAGTATCTTCTGAGCAGGTTCAAGCTGTCCAATTGAGGTACAGGTATTTTGTGGACTTCTTGCTGTAGTAGGAAGGACTCTATGTCAGATCCGCTGCAGCGGGATTGGGATGAATATATGGTCTGATAGAAGTTTTGAAATGTTTCTTGGATAGCATTGGGGCTAAAGGAGGTTTGGCCACCAGGTAGTTTAAATATACTGTATATTATGTCCTCTCTTGGGGGGTAAAGACACTAAAAATTCCTCCAATAAAATTCTGTTTTTTTATGTGGGCAAGGTCCCTGGTTAGCCCCTTGGGTTATCTGTTAAAAAGAGTGGTGCAGAGACTGTGGGGGCTGTTAGCCTCCTTGTCCCCGTGTGGATGTTTAGAATCCCTGCTGCTGCATGTTTCAGCTTTATTAAGGTGTAATTGTACAGCGTTTGACTCAAGTAGCTGCCTGTGCTGGGTCAGTTTGGCTTAATTGCTGGGCCCTTTTCCTGCCAAGATGGCGACCGTCAGTCCATGGGCCTCTATGTCCCCTTCACTACCTTTGTCCCCACTTGTGTGCTTATTTGGGATGGCCACCCTTTATATCTCCGGCCCGTGGCATTCTCAGGTCCCACTCCTCAATCTCTGAGTGTGGGTATGCTGGGCTGGGGCATTGAATCAGGCCTACCTTCTTCTCTGCTCACTGCAAGATCAACAATACCTAATTTTTCAGGCATGTGTACATGCCTAATTTTTCTGGCCTCTGGTGCTGCACTGTGCCTTCAACAACCAAACCCCCAAAAAGGCACATAACAGGGATTAAACTGATAGGAGTAGTACAACTTAACACACCACTCATATCTGGTGTAACAGTAGTGTACATTTAAAACAAAAAACATTTTTTCTACTGTAATAGATTGCATAGCAGTTAGTTGTCTGCAAGCGTGTGTGTCAGACCTACAGCGTCTACTCTGCCAACTTCTGCAAGTGCACAGTGCCACTCATATCTGTTGTCACAGTAGCTTGGACGCATAGTACCAATCTGTCAAAACCGGTAATGATGAATGAGGTCTAGAGTAGCCTGGTTCCCTTATCCTCTACAGGATGAGACCTAATGTTTGGGTGACTCCAGACCAACACATGAGTACAAGCAGCACACAAACTCAAAGCCGCCATCCTCCTCCTGGTCCAGCATCATCAGCCACATCAACCACTGCTGTCCTCCTGGACCCCTCTCAACCATCCGCCACTGCTTCTCTCGCCTTGAGCAGTTCCTGCTCATCTGCCCATAGTCAGGTACCTGTAAAAGACATGTTTGAGCGTAAGAAGCTAATGTCACAAAGTGCCCCAAAATTGAAGTGATACGACCAACAAAGCATCTTTTTCCATCTCCTGGTTCTAAAAATCCAGGCCTTATACACGCCCCCTGATAGGTGACGTAACAAGTATTAAACTGATAAGAGTAGTACTTACAAACACGCCACTCCCATCTGGTGGCACCTTTGACTGCACGTGCCGTGCCCCAAAATTGAAGTGATACGACCAACCAAGCATCTTTTTCCATCTCCCGGTTCAAAATATCAAGGCCTTATACACGCCCCCTGATAGGTGCTGTAACAGGTATTAAACTGATAAGAGTAGTATTTACAAACACGCCACCCCTATCTGGTGGCACCTTTGATTGCACGTGCTGTGCCCCAAAATTGAAGTGATACGACCAACAAAGCATCTTTTTCCATCTCCTGGTTCTAATAATCTAGGCCTTATACACGCCCCCTGATAGGTGACGTAACAAGTCTTAAACTGATAAGAGTAGTACTTACAAACACGCCACTCCTATCTGGTGGCACCTTTGACTGCACGTGCCGTGCCCCAAAATTTAAGTGATACGACCAACAAAGCATCTTTTTCCATTTCCTGGTTATAAAAATCCAGGCCTTATACACGCCCCCTGATAGGTGACGTAACAAGTCTTAAACTGATAAGAGTAGTACTTACAAACACGCCACTCCTATCTGGTGGCACCTTTGTCTGCACATGCCGTGCCCCAAAATTGAAGTGATATGACCAACCAAGCATCTTTTTCCATCTCCTGGTTCTAAAAATCCAGGCCTTATACACGCCCCCTGATAGATGACGTAACAAGTATTAAACTGATAAGAGTAGTACTTACAAACACGCCACTCCTATCTGGTGGCACCTTTGTCTGCACATGCCGTGCCCCAAAATTGAAGTGATACGACCAACAAAGCATCTTTTTCAATCTCCTGGTTCTAAAAATCCAGGCCTTATACACGCCCCCTGATTTGTGCTGTAACAGGTATTAAACTGATAAGAGTAGTACTTACAAACACGCCACTCCTATCTGGTGGCATATTTGATTGCAGGTGCTGTGCCCCAAAATTGAAGTGATACGACCAACAAAGCATCTTTTTCCATCTCCTGGTTCTAAAAATCCAGGCCTTATACACGCCCCCTGATAGGTGACGTAACAAGTATTAAACTGATAAGAGTAGTACTTACAAACACGCCACTCCCATCTGGTGGCACCTTTGACTGCACGTGCCGTGCCCCAAAATTGAAGTGATACGACAAACCAAGCATCTTTTTCCATCTCCCGGTTCAAAAAATATAGGCCTTATACACGCCCCCTGATAGGTGCTGTAACAGGTATTAAACTGATAAGAGTAGTACTTACAAACACGCCACCCCTATCTGGTGGCACCTTTGATTGCACGTGCCGTGCCCCAAAATTGAAGTGATACGACCAACAAAGCATCTTTTTCCATCTCCTGGTTCTAAAAATCTAGGCCTTATACACGCCCCCTGATAGGTGACGTAACAAGTATTAAACTGATAAGAGTAGTACTTACAAACACGCCACTCCTATCGGGTGGCACCTTTGACTGCACGTGCCGTGCCCCAAAATTGAAGTGATACGACCAACAAAGCATCTTTTTCCATCTCCTGGTTCTAAAAATCCAGGCCTTATACACGCCCCCTGATAGGTGATGTAACAAGTATTAAATTGATAAGAGTAGTACTTACAAACATGCCACTCCTATCTGGTGGCACCTTTGACTGCACGTGCCGTGCCCCAAAAGTGAAGTGATACGACCAACCAAGCATCTTTTTCCATCTCCTGGTTCTAAAAATCCAGGCCTTATACACGCCCCCTGATAGGTGACGTAACAAGTATTAAACTGATAAGAGTAGTACTTACAAACACGCCACTCCTATCTGGTGGCACCTTTGACTGCACATGCCGTGCCCCAAAATTGAAGTGATACGACCAACAAAGCATCTTTTTCCATCTCCTGGTTCTAAAAATCTAGGCCTTATACACGCCCCCTGATTTGTGCTGTAACAGGTATTAAACTGATAAGAGTAGTACTTACAAACACGCCACTCCTATCTGGTGGCATCTTTGATTGCACGTGCTGTGCCCCAAAATTGAAGTGATACGACCAACAAAGCATCTTTTTCCATCTCCTGGTTCTAAAAATCTAGGCCTTATACACGCCCCCTGATAGGTGCTGTAACAAGTATTAAACTGATAAGAGTAGTACTTACAAACATGCCACTCCTATATGGTGACACCTTTGATTGCACGTGCCGTGCCCCAATATTGAAGTGATACGACCAACCAAGCATCTTTTTCCATCTCCCGGTTCTAAAAATCCAGGTCTTATACACGCCCCCTGATAGGTGCTGTAACAAGTATTAAACTGATAAGAGTAGTACTACTTAACACACCTTATAATAATGCAGCGAGAGGCAACGCAGTGAGAGGAGTCTGAAGAAGAGGAGTCAGAGGAGGAAGGTGGCTTTAAGGAGGTGGAAGACCAAACACAGCAGGCATCCCAGGGGGCTTGTTGTCACCTTTCGGGGACCCTTGGTGGCTGGGTGGAGGAATAGACCTTCAATGACATCAGTGAGGACAAGGAACGGGACATGGCTAGCTTGGTATCCAACCTTGTGCAAATGGGGAGTTTGCGGTTGTGCAAAGGGACTGTTTGCGGTTGTTTGCGGTGCGTTAAACGGGAAGTTTGGTCTGTTACTGTGAAGCGGGTGTAACCCTTACACTACCTGATCGATACAACATCATACCTGATGTTTTAAAGCACGTTATTCCAAACAATTTAGGAATGTTAGGTGATTTATGCCGTTTATGGCTTAAAACCAGACGCCGCATCAACTATGTAATTTTCCGTGGGAGTTTTGCCATGGATCCCCCTCCGGCATGCCACAGTCCAGGTGTTAGTCCCCTTGAAACAACTTTCCCATCACTATTGTGGCCAGGAAGAGTCCCTGTGGGTTTTGAAATTCGCTTTCCCATTGAAGTCTATGGCGGATCGGCGGTTCGCGAACATTTGCGGCGGTTCACGTTTGCGGTTCGCAAACCGAAAATTTTATGTTCGCAACATCACTACCCACAAGGCATGTATTGTTTTTATTTTACCTAATGCATAGTTTAGATCGAATTTATTTACATTTAACCAGGTTACAAAAGTGTTGCTCCAATGAGAAGAATGTCATCAATGTAACAGATCCATATAATTATAAACTGTCAAATAATACAACTTGGTTTCATCATCCCAAGTTTAAGTTCACATCAAATAATATACTTTTCTATCAGTTTTATTTTTCAGTACAATCTCTGGTCCTGTGTATAACTCCCTATATAGTATAAACACTTATTTTTGCTTAAGATATCCTCCAAGAAGAAACTTTATTTGTTTCAAATATTTTTTTATTGAAATTAAACAAAATACAAATAATTTACAATTATTTTGTAGATATACATACAGAAATATCTGTGTTCTTTTATTTAACTGTTCATAACATTAACAGTGATACATCAAAAAACAATATTTGCAGGAAGAAGGGGAACAGAGGGGTCATTTTTCTTCAAAGTTATTTAGGTTCTTCTGTTATTATTTTTTTATTTTTGTATATTTTCAATGCCCAAATGTTCCAACAGGATATATATTTTTTTAACTGTTTCATCTGTAACTGCTGATATTATGTACATTGTGTGTATATATTGGATTTTTTTTATCTTCCCTGTTGTGGGTTTATCTAATTTCCAATTTTTAGATATGATAATTCTAGTAGAAACAAATATTTGATTTATTAGAAGTTGTGTATCTTGATATACTTGATAATGGTATCCTCTGTTTTTTTTAGGTGTGTGTTTCTTGAATATGTTTCTTCCCATAGCTGTGAGATTTTAGGACGTTCCCATAGAGCATGTTTTAAAGTGTCCGGCTACGTCCCAGCCTCTGAAGCATTTATCATTAAATGATGGGTTACGTTTTTGTAATCTGGCGTAAGATACCATCTCATTAATGTTTTATACGCATTTTCTCCAAGAAGAAACTTTAGAACCCATTGGCTCGAGTGTATCAGACTGGATCTTATTGCAGAAAAATCCAAATTAACGGGAGTTAACTCTTAGGTTAATGTTAAGACTTTGTTTTGTGAAAGGATTATATTAACTGTTTATGTACCACATAAAAGACACCACATATGTCATGCCCAAACTTCATTTGTCCTTACATCCTCAAGACTAGAAGGCCGATGTACATATCTACCACTCTCTTAAAAAGAGATAATACTTACCCAATCACAGTTCCTATGCTAATTCTATTAAAACAAACATGGCTACATATCCATAACATGCATGCACGTATAAATTCCACACGGTGGAGGCTGCCTCTGATATTATTTATGACTTTTCCATGCTTTCTTTGTCATTGTCTTTATATCACTATTCTGAAACTGCCTTGACATTTCATATAGAGTACTGTTTATTTCCTTTGTGCACAGAAGCATTAACTTTGTCATCTACTGACAAATGACATACTTTGATATGTATTTTATATTTGGGTCTAGGTTTTCATGTTTTTTAACAATTTATTCAACAGTATTCCATCAATGTCACCTGACATAGTTGCAAAGTAAATATACAACAAACTAATAATGTGCCTGCTATGAGCTTCCTATAAATACTACTATATCTCAGTGAGATATCATTGTTGTTAATCTATTCATTGTTGCATAAAATGTAAAGTAAACTATGTATGAAATGTCTTGGGTTAAGGTGAATTTAAAAGACAATTCAATAAATTTGTAATATTTCCATTATTGGGCAATTCTTTCAATGAGCCTCTGAGACGCAACCTTGAAACATGGCTACAATTCTTCTTTCGATCAGTGTTACAAAACACAACAAAATTAGGTGTCATGCATTAGAGGTATAAGGAAGTTTCATGGAAAATGCATGTGATAGAGGATAATCAGTAGTCTATGCCAACAAAAAACTTGCGTGAAAAAATACCACAGTAAACATTTAACCTACCCTAAAGTTTATAAATGTATTCAGTTTTCTGGTAGTTTATTTTGGGAAAGAATGCCCCAGAAAATCCGAGCTAAATTAGCACTAAATTCAGAATTAATTTTGGCCAATCAGAGGCATCTCCAACCTTGTTGCAATGTCTGGGGAATCAGTCTCTGCAGCAAAGCAACATGGAAGGTGTAGTCTTTTGTTCCCACCACAGGGGAGCAGCTCAGGTAGTGCTGCTCTAGAATTTTGCTCTGTACTACTTGAAGATTAAAGGGTTAAAAACATACTTGAATGCAGTTTTTCTATTGGTTAATATGAGGTGGCTATGTGGGCATCCCTAGGGGAGTGGAAACCATTTTTTTTTTAATAAAATAAATCTGTATGTGTATATAATAAATCAATGTACAGTATTGGTCCGAATATAAGCCACACCTTTTTTTCCAATTTTTGAGTTTGTGAGTTACGGGTGCTGCTTATATTCGCGACCTTTAAAAAAAAAATCACTGCTGATTTGCGAGCTTGCGAGTTACATGTGTGGCTTCGATTTACGAACGGAAAATTACTGCCGATTTGAGCGATTGCGAGTTAAGGGTGCCGATTTGCGTGCTTGAGACTGCTGTATTGTAGCAGTTGAATAGCGATTTATGGTATTAGTGATTCTAACATCCTGTAAGGCCGGTAACCTGCAAAAAAAGCTACAGTGCTAATTAGAAAGCCTGTTTCTTGCAATGGCTGATCACTTTGAGAGTCTTTTTCTCTCCAATTTTATGAGTGAGGCTTATATTTGAGTACTATCGTTTTTCTATGTTTCCCCTTGAATTTTACAGGTGCGGCTTATATGCGGGTGCGGCTTATATTTGGACCAATACGGTAATATATATTTTTGCTATAAACAGAATGTATTAGATAGATTAAAAAGTTACAAAAATGGAAACAGCCAGACACCTTTAAGACCAACCACCAATATTAAGATTAAATTTATATACTAGAACAGAAGATGCTGAGTGCCCTGCTCCCATACAGTCTATGCTTTCAATATAATTAGCATCTTATTGATTATCTATTCCTACTGCTTGGACATGATTTAGTCACTGAGTAATGTTAGCACTGACAGTAATGGCAAATGGCTTTCAGTGAGTCCCCATACAAAGTCTGCAAGATTGTGCTAGGAGAATGAACACACAAAGTGTAGTAAACGTGTGATTATCAGAGAGTATACAGTTAGAGATCGGAAATCCCAGAGAGAGTGCAAATTAATGAACTATCGTAATGGACCATTAGTAAAACCTCACAAATTGCAAATTCAGAGAATACGAAGTGCAGAAATAAGCTGAGGAATTGATTATAGATGTACTTTGGCTCATTTGTATTTATGGATTTTAATGGTGCAGAGAAAGCAAGATTGAGGCTCTTAAATTGACTGGTTACTGTTTTGTGTGACACATTTACAGGAACTGGATACAGTTTGTGAATATGAATCAAAACTGCTTAAATAAAGGCTGAGCAAAGGTTAATCATTCTGCTCTGCTATTAATCAGGGTGCACATTATTACTGGACTTTTATATATGCATATATCAATAAATGAATTCACTTATTGGCAGCTTGTTAGAAAAAAAAGTTAAATATCACTAGCAGGGCTTCTAAAAATACTTACAAAAAACACTAAACCCCTTTCAGAGAAAACTGTTCAGACTATTACATTTCATTTCAAATTTTGCTGTGTGGAAACTTGCATTTGGCATTTTACTTTTAGTGGTATCAGTCCATTGTGAATATCTGTTTTCCCTTAACTAGCATACTTTCAGGTTTTAAAAACAATTGTATAAAATAAGCCATCCAGTGTTCACATATTTAAAGCCTTATTAAATTCCAGGCTCGTAGATACAAGGGTCTACTTAAACCCTACGTGCTGCAAATTTAAAAAAGTTACAACACAATTGATGAGGTGGGGGAGCCTGTGAGATCATCTCGCAGGCTGTCACTCCTCATGTACATTCTCTCCATGTTGACATGAATGGTGTGCTGCGTAGCTCACACGTTGCCCGCAGCAGAAGGCTCAAATGCCTTTAGCCAACCACCCCATGGGGGTGTATCCTATTGTGATTGGCTGAACGCAATAGCGCCTTCTAATTGGCTGTTGTCACTGTCATACCTTGGCTCCTTCTGATTGGCTAAAATGTGATTGACAGCGTTTTCAGCCAATTGGAAGGCTCCATTGCCAATTTCCTAGTGGAAGAGGCCTCATTAGTGCCGGGGAGGTCCACAAGTGCGGAGCTCCGTTAGCTTTTTTTTTTTTTTCGAGCGCGGGTTCAGCAAGGGCCCAGTCGGGGCAGAAGAGGAGAAAGCCGGGGACATCGGGGACAGGTAAGTTTTCAAATTATAATGTTTATATTTTATTTATTTGTTGTGTTTGATGTATGTGTGACTAATGTGATTTATCTTTTTTCCAGGGGGCGAGCCAGAGAACAGAAGATGGACGGGGACATGCTGGAAAGGTGAGTTTAATACTGTATTTGCACTATTTATTTATTCTATGTAATGTTTATTTTTTTAATAATTTGATGTTTATTTTTTTCCTTGGGGGTGCGATCAGAAGGGACATATGCAAAGGTAAGTGGTTTTATTTATTCTATTTTAGCTTAGATATAGGGGGTATTGTATAGATAGTGGGTGATGTTTAGACTGGGGGTTAGGTATAGATAGGGGGTGATGTTTAGATTGGGGAATAGATATAGATAGGGGGTGATGTTTAGATTGGGGGTTAGGTATAGATAGGGGGTAATGTCTAGATAGGGGGTTAGGTATAGATAGGGGGTTATGTCTAGATAGGGGGAAATGTATTGTAGTTAGATGTATATTTATAATGTATTTATTACTGTAATGTTATTTATATTTGTGAATGCCTTTTCTTTTGCAGGTGTGTTTTATTTTTAATTTTATGTAGTGGTAGGGGGTTTGTGATGTTTTTTTTATTTTTGTAGTGGTGGGGGGTTGTAATGTCCTTTTTTGTTATGTGTACTTTATGTAATTAGTAGCGGAGGGGGTTTAATAGGAGTTAGGTAGGTAGTGTTAGGTAGGTAGGGGTTAATAGGTTAGGGTAAAGTTTTTTTTTTTAGATTTAGTGGTTTATTGGGGAGGTATACCGTAGTGTAGCGTTTGTACTTAGTGTCATGAGGGTCCTGGAGGACCCTCATGGCATTTATGGGGTTAATAATAGGCTTCTAATTGTCCTATGAGTGTCTTCATAGCCCCTAATGGAACTGATTGGGTTAACTAGAGGCTTATGGGGGTCTGTATAGATCCCCATAGGAGATGGGGTTAGATTGAGGCTTATGGGGGTCTGTGTAGACCCTCATAAGTGATGGGATTAAATAGGGCTAGATGGGGTTAAATAGGTCCAGTTAAGGTTATTAGGCGCAATTAGGGTTAGATTTAACCAGTAAGGGTTAGATTGGGTTTAGTATGGGTTAATGGGGTATAGTTAGTTAATAATATAGTGTAGTGCTTAGACTTTCTCATGAGAGTCCTGGAGGACCCTCATGGCACTTGTAGGATTAACCTAGGGGTTAATAGTGTCATATAGGGGTCCATATAGACCCCTATTGGAATGAGGGGGGTAATTATAGTCTCATGGGGCTCTGTATTGCCATGGAGAAACAGTATCATGCCAAGATAGGGCCTGTGGGTGCCCTTGAAGAGGATCTCTATTTTTGATTGGACCTAATAGATGGGCTCTGGGAGATTGTGTATCCTGGATATGGCATGGGTACTGTAAGGAGGCAGAATAACTTATTTCTTAAACACTGTCAAAGTCTGGGACTAGAACCACGGTCCCCGGAGGCTTATTTGCTGGAACCCCTGATTCAGCAAGACCTGCAGCTGGAGGCGGAGTATGTTGAATTGCTGGATTAGGCATTCATGGAGGGGTTTTGGCCATCCAGTTGGGAGGAACCCTATCAGGCGGACAGGGAGGAAGAGGACTGATTAGCAGAGGTCTGGGAGAGGAAATGATGGACTCTGACCAGGACTATACTAATATGGAGGTACAAATGGGCCAGGCCCAGTTAGTTTTTGCTATGACTGAAACAGATGAGGATGGTACCATGCATTATGGGTACATCTCAAAAGCAGTGGGGTCTGAGTCTCTGATGGGAATAGCAGGTCAGATGGAGGGTCTGGTAGGATTCTGTAAGGAACCAGAGATGAATTGTGAACCTAGCATGGGGTTCCCATGGATAACTATAGTCCAGGAACCAGCCTTGGATCCAGGGATGGACAGAGAATAACCATGGGACTATGCCTGGTCCAGGGGAAGAACTGGGGAAAAGCTACACTGCTCCTAGAGTCAGAGAAGAACCCAATAAGCACTGGGCCTTACCAATGGACTGTGAAAATAGTGGGGAGGTTCCTTGGATGACCATTGTATAGGAGCCAGCCACAGACCCTGGAGCAGAAACAGAAAGTAGCCCTGCTCTTCAGCCTGAACAAGAGGCAGTAGCAGATGCTTGTCAAGGGCTGCCTTTATCTATACATCAGGCAGTCTCAGAAGGAGAGAGTCAGGAGGTTCCATCTGAGGTTACAGAGACCAAGGAGCCAGAGGGTACCCCAGATTGTGGTTTGTACCTGGTCTCCCTACAGTGTCTCCCCTGCGGCTGCCCAAATACACTGTTTGTCTACCTGTAACCCTGGAAAGGAGGGGCCACTGGCCAGGCTTTTTGGGAGAGGGGTTGGCTACTGAACCACAACAGCTTGTGTCAGATCTGCCCATTAATCCAGCATGAATGACGCCAGAGAATGTAACTAGCCCATGTTGCAACTCCAGCATCCCAGTTTATTCATGGGAAAGGCAAAGGGAAACTTGTACTCCTCAATTTTACCCATGGGACTAAGTACTGATCCAGAATTAGCAGGACAGGTGGTCTCCCTAGCCTGGAAGGAGAGGGCTTTGCTGGGTAAGGATCCTCCCAAGTTTATGCTGGACTTACTAGCCGGGATGTACTGTTTCCGCTGGACTACCTTGAAAGGGTCCTCCATGGCAGTTGTCTTATAAGTCTCCCCAGAGACTTGGGAAAGTTACTAGGCCACTGGGAAGGAGCGAGTATTCACCCTGGACAGGGGGAGGAAGGGTACCCAAAGAGCCACTGAGGCTATCACATGGATGGACTGTCACATCAAGAGGACGGGTAACCACCTGTATAGATAGGAAGTTATCCGATAGGATAAACTTCCCATGCTATACTAGAAAGGAAAGGGGAAGAAATTGTCATAATTTAACTGTTTAAGGACTCATCTTGCCAGTAATTATGAATATGGCCAAGGGAGCTTGCCATTGTTGTATTGGAATTATGCATTATTGTGTGGTTATATGTTGCCTGTACATGGTTATTATGTATCCTAATATATTATAAGAGGGAAAATGTTATATAGAACATATGTGGAATTGCTAAAAATGCTCTGCATAGAAGTTAGATGCAGATCATTGCACACTCACACATACAGACCGTGGGTCAAGACAAATGTATGTACTTCAAGTAGTCCTAAGCAAACACTTGAGTTTAACATCAAGGTTTTTTACTAGCCAGCTATAGATATCTGGTGAATTTGATCTCAAGAGCCTTGATAGCCCAAGGTTGCAAGCCAGATGGGCTGACATCACACATACACAAATGTACACAAGGGTGTGGTATCGGAGAGAATACATATGTTGTTTTGATAATTCAATAGAGGTTCAGTTATAGTTTTCACATATCCACAGTGTGAGACTATTTCTGTGTTTTGTATCCTGACTTGGGGAGTGGTCTTGCCATGGACCACTAGTAATCTGTATCCAGTATTCTCTGCCTGTACCTTTGGGCATTGCCCTCTTCAAAAGCCATCTTTTGTGGCACAGAGAACAGGAACTACATGATTCTGCTGGGATAGGTTTGAACTAGGTTGATATCAAGCCCCCTTGAAGAAGCAGATCGTGACAGGCACCATTTGTGGAGACAGGTAGATGGTGATTCTTACATGTGAAGAACACAGATGTCGTGTATCTGTTATTTTTTGTGTCTTTAGTTCTTTTTGTTTTATATCACATTAAACATACTTTTGTTATAGCTATTGTACATTTTAAATTGTTGACGGCACCCCACCTGAGAGATCCAACCTATATATTCAAGTTGTAGTCTGTTCTCACTCATATTATTCAGAGTAAGATCTCTGCCTGCACTTTTCCATATTCATGAAATATATATTTTAAAATCTTAATACTTTGACTACTTATAGAATATCATCATTAATGTCATTATTTTGATATTATCTAGAATGTTGTTATGAAAATCTCTGTTAAATTCAGTGGACTTGCATCTGTTGATCACTAACATGGAGAAGCAAAACAGTCAGGACAGAGAATGTCTGGGTTATCACAAATTTGGTTTTACATTTCCAACAGAAATATTCACTGCCTTGCCTAGATTACTTTGCACATGATCTATTCAATTTATGGATCCATGCATGGAAAAATCCCTGCTTCCGAAATGGTCACACAATTTAAGGATAGTTTAAATGTTAAACGTCTCCATAAACAGTACTGTAAATATATTCAGTCCAAGCTTCTTGCAGAGATTTACATCAGCCTATTGGAAGAAAGTGCAAATATGACTTCCTATTAAAACTGGTGAATGTCTACTGACTGTGAGTGCATTCATATTTCTAATCTTCTTTGGAGCATAGTAACATAGTGGCTTTTTGATATCAATGTTACAATTTTGTTTCTCATTATTTTGGCATGTACATCAGAGAGGCCTCTCGAAAGATTACTTGGGAGCCCTGCCCCCCCCCCCCCCCATTTTTTTTAAAAAATATATGTACATTCAGTTATTTGTTAATATTTTTCAAAATTAGGCAAAATATTTATCTGTATTTAAATACGTATAAATAGCTGACAGTGAATGTATGTATATAATTATATAGCCATTTGTGTGTCTAAGTGCAGTGGAACAATTCCATACATATGCATACAGAATATGTTCTACTACAGCAATTAATATGTTGGAAAGTGAGGAAGTGCATAGATTGGTAGAACAATTCAGCTAACCAGAGAGATGGTTTACTAGTCTCATCTCTAAACTACTCAGTACTTCTTACATGGTGCTCTGTTTAATTCACAGAACCCTATATGAGTATTTTAACACATTTTACAGAGCGACAATATGGACCACCTAGAGGCAAATACCCATAGGCAGCTGCCTACTCTAACTTATGGTAAAGCTGTACCTAAGTGCGGTGGCATTTTCAGGCAATATGCAAGTATCTAGTTCCAGCTTGACTTCATCATATACATATGTAACAGTTACTATGCCAGTAGCAACTATGGTAACCACACATAAAGCCCCATTAAATTCCATGCCTGTAGCGTCAACGGCACTCCCGCAAAGCCTGCAGACTTGAAACCATGCTGTGAATTACGGGCCGTAAACGCTAGTGGTGGTGGTGAAGGGGCTTGTGAACCTCAATAAATGTGTGAGCTAGACCATGTAGGGCCAGTGTAGGTGGGCAGGTGATAGCAGAAAGGTCAGACAAATTCCAGTCCACTAGAGAAGGAACTGGCAACCCACTCCAGTATCTTTGGCATGCAAACCTTGTGTAACAGCACAGGCAGTAACCTAGCTAAATGTGCTGCAGTCCATAGGGTCACAGAGAGTCGGACAGGACTGAAGGACTGAACAACAAATAATAAAATGTTCCCCTGGTACTTGATATATGTGATGTGGCGGTGTAATTTGGCCACTATTTGTTTTCCCAAATGTAGATGTGATGAGCGAGATGTATATACATTCATATATATATTCCAGGGTCCACATTAGAGCCTCTGTGATTGATAAATGGTTAATATTGCATCTGTTTCATGTCTTTGTGTAGCAATTGAATCTGGTAGTGTGTCTTTAATTGCATTATGCATCTTGCAACATGGCTTTTCATATTGGCATATGCACGACCATACCAACATATGATGAAATCAAATATTTTTTTAATGCCTATTTTTTATTGGGGGATTATTGTGCAAGTAATTGTAATGTCTTTCCATTGTCTTTTACAGTGTTGAGAAATTGTCTGTAAACCGTTTGAGGGTCCGATTTGCCCCCATTTGCGGGTTACGGGCTTGAACGCCAGGGCATCTTTCATTTATTGCAATTTAATAGCGAGATTGGAACGTAACAGTTACGGGCTTTACAGAAGAAAGGACTTGCGGCCATGGAGTTCAATATTCCATAGGGTTTTTCAGCCATTTACCTGCAGGTCATTTGCGGGTAGCTTTAAGTGGCCAATTTAATAGTTGTAAGTCTTGCGGGTTAGGTTACGGCTATGGTTTTAAATGTTGGGAGAATTTAATAGGGCTGCTAGACTACAAACATAGAAGTAGGTCACAACAAACAGTGAAGTAGGACCAAATCTGCCTTCCAGAGAGAAAAACGAATCTCATAAGATTGTGGTATTCAGGAATACAAAATATTTCATTATTCTTGAAAGAATATATGTATTCATGGCCTGATTACCCATTAGGCCGACTAGGCAGCTGCCTAGGGGCGCTTCCCTGTGAGGGGCACCAAATTTTAAAAATAAAAAAGGTCCTGGCTTAAAAATAGAAATGCTACAGTTGATAGATTGGCTAGTAGGGGTAACCACCTAGAACTAGAGAAATACAACAGGAAAAGGAGCTTACACGCTAATAAAAGGAAAAAATAGGTCCGTGCATACCTTGCATACTCACTCAAAGGGGTTCCTCCACTTCACTGTCTAGGGGCTCCAAGAAAGGTAGATCTGGTACTGTATGTATTTCCATACATTCAGAAAGAAAAACATTTTGGAACAAAAATGTCATGAAGAGAGACCAGCTAAATAATGGACCCCACTGCTTAGATCCTTTCCTCTGTGAGTGTCTGTGTATCAGTGCTAGAGATTACCCTGGAAGAAAGCTAGATTCAAGATCTGTAGAGAGCAAGAATGCATTTCTGGAATGTAGATGCATGATTTCTAGGCAGTTAAACTAGAGAAACTTTTTGAAAAGCTCTTCATACTTATATATTTCCAAAAGGGACTAATGTATTTGAGACCCCATTGTGTTAATTTCACAATGGGCCTCTTAGACCTGTTCTTGCAAACAACAACTAGTCTGTTCAACATGAATGCAATCAGTATAACAAGAGGTCAGCACACAATGTCCAGAACTCACAAACACAAGAGGTATTGATTGATGATGAGAGTCTCCACACTCTAGACAGACCAAACAGTCAAAGCCATGGTTATCCCAGGGATAGCTATGGGCTGGAGACAACAAAGCCCAGATATGTCATGTCCATTTTCTGCTGGCCAAGGGAAGGGATTCCCTTTGGAAGACTGGACTAGACTAATTTCGGGGGGAAAAGAGAAGCAGGTATCATAGTACTTTATTACAGGCTTCTCCCTATCAGGGATATCATTAAAAAATATGAGAAACATTAACTAACTAAGAACTGTGTTGTCAGTTTTTCTTTAACCTTTGGCGCTCAGTGCGAGCCTCTCCCCTCCTCTACCTCTCACCACCCTCTACTTGACCGGAGGTGCTCATTGCAAACCTCTCCCCCCTCTATTTTACTGGCCTCGCCACGGGCCTGACAATGAGTGCCTTTGGCATTCATCACTGGCCGGGCAATGAGTGCCTTTGGTGCTCATCATGGGCCTTGCAATCTCTCCCCCCTCCTCTCCCTCCCTTGTGTGTCTATCCCCCCCCCCCTGGGTTTTTTCCTCCTCACACTCCCATGTGTCTCTTCCTGTGTCTTTTAGCCCCCTTTCCCTCCCCCTCATTTCTGTCCCCTTCTTTCTCCCCTGTGTCTGTTCCCCCCTCCCCTGTTTCTGTGTCTCTCCCCCACCAATGTGTCTTTCCCCCTCCTCTCCCTCCTCTGTGTCTCCCCCTCCTCTCCCAACCCTGTGTGTCTCCTCCCTCCCCTGTGTCTCTTCCCCCCTCCTCACACTCCCCTGTGTCTATCCCCCTCCTCTGTGTCTCTTTTTCCCGCCACTCTGTGACTCTTCACCATCCTCTTACTCCCCTGTGTCTCTTCCTCCTCCTTTCACTCTCCTGTGTCTCTCCCCTCTCCTCTGTGTCTATCCCACCCTCCTCTGTGTCTCTCTCCTCTGTGTCTCTTCCCCCGTCCTCTCACTCCCCTGTGTCTCTTCCCCCCTCCTCTTACTCCCCTGTGTCTCTTCCCCCCTCCTCTCACTCCCCTGTCTCTCCCCCTCCTCTATTTCCCCTGTGTCTCTCCCCCACTCCTCTGCCTCCCCTGTGTCGCTCCCCCCTCCTCTCCCTCCCATGTGTCTCCCCCCCTCATCTCCCTCCCATGTGTCTCTCCCTCCCTCCTCTCCCTCCCCTGTTTCTCTCCCCCTCCTCTCCCTCCCCTGTGTAGCTCCCCACTCCTCTGTGTGTCCCTCTCCTCTGTGTGTCCTCCTTTCCTCCGTGTTTCCCCTCCTCTCCTTCCCCTGTGTCTCTCCCCCTCCTCCATTGTGTCTCTCCTCCCCCAAGTCTATTCCCCCTCCTACCCTGTGTCTGTCATGAATCAGCCAGTGGCCATATTGGATTTGGTGTGAACTATGCTGGGGCCATTTTGTGACTGGCAGCAGTGGCCATTTTGGGCTGGGTTATCTTCCACATGCTGTTGCCATGTGGAAGAACAAAAGGTTTGGGGCCCACTTGTTATGGATATATGGTTATGGTTGTGGTCTAGGGGATAAAGTATTATAAGTTTATCCCTTAGCATATTCCCCTCCCTTCCATGTTTAGGCTCATTGTAATGGGTGTCCTGTGATGGAGCTGGTGGGATGTGTTGGTTGTATGTGTGTGAAACATTGGGTGTTATATTTGTAAATATGAATGTATGGTATTATATTAGTATGTCATTATATTGTAGAGGGGAAGCCAGTGAATACAGGCAAGCCTCCTTTGTTCCCAAAGGCCTGTTAATCCCATTAGCTAAGTATCCAGCATAGAACTAACAATGGGAAGCTCACAGCTGGAGAGCAGACAGGCAGGCACCCAGAAACAATGGGATGGCCTGAAGGCTTCTCAGCCTTCATGGCATGGGCACAGGAGAGTAAAAGACATGCTTTGCCCTGGACATTCAAAGCCCAAATTAATTAGTTGGCCTCGCCTAGTGGGCGGACCTGGGAGGGGACTATTGGTTCACGCACAGTTCCCCTTCATGATTGGCCAGACGTCATTTGGGGCTGGATAACGGTAGCCACTTCCCCCATTCTTGTGTGATGTGGTTAAATATGCTGTTCTAAAATAAAACATGGTTCATAATTTTCATCAAGACTTTGTGTGCAGGTGTATTATTGACCTAAGGGCATATGCTGGCAGAGGAGATCGTTTCTGACTCCCTTCCAGGTTTTCCCAGGCACACTACCAAAAGCTGGGACTTATGCTCTTGCATCCGCAAGGAAGGTCCATTGGTCTGAGTCACCCAAATCTTAGATCTACAGGAGATAAGATGACTAGGATCCTCTATACTCCATCATCATTGTAGGTTGTGACAGTGTCTATTCCCCCCTCGTCTCACTTTGTCTTCCTCCCCTCTGCGCAGGTGCCCTCCGGCATGCAATGCACATGCACGAGCCCGCGGCGAGCATTGCTCATGTGCTCCCGGCGTGCATTGCAAATGCGCGTGCCCGCTGTGCGTATTGCGCATGTGTCGGAGTTGCGCGTATCGTAGTTGTCTAACTGCAATTTGTTGCCAGAGTGACGACGAATCGCAGTTTGACAACTATTATATGTGATGACTTCTTACAATGTTTTTTTTTATTTAGCTCTAGGTCTATAGGAGTTTCCTGGGTTTAAAATGTTTCTTTACAAATAGCCACAAATTAACAGACAAATATGTATTTAATTGAAAACTTCAGTATATCGTATATACTCGAGTATAAGCCGAGGCACCTATTTTACCACAAAATACTGGGCAAAATGAGTGACTCGATTATAAGCTGAGGGTGGGAAATGTGCTGCCCCCTTTGTCCCTCTTGGGCCCCTGTGTCCCCCTTTGTGTGCCCTTTTCTTGTGTGCCCCCTCTCTCTCCCCTGTGTCTTTTCTCCCCTCTCCCTCCCCTGTGTCTCTTCACCCCTCTCCCTTCCCTGTGTCTCTTCACACCTCTCCCTTCCCTGTGTCTCTTCCCCCCTCCCTTATCACCCTCCTCAACCCCCCTCCTCATTCTCAACCTCCCTCCTCAACCCCCCTCCTCATCCTCAACCTCCCTCCTCATCCTCCCTCCTCATCCTCAACCTCCCTACTCAACCCCTCCATCCTCAACCCTCTCCTCAACCCCCTCCTCAACCCCCCTCCTCAACCTCGCTCCTCAACCTCCCTCCTCATCCTCACCCCCCCCCCCCGAGGGGTGAGAGACACGGGGGTGTTAGAAAGACACATGGGGTAGAGAGACACAGGGGGGTTAGAGAGGGGTAAAGTGAGGAGGGGGGATTAGAATGAGGAGGGGTGGTTGAGGATGAGGATGGGGGAGGGAAATAGACACAGGGGGTTAGAGAGACACCGGGGTTAGAGAGACACAGGGGTTAGAGAGACACGGGGGGTAGAGAGACACGGGGTCGAGTGACTTGACTATAAGCCGAGGGGGCCCTTTTTAGCCTTAAAAATAGGGCTGAAAAACTCTGCTTATACTCGAGTATATATGGTACTTACATATTTATTGGCAGCAGACTTAAATCCTGATTTCCACACCCCAGAGCTTACATCATCAAAACATCCTAACCTATAGGAACATAACATTCAAGTACCTGTTAGTTACTCACCAAATAGCTGTGCAGCTCAGACTGCTGTTGCATCAAATTACAGACTTGAGAATTGTCACAGCACAGACAGGGGAGGCAGCGAGGGAGAAATGCAGAGAGAGAGACAGACTGAGAGACATTATGAGAGAAAGGCAGACAGAGAGACAGACTGAGAGACATTATGAGAGAAAGGCAGACAGAGAGACAGACTGAGAGACATTATGAGAGAAAGGCAGACAGAGAGACAGACTGAAAGACACAGAGAGAAATAGTAAGAGAGAGAGACAGAGAGATAGAGACTGAGAGACAGAGAGAGAGAGAGACAGACATATAGTGTGTGTGTGAGAGAGAGAGAGATAGAGACAGAGAGAGACTGAGAGACAAAGAGGCAGAGAGAGAGAGCGAGACAGACAGATAGTGTGTGTGTGAGAGAGAGAGAGAGAGAGAGAGAGGAAGACAGAGAGAGACTGAGAGACAAAGAGGCAAACAGAGAGAGATAGAGAGAGACACTCTTACCATCAGCAATACAAATGAAAAAAAAAACATTTATCTGTAGTTCATACATAGAATTGATTTCCAGTGGGGTGGTAAGTAAGAGAGGAGAGATGCAGTAGTTGATACAGAATGGTTTTCCAGCAGAGGTCGTAGATGTGATAACCAAGTCAGAACCCACACTGCAGGTATAACAGTATGATTTTATTTTATATGTAAACTCTATGTTATTATTTGCTGCTCAGGCTGAGGTGGAATATGTTGCAGAGACTGAGGTAGAATAAACTGCAGAGTGAATCTGCTGCAAGGAGAGAGCGAGTCTATTATATGAAAATACATAGCACCTTCTTACATATATATGTGCCAAACTACAAATCCCAAGATGCTTTGCTGCTGAGAGAGGATCCCTAGACTTTTGGTAGAAATTATGAATGTTACGCGAATTTAGCCTGAGGTTGTGGAATATAGAAGACATGTTGCTAACTTCAAATACTTATAAGTAAGGGAAAAATTAAAAGATGACCGCTAATTGTACCCTTAGATTGTAAGTTTGAGAGTTTTCAATCGTGTGTCAGTGCCTTGGAAACAAGCACTACGTGCATTTGATTCTAAGCTCAAAAACATGGCCCTCCATTCTGTATAAGGTGTTAAGTTTGTTTTTTGCCAAGTACTCAATCCCTGTGCAGCGCTACAGAATATGTTGGCGTGTTACAAATAAAAGTTAATAATAATAAAAAAAGAAATAATAATAATATAATGATGCAATAGGGACTTATAGGAACATTTTCTTTTTTCTCACTCGTTTTCTACGATTTATTGTCAAAAAAATTTCAAATGAAAAAAAAATTATTAATAAGTAAAAAGTGGAAAAAGTAACTTAACATAGATTGTGAATGGGGGTTTGGGAAAGATACAAAAAATAAGAAGGTATAAAAAGGTATAAAAGGAGAAAGGGAAGGGGGAATGGGTAGATCGACTGAATTTATTTTTATTTGGATACAATATTCCTTTAATATGGATTAATTGACATTGTTATTACAACATTATATATTCTTCTGGAAGGTTAAGATCTCAACATTAATACAAGTATATTGATTTTATATAATAAATACATTATATTGATAATTCTTTAGACAACGGTTCCATACATACAGGTCTATGTTTTTTATATTTAAAAAAATGTGTAAACCAAGGAAGCCATTTAGTTAGGAGGCCTTTCAATCTAGCTGCAGTTTTTTCCAATTCAATGTTTTCCCAAATTTTAGCTATAACAATGTTTAAGTTTGGAATTTGTGTGGAATCTGTAGTTCTGCTGAATATCTTCTTCTGGGTACGTTAATCTGTGCAACTATGGTGTTTTGTTTTCTCATATATTGTTATGAGAGTCTGGATAATGAAGAGAACAATCAATGAAGTGGTGGTTGGATTTCTAAGCAAATTGTTATTAAAGAATTGATTGAAACCCAAATTTGTTCTCATTTTAGAGCAGGGCCACCACATATGTAAATAAGTTCCATCTAGGCTACAACCTTTCCAACCTAGAGAACTGGAGACCCAGCTCATTCTATTTAATTTAATTGGTGAAAAATACCAGTGGACAAGTGTCTTGTAGGATCACATTTCTAAAGCACAGACTGGAAACTAAATAGGTTTTTAACCATTAAGAAAACGATAATAATTACCACTTAGGTTGTGAAAGTGTGGGGTGAACATCATCATTTAGTAATTTTATTTAAAATAGAGTAATTTATAGTGTACTTACAATATTTATTTACCACCTTGTGTGTAGCATTGTGGATTATTTAAGATAAATTGATATCAATAATAAAAGTTATATTTTATATTAGTCATGGACTCTTCATAGGTCATACATATAACTTATTACCTAGAGGTTTTCAGCAGCACAGATACAAAGAGCCTCATTCAATTGGGAGTTGGCCAATTGAATAGGGCTCTATATAAGCACATAACATATTTTTTATACAGAACTTTTTAGTTACTGAACTTCTATCCAAAATCAAGGTCTTCACTAAGTAAAAACTTCGGTCAAAAAATATGTTATGTGCTTATATAGAGCCCTATTCAATTGGCAAAATTGCAATTGAATGAGGACCAAAGTGACCTAGCTACCGTGAAGAGGAGAGAAAATAAGGATATGGATCTATAAGAGCATGAAGTTTTAAAGAAATTAGAAAATTACATGACAGGATTGGCCACATAGATTTTTTTGGCCAACAAATAGATCCTGAAAATGAAGGCATATTAGGACTAATAGTTGCAGCTAGACTGCCTACTCTTTTAGAGATTCATGATCATAACTCCGTGTTGAGAAACGATTTACTTTGTCATATATATAATTTATTCAGATCCATAAAATTAGAAAAAAAAACATTAAATCATCATGTTTTATTCAAAAGGCAGAACATAACGTTTTGAGGACTTGTTATATCTTGTGAATGACAAGCCACTAGTGACCTTCTGATGTTCTAGACATTGGGATTCAAGATGTTGAACATATTTATAGTGAAGATTATATACATAAAATGTTGGATAAAAAGGTACCTCAATGAGATTATACTGGTTGGCACTTATTTATGTACTAATAGAAATGCTCTTTATATTACACAGCTGGTAAATGATTTGTGACAGAAAATGTCTCGGAAGATGCAATCAATTTTCCATTTCATGTTTACTTTCGACATTCTAAATGTTATGGAAAGTGCCGTCAATTTACATTTTTTGCTACATTTTCGAGCACAGGAAACAGCGTTATCTGATGTTGTTCATGGCGTCACTATGTGACTGCACTGAATATAGGATACAGATAACACACAGAAATGCGACAGGAACACTAATAGGATCAACAGTAAATTTTCACTTTTGCAAAATCTTTTTAGAGCTCTTCATATTTTACTGAAAGTGGAAACATTCAGTATATTTATAAACACAAATTTAAGATTAAAAAGGTCAAGAAAACTGTGTATTCACTCAAAGTTCACATCACAGAGAACTTCAAATGCAGAGACAATGGAACATGAAAATCAGAAAACATGTAGGGCCAGGTGTACTAAGGTTGGATATTTTTTTGGGACACCCTTATAGATATGTTGTTGTTTTTAGTGATGTCGCGAACATAAAATTTTCAGTTTGCGAACCGCGAACGCGAACCGACGCAAATGTTCGCGAACCGGCGAACCCGGAGAACCGCCATAAACTTCAATAGGCAGGCGGATTTTAAAAACCACAGGGACTCTTTCTGGCCACAATAGTGATGGGAAAGTTATTTCAACGGGACTAACACCTGCACTGTGGCATGCCGGAGGGGGATCCATGGCAAAACTCCCACGGAAAATGACATAGTTGATGCAGAGTCTGGTTTTAAGCCATAAAGGGCATACATTACCTAACATTCCTAAATTGTTTGGAATAACGAGCTTTAAAACATCAGGTATGATGTTGTATCGATCAGGTAGTGTAAGGGTTAGGCCCGCTTCACAGTAACAGACCAATCTCCCTGATTAATGCACCTCAAACAACCGCAAAGAGCCCATTTGCACAAGGTTGGATACCAAGCTAGCCATGTCCTGTTCCTTGTCCTCACTGATGTCATTGAAGGTCTCTTCCTCCACCCAGCCACCAAGTGTCCCCGAAAGGTGACAACAAGCCCCCTGGGACGCCTGCTGTGTTTGGTCTTCCACCTCCTCAAAGCCACCTTCCTCCTCTGACTCCTCTTCTTCAGACTCATCTCACTGCATTGCCTCTCTCTGTATTATTATAAGGTGTGTTAAGTAGTACTACTCTTATCAGTTTAATACCTGTTACAGCACCTATCAGGGGGCGTGTATAAGGCCTGGATTTTTAGAACCAGGAGATGGAAAAAGATGCTTTGTTGGTCGTATCACTTCAATTTTGGGGCACTTTGTGACATTAGCTTCTTACGCTCAAACATGTCCTTTACAGGCATCTGACTATGGGCAGATGAGCAGGAACTGCTCAAGGCGAGAGACGCATTGGCGGATGGTTGAGAGGGGGCAAGGAGGACAGCAGTGGTTGATGTGGCTGATGATGCTGGACCAGGAGGAGGATGGCAGCTTTGAATTTTTGTGCTGCTTGTACTCATGTGTTGGTCTGGAGTCACCCAAACATTAGGTCTCAACCTGTAGAGGATAAGGGAACCAGGCTACTCTAGACCTCATTAATCATTACCGGTTTTGACAGATTGGTACTATGCGTCCAAGCTACTGTGACAACAGATATGAGTGGCACTGTGCACTTGCAAAAGTTGGCAGAGTAGACGCTGTAGGTCTGACACACACGCTTGCAGGCAACTAACTGCTATGCAATCTATTACAGTAGAATTTTTTTGTTTTTGTTTTAAATGTACACTACTGTTACACCATATATGAGTGGTGTGTACTACTCCTATCAGTTTAATCCCTGTTATGTGCCTTTTTGGGGGTTTGGTTGTTGAAGGCACAGTGCAGCACCAGAAGCCAGAAAAATTCGGCATGTACACATGCCTGAAAAATTAGGTATTGTTGATCTTGCAGCGAGCAGAGAAGAAGGTAGGCCTGATTCAACGCCCCAGCCCCGCATACCCACACTCAGAGATTGAGGGGGGGACCTAAGAAGGCCACGGGCCGGAGATATAAAGGGGGGCCATCCCAAATAAGCACACAAGCGGGGACAAAGGTAGTGAAGGGGACATAGAGGCCCATGGACTGACGGTCGCCATCTTGGCAGGAAAAGGGCCCAGCAATTAAGCCAAACTGACCCAGCACAGGCAGCTACTTGAGTCAAATGCTATACAATTACACCTTAATAAAGCTGAAACATGTAGCAGCAGGGATTCTAAATGGCCACACGGGGACAAGGAGGCTAACAGCCCCCACAGTCTCTGCACCACTCTTTTTAACAGATAACCCAAGGGGCTAATCAGGGACCTTGCCCACATAAAAAAACAGAATTTTATTGGAGGAATTATTAGTTTCTTTACCCCCCAAGAGAGGACATAATATACGGTATCTTTAGACTACCTGATGGCCAAACCTCCTATAGCCCCAATGCTATCCAAGAAACATTTCAAAACTTCTATCAGACCATATATTCATCTCAATCCCGCTGCAGCGGATCTGACATAGAGTCCTTCCTACTACAGCAAGAAGTCCACCTGTACCTCAATTGGACAGCTTGAACCTAGACATATCCCAAGAGGAAGTTAAATCTACAATCCAAGATCTTAAATTTGGCAAGTCCCCAGGGCCAGACGATTTTACTCATCTGTACTATAAGAAATTTGAGCCCTTGCTTACCCCAGCACCTAACATCTTTGTTTAACGCTATACTAAATGGAGAACCTATGCCCCCTTAATTGAATCAGGCCGACCTCATAGTCTTTCCAAAAGACGGTAGGGATACTTTAGAGGTTAAAAATTATCGCCCCATACCCCTGATAAATGTGGATGTCAAGATCCTAGCTAAAATTATGGCTAAACGAATATCTAACTTTTTACTGGACTAAATACACAAGGACCAAACGGGGTTCATTCCTTTCAGAGAGGCAGGAGATAATGTTAGGAGGGTTCTGAACGGCTAGTTTTGGCTCAACACTAGAGATGTCGCGAATAGTTCGCCGGCGGACTTTTTTCGGCGAACATAGCATGTTCGCGTTCGCGGCGAACTGCGAACATATGCGAGATTCGACCCGCCCCCAATACTTTATCATTGAGCAAACTTTGACCCTGCATGTCACAGTCAGCAGACACATTCCAGCCAATCAGCAGCATACACTCCCTTCTACACCCTTCTACCTCATGGACAGCAGCCATTTTGGAATCATAAGTACTTTGCAGTCTTACTGAGAGGAGGGACAGTTTGGATGATACTGCATCAATAGGGAAAACCATAGCTAGGCAAGTTTATTCAGTGTCCAGTGCAGTGCTGAAGGACTCGTGTGCATTATTATTATTACTAGCGTATTGCAATGAGATGTGTATGTTTGGAAAGTTGTATAGTTATTAATATACATATGGAGCAGTTTGCTCCATAAAAAAGTGGTCCGTATTAACGGCTCGCCTCGCCTGCAATGAGCGCCTGTGTGTACTGTCAGTGTGCTTGGTGCTGTGAGTCTGTGTGTACTGTCAGTGTACTTGGTGCTGTAGTTCTGTGTGCACTGCCAGTGTACTTGGTGCTATGGGTCTGTGTGCACTGCCAGTGTGCTTGGTGCTTTAGGTCTGTGTATACTGTCAGTGTACTTGGTGCTGTAGGTCTGTGTGTACTGTCAGTGTGCTTGGTGCTGTAGGTCTGTGTGTACTGTCAGTGTGCTTGGTGCTGTAGGTTTGTGTGTACTGTCAGTGTGCTTGGTGTTGTGAGTCTGTGTGTACTGTCAGTGTACTTGGTGCTGTAGGTCTGTGTTTACTGTCAGTGTACTTGGTGCTGTATATATGTGTGTACTATCAGTGTACTTGGTGCTGTGGGTCAATGTGTACTGTCAGTGTACTTGGTGCTGTAGGTCTGTTTGCACTGCCAGTGTACTTGGTGCTATGGGTCTGTGTGTACTGTCAGTGTGCTTGGTGCTGTAGGTCTGTGTGCACTGTCAGTGTTCTTGGTGCTGTAGTTCTGTGTGCACTGCCAGTGTACTTGGTGCTATGGGTCTGTGTGTACTTGGCAGTGTACTTGGTGCTGTAGGTCTGTGTGTACTGTCAGTGTACTTGGTGCTGTATATATGTGTGTACTATCAGTGTACTTGGTGCTGTGGGTCAATGTGTACTGTCAGTGTACTTGGTGCTTTAGGTCTGTGTGTACTGTCAGTGTACTTGGTGCTGTATATATGTGTGTACTATCAGTGTGCTTGGTGCTGTAGGTCTGTGTGTACTGTCAGTGTGCTTGGTGCTGTAGGTTTGTGTGTACTGTCAGTGTGCTTGGTGCTGTAGGTTTGTGTGTACTGTCAGTGTGCTTGGTGCTGTGAGTCTGTGTGTACTGTCAGTGTACTTGGTGCTGTAGTTCTGTGTGCACTGCCAGTGTACTTGGTGCTATGGGTCTGTGTGCACTGCCAGTGTGCTTGGTGCTTTAGGTCTGTGTGTACTGTCAGTGTACTTGTTGCTGTAGGTCTGTGTGTACTGTCAGTGTGCTTGGTGCTATATGTCTATGTGTACTGTCAGTGTGCTTGGTGCTGTAGGTCTGTGTGTACTGTCAGTGTACTTGGTGCTGTTAATCTGTGTGTACTGTCAGTGTGCTTGGTGCTTTATGTCTGTGTGCACTGCCAGTGTACTTGGTGCTATGGGTCTGTGTGTACTGTCAGTGTGCTTGGTGCTGTAGGTCTGTGTGCAAACAAGGTTCACAGCTCTTCAACACAATGCTTCCAAATAGGTAAAGTCTATTCATTTATTAATGTATTACATGTTTACTATTACACACAAAACAACATTAGCTCAGTTACAATAACATTGCCGTCATTTTTTGACGGGCAAGTCGCTAGTGTCATAATAAACACCACATGAACATGGCGACCACTCTCTTGTGGGATTCAGGTACGTCCACGGATTCATCCTCCATATATCTGAATAAGCCAGGAATGATATATAGAGGCCTACGGCGCTCATTGCCAAAGTGGTCCGTATTAACGTCTCGCCTCGCTACGCGAGGCTCGCCTGCAATGAGCGCCTGCGGCGCTGATTGCCAAAAAGTGGTCCGTATTACACATTATCACATATATAGTTGTGAGCGTACGAGTCGTTGCTCACGCTTGCGGGCTCGCGAAGCGAGCCGCGGCCCTCGCGCAGCGAGCCGCGGGCCTCGCGTAGCGAGGTCACTGGGCAAGGGCCTCAGTTGCTGGCATGGAGCGCCTTCGGCGCTCCATGCCAGCAACTGAGGCCCCTCGCAAAGCGAGGGCCTCAGTTGCTGGCGAGGTCACTGGGCACGGGTCTCAGTTGCTGGCATGGAGCGCCGAAGGCGCTCCATGCCAGCAACTGAGGCCCCTCGCGAAGCGAGGGACTCAGTTGCTGGCGAGGTCACTGGGCAAGGGCCTCAGTTGCTGGCATGGAGCGCCGAAGGCGCTCCATGCCAGCAACTGAGGCCCCTCGCGAAGCGAGGGACTCAGTTGCTGGCGAGGTCACTGGGCAAGGGCCTCAAACCCTCGCAAAATTCACGTCGCTACTCAAAAAACACGACACACAAATTACGACACTCGCTAAATTTTACGAGGCACGCAAACAACGTACGAAACACGTTACCACACATTACGACCTCGCAAACATCGGACGCAACACGCCGACATACAAACATTTAAAACACAATACATACACACAGCACATACATAAAAAACTTACCTACACCAAGAGGGAGCACCCAGGACCTCAAAAATGCAACTTACACCTCGATTTTACTCGAAATAAAACAGTTTAGAGACTAAAAAAAAAACGAAGCGAGAGAAAAAATGGCCGCCGAACAAAACGAAAACGAGGCTACAGCACTCTAAACTCGCAAAACACCACAAGAAACTCGCAAAACACCACAAAACACCTACGGATATTCCGATACAGACCTATACCACACATTACTCGCCATTTTACACCAATGCGGAAGTACACGACTACGCTAACGGTTTGGTCTCGCGCACGCACAGTGTTACACTGCACACATTCAGCATGCTTATACAGCAGCTCCACACCACTAATGCTGCAGCAGCATCAACACAGATTGCCAGCTCTTCATCACAATGCTTCAAAATAGGTACAATATATTCATTTACTAATTTAGCTACCTTACTATTTCATTGCCGTCATTTTTTGACGGGCAATTCGCTAGTATAGTAATAATAATAAGAATAATAATAAAGCAGAAGACCTCCCCTGTGTCTCCCCCCCCACTCCCTCCCATGTGTCTCTCTCCCCCCCTCTCCCCTGTGTCTCCCCCCCACTCCCTCCCATGTGTCTCTCTCCCCCCCCTCTCCCCTGTGTCTCTCCCACCCTTGCCTGTGTCTCTACCCCCTCTCCCTTCCCCAGTGTTTCTTTCCTCCCTCTCCTGTGTCTTTTCCCCCTTCCCTCTTCCCTGTGTCACTCCCCCCTCCCCTGTGTCTCTACCCCCCTCTCCCTTCCCATGTTTCTTTCCCCCCTCCCCTGTGTCTTTCCCCCCTTCCCTCTCCCCTGTGTCTCTCCCCCCTCATCTGTGTCTCTTCCCCCTTCTTCCCTGTGTCTCTACCCCCTCTCCCCTGTGTCTCTACCCCCTCTCCCTTCCCCTGTGTTTCTTCCCCCCTCCTCTGTGTCTTTACCCCCTTTTCTCTCCCCGGTGTCTCCTCACCACTCCCTCCCATTAGTCTCTTCCCCCCTCTCCCCTGTGTCTCTACCCCCCACTCTCTCCTGTGTCTCTCCCCCCTCCCATGTGTCTCTTCCCCTCACCTCTCCCTTACCCTGTTTCTTTTCCCCCCTCTGCCCTGTGTCTTCCTCCCCCTCTCCACTGTGTCTTCCTCCCCCTCTCCCCTCTCCCTTGTCTTCCTCTCCCTCTCCCCTGTGTTTCCTCCCCCTCTCTGCTCCCCTGTTAGCTTCTATACGCATACATACATACGATAAGAAATCTGGGGGGGGGGGTTACCCCTTCCCCCCCCCCCAGGTTCCAACACCCATGTGTACTGTATAATATTGTATTGCATTATGTTATATTATATCACTAGCGACTTGCCTGGCACAAATGATGGGGCAATAAAGTTTGAAGCCATGGCAATGCTGTTTGCCACACAATGTGATGCTTTTTGAACTCTGAGGACCTTCGGCGCTCATTGTGAGTCTCTTCCCTCGTGTCCTTCATGTTTCGTGCTTTGCAACGATCAATCTTCGGCGCTCATCGCAAAGACAGATATATAAGCACAGTGTTAAATATATAATTTTTTTTGTGCAGTGTAAATTAAAAAATGTATTCAGGTCTCAGAGCATAATAAAGTGATTTAGATTTGTAACTGCTTTGAGAGTGCTATCGCTGGCAGCCAATGAGCAGTAATCCAGATATATAACTGCAGAGTAAAAAGTAAAACATTTTAGTGTAGTGTAAAGTCTACATTTTTATTTTCCATTACTAATTAATACTTATTAAATGAATGCACGATAATAACTATTGTGAATGAACAAATGTATTAGGAAGTGCGAAGTGTTAATGTATGTAAAGTAACCGCAGTGTAAAATATGCTATTAAGCGTATTTTTTTTATATATATTTTTTTTAATAATAATGAATTAATTAATTACTAAAATACTTTACCTATTTGTAATTAATATATCCAGTGATCAATAACCTGAAGAGCTAACAATCAGTTTTTATTTTCCTGCAGCTTACAGTGTACATTTGGACTGTTGGTGACCCGAGGTGTAAGTGTCAGCAATGTGCGCAGTGCACGAGGGGAAACCGCTTGTATAGTCGTTTAACGCGCCATTTTAGATTTGTAATGTTATTAGTTGCAAGTTAGTGTTGTAAAATGGCGGCGATTGTGTATGTGTTACGCGGCTCGCCAGCAGTTTCCATTATTTATAATAGTGTATTTTGTACCTCGTCTGTTCCTAGGTAAAAGTCGTACATGGCTGGCGATGTTTTGCGCGGTTTGGGGTCGTGTAGCCTCGTTTTCATTTTTTCCGGACGCCATTTTTTTTGTCGCTTAGCCGATTTACAAGTGCCAACTGGGGAAGACGTTACAGATATCACATATATAGTTGTGAGCAGGCGGGTTGTTGCTAACGCTGCGGGCTTGCGAAGCGAGGGCCAGAGTTGCTGGCAAGGAGCGCCGAAGGCTCCCACGTCGGCTGCAATGAGCCGCAGGCGGGACTTACACCATCAAATTTAAGGACTTACCATCCAAAAATACGGGACTTAGAAAAAAAAACATTACGAGCTCACAAAAATACGACCTTAACGCCCGAACCGCACGCACTTAAAAACATTAAAAACACAATAAATACACACAACAAACACATAAAAAGCTTACCCACAGCAAGGCGGGCACCGAGGACCTCTGCAAGTGAAGTTACACCTCCATTTAAGTCCAAATTCATGAGTTTAGACACCCGAAAATCACCTAAGTGAGAGAAAAAATGTCCCTTGAAAAAAAGAAAACGAGGCTACAGGACCCTAAACACGCAAAACACATACGGATTTTCCTAAAAAGCGAGGTAAAGATACACTATTAACAAGGACGCTAAATCATCCCCACCCGCGTACCACATACACATTCCCCGCCATTTTACAACACTAACTTACACAATGCGGAAGTACCCAGCTACCCTAACGGCTTCCCCTCGCGCACGCAGCCTATTTACACTACACACTGCACACATTGCTGACACTTACACAGCAGCTCCACAACAGTGCAAATCTACATTGTATGCTGCTGGAACATGAAAACAGATTGTCAGCTCTTCAGCACAATGCTTCCTGCATATATTACTTACAAATAGGTAAAGTATATTCATTTAGTAATTATTTCATTAGCATACAAAAATACATATACACAAAAAAAACATTATCACATTAAACATAAAAGCCATTCACTGCGCACCTCACAACGAGCGCCAACGCTGCTCATAGCATACAAAGCCTTGCAATAAGCGCAAAAAACACATCACCGCCGACCAAAGAATAACAGCAAAAGCGCCTATCAGAAAAAAAATACAACCAACAGCCTCGCAATGAGCGCCGAAGGATCTCCGACCGCCAACAGAATGAATGTCTCGTCCAAACCATTACCTGCCTTACAATCTTATTGCCGCCATTTTTTGATGGGCAAGTCGCTAGTAAATATATAAAGATCAAGATAATAAAAGTATCAGGAAATGTAACACAAAGATGCACGCGCGTCTGAATAATACGACAAATACGGATTTTTGTCATAAGTGATATGATCGCAGTATTGGGTCATAAACCCTAAACACTGGAATCTGTTACATACAATTTACTGATGATGTCATTAATTGGGCTTCAAGGGGGGGGATCTCTTTTCATACTTTTTGAGCGGTGCAAATCCAACATACGCAGAGCGAAAACGCCACATCTGTGGGACACACACAAAGGGGTTCACTTTGGGAGAAAAAAACAAACAAATATGAAATATTTAATAATCATATTTTGATGTTACCAACAGATAAGGAAACGAAACTGAGGTTATTATATCTAATAGTAGCAAGCCTGGGAGTACTGGGAGTAATAATACTGCAGCAGGAGGTCAGGACTAATGTCACCTATAGACCCCCAGACAGATAAAGGTCAGTACTAATGTCCCTCTATAGACACCCAGTCAGATAAAGGTCAGTACTAATGTCACCTATAGACTCCCAGTCATATAAAGGTCAGTACTAATGTCACTCTATAGACACCCAGTCTGATAAAGGTCAGTACTAATGTCACCTATAGACCCCCAGTCATGTAAGGTGTAACCCTTACACTACCTGATCGATACAACATCATACCTGATGTTTTAAAGCATGTTATTCCAAACAATTTAGGAATGTTAGGTCATTTATGCCCTTTATGGCTTAAAACCAGACTCTGTATCAACTATGTAATTTTCCGTGGGAGTTTTGCAATGGATCCCCCTCCGGCATGCCACAGTCCAGTTGTTAGACCCCTTGAAACAACTTTCCCATCACTATTGTGGCCAGAAAGAGTCCCTGTGGGTTTTAAAATTCGCCTGCCCATTGAAGTCTATGGCGGTTCGCCGATGTTCGCCGGTTCGCGAACATTTGCGGAGGTTCGCGTTCGCGGTTCGCGAACCGAAAATTTTAGCTTCACGACATCACACTCAACACTATAACAACCCAGTTTTCCCTCTAGCCCTAGACATAGAGAAGGCTTTTGATACGTTGTAATGGCCATATAGGTACAAAATGCTAGATAAGTTTGGATTTGAGGGACGCTTTCTCAACCTGCTCAGAAGGTACTACGACTCACCAGTAGCTAACTTAAATATACCAGGGGACCATAAGGCCAAAATCCAAGTACAGAGAGGGACCAGGCAGGGATGCCCACTCTCCCCACTGCTCTTTGCTCTTGCCATTGAACCCCTAGCGCAGGCAATCAGAACCAACCATGCCATCCAGGGGGTTCAAGTAGGACACCATCAGTTTAAGTGTTCACTTTTCACGGACGATATGCTTTGCACCCCGACCAAGCCCCTTCTCTCTATACCAGCACTCATGTCCACTATAAAAGATTTCAGCTAAATCTCAGGCCTCCAATCCTTGCAAACGGATATTTCTCTTTCAATGGAATCCTGCTTACTGGGGATACACATAAAAAAACTTATCTCAATCCTAGAACAAGCTATTCCAATTAATGGCTTTAGCATTTAAAATACACATAGCTACCCGGGCCCGGATGGATTTACAAATCTCTATTACCAAACTTTTATAGACTAGTTATTACCCCACTTAGCCAAACTTTTCAATCAAATTTTAGAAGGCTCTCCCATGCCACAAGAACTAAACCATGCAAATATGATATGTTTCCCGAAAGAACGACGAGACCCATTAGAACTTAAAAATTACTGCCCCATATCACTCCTAAACGGGGATATAAAAATTTTGGCCAAATTAATGGCAAACAGGATTTTGTGATTTCTCCCCTCCATAATCCATAAAGACCAAACAGTGTTTATCCCCCATAGACAAACGGGGGACAATATCAGACGGACACAAAATTTAATCTCATGGTCATCCCTACATGAAATACCCACATGCCTTTTGGCGTTAGATATAGAAAAGGCCTTTGATATGTTGTAATGGCCTTATTTAAAGAAGAATTACAGAAATTTGGGTTTGCAGGCAAATTTATGAACTTGATAGATACATACTACAAATCCCCGTCAGCCAGATTAAAACTCCCAGTGGAGATAGCTTACAACAAATAAAGATTCAAAGGGGAAAAAACTAATTTTTAGATTTATTTGGAATCATAAAGCCCTGAGGATCTCAAAAAATAATATGTATAGACCAAAAGGGAAAGGGGGCCTATCGTGCCCGAATTTCAAACTGTATTACAAGGCAGCGCAGCTGGCTTTCATTCCTCTGGCGCATTCTCCCACACATCAGCCGCTCTGGGTATTTATGGAAAATTTAAGCATGTCACCTTATACATGGGATACAGTAATATGGATTCCAGGCTTGTATACTTTTTTGAGAAACTTGAAAAACCCGTTGATTAAGCACTCATTAAAAATATGGACGGAGATGAACTGGACACAAAAACTGGACACTTGGGTATCAGATCTTACCCCTATCGTACCCAATCCCCACTTTAAGATACATCATCCGGAAAGCTCTCAGTTGGTTGAAGTCTCAGAACCTACTAAGGGTTGGTCCATTGTGGCATGACGACAAAATAATGACCTTTGAGCGGGTGAGAGATAGACACAATTTACCCCTAACTGAACACTATAATTTTTGCAGGATACATCATTTTATATATAACACCCCAAAGAAACACCTGGCTACTCAAAAAATTTAGGGATTCCCCCTTTCAGTCTGGTATTATTAGCCTCATGTATGAACTATTTAATGAATACTCATGGGCAAACAAACCAGACTATACCAAAGCCTGGGAGAGGGATTTGGGCACCGAGTTGGCAGACAGCACATGGGATAAAAGTTGGCGAGGCTTAAGTAGGGGATCTTTAAATTATAGTCTACCTAAGACTTCAATAAAGGACATATATTACTCCTTTTAAGCTAAATAAATGGGATCCAAAACGGAGCAGCTCATGTTTTAGGAACAGTGGTAATGAGGCTACATTTATTCAAGTCTGGTGGGAGTGTGGTAGTGTTACTATGTCTTAGGTTTCTCTTAAAAATTGCAATCACAGTAAAAATAAAGAAAATTTATTAACCAAAAAATAAAAAATAAGAAGGCCTAGCCAGCTAATTTTAACAAAATGTCTTCATTGTAAATATGTATTTTTGCACAACTGTTGTGTTATGCAAGACTGTTCACTATGCTTTCTTTTTCATTACATGCCGTATGCCTTCTAACATAAAAATTTAAATTAAAAAATTAGGTATTGTTGCAGCCGCTGCTGTTGCAGCGGCCAGAAAAATTTACCTTTGTTCCCCAGGCAGAAAGTGTCATAAAACATTGCGTCTTCTTGAACCCTAGTTGGTGGCGGATAAGTCACGCAAGTCATCCGGCATTCACAGATAACATACAGCAGCGTGTGGACAGTTTTAGCCGAAGGCAGCTCATCTCATCAGGCCTTTTTCAGTCGAATGTATCGCCCAGTGTCAGTCCCTTCAGGATCCATCCCTCATTCATCTTTATAAAGGTGAGGCAATCTAGACTTTTTTGCCCTAGGCGACTTCTCTTCTCGGTGACAAAACCTCCTGCTGCACTGAAGGTCCTTTCTGACAGGACACTTGAAGCGGGGCAGGCCAGAAGTTCAATTGCAAATTGGGATAGCTCAGGCCACAGGTCTAGCCTGCATACCCAGTAGTCAAGGGGTTCATCGCTCCTCAGAGTGTCGATATCTGCAGTTAAGGCGAGGTAGTCTGCTACCTGTCGGTCTAGTCGTTCTCTGAGGGTGGATCCCGAAGGGCTGTTGCGATGCGTAGAACTGAAAAAGGTCTGCATGTCCTCCATCAGCAACACGTCTTTTAAACGTCCTGTCCTTGCAGGCGTGGTCGTGGGAGGAGGATTACTTTCACCTCTTCCCCTGTTATATTGCCCTTGTGCTGTGGCATCACCCTTATATGCTGTGTAAAGCATACTTGTTAATTTGTTTTGGACCTGCTGCATCCTTTCTGACTTGCGGTAATTTGGTAACAAATCAGGCACTTTCTGCTTATACCGGGGGTCTAGTAGCGTGCACACCCAGTACAGGTCGTTCCCCTTCAGCCTTTTTATACAAGGGTCCTGCGACAGGCACGACAGCATGAAAGTCCCCATTTGCACAAGGTTGGATGCCGAGCTACAAAATGTCCTGTTCCTCGTCCTCAGTGATCTCGCTGAAGATATGTTCTTCCCCCCAGCCACGTAAAACACCACGGGTACCAGATAGGTGACAACGAGCACCCTGGGATGCCTGTTGTGATTGGTCTTCCTCCTCCCCCTCAATGCCACATTCCTCCTCTGACTCCTCTTCCTCACAATCTTCTTCCAGCGTTGCCGCAGGTCCAGCAAGTGATGCTGATAAGGCTGTTGCTGGTGGTGATGGTGACCACAACTCTTCCTCTTCCTCGTGTCGCTCATCTACGGCCATGTCCAGCACTCTTCGCAGTGCACGCTCCAGGAAGAAAGCAAATGATATGATGTCGCTGATGGTACCTTCGGTGCGACTGACAAGGTTTGTCACCTCCTCAAAAGGACGCATGAGCCTACAGGCATTGCGCATGAGCGTCCAGTAACGTGGCAAAAAAATCCCCAGCTCCGCAGAGGCTGTCCTAGAACCCCGGTCATACAAATACTAGTTAATGGCTTTTTCTTGTTGGAGCAGGCGGTCGAACATTTGGAGTGTTGAATTCCAATGTGTGGGGCATTCACAAATCAAGCGCCTCACTGGCATGTTGTTTCGCCTCTGGATATCTGAAAAGTGCGCCATGGCCGTGTAGGAACTCCTGAAATGGCCACACACCTTTCTGGCCTGCTTCAGGACGTCCTGTAAGCCTGGATACTTATGGACAAAGCGCTGTACGATCAGATTACACACATGTGCCATGCACAGAACATGCGTCAACTTGCCCAAATTCAATGCCACCAACAAATTTCTTCCGTTGTCACAAACCACTTTGCCAATCTCCAGTTGGTGCGGAGTCAGCCATTGATCCACCTGTGCTTTCAGGGCGGAGAGGAGTGCTGGCCCGGTGTGACTCTCTGCTTTCAGGCAAGTCAACCCCAAGACGGCATGACACTGCCGTATCCGTGATGTGGAATAGTATCTGGGGAACTGGGGGGGTGCCGTTGATGTGGAACAAGACACAGCAGCAGAAGAGGACTCAGCTGAGGAGGTTATGGAAGAGGATGGAGTAGGAGGAGTAGAAGAGGTGGCAGCAGGCCTGCCTGCAAGTCGTGGCGGTGTCACCAACTCCTCTGCAGAGCCACGCATTCCATGCTTGGCAATCGTCAGCAGGTTCACCCAATGCGCAGTGTAGGTGATATACCTGCCCTGACCATGCTTTGCAGACCAGGTATCAGTGGTCAGATGGACTTATATATAGCCAATTTGGCTAATGCCAGGAGCAGGTTGACGAGGAGGTCCCTGGCCTTATTGCCCCGGGACACTGGGCGCCCAAAAATAAAAATGTGAGGGGACAAATGCTGCCAGAACTGCAGGAGGAGGCCCCTCAAGAGTGACAAGAGGGGCTGCAGTCTGGTGCAACTAAAATAAATATGATACACGGACTCTCCCTTGCCACAGAATGGACAAGTGGAGGGAGAGTCCGTGAATTTAGCTAAGTACTCTCCCGTGCTCAGTGCAACTAGTCGTGGAACAAAACCAGAATAAAGTTCCCTCCACCGGGGCCTCTTGCCCTCGTCAGCTGGTAGGACCCGCCTCCAGATGGTATCGGGACGGGTCACGAGGGCAAGGAAGTGCACTGTATGGAGCACGAGAGAATATAAGCTCTTCCTCGGCATGCAGCGAAAGCATGCTGAGGGTATGTCCCTCAACCTCGAGAGGTTGGGGACAGGAGGAGCCTGAGGGGAAACACGGGGCTTGTGTCCAATGCAAACAGCCGGAGCAGGGGTGTTGAAAGGTGCATGTGGCACTCCGGCCTGCAAAGCCCCACGAAGGAAGGTGCGCGAGTCGGGGGAGATGGCATCCCTAGTCTCCTGGAGCAAGCGCCCTGAGACTTTGGGCGTCATATATCCCAAACGGAGCGCAAGCTCCTGGGGTGACACCCAATCAGAACGCATGTATTCAAGGAGATCCCCGACTCGGGTCATCCGTGCATGACTAAGGCGGCGGATGATACTGGGGGACTGTAACATTGGAGCCCCCAATGCTGGATTAAATAGCAGGGGCTCTGTGAATATTTCATCCCCCAAAGGCACGCCCTGCCTGGTCACGGAGACCATGCTCCAGGCCTTGAGGGTTTCCTGGTAGTATGCCGGCAACACTGAGAGGTCTCTCCCAAACCGCTCGGGCCTGATCAGAAATAATTGCCGGTCATACCCCAGGTTGCGCAACTGCCAATAAAAGCTGGATGCCAGTGCGCACCACTGAGGAGAGGGATCTGCATATAGGTATCTCTGCAGGTACTGAAGGCGGAAGGTGGACAACTGGGAGCACACACAAATTAATCCCTGTCCACCCTCCACCAAAGGCAGACTTGCCACCCCTGCAGAGACCCAATGCCTTCCCATCCAGAGGAAATCTAAAAAATTCCTCTGGATATTGGTGACAAACTCGGGGGTCGGACTCAGACAAATCAGCCGGTGCCAGATCTGAGAAGCCACCAGCTGATTCACCACTAGAGTCCGCCCCCTAAGGGAAAGCATTTTTGCTAGACCCCTCCATCGTCCCAGACGAGAGAGGACACTGCCCTCTAACTCCCTCCAGTTGTCTGGGATGGAAGCGTCCGCAGCGGACAGGTAGACCCCCAGATATTTAACGACATCTGCCTCCCACGTGATGTCACGAAACTTGGGAGGCAAAGAGTCTACCTGTAAATTACCCTCTAAAAGGCCTGTGCATTTGGACCAGTTGATCTGAGCGGAGGAGGCATCTGAATATACCTCCTGGCACTGTTTTGCCAGCTCAAGATCAACTGGATACTGGGCCACGAGAAGCACATCGTCAGCATAAGCTGAAAGGACAATCCGCATGTCTGGATCTTTTAGCACCAGCCCTGTGAGCCTTTTCCTCAGTAGGCAGAGGAAAGGCTTGATGGCCAGTGCATTTAACTGTCCAGACAAGGGACATCCTTGACGCACCTCTCGTCCAACAAACCAAAGGTGCTCTAAGGGACCAATTGATTTTAAGTAAACACTCTGCAGAGGCGTACAGCGTTCTTATAAAGCCCACAAACTGTGGGCCAAAGCCGTACGCTTGCAGAGTGGCTATGAGGTAACCATGGTCCACCCTGTCAAATGCCTTTTCTTGATCTAAAGAGAGAAAGGCGAGTGACAGACCAGTCCTGAGAGAATAATGCAATAGATCCCGGACCAGAAAGATACTATCAAAGATAGTTCGGCCCAGGATCGCATAGGACTGGTCAGGGTGAACCAATTCTGCCAGCACAGACCCAAGTCTAAGCGAGATGGCTTTAGCTACAATCTTGCAGTCTGTGCTGAGCAGAGAGACCGGTCGCCAGTTCTTAATAAGCCAGAGATCCCCCTTTTTGGGCAGCAGGGCAAGTACTGCCCTGCGACAAGACAGGGGCATCTCCCCGGTCTCCAGGGCTTCCCCAAGGACCAGATGGAAATCAGGTCCCAGAGTCTCCCAGAAAAATTGGAAAAACTCTGCAGTCAGTCCGTCCAGTCCTGGAGACTTCTCACAGGACATGGCACGGAGGGCTTCAGAGAGCTCTTAAAAAGATAGTGGTATATCAAGCCGCTCTCTTACACCCTCACTGACTGTGGGGAGCCCCTCCCATAGCACCCTGCAGGCGTCTGGAGAAATGGGATCCGGAGAGTAAAGATCTTTATAAAAGTTCCGGGCTCTGTCCTGGATACTCTCCGGATCTGTAAGGGGGGCATCGTCTTCATCTAGAAGACAGGTTATGTGCCTACTGTTACCCCCCTTTTTCTCCAGTGAGTAGAAGAGGCGCGAGCCGCGGTCTAGATCTTTGAGAAAACGTAAGCGGCTACGCACGTATGCCCCCTTGGCCTGGTGTCGTTCCAGGTCACAGAGGACACGCTTCCTCTCTACATACTTGCTCTGCAGGGATTGGTCCCTACAAGTGAACAGCCTCTGCTCCAGATGGAGTACCTCCCCCCGGAGTGACTCCAACTCAGCTTCGCGCTGCCCACTCGCACCCTTGGTATATTCCTGACACAGAAGTCGCAAATGAACCTTGCCCACGTCCCACCACAGTTTTAACGTGGCAAAGTCCCCCTTGCAACCCCTCCAGTCCCTCCAAAACTCCCAGGTCAATGTCACGAGCCCCTGGTCCTTCAACAAAGCATTGTTGAAGTGCCAATAGGCGGCTCGTGGTGCTGTTGGCGTTAGCGCCACCGTCACAGACACACAGTTGTGGTCTGTGAAAGGAGCCAGCCTAATGGCACAAGAACCGACTCGTGACATATAGTGACTAGATATATATAGTCTGTCGATCCGGGAGTGGGACACCAGACCTGCTCTCACCCTGACATAGGTGAAACCGTCTGATTCCCCTGGGTTCTGCTCTCGCCAGATGTCCTCCAGGGAGAAGCAGGCGATGATCTCCCGCAGGGCTGACACAGAAGGGGGGTATGGCTCTGGACCATTCCGGTCAAGAGCGTCGAGGGTGCAGTTGAAATCACCCCCGAGTACCAAACATTAATCTGCGTCAACCGTCTCCAAAAACTGGGACAGTCTGGCGAGGAACCTCATTCTCTCGGGCCCTCCAGCAGGGGCATATATATTAACTAGGTTAATGATGCTACCCTGCTCTCGGACCCGGAGGTGGATTAGACGGCCTTGGATAACAGCTTTCACAAGCAGCAGCTCTGGCTGAAAAAACTCTGAGAACAGGGTCACCACTCCACATGACGCCAATGTGAAGTGGCTGAAGAAGACCCTGCCTCTCCACTACAGTTGCCACGAGGCCTCAGCCTCTGGAGTGGTGGGAGTTTTCTGCAGGAAGCTCACAGAGTACCCTCCCTGATATAAATAGGAGAGTACCTGGAACCTGCGGAAACTGTCTTGACAGCCGTTGGTATTTAGCGTGCTGATGTGCAAAGCCATTACTGCGTGTCAGGAATTGTGCGTTCCTCAGCCCCTTGAGACTGCTGATAGGACACGCACATTTTATAGAATTTCCGGATGCGGAGATGCTCCGCAGTCCCAGAATTCTTGGCCCTAGTGCTGACCACTAGATATTTCTGGAGAGAGTGGAGAATAAACAACATATTCTTCCACCTCTCCAAGGCCAGCCGCACCTTCCTTTTCTTTTGTCCATGAAGGGTGCTCTCAAGGAATAGATCTATTTCCTTAGCAGGGATAACCCACCCAGAATCTGATGTTCCTTCTAGTGGGTCACCCCTGGGCTCCTCTTGGCTGAGGGCTTTTACTCCATCCTCCCCAGCTTTATTCTCAGGGACCCCCTCTTAGATAGTACAGAAGGAGTCCCTTTAGCACCCTTCAAGGTAAATAATGGACCCTTGGATTGCTGCTGCACCCTGTAGCTTCAGAAGTGCATTCAGGGGTAGCTGGCTGCACAGCAGTGGCTGGAATGGCTTCCTTAATGGAAGCCTTGGAGGCTTTATATGCCTCCTCTGCCAGTTCCACCGCTGCTTGCTCAGCTTGGATGGCACCGATGTTAGGGTCAGTGGACGGCTGAGGAGGGTAGACAGGCTCTCCCATGATGTTAACAGGAAAACCTGTTTTATCACCCTCCCCCATTTCCACTTCCCCTTGTGCCACATCCCCCCTGACAGACAAATCCATGGGGTCCTGAATGGGGGTCATGCCTTTATTCTCCCCCTCAAGTAGTGACTCGGCCTGGGGCTCTTACAAAGCCCGAGGTACGTCACTAGAGAGTGACACTGGAGGAGGAGACTGACTGGTGCCCTTGAAGCTCAGCACCTCAGGGACACTGACCACCCATTCAGCAGAGGCTTTATTGGGACCCCCCTCGAAGGCCAGAGGCAGAACCTGATCTTTCTTTTCTACCCCTGCCTCACTTGGGAGACCCTCTTGCCCCTGCTTTTCCTCCAGACCCTTTTCCACATTAACCCCTATAGGGTCTGGAGAGAGAGATGTGTGGTCTGGCACCAGCTGGCTGAGCTTAATAACCGGGCCAGACAATGTCACCGGATGAGGAGGAGATGTTTTGTTCCTCTTCTTGCTTTTAGAGGGAGGTGCTCCACTATAGAGCACTTCCCACTTATCAGCAACCTCACTGTTGGTTTTATGCTTCCTCTTCCTGGGGACGTCACTCCTGGAAGAGGAGCTGCCACTAGCTGCCTCCCCTGCAGAGGGCTTATCATCCCTCTGCTTACACCGTGCCCCCACACTAACTGATGTAATTATGGTGGGGGCAGATTGGGACTTGGGAGAAGCAGCTGTGACACTGGGAGGACCGGTGACACTCTTCCCCTTTTTCCCCGTGTCTGCAGTCTTGCTGGAGACCACAGACACAGATGGCTTTTTTGGGGAAGAAGGGGGTTTGGAGGCCGTGGTGGTGGCTTGAGGAACAGCCTCCTTGCCTGAGCTCTGTGGGGGGGCTATGACCCTTGAGGTCCCCGCTTTTATGGGCTCAGCGGGGATGGGTGCTGTACTGGCGGAGGTGCCATTTGCTGGGGCTGGGGCATGATGCTTTACATTAGGACAATTCCTACGTGTATGCCCCAACCCCTTGCAATGATAGCACTGCACCTCCGTAGTGCTGTAAAAAATCCTGTAGAGCACCCCCTCAAATGGTACCCCAAAAGACCCCTCTATGTTTTCTGCGCCCTGAGGCAGGCACATTTGTACCTGCCTCTCGAAAGAGAGCACATGACGAAGTGCTCTCTCTCTGCACCCCAGGGGAATTTTAATAAATGGTGTTTTTACTTCCCCTAGGGTTAGCAGGTGGGGGCGCAGAAGGGAGTCTGGTAGGAAGGGGGGCACATTAGAGAGTGTTACTTTTGTGCCCAACCCTTCCAGGGGTTCTATTGGGACATATAATCCCCCCACTGTGATGCCCCTCTGTATAAGCGTGTGAGCAGCAGCCAGCGTACGGGTAAAGAAAACTACTTTCCCGCACATTTTGCTGGCTGCTACTATACCAGAGGGGCTGATGACATTACCTGCAGCACGCAGATAGATATCAATGCTGTAGACCCCAGACATCTGACATTTAACCCCATGTTTCCTGGTGATCTGCCCCTCAGCCCCAGCGGTGGTATTACTGGGGCCAGCAGAAACCACCTGTGACCAGGTATTAGCCACAGGGGTAGGTCTGCTGACAGAACCACCAGGAGCTGGGGCTGCCTTATCTGCCTGGGGCCTATGCTGTGCAGTGCTGCAGCTAGGATTTTCAGGGGCCATTATTCCCACTTTTGACCCCTGAGGCTTCTTAGTGGTCTTATCCCTCATGTTTAGACCCTTCTTTTTTTTTATAGTTTATTTGTTTTATTTATTTTTATTTTTTGTTTATGATTTTCTACTGTTTTCTTTTTAAAAATATAAAAGTGTGAAAAAGAAACAAAAAGACAAAACTAAGGGAGAGAGAGAGATGATGTTTGGCAGTGGAAGGGTTAATGGCCTGTTGCAAGGTGTTGCTAATTGCAACAACACAGAGAACACAGAGGCTTTTTAACCCCTCTGTGTCTCTGTGTCAGATGTTAAAAAAGCCTTTTAAACAAAACTTCAAATTGTTTCCCCCCCCACTGCCTACAAAGATGTTACTTGTCTTCTCTCCCCCCAAAACATAAAACCCAACACCAAACAAACAAAACTTTAACAAAACCTGAAAAACTTTTTAAAAAAGTCAAAGTAAAAAAATCTCCAGGAGTGAAGGTGAAGTGCTAAGGGAGGTGTGTGGCAAAGTATCCAGGAGACAGCTCACTCTCCTGGGATAGAGAGCTGAGCCTGACTCCCAGAAAACTAAAACTTAAATTAAACTAAGAAAAATACCACAAAAACTCCCAAAAATGAACAACACCGTGCACAAAGTGCTTATAAACAGAAAGGTGTTAAAATAAAACTTGTATTTGAGGGACTAAGACCCTAAAAAGCCTTTTGTTTAGAGCTCAAGCATGCACACAACATGCTCTCTGGCACAGTACTTTTAAGCCTGACACACACACTGGCTAGCGGTCAGGCAAATGAACTCAGATTTAACAAAATAAAAGTGTTGTTTTTTTAAAAGTAGACAACTAGTAAACAATATTATATTGTATGCGTTGTGCACACACAGTATAAGCTGTGAGCCTGACACACATACTTGCTAGCAGGGTCTAGCAGGGAGACAGGCAAATGAAGTTAGATTACACAGAAAAAAAAATGTTATAGCCCTAAAAAGGGCTTTTTGGGGTGCTGTGTTTACAGCAGAGATCTGACGAGTCCTTCAGCACTGCACTGGACACTGAATAAACTTGCCTAGCTATTGATTTCCCTATTCAATCAGCATCACCTACACTCTCCCTCCTCTCAGTAAGACTGCAAGTTAGTTATGATTCCAAAATGGCTGCTGTCCATGAATTAGAAGGCTCTGGAAGGGAGTGTATGCTGTTGATTGGCTAGAATGTGTCTGCTGACTGTGACATGCAGGGTCAAAGTTTGCTCAATGATAAAGTATAGGGGGCGGGTCAAATCTCGCATATGTTCGCTGTTTACCGCGAACAATCCGCGGGCGAACTATTCGCGACATCTCTTGTTGTTTTATGTGTGTTTCAAATTTAGACTTCACTTCTAAGAGACCCATAGAATAACATTTTTTTTTTCAGATTATGCCCCCCCCCTACAGATCCACACTACTAGTGTCATTCAAGACAGACAGACAATGACATGCAAATAAAAGCCCACAAAATTCACAGGATTCTCACATTTATAGTTTTTAATGGCAGTTATAATAATTATGACAATCCAGTCAGTTTGTTTTTGCATTTACTAACATACAGCATATTATGTATGCTTGATGTTTAAAAGCATGACACTGGCCAAAGTGTCCTTAGCTGAAAAAAGGCTTCAATATTTTTTTTAAATTTTACTATAATATTAGCCAGTGTTATAACAATTGTTTGTTCACAATCACTGACCTGTATCCTTTAGAAGCCCGGATTTACAGTCTCCATCCAAATTCCAGGAGCAATCTTGTCTAATCAGGGGCATCTAATCAACTGCTCAGGGAAGTTAACTATTTTAGACCTTCTGGGGAAAGAGAGCTGTGTAAAGATTGTGGCTCACACAAACCCCCTATATCACTCTGTCACACAGGCTAAAGGTGTGCAAGATGGCAGCCTGCAGGAGACAATACAGGAAGAAGGAAGGTGGTTTCAAAGGCTAAGAGACTGTTTCTCTGCTTGTAAGAATGTATCCATTTCTTATTTTAAAATAGAGTAGAATCAAATGAATGAAATAAACTTTGTTAAAACATTTTATATAAAACAAAAATACGTTTTGCCTAAAGAGTCTCTTAAACTTCTATGTCATCATTTAGGGACAGATGTACTATGTAACATCACCAACACACCTCCCATAAGTACATTTGATCCATGAGCTTTGTAATTGACAGCTGTATATTCATCTTAATTACTTTCTGTATGAGGTGTGTCTCCTGATCGAATTCAGAATTGTCCATAAAAATATTGGAACTCCACAATTACAAAATGGGTTCAGTGGAGCAGCACAACCCCTTTCCTGTACCCCAAAAACAACTTGCAAGTTTCCTATGCAAAAGGGGCAAAAGACAATAAGTGATTATGTCTCAGGAACTACAACATTATCTGTAAAAAGTGATGGACCTGATGAAAGACTATTCCATTTAAAAGAAATAGTCTGGAAAACCTCTACAAAAGGGTCAGAAAAGATGCAAGGTAAGGCCTCTATCAAAATAGTCAAAGCAACAATGGAAAACAAAGAAGGAGAGCAAGAACATCTGTGATATAGGTGGGTAAATAACAAAAACATCTGTGAAAGAAGTGGGCTAGTAACCACAAAAAAACTCTATAAAAATAAGAGGAGGGACCTTAACTTCTTTTCTATAAAAGAGACAAGGAATTGTTATCTAAAGTCCAAAGGGTCCAAGGAAATCGAGGGAGCAAACACAAATGGAGTGTTTCACAGATGTATGGCTCAGTAGGCCTCAAGAGCCTTGAGTAAGGCAATGTAGAAAGGGCAGAATGAGAGAGTAAAACAATTAAAGGAAATATGTAGAGATGTAATGAACTGAAGTTAAAGAGGTAAGGTAGAACTGTAAGCCGGAGGAGTAAGTACTCATGTATGTATAAGATGAAGAAAATAGGAAAGTTACCATAGGATTGATAAGAGGAACATTAACCTGGTAGAAATGGAAAGGCCACTTAATTTAGCACAATTTAGACCACATCATTGTAATGATCTCCTAAAAGCATGTTGAAATACTATTTTACTGATAAATCAAATCAAATTAAAACTGTGTTTTTGTGTGTGAAAGACTGCACACATCCTGCTCCACATCTGAGACAAGGAGACTTGGTACTGCTTTATTATTTCAACCAATCAAGTTGCAGGGGTCTGTCCATCCAAGTAAATGGTAACTGGTCAGAGTCCAGGAGGGTGCTGTGCTATCAATAACAGTTTTCCCCTACCGAGTCTCACTCTGTTGTGCAGTGTGTCACTGTGGTAATTACTAATACAAAAGCCAGTGGGCAGAATAGGCTAAATGTAAACAAGGATTTAAAAAGTACGATATTTTAGCTGGTATTGCGGTATAGATCTTTTTAACATACAATCTTGTGCTCTTTCACACCACAAAGAGCACTTACATTATGTAATAAATGAGTCACTTCAAGGTAGTTGTGTTAGGAAATGATTATCAATGTGTTCTTCATATATCAAATGTAATAAAAACATTAAATTAGAAAATTTGGTTCATGAAAGAGTGAGAAAGTCTTAGAAGATTCAGTGTGTTGATGATATACATTTGCTTTACTCGCTTCCTCTTTCATTTAAATGCAATTTAAATGAATTCTTGTATAGGATCGCCAGCACAAACACAACCCAAAACAACATTAGTTATACAAACAGCTTCAGATAATTACAGATCCACAAAGGCTGGTTTTGTGGGGGTTTGTGTGGGCTTATGTTTGATACATATAAAACATTTACAGTAAAGGATGCTATACACTTACAAAAACAAATTTACATATGAAAACAACAACATGAGTCAGACTTGTACAATGTAGGCCAACTATTCTCTTATATGTGATAAAACATTTACATCAACTAACCCTTTAAGTCTCCGTTCTTTTAAACATATTTCTGTTTCAGGATACCAGGGTCACATTTCAACAATTTGATATAATGTTTAATATTCATGTGCGTATGTTTCTATACATCTATAGAAATGTATGTATTGTTTTGTCAATTCAAGGCCAGGCTTTCCACATTCTTTCTTGTATCAAGGTTATTTTGTTTTCCTTTGAGACAATTGGCTAAGTTTTACTTGTTTTTTTTCTATTTGCCTTCCTCTGGATTAATTATTATTTAATCATTTAAAAATAAAAATAAATAATTAAAGAATTGATTAATAATTATTTAACAACTAATAATTTAATGAATAACTAATCTGCATATTGCAGATCAGAGGAGATCTTAAAAGGTTGAACTTGATGAACTGAAAGTCTTCTTTCAACCTTAATTACTATGGGCCTCATTCTATTAGCGGCCGCAGCCGTTGCGGGGCCGCAAGGACCGGCCGCAAGCTATTCGGCTATTCTATTCCCCTCTGGCCGGGGATTCCGGCAGGCTTGCGGCCGGCGCCTTGCTATCTCTTGCGGCCGCTCGCGCCGGAGGAAAGCCTTTGATCTAAAACGTCCGCAAGGAAATCGGCCGTAAGAAAATCCTATTTGCAATTCAATTGCTCCAGGAACCCTCTCTGCAAGGCTAAAACCGAGCCGCAGTTACTTGCAGGAAAGAGGTCCCGCTAGCACCAATTAAGCACGAAATATAGCCCAAATAAAGCCATCCTGCACTTTGAGAAGACTATAAAGTGATTTTCGGTGTTAGCAAAAATAGCACAAAATTCCCCTATACTCAAATCCGTAAAATATATATTTTTTAATATACGTCAAATATCCATGTAAAAAGTCCATAGGGCTTGGAGCACCTCAGACCCGCCAACGCCGCAGACGGGAAATAAACAGTTAATTTAAACTCGGGTTTGGGCTGATGTGCAAGCTTGAGAGTGGGTTACTTTTAATCCTCATGTCCCCCAATATGATCCCTAGCATTTACAGAGCTTTACAGTGCCGTCTTGAATTTATTTTTGACTTTTTAGATTTCTGAGCTTACGGCCGGTTGCAAGATATACTGCCGGCCGTAAGAGGAGATCCTAATCGCAGCCTTATGGACGGTTTACGGCCGATAATAGAATGAGGCCCTATGTAACTATGTAACTATGTAAAGGTTGGCTATATGTATTACATATATTGTGTATTTCAGGAAAATCAGTTGTACATAGAAAGTATTTTAAAAAAAAGTATTGCAAACTTTTCAAGAAAGAACATACCTTAAACCTTATGACTTTATCAGATATAGACAAATTAAAAACGTTGGTATTTAAACCAACATAAAAAGCAGGAATTACACTATTAAATTATTTTCAGAAATTAACAGCCTTATTAAATTTTGATTGGACAATTGATTAGGACTCTATATAAGCACAGAGCATATTTTTTTACAGAAGTTTTTAGTTAGTGAAGGCCTTGCTTTTGGATAGAAGTTCACTAACTAAAATATTCTGTAAACAAATATGCTCTGTGCTTAAATAGAGCCCTATTCATTTGGCCGAACTGCAATTTAATCAGGCTGTACATCTTTTTATCCACATTAAAAGGTCTGGGCTCCCAGCTTTACACAGTGCTTCAAACAGCAGAAAAAAATTCCCCTTCTATGCACAATACAATGGGAAAGAGATCTAGGAGAAACCCTTGACTCAGAAGACTGGCAAGAAATATGGAAAATTCATAATTCACAGCCTGATTAAATTGTGATTTGGCCAATTGAATAGGGCTCTATATAAGCACAGAGCATTTTTTTTTACAGAAGTTTTTAGTTAGTGAACTTCTATCCAAAATGTTTTCACTAACTAAAGACTTTGGTGAAAAAAATATGCTCTGTGCTTAAATAGAGCCCTATTCAATTGGCCAAATCACAATTGATAAGGCTGTAAATCTCTTTATGTCCCAAATTTAAAGAACAATCATACACGACATAGAAGACACTTACTGTATTCACTAATATTTGACACCACAAAAATTAAATAGGATGAGACGGGTCTCCAGTTCTCTATGTTGGAAAGGTTGTGGACTCAATGGAACATATTTACCTATGTGTTGGTTGTCCTGCCCAAATATTATAAAAAATGGATTTTAATCAATTTTTTTATAAAAACTTGCTTAGATATCCAACCACCACTTCATCCATGGCTCTCTCTATTATCCAGACCCTGGGAACAATATATAAGAAACCAAAACACCTAAGCTGCACAGATTAACTTAACTGCAAGAATATATTTAGCAAAATTGTGGTTATCCCAAGAAATTCCAAACTTAAATATTGTTACAGCTAAAATTTGGGAAAACATTTAAAATGGATTGAAAGATAGAAAATCTCCCTAGCTCAATTTGAAATTAAATGGCCTCCCTGGTTTACACATTTTTGAAGGAAAACATATGGACCTGGGGAGATCTATTTGGACATTTTATATGTATGCACATTTTTTTTTATCAGTCTACTGTACCTTTTTCCTTTTTTTCCCTTTTTGATTTTTGTGTCTCTTCCATCACCCCATTTACACATTTTGTTAATATATTGTTTTTTTTCCCTTTTGCTGTATTGATATTGTATTATTCGATTTACTTTTCAGATAGTTTAAAATGAAAAAAAAAAAAAAATTAAAAAAGAAAGTATTTAAAAAAAATAACAGATCCCTGGGTCTTTCAGACATTCATATTATAACTACATACAATTTTACTTTTATTATGTAATGACCAACAAAAGGAAAAAACAATATTTTTCTCTTCTTGTGGAACCTAAAATACACAAACTATCCATAATCAGACTAATTTTTCTACCTTATCAAAAAAGACCTATGAAAGTTTATAATTTCAGAAATAATATGTACAGGAGGATTGAAAGCTCACTGTCGGGTTTTGCACCAAAATAATTTCACTGTTTTGTTAATAGTAGCATTTTATTCTCTTCTGTACTACACAAGCAGTTCTCGCGCCACCAGAGGAAAACACACCACAGGTTAGCCAACACACAAGAAAAACGGGTAAATGGAGAATTGGGGTGAAATGGGCTAACCTTTGACTATCTGGCCTACTATAATAAAGGAGATCCACCAGGTTGGAGTTTTCTGATTAGGGTCCAAGGGTAAATAATAATCCTCAAATAGGACCTAGCTAGACAGGAGGGTGCCTATCACCTGCTACATGACCCTTAGTAGCCACATAGCCCTGAAGAGGTGGCACTGCCAGCCCATGAGGAAACCCTGTATGAGTTTTATTGATTGATTCTTGATGCGTACGTTTCTAGTAACGTAATGTGTCCTGTTAACTGCATTAACAATCATTGTTTAAAAATGTGTAAAAGGGATATTGTTCAATAAACCTGTATGCCCTATTGCAAATGTGGATCATCGTCTTGTCCTTGTAAAGCTTCCTGATTGTGGGGGAAAATTCTGGCTGACCCATGGGCCAAGCAACTGAAGTGTTCCTGTTAGCCAAATGGGCATCTCAAAAGATTGTGTGAAGATAAAAACATGTTCTAAAAAACTGGTCCTGGTCTAAGTGGATTACTAAAAGAAATCAATGAGTTACTAGGATAGGACATATTCATAACCTTGGTCTACATCTTTAACCTGAGATAGGCCATATTCATAACCTTAGTCCACATCTTGTGTATCCCATCCTCGTGCTCCACTAGTCAATAGAATCAGTTTCCTTGGCAGCAGGTAACATATAGATCTCTCACTATTTAATTCTAACTTAAATGATGCTTCCTATTTTTCTGCTGTCTACAAGTGGACTGTCCATGATATATGTTGGCATGAATTAAACCCTTTTATCATTTTCATAAAAAGTTGTCTTATTAATATAATATTTTAGGTTTTCCTCTGTTCAAAAAAAATTCTAAAATATCAATAGTCATTTTCTAATAAAAATAATATTCATCACATTTCTCAAAATCAGTAATAAAACACGAGAATATATATTATGCACAGTTTCCAATTTATTTTTTACTGCAGAGAAAATAAATAGAAGTTTTCTTTGAGCGTAGGCCTAGAAACATCTGTTGTAATTACATTAGCAATTCTTCAGTACCCTGGGGTTACAGATTTCATATTAACATTCGACTCTCTGCCGGTCAACAGTTCTTAGATCCTACACAAAAGTCAAACCATTAGCTTTTGTATAGCTTCAAAACGGTACACAGAGTTCAAAAATAGGAAAATGCATGAAAAAGTAATTGATGCAAACGCTTGCTGTTGTCTGCTGCTTCTCTACCTTTTCAGTTGCCTCATTAAGCTCTTTGGCAAATGCTTCCTGCAGAGCTCTTGTCTCTTCCCTGGTGTATTAAGAAAAAACAAGACACACTTAACAAGTGAAATTGCATGACCTTTTCTTTTTCTGTGCTAGTTTAATCTTCTGTATTTCAAGGGATAGTAGAGCAAGAAATAGTATTTAGAATTTGCATATGGTACTAGCAACACTCTTCGTTTCAATGCTGTAACGAATTGTTTACTGGACCAATGTATAGTTTTCTTAGAATTCCTGATTTAGCTTTTTTTTTTTCAAATATAGAGCAAATAATAAAGCACTACACCAAGTGGGCTCAAGGATCTTAAGTCAGTTCCTTGTGTATATTATATTACTAGCGAATTGTCCGTCAAAAAATGATGGCAATGAAATTGTAAATGAGCTAATGGTGTTTGGTGTATATAATGTGGCTGATTTAGTGTCCTTCGTTTTCTATGTCGTGCAACTTTTTCCGAATATCCGTAGCTGTTTGGTGGTGTTTTGCGTCTTTATGGTGGTGTTTTGCGTGTTTAGGGACTTTTAGCCTCGTTTTTGTTTTGTTCGGTGGCCATTTTTTCTCTCGCTTAAGTGATTTTCGGGTCTCTAAACTCCGAAATTTGTGCTTAAATGGAGGTGTAACTTCACTTACAGAGGTCCTCGGGGCCCCCCCTTGCTGTCAGTAACCTTTTTATGTGTTTGTTGTTTGTATTTATTGTGTTTGTAATGTTTTTGGGGTAGCGCGGGTTGCGTCCTTGTTTTTTAATCTTGTAGGTGTTTTTCGGCAAATACATAGGTGTTTGGTGGTGTTTTGCGTCCTTAGACTGCTGTAGCCTCGTTTTCGTTTTTTTCGGTGGCCATTTTATCTCTCACTTAGAGAATTTTTTAGTGTCTAAACTCTTTTAATTTGAGTTAAATTGAGGTGTAACTTTAGTTTTAGAGGTCCTAGATGCTCCCTCTTCCTGTAAGTAAGCTTTTTATGTATTTGTGTGTATTTGTTGTATTTTTCATGTTTTCATGTGCGCGTGCGGCCGATTTTTGCGAGGTCATAATGGTTCATAACGTGTCTTGTATTTTCCTTGCATAATGCGGGCTTGCAAGCGTGAGCAACGGCTCGTATGCTCACAACTATATATGTGATAACTAGTGACTTGCCCTTCAAGAATGACAGCAACATTTTTTTAAGCCTGGCAATGCTCTTTGCCACATAATCTGAACACCCTCTGCGCTCATTGCGAGCCCCGCGCTGAGCGCCTTTGTTGCTCATCGCGTGGCTCTCAATGAGCACTTTTGTCGCTCATTGCGAGTCTCTCCCTTCCCATTGAGAGCCTCTCCCCCTGTTTACTTTACAGGCCCCGAGCCACTTTCATGCTTCGCAATGAACACCTTCTGCGCTCATCTCGAGCCTCTCCCCCCAAGTTTGTTGCTTTACAATGAGCACCTTTGGCGCTCATTGCGAGGTCATGCGTGCCTGCATTGTTCGGCTAAGTATTACTGGCTTTGGATAAGTGTTACTGGCTTGGGTTAAATGTTACTGGCTTGACTTAAGTATTCCTGGCTTGGCTTAAGTGTTACTGGCTTAGGTTAATAGTTACTAGCTTATTATTATTATTATTATTATTATTATTATTATTATTATTATTATTATAGTTCATTTATAACGCGCCGACATATTGCGTAGCGCTGTACATAAGTTAAGTTCAGACAAAGATAAATACCAATTAACATATAGCAAAGCAATAAGGGCCCTGTCTTTGAGCTAGGAATCCAAGGTCCATGGTGCATTCCCAAAGTACTTAGGATAGAAACTCGCAGACTTACAATCTAAGGTAAAGTGAATGGTAAAAGAGGGAGAGATAAGTGATAAGCGTGTTAGGGTGGAAGGTGATAAGCTTCTTTAAAAAGATGCATTTTAAGTGAGGTTTTAAATGTTTTGAGGCAAGTGGATAATCTGGTGGAGCGAGGCAAGGCTTAGGTTAATAGTTACTGGCTTGGCTTAAGTGTAACTGTCTTAGGTTAATAGTTACTGGCTTTGGCCTCGTTTTCATCCTGTTGAGAAAATTTCCTTTTTTCGGCGGCCATTTTTTTCCTTGCTTCGCCGATTTTCTATCTCTTTAAACCAGCTAGTATGGGTCAAATTAGCTGGCAACCTCACTCACAGGCTCCCTGGCTTTCCCCCTGAGTTGTCTGTGAGGTTTTTGACTTATTTTGTACATTATTGTTCGTTTTTTGGCAGTCTTGCGAGTTACGGACTTAGGTAAAGTATTACTGGCTTAGGTAAAGTGTTACCGGCTTAGGTAAAAAGCGTTACTGGCTTAGGTAGTGTTACTGGCTTAGGTAGTGTTACTGGCTTTGGCTATGGGTGTCTTCAATCTCTTTCCATCCTCCATCGGTGGAGTGTAATGGGGCAAATTACATCTCTGACTGGACAGAGGACCCTTAGAGGGACCCTGAAAACGCAGTATTGCGAGAGCAGCAATGAGCGCCTTTGGCAAATTGCAGGCCTCATTGCGGGAGACCCGCAAGCGTGACGACAACTCTCAGATTGATAACTATTATAGTTGATATTATATTATATAATATATATTATAGCAATGTGTGTTCAAATGAAGCAACTGTGGAATTAAAATGGCGCAATTAGTGGAGAATGTTTGCTGAGTGAAAATGAAAATAATCAAATTCAAGTTTTGGTTTGGAGAATCAGCTGAAAGAAAATGTTATAGATCGAAGTTGCTCCCTCTACCAGCTTTACAAAACATCCAGACAATTTAAATGAATTATTCAAATGTATTAGACAAAGATTTTTCAGCTCTTTCAGATGAACACTCATAAAATAAACTAGATAATATTACATTTATTTTAAAATGTTTGTCCCATTGTTACAGTTTTTGCAATGAAAACTTTCATATCTTAAGTCTTCAGCTGAGAAAAAGTGACTAGAAAATAGAATAGGCATTAATAAATGGTATTAGATAAATGTGAGAGACCTACATTATTCAGCGTCCTAACAAAGTATTTATTAGAAGAGGGATATAAGAAGTAAAGTGAAAAGGCTGTGTAATAGTTTGGCCATAGCAACCTCTGAATGGACTTGACTTGTATGAGAAAACATTCTTAACTGAACTGAGGTCAAACAACATAGTGGAAAACTGTTTTATTTTACAGTAGGGGAACAAACGGAACAATTTACCCGTTGAGGGACAGGACAGTTTCTTCCATGATGCAACAAAGCACATCTGCATTTTAAGACAAATTGAGAAAAAGAACTTGAGAAATTGATGAGATATACGGACATTCTGGAAGCTGAAACACTGAAGCAATGAATGAAGCAGACCTCTTGAACCCGACTTGACATGACCTAATACTTGAAAGGTTTACTCCCGTTGGGTATTTTAGTTTATGGCAAAATTAACTCTGAAAGCATCCAGCCTCCCCATAGAGGCACAAGGGAACGGCTGCTTAAACCTTCCAGTGAACACCAGTTCAGTGAGCACCAATTGTGTCTAAATTAAAGTTGCAACAGAGTTTGGAGATGGTGGTCGAGCAGGTGTGAGGTGTCAGTCTCCCTCAAACTTGACATTTATGACACAGTTATATATTATATGCAAACTGGTAAATGTCACAGTTTAATATTTAAACCAATATTTCAATGCACCAATATTTCAATGCACCAATTTATTATAATTATCAAATGTAACCAATGTGTCTAGTAGCTGAAAAATTTGTTTGTCACAAAAATTGTTTAGTTTTACAGATCCCTCATATATGAGTTTTTGTATAGAGAGTTTGAGTTCTGATAAGACTGGATAATCAGATGTACCCCTTCTCCTCATTTAAATTCAATCTGTTGGTACATATATTATTGCAAACTGCCCATCTCTTCTCTATATTTTTATTGCTTCATCGCTAGGGCCATAAAACATAACAAAATAAATAAAATAAATAGACCTAGCTCTTTCTGAGTGCTACCTACAACTTGGGGACAGTTTCCTAACTATCTATATCCACTCTTAACTAAGCTTGGGAGGGACAAACAGTAAATAATCCAAACTTTATGTATTGTACTGGCCTTTATCCTCAGGATTCCAGTCTCAATTTATCTTCCTCAGCGGATGGCTCATCAGCTTCCATACTGTGGGCTTCTTGACTCTCTTATTACTCCAGAAATACTTTATTTCTTGCTCAGCGGCTGGCTATCAGCTACTATGCTGTAAAACTCTCTCTGGACTCTGGGTTAGCTGCAAAACCTTGTCTAAGCTGCAACACTTTCTCTGGACTGCAACTCTTTCTCTGGGCTGCAACTCTCTCGCTGGCCCAGCTGCAACTCTATCTCCGGGCTGCAACTCTCTCGCTGACCCAGCTGCAATTCTATCTTCGGGCTGCAACTCTCTTGTTGGCCCAGATGCAACTCTCCCTCTCTGGGCTCTGGCTGCAACTCAGCTCTCTTTAACAAATAGATGATGTTTCACAGCTGCACCCCTATTGTGATATAAGAGAGCTTTTAACACCTCAAGTACTGGATTGGACAAATACCTCCATCCAGCTTCAGGCTCATACGCCTATCTTCTTGGACTCTCTCACATTTCTGTATGGAGTTGTCACAATATATATATGTATGTATATATATATATATATATATATATATATATATATATATATAAAAGCTAGATTTTCATGTTTTCAGAAGGTTGGTCATGGGGAAAGGATAGTAAATCATGTGACTAGGCAAATAGGTTTACATCCAAACCTTGTACAACAAAAATGCAGTATTGCTAATCCTACATTAATAGCAAAATATTTATAACCTTTTCATAAAGCATCACAAAGATAACAAGATTAGTTTAAAACACTAGCTTACACCAGAACTGGATTAAAATATAATCTTTATAAATAATTAAGTTTAAAAAGTCATTGACTGAATTGACTGAAGTATAAAGTTAAGATTATCTAGTATCAACCAGTATTATTACACACTTTTTTCTGCTAATAATGTTATTAATATACTCAGAATAGGGCATATTTAATAAGAACTCTTCCAGTTTTGGATTTTTAATTAACAATAATTAAAAATAATGAAGTTAAAATGGGAACTGGTGGTTTCCATTTCAACTTCATTATTAATAAAGGTTCTATTTTTATTTATTAATCATATCCACTTATCCTGAGTTATGGATATTTAATTATCACATCCATTTAAGGGTATTTTTTTACTTTTTGGCCTAGTTTGTTCCAAACTAATGTAATAAAACTCTATATATCCACATGTGTTTTTCTAAGTGGAACACGATCAGTCATTTCTGATGCATCATCGCCACCCAAAAACAAAGATAAAATAGAAGAGGACTACTACACTGTGATTTGCTATTCAAACCTATTGGACCAATGGAGAGTGAATTGCAAAGCTACATGACATGATCAGTCAGGCAACTGTCGCAATTAGAAATACTTTCTTTGGCTGCTGTCTATTCTGTTTTTTTTTTTTATTTAGACCATTTGACAGGACAATATTTTGACTTTACAATCTGCTTCATTCTTTTCCATTTATTTACGTTCTGCTGAGAAAGTAAAATATATCTGAAAAAATGAGTTGTATGAAATTCATAAAGTGGCTGGGGAAAGGTAATGACCTTGGAGCATACAACTAAATAACTAATTTTTAGGTGAACAGTGTAATACAAAAATATGTATTGGCTACAGGAGAGGAATTTTTTTAGTGCCAAGTCTGTATAAAGAGGACTTATTTTGTCAGTAATTTATGAATATGGCCAAGGGAGCATGACATTGTTACATTGGGATTATGTGTTATTGTGTGGTTATATGTTGCCTGTACATGGTTATTATGTATACTAGTTATAATATACTAGAATATTGCCCGTCAAAAAATGACGGCAATGAAATTGTAAGTGAGCTAATGCTGTTTGGTGTATGGTAATCAAATAAATAATACATTAATAAAGTAATATACTTTACCTATTTGGAAGTAATATATGCAGGAAGCATTGTGTTGAAGAGCTGGCAATCTGTTTTCATGTTGCTGTAGCATACAATGTGTTTTTTCCCTGTCAGCAATGTGTGCAGTGTGTAGTGTAAATAGTGTGCATGCGCAAGGAAAATCCGTTAGGGTAGCTGTGTGCTTCCGCATTCAGGAAGTTAGTGTTGTAAAATGGCGGCTAATGTGTGGTACGCGGCTGTGGCTGCTTTTGCGTCCGTGTTGGTGGAGCTCGTCCGGCTTTTTGGGAAAGTCTTTATGTGTTTGGTGGTGTTTTGTGTGTTTAGAGTCCTGTAGCCTTGTATTCGTTTTTTTTCGACGGCCATTTTTTCTCTCGCTTAGGCGATTTTCATGTCTCTAAACTCTGGAATTTGGACTTAAATGGAGGTGTAACTGGGTGGGTAACCCAGGTCCTGGGTACCCCCCCCTTGCTGTGGGTATGTTTTTTATGTATTTTCTGTGTGTTTTTATTGTGTTTCTAATGTTTTCAGGTTTGCGCGTTTCGGCCGTTAAAGTCGTATTTTTGCAAGGTCGTAATGTTTTTTTTTCTAAGTCCTGCGTCTCGTATTTGTTTGTCGTAAGTACATAAATGTTGCGAGGTCCGCAGTTGCTGGCAAGGAGCGCCTTTGGTGCTCATTACAAGTCCCGCAAGTTGTGGGTTGCCAAGGCCAGCAACATAGAGAGGCCAAAGGCGCTCATCGCGAGGCTCACAAGGTAAGGGGGGGGGAATTACTGGTTTGAAGAAAAAAAACATAACTTTTTTTCTAGCCTGCAAGGCTTTGAGCAATAGCGATTTAAGATTCAAGCCTTGTGGGCTTGAAAAAAAATTACAGGTTTAACTACCGCCATGCCCACAATTTTTTTTAAACATGTAATGGAGAGGAGGGAAAGAGACAAAGGGGAGGGAGAGAGGGAGAAGAGACAAAGGGGAGGGAGAGAGGGAGAAAAGACAAAGGGGAGGGAGGGGGGAGAGACACAGGGGAGGGAGATAAGGGGAAAAAGGCAGGGAGAGGGAGTATAGAGACACAAGGGAGGGAGGAAAAGAGACACAGGGGAGGGAGAGGGGGGATTAAGACAAAGAGAGTTACTGGTTTGCGCATACTTGGGTTTTCCGAGGTCTGCGATGAATGTCAAAGTCTCTCTTCACAAGGCCTGTGAAGTAGAGGGGGGAGAGGCTTGCAATGAGCGCCAAAGGTGCTCGTTGCAAGGCCCGCAAGCTGCGGGCTTGCAGAGGCCTGCAATGAAGTGCTCATCTCGAGGCCCACAAGTTAGAGGAGGGTGGGGGAGAACCTTGCATTGTGTGGTAAACAGCATTGCAAGGCTTCCCATTTTATTGCAGTCAAGTCGCTAGTTTACTATAATAGTAAGTATTCCAGTCTTACTATTTTAAACCAAATGTGAATAAAAATGTGTAAGTGTCTGAATAAATGTGAATGAGCTAATCATTCATACTCATTATTGCAAGTCCGACTGTTCTTGTGAGTGGTTTTACACCCTGGATGTAATTTATCCACCTAATTATTTTTTTATTCTGATACTTTATAATGTTGCAAAATATTAGATCTTCACAGCCACACAATATTCGTAGAGGTAGCAAATTGGTTGTGATGTATTCATTAATGGAGTTATTTTTTATTATTAACTTTTATTTGTATCGAGCCAACATTTTCCATAGCGCTATACAGGGGATATTAACAGGAAAAATACAATATTAAACTTCAGAAGGGCACTGTTTTGAACTTAGAATCTTTATAGAAAGCACCCTACAAGATTGCAAGCTCGCTACTTACAATCTAAAGGTCATGAAAAGAGGCAGAGACCAGGGAAGAATAAGGATAAGAAATAACATGGGTCAGGTAGGAAGTGTGAGAAGTATAGAAAGGTGAAAGGTCCTATTGTGTAATTTTGAATGACCCCTAGTGGTGTGATAATAGTCAGAAAATAGGAGGTCAGGGGACTTTAAATCTAAATTGGGGTGAGGAGTGCTTAGAGGATTTCACCAGAATAGGAGTGAAGTTGGTTCAGATCAAGGTGAAACTTCTATGGGGTGATGTTGCCAGGGTCTCAGGATTTCACCAGAGTAGGAGTGAAGTTGGTGCAGATCAAGGTGAGACTTCTACGGGGTGATGTTGCCAGGGTCTCAGGATTTCACCAGAGTAGGAGTGAAATTGGTGCAGATCAAGGTGAGACTTCTACAGGGTGATGTTGCCAGGGTCTCAGGATTTCACCAGAGTAGGAGTGAAGTTGGTGCAGATCAAGGTGAGACTTCTATGGAGTGATGTTGCCAGGGTCTCAGGATTTTACCAGAGTAGGAGTGAAGATGTTGCAGATCAAGGTGAGACTTTTATGGGGTGATGTTGCCAGGGTCTCAGGATTTCACCAGAGTAGGAGTGAAGTTGGTGCAGATCAAGGTGAGATTTCTACGGGGTGATGTTGCCAGGGTCCCAGGATTTCACCAGAGTAGGAGTGAAGTTGGTGCAGGTCAAGGTGAGACTTCTATGGGGTGTTGTTGCCAGGGTCTCAGGATTTCACCAGAGTAGGAGTGAAGTTGGTGCAGATCAAGGTGAGACTTCTATGGGTGATGTTGCCAGGGTCTCCGGATTTCACCAGAGTAGGAGTGAAGTTGGTGCAGATCAAGGTGAGACTTCTATGGGTGATGTTGCCAGGGTCTCAGGATTTCACCAGAGTAGGAGTGAAGTTGGTGCAGATCAAGGGGAGACTGAAAGGAAAGCAGTATGGGAACATGGAGTTAGGGACAGATAGGATGTGTGAGAGAGAAGAACGTGAGGGAGAGAATGAAAGAGGTATTGGAAGGCAGAGCAGGGAAGGCCATGTGTGAGGGAGGGGATATAGGTAAGTTATGCGGGTAATATATGGTGGGGGGAAGGGGAAGGCACATAGGAAACAGGAGACATTGCAGAGGATTGAGATACAGACAGAAATAATTCTATTTGCCAAGATATAATAAGGATACAGTAGTAATATTAATAAAGACAATGGCTCTTGGAATGTGGCAAATTCCATTGTCTGGATCAATTCCCTCTTTGCCTGTGCATTTCTTCTGCAGCACTGACAGCTGCAGTTACAGGTGCCATCCGCCAGAGGGCGCTGTAAGTTTCCGGGCACCATCAAGTTCTAGGGAAGGCAAACTACCATTTTCACATTGCCTGTGTATAGTTTCATGCAAACGATGCAGATTGTTGTGACGTAGAACATTTTAACTGTGGAAAAATGTAAACCTTGCTTTGTAACTCAAATTTATAAGAAAATCAGTTTGGTTAGACGATGCTTGGAACTACACTGCTAGTCGCTTGCAAATGACTCCATGTCAGCTTAAATTAAGAACTTGTGAGTGTAACAAATTATAGTAATTACCCACAGCCTAAAGTTGATATAAATATTTGTCTGCGTAACATTATTTAATTTCTTAAGATAAAACATTAACACACTTGTCATCATAGTCACTCCACACCATAGCCCTCATAGTTTTTGATTAAATATACCATATTTACTAAATTCACTTTCTAAGTATGCCAGCTGGCCATGCTTCTCAGTTTCATGACTAGTCTAGCATAAGGAATGGCTTACAGTTAGAAATACCAGAAGAATGTTTAATTACCGTAATTTTGTTTAAGACATTTTAACACCCACTCAAAAGTAATCACTATATTCATAATCAAGAGTGAAATTATATCAGAGTTTGTTCACACACGTGCACCATCCCTGGTTGGATTTTCTGTGTCCTTGCTCAAACTTTGTCATTTATGGGCATCAATTGCTGTCAATTAAGGAACAAGAAGCAAGGTCTATACCTAGGCATAAGTCGGGGGGCCATCTTTGATCAAACAAAGGTTTATGTGTACTTCTTGACATTTTTTCTGCCTATATTTTGATGACTTGGGTTTGATCCATTGTTTTGATTACCACTGGCCAAGACCTCTTGCCTACTATAATCTTTATCATGTATTCCATGACCTTCTGCCTGTGACTATGGCTTTGTTTATTGCCTTCTCTTCCAGACCTTGGATTAGATACCCCCTACCTTTTCTACCAACCAGATCTTGACTCTGGAACTAAGGTAGAAGTAATATCATCCCTTGTACTAAAGATCATAGTTTTACGTTACAACCACCAGAATAGCAGGTTTCTTGGCCAATACAGTATGGACATCTCTGAAGTAGAAAAGACCATGTACAATTAAGGCGAGTTGCTAGGAGCACATGAGTGACATCTACAGTTTTTAAAGGGAAAGTTTGATACAATGCAAGCACACTTTCAACCTGCTCCTACCTCAACACTTAACAGAAAGGCTTGAGCCTATGTTTTCCTGCTCCATTGCATTTTTCTAAAGAAAGGATGGAGGGGGAAGAGACACAGTGGGATGGCGGAGGGGAAAGAGTAACAGGGGAGGGAGGAAAGAGGGGGAAAGAGACACGGGGGGAGGGAGTAGTTGACAGAGACATAGGGGAGGGAGGGAGGAGGGGAAAGAGACACAGGGGAGGGAGGGGAGGGAAAAGAGACACAGGGGAGGGAGAGAGGGGAAGAGACACAGGGGAGGGGGGAGACACAGGGACTGGAAGGGGGAAGAGACATGGGGAGACACACAGGGAAGGGGGAAGAGATACAGGGGAAGGAGAGGAGGGAGAGACACAATGGGAGGACGGAGGGGAAAGAGACACAGGGGAGGGAGGAAGGAGGGGGAAAGAAACACGGGGGGGAATGGTTGAAAGAGACATAGGGGAGGGATGGAGGAGGGGGAAGAGACAAAGGGGAGGGAGGGGAGGGGAAAGAGACACAGGGGAGGGAGAGAGGGGAAGAGACACAGGGGAGGGGGAGACACAGGAAGGGGGAAGAGACATGGGGGAGACACACAGGGAAGGGGGGAAGAGATACAGGGGAAGGAGAGGGGGGAGAGACGCAGGGGAGGGAGTGAGGGGGGAGACACTAAATAATATACCATTATTTATGGTAACATATTTGTCCATAATAGCACATAGGAATAGGAGTGCTTTTTACTGGATGAAGAAGTCTTCATCCCTCCCTTTAAACTTTCAATATTTGCTGAGGCTATGAGGATTATGCTTGAAAGAGCAAACATGATATAATGAAGATTTACCAGAAAAAGTGTTTGCAACCTCATAAATCAACTTCTTCCTCATAATTAGTATCATCATCAATTTAATTATTTTGTTAAAACACATTTAATATTGTTATGAAGTCACTGGCTAGCCTGAAGCATTTTTTCATTAAAAATGAAAAACTGACCTAACATATACTAAGAAATCAGTATAATAATATGTGGCATTGGAACTCAAACAGCAGAAGAGACATTGTGATATTATCTAAAAAATAATACAGTAATCTTATATATATATAAATCTATATATATATCTTATATATGGATATAAAAAGTCTACACACCCCTGTTAAAATGTCAGGTTTCTGTGCTGTAAAAAAATGAGGAAAAGATGAATCATTTCAGAACTTTTTCTACCTTTAATGTGACATATAAACTGTACAACTCAATTGAAAAACAAACTGAAATATTTTAGGTGGAGGGAAGAAAAATAAAAATTAAAAATAATGTGGTTGCATAAGTCTGCACACCCTCTTAAAACTGGGGATGTAGCTGTGTTGAGAATTAAGCAATCACGTGTTAAATAGGAGTCAGCATACACCTGCCATCATTTAAAGTGCCTCTGATTAACCCCAAATAAAGTTCAGCTGCTGTAGTTGGTCTTTCTTGAAATTTTCTTAGTCGCATCCCACAGCAAAAGCCATGGTCCACAGAGAGCTTCCAAAGCATTAGAGGGATTTCATTGTTAAAAGGTATCAGTCAGGAGAAGGGTACAAAAGAATTTCTAAGGCATTAGATATACCATGGAACATAGTGAAGACAGTCATCATCAAGTGGAGAAAATATGGCACAACAGTGACATCACCAAGAACTGGAGCTCCCTCAAAATTTATGAAAAGACGAGAAGAAAACTGGTCTGGGAGGCTACCAAGAGGCCTATAGCAACATTAAAGGAGCTGCAGCAATATCTGGCAAGTACTGACTGTGTGGTACATGTGACAACAATCTCCCGTATTCTTCATATGTCTGGGCTATGGGGTAGAGTGGCAAGACAAAAAGTATTTTCTTACAAAGAAAAACATCCAAGCCAGGCTACATTTTGCAAAAACACATCTGAAGTCTCACAAAAGCATGTGGGAAAGGGTGTTATGGTCTGATGAAACCAAGGTTGAACTTTTTTTCCATAATTCCAAAAGATATGTTTGGTGCAAAAACAACACTGCACATCGCCAAAAGAACACCATACCCACAGTGAAGCATGGTGGTGGCAGCATCATGCTTTGGGCCTTAGTTAAGATAGAGGGAATTATGAACAGTTCCAAATACCAGTCAATATTGGCACAAAACCTTCAGGCTTCTGCTAGAAAGCTGAACATGAAGAGGAACTTCATCTTTCAGCATGACAACGACCCAAAGCATACATCCATATCAACAAAGGAATGGCTTCACCAGAAGAAGATAAAAGTTTTGGAATGGCCCAGCCAGAGCCCAGACCTGAATCCGATTGAAAATCTGTGGGGTGATCTGAAGAGGGCTGTGCCCAGGAGATGCCCTCGCAATCTGACAGATTTGGAGTTTTTTTTGCAAAGAAAAGTAGGCAAATCTTGCCAAGTCAAAATGTGCCATGCTGATAGACTCATACCCAAAAAGACTGAGTGCTGTAATAAAATCGAAAGGTGCTTCAACAAAGTATTAGTTTAAGGGTGTGCATACTTATGCAACCATATTATTTTATTTTTATATTTTTTCTTCCCTCTACCTAAAAGATTTCAGTTTGTTTTTCAATTGAGTTGTACAGTTTATAGGTCACATTAAAGGTGGACAAAGTTCTGAAATGATTTATCTTTGTCTCATTTTTTTAACAGCACAGAAACCTGACATTTTAACAGGGGTGTGTAGACTTTTTATCCACTCATATATATATATATATATATATATATATATATATATATATATATATATATATCATACAATGGTGTTAATAAGTAAACATGGTGTCATATGTAGACATTTCACTTATTTTCTTTCTGACTCAGGTCATGTCCTAATCAAATAAAGTTTTAAAAATTCACAATTTATAAAAATAATTAGATTAAATCAAACACCTAATCTGATATTGAGCATCACGCACTAATAACAAGTTTGACAAGACCTTGATTCACTGAAGTTGTGTCAAGGGTGAATTGTTGAGGTGAGAACCTGAAGGCATCATATTAATTTTCAATTAATTATACAGTCTTACTATAGACTCACATACAAAAATACATTTTCCAATGGAACTTCTCAATTTCCAAGCATATAAACTGCATACATAAAGTTAAAGTATTAAACTGATCCCCTATAGGCTGGATATAGAAATGTAGACATTTTATAACATGCATAAATATATTCATTTTTCCTACATATGTGCATTTTAGGTCTGAAATAATTGTTCACATTTAACTGATCAAAGCTTATTTTTTACAAAGAACGGTCACCAGGAAATTAAAAGTGATTTACATTATCACTTGTGCTACAAAACGATCACTTTACCTGCAGCCTATTAATCTACCTGTGACACCCCTCTTGCCAATTGTTACCTGTTGTTGACATTGAATTGGACTTTGATAGCTCTTCTTACAACCAGACCTAAGAATACTAGAATTCCTTAGAAAACTTAAGTTGGGTTGTTATATTTCTTCTCATTGGATATTTCATATGTAATCTATAATAAACTGTATGTTTGGGTAGCACAACTACAGCACCCGTGCTGAAGTTGCGCCGACGTATGGCGCCGATACTTGAGCAGCACACAAATGTGTGCTGGGCTAGAAGCGCTCACTCGTACTAGCGCACCCCTACCAGCTTCCCTTCTTTCTCCCCCTGCATCTGTCACTGGCAACTCTATTAGAGAGACCACTTAAACGCCTATACTAAAACCCCTACACTGCCTATACTGAACCCTCTGTTCATTGCCTGTACCCCTGCCTGTTCTCTCTCCCTTCTTCTACCCGCTTGTTCTCTCCTCTCTGTCTCCCTCCTCCCATCCACATTTATTACTTACCACATCCCACGGGTAATAGTGCACCCCCACTAATGGGCCACAGCCAGGCCTGGTGAGGAGCAGTAACATTCTGAAGGCTCACAGATGCCAAGCGCAGTTGTCGGCGCCCATATGTCGGCACAACTTCAGCACGCGCACTGAAGACTTCATGACGTATGTTTGTAATGCTCAGGTTAAGTTTTAAATATTTTGACTTGCTATCTTGAAAGCTTGCATTTGTGAACATATATTTTGCACCATATAGCATATTTATTTCCAGAATTTGTTTACAAATCTAATATATTTTTCTGCTTAGGTGAATAAAAGTGAAAAACTCTGCTAGTCTACTATATAGTAATGTTAGTGCATTATCTTTGTATTTTTAAGTAGCTACCTTTGCAAATATATCTACATGACTTATGACTTAAATAACTTCAGTTGACTCACTGGAGAAAGAAGGAAAATAAGAGAAGGAACAGTTGTAACTCTATGAACTTTATTATTATTATTATCATTATTATTATTATTATTATTTTATTTTATTTGTATTGTGCCAACATATTCTTGTACAGGGGATAAGAACAGGGGAAATACAAGTTTAACAAATTCAGAAGTTGAAGGGCCCTGTTTTGAGCTTAGAATATTAGCAGAAAGTGCTTTATCCCAAAGCACCCTACAAGACTGGAAACTCGCTACTTACAATCTAAAGGGAATTAAAGGGCAGAGAACTGGGGAAGATTAACGGATAAGGAATAGCAAGGGTCAGGAAACAAGTGAAAGATAGAAAGAGTTTTATTTTAGAGGGAGAGGGGAGGGATCTGAGTTGAAAGACTAGTATGCTGGGTGACCCCTAGTGTTGAGATGATATATCTGCAAGTAGGTCAGGTGTTTTTTTATGGCTCTATAGATTTAATCTGAGTTGGGGTGGGTGGGTGAGGGGAAGGGAGGGAGGGCAATATTCTGAGAATCTCACAGATGTAGCAGGCCTTGAAGCAAAGTGAATTAGCACTGAAAGAAATAGAAAACATGGATTGAGGGACCGACAGTAAAGGAAGATAGAAATTGGGAAAGGATGGGGGAAGGTGGAGGGAGCCAAGCAGGGTATAGGAAACAGTTAGAAATTGAAAACAAACCGCTAGAAATATTTATAATAACATGCATACAGTAGTGATATTAATAAACATATTGGCTCCACGGTGCACTTTCCATAGCCTCCTCCATACCTGCTGAGGTGGTGTGCATGCAGCTCTGAGAGTCCCACAGATGTAGTAGGGCTTGAAGCAGAGTGAATTTGCACTGAAAGAAATAGAAAGCATGGATTTGGGGACAGGCAGTACAGGAAGATAGGGGAGTTAGAGAGTAACTTAACTTATAAAAAGTATTACTTGTGTCAACATCTCTGTTTACATTTTTATTTCCAATATAATATACTTCCATTTTTGCCTTTTCCATGTTTTGATGTATCCGGTTTATTTTTCGTGCTTATGTTGAACTGATATATCGTGCACTGTGTTCAAGTATCAGAGGATCAAACTCTAGATCCTCTACCGTATGCAGGAGTAGGAACATTTGCATTAATGACTAGAATGGCTACCATCTGCTTTTAAGCACAATTACAGAATACATGCTGTGGTAATATCACTGGGTGGCTGAAACCTTTCTGATGCCTGTGGTGTTAATGCAAACCATAACAGTGGATTTCAAATGCAGCTCCTGTTTCTATGTGAAAATTACCTATTCTAGCATTCTAGGAATCAGCAATTCAAAAATATCTATTTGTAACATTAGCTCCTTAAAAACATTAGCAAACATGCAATGATTCACAAATAGCCTTGAAGTTAGCGAAGAGTAGTTTTCTCTCATCTTGGGTTTTAGATATCAAAAGACCACGGCAGTTACACAATTTCAAGCAAGCACATTTTCAATATTACAACATTTTTTGTTCAGATGTGCAATAACTAATTTATAGTGTACAAAAATTACATTTATTATAGACCGTGTTGTATTGATTTCTATTCCTTTGTCCTGTTAAGTTGCTGGAAACAGACGATCGACTCATCTTGTGGATGTCTGAACTCCAAGATATTTGTGCTTTTGCTCCAGTTGATACAAAGGCAAATCATTTCACAATAAGTAAGGAAGTTTTATTTCCATAAAAAGAGAGAACACAAAATAAGAAGCCAGTTTAACATGAGAAAAAGAAAATAATAAAGCTTTATTGAATTTACTAGACTACAGCACATTGTTAAAAGCATCTACAGTGCCTTGCAAAAGTATTCAATGTTTTGTTAATCTGAATTTTATGTGATGGATCAGAACACAGTAGTCTAAGTTGGGGAAGGGAAATGAGAAAAATATATACATAAAACTATTTTTTAGAAATAGAAAACAGAAAATTGGCATGTGCGTATGTATTCACCCTCTTTGTTATGAAGCCCATAAAAAGCTCTGATGCCACCAATTACCTTCAAAAGTCACATAATTAGTGAAACGATGTACACCTATGTGCAATCTAAGTGGCTTTTGATCTGTCATTACATATACATACCCCAGAGGCTGCAACACCTAAGCAAGAGGCACCACTAACCAAACACTGCCATGAAGACCAAGGAACTCTCCAAACAAGTAAGGGACAATGACGTTGAGAAGCACAAGTCAGGGTTAGAAGCACCATCAAAATCTATAATAACCAAGTGGAAAGAACATGGCACAATAGCAAACCTGCCAAGAGACGGCCGCCCACCAAAACTCCCGGACCGGGCAAGGAGGGCATTAATCAGACAGGCAGCACAGAGACCTAAGGTAACCCTGGTGGAGCTGCAGAGATCCACAGCAGAGACTGGAGTATCTGTACATAGGACGACAATAAGCCGTACGCTCCATAGAGTTGGGCTTTATGGCAGAGTGGCCAGAAGAAAGCCATTACTTTCAGCAAAAAACAAAATGGCACATTATGAGTTTGTGAAAAGGCATGTGGGAGACTCCCAAAATGTATGGAGGAAATTGAACTTTTCAGCCATCAAAGAAAACGCTATCATAACATCACCCAAAGAAGACCACAGTGACACATGGTGGTGGCAGCATCATGCTGTTGGGATGTTTTTAAGCAGCCAGAACTGGGAAACTGGTCAGAGTTGAGGGGACGATGGATGGTGCTAAATACAGGGATATTCTTGAGCAAACCTGTACCACTCTGTGCGTGATTTGAGGCTAGGACGGAGGTTCACCTTTCAGGAGGACAATGACCCCAAACACACTGCTAAAGCAACACTTGAGTGGTTTAAGGGGAAACATGTAAATGTGTTGGAATGGCCGAGTCACAGCCCAGACCTCAATCCAATAGGAAATCTGTGGTCAGACTTAAAGATTGTTGTTCACAAGCGCAAACCATCCAACTTGAAGGAGCTGGAGCAGTTTTGCATAGAGGAATGGGCAAAAATCCCAGTCTTAAGATGTGGCAAGCTCATAGAGACTTATCCAAAGCAACTTGGAGCTGTGATTGCCGCAAAAGGTGGCTCTACAAAGTATTGACTGTAGGGGGGGGGGGAGTGAATAGTTATGCACATTTACTTTTTCTGTTATTTTTTCCTATTTGTTGTTTGCTTCACAATAAACAAAAAAACCTCTTCAAAGTTGTGGGCATGTTCTGTAAATTAAATGATGCAAATCCTCAAACAATCCATGTTAATTCCAAGTTGTGAGGCAACAAAACACGAAAAATGCCAAGGGGGTGAATACTTTTGCAAGACACTCTAAATATGTAACAAATACAAATTTAAAATCACCGTAATGTAAATCAGTTAAACAATTAATAGGTTCTCCATGGGTCCATCCTCCTAAAAAACACTGTAATGGCCATACAAGAGGAGCTAGTTATTTAAATAATGTTCCTTCAACTATCAGGACTGAGGAGTCATTCTGCATGGTCCTCAGCCAATATCACCGGGCCTCATACCATCCATTCACCAGAGACACTCTCCAACTGCACAAAACCCCTGTATAGCACAATGGAATATGCATGGGTGTTACAAAAACGCTCATAATAATATCATAAATAAAATTCCTATTTAATAATTAAAAAATTTAAATATTCAATATTAAATAGAGTTTTAAAGTATAGAGAATCTGCCTGCAGCTGAGTGTTTGTATCCTCCCTGATAAGGTCATTAAGAGGAGTTTGGGCATTTGGGCTGAGAAACGTATCTAATGATATGAGAAATTACAATTATTGATAGACTGCCTAAACAACAAAATATTTTTGCCAAGGGAGACATCACTCAGAGAAGGTGTCCAGTCGATGGAGAGTATGTTGGTGCTAAACATGTCCGAAAAATTTGCATATTCCTGGTAGACAAAGGCACGTATTCCCATTGACCCTATAATGGGTGGATACCAGCAGAAGCTGAGTCTAAAATGTGAGTATGTTTAATACTGAATATTGCTTTTTTTAAGATCATTGAATATGAATTTTATAAATGATCAATGCCTAATTAAAACATCTAGCTCTTCATCATAGAGTACTACAGTGGTCCTTTAACTCACTGATAAGATAAAGCCAAATCAAAACACAATGCATTTTACACAAACGTCTGTTTTATTGTTGGCTTTCTTCAATTTATATAATTAGTTTTTCATGGGAAAATACACTTTGAAATCTATAGAAAACCATTAAATTTATGACAGAAAGTTTTGGATTACAGTTACGTGTTTTCTCATGGCTCTTTTTTATTTTGAAAAAGGCATCCTTTGAATTTGTCCAGTTAACCAAAAATTACATTCATACAGCATGTTAAGCCTATTATTTAGTTCACCATTAATTATCATTAAAAAATCATGTGCAAACAGCAATAAATTAAATTGTATCCAGAAAAAAATACATTTTACGTCATTAATGGCCACTGCTGTACCTCTCCCCACCTATCTTTGTCGTGAGCTCTACTGAAAGTTAGTGAAAGATTTCCATTGAGATAGCATTATTCAAGCCTTACTAAGAAAGAGACTCTGTTTAAATCCTTCACTTCCTTTCAGTTGTGCTTAGAAAATGAGAGAGGTAGGAGGAGTACAGCACTAGCTAAAGATTTAATTAACTACCATTTGTACATGTATTTTTAACATTAAAGATGAACCAAAAAAATAGGATTTACATGAAAAGTGTGTATACTGTTTTAAGGCTAGGTGATGTTGTGAAAATTCCAGGAATATGGGGATCCTGCTATTTGTAAGACCAGTACCATTACATGTTATTACATGCCATGACTAAATATTATCCATTTCTACTTCCGCATCAGACTACATCCAACCCAATATTTTGATGTGTGTTTTCTTTTGTAAAATAAAATACATACATCATTACTGAATTATCTTGCTTCAATGTATGATATTCTTGGAGCTTTCAATTGCAAGCCCACAGATTACGTTATACAGGCCATATGTCTGCAGACTTGAAATTTGCTAAAATGACAGAGCGTTTCAATTGAACAAGCCTTCAATTTACAGTCCGAAAGCCGAAACCGTAAACCATTCCATTGTATATAGCATTTTAGAGCCTAATCATGATCAATTAAGCAAGGCCGTAACTACAGATTTACATAACTACATAGTTACATAGTAATTGAGGTTGAAAAAAGACTTTTAGTCCATCAAGTTCAGCCTTTTTAAATTACCTCTGATCTGTAATATGCAGATTAATTGTTAATTGTTAATTGATCCAGAGGAAGCAAACAGAAAAAAAAAACAGTGAAACTTTGCCAATTGTCTCAAAAGGGCTCCTCCCTGGATCAATACTCCCTCTCTAATCATCCAGTATAATCCTGAATGCCCTTTTTATTTAAAAATATATCCAATCTCTTTTTAAAGTTAACTAACGAATCTGCTGATGAACACCTACTTTGGTAGAGAATTCCACTGATTAACCACTCTTACTGTGAAGAACACTTTTCTTGCTTTAAGGTTAAATCTTTTTACTTCTAATATCAAAGGATGTCCCCTTGTCAGTTGAAAACCTCTTGGTACAAAAAGCTCACTTGATGAAGCCTTGTATTGACCATGGATATATTTATATAAGGTAATCATATCCCCTCTTAGACGCCATTTTTTCTAGAGAAACGTTTAGATTGGTTAAACTTTCTTCATAACATAGCCCCTCCATTCCCCTTATTAGTTTTGTTGCCCTCCTCTGTACCTTTTCCAGCTATTAAATGTCCTTTTTATGAAGTAATGCCCAAAATTGTGCTCCATATTCCAAATGAGGGAGTACTAGGGATTTGTATAGTGGCAGAATTATATTTGCTTCCCTTGCTTCTATACCCTTCGTAATACATGCTACTATTTTATTTGCCTTTGCAGTTGCTGCTTGGCATTGAGCACTGTTACCTAGGTGGTTGTCCACAAGCACTCCCAAATCCTTTTCAATATCTGATACCCCTAGATTTGATACATTAAGAATATAAATTGCATGTCTATTTTTCCTTCCCAGGTGCATAGCTTTACTTTATTCATATTAAATCTCATCTGCCATTAAGTCGCCCATTTCTCTAATTTATGCAAATCCCTTTTGCGGGAAAGCACATCATTATCTGATTTAATTACCTTGAACAACTTAGTGTCATCATCAAAAATGCAGACACTACTTTCCAAACCGACTTCTAAGTCATTAATAAATATGTTAAAAAGGAGAGGACCTAATACTGAGCCCTGAGGAACCCCACTTAATACATTATTCCAATCTTTTTCTTTTAGCCAGCTCTCAATCCATGAGCAGATATTTACTGTAATTCATGTATCCCCTAGTTTGCTCGATAGTCTCCCATGTGGCACTATATCAAAAGCCTTGGCAAAATCCAAAACGACTACACCCAATGAGTTTCCTTGATCCCAGTTCCTACAATCCTCTTCATATAAACTAATTAGGTTTGCTTGACATGACCTATCCCTCATAAATCTGTGTTGATTTTTACTTATAATCTTTTTTATATAAACATATTCTTAAATACTATCCCTTATTAACCCTTCTAAAAGCATTTCCACTAAAGATGCGAGACTTACAGGTCTATTATTTCCTGAATTTGCTCTTGCTCCCTTCTTAAATATAAGTATCACCTCTGCATTTCGATAGTCATCTGGTAGAGACCCTGTGTTGAGTTAATCTTGATATAATGGTTTGGCTATTACAGAGCTCAGTTCCCTCCGTACCCGTGGATGTATTCCATCAGGACCCGGGGCTTTATTAACATTTATTTTTTCCAATCTCTTTTGGATTTCATCCTGCTTTAACCAATTGGTGAAGGTTGTGTAGCCCCATTTTTTTGCAGTGTCTCATCCACTGGTACCTCCCTTGGGTATACCTAAGAAAAGAACCTTTTTAGCTTATCTGCCTTTTTCTGGTCACTAGTTATCAGATGGACTGTGTCATATTGTAATGTTCCTATAGCTTCCTTCCTGACCTTTCCATTAATATATTTAAAAAATATATTTTAGGGTTAGTCTTACTCAGCCTTTGCAACTAACTTTTCATTTTCTATTTTAGCCAGTCTAATAGCCCTTTTGCAAGCCTTGTTGACTTCATTGTACTCACGTAAAGAAGTCTCTGTTCCCACTTTTTTGTATAACTGAAATGTCTGTTTTTTTCTCTTATCTTTATCTTTAAGTAATTGAGTCATTAAGTCATGAGAATCCTCCCACCATGTTTCAGTAATGCCTATTAAATCCCATTTCTCATTAACTGCTAATAAGTATACCATATATACTCGAGTATAAGCCGACCCGAGTATAAGCCGAGGCACATATTTTACCACAAAATACTGGGTAAAATGAGTGACTTGAGTATAAGCCGAGGGTGGGAAATGTGCTGCCCCCTGTGTCCCCCTCTCTCTCCCGTGTCTCTTCTCCCCTCTCCCTTCCCTGTGTCTCTTCCCCCCTCCCTTATCACCCTCCTCAACCCCCCTCCTCATTCTCAACCTCTCTCCTCAACCCCACTCCTCATCCTCAAACTCCCTCCTCATCCTCAACCTCCCCCCTCATCCTCGACTCCCCCATCCTCAACCCCCTCCTCAACCTCAACCCCCCTCCTCATCCTCCCTCATCAACCCCCCCTCAACCTCACTCCTTAACCCCCCCACCCTCATCCTCCCCTCTCAACACCCCATCCTCATCCTCCCCCCTCAACTCCCCATCCTCATCCTCAACCCCAACCTCCCTCCTCAACATCAACCCCCTCCTCAACCCCCCATCCTCATCCTCAACCCCCCATCATCATCCCCCTCCTCACCCCCCCTCAACCCCCTCCTCAACCTCACCCCCCCTCCTCAACCTCAACCTCCCTCCTCCTCATCACCCCCTCCTCACCCCCCCTCATCAACCCCCTCATCAACCCCCATCCTCAATCCCCATCCTCATCCCCCCCATCCTCATCCTCAACACCCCCATCCTCATCCCCCTCCTAGACCTCAACCTCCCTCCTCCTCATCAACATCCCTCCTCAGCCCCCCTCCTCATCAACCTCCTCCTCAACCCCCCTCCTCAACCCCCCATCCTCATCCCCCTCCTCACCACCCCTCAACCTCCCTCCTCAACCTCCCTCCTCCTCATCCATCCCCTCCTCACCCCCCCTCAACCTCAACCCCCCTATTCAACCTCAACCTCCCTCCTCCTCATCAACCCCCTCCTCACCCCCCCTCAACCTCAAACCCCTATTCAACCTCAACCTCCCTCCTCCTCATCAACCCCCTCCTCAACCCCCATCCTCATCCTCAACCCCCATCTTCATCCCCCACCTCACCACCCACCAACCTCACCCCCCCTCCTCAACCTCACTCCTCCTCATCAACCCCCTCCTCACCCCCCCTCAACCTCAACCCCTCTCCTCCTCATCAACCCCCTCCTCAACCCCCTGCTCACTGTCTCCCCTCTAAATACCTCCCCCTCACTTACCTTCTTCTTCTCCGGCCTCTACTTCGTCTTGACCCTGGTGCACATGTGACGTCACATGTGCGCCGCGTCATTAGCATATACCGGTTGCACATCAATTAATTTGGGTTTTTGAAGTTCAGATATGAGATCAGACTCGCAATTCAGCAATGTACAAAATAATAGAAATTAATGGAGATACTGTTTAAGTCCATGTGGGTGGCCAGATGATGAGGAAGGGGGGAAAGAGACACAGGGGAGGATGATGAGGGAGGGGGTAAAGAGATACAGGGGAGGATGATGATGGAGGGGGATGTTAGGTTATTTATGCCCTTTATGGATTAAAACCAGACTCTGCATCAACTATGTAATTTTCCGTGGGAGTTTTGCCATGGATCCCCCTCCGGCATGCCATAGTCCAGGTGTTAGTCCCCTTAAAACAACTTTTCCATCACTATTGTGGCCAGAAAGAGTCCCTGTGGGTTTTAAAATTCCGCCTGCCCATTGAAGTCTATGGCGGTTCGCCGGGTTCGCCGGTTCGCGAACATTTGCGGCGGTTCGCGTTTGCGTTTCGAGAACCGAAAATTTTATGTTCGCAACATCACTATCCACAAGCTTTCACTGAACATTGTGATTTTTCCTATAGCAAATAGCCATCACTGCCTTCAGCAGTGAAGCACTTAACTTTCAATTTATTAATTATATGAATAACTAATAAATGATGAATTGTTCACAGAATCAGTTATGTCAAAATTGACAGTTTGTAAATCGTCATTTTGTTAATACTGATAAATGCATGCAAGAGGGATATTTTCGACCACACTACTAGTATATTTAGGAATACCAGGAGCTGTATGCTGTGGCCTATGGGAGAAGGAACTGGCAACCCACTCCAGTATCTCTGCCATGAAATCCAAGTGGACTTAATGGTCTGTGAGGTAACAGAGAGTCGGAAACTAGTGAATGATGCCAAAAAATGTTTTATAATTCTGCTCTGCAAACGTTAGGCACACAGATATCCGCAGCTAATTGATATTTATTCATAGAGTGTCGTTACAGATGCATTTGATATACGTGTACCTGAAACTAAAAATATCAGTCCTGTATTAGAATCTTATTAAACAGAAAGGGAACACAATTCTTGTTTTCATGCAATAAAAAAGATCAGCTTTAAACATTACCAAAGTTACGTCTTACATGAGAAAAATGTATAGCGTATGTATACGGATTTTTGTAGATTTAATTTGCAGATAGTATGACTCAATGATATCATACTATCAACAAAGGTCCACATAGTTAGATCTATGGTATTCCCAGTAGTAACATACGGATGTGAGAGCTGGACCATAAAGATGTCTGAGCACTGTAGAATTGACACATTTGAATTGTCACTTTGGTAAATATGGCTTAGAGTTTCATGAAATGCAAAAAGATCCAATCAATCAATACTACAGGAAATAAAGCAAACTGTTCACTGGAAGGTTTGATCATGAACCTGAAATATTTCGTCCTTATCATGAGTAGAAAGAATTCCCTAGAGTAGACTCTGATACTGAGAAAGATTGAAGGCACTTTAAGAAGGTTGGGGCTGAGATGGAGATGGATAGATGAGGTCACTGATGCAATGAGCGTGAGCATGGTACAGAGGGTCACGGGGAGTCAGACACAACTCAGTGACTAAAAAACTACAACAACACTATAGCTATATATGAGCTTGCTAAAATGCTTTCTCTAGCATGTAGATTATACAGTACTTGTGTCATGTGCTCAAGTTGTAACTGTATTGGTTGGTATGGACAAGGCTCATATAAGTTAATTATTGGAATCTGTTTTTTTTCTGCTTTGAGTGCATAATTTTATAAAAAAATACACACTGTGATATAAATACCCTGATTCAGATCTAACAAAGTAACAAATGCTTTCAATGTGCCTGTTAATTTGCTTCAAGAATAGCATCCAATAAATTAGATGTTATGTTTCCAGTATAAAACAGCGATCTAAATCAATAGTTTTCAACAGCTGGTTCATGAGACCTTATCGGCAGATCCTCAGGAACAACGAGGGACAAACATATCATTACCATCAATCACGCTTATAGATAATTGAGGGATTTAGCAGTAAAATTGTTATCTATTCAGTGCAAAACTAGATGACATTTTAAAATTGTACATTAAATAAATGAAACACAATGAGATCTTACATTTCACTTACTATGAAGCACTGTGTCAGCAGATCAAGGGAAGGTTCAGATTAAATGCATTAAGTACTATGTTTCTGCTGCTAGTATTTTAGATTCTAGAAGCATTATATTCTCTGTTCTCATCACTGTATTTTTTTAGCATAAATAAAGCAAATTAAGCTAATGTTTGTTGTGGAGAATACAAAACCCTAATACACTTCAGCAAAGTCTATCCAATTAAAGGGACAAAGTAATATAAATTATTATCAATCTACATGTAGAGTATTGATAGCAAAAATGTAAAGCAATATTTTCCTCCTCCCATTTAAAAAAAGTTTAAAATATATTTATAGCAATTTTATTTTTTGCTCAACTCTAGGGCTATCCCATTTTCAGTGTCCTGTCCGGCTTCATGCTCCTTACTCTTAGTGCGTTATAATCTGTGGCACTCTTTAATTGTGGCCTGGTAGCACTGCTTTGATCCAGAGCCTTGTAAAAAAGTAGATTAGGAGCTTTTGGTGTGTACATGTGTCATGACTGAATTTGAGGGCCAGGGTGGGACTCCCCTGAATCCCACCAGCAATGGCTTGTATGAACCAAGACTGAACTGTCACAGCCCCTAAAATCATGGACTATTTTGTTCCATCATGACTATTTTGTTTGTATTAAAATAATGGTCCACCAGGATCCTATTTCCTGCACACCTACAACTTGTGGGGGGATGGGGTGCCATACTGAGACTCTTTGCTTCCCGTAGGATTCTATCTCTAAGCAGCAGCATGCTAGAAAACATCTGATAGAGATGCTCACCGGGATGCTGCATTTGAAAAGGGGGACCAGCTGTCCTGACTGACTTTGGGGGCCAGGGTGGGACCCCACTGAACCCCACCATCAAGGGCCTGTGTGGCTCAAACTGTCACAGAGTTAGTAGAAGTAAGTTAATACACTTTGTAAGTACAATTGCACCAGAAAGTACAATTTGACAGACACCTGAGCCCTCCTTAAATTAGCCCTCGTATTTCCTTCGGTCCTCGCAAAAGGCAGTTTTTTGCTGTTTGAGAGGACCGAATCCCCCATACTTCCCTCACAGCCTGCTTTGCGAGATGACTCAGAAAAATGGCAGAGAATAAGCTCCGAGAGAGCTACGTAGTAACACGCAGCCTTAAATCTATGAAGTGAATCTCGCACCTCGAAAGAATCCCTGCGGGCACAAAAAAGTGCTAGCAAGGGATCCTAAATCACATACGTGCTGCCTCGGAGCAGCCCGAGACAGCCGTGTTATGTTCCCTTCTGCTCCCTAAACACAACCCCATGCTGCAGGGGTCCCTATGGTCGCCTCCACATTAACCCCTTGCAGCGGGGGTCCCCAATCGGCATAGATTAGGCCCCCGCTGCATTTAAAATGTTTAAATTCCCTGCCGTGGCTCCTTAAATGGCCCGCAGCACACTATTAGCAGTCACGGATGCGGCACCTAAAATTAACCCCCCTCTATGCTGGGGGTCACCATCGAGACCCCCGAAGCGTCCCCAAATTAACCTCTTGTTTCAGGGGTCCATAGGGACCCCCGCAGCCCCCCCCCCCCACATTAAACCCTTGCAGCGGGGTCCCCGATCGGCACCGATCGTGACCCCGCTGAATTTAAAATTTAAAATTAACCCAATCAGTCCCATAAGGGTCTATGAAGACCCTCAAAGGACAATTAGAAGCATATTATTATCCCCATAAGCGCCATGAGGGTCCTCCAGGACCCTCATGACACTAAGTACAAACACTACACTACATTTCACCCCCCAATAAACCACTATATCTAAACTAACCCCGCTCTACCCTAACCTATTAACCCCTACCTACCTAACACAACCTACCTAACCCCCTATTAAACCCCCCACGCTACTAATTACATAAAATAAAAAAACCTAAGGTACATAAAATAAAAAAAAGAATCACAACCCCTGCCCCCACACTACATAAAATAAAAAAAAAACTAAGGTACATAGAATAAAAAAAAGAATCACAACCCCCCCACACTACATAAAATAAAAAAGCTAATGTACATAAAATAAAAAATAAAATCACAACCCCCCACACTATATAAAATAAAAAAAATAATTACACACCTGCAAAGGAATACACAAATACACATAACAATCATGAATAATTATCAATATACACATAACTACAATACATTCCCCCCTATCTATACCTAACCCCCAATCTAAACACCCCGCTGTCTATACCTAACCTTAATCTAAAGACCCACAATCTAAACAGCCCCCCCTTTCTATACCTAACCCCCAATCTAAACACCCCCTGTCTATACCTAACCCCCAATCTAAACACCCCTCCATCTATACGTAACCCCCAATCTAACCCCCCCTGTCTATACCTAACCCCCTAAATCTAAGCTAAAATAGAATAAAACCACTTACCTTTGCAGATGTCCCTTCTGATTGCACCCCCTAGGGAAAAAAAATCAGATTATTCCAACAATAAACATTACATATAATAAATAGATATTACAACTACAGTATTAAACTTACCTCTCCAGCATGTCCCACGTCCGTCTTCATCTGTTCTCCGGCTCTGCCCATGGAAAAAAGATAGATAACATTAATATAACACAAACACAACATACACAACATCAAACTAAAAAGAAAGTAAATATAAAGATTACAGATTGAAAACGTACCTGTCCCTGATGTCCCCGGCCCCGGCTGGGCCATTGCTGAATCCGCGTTCTATTTAAAAATAAATAAAACTAACGGAGGTCCATACTCGCAGACCTCCCCAACGCTAATGAGCCTCCGAGAGCCTTTTCCGGAAGGAAATAGGCGATGGTGCCTTCTGATTGGCTGAAAACACTGTCTATCAAATTTCAGCCAATCAGAACACGCCAATGTGTGAGCCAATCAGGATGGGATACACCCCTATCTTCCATTCTGATTGGCTGAAGGAGCTATCAATCTTTTGTAAACCAATCAGAAGGCACTATTGCTTTCAGCCAATCACAATGGGATACACCCCCATGGGGTGATTGGCTGAAGGCATCTGCGCCTTCTGATTGGCTGTTATCTATCTTTTTTCCAGGGGCAGACCCGGAGAACAGATGAAGATGGACGTGGGACATGCTGGAAAGGTAAGTTTAATACTGTATTTGTAATATCTATTTATTATGTAATATTTATTGTTGGAATAATCTGATGTTTCTTTTTTCCTAGGGGGTGCAATCAGGAGGGACATCTGCAATGGTAAGTGGTTTTATTTATTCTATTTTAGCTTAGATTTAGGGGGTTAGGTATAGACAGGGGGGGTGTTTAGATTGGGGGTTAGGTATAGATGGGGGTGTTTAGATTGGGGATTAGGTATAGACTTAGTGTCATGAGGGTCCTGGAGGACCCTCATGGCGCTTATGGGGTTAATAATAGGATTCTAATTGTCTTCATAGACCCTTATGGGACTGCTTGGGTTAATTAAGGGCTTATGAGGGTCTGTATTGACCCCCATGAGTTAAAGGGCTAATTAAGGGCTTATGGGGTCTGTATTGACGCCCATGAGTGACAGGGTTAATTAAGCGTTTATGGGGGTCTGTATTGACCCCCATGAGTTAAAGGGTTAATTAAGGGATTATGGCGGTCTGTATTGACTCCCATGAGTTATAGGGTTATTTAAGGGGTTATGGGGTCTGTAGTTACATAGTAATTGAGGTTGAAATAAGACTTTAAGTCCATCAAGTTCCACCTTTTAGGATCTCCTCTGATCTGCAATATGCTGATTAGTTATTAATTAATTAGTTGTTAATTAATTATTAATAGTATAGTATTTGAGGATGAATAAAAAGCTAGTCCATCAAGTTCAACCTTTTTAAATCTCTCTTGATATTTTTAATATGTGGACTATTTTTATTAATTGTCAATTGATCCAGAGGAAGGCAAACAGAAAAAAACAACCCCATTGAAACTTTGCCAATTGTCTCATAAGGGGAAAAAAAGCTAAATTTCTTCCTGACCCCAGAACCTGGCGATCAAATTTCTGCCTGGATCAATATTCCTTCGCTATTTATGTAGGATAACCTTGAATGCCCTCTTTATTCAAAAATATATCTAAACCCTTTTTGAAGTTATCTATCGAATTCGCTGTCACTACCTCCTTTGGTAGAGAATTCAACAGTTTAACCACCCTAACTGTGAAGAACCCTTTTCTTTGTTTAAGGTGAAATCTTTTTCCCTCTAACCTCAAAGGATGTCCTCTTGTCAGTTTAAAATCTCTTCCTACAAAAAGTTCACTTGACAAAGCCTTATATTGACCCTGGATGAATTTAAATAACTTATAAAGTTGTATCATATCCACTCGTAGACGCCTTTTTTCTAACGAAAATAAGTTTAATTCGGTTAGTCTTTCTTCATAACTTAGCCCCTCCATTCCCCTTATTAGTTTTGTTGCCCTTCTCTGTACTTTTTGCAGCTATGAAATGTCCTTTTTATGAAGTGGTGCCCAAAATTGTACTCTATATTCCAAATTAGGGCGTACTAGGGATTTGTATAGTGGTAGAATTATATTTGCTTCCCTGGCTTCAATAGCCTTCTTAATACATGCTAATATTGTCCTTGCCTGTGCAGCTGTTGCTTGGCATTGAGCACTGCTACTTGGGTGGTTGTCCACAAGTACTCCCAAATCCCTTTCAATATCTGATACCCCTAGATTTGCTCCATTTAGATTATACATTGCATGGCTATCTTTCCTTCCCAAATGCATAACCTTACATCTATTTATATTAAATCTCATCTGCCATTTAGCCACCCATTTCTCTAATTTATGCAAATCCCTTTGTAGGGAAAGTACATAATTATCTGATTTAATTACCTGTCATCAGTAAAAATGGAGACATTACTTTTGAGTCCTACTTCTACATCATTAATAAATATGTTAAAAAGGAGAGGACCTAATACTGAACCTTGAGGAACCCCACTTACCACATTAGTCCTATCGGAGTATGTTCCATTTACAACAATCCTTTGCTTCCTGTCTTTTAGCCAGCTCTCAATCCATGAACAGATATTAACTGCAATTCCTGTATCCCTTAGTTTGCTCAAAAGTCTCCCATGAGGCACTGTATCAAAAGCCTTTGCAAAATCCAAAAATACTACATCCACTGAGTTGCCCTGATCCAAGTTCCTACTGCTGTTCACTGCTACCTATGATCTTGTTCAAATAGACATATTCTTGTATTCTGTCCCGTATTAACCCTTCTAAAAGCTTCCCAACTACAGATATGAGTCTCATTGGTCTATAATTCCCCGGATTTGCTCTTGCTCCCTTCTTAAATATAGGTATCACCTCTGCTTTTCTCCAGTCATCTGGTAGACACCCTGTGTTGAGTGAAACTTGAAAAATTAGATATAATGGTTTGGCTATTACAGAACCCAGCTCCTACATTACCTTTGGATATATTCCATCAGGACCTGGGGCTTTATTAACATTTATTTTCTCCAATCTCTTTTTGATTTCTTTTTGTGTTAACCAATTTTTTAGTGATGGTAGTGTAGACTCATTATGTTGCGGTGTCCCAACCACTGGTACCTCCCTTGTGTATACAGACAAAAAGAACCTATTTAGCTCATCTGCCTTTTCCTGGTCACTAATTATCAGATGGCCTGTGTCACATTGTAATGTTCCTATAGCTTCCTTCCTCGCCTTCTTCCCATTAATATATTTAAAAAATATTTTAGGGTTAGTCTTACTTTCCTTTGCAACTGACTTCTCATTTTCTATTTTACCCAGTCTAATAGCCCTTTTGCGCCTTGTTGATTTCCTTATAGTCACATAAAGCTGCCTATGTTCCTTCCTTCTTGTATAATTTAAATGCATGTTTCTTTTTCCTCATCATGATCTTTAAGACATTGTTAAGCCACATGGGATTTGATTAACTCCTATTCATTTTATTTCCACATGGTACATGCCGATGAGTATGTTAATTTAGTAAGGATTTGAATGTTGTTCTTTGTCCCAGTCTATACTTTGTATTGCTGCCCTTAGCCCATTATAGTTAGCCCTTTTAAAATTTTGAGTTTTTGTTGGCCCCTTACAACTCTGTTTTTTGTATTCAATCTCAAATGAGACTGTGTTGTTATAACTGTTCCCCAAGTGTTCCCCTATTTTAACATTTGATATTATATCAATATTACTTGTGATGACTAAATCCAAGATGGCCCCATTTCTAGTAGGTTCTTGTATTACTTGGGCCAGATGATGATCCCTGAGTGTACTCAAGAACCTGCTCCCCTTTGCTGAGCTGCTGGTCTCATTTATCCAGTTTATTTCAGGGTAATTAAAGTCTCCCATTATTAGAACTTGCCGCATTTCCAATCTTTAACAATAATTGTATTTCTTCACTTTCAAATATATTTGGGGGTTTATAGCATACTCCCACCAATATGCATTTAGAATTAGCTCCTCCACTATTTAGCTCAACCCACAAAGATTCAATGATGCCGTTAGTTCCAGCATAAATATCTTCTCTGACTATAGGCTTAAATTCAGACTTAACATACAGACAGATCCCATCTCCTCTTTTACCATTTCCCCTATCTTTCCTAAATAGGTTATAACCATCCAGATTAACAGTCCAGTCATGAGATTCATCCCACCATGTTTCAGTAATGCCTATTAAGCCCCATTTTTCTTGTACTGCTAATAATTCTAGCTCGCCCATTTTCCCAGGCAAACTTCTTGCATTAGCAAGCATACGCTTCATGTTGCTATGGCTCTGCCATTGTGAAGTGCTTGCCATTGTATTTGAGGCCCCTATTAATATTTCCCTACTGTCTATTGTAACCCTCTCCCCTTCTCCTCCCCCATGGGTAACTAATTTATCCCTTTCCCTCTCAACCCTTTTTACCCCAATACTTCTATATAGTCCCTCCGCCACACCTACAAGTTTAAAAACTCCCCCAGCCGTTCTACCATCCTTTCCCCAGCACAAAAGCTCCCTCATCACTAAGGTGCAATCCATCCCTGCAATAGAAATTGTACCCAAGTTAGAAGTCAGCCCAGTGCTCTAAAAACCCCAAACCCTCTGCACTGCACCACTTTTTTAGCCATGCATTAACCTCCCTAAGCTCCTTCTGCCTCCCTGGGCTAGCACGTGTCAATTGGTAGTATCTCAGAAAATACTACCTTGGAGGTCCTAGCTTTAAGCTTATTCCCTAGTTCTCTAAAATCATTCTTTAGGACACTCCATCTTCCACTAACTTTGACATTGGTACCAATGTGTACCAAGACCGCTGGTTCATTACCAGCCCCTCCCAATAATTTATCCACCCGATCCACAACATGCCTAACCCAAGCTCCCGGGAGAGAGCAAACTGTTTGATTGCTGGGATCTGGGTGACAAATCACCCTGTCTACCTTCCTAATAATAGAGTCCCCTACCACCAAAACATGTCAATTGCTCTGCCTATGCTGCACTCCCACTCCTCCAGTAGAACTGTTCCCCCGGCTGTTAGAGGGAACAGCTCTATCTGGCATTGCAATTCCTGAATGGACATCCCCAACAGTTTCACTCAATCGGCAAATCTGTTGGTGTTTTACAACTCAGAACTGTCCTGCCTCCTCAGGTTCCCCCTGATACCCCTTCTTACTGTAACCCAGCTACCTCCCTGGACATCCTCACTAGCCCCTCACTAGCACCACCCTCCATGCTAGGTCCAGCTAAACTGTGCTCCGTGAGCACCAACACCCTTTCCAGTGGAGCAATATCACTAAGTGCTGCAATTCTCCTCTCCAGATCTCCAATTTGAGCTTCCAGAGAGGCAACATGCTCACACCTGTCACAGAATTATAGACCCTGGATCATCTGTTCCAGCAGTGCATACATGTGGCAGGATGTACACTGAGTGAGGTTGATTATCAGTTACAAAAATACAGTGAGAAAATAAATCAATGCATTTGTATAAAGATTGCTTTTCTACACCTTAACCCAAACAAAACCAAAAAAAATATATATATGTTTGTTTTCTGTTTTTTCTTATAATACCCCTTTCCTTTGAATTCCCTCCTTTTATTCAATCTCCTACACACTAACTACACTTACACTAGAAATGATTGCAAGCACCCAAGCTCGCGCTTCCCTTGTTAAAATAAACCCTGCCCACTCACCTATACAATGATAAATGAGCACAGGACAGAAAACACTGCCCTGCCCCACAGAACTGATTCAACCGAACACGACAAAATGCACACAGATAAACCTTTACACAGGCCAAGCCACACCCACTCTCACCTGGACCCGAATTACAGCCCACAGGAAAGAAAACACTGCACTGATTTACAGAACTGATTCAAACAGAAGCATACACAAAAGCACACAGATATACCTTTACACAGGCCAAGCCACACCCACTCTTACCTGCACACTGATTACAGCAACAGGACAGAAAACACTACACTGATTTACAGAACCAATTAAAAAAAGTATTGTATTGAACCCCATGAGTGACAGAGTTAATTAAGGGTTTATAGGGGTCTGTATTGACCCCCATGAGTTACAGGGAGAACTAAGGGTTTATAGGGGTTTATATTGACCCCCATGAGTGACAGGGTTAATTAAGGATTATGGGGGTCTGTATTGACCCCCATGAGTGGCAAGGTTAATTAAGGGCTTATGGGGGTCTGTATTGACCCCCATGAGTTATAGGGTTAATTAAGGGCTTTTGGGGGTCTGTATTTACCCCCCCATGAGTTATGGGGTTCATTTTAGTTGCCTGGGGTTAATATTATTTAGCGCGAGTCCTTTCAGGACGTTTACGGTCCTTTAAAGACCAGAGATGCAGGATTTTTTTTTTTTTAATGCAGCTGGTTCACGATCAGTGCCAATCGGGGACCCCCGCTGCAAGGGATTAATGTGGGGGGGTTGTGGGGTTCCCTATGGACCCCTGCAGCAAGGGGTTAATGTGGGGACACATAGAGGGGGTTTAATTTTAGGTGCCGGGGGGTATTTGGAGTACCCCCCACAGCAGGGCTTATGTGTAGGTCTGCAGCGGAGGTCCCATTTAGGACCCCCGCAGCAATTGATGAGGTGTGGGAGCCTGCAAGAACATCACGTTGCTCGCAGCAGGGCTAATTTAATGGTGTCGTAATTTTTATAAATTTGCAGCATGTAGGGTTTAAGTAGAAGCCTCTTATCTACAAGGCTGGAATTTAAAAGGGCTACTAGCCTCTGTCCTAGAAATAGGAATGTCCTCCATCCAACCTTGCAAACCTCTCATGTGTGATCAAAGTATAGTCATAAAGGGATACACTTCACCTAACAAGAAAACCAAATACATATACTGTAACTCGCATGTGATAGAATTTCATATTTACAGCTTTATCAATATTGTATTATATCTGGAATGTGATGCCGATCATAACTTGTAATTGAACCCCGTAAGACTTTGCAAATCCCACCTCCATTTTTCAGTGACGTAATTCTGACAATCTCATTTGCCATTGGCTCCATCCCAACTCGTAACTACGTGTTTTACTAATTTATCCCATTCACGGATGCACATGTAACAAGCTAAAAATGGTTTACGGGTTTGCCTCTCAAGCCCATAACTCGCAGCATGTTCTAATTTAATAGCACCATAAACCCACAACTTTTCAAGCTCACAGCCATTGCTGACTTCCTGTTGCACATATGAGCTTGAATTTAATGTGGCTGATAGTGTATTTCATTTTCAAAGTGAGTCAATAAATAAAAAAGTGAGTCAAACATTTTTGAGGGGACCAACTGTAGCTTAAATTTTACCATCATTTTCTAATTTATTTATTGAAAAACATATGCTGATGTAAAGTCCATTTAATAAATATAGCTTAAAATAACATTAATAAAGTAAATTATTTATAAAACATTTAAAGTAATTTGTATATTTTACAAAATGTGTTAATCATTCAGATAGTTATCACTTTTCATTAGTAGAGTTGCTTTTCAGTTCCGTTGTCTTTGCCATATCTCAGTAGGCTAATAATGTTTACTTAGCAAACAATTACATTTAATTTTGCTAACTGAATCACAGAAATATATTCAAATTGTCCCATAGCATTTATCATTTATAAATATCAATTGCTCAAGACAGCTCCTAAGAAAATGCAGCACTTTTGTGCAAGATAAATGCACAGCTGTTCTGGAAATTATCTTTTCTTTATTTCGAGAACCACCAGATTCTGTAGTGCTGGGTACAGTGAAATATGTATAACAATACATAGTTTGACAGACTGTTACAAAAGGAGTTGACAACCCTGTCATTGAGCTAACAATTGTGATACTTTAATACAAAGTGCTCTGCAAGAAAGGGCTTGCAAGTTTGCAGACTAACGGAATTAATAAAACAAAAGGTGAAGGAATTAAAAGGGAGAAACAAGGGCTTGATAGGCAACTGGAAAGAGAATAGGGAGTTAATTCATGATTAAGGCTGTGGGTGTAGCAGCTGTGAGATTGAGGTGATAGGGCAGAAATTTGCACTATAAAGTTACACAAATCATAGGTAGCTGGGGGTATAAAGGATAGGCAGGATGGCATGCAATAAAGAGGCAGAAGAGAAGGTGGTGGTATGTGAGTTTCTAGATCTGCGGTAAAAGAAACAGAGATGAATGGAACAGGAAAGCTAATAGGTCAGTGCTTCTGCTTACCTGTAGCGGATGGGGCCAAATGTCACAATTTCAATCGCTTCAATCCCTGCAGAAGTTTCTGCCTCAGTCCTGTTGGCAAAGTATAGCTTTAGCAACCATCCACATCATTGTAGAGTGATTGCAATGAAATAATGAATAATATTGTGCATTTTATTTGTTCTGGACTGGAGAGCAAACAATTAGATTGAAAACCAGGTTCTATGTTCGTCACCACCAAGGTGAAAAGGTTCCTCTTATCTCCAAAAACTCCTACCTTCTGCTACAAGAATTCTCCCTCTGTATTGTAGGGGTTTGGTCTGCTCTGTACTCACCATACAAATCGGGACCACCAGCAGGAAATCAGGAACACATGATCAGCATAACCTGTACAATCTACTCTTCAGTGGGCTTGAAAAGACCAAGGAACCCAATCCTACAAATGTAATCCGGGTTTTAGGAATGCCCTGAACCCCACAAGCAACCATGCTATTTTGGACTCTGGTACATTGGGTTACTAATATCCAAGGTTATTAAAATGAACATGAGACTTGTTTAAGGACTATTTTTATGTATAGTGTAGGACACAATAATTAATGTTGGGGTTGCTATATGGTGTTATGTGCACTGTAATAATGTTATTGTTTCTGTAAACAGAGTTACACTTTCTACCATATTGTGTTAGTGGGACAGCAAAGAGTTAAACCCAAGGTTTATGCAAGAATTTATATGGCCCCTCAGAGCCGCCAGGTATCTACTCTCTGGCCTCAGGTAGTCATAAAGTGAAACACTTCACCTAACCCAGGCCTAAGATCTGAACCTAAGATCCTAACCAGATAACCCCAAGCTCTGGGGTCTGGAATCAGGGAGGGGGGATTATGGCCTAGTGATGGGGTGAAGAGGTCACAGTAGGAAGAGCAGAACCCTGAAACAGGCAGGGGCATTATGAGGGGTTGTGGGTGAAATGTTTTTGTGTTTGTGATGTCTAATGTAATTTCTTAAATTACTTCATTCTAATCAAAGGGATGTAATAGAATGTATCATTTTTGTACTCAGTAACCTTAGGGCTGAGATCGCAACCTGTGATTTCCTGAGTTTCCCTAAGAGGTGTTCTGTTGGGTGCTGTAAAATTGAACACCAAACAAACGACCTAGAGGGAGAAAATTGAGGTCACGTGGATCCTCATCTCTGGGTCATCATACAGGATGACATGGGTTAATATGTCGAAATGAAAGCACACTATGCTTATGTGTTCCCACTCAGAGCATAACTGTTATTGTTTCAGCCACATATTTAACCAGTAAATTATCCAAGCAATATTATCCCCTTCCTTGGGCAAGCAGAAACTGTAAATCCTGGTAACCACTTCAAACAAACTTTGTGGTTTTATATTACTGTGATGTACTTGAGCCCATCCTGTTCACCCCTGCTCCTAATTCCCTAGGAGTCTGGTGATACTTACTTATCAGCCTCTGACAGGATTTTGGACACTGCAGGGGTTAATTAGCCATTGCCCTGCTCAAGGCATCTTGTTTTCCTCTGACAGCATCTGAGCACAACACGGGATGATAAGAGAATTTAAACAGTAACTCTGGAGCCAAAGTGTCTGAGTGAGGGTCTTAGTAAAATAGTACTGGGAATCAACAAAATGGAAATAGCATGGCATATTAAATACAAAAATGGTAGAGACATGGAAAATCTCTTTCCCTCGTCACAAACTCTTGTTTCTAAGGAGAATATTTTGATCATAACCTGAATGGTTAAACATTCCAAAAAATGACCTTGATAGGCCCAAATAATTCTGAGGAATGGGCTCTTAGAGGCCTAGGGCCAGAGGCCCAGCCTTACTGTTACAACTGGATTTTGGGAGGCACCTGGGGCCTTTTGCCAACCCATTTCTTCATGCCCAGAGCTTTACTGGACTATTTTCCTGGGATTTGGGAACTTCCCTGAGTTAAAATATGATTATAATATTATATGTAGTTTAGTTTATAAGTATACTATGTTTTGTATGGTTTAGAATGCCAGGTTACCTATGCTGCTTACCCTATACAAGACACAACTAAGATTCTAATACATTTTCTCATAATTTCTTGTCTTGACTACTGAAATTAGCTTCTTGATGGCCTGCCCATCACCCATCTATCCCCACTTCAATCTATAATGAATGCCTCCACTAGACTCATCTACCATACACAACGTTCAGTGTCTACAGCACCTCTCTGTCAATCACTCCACTGGCTTGATGTTACAAAAACAATGCAATGCCTTATATCTCTGCCTTTATGTCCAATTACTCCCCCACCCGCCCCTTTTCGCTCTGCCAACGACCTTCTTCTTTTCACCACTTTTGTTACCTCTTCTCATTCTCGCATTCAGGACTCTTCTCGTGCTGCCTCTATTCTCTGGAACTCCTTGCCTTGTTCCACCAGACTATCTCCATGCCTCAAAACCTAACTAAAAACACAGCTGTCTAAAGCAGCTTATAACCTTCTACCCTAACATGCACATCACTTCTCTCACCCTCCTGTACCACATCCAAAACCTTAGATTGTAAAGTTTTCAATCTTGCATGGTGCTTTGGGGAAAACACGATGGACACTGGATTCGAAACTCAAAGACAGGCAGGGCCCTCCATCCTTTTCAATGTATTAATATTGCTATTGTTTTGCTGCCTTGAACTTAACCCTTGTATAGCGCTACAAAATATGTTGGCTTGTTACAAATAAATGATAATAATAATAATATTTGTGGTCATGCCAAGAGCCTAAAGAGTTTGCTAGAGTAATGTGCCTAGGCCTGAGATGACAAATTCTTGCCTTGCGCATCCCAGTGGGACTTATATTGTTTATATTGTGTATGATTGGATACAGGTAGTGCTCTAAATTACATATGTTTATCCTGTAAGTGATCGAAGTGTGCACATGTTAGAAGTAAACACTAGTTCTGGGGAAATGTACTGAAAAGGTCCCACAAGTTAGTGCAATGCAGACTAAACCCTATGCTAATAAACTCATACAAGGAGGTTTTGCGCATTGTGCTTTTACGCTGCATCCCAGCGAGAGCTATAGTAAAAACTATATGAGTCAACACACTTCAGATAGTGACCCTGGCTACAGAGCACTTGTTGTCTTGCACATATACCTCTGTTTGACATGTAGGCATGCATTCCTAAGGCAACTAAGGAACAGTTTTCCTGATTGGTGAATCTTAATTTATTTCTTGCGCTACGGAATATGTTGGCGCATTACAAATAAATAATAATAATAATAATAATAATAATAATGTGTAGGTTTGTACTCATTGGTTACCAAAAATTCACAATTCTCTGAATAGGTGTTCTCTACTGGAGAAACTGTATAAGTATGTCCGTAGTTCATAATAGTAATGTTCAGTTCTGTTTTTTTCCACTTAAACAAGGTGTGAAACTATTTACTGTTTGCCTGTATCCTGAGTGGAAAGTGGTCCTGTTCTGAGACCATTGATATCCTGTCTGCATTCCAGTCCTGCTGGGGTAGGTTTAAACTAGGCTCCTTTCAAGCCCCATTGAAGAAACAGGTTGCGACAATTACCATACACATAAGGGGACAAAGGGTCATAGTTATTTTCAAGCCATTCTAAAGCCCCCCAAGGTTGATAGTCACATGGGATATTAATCACAATATTCCAGTGGTCACACAAAAAGAGTCTAATTACCTGACCTGACTTTCCCATTTGCAGGTTATATTATTTGACCACTAGGGGCAAATAACATATTACATACTAGAGTCATCCACCTCAAAACTGCACACCTTCTTACCTTTCACTTCCTTCCTGACCCACTTACTTCATGACCTTTGCTACTCCTTAAAAGAAGACAAAACAAAAAAAAAAACAATGCCCCCAAGCAAAGTACTACACAGGAGGGTGTGTAGGATCACAGCGCTATACCAGTAATGGGAAATATCAATTAGAATAACTATAATGGACTTGAGCAGGGCATAGAAAGTAAAAATTAACTATATAAAAGTCAGTAAAATGTCCAAATAATATATCTTTAGTGCACCGGCACTGGCTCACCAATCTTGCTCCAGTTAATACCGTAATGTCTGATGCACAGTAGATCACTTGAATCTAGAAAATGAGGGGCTATACATCCCTAATCATACATAAATGATGGTAGTCTAAATAAATGATGGTTATGGATAAATGTTCTGGCCACACGGCAGTGTGCTACTTCTGAAGAAGTACTGGTCACTTTAGAACTTATATATAATGCAAGAAGGGAAGGGACAAGAAGCACACAACCACCTCCTAGTACAGATCAATAAAATGTATTCAAGCGAAGCTACAAACATGAACAAAAGACATAAAAAGTGTGTGCCTGATATTTGTACACACACTAAAAATGTTATACAAATATACATATACAATAGTGAAGAAATTTGCACTCACATTTAGTAACCCTGTAAACTGAGGTAAGTTGTCACACGAGAAGCCACTTGGCACTTGTAGATGATATTATGCAAATCCAGAAGCTTGACGCCATAGGAGATATCCCATGATCCTGAGAAACAGGGTCTAGTGTTGTATAGTGTGTATTTAGGATCTAAAAGGGAATCAACCACTACAAGGCTACACATGAACCTCTTATATATATGTAAATTGCAATGTCCCTGGTTGAAATGCCAAGGTATGTGCAATCCCTTTTAAGTGGTTAAGCCCTTAAGATGTATGTCTCTTCCCACACGTCTATATCAACAAATTTCCCGTAGCTCTCACACATACACAGGAATTAACTGGGTCCCAATGTGTACTGAAAAAAAATGATATAACAAAAAATGAGAAGAAAAAAAATTCAGTATAATAAATCCACAGACAAAGCTGTGTAAAATCAGATGAATGAAATAAAATATAAATATAACACTCACAAACTCATTTCGCTCCAATAAGACCCTTTCTCAATGTGATAAAAAGATGAATAAAATACAATTGAAAAATACCACTGGGTTTTTCATTCAAACTTGGCTACCTCAGATTGAGATATAAAAAACTCACTGAACTCCTTCTGCTTGATATAGGTACAAGTGCCCCCCTAATGGCCCACGAAACGGTGCCAAAACAATGCACACGTCCCATGGTCCCTCCCCCCCTCCCCCCATAACATAAATAAATAAACAAAAAAAAATGTAATGGCTATTTAAACTTGAATTACTGGCAGGCTGAGCTAATAGCATGTCCTCAATCCCAAACAGTGCAACACAAACACAAGCAAATGAACAGAAGAACCTTACAAAAACATTCTATATATTGCTAAAACAATAAGTCGCTAAATAGCATATCAAAATACTGCCTTATAATAAAGTAATATGATCAGACAAAAGGGGGGGGGGGGGGCAAAGGATCATATGTAGCATAATATAAAGATAAAACAAATATATATACCCATGTATAAACCCACAATACCATGTATACAAAAATTGCCCAATTAGACAAAAAAACACCAAGCCAAAAAAGGCAGAGACCCAAGTTAATGTTGAATATTGGAGATTGTCAATATCCCATTTGGACAATTTCAGAGAGTGAGACGCAACTGCACTGATATAAAAGATTTTGACAGGGAGATTGACAGATTAAGGAAGACATTTAAAGTCAAGGGATATAAGGACGACATTGTTACAAGAGCTTAAGCTTAAGCTAGGAATACCAACAGACTGGACCTGTTTGGTCCAAACACAAAGAAGAACATGCTTAAACAGGAGAAACAAAAAGGAGGTAAGTCGTAGAGTTCATGTAGATTTCTTACGAGATACAATCAGGCAGCAGGACCAAATGTACAAGCAATTAAGAAAAATTGGTACATTCTTAGAGAGGATGATGTCCTCAAAGAAGCTCTCCTTGTACGTCCATTAGTTACCTTTAAGTAAAATCAGAATCTGAAAAACATCCTTGCTCCTAGTGATCTGAAGAATCAGAAAGGTAGATCTACGTGGGATGCTTCAATTGTAATCGTGCAAATTGTCAAACATGCAAACATTTAAAACATACTCAGTGAGATAAAGTAGTGTCTACTAGTAACAAGCAGACCTTTAATATTAGATATCACCTTACTTGCCAATCCGATTTTGTAGTAAATGTTATTACATGCGGATGTGGCAAGTAATATACCGGACGTACCAAGAGGTCATTGAAGACCAGATTCTATGAACATCTTTACAATGTCAATAACAACAAACTCACAAATGCTTTTTCGGACCACGTTATCACTGTACATAATAAAGATTTAACAGGTATTACTATTCAAGCAGTGGACTATGTTCCACCAGATATCCGTAGAGGGGATAGGGTCACCAAACTGAGGAAGCGTTAGACCCAGTGGATTTCAAATTGGGCACTTTAGAACCACTGGGCCTCAATAGAGATATTTATTTAGCAGCTTTTTTAAAATAAGGACATTCATATCCTTCTGGTAGATAGAACCCCCTACCATCTGTTTTGCATTTTTATTGTTTATTTTAAGCTTTCTTCTTTTCTTTCTTTATACATTGGGGCATTTTTCATTTTGTCCCCTTTCTCATTTTTGTATTTGTATTTTTTAGGTGTATTATTATAGCTTTATTGATTTATATACAATACATACATAGGTATATGTGTGTTGATATATTATTTGGTCTAGAGGAGTAATAAGGCAGATATGATTTTTATTGCTAGAGGATATTCCTTAACCAAGTATAATCAAAGAGCTTTATATTGGGAATCATAGCCAATTGCAGGTGGACACCCAATATTTTTTCTAGTAATCCTATACCCTTTGGATTATTGCAGTCCTAGCCGGTATGGTTTATACACTTTTTTATACACATCTTTATATACATATATTGCATCTTCACTGGGGGTTTAATATGGAATATATATTCCCATCATTGTCTTAGGCCCCCTAGTTTGACATCTAGTAGTCCCATTTATGTATGATGGAGACAGAGGTATTGTACATAGAGGTAAAATTGGAGGTCACGTGATAGTGCTCTAGTTGCACAATATAGAGTTGAACCCGTGAGAGTCATCTCCTACAATATTCATCATTAACTTCGGTCTTTGCCTTTTTTGGCTTTGTGTTTTTGTCTATGTTTGCAATTTTTGTATACATGGTATTGTGGGTTTATACATGTGTATATATATTTGTTTTTTTTTTATATTATGCTCCATATGATCCTTTGCCCTCCCCCCTTCTTTTTTCTGATCATATTACTTTATTATAATGCAGTATTTTAATATGCCTAGTTATTTTTGTTTTTTTATCTATTTAGCGACTTAGGGCCTCATTCTATTATCGGCCGCAGCCGTTGCGGGGCCGCAAGGACCGGCCGCAAGCTATTCTGCTATTCTATTCCCTTACGGCCGGGGATTCCGGCAGGCTTGCGGCCGGTGCCTTGCTATCTCTTGCGGCCGCTCGCGCCGGAGGAAATCCTTTGATCTTAAACGGCCGCAAGGAAATCGGCCGTAAGAAATTCCTATTTGCAATTCAATTGCTCCGGGAACCCTCTCTGCAAGGCTAAAAGCGAGCCGCAGTTACTTGCAGGAAAAAGGTCTCGCTAGCACCAATTAAGCACATAAAATAGCTCAAATAAAGCCATCCTGCACTTTGAGAAGACTATAAAGGGATTTTAGGTGTTAGAAAAAATAGCACATAATTATCCTGTACTCAAATCCGTAAAATATTTTATTTTTAATATCCGTAAAATATCCATGTAAAAAGTCCAGAGTGCTTGGAGCACCTCAGACACGCCCACGCCGCAGCCGGAAAATAAACAGTTAATTTGAACTCTGGTTTGGGCAGATGTGCAAGCTTGAGAGTGGGTTTCTTTTAATCCTCATGTCCCCCAATATGATCCCTAGCATTTACAGAGCTGTACAGTGCAGGCTTGAATTTATTTTTCAGTTTTTATATTTCACAGATTACGGCCGGTTCCAAGATATGCGGCCGGCCGTAAAAGGAGATCCTTGCGGGGCCGTATAATAGAATCGCGAGTTAACTGAACCCTCGCAAGGAATCGCAGCCTTACGGCCGATTTACGGCCGATAATAGAATGAGGCCCCTATTGTTTTAGCAATATATAGAATGTTTTTTATTTGCTTGTGTTTGTGTTGCACTGTTTGGGATTGAGGACATGCTATTAGCTCAGCCTGCCAGTAATTCAAGTTTGAATAGACATGACATTTTTTTGTTTGTTTATTTATTCAGTTTTTTTTTGGGGGGGGGGCCGGGGACATGTGAACTGTTTTGGCACCATTTCATGGGCCAATAGGGAAACACTTGTACCTATATCAAGCAGAAGGAGTTCAGTGAGTATTTTATATCTCAATCTGGGGTAGACACATTTGTTTGGATGAAAAACCCAGTGGTATTTTTTTATTGTATTTTATTCTTCTTTTTATCACATGGAGAAAGCTTCTTATTGGAGAGAAACGTGTTTGTGAGTGTTATATATATATTTATTTAATTCATTTGATTTTACACAGATTTGTCTGTGGATTTATTATACTTTATTTTTTATCTACTCATTTTTTGTTATATCATTTCTTTTCACTACACATTGGGACCTAGATTGGTTCATTCCTGTATATGTGTGAGACATAGGGGAGATTTGTTGATATAGACGTGTGGGAAGAGACATACATCTTAAGGGCTTAACCACTTATAAGGGATTGCATATACCTTGGCATTCCAACCAGGGACATTGCAATTTCCATATATATAAGAGGTTCATGTGTAGCCTTGTAGTGGTTGATTCCCGTTTAGATCCTAAATACACATTATACAACACTAGACCCCATTTCTCAGGATCGTGGGATATCTCCTATGCCCTCAAGCTTCTGGATTTGCATGATTCCATCTACAAGTGCCAAGTGGCTTCGCGTGTGACAACTTACTTCTGTTTACGAGGTTACTAAATGTGAGTGCAAATGTCTTCACTATTGTACATGTATATTTGTATAACATTTTTAGTGTGTGGACATATATCAGGCACACACTTTTTATGTTTTTTGTTCATGTTTGTAGCTTCACTTGAATACATTTTATTGATCTGTACTAGGAGGTGGTTGTGCGCTTCTTGTCCTCTCCCTACTTGCTTTGCTACACCTTATCTGTTTATTCTTGTCCAGTTTTCTGCCTTTTCCATATCCTTTAGATTGTTAGTAGCGAGTTTCCATTCTTGTAGCGTGCTTTTGATAAAAGCACTTTCTACATATGATTCTAAGCTCAAAACAGGGCTCTCCATTCTTAGCAGTTTGTTAATATTGTATTTTTTCCTGTTCTTATCCCCTGTGTAGCGCTACGGAATATGTTGCGCACTACGAATAAAAGTTAATAATAATAATAATAATAATAATAGGGGATCATGACAGTTGGGCCAAACAGAGCCATTCAAGGTAGGCATCTTTCTAATTGGCTGATCACCAATCCAGGGGAAAGAAGTGAAGCTCTTGGTTGAACTCCTCTTCTGGATAGACGGAGGACCACTCACAACAGGGCTACTAGAAAGGGAGATTTGAATGGGCTAATCAATGACAGGCCAACAGCCTATTGGATTTAACATAGCAAGTTTTCTCAGTTATAACTCAATGGCCAAAACCCTGCATACGTTTCTGCTTGTTGCAAAAAAGATTTGTCCTGTCCATGATATGTTTTGGCCCTGAAAGGCTGCTGTTAGGGCTCGGGGAATCCACGCTCGGGTGACCCACCCTGGCCCTCAAAAAGTGGGTTGTGAAAATGCTATCCAAGGCCTATTCAGATTTATTAATCCCAAAGAACCAGTTACTATATCACATTTTCTCCATATACACACAAGCACAATATTCCATGGCACTGAATCAGATGCATTTGGTAGCCTTGTGTACTCTCAATATGTACTGAGTTAACCATAGAACTTGGAATCCTCTGTAGAATTATACAACCAGCTGAAAATTGAATGACTCAATATCAGTAATTAAATTAATTAATTATCCATATGAGTCGTCTATTTTAGAAAGTGTAAATAGCTTTTAAAATCTAATATTCCCTGTAACTGCTTCCCTTTACCTTTGCACTTTTAAAATCTTAAACTATATTCCAATTGAAATAAATAAAAAACACCAATATTTTCCAAATATTCTGGATATTACCAATATTTGCTTTACTCAATTAGATCTTCTTTGACATTAGTTAAAGCATGTTCTATATTTCCTGTAGTTCTTTGGGAAAAGAAAGTATTTTATACTGCAATCACTTTGTTTTTATATAGGTTTTATTATTTTTCATTCTTCCATTCACCAATTTGCAGTTTATTATATTTGTTAAAAATATTAATTCTTAATAAGTGTCCATATTAAACAATCTATAAATGTTTATGTTTCACATTTCTAAAAAGAGTTATTCTTTGTAAATGGAATGTGTACACTGACAATAATATCAGTAAAAACACCATTGGAGCTACTCATTCTGTTCAACATAACCATGCTTTTTATTCAACCATAACAATAAATTACAAATGCTAAAAAAAAAAATTGTTGCCAGTATGAATGACAAGAAAGTTGGATATCAGATTACATTGTAATACATGTATACAAAGTCTAAACATATGTTTAATTTCAAATTAAAATGAAGTCTTTATTTCCAAGGATGGCCCATGGTGCAGCTAATCAGTGGCTGCATTATCTACTAGTGATTAGCAGATTAGTTTACCAAAGTTCAACCCAGATCTTGGAGTCCATAAGGATAATTATAATCCTCAGTACAAGTACCACCCATGCATCTAAAATGAACCCCATCACTCATGGGGGTCAATATAGACCCTCATGAGAATAAAATTAACCCCCTCAGTCACATAGGGGTCTATACATACCCTTATGGGACACTGATTAACCCCCATTAGTCCCATAAGGGTCTAAGCAGACCCTTATGGGACACTGATTAACCCCCATTAGTCCCATAAGGGTCTGGATAGACCCTTACATACAGACCCTTATGGGACACTGATTAACCCCATCACTCATGGTGGTCAATATAGACCCCTCAAGAGAATAACATTAACCCCCTCAGTCCAATAGGGGTCTATATAAAACCATAAAGAACACTATGAATCCATATATTAACACTATAAGTGCCATGAGGGTCCTCCTATACTACACTATTAACCCTAACTAAACCCCATTAACCCTAACTGTCCCCGATAAACCCCTACTCTATTAACCCCTACCTTACATTATTAACCCTATCCTACCCCATACCATTCCTTTAACCCGCTATAACTAATTAACCCTGTCACTAACCACTTAACCCATCTAGACCTATTTAACCCTGTCTAGTCCTATGTAACTCTATCTATTCCTATTTAACCCCATCTAAGCCTATTTAACCCCATCTAATCCTATGTAATCCTATCTAGTCCTATTTAACCCAATCTAGACCTATTTAACCTGACTAGTCCTATTTAACCCTATCTAGTCCTATGTAACCCTACCTAGACATATTTAACCCTAACTGGGCCTATTTAACCCCAAATGTACCCAGTAAACCCCATCCCATAAACCACCTCCTACCCTACCCTATTAACACCTACACTACCTACCCAACTCCTACCCTACAATATTAACCCCTCTACCCTGTTAACCCCTACACGACCCACTTAACACCCTAATAAAATACCTATTACCCCACTAATGACACACAATACAAAATCTATAATTACACAAAATTAAAAAAGGACATTACTGAAAATTTAAAAAAGCACATTACCAAAAATAAAAAAGAACATTACATAAAATAAAAAGGAACATTACCAAAAAGAAAAAACCTATAAAATAAAAAAAAACTACTCTACATAAAATAAAAAAAAACTGTTATCCAAAAGAAAAAAAACTATGTTACATAAAATTAAAAAAGCATATATTATATCAAATAAAACATACATTACATCCAAAATAACCCCTCAAAACATATAATTTAACCCCTAAATACATACAGTTAAATTGCTAACTACATACAAATTAACCACTAAATACATACAGTTAAACCCCTAACTACATACAGTTAAACCCCTAAATACATACAGTTAAACCCCTAACTTAAACCCCAATACATGCAGTTAAACTACTAACTCCATACAATTTAACCCCTAACTAAATACATTAATACCATAAATCTCACCTAAAACAACCCCCCTTACTAAACCTAGAATAGGCTAAATAAGACCATTAATCTTGCCCAAATGCCCCTCCAGCTACAATGGTTTTCTTGCCTTTGTCCCTAGCATAAGGGCTCTTCATAGATGTCTACAGGTCCGGCACCAGTAGGAAAATAAGAAACATTAAAATGAATAAAGAAATAAACACAACATATAGAACAATACAGTATAAATAGAACACTTACCTTTCCGCAATGCCCCCATCCTCCATGTAGTCCTCTCCGGCAGGGCCCCTCCAAAAAAACCTGATGGGCTAAAAAAAATCAAACGGAGCTCCTCACTGAAGAAGTTCCTTGCCGCAAATAAGGCTTTTTGCGTATGCTCTGGTAAAAAAATTGAAATGGCGCATTCTGTTTGGCTGAAAACGCAGTCAATCATAATTCAGTCACTCAGAAGGCGCAAAAGTGTGAGCCAATCAGAATTCTGATTGGCTGATGGACCTGTCAATCATTTTAAATCCAATCAGAAGTCGTTATTGCCTTCAGCCAATCAAATTTTTCTTAGACGGCCAGGGTGATTGGCTCCAAGCATCTGCATCTTCTGATTGGCTGATGAAACTGTCAATCATGTTGCAGCCAATCAGAGGACACAGATGCTTGAAGCCTATCAGAAACAAGGGTGTATCCCATTCTGATTAGCTATAGCAATAGCAATAGCACCTTCTGATTGGATTACAAATGACTGACAAGACCATCAGCCAATCAGAATGGGATATAGGAGTGTATCTACCCCATTGGCTCACACCTTTGCACCTTCTGATTGGCTGAAAAATGATTGACAGTGTTTTCAGCCAATCAGAAGGCGCCATTTCATTTTTTTTACCAGAGCATGCGCAAGAAGCCTCATTTGCGGCGGATAGCTCCTTCAGGGAAATGCTCTGTTAGATTTTATTTTTTTTTTAGCCTGTCTGTTTTTTTTTGGAGGGGCCCTGCCGGCAAAGACTACATGGAGGATGAGGGCAACGTGGAAAGGTAAGTGTTCTATTTTTACTGTATAGTTTTATGGGGGGGGTTTTAGGTGCCGGGAGGTACTTGAAGTACCCCTACAGCAGGGGTAAACGATTTAACTGCCATGGGGATCACTATCGGGACCCCTGCAGCATGGGTTTAGATTTAGGGAGCAGGGGGAGGTTTAGGGGATGGAGGGAAGTTTGTGGGCCAGAGCGCGGGTCTTTCGTGCTGCTCACACAGTGCACGTAAGGGCTTTACTAGCCTTTGCGGGTGCTCCATTTGCGTGTTACATCCTAGCTCGCTTATGACTTCTTAGCAATTTAATAGCAAGATTGGATTGTAAGGGCTACATGGATGACAGATCAATGGGTTTTCGGGCTGCAACGTTACACATTGCCTGTCTTGGCCAGCCTGCGTTTTCACGCAAGTCGGCTGTGTGTCGGGTAATTTAATAGCAACGTAGTGCTACTTATGTCACTACGTGCTAAGAGTTTGATCTTAGCTTTAATTTAATATGGCTATAAATTGATAGTTCTGCTCTTTTTACTTTGGCAAAACATGTTTTTGAAGGTTCATAATATTTAGATTTTTGTGACACAAATAATTGGTGAATGCTTTTTCAGCTTTGGAATCCTGACTAATTGTTTCCATCAGATCATCATTAACATTCAGATTAATTTTATCTGGTGGAAACATTTTATCGAGCACCAAAGTATTTGATATAACTTCTGTAAATCTAATGCATGGAAAACGTGTGACAATTCAGCAAGCATAAACCATACAATATGATCAGGTGTGTGACAAAAACAAGTGTTTTACGCAATAACTTTTTCCTGAGTTGGATGGGCCAACTGATATACAGGAGAAAGGATGGTGTGGTTGTGTGTTCATTTTCTGCATAATCCATAACAAAAGGTAGTGTATTAAAATTGTGTCAATACACTTCTGGGTCTTAAAAGTACAAAAATGATTGGAACAGAACAACCGGGAATTGTTAGTATTATGTTTGGATTTAAAGGGTAATCCAAAACCAGATCCTTTACATTTTCAAAGTTAATGAGCTGTGTGGTTATACCTTTTACTTTTAGGTTTGTTTTCCTGTTCGTCAGTTTGTTACCATAAGTCTTGGGTCCTGAAAACACAAATTATGTAATATGTAAACCATCTGGTAGTTTGTTGGCATTCCATAATCACCTAAAGAGGAGGGTTGCTGGCACCATCTGACAAAGATTACAGAATCATGATACAGACATTTAAGAAAATCCAAAGCATTGTACAACTCAAGTCTGGCATACGCTGTAGTAACAGGCTATAAAAATGTTGACATTCTTGTTTACAGTATAACGCTCTTTAGTTTACTTCCAACAAAGCAGTGCTGTTTCATCATCCAAGTCTAAAGCAGACACATCATACTTTACCAACTCATCATGAGCAGTAAAAATGCGTGTGTTGGGTATATTACATCTTTAACCAGATTTGCCCAACCAATAATTTAGAGACAGTTTAGAAATTCAATTTTACAGGTATTACAGGGAAAAATAAACCTATTGGTGGATAAAATTAGCTTTTGGCAATACAAAAAAAGTTAACACTTTTTGAAGACAGACAGTTTTTGAGAGATAAGCTACCTTGAATTATTAGAGCTTCTTGTTTTTTTATTATTATTACTAATATATTTATAATATTCTAATTAAACTTGTATTTTCTAAGTCTAGATTACTGCTAAGAATGAAGAAAAATACATATTTTTTGCAGTATAAGTTCAGTTATAATCAACACAACTATATAACAATTTTCAGAGATTGGATTAATATTTATAAGTTTATTTAAGCAGTTTAAAATTGAAACAATGTAAAAAATTATATTAAAATGAGTCCACCTTTGACAATTTTATATAGAAAGTATTAGCATTTATAAAGTCGCCTCTTAAATTAATAGCTGAATATCGGCAGGTAACATATTAGTAATTACTGGAATACACAGATAGAAAACACATAAATATGAAGTATGCTAATATAGGAATCAATATACAATCTTAGAAAGTACTAATGCTTGAGAATATTATATAGTGACATTTATATTTGTAAATTCACCTTGCTGAGGTTCAGGCGATCAAACACAGACACAGTCAATTATAGTGAGATGTGAATAAAGGGATTAATAAATGATCACTTAAAAGTGCAAGTGCTTTGTAACTTTTTACCTACAATATTCAGCTATTAATTAACCTTCCTGGTGGTATGACTATTTCAGTATTTAGAAAGCGGTACATTCTAAAATACTGACATAATCATAGCGCCTTTAGATACCATTACCCCTTCCCTCTCTCCTCCTCCCTTTCCCCTATCCTCCTTCATTTCCCCCCTCTCCCCCTTATCTGCTACCCTTTCCCCCCTTATCCTACCCCTTATTCTACTGATCACCCCCCTTCATCCTCCTCATCTTCCCCCCTCATTCTCCTCCTTTACCCCCTCATCCTCCTCTTTTACCCCCTCATCCTCCTCCTTTCTCCCCTCATCCTCCTCTTCCCACTCATCCTCCTCTTCCCCCTCTTCCTCCTCCTTTCTCCCCTCATCCTCCTCCTCCCCCTCACCCTCCTCTTCCCACTCATCCTCCTCTTCCCCCTCACCTTTTCTTCCCCCCCACCCTCCTCTTCCCCCTCACCCTCCTCTTCCCCCTCACCCTCCTCTTCCCCCCTCACCCTCCTCTTTCCCCTCACCTTCTTTTCCCCCTCACCCTCCTCTTCCCTGTCACCCTCCTCTTCCCCCCTCACCCTCCTCTTCCCCCCTCACACTCCTCTTTCCCCCTCACCCTCCTCTTTCACCTCACCTTCTCTTCCCCCCTCATCCTCCTTCTCCCCCCCTCATCCCCCCTCATCCTCCTCCTCCCTTCCCTCATCCCCACACACCCCCCCTCATCCCCCATCATCCGCCTCCTCCTACCCCCTCAGCTCCTGATAATCGGAGGCTCGCAGCGTGTCTTATGCCTGTTTCTTGTACGCGCTTGTGACATCATTAGCATATGTCGGTTCCAAGCGTAAGACGCGCTGCAAGCCTCCGATCAGCAGCAGGAGCTGATTGGGGGCTAAGAAGACTTGGGAGTTGAGAGAGGGGAAGAAGGAAGAAGATAGAAGATAGAAGGAAGGATAAGGGGGAGGAGGAGGAGTAAGATGGGGGGAGCAATAATGTGCTGAGGGGGCCCAGGCAAACTCGGCAGCACTGGGCCCCCTCCACATCCTCCCTGAGGTTACCGATTTAGGAATAGAAGATTTACCCAGAGTCACACTCGGGATTACCGCTAGGAAAGTTAAAGAAGTGACTTTATAAATACTAATTTAATATACTGTTTTGCATTGTTTTAAATGCTGTTATTCAATTTTAAAATGCCTAAATAAACTTATAAATACTAATCCAATCTCTGAAAACTATTATATAGTTGTGTTGATTATAATTGAGCGTATACTGCAAAAATATGTCTTTTTCTGTCTTGTTGTTCAAAAATACAAAAAAGTTAGCATTAATATCCCTGAAATTTTGATAGATGATTTGTGGATGACCCACAGAGTATGTGTTGGTGTTACTGACACATGGGTATAAGATGGTAAAATCATAGTAGTACATGGTTTCTCTGGGTGTCACTTTGTGGTACAATTTAATGGCATTTATAGGATCATAAGGAGCATATCTATGATTGATAGGCTATGGAAACATAATTTGATGAAGTAAGGCCTGTAGTTCTGCATCTGTATTTATCTATTCATGTTGCCAGAGCTCACAAACAAATCCACATTTTTCCAAAATGTTTTTGGATCTTAGACTTGAAATTCAATTGAACATAGTTTGTGACATCATCATTCGCGTTTTAACAAATAGGGCACCCAAGGTAAAAACACCCCTGAAATTCAAAGGCTGTATGCATGCCATTTATCAAAGCATAACCGTACAGATAGTAGACAACTACTTTTCATGTTTATACCTCCTTTGTGCGCTACATACATCAACCATTGTACGGCCGGTGTGGGGTATCAATTGTGTTTTGTGATCACTAACACTAGGTATAATGGCTGTAGAGTTTTTTGGTATTCATCTCTGAACATTGCTATATACACAGATAGTAATGTAGTGAGCTGAAAGGGGCCAATAATCACACCACCTCACTACCATATCCCCATCTTCATTATGTTCATGCCTCAAATTTAATGTAATTTCTCTAACATTGTTACTAAAACATTATCAAGCCTCCTTCAAAAATCTCTACATCTTCTTTGCAATGACCTTTAAGGACAGATTGAAAATCATCATGTAAACACCACCATGAAATTCTATAACTGGTAGAGGCCCTACATAGCACTGATTTTGGGCTGTATTGAAAATTTTTGGGAAAATTACCCTTAGTCTTTAACAATTTGATGCATTTAGCACCATTTAGAGTCTAAAATTGAATATTGAGATCACATAAAATGACATAGTAATTTACCACCCTGTGCCAACAGCTTTATGGTTGGTTTCTCTTCAGTTGCCAAACCACACTAATTATCTACACGATTTTGTAAAATATTTCATAAAAACAAATATAATTTGCGTTAATGTGTATGCCTGGTTCTTTCATACATTCAAAGTCATAAATGATGTATATCTTGATGCTAGTGCTGGCAGATTGTAAGGTTTCATGCAATAATGGTACGTTTTGGTGGTTTGCAGCAGTGGTTATTTTCGATACCATATGTACAACACTGTTCACATTACTGTTTTACCATATTGTGCTAAAATAGAATGTGTTTTCAAATGAGCAGTTGAACAGAAAAATATTCTACAGCTCATTCATCTGGTTATTTCACATTTAAGCTCAACACAATCTTTCCTGTGACAAGCTGTACAGAAATATTTGCAAGTGTGACCATCCTGGCAAAAGAAGTCCTGATCAATAAAGTCATTCATATTTTTGATGCCGTATTATTGATTGTCATGATACAGGATCAATACTTTATCCCAATCAGGGATCTAGGCAGTATTTTAGCGCTGATGATCCCTCATTCAATTGAGGCTTCGGGAGATCCGGTCTTCGGAAATGGAGCCCGTAAGTTATTTTGCTATTCAACTGGAGTCTTTGTGCGGCCTCCGATCGAGTTACCGGCTCCATCCTCTAATTCATTGTGATGGTTATCATCGCAAGTTAATGCCCATCCAAGCCTTTGATCTTTCATGGTCGCAAGAGCTCTGAACGCTAAAATTGCAAATAGCTATTCAATTGCTTCGATCCCCCCCTCGCTAACCACCCCGCCAAGCCCGCAAATGTCAAAGTCGCTCTACAAGTTAGGGGTTCCAAAGAGGACTCGCAAAGGGCTTAAAGTCATGTCCGCAGCACTTTAGAAGCACATATACACACACTACTACTGTACATTTATTAAAAGGGAAAGTGATGTTAGGTCTTATAATTAATAGCACAACATTTTCAAGCTCACAAATTGGCAAATAAAAATACTTTATTTAATGTTTATTTTCTGTTTTATATCGATCCCGGCAATCAATGTGTTAATACATATAATGGAACTCGCATGGACTAGAATATCATATTTACAGCTTTATTATCAATATTGCATTATATCTGGAATGTGGGTCCAATTGTAACTCGTCATTCAAGCCCGTAGGACTTTGAATTTCAAACTTTATTCTTCATTGATGTAATGATGACGATCTCTGTTTCCATTGGCTGTTTCTATCCCAGGAGTTACGGCCTTGGCTAATTGATCTGTTCAAGCTCGCAAATGCTACATACTGTACAATGGCATGGTTTCCGAATTTGGCTATCGTCCCATAACTTGAGGTCTTCCAGAATTGAATAGCACCCCAACTTAAGCGAGAGAGAGAAGGTCCACAGGCATACAGACTACATTCCATAATTTACGGCCTCCGAATTGAATGAGGCTCAAAGTATTTTAATGGTTTGTTACATTCAGATTATTTTCAAAATCATGGCCCTGAAACGAACCATTTGTCCTTCAGGTATACAAAGGGCCTTATTCAATTGCAAGTGGGCAGTTGCCTTCATACCGGCCGTAAGTCTGCAAGCTTGAAATTTGCAACAGTTACAAAGCGATTCAATTGTACAAGCGCACAGCTGGCCAAAAGCCTAAACCATGCAATCGTAAGTAACATTTAAGGTCATGATCATGATCAATTAAGCAAGGCCGTAACTACCGATTTAGAAACAGCCAATAGAAAATGAGACCGTCTATGACATCATTAAAACATGGAGGTTAAAAGTCAATCAATTAGCGTTTTAGACGTACGATATGTTATCAGAATTGCAATCTGGCAAAGTACAAAATAATAAAAATGAATAAAGGAAATGTTCTAGTCCATGTGGGTGGCCTGATATGTATTATCTCCTTGGTTCCTGAGATTGATATAACACGGAAATGAAACATGAAAAAAAATATTTTTGATTGCAGATTTGCGAGCTTGAGACTGATGTGAAATTATTTCTCATGTCTTTCATCGCTTTCCACATTATTTGCATTTACAGTGCTACGATCAGGTGTTTAATCCCTTTGTGAGTCCTATCTGTTACTCGTAGGATTTTCTTCTATATTTGCCATTAATGGGTGTGAAAACATTTGCAGGCTTGAGGAATTGTAGCAATTGAATAGCAATTTGCGATTGCAATTTTTACAGGTTTGAAAGATTAAAGGCTTAGCTGGGTCGGAGTTACGTTTTTGACAACCGCAGATCGTTTGCGGGGAGCTAAAAGATGCCAATTGAATAGCAAATTAGTTTACGGGCTACATTACGGGCTCCAGTAACCAACAATTAGTCAATTGAATAAGGCGAACAGTGTTTTGTGTATTTGTTTGGCCTAATCAAGTAATTCAGCATCACTAAAATCAGTCTCTTGTAAAATAGCTACTAGACTTGTTGCGAGGCAAAAATTATTGTCAGAGTTGTTAAAATTAAAAAGCGAGATTTTCTCTATATGATTGTACCATATGTTATAGAACATTGTTTTCTACATTTAATAACATCAACGGCCCTGTTTTGGACAATAGTGACAACCAATTTTAAAGCTTTGCTACCAATACACTTTCAGCCTTATTAAATTGCTATTCAGCAAATTTAAAAGGGTTCTATTTAAGCACATAGCATATTTTTTTTACTAAAAATTTGGTATGTGCTTAAATAGAGCCCTTTTAAATTTGGCGAATTGCAATTTAATAAGGCTGTATGTATTTCTCTGTAGCATGCCATCAACATAGTTTAGAAAGGCTTCAGCATCTATGTAAGCTTTGTATCTCCTCAGAGTATAATGGGTTATTCAAGCCACCAATTTCCAGTCTCAGTTGCACCAGGTCAACTGGTCTTCTGTCCCATAACATTTGTTGTAATATCTCCATTGCATTATGTATAGCCTCTGTAAATGTGTATTTTATCTAGATTTACAAAACTAAAATGTTCATAAAAACATACCACCAAAGTGATCATAATCCCTTTGATACCTGTAATTATTCTGTGCATGTGGGGTTACAGATTAGCAAACTAATTTGCTATTCAATTGACGGGATAGGCAAACAATCTACTGGTTAACATTTACGGCCTTGACAGATCAAAGGCTTAGATACAACATATCTCTAAAATCGCAAATCGATATTCAATAGCTACGAATAACCCAAGGCCGCAGTTGTTTTCAAACCCTCAAACGGCAAATGTCGGCCAAGATATTACGGGTTCCAAATGGCCCAATGGGACCCGCAAAGGGTTTACAGACTAGTTTGTAACACTGACAAAGACAATTAAAACACACCAATTGCCTTTAAAATATGGGGAAAGCAATGGAAGGCAACAATTTCCAATTACCAAATCGGTTTTAATTTTTTTTTTTTTATCATGTGTTGGAATGGTCATGCATGTGCCAATATGAAAAGTCTAACTGCATGATGCTGAAAACAATTAAAGACACACTACCCGATTAACTTGCAACACAAAAACATGAAAGTGTCTGCCATATTATCCCTTTCTCACTCACTCACAGAAGCTCTAATGTGGACCCTAAAAATATAAAGATATTCTTATATACATCTCACTCATCACATCTACATTGGGAAAAGAAATAGTGGCCTAAATTACACCACCACATGACATATATCAAGTACCAGGGGAACATTTTATTTTTGATTGCTCAGTCCTTCAGTTGTGTTTGACTCTCTGTGACCCTATGGAATGCAGCACACTTAGCTATGTCTCTGTGCTTGTCCACAAGGTTTGCATGGCAAAAATACTGTAGTGGGTTGCCAGTTCCTTCTCCAGTGGACTGCAATTTGTCTGACCTCTCTCCTATGACCTGCCCACCTAGAGTGAACCTATATTTTATAGCTCACAGTTTCATTGAAGTACACAAGCCCATTCATCCCTACAAGGTAGTGATCCAGAAGTGGACCAGGGGAACATACACCACACTAATTTACTCTAACCCATCAGGAAGGGCCATAAACACACGTGGAGGCTGTGCAGAGGCACGTGGAGAAACAGCAAACTCCCCTACATCAGGGACAATCTCCGCTATGCCCATCATGTGCCAAGATGTATACCCATTATCATTTGGTGAAATCACATCAATAGTTTTGCTATCAATCAATTCACATTATCACCTGTCATATTGTTATCAGGCTTTCAGGAGAATGTTGATACTCCACAGTATCACACATTGGACCTATGATGTGTATTAACCCTATATTATTATATTAGTATTATTATTATTATTATTATTATTATTATTATTATTATATGTATTAATCTATTGCACAGTAACCAGTGCTCATTAGTTTACTGATCTATGGATGTGACACAAATGTGATGTATGTGGATGTCCCAAAACTCCAATTATTGAAAACACACTGACACAGTGTGAACGGTATAACAAAGCTTTATTTCATACACAAGGCACACTCAGAAATGTACAAGACTGTGCATTAGTATCATGGGTGTGGTGTGGGTGGATCCCGGGAGGGCAATAGGCTTTTTGGAAAAAGCGGATACCTAAATGGGGTAATGTCAGTCTAGAATAATCATGAAGCATAGCAACTAAAGGGGTCACATGTGGTCACTACACCACTGCAACCGGAATCTGATGAAAAAAAAGGATTATCAGAAATCACTCTATTTAATTAAAGTAAACCGTAATCCGCATAGCATTTACTTTTGGTTAGCATCTGCTCAATTAAACAGATGCAATAAATCATGGATAATGTCATACAAATCTATTACACTCACAGTGTGTCTTCATATATAAAGGAATAATCCCAAATAGATGATCAGAATCTGGAAAACAGAAAGAGGAGGTTGAGGAACATGCCTTCATGGTTGTGAGATTGGGCTACTAAGACCTACAAAGACAAGAACTAGATATCAATATGAAGACTATTTGGGTTGACTTCAACACCTCATCTCAACGGCATCCACATTGAACATCAATTGCAGAAATATTCAACATAACTATACTTGTACACACTCTGTAGCCAGCCAATAGTATGTTAACATCCAGGGAGGAATCCAAATCACCAGTGTCTGGGGTCAGGAAGGAATTCCCCCCCCCCCCCCCCTTTTGAGACAATTGGCAAAGTTTCACTTGGGTTTTTTCTGTTTGCCTTCCTCTGGATCAAATAACATTTAACAATTAATCTGCACATTGCAGATCTAAAGAGATCTAAAAAGTTTGAACTTGATGGACTAAAAGTCTTTTTTCAACCTTAATTACTATGTAACTATCTAGCTATGTAACATGAATACAAAATAATATTCATTGACGAGTGTGGATGAGGAGGACTTAGTGGATGTTCTCACCCACCTCCTCTTTCTCCGCACTGGGGCCCCACCCTCTACCACGGCAAGGAAATGTTGGAGAGAGGGGTGCATCCACCTGGGGTGGCTGTGTAGCAGCTGGCATTGGCAGTAAGGTGTGAAATGAGGAGGCCAACCAAAGGCTGGAGAGATATGACCTGGCCTTCCGCCATTTGCACTAGCCACTCCATGTGACGTGTCTGGGCTTGTCTGTCCCTATAAGCCTTTCACTCATACCTCTTCATCCTTCAAATTGTGCCTCCCCACCATATAGCAATCTGATGGTGTCAACATAAAGTGGCTGCTATCTCATTTTGCCTTTCCAGCAGGGATGTCAGTTGTTGCATTTAGGTGACATTGCTCTAATCCTCGATTTGGCTGTGGTGAATGAGGTTCCTCAAAGTGCCTTCTGATGCGGTGTGAGGTTTTTCACTGGACATACCGGGCCTGTCGATGGGCTGTGGGGATGCCAGAGGTGCCGGTGGTGATGGTGTTGCCAGAGGTGGCGGTGGCGATGGTGTCTGCCATGGCAAGGGTGTTGGAGTGGACTGTGGGGATCATGTTGGTGTCATCAGTGGCGGTGGTGTAGCCCAGGTTTGTTTGGGCCAGGTATTTTGAGGCCAGATTAGGAGTGGAGGAGCAGTGAGGTCTGGCCAAGGCATTCATATAATCTGACCAGGTGACAGTGGTGGGCCTGCTGATGGCTGTCTTGCTGCTGATGGGCCAGCTTCCTGAGATGGTCCTGGGCACTCTGGGATGTTCTCAGCTTCCTCCACCACCACCTGCAGGGGTGGATGTGGTTCCTCCTACTGTGGAGCCTCCTCCTGTGTCTCTGTGGGCAGGGTACTCCTCCTGAGTACTGAAATGAAAGGACAATAGTGTTTGAGTATTGATTCTCTAAACAATTGTTTGCTGTGTGTTTCCATATGCCTGACATAATTGTCACTTGTAAATGGTGATTGTTTTAGGCAGATAAACCTTGACCTGTATCATGAGCATTGAGGATCATGGCTCATATCAATATATGTAATGCTGGTGCGGTGTGCCACCTGCAGTTCATTAGGACATACAATATATATATATATATATATAAGATACCTGGAAGATATATATGTATGTGTGTCAGGATCCATTTGTGTTTTTAAATGCTGCATCTGGGTAAGGGTCCAAAGAGACATCTGCTGTCTTGGTGAAGGGAAATAAAAGAACCTGGTGGATCTGCTGGGTAGGTTTGACCATAACAGCCTTGTCAAGCCCAACTGAAAACACTATTATATGGCAATCTACTTTCTTAAAACATTTGACTTTAAATTCTTATAGATATACAACATGTACTGTATACAGTATGACAGTTTTCAATCTTGCTATGTGCTATAATGTACAGTTGTTTTTAACCTCAGGCAGGGCCCTCCATTCTTTTTTATGTTGCGCTACAAGGTTTATTGATTTTTAACTTTATAAAAACTTTTTCCCTATTAGCAATTCAAATTCCTCATAAAAATGTAATATTTATATAACACCTCTGCGGTTATTTCATGTTTGTTCCATTAACGGAATATATAATGCTCTTTAGATAACTCTATTCAGTCAAAAAAAATGTTTTAAGGTTTGCACTTTTGAGTATTTTATTATGCGAGTTTGAACCGTATATTTGATCTTGTTAAAATGAATATAACTGTGAAATACCATTTTACCTCTCTAGCTTCACATGAATATACTTTTAGTTTTGAAAAACTTTTTAATCTTATTTTAGCATATACTAATGCATATTAATTAAACATGTTAATTGCCATCAAGCTGTTGAGTGTTTTGGAGCGTTAGGCAGTCAGTGGGATGAATCATTGATAAAACTCATTCTCTTTAGCTCAGCTAATGGCTCTGGCAGTACATGATAATGAAATATATATCCAGGTTATCTTCAAGACTTCTGGCATGTTCTGGTTGTTTAGTCACTAGGAGACTCTATCTGGCAATTGCAGGAACATTATACCCCTCATTTGAAATTGTTGAGCCAAAAATAAAGATATTTTAAACACTGTAGGACAAGGGTAGTCAACTGATATTTTTAAAGTCATCCTAGGATTAAGCCTATTTGTGGAAATTAAGTAAAGGTTGACAGCTCAAACATTTAACAATAAATATACAAGTATATTAATATAATGGTACTGGAAAGCGCACAGGAAATAAATTACTGTATATATATAAGCCAACCCGAGTATAAGCCGAGGCACCTATTTTACCACAAAATACTGGGAAAGATTAGTGACTTGAGTATAAGCCGAGGGCCCCCCTCTTGTGTGCCCTTTTCTTGTGTCCCCCCTCTATCTCCCCTGTGTCTCTTCTCCACTCTCCCTCCCCTGTGTCTCTTCCCCCTCTCCATTCCCTGTGTCTCTTCCCCCCTCCCTTATCACCCTCCTCATCCTCCCTCCTCATTCTCAACCTCCCTGCTCAACCCCCCTCCTCATCCTCAACCCCCTTCCTCATCCTCAACCCCACTCCTCATCCTAAACCCCCCATCCTCATCCTAAACCACCCTCCTCATCCTAAACCACCCTCCTCAGCCTAAACCACCCTCCTCAGCCACCTCCTCACCCTCATCCTCCCTCCTCATCCTCAACCCCCATCCTCATCCTAAACCACCCTCCTCAGCCTAAACCACCCTCCTCAGCCTAAACCACCCTCCTCAGCCCCCTCCTCATCCTCCCTCCTCATCCTCAACCTCCCTCCTCATCCTCAACCCCCCTCTTTAACCTCCCTCCTCAAACCCCTCCTCAACCTCAACCCCAACACCCCTCCTCGGCTTATACTCGAGTATATATGGTACTTAGTGTATGACATAGAAAAAATTACCATTTAACCAAAAGCTTATTTAAGAATACGGAAGATTTAAGAATGTAAAGTAGAAAATGTAATGATGTGATGGACCGGGTAGAATGGGCTGGGGGTCTTGATTTGCCCGTTTGTCTGCCTATTGACCACCCTTGTGGTAAGATACTAAACTAGAGACAATAGAATTACAGCTAAGGCTATTTTTCATTTTTTTTATAAGCAAACTGGGTTGTGGGGTCTTATATGCAGTATTGTAGATATTAAAATGATTTTGCTGGTTATCACTACTATTTCTTCAATAAAGGCTACAGTAAGAATGGCATTTTTGTTCTTTTATGTTTAGTACCTGGCGGTGATGTCCAAGGTGCTGTCTATGGCAAAATAGCAACTATTATTTTCTACAGAAATGTACTCTAGGGCTTCAAAGAAAATCTGAAATTACATTTTTAAACTTGAGAGAATATAAAATTCTACAAGGAAAAAGAGAGCCTGAAGATGGGAAAAGACACAGTGACAGCAGCTTGGAGCAGATAATGGTTCTACAACAGAGTGAAGACCTGTAGCCCTGTTAATTTCCCTCAACGTATAAAACCGTAGCCCATAACGTAGACCATAAGCTATTAAATTGGCCGCGTAAAGCAACCCGCCAACGACTTGCCGGGTAAGAGCGAAAAATCCCTATGGGATGTCGAAAATTGCACTCCGCGGCCGCAAATCTTTTGTTTTGTCAAGTCCATAACTGTTACGTTCCAATCACGCTATTAAATTGTAACGAATTCACTGGCGTTTAACCCCCGTAACCCGCAAATGGAGCCAAAAAGCCAACGGGTGCTAGAGAGGACCCGCCAAGGCGTTAAAGTCCTGTCTGTAGCACTGTTAATGTAAATATGCACACCCTGCTGTATTTATAATTAAAAGGAAAGTAATGTTAGGTATTAAAATTAATAGCACAACATTCTCAAGCTCGCAAAACTGCAATATGAAATAAAAAAAAATCTGATTTCCATGTTTTATCGATCCTGGCAATCAATGTGTTAATAATATATATAATGGAACTCGCGTGGAATAGAATATCACATTTACTGATTTATCTATATTGGATTATTTCTGGAATGCGGGTCCAATGGAAACTCGTAAGGCTCTGAAATCTAACCTTTATTTTTCAGTGACGTAATGATGACAATCTCATTTTCCATTGGCTCCGTCTAAACCAGTAACTACTGGTTTGACTAATTGATCATGTTCTTGGCCGCACATCCAACGTGAGAAAAATGGTTTATGGGCTTGCGTCTCTGGCCCGTAACTTGCAGCGTGATGGAATTTAATAGCTCCTTAAGGCAGCCAATAATTTCAAGCTTGCAGCATTTGCGAGTTTGCCGATGCTGCTACGGGTTTGGAATTTAATGGGGCTGCTGGACTTCTGAATGATACAGGCCAGTGAATTTTGAACAAACTATTGGACTGTTTGTTTTGCTCCTTTCAGGTTTAGAGATATAGGTATGGATGTGGTTCGGTCCTGTCTCTGTGTCCCTGTCCAACTCTGACCCTATGGCTGCAACACCAGGAACCTCTCATTGATCAAGGTTCATTGTATCAATAACCATCTTTGCCTCTCCTGTCCCTTCTTTGTGTGCCTTTAGCATAATAGTCTTCCCTAGGGAAACCTGTAATCCTGTCTTCTAATACATGAGCAATATATTTGAGGTTTATTATTTACTAGCGACTTGCCCATTAAAAATGATGGGGCAATACAATTATAAGGCAGGTAATGCTGTTTTCCACAGACTTTAATTTTTTGGGTGGTCTGAGATTTGGTGCTCATTGCGTGGCTCGCAATGAGCGTCTTCGGCGAAAAGGCATGTGTGACACTCCCTAAATGTATGGAGGAAGGTGCTCTGGTCTGATGAGACTAAAATTAAACTTTTCGGCCACGCAAACCCAACACATCACATCACCCAAAGAACACCATGGCCACAGTAAAACATGGTGGTGGCAGCATCATGCTGTGGTGATGTTTTTCAGCAGCTTGGACTGGGAAACTGGTCAGAGTTGAGGGAAAGATGGATGGTGCTAAATATAGTGATATTCTTGAGCAAAACCTGTAACCACTGTGCGTGATTTGAGGCTAGGACGGAGGTTCACCTTCCAGCAGTTCAATGACCCCAAACACTAAAGCAACACTTGGGGGGTTTAAGGGGAGACATGTAAATGTGTTGGAATGGCCGAGTCACAGCCCAGACCTCAATCCAATAGAAAATCTGTGGTCAGACTTAAAGATTGCTGTTTACAAGTGCAAACCATCCAACTTGAAGGAGCTGGAGCAGTTTTGCAAGGAGGAATGGGCAAAAATCCCAGTGGTAAGATGTGGCAAGCTCATAGAAACTTATCCAAAGTGACTTGGAGTTGTGGTTGCCGCAAAAAGGGGGCTCTACAAACTATTGACCTTGGGGGGGGGGGGGTGAATAGTTATGTTCATTGACTTTTTCTGTTATTTTGTCCTATTTGTTGTTTGCTTCACAATAAAAAAATAAAACATCTTTAAAGTTGTGGCATGTTCTGTAAATTAAATGATGGAGATCCTCAAACAATCCACGTTAATTCCAGGTTGTGAGGCAACAAATCACGAAAAATGCCAAGGGGGGTGAAAACTTTTGCAAGACACTGTATATAAGCACATAGCAATTTTTTGAAAGATGTTTTTAGTTAGTGAAGACCTTGCTTTTGGATAGAAGTTCACTAACTAAAAACTTCTGTCAAAAAATATGCTATGTGCTTAAATAGAGCACTTTTATATTGGCCGAATCGTAATTTAATAAGTCTGTTACTTTGTAGGTGTTCTAAAATCCATCTAAAAGGAAAGCAGACAAAAAAGTGGGAAGATTGCATAAACATCTCAAGTGGATCTCACATGCATCCCATACAATGTATTTCATATTGGGAAACAGACATTCTTATGAAGCTCAGCCAAGAAAATACTTTGTGAATTACCCTCAATGTTATTTTGTGGTGTTGTAAGTAAATATCAATATATGCAATGTATAGTCCATGGGCCTCATTCAATTGTGATTTTCCCAATTGAATAGGGCTCTATATAAGCACAGAGCATATTTTTTTTTACTAACTAAAAGCTTCTGTAAAAAAAAAACACTCTGTACTTAAATAGAGCCATATTTTAGTTAATTAACTTCTATCCAAAAGCAAGGTCTTCACTAACTAAAAACTCATGTAAAAAATGATGCTCTGTGCTTATATAGAGCCACATTCAATTGGCCAAATCACATTGAATGAGGCCCTATTTTAATAAAGACTAAATTAGATTCTATGACATTGCTTAGCTCAAATTCTCAGACAGTAGGAAGCCCTTGTGGCTTATAGGTTAAGTAGATTGGATGAGAGTTATACCTGATTCACTGGCTCATTTCCAGCTAGAATTTCCATTACACCCAGTGAGAATTTAATAATTGGAAGAAAAATATAATTACTTATTAATGGCTGTTTGAGGACCTCCAGTATTATATAGGTTTCACTAATGGCTTAGAATATTCTAGTACTTTGATTTTGTATCCTAGCACTTAGCAATTCATTCTATAATAAGCCCAACTTTTGAAACTTTCTGTATTTTGTTATAGTGCACCATAGTTTTAATGTAGTTCAGTAATGAAGTATTATTAATGTGAATTTTAGCATCTTCACTAAGTATATATAGGTTTTTAACTTATTTTAGACATTTAAATGTGAACACACATGTACTATGTATTTACTATATATATATATATATATATATATATATATATATATATATATATATATATAAATATATATCTTATTATTATTATAAAAAATGTAAGTATACATATATATAAATATATGTTCCCTTAATAAATACAACATTATTTAAAACAAAAATATGCAACATAAAAATAATAAATGTGTTTAATAGTTTAATATACCAAAAATACATTGTTATGAATAATTTTGCATACTTAATAATTACAGTTCAATGTGTAAAAAAGTGTCTGCTTTCAGAAACTTATTATCAGGAATAGCAAACTTGTTATATGATTGGGATCAGACCTATCGGCCACACTGCAAGTGATATACAGTATAATGCTATATTCTTCTCTGGTGATATACCATAAACATAAACCCAGAGCTGTAACAAGGTATTCAGGGCTTAGAAATATTGCCAAGCTGGTATCAGTCAAAAAACATTAACTTTTAAACCAATACATGCTGCAAGGATCTATGACCAAAATATTAAAGGGATATAAAAGGTTTCTGGATGTAACTAGGTAGATATTATCCCTGTGTATATTTACTTTTAAGAACATTTTACTGCCTAAAATCAAACACATTACCTTCTTGGGTCTACCTTCTTAAGCTTATAAAGGCACAGACTCAGGCAATCCAATTAGTAATTCTGCTGTTGAGACATGCTCTCTAATAGGCTAGGACACTACACTGTTCATGTAGCCCTGTAAGTTGGCTTTATCTCCAGGCTGAGAAATATCTGTTTGTGTTTGATTCTTTTTATGCAACTGGGTCTAAGGAGCAACAAACATTTTGATAAACATTTTTCAAAAAGCTTCCAGCAAAAGGAGTAAATGAAACTGGTCATGGAGAGCAGCTCACTTGAATAGAGATAAGGACATTTGAGTATTGTATATGATAGAAATAGAAAAGTAGTTTGATTGTGGGTAAGGCTTCATGTGCAATTAGTGCTCTGGTGGGCGGAAGAAACCCATTTTCCAATGTTGTTACAGGTATGATGAATAAAAAGTAAAAAAAGCCACACAATGCAAAAATAAAAAAAAAATGAGGCTGCGCAATCAAAACTTTTAAAATGATATTCCATATACAATTTAATTTGCAATACTTAGTTGGGTAATACTTTGCAGTTCTTGTAACTTGTCCTCTAGGACAGCACCATTTGCATCCAAGCTCTGCCCAAATTCACCACACGTTCAAGCCATAGTCACTACATGTGGTGAAGGGCCCATAGGCCTCCTGGGGTTGGAAGGAGCGACCACTTGAACTGGCAGGACCAGCGTATAGATAGGAGGTGGCTAGCAGGTGGGGCGGGGGGGCCATTTATATAGGCTTTTAGCTCCATTTCCACAATTATACCCCCAAACTAGCCATTTGTGACGATACCCATCCCTAAAATAATGTTGTTTAAAGATGTGTATAGGTTGTAATATAAGAAAAACCAAAAAAAAACTAAGGATGAATAATTACAAGTTGGTGGTATTATCTTGTTTGTTGTCTTAAGCACTTGTTGTTATGTATGTATGATTTAAGTGTGTTTTTATGTTATCAAAATATGTTTATGTTGTTGTCACAGTGGCGGTGGTGAGGGTAGTTGCCGGGACAGTGATAAAATGGGTGCGGATCTTCCATCACGGTAGACCCTGGACGAGGGTTAAGGGTGTAGGGTGGACTGTCTCTGGCCAGGCTCCCTCCCTCACGTGGTTATGTTTATTGGTTTTGGTATTACGTAATTTGTGATTACCAATAAACCCTGTGGCCGGTTATCCCCCCAAGAAGTTGTCTGTGTCTAATTATTATATTTAACTAGCAACTTGCCTGTCAAAAATGACGGGGCAATAAAATTTGAAGCCATGGGAATGCTGTTTGACACACAATGTAATCCTTTTTGTACTCGGAGGACCTTCGGCGCTCATTGCAAGCCGCGCGCTGAGCACCTTCGGCGGTCATTGCCTTTGGGGCTCATGGCGAGCTTCTCGTCTCATCTATTTTTGCTCCTCTGAGCACCTTTGTCACTCATTATAAAGAGAGATATATATTTATCTATAGTTAGTTAATCAATAATGAATGAATTAGTTTTTGAATAAATTAATATACTTTACCAATTTGTAATTTATATATCCAGCAATCAATATCCTGAAGAGCTAACAATCTGTTTGTATACAATGTACAGTTTGAGTGTTGGTGCCCTGATGATAAAGTGTAATGAATTTCCCAACTGTGTATTAGAAATTCTTTGTGTGCGCGAGGTAAATACGTTTGTGTAGTGTAAAGCGCCATTGTAGATTCGTAATGTTATTAATGTGTTACACGGCTCGCAAGCATTTTCCGTCATTTGCAATAGTGTATTTTGCAGTTTGTTCCTGTGTGAAAGTGCTACGCGTTTGGCAGTGTTTTGCGCTTACGGCTTCGTGTAGCCTCGTTTTAATTTTTTATGGTGGCCTTTTTTATTTTGCTTAGGCGATTTTCGTGTGGTGAAAGTCGTCAAAATCACCTTAAATTTGCTTTCCACCTCACTCCGTCCTAGCTGTTCCCCCGTGCTGTGGGTGATGTTTTTGTTGTATTTATTTTTATTTTCTTTGTGTTTTTTGGATTTTTGTGGTTCGGCCGTTAACCTCGTATTTTTGCTATTCAGTTGTTATTTTTTTCAAAGTCCCACGTCTCAGATTTTTTTTTTCAAAGTCATTTGTCAAGTGCTTGGAGGTTAATGCAATCGCGCGTTTACAAAGTGTTTGGTGGCTAAGTCCCGCTTGTTTTATTGCCTTCACTGCTTGCCTCACTTTGCGAGGCGAGCATGCAATGAGCGATTTTGTCGCTCAATGCCTTTGTGCTGCTAGTTTTATTGCCTTAACAGCTCGCCTCGCTATGCAATGCTCACAGGCGATGAGCGCCTTTGGCGCTCATCGCCTAAGTGCTACGCGTTAACGGCTCGCCTCGCTCTGTGAGGCTCACAAGCGATGAGCGCCTGTGGCGCTCATCCTCTAAGTGCTACGCGTTAACGGCTCACCTCGCTTTGCACCTAACTCGTACGCACCACTCAAAGTGTGACGACGTCTCGCAGTTTGACAATTATAATATGTGATACTGTATGTGATTTGTGTCTAAATCCTTATGCACACATACCAACTGGGCCTTGATTAGGTCATGATTGGTGACAGGGTTCCCTAATGTATTAGGACACATTGGAGGCAACAGATGCCTTTAATTCCCATAACACCCCCACAGCTGATATAGATAACCCATAGGTTTGACTGGATCTATGGATAGTAGAAAGTCCATGAATTTTTTTAAAAATGGAGTTTATTGGACCCTTTATCCACATCTCTACATTTCTTACCATCCTTCTGAAAACCAATGTTTCCATAACTGTTGGATAAGTAACTCACTTTCATATTCCTTGTTTTTATATTGAAGGTGTTTATTGTTGAGAGCTTCAATAAATGTTTCTTTTTTGGAGGGTGCAGAAGACATCTAGAAAATGCAGTGGCTCTTTAATACGTGTATCTGATGTGCTAATTTACTTGTTTTGGTGGTAATAAAGACGATCTGCCCCAGTGTTATGTGGTTAGAGCACCACAATTATGTTAATAAAGGACACTGTCATAAAGAAGCATTGATTCCACTGCGGCCATCATAAAGGGATCCATGATATATTATGGCAAGTTGGGTATTTAAGAGTGGCATTCACATTCTGGTTGCATCATTTGATGCAAGGTTTCTGCTTCCAGGCCAGTGAGGGGGAAGAGTGTGGTATCAATGTACTGTATAAATAATGTTTTTATTTCTCCTATTTCTCTGCAGATGTAAAGAGGTCAAAAACCACCATCTTACACAGCTGCTAATATTGTTCTTTTGGTGCATACTTGACCAACAAGAGTCTTTTCTTGAACACTGCAGTTGTCCTTTAACTAAGATTACAAGGTTTTACAAAACGTAAGTCATTAATATGAAGATTCTTTACGCCTCCGAAAAAAATTTCATACAAGTGTCTGAAAAATTCGACCCAACAGCGCTGAGAAATCTGGAAATCTGTAACAAGTGGCAATTTTATGAAAACAAAGGTGCTTTTTACTACAGTAGGGACAGAAAAATCACAAATCCAATTACATGGTGACAATAACAGCTGTTTGAAAAGAACCTGATGTGACAACTATAAAGGAAACCGAAAGCATATTCATAAGAGATTAAATAATAAAGAGAACAATGACAAAGGCAATTCAGCCATCATTTATTTATACTTGTATTTTGTGCTTGCAAGTACAGATATGCATTGTATTATTACATAGGCATCACATTATTGTAGAGCGCTGTGAGTGTTCAGCCTCACACACTAGATTTGCTGGTATTTGTATCCTTTTATATAGTTATCGAGTACTTGTTAATGATAATTAACCTTATATTTATGTATGTATAAGCACGTATTTATTAACAGAGATTTATATAAAACTATTTTTTGGCAAAAATGAAAATTACAGATATAAATATAATTGCAGCAGCAGTTAAATATTTTGAATTGAAATTACACAAAAAAGTATATAGAATATCTCACAAAAGTAAGTACGCCCCTCACATTTTTGTAAATATTTTATTACAGTATATGTTTTCATGTGACAACACTGAAGAAATGCCCCTCTGCAACAATATAAAGTAGTAAGTGTATGGCCTGTATAACAGTGTAAATTTGCTGTCCCCTCAAAATAACTCAACACTCAACCATTAATGTCTAAACCATTGGCAACAAAAGTGGCCACCATTATTGACCAGTTACCGTCATACCTGGGATATCCCCAAAGCCCAACAAACCTGAAATAACGACATGACACCAATCTGGGTATAAAAACTGGCCACAGCTTCTTTATTAGACTTAACAGGTAAACCAAAACCAAATTTTAATTAACCAATATACCAACTAGTGCTTGCCCGCCCTACTTAGCCTAATACCCCTCAGGGGACCCCGTGCCCCTAGAGGCTCCTCCTCCTTCACCAATGTAGGAGGGCAAGCACTACTGCCCCCTGCTGTGACATATAAAACACGTACCATATATCTTACAAAACTTTTATGCATGTTTTTTTATTTTTTTATTTATTTATTTTGTATATTTATTTTTTTTGAATAACATTCCAAGATAGCGAAACAAGAGGGAGGGAGGGTGGGAACTAACCTACAGCTCCAGCTTAGGCTCATGTGTGCTCACTGCCACACACATCTCTTTAAGAAACTTCTGCTGAAACCCCTCCTCTCTCCCCTCTCTACCAATCAGAAACCACTCCTATCCTTTGCTTCCTTCTCTGGTCACCATCCACTCCCCTTCCACTTTGCTCTGCCGTGGGTTCATTGACCAGTTACCGTCATACCTGGGATATCCCCAAAGCCCAACAAACCTGAAATAACGACATGACACCAATCTGGGTATAAAAACTGGCCACAGCTTCTTTATTAGACTTAACAGGTAAACCAAAACCAAATTTTAATTAACCAATATACCAACTAGTGCTTGCCCGCCCTACTTAGCCTAATACCCCTCAGGGGACCCCGTGCCCCTAGAGGCTCCTCCTCCTTCACCAATGTAGGAGGGCAAGCACTACCGCCCCCTGCTGTGACATATAAAACACGTACCATATATCTTACAAAACTTTTATGCATGTTTTTTTTTTTTTTTATTTATTTTTTTTGTATATTTATTTTTTTTGAATAACATTCCAAGATAGCGAAACAAGAGGGAGGGAGGGTGGGAACTAACCTACAGCTCCAGCTTAGGCTCATGTGTGCTCACTGCCACACACATCTCTTTAAGAAACTTCTGCTGAAACCCCTCCTCTCTCCCCTCTCTACCAATCAGAAACCACTCCTATCCTTTGCTTCCTTCTCTGGTCACCACCCACTCCCCTTCCACTTTGCTCTGCCGTGGGTTCATTGACCAGTTACCGTCATACCTGGGATATCCCCAAAGCCCAACAAACCTGAAATAACGACATGACACCAATCTGGGTATAAAAACTGGCCACAGCTTCTTTATTAGACTTAACAGGTAAACCAAAACCAAATTTTAATTAACCAATATACCAACTAGTGCTTGCCCGCCCTACTTAGTCTAATACCCCTCAGGGGACCCCATGCCCCTAGAGGCTCCTCCTCCTTCACCAACGTAGGAGGGCAAGCACTACCGCCACAAACGCACGTCACGTGCTTTCCGCCACCGAAGCTATGGCCCTTGCAATGCTGTCCTTAATTGCATAAATAAACAAATTTAACCCAATTGGATTTAAGTGCACCCCATCTTTCATAAAATATCCCTCAACGTCAACTATCTCAAAGTCAACGTGCCTTATGGAGATCCCTCCATACCTCCTAATGAAACTCGACATTGCCTTGTTGACTCGCTTCCTACACCTGTCCATCGTTGCCCCATCCATGGGAGCCCTCCACTTCCTACGCTGTATCATTTCTGACCATACTATCACCAAACCCGGGAAGAGAGCCAACAAGCGCTCCACATCACGCTTCATTATCCTGATCAACTTCTTGATTGGCATGTTGCCTAAGTCATTTCCCCCAGCGTGAACAAACAGCACCTCGGGCCCTTCAAACATTCTGGCATACTCCGCTATATGCTCCACCAGCTTGTGCCACTTAAGCCCTCTAACCCCCAACCACCGGAGTGACACCCGATCTGAAGGGAATCCCAGCTGCAAACCTCCATCCTTGATCCCAGCCTCCTTCCTGGTCCAGTAAATATACGAGTGACCCGTGAGCCACACCTGCCAGGTGGAACCTGTCATAAAGAAAGTCTTAATTACCAGTCACTAACTCTGGCCGAATATATGACCTGAAGCTATTAGACCCCCATCTACCTATTCTCTTAACCCAGTCATCCCCCATACCTGACCCCGCTGCCTCAGTTGCTGCCCCTATCCTAAATGAATGCGACCCAAACTGAGATGGTGTTAGCCCAATTCTACCCAATGTTAACTTGAGAACGGAAATGAACTGGAACTGAGATAAAGGACTCCCATCTTCGTGCATTAGGAAGGAACCCTGCTTCTTACCTCTAACTACCCTGAAACTAGTTACAAATCTACAAGGGCAGACTGCGAATGAAATAGGATGCAAATAAATGGCAGACCCCTTACCATAAATGTCGGTCTTCGACCGCCTAACCCATATAACCAGTGAATGACCCAAATCTTCTACATCCTGATCCTGAAGACCTCCCATAACTGTCTTGTTCCGGCTTACCAGTTCGCTAATCCGAAACGCCCCAAAGAAAGCGAGCGAAAAGGCCGTCCGAAACAATAGCGCCTCGTACTCAGATTTGCAAATTCCACCTAGCTCGCCATATAAGGATTGCAAAACTGCAAATGATATAGGCCTCCTCACATCCTTTCGCTTGGTCCCCCGTCTCATTCCCTTTAAAGCCTGCCTCACACAGAACTTTTTTGTGACGTCTGGCCTCCCCTGCAGCTTCAACATGAAGGTCAGGGCTGTTATCTTCCTACCTACCACGGACGGGGATATTCCCCGCTCCTGGCACTGCAGCATGAACGCGATGAGGGTACTCAGATCATTTACCTCACCGCCACTTTTTCTGGCTAATTCTTCCCCAAAAGCTTCCCACTCCAGCCACACTTTCTTATAACCCCTCCATGTGGTTGGTGTCAGCGAATTCTTTATCAACTCCCCTAGCTCCACGCTCCCATGTTCCATAAGTGGCGTGGTAACGGGATTCCTGTCTCGGACGCCGCTGGAGCCACCTGCCGGAAACGATCCCACTGTGACCGGGACAACGTATCTGCTATCACATTTTGAACCCCAGGTACATGCTTAGCCCTAAAGTTAATGTTACACTGCATGCACCTAAGAACCAACTGTCTGATCAATCTTATCACCGGCAGAGAGGAAGCCGACAGTGAATTGACCGCCTGAACCACCCCCATGTTGTCACAATGAAATATCAGCTGCTGGTCTCTAAGCTGATCCCCCCAAATAAGCATTGCGATCACTATAGGAAAGAGTTCTAGGAATGCCAAATTTTTAGTTAGCCCTATTGAAACCCACTCCGGCGGCCACTGCTCAGCACACCATTGCCCCTTTAAATAGGCCCCGAATCCGACGCTACCGACTGCATCCGTAAAAAGGTCTATCTCCGAGTTGTTGACGGGAACTGCCGGGATAAAACATCTCCCGTTAAAAGAATCCAAGAACCTTAACCACACTTCTAAATCCTCCTTGATATCCCTAGTGACCCTAATAGAGTGATGAGGCTGTTTAACCCCAGCAGTCGCCAACGACAAGCGCCTAGAAAAAATCCTTCCCATAGGAATTATCCGACAGGCAAAGTTTAACTTTCCTATCAGAGACTGAAGGGCCTTAAGGGTCACTTTCCGGGCTCCCCGTGTTTCCTCCACTCTGGCCCTGAGATCGGTTATTTTATCGTCCGGCAGACGACACTCTAACCTCCCCGAATCAATTGTAATCCCCAGGAAGCTAAGCACTGTACATGGACCCTCTGTCTTTTCTCTCGCAATAGGGATCCCAAAGTCTTTCGCTACGGACATGAACACGTCCATCAGATCCCCACATACCTGAGAACCCCCTTGTCCAACAAAAAGGAAATCATCTAAATCATGGACTAGGGACTTGGATCCTGACTTGACCTGAACCACCCATTGAACAAAGGAACTGAAAGCTTCAAAATACGCGCATGATATAGAGCATCCCATAGGCAAACACAAATCGACATAATAGTTGCCTTGAAAGTGGCAACCTAGTAGATGCTGACTCTCCGCGTTTACCGGAAGCAATCTGAAAGCAGACTCAATGTCTACCTTTGCCAATAGGGCGCCCCTGCCTGCTAACCGAACGAGCTTTATGGCCTGATCAAATGGGGTGTACCTAACCGCTGACAAGTCCTTATCGATCTCATCATTCACCGATCCCCCTTTGGGGTAAGAAAGGTGATGAATCACCCTGTACTTGCCAGGCTCCTTTTTGGGAACCACGCCTAATTGCGATAACCTCAAGTTTGGGACGGGTGGCTCCCGAAAGGGGCCAGCCATCCGTCCCAAAGCTAGTTCTTTTGTAATCTTTTCCTTAACGATGCCGGGAAAACTGACCTGCCGATTTTAAATTAGGGGGAACAAACAATAGCTCAGGAAAAGTCTTAAAAGGAATAGAAAAACCGCCGTCAAAACCATCACGGATCAACTCTGCCTTTTAGCATACCCTCTATGCCTACCGTACATTTTTAACCAAGGAAGCATCCTTTCTAGCCTGATCTGCGTTCTCGCCTTTGGAAACGGGCTCAGACTGCCCTGCAGTTCCGCGCAATTTCTTGAAACACCGGAACAATGGGTGTGGATGCCCGCATTCCGAACACTCGTGCCTGAATCTGCAGGCAGATCCCCATTTGCATGAACTTTCGTTGTATAGGAAACAACATCCCTTCCTAACCGAGCTGGTGACCTGCTGCTGCCTATTACCGGACCCACGAAAGGACTGAGCCGCTCTGAGTGGGGTGACTATCTTCATCCATATGCCTACCTCCCTTTCATCCCATCTCATTTCCTCCCTAACAGCCATCCTCTGCCTGAACTGTTCGTCGTACGCCCACCAGGCCATCCCCCCGTATGTCCTATGGATGCTGTCTATTTCGTCCTGGTAGCAGAATAGAGCACAGCAATATTTTGGCTTCCTTTCCCCGACTATGCTTGTCAAGATTGCGAACGCTTGCGACCAATTCGCGAAGGTTTTTGGGATTCTCCTAAACCTACGCTTTCTCTCATCCTCTTCTTTTTTGCCCTCATCCCGGGATGAGTCCTCCTTAACCTCAAAATACTGATCCAGCGGCAGCAAGGAAAATATTTCTATAAACTCCCGCTTCCATATTCTATCTTTTAGCTCCTGCGCTACGTGAACTCCCAGAGGGCCTATCCTGCAGAGGGTGGGGGCTGATAGCGCCGTATCCGCTACCACGATAGATGCCGAGTCACTCTTACACGTTTTCTGGCTCTCCCCCGCCCTCTCTGCCTGCCCCCTTCCTGCATCTACCAGCATTGCTGGGACCCATGCCTGCGCTGCTGACTTCCCACCTTCTAACTTAGACAACACAGTCCTCAGGAGCTCCACTATAGTGTCTGATTGTGTTCCTTGTATTGATTGTGCTGTGTGTGTGCATGAGCCGTGTGCAAGGCACTCACCTCCAGAGTTAGGTGTTGCGGCTTTCCTGCACAACTCCGCCGGGATAGCATCCCACCGTGTGGCAACTGAACTTGATGGGTTGTTGTCGCCACTCTGCCGGCGTGTTGCTGCCGCTCGTGCTGATGACATCTGTGAACCTGTATAAAAGGCCGAGGACCTGTGTGATTGGAACACATGAGACATTCCTTGCCTCCCCCCCAAGGCCCTTTCCAGCCTGCGGGGCTCATCCCTGCCACTCCTCCTGCAGTGTAATTTCTGTGAGGTCTCCTCTCGCCACCTTCCACTCCTGATCCTAACCCTAGTTCTACCAGGGGAGTAGCTTCTGCCTTGCCTTCCTCCATCTACTACCCCACTCTCCGACCTCTCGTCTGGGGATGAAGTGTCATACCTCCCACACTGCTCGTCGCTCTCTGCATCCTCCCAATACCCTGCAGCTGCCACTCCAGCCCTGGGCTCTATAGAAACTTCTCTCCTTGCCTGGCTTACCCGGCTACCAGGCCCCTCCACCAGTGGGGCCCTTTTGCGCCCATTCCCAGCTTGGGTTCTAGCCTGTAACCCCTTACCGCCTGGCCTTGTTGTGACAGGGTTAACCCGCCCCTCCCCATCAGGTTGTCTGTCCCCTGGGCTCCTCTGGGTGCTGAATAATCCATCTGACTGGGGGGGTGCCTGCTGCTGGCTCCTAATTCTCTGATCTAGTGCCCTGGCTCCCCCCCCCCAGGTAGCTCCCTTCCCAGGCCTATGACCCCCCTGCTCCTAGTGAGCATACCCACCACCCTGGGTTGTGGCTGGTCCACACCCCCAGGTGGCACTGCCTCTTCCTGGGCTTGCTGCCTCTCAGACCCAGCATCAGACCTCACTGCTGCGGCTGACCCAGTGCCTGTGATGATCACAGACCTCAGATCCCGCGGGACCCGTAACTCACCCTTCCTGATGTCAGCGCCGTCCCTGCTGGCCTCCGCCGTCCTCCGCCGAGCTGCCGGAAGTGAGGCTGACGTCACTTCGGTCGCGCCATTCCTTGCTGCCGGGCCGCCGGAAGTGACGCTGACGTCACTTCCGGTCGCGCCATTTTCATCCCGCCGAGCTTCCTGGAGCCACGTGCCAGTTCCTGCTGCCGGACCACATGTTTTGCCTTCTTAGCAACTCCCAACCGGGGTACCTTCCGCCCGCTGGATGCTTCACCGGCGTGCCTCTTCGCCCGCGACTTCACTCCAGGCCCAGCATCGTTCAGACCAGCAGGAGGGACCGGCTGGCTCACTGAAGGGGCTGATGGACCAAGGCTCAGTCTTGCCGGAGGCCTGGTTCTTCTGGACGGACGATGCCAGGCCTCTTGAGGTAGGATGGCCGAGGTGGATGGGGGAGAGGGAGATAGGTGAAGGAGGGGGGATCCAGGAGGAGGGAAAGGGGGGGAATTGGGGATATCAGGGGATGGTTCCCTAATATAAATAGGAGGAGGGGTAGGTGGAACCATAGAGGGAGAACTATCCCTAGCAGGGGTAACTCTGGGGATGGAGGCCACTAACGCTGACAGCCAATCCTGGCCTTTTTCAGCTGCAGCCTCCCTAATCTGACCTAGCAGAGACTCCATGTCTGCAGATGACATAATGGGTAAATGGGGAATAATAGACTGTTACACAACTAACCTACAGCTCCAGCTTAGGCTCATGTGTGCTCACTGCCACACACATCTCTTTAAGAAACTTCTGCTGAAACCCCTCCTCTCTCCCCTCTCTACCAATCAGAAACCACTCTTATCCTTTGCTTCCTTCTCTGGTCACCACCCACTCCCCTTCCACTTTGCTCTGCCGTGGGTTCATTTTCCAGCACTGCCTTAACCCTCATGGGCATGGAGTAAACCAGACCTTTACAGGTTGCCACTGGAGTCCTCTTCCATTCTCACTGCCTTAACCCTCATGGGCATGGAGTAAACCAGACCTTTACAGGTTGCCACTGGAGTCCTCTTCCATTCCTCCATGATGACATCACGGATCTGGTGGATGTTAGAGACCTTGCACTGCCCCACCTTTCATTCGAGGATGCCTCACAGGGTTAAGGTCTGGAGACATGCTTGGACAGTCCATCACCTTTACCTTCAGGTTCTTAAGCAGTGATCTTCTTGGAGGTGTGTTTGGGACGTGTGTCTCTCCCCCCCCCCCTCTCCCCTGTGTCTTTCCCCACTATGTATTTTCTCCTTCTCTCTCCACTTTGTCTCTCCACCCTCTCCCTCCACCGTGTCTCTTCCCCACTTCCCTGTATCTCTTGCTCTCCCTCCCCTGTGTTTCTCCCCTCCATCCCATCACTTTCCTCCCTCTCCCTGCCCTGTGTCTTCCACGCTCTCCCTGTCCTGTGTCTCCTGCCCCCTCCTATGTGTCTCCTTCCCCCTCTCCCTCTCCTGTGACTCATTTCCCCCTCTCCCTCCAGTGTCTGCTTTCCCCCTCTCCCTCTCCTTTGCCTCCTTTTCCCCTCCCTTCCCCCAATCTCCCTCCCTGCATCTCCTTTCCCCCTCCTCTGCCTCCCTTGAGTCTCCTTCCCCCCTCCTCTCCCTTCCTTGTGTCCCCCATCCTCTTCCTCCCTTGTGTCTCCTTCCCCCCTCATCTCCCTATCTTGCCTCATCTCCCCCTCCTGTTCCTCCCTTGTGTCTCCTTTCCCCCTCATTTCCCTATCTTGTTTCCTTTCCCTCTCCTCTCCCTCCCTTGTGTCTCATTTCACTCCTCCCTTTTTTTCATTTCCTACCTCCTCTGCCTCCTTTGTGTCCCCTTTCCCACCTCCACTCCCTCCCTTGTGTCTCATTCCCCCTCCTCTCCCTTCCCTGTGTCCCCCCTCCCTTGTGTCTCTCCCCCCCTCTCCCTCACCTGTGTCTCCTTCCCCCCTCCCTCCCCTGTGTCTCCTTTCCCCCTTTCCCTCTCTTGTACCTCCTCCCCCTCCCTTTCTCCCATCTCCCTCCTCTGTGTCTCCTTTCCACCCTCTCCTTCCCCTGTGTCTCCTTCACCCCCTCTCCCTCCCTTGTGTCTTTTTCCCCACCCTCTCCATCAGCTGTGTCTTTTTTTCTCCATCCTCTCCCTCCCTTGTGTCTACTTTCCCCCTCCTCTCCCTCCATTGTCTTCTTTCCTCCTCTTGTCCTTCCCGTGTCTCCTCCCCCCTCCTCTGTGTTTCATTTCCCCTCTCCCTCCCCTGTATCTCCTTTCCTGCTCTCCCTCCCCTGTGTCTCCTTTCCCCTCTCCCTCCCCTGTGTCTCCTTTCCCCCTCCTCTCCCTCCATTGTGTCTCCTTCCCCCTCCTCTCACTCTCTTGTGTCGTTGGGAGCTGCTGGGGCATGTGTGCGGCCTTATCTTTGGGGCCCTGGAGTCCTTGTGCCTCGCAATGACTTTGGGAGCTGCTGGAGCATGTGTGCTGCCTTATCTGCGGGAGGCCCAGCTGGAAGTGTGGATGGGCCCAGACCATTAGATCCCCATGGAGGAAGAGTAATGGCAGAGCGGAGGGATCCAGGAAAGTAGTTCCGGACACGGCTGGAGGACGCAACCCACTGGCAGGGTTGGAACCAGGTACGGGCCTCGCATGTGCCTTAGCTGCTGGCAGTGTTAGACCATGGTACGGGCCTTGCATGCGCTTTTTAGCTGCTGGCAGGGTTGGAACCATGTACGGGCCTCACAGTGAGCGCTCCCTGTATATTTTGGGCCTCCCGGGGGTGGCACAGCATCAGCACAGGTGTCGTGTAGGCCTTGTGATGAGTGCCATAGGCCTATGGTGCTCATTGCAGCAGTCCTCGTCAAGTAATTTCAGGGTGCAAAGTTGTTTGGGCCTTGCAATGAGCGCTGTAGGCCAAAGACGCTAATTGCGCATGCGCAAGCGCATAATTTTTAACATTGCGTGACGACAACTCGCAATTACGACAACTATTATATGTAATGTATACCATACAAATGTTTTTTATATAGGCATTTTGACAATTGAGAAAGTCACAAATTGAGAATGATGAAACGCGTTTCAATTTTTACATTTCATATGTTTTTCTTCATTTGATTTTAATTTTTGTAAAGTGTTTTTTATAACTATAAAATAAACTCACATATATATCCTGAACCATGTTCAATATGATATATTGACTAGAGGTATATTTTTACTTTGATATAATACATCAATCTTTTTATATATATATATATATGTATATATATATATATCACATATATAGTTGTGAGCATGCAGGCCTTGCTCACGCTTGCGGGCTCGTGCAGCAAGCCCGCAAGCACTGCGTCCCTCGCGAACGGACGCAGTTCCCCGCAAATGCAGGTCCAGGCGAAGCGAGGGGCCACATTTGCGGTGGTGGAGCATCCCAACGTCCCCGCAAATGCGGATCCTCGCAAAGCGAGGGTCCGCATTTGCGGAGGTGGAGGCTCCAACGTCGGCTCTGTTAACACACACACACATAACTTTAAAAAAAAAAAATCTCAAAGGCGCCTCACACCGGTTACACACACACCGCTCAAAGGCGCCTTACACCGGTTACACTCACACACACACCGCGGCCAAGGGCCTCAGTTGCTGGCATGTAGTGCAGAAGGCGCTCCATGACAGCAACTGAGGCCCTCGCTTCCGCAAATGCGGGTCCTCGCGAAGCGAGGGGACGCATTTGCAATGCGGGTCCTCGCAAAGCACTTAGGGAATGAGGCAACCTTAACGTAACAGACACCGAAACGCACTAAGAATCCTATAACGGCCGACCCGCGCCACTACAAACAGTGAAAACACAACAAATACTCACAAAAACGACATAAAAAGCTTACCTATTGCAAGGGGGGCACCCAGGACCTCTGAAAGGGAAGTTACACCTCCATTTAAGTCCAAATTCCCGAGTTCAGACACACGAAAATCACCTAAGTGAGAGAAAAAATGGCCGCCGAAAAAAACGAAAACGAGGCTCACCTCGGAAACCTGCATTAACCTCAGAACCAACCTTAACGTAACAAACACCCACACGCACGACATATGGCGGAACTGTGCGCACCGAAAAACAGTCAAAACACACCAAATACTCACAAAAACAACATAAAAAGCTTACCCATAGCAAGGGGGGGGGGCACCCAGGACCTCTGAAAGTGAAGTTACACCTCCATTTAAGTACAAATGCCTGAGTTCAAACACACGAAAATCCCCTAAGCGAGAGAAAAAATGGCCGTCGAAAAAAATGAAAACGAGGCTGAAAGTCCCAGGACCGCTCAGCAACCTACAACTTACCCAAGAAGGGATCGGAGATAAGATCGGAAACCCGGATTATCCGCAGGGGATCCGAGATAAGCTCCGAGCCCTGCAATAACCCCACATTAACCATCGCAGTGGGGGTCCCGATTGCACGCGATCGGGGACCCCCGCTGCAATCAAAATTCTTTGAAGGACCCGTTAAAGGACCCGTTGTAAAAGAAAAAACAAAAACACTGTCACCCTGTCAATCATGGGGGTCAATACAGACCCCCATAAAACCCTCATTAACTCTTTCACTCATGGGGGGCAATACAGATCCCCATAAGCCTCTATTTAACCCCATCAGTCCCATAAGGGTATATTAACACCATTATGGGCCTGTTACAACACTACATTAACCACATAAGTGCCATGATGGTCCTCAAGGACCATCATGACACTAAGTATAAAAACTATACTGCACTATACCACCCCAATAAAACATTACAGATCAACTAAACACCCTCTACACTAACCTATTAACATCTACACTACCTACCCCCTATTAACCCCCACCACTCTAATGGGGATCAATACAGATCCCCATAACCCTCTATTTAACCCCATCAGTCTCATAAGGGTATACTAACACCATTATGGGCCTGTTACCACACTACATTAACCACATAAGTGCCATGATGGTCCTCAAGGACCATCATGATACTAAGTATTAACACTATACTGCACTATACCACCCCCAATAAAACATTAAAGATCAACTAAACACCCTCTACACTAACCTATTAACATCTTCACTACCTATCCACTATTAATCCCCACCACTCTAATTACAGAAAATAAAAAAGCCTAAAGTCACACAAAAAAATATCTACATTACATGAAATAAAAAACGAACTCACAAAAAAAATAAAACTACATTACACAAAATAAAAAAACCTTAGTCACAAAAAATAAAAAAAGAAACATTACAGAAAAAAAAACATTACAACCCCCCCTCACTACAGAAAAAAAAAATACACACCTGAAAAGGAAATACATATAATACAAATACATACAATACAAATACATACAATTACAATACAATTACATACAATTACAATACAATACACCACTATCTAATATACATTACACAATCTATCTAAATAAATAGCATAATCTAATATACATCCTATCTATATAATAATACATTCCCAATCTATCTAAATAAATAACACAATTTAATATACAATACATCTTATGCTATCTATACAAAACCCCTAGCTAACATACAATAAATGCTATCTATATATTAACTAATCAAAGTCTAAGCTAAAACAAAAAAATTAAGACCACTTACCTTTGCAGATGTCCATTGCGATCAGCCACCTACGAAAACAAAATTAAAAAAAATTAGTGCAACACGTTTACAGTTATAAAATAAACATTCAAGACATTCTATATATTCTATACATGATATACATTTTATACATTCTAAATATTCTACTCACCTTTCCGCCCTGTCCCGCCCGGCATTCTTTAAATCCTTCTCCGGCACGGCACCGGTTAAAAAAAACACAACATTAATACACATACATCAAAATAAAATAAACATAATCTACATTATACTTACCTACCCGCGATGTCTCCGGCCTCCTCCGGATCCTCTTCTGCCACGCCCTGTAAAAAAAAAAAAAAAAATATATATATATATATATATATATATATATATATATACTTACATCCGCACTCCCGGACATCCCCGATGCTAATGAGGCTCCAGGAAAATTTTACGGAAGAAAATAAGCAATGGCGCCTTCTGATTGGTTGAAAACGCTGTCTATCAAATTCACCAATCAGGAGGCGCCAATGTGTGAGTCAATCAGAAAGGGATACACCCTAAAATCCCACTCTGATTGGATAATGCACCTATCAATCTTTATTTAAACCGATCAAAAGGCGCAGATGCCTTCAGCCAATCACAATGGAATACACCCCAACAGGGTGATTGGTTGGAGCCTCTGCGCATTCTGATTGGTTGCACTGACAATAGCCAATCACAATGGAATACACCCTCACGTACTGATTGGTGAAGGATTTGCGCATTCTCAATGGCTACTGTTAAAATCAATCAATATTACAGCCAATGGGAAGGCGCAGATGTCTTCACCAATCAGTACGTGGGGGTATATTCCATTGTGATTGGCTGATGGCAAAAAAAGCCTTAGGATTGGTTCAAATAAAGATTGAAAGGTGTGTTATCCAATCAGTGTTGTATTTTGGGGTGTATACTTTTTTCATTGGTTTTACAAATGGGGTATTCTCATTGGCTGAATTTGATAGACAGCCTTTTCAGCCAATCAGAAGCCGCCATTGCCAATTTTAGTCTGGAACACTCCATAGGAAGGTCATTAGCGTCGGAAAGGCGGGAATGCTTCCGGAGAAGACAAGGAGGCTGGAGACATCTCGTAAAGGTAAGTATAATGTAGATTGTATGTGTATTTAACTTTGCTTTATGTTTACTAATGTAATGATTTTTTTTACAGGAGTACCGCCGGACAAGACACAAAGATGGCCGACGGAACATGGCGGACGGAACATGGAGGACGTGACATGCTGGAACGGGACATGCTGGAAAGGTGAGTATAATATTTAGAATATTTAGAATGTTTAGAATGTTTAGGTATTTCATGTAAACGTGTTGTATTCATTTTTGGAATCTTTTTTACCGTAAGTTGCTGATCTGAAGAAACATCTCAAAGGTAAGTGGTCTTAATTATTTTATTGTAGCTTACAATTAGGGTAGCTATATATATATATAGATAGCATGTATTGTATATTACATAGATAGGGGGATGTATTATTAGATAGTATTGTATATTACATAGTGGGATGTATATTACATTATGTAGTGGCATGTATATTACATAGTGGCATTTATATTACATAGTGGCATGTATAGTAGATAGTGGCATGTATAGTAGATAGTGGCATGTATATTAGATAGTGGCATGTATATTACATAGGGTTGTATTGTATTTTATTTAATTGTATTGTATTTTATTTAATTGTATTGTATTTTATTTTATTTAATTGTGTTGTATTGTATTATATGTATGTATTATATGTATTTCATTTTAAGGTGTGTAATTTTTTTATTTTATTTGTAGTGACGGGAGGTTGTAATGTATTTTTTTATTTTCTGTAATGTTCCTTTTTTATTTTTGGTCACTTAGGTTTCTTTTTTTGGTTCTGTAATGTACATTTATTATTTTGGTGATTTTAGTTTTTCTTATTTTATGTCATGTAGATTTCTGCTTTTTGAGGAATTTAGTTACTTGAGGCACACAGTACACTCACATTGTGTGACAAACAGCATTTCAACACTTTCTTTTATTGACCGTCATTTTTTGACGGGCAAGTCGCTAGTATATATATATATATATATATATATATATATATATATATATACTAGTCACTTGCCGTCAAAAATGAGGGTATAATATTGTCTTAAAGATTGTGTCTTATGTCTGTTTGTGCTCCCTCTCTCTGTGATCACTCTCTCTCTCTTATTGTCCTCCCTCTCCTTCTGTCTATCTGCCTCCCTCTATCTCTCCATCAATTTTTCTCTCTCTCCCTCTCTCTCCTCACTCTCCTTTCCCCTCCTTCCTTCTCTCTGTCTCTCCTCTCTTCCTCCCTCTCACTCTCTCTCTCCCTCTTCTTCTCTCTCTCCCACCTTCTCACTCTCCCTCTCCCTCCTTTCTTCTCACTCCTTCCCTCCTTCTCTCTCCATCCCTCTCTCCATCCCTCTCCCCCTTGCACACAAACTAGAAGTGCAACAACTATATTAGTGATATATATCTATATATATACACACATACTGACACTGCAAGTTATGGGATATTTATTTATAATTGTTTATAAATAAAGATTTACTTTTATGCATTTTTTTACCATTCAGCTCATTACTTCTGGAGTATGATATAGAGCACAGGCCACACACAGCACAGATTTGCCTGTTGTGTTGCCTTCTCACACAGAGCACAGGGCACACACAGCACAGATTCACACACCTTTAATTAATGGGGATGGCTTACATATGTAAAAAAAAAAAGCAAAAAAAAAAACACTTTTATGTCAATAAAGAAATAAAACTGAAATAAGAAAAACACTTTAGTGAACATGCAAAAGAGCATGATATCAGAGGTAACAGGCCCTTTAACCAGGAAAAAAATAATAAAGATGGGCCCCTATTCAATTGCACAAATTGTAGTAGCGGGAGCTCATAACAGCGACGTAAACTAATTTGATATTCAACTGGCATCTTTTCGTGAGCCACAAACAATTTACGGGTTACGGGCTGCATTTTTTTAAATCGTAACTACGACCCAACAAAGCCTTTGACCTTTCACTGTTACGATTGCTGAAATGGCAAATCAATATTCAATTACTACAATTCCTAAAGGCCGTAATTATTTTCACAGCCATAAATGGCAAAAGTAGCAAAAAAAATAGATCGGACTCGCAAGGGGATTAAACCCCTGTTCATAGCACTGTAAATGCAAATAAAAAAATCAATACTGCACTGTAAAAGCCGGGGAAAGCGATGAAAGTCATTAGAGTTAATTGCACAACAGTCTCAAGATCGCAAATCTGAAAGAATTTTTTTTTTTTTTTTACATTTTATTTTTATGTTTTAGCAATCTCAGGAATCAAGGGTTAATACATATCAGGCTACCCACATGGACTATAACATTTATTTCATTAATTTTTATTATTTTGTACATTGCCAGATTGCGAGGCTGATCGTACATCGGATTTGTAAACGCTAATTGATTGCGATGTGTAACTTTCATGTTTTACTGACATCATAATGCCGGTTTCATATACTGTTGGCTTTTTCGACATAGAGAGTTACGGGCTGATCATGATCATGCTCTTAACTGCTACTTACGGGTGCATGGTTTACAGTTTCAGATTTCGGCCATGTAGTTGCAGGCCGTTTCAACTGAATCGCTCTGTAACTGTTGCAAATTTCAAGCCTTCAGACTTACGGCTGGTATGAAGGTAACTGCGGAAATTGAATAGGGGCCATAGATTTTAATTAAAGAAAAAAAAGGTTGATATATCTTGCTGGACCCTAGAGACATCCATAGCACTTTGGTGAAAGCTTTATTAAAGAGGCATATTTACATTTCTTGAGTGTAGTTTCATAGCCAATCCTGTAAAATATGTGTGCTGTGAGATTGCTTTCTAACTAAAGGTTATCATTACCCTGGATACAGCCATGCAATATGTATTTTTTTCATGACAATTACACTATGAAGGACATGTACGGTCAAATAAAGTTTAGAATGAGCATTTCTGTATTCTTGGCATTGTACAATGACATTTATTCTATTAGTAATACCGGTATTTATTTGTTTATTTAGAAGGCTAACAGAATAAAATAGATAGGCCGAGGTTATCATGTCATTGAATATTTGTATACATTTCCAACAGAACACTATCTCATAGATTGTGTAGTTTATACAATGAGTAAGGTCATTCTACAGCTCAGAGTGCTCTCAGTTCCTGAAGAGTTTGCGCAAACCAAAAGAGCATCAACATACCCCCCCCCCCCCCCATATCACTCTATTTTCTGATAAACCTGTTTTTTATTGTTTAGGAAGGCATAGGAGAAGCAATGAAGCCCCTTTAATGAGCAGCACAGTCTTCTGCTAATATTGTTTTCAGAGTTTGGGACCCATTTAACAGATCAATTTAAAAAAGCCTGAGTTCTCCAACACTAGAAGACATTCTTAGGAAATCTTCTGAAACTCTAAGGCCCTCATTCAATTGCGATTTGGTCAATTGAATAGGGCTCTAAATAAGCACATAGCATATTTTTTTAAAATAAGTTTTTAGGTAGTAAAAATCTTGCTTTTGGATAGATGCTTAGGCCCTCATTCAATTGCAATTTGGCCAATTGAATAGGGCCCTAAATAAGCACATAACATATATTTTTTAAAGAAGTTTTTAGTTAGCAAGCATCTATCCAAAAGAAAGGTTTTCACTAACTAAAAACTTCTTTAATAAAAATATGCTATGTGCTTCTTTAGGGTCCTATTCAATTGGCCACATAGCAATTGAATGAGGCCCTTACTAACTAAAAACTTATTTAAAAAAATATGTTATGTGCTTATTTAGTGGTCTATTCAATTGGCCAAATTGCAATTGAATGAGGGCCTAAGTATACAACACTGAGGGCCTCATTCTATTATCGGCCGTAGGAGATGCGGGGCCGCAAGGACCGGCCGCAGGCTATTTGCCTATTCGCCTTGTATTTGCCTATTCGCCTTGTAATCCCTTGCGGCCGCACGCGCCGGAGGAAAGCCTTTGATCTTAAACGGCCGCAAGAGTTCCGGCCTCAAGAAAGCCCGGTTGCTATTCAATTGCTCCGGGAACCATCTCTGCAAGGCTAAAACCGAGCCGCTGCTTACTTGCACCAAAAAGGTCCCGCAGGCACACAATTAGGCACATAACAAAGCCATCCTGCACTCTGAGGAGACTATAAAGTGATTGTAGGTGTTAGCATTCATAGCACAACATTCCCCTACACTCAAATCCGTAAATAATTTTTATTTTAATTCATGTCAAATATCCGTGGACGAAGTCCCGAGGGCTTGGAGCACCTCAGACCCGCCCACGCTGCGGCCGGAAAATAAACAGTTAATGAAATAGCGGATTTGGGCTGATGTGCAAGCTTGAGAGGGGGTTGTTATTAATCCACGTGTCCCCCATTATAATGCCTATCATTTACAGAGCTTTACAGTGCCATCTTGAATTTATATTTGCATTTAAAGTTTTCTGACCTTGCGGCCGATTGCAAGATATGCGGCCGGCCGTAAGGGGGATATCCTTGCGGCGCCGTCCATTTGAATTGCAAGGTAAAGGTAGCTCTACACGGGGCCGTAAGACGGCCGCAAGGAATCGCAGCTTTGCGGCCGTTTAACGGCCGATAATAGAATGAGGCCCTGTATGTTTAGCTTTTATCATGGCTTAGAAAATGCTAAGAAAGGGAGAAAACTTCAGACTATTCAATCAGTTCTCTATGGTAATATGTCACCAAAACAATATCCTCTCAATACTATTTCCTGTACCCATAAAAAATGACCCTAGTGAATATTATGTTGACTCAGACATGGTGCAGTCTCCAATGCCCTAGAAACACCTGACTGTATGGGCAAGGTGTCACTTGTGACCTAGTCTAGATTATACTGACTATCGTGGATGATGTCGACCAACTCTGGACTCCTGACAGGGATGACAAGCTCCGGGGATTGGAGAGGGGGCAGGGGCTAATTCAAGTGTTACTGACTGAGAGACATCTTGGATTCTCATCTTATTGTTCCTTTGAGTCTTGTTTCCAGGGAGGATATGTGTGGTATGTGTGTCAATAAACGTGTTCTTGAGTCAATGTACAGGAAGTGATTTTCCCTCCTGAGTGGGGAACATGTGATGTTCTTTCCCACGTATTTTGTTGCTTTGGTTCTTGCATTCTGATATCTCACCGCTAATCGGAAGAGATAACAGATGTCATGGCCAGGCTCTTGTGTTATGTTCCAGAATTAAAAAATAAGGGCCTTACTCAATTGCAAGCTTGAAATTTGTCACAATTACAGAGCAATTCAATTGAACAAGCCCTCAATTTATGGCCCGAAAGCCTAAACCGTACAATCGTATGTAGCATTTCAGAGCGTGATCATGATCAGTTAAGCAAGGGCATTACTATCGATTTAGAAACAGCCAATAGTAAATGAGTCCGCCATTATTACATCAATACAACATGGAGGTCACAAGTCAATCAATTAGCGTTTAGAGGTTTGATATGCGATCAGACTTGCCATACTGCAATGTACAAAATACTAAAGATGGATGGCGATACTGTTCTAGTCCATGTGGGTGGCCTGATATGTTTTAACTCATTGATTCCTGAGATTGATATAACACTTAAATTAAACATTAAAAAAAAAAAAAATTAATGCAGATTTACGAGATTGAGACTGTTGTGCAATTAAATCCAATGTCTTTCATCTCATTCCCCATCTTTTAAAGTACAGTATTGATGTTTGTATTTTCAGTGCTACTATCAGGTGTTTAACCCCCTTACACTCCTATCTGGTACCAGTAGGGTTTTTTTCTACATTTGCCATTTACAGGTGTGAAAATATTTGCGGGCTTGAGGAATTGTAGCAATTTAATAGCGATTTGCGATTTTAGAGATTGTAACTTTTGCAGGCTTGAACGATCAAAGGCTTAGATGGGTTGTAAGTTATGATTTTGACAACTGAAGGGATTTTCAGCATGTAACCCATAGATCATTTGCAGGTAGCTAAAAGACGTCAATTGAACAGCAAATTAGTTTACGGGCTACATTACTTTTACAGTAACCAAAAATTGCTCAATTGAACAGGGGCCTAAGTGTTTGATCCCTGCCTCACCACTTTGCAATTGTGACAAGTGTTTAATACAGTGGAAGAAGTGAGAAATGTATCCGACTTTGCCTTTTTTTATAAATCTGTTAAAGTTAAAAGCAACAGATCAGTTGCATGTATTTTTAAGGGCATATAGTCAGTACTGGATCTACCTTTTGGAGCGCCTAAGCAGTGAAGTGGAGGAGCCCATGTGAGGAAGTATACAAGGTATGTACTAACCCATTTTTACATTTTCTATGTGTGTAAGTTCATTTTCCTGTTATAACTCTCTTGCTGTAGGTGGTAAACCCCTAGTAGCCAGTCTATTGACTGCAGTATTTCATTTCTTTTAAGCCAGGAACCATTTATTTTTTTTAAAGTGGTGCCCCTCACAGGGAAGCGCCCCTGGGTGGCTGCTTACCTAATGGGTAATCCGGCCATGCATATAGTATATAAAAAAATACATTTCTGTAGACATTGTAAGCAAGTGAATTGCCAAGAGAAACAATATTCCATAAAAACATCTCTTAAAGCGCCATGAAAACAATTGTATTCTTTGTTCCATCTATGAAATGGTATATGAATGTGTTCTTTTTTCAAGTGATGCACTCAAAGCACAATAAATTGATTGCATTTTTTAACTGCTCAGTGGGGGGCGTGTCCCAATAAGCGAATGAGCAGTATACAAACTTTCCTACTTAATATTTTTTTTGCAAAAAACAACTTTTGTAACATTTATCACGATTTATTAAATGAAACATAAAACATCTGTACCATGTCCCTTTCAATATTTGTAATCCTTGCACGTTGTAAATTATTATATACAGCTATATTCAATGATTTAAAGGAGTACTGTGCTATTAAATTCAAAACACTCTTGAAGAACTTCACTGAAAAATAGACGACATGTATTTAGAATGTAAAGAAATATAGCTTCTAATTTATGTTTTTTCATGCAAGGATGCTGCTGAGAAATGTACTTTTTTAGTTTCCAGACTTTTTTACAATGTGAAAAATATATATATATATATGTTGCGAAAAGTTTAGTCGGAGGCATCCATGGTACATTGGTGGAAGTGGCGTATGTGAGATTGGACATCTATTATTGGAGAGTTGAAGTTGCATATATTGATGCAAACCTGCTGCTTCAGGTTCTGTGATGGAGAGATTTGTCAATCTGATCCAATTACCTAACAAAGCCCCTGAATTCATCCTGTTCCTCCCTACTCAACCAATCCACACACTGATAGATAAAACACATATACCAATGATCCAGCTCTTAAAATGTGATTTAACACAAAAAAAAGATTATTGAAATCTGAAACAATGTTAAAAAATGTTTGCATTTTTCCAAAAACAGTTTGTTAAATCACATTGGTCCTTTAAGTCTTATTATGGCTTCTGCTAAAAGAATACACATATATTTGAATCTCATCGTATCAAGTCCTTTTTAAATGACTAGTCGTGGGTCCCAGCAGCACATTTCTATGTACAGTAAGTGCTACAGTGCAGAGGTGCTTGCAGGCATTTGGTTTTGCAACTATCTAGATAAATGTAACTTCATCACCCACATATGTAAAAATCACTGTGCCAGTAACTTTATTGTCAAATATGTCAACAATGCCATATATATACAGTAAAGTAGGACTTGCCTGCTTCATAAAGAGAAATAACTAATTGTCTAAGAGTATTGTGTTCAGGATTAACATATGTTTTATTCTTGTTAAAAATATATATTAACATATATACAGAAGGAAAATGTATGTATTTAAAATAAAATTAAATTTGAGAAACACTAAATAACTAAATAAGAAATGTTCAACACCATTGCAAAAGCTGTTTTTACAGGACGAAAATGCATATTTTAGCCATTGCAACACATTTTTGTGCAAATAAAACACCTGTAATGCTTAAAGGGATATCTAAGTTTGCTGGATTAATACATTTCTGCACTCTATATGCAAAAAGCAGCCTTTATGTATACAGCACATATAATAAAATGATTTATTTTTATTAATATCTAAAAAATCCCTCTAATGATTGTGTTGAAACCACACGGGGTGTCTACACAACTTCCTGATCCTCACCCAATTAGCATGCAGCATCCGGGGAGCAATATTAATCCACTATTTACCTGCTTTTGCTTGCTCAGCCAATAGTAGAGTAGTATTGTCAGCCTCACAGTCACTGCTGGGATATGACTCATCCCTGCTTCCTGTATATGCTGTGTGGTGTTACCATAACAACTACCATAGTGCTATGTCTCAAATCTTTCATCTAACTGGATTGGCCAAAACAAATTATGGAGGTGTTGTTAACCTTAACTTTAAACTTTCAGAAATTACAATAGACTTTCCTAACTTCAAGGTAAGTGTTTAAATGTTTATTTTGGTATTTTTTCATGCACATTTTTTTTTCATATACTATTAATTATCCTCTATCAGATGCATTCATAATCTAGGAAACTTACATATCCCTTTAAACCCCACTCATCATTAAATCATATAAAATGTTCAACTTCAGTGTCCCTTTATGGCATGCATATAATGAACAGTAACAATACCTGTTCCTGGTATTAATTCCTTAATGTAGTACATGTTAACTAAACAGGCTTCACAAACTTCATTATAATAAGATACATATGATAGAAGTTATGATTGGGATCAGTTGTGAATTATGATCCTTCATAGCCAGGGTAAGCTTTACCTATGGGCAAAGGTGGCAGCACAAGTCTTGAGCCTCAGGTCGAAACGGATAGCCCTATCATGTAGCAACCAATAGATTCAAATTGAAAATGTCAGATTTTACTTTGTTTTATTTTGTCTCATTAATTTCTTTTTTTAACATACAGTATATACTTGTTCGAGAAATAACTAACTTTCCAAAGAAGAAGGCAGCAGAGAAAATATTTTAGCATGAAAACACTTTTATTCTATTTTTTTGTTTGTTTGTTTTTTTTAGTTGTTCAGTTGTGTCTATGAACCCATAGCATGCCAGGCATAACTATCATCTCTAGATGTGCTTATTTATATGGGTTTCTTGGTAAAGATACTGGAGTGAGTTGCTAGCTCCTTCTCCAGTGGACTGAGATTTGTCTCTACCATGACCTGCCCATCTTGGTTGACCCTACATGGTATAGCTCACATTGAGGTACACAATCCCATCCACCATGACAAGGTAGAGATCCAGAAGGGGATTCTACCTTTAACTTACAGCTTCCCTTCACTTGTCTCCTTATGTTACTGTTATATAAAGTAGCACAGTACAGATATCTTATATAAATAAAAAGTTGACCTTACCTTCAAACACACTAAAAGTGCAGATTGCTGAATGTGTACCTTAAATGGGGTGCAATTATGAAAATCTCATCCAGGGCATCAAATTGGCTGAAGAAGACCCTTTTGACAGCAACTGTTGTGAATCTGGCCCATTGAAGGCAGATTTATTTCATGAATAAGACCCGACATTGGTTAAACATGGAAATCTTAGATATTGGATAACTCACCTTAAAATGTTTCTTTTTGGACAGTTCTGGGAAATAAAGATCTGTGGAACAAAGCAGAATTAAGAAAGTTATTAAATGTGCTGGAGATTCAAGTTAATCGAGTGGTTTCCTGTCCTCAGTTTGTGATAGAACATTTGTTTCTTGCATATGGATGATTATATGAACCACATGAAGGTTTTCTTGTTTCATTTTTGTCCATTAGTATTCTTATATCTCTTTTTCCCCCTCATTTAATTCGAAGTTCTGTGTTACCTGAGGATATTCTCAAAGTTATATTAAATTTAGCTTCCTTGAAGTAGTCAGATTTCAGCTGAGACAGGATAGTTAATGATCCTTTCTACTTTCCTTCTGAGAGCTGTGACTCTGATACTCCAGTCATTAAGGATCAAAAGAAGTGTGACATCAAAGAGATGATGTACTTAGGCCGCCAGATGATAATTGTGCCTTTTCTGTGATAATAAATGGTCTACCTTTCCTTACTGTATTTCATAATATTTATGTTAACCAGGGAGATTTCATAGATGCCTTTAAATGACTTAAAGGGACATTTTTATCCAAATGTATTCTTTCAAACAAAACATCCAATGAAAGCAACAGGTTTTGCTTTATGTGTATGAACATTGAGTGATCTGAAATATAGAAAATGTACATATAGCACTTGTGCACAGCCTTTAATGTATATATATGTTTTGCATTACAAATCGGGTACTTGTAAATGTGCTCTTTGTTACTACTTATTGGCTCCTGTCAGCTGTATGAGTAATAATGAAACACACCTAATGTTAAACTCTGTAAGTTTTTACTATTTCCAACAAATGTTTGTTTAATATCTGTTTCATGCAAAAAAATGATATTTAAAACATGCTCTGAAATGCATAAAAATGTGTTTTGCCTTTAACAATTGCCCACAAATTGTTAACACAGTGCTAGCACATTAGAGTTGGCAGTGGGTACAATGGCATAGCGGCCAACCAACCAACAAGAGAGACTTGCAAGTTGTCAGTTTAGAGGGAATGGAGGAACAGGAGGGACAGAAAGTTAGGATGAATGAGTGAGGCACATGGATGGCCTGGACCAGTGGGCATTGAATAATTGTGATATGGAACCACTGTGTTGTATGATGACCAGTAGTATTGAGGGGAGTGATATTGCTGGGATGGTGCCAAATTGTAGAAGAAAATAGATTGTCTACTATGAGAGGCGTTTGGGTCGTGTCAGGTTTGGGATATGTTATTCAGAAGAGTTTGAGTATTTTTAATGGCTAGGGGTCTTAGAATAAATCTAAAGAAGTTGTAAATGTGTTCCAAATGAGGGGTGCACTGTGGACGAAAGGAGGTCAAAGGAGGTTATTGAAGGATGGTCAAGCAAAGTTCTTTAGGGACATGTGAGGGGAATATTTAAAAATAAGGGCTAGTGTGCAGCATATAGAGCAGTGTTTTGCAACAGCAGATTCTGAGACTAGTGCTGGTTTTTGGGGCGTTATCTGTCAATTCACGGAGAAAATAAAATGAGCGGTGGGTTAAACAGAACAGGCATGAATGGGGTGAAAGGAAGAAGATAATGAGAAACTGACCCTTAGCTTAAACATTTCACTGACACTAGTAATTCTAATTATTAAAGAACTGTTCTAATAATGGATCTCAATGTCTGTTCTTGGAATTTTTTGTTGGTTGACAGACAATTCTTGCCTCCACAAGGGTTGAGAAGCATGTTTTGAATAGATTGGGGACGGGAGAGGAGAGACATGGGTGAGTGGGACATATAGGATGTTACCGTAGTCCAGGCAGGAGATAACATGTGAATTAGTTTGTTTGAGTTATCATTAGTAAAGGTGATACAAGGCTTGTAGTTGTTGAACAAAATAAAAATTGAAGACCCGTCTTTGGATAGAGAACTGGGTTACCTTAGCTCTCATGTTAATTTAGAAAGACTGTTAACGTTTTGTGCAATCTGCAATAATTTTGTTCTAGGTCACAAAGAAGGAATCTTAGTTGTGACCCAGAGGAAGATCAATAAAAGTGAAAGCTAACCGAACCAGAGTCTCTGTTTAAAGTATATTTTCCACTTTGCACTCATAAATAAGTCAGGCTAGAGTTGGAACTGTACAAATGTATAATTTCTGGAACCATCATTTCAACAAGAAGACATAGAAAATGCCTAGATTTTGAGGAATTTGGCTTAACTGGCTTAGTTTGTTGAATAATTTTAAAAAGCCTGATTTTTTTAAGTTTTCAAAACTGCTTGAAAATGGTGACCCATGGAGCCTGAAGATGTCTTTGATAGAAAGAGATAACCGCATAGAGTAGAAAGCAACTTCAGCAAAACATGATGCCACTATTTAGAAAACGGGACTACAATAACTTAAATGGTAGTTATTTGTCAGTAATAACATGGTATCTCTGTATGGATTGATCATAGATGACAAAAAACATACAAGGATTCAGAGCATGTAAACTGTGGATGAATGGGAGGTACATAAATAGTCAAAATACTCGACAAAACACTTACAGGAACATTGACCCGTCTCTCAATCCCCCCTCTCCCGTGTCTCTCCACCCCCTCTCCTGTGTCTCTCATTCCCCCCTCTCCCGTGTCTCACCACCCCCCTCCCTCTCCTGTGTCTCTCCAACTACCCCCTCTCTTGTGTCTCTCCATCCCCCCTCTCCCTCTCCTGTGTCTCTCCATCCCCCCTCTCCCATGTCTCTCCACCCCCCTCCTCAACCCCCCTCCTCATTTTACCCTTTTCTAATTACCTCCCCCTCTCCCTTTCCCCTCACTTACCTTTCATCAGTAGCTGCTCCTCCTCGCGTCTTCCGGCTGCGTCGGGACCTGGCATATGCTAATGACGTGACGTCACATGCATGTCACGTCATTAGCATTGGCCGGGTCCAGACGCAGCCGGAAGATGTGCGGAGGAGCGGAGGAGCAGCAACTGATGGAAGGTAAATGATGGGACAGGGAGAGGGGGAGGTAATGAGGAGGGAGGTAATGAAGAGGAGGGAGGTAATGAGGAGGAGGGAGGATGAGGAGGGAGGTAATGAGGAGGAGGGAGGATGAGGAGGAAGGAGGTAATGAGGAGGAGGGAGGTAATGAGGAGGAGGGAGGATGAGGAGGGAGGTAATGAGGAGGAGGGAGGATGAGGAGGAAGGAGGTAATGAGGTGTGAGGTAATGAGGAGGAGGGAGGTAATGAGGAGGAGGGAGGTAATGAAGAGGAGAGAGGATGAAGAGGGGGGTTGAGGAGGATGATAAGGGAGGGAAAGAGACACAAGGAATAGGGGGGAAAGAGACACAGGGAAAGGAGAGGGGGAAGAGCCACAGGGAAGGGAGAGGGGAGAAGAGACACAGGGGAGGGGGGAGATACAGGGGAGGGAGAGGGGGGAGAGACACAGGGGAGGGAGAGGGGGAAGAGAAACTGGAGAGAGAGAGAGAGGGGAGAGAGAGGGGGACACAAGAAAGGGGCACAGAGGGCATTCAAGAGGGGGCACAGAGGGCACACAAGAGGGACACAGGGAGCAGCACATTTCCCACTAAGTTTTCCCAGTATTTTGTGGTAAAATAGGTGCCTCGGCTTATACTTGGGTCGGCTTATACTCGAGCATATACAGTAGTTTTTCTCACAACAGATAATTTGTTCTAATCACAATATATTAAAATATTGTTTACATAAATCCTTACTCAAATCATTCAAAAAAGTTATGAGGCAATATGTTTTTCTTTTATACAAATATTATCATGATTAATATAAGGTTCTGTTAGGTGAACCATTCATGCCAGTGCAAAGCTATACTAGCGACCCTGTACACAAAATAGACTGACCTGTATAGTAGCCATTGACATCTGGAGAAAGCAATGTCCAGTAACAGGCCATAAGTCAGTAAAAGACTGAAGACAACCTAGTTAAGCAAAACAGTCGAAAGGTTCAAGACTGGGTTTAAGCAAAGTCCAGTAGACAAGACAAAGGTCCATGGCAGGCTCAATTTGTAAAAGGACCAGAAAAAAAAGCAAAAATCCAGAACTGGCTGAGCTATTGCCAAGTCTAAGCAGCAAGCCAAAGTTAAACGGAGGAACCCCTATCAGGATCAAACAAATGCCAGGACAGGAAACATCTTGCTTAAGAAAATATATGTGTCTGATCGGCCTCTATAAGTAGGCTGTTAGGAGGACTGATGTGAGCAATCATGGTGATCAAGTAAATAGTCCACAATATGCAGCAGTGAAACCAATGGTGAAAAAGTAGTCAGCAGTTAGAGCCCTGTAGCCCTATTAATTTTGAAGCCAGTAACGCCAAGGAGAAGCTCGCAACGGCTGCAGGCTTGAAATTTGGCAGAGTTACTGTGGTATTAAATTAAAATGGGCTGTGAGCCACAAGCTGGAGATGCAAACCCGTAAACCATTTATCGCCCGTCCGATTTGCGGGCTTGAACGTAATCACTTAGTCAAACCCGTAGTTATGGGTTTAGATGGAGCCAATGGAAACAGAGATCGTCATAATTAATTGCGTCACAGAAAAATGGAGGTTGGATTTCAAAGTCTTACGGGGTTCAATTACGATTCACATTCCAGTTATAATGCAATATTAATAAAGCCGTAAATATGATATTCTATTACAGGTGAGTTACAGTATGTGTATTAACACATTGATTGCCAGGATCGCTATAACATAAAAATTATACATGAAATAAAGTATTTTTTGGGGACGATTTGCGCGCTTGAGAATGTTGTGCTATTAAGACCTAACATCACTTTCACCTTTAATGAAAGTACAGTAGAGTGGTGGTATTTGCATTTCAAGTGCTACGTATTGGACTTTACCCCCCTTGCGAGTCCTCTCCAGTACTCAGTGGCCTTTGGACTACATCTGCGTGTTATGGGCTTGCTCGCGAGTGTCTTTGTTGCAATTTAATTGCTAAATTGGAAACATAGCGGTTTTAGGATTGAGAGGACAAAGGATTTGTGGCCGCGAAGTTCAACGTTCAACTTTTGCACCAAGCCCCCAGATCGTCATCGGCCTGAGTTACGGGGCTAATTTAATAGCAGTAAGTCTTAAGAGCTGCGTTACGAGCTACGGTTAACCCACATAGACCGAATTTAATAGGGCTGCAGGTCAAGGAGTGACCTGCTTATTCTTTACTTAAGTACAAAAAGGTCTCCTGTGCATTCGCGCCCTGGAGTGTAACATCTGGCACACTTCCTGTTGCTTATAACAGGTCTCTTCTTACCAGCCAGAAGGTTACAACTGACAAGATGTTACCCCATGTGGTTAGGGGAAAGAGATTTCACATTAAACAAAGGAGTTCTTCACAGTTATGGATGCCAGATTACCAGTAGGTCCTTATATAGGTTTTCTATAGATAACTCTAAAAAGGTTTGAATTTATTCTTGATTAAAACAGGCATACAAGGAAATGGTGTTTAACAAAGAAATGGTCAGATATTGATCCACTGAATAAACTGACAGTTTGGGGATTAAAAAAGTATACAATTTTTTATCCTAAATTACAGAAATGTTATAAGTCAGTTTTTACTGGCTTCTCCAGAATCAATTCAATTCATATAACACATGGATGTAAAATGACTGAACTTTCAAACACAAAAACTATAATACTATTTAGGTATTTCCATAAAACTTTAAATAGAATTGGAAAAACCACTGAGATCCACTCTTACAAACTATGCCAATTCAAATTCTATTATTTGCTTGTCCAATTAGCGATAACATGTCACACATTTCATTTTTATTTGCAAATTAGTTCTTTATTATGACATCTCTTGCTTTCTGAATGTGCCATTATTTCCTGTTTATGATTCAGGCATTCTAGTGTTTATATCATTCAAATTAAGATGGCTTTATATAAAGACAGTTAAATGTTCTGACTCATTTTATTGCCTTTTAAAGCACTTTTACTGTTGTTATTTTTGCTGCCTAACAACAAGAATCTTTCAGAGTTGTGGATGGAAACATTGCAGCAATAAATTAATTCTCTCTAGAGCTGAATGAGAAATGTGATACATTGTGTAATAATCTCTGATCACTTTTACTGTTTTAAACCATGTCTAAATTTCTAGTTTAAAGGGCCACAAAAGTTGCCATATGTACTCTGCACCATCAGTTAGAGGGTGGAAAATCTTGTGGAAAATGTGTTTACATTTTTCAAATTGCTCAAAATATCACTTAGATACTTTACTTTAGCCATTGAAGCCCCTCCCATACTAATTTGCATAAATAAAAAGGCTGGATACTTATTACTGTTACTTATCGTATTATAAATTTACAGCAAGTTTGAGTGCAAAGCGTGGTGGTGCAGTGGTAAGCATTCTGGTTTACCATTTTTTTTCATTTGTAAGTCATAAATGTGATACCCCTACTTTCAACTTTTGTTTATTTAACTAATGTACTCATTTATATCAATACGATGTGTGTTGATAATTACATTAGTTAATTAAAAAAAAACAACTGGAAGGCATTGATTTAGAACCAATGACTTACAAATGAAAACATTTTATGAAACACACTTACCACTAGACAAACACATTCTGCATTAAGAAGTCATTTTTTTAAATAAACAAAAAAACAAGACAATTACCTCATATGCTTTATTATATCACCTAAAGAACACATTCCTGCCTTTTAAACAGTAAATAAAAAGACCCAGAATGTTACTAGTGTTATCTGCTCTGCTGTTATGCAAGCTGCTAGAGTAGTAACAAGTTACAAATCCCTTAGACACTGCCTCATTCAAAGCTTCTAAACCTTATTCTAATTAATATTCATCATGCAGCACACCATACAGAGCTCATTAATTATTCAGGCAGAGTCAAATCACTGAAATAGCCTGACTTCAAGTGATCATAATTCAATGAATTCATCATCAAATTTAAAAATTTGCTTTTTTCACATGTTTTTTTTATCCTTTATCTAATGGTGCAGAGCACATATGGGGACTTTTGTGGTCCTTTAAAATGACACTGTATCAACATGTTTTTGATAAGATATTTCAAAGAGCATTATTTGCAAATAAAGGCGCTGTAGTCAAGAAAATTCACATTTCATGCCATATCAGCCACATTAATTTATAGAATTATCATAGATATAATTCATTAATATATTTTTTGATCTCACATTTAAAAAAAATCATGACTTCTCCACTGCCATTTTATTAATTCAGTGAATACCAAGGTCCAAATCCTGCTTTGCCATAATTTGTTAAATTAAGGCACAGTGGACATTTGTGAATATGGTTGCATTTCTGTGGAATTTTCTATCCCGTTCTGCCAGACTCTCCACTATGCTTCATAGTTTCAAACATTCCCTAAAAATACATCTCTTCAAAGAAGTCACCAACTTGTTCCCTAACATCAAGGATGAGATGGGGGTTGGGGGGAGAGAGACACAGGGGAGGGGGAAAGAGCCACATGGGAGGGAGAGGGGGGAAGAGACACACAAGAGGGGGGAAGAGACACAGGGGAGGGAGAGGGGGAAGAGACACAGGGGAGGGTAAAAGAGACACAGGGGAGGAGAAAATAGACACAGAGGAGGGATATGGGATGGAAGAGACACACGTGAGGGGGTATAGAGACACAGGGGGGACAGGAGGTATAGAGACACAGGGGTAAAGAGACACAGGGGAGAGGGGAAAGACACAGGGGAGGGAAAGGGGGAAAAGACATGAGGAAGGGGGGAGAGACATGAGGGAGGGGGGAAGAGACACAAGGGAGTAGGGAGAGACCTGGGGGGCAATGGTGAAAGAAACACAGGGGAGGAGGGGGAAGAGACACAGGGGAGGGAGGTGGTAGGAAGAGACACAGGGGAGGGGGAAAAGACACAGGAGAGGGAGAGGGGGGAAGAGACACAGGAGGAAAGGGAGGAAGAGACACAAGGGAGGTGGGAACAGACACAAGGGAGGGAGAGGGGGGAAGAGACATGAGGGAGGGGGAAGAGACATGGGGGAAAGAGGCACATTGGGGAAAGAGACACAGGAGAGGGGGAAGAGACACAGGGGAGGGAGAGGGGGTAAAACACAAGGGGGGAGACACAAGGGAGGGAGAGGAGGGGAAATGAGCCACAAGGGAGGAAGTAGACGGGGAGAGGGTAACAATGAGCACCAAAGGCACTCATTGCAAGGCCTGGGATGAGCGCCAAAGGCGCTCATCATGAGGCCAGTAAACTAGAGGGTGGGTGAGGTAGAGGGGGGGAGAGGCTCACATGGAGCAGCAAAGGCGCTCAGCGTGGGGCTCATGATAAGTGCTGAAGGTGCTCAGATTGTGTGGCAAACAGCATTGCCAGGCATAAAATTGTATTGCCATAATTGTTGACGGGCAATTAGCTAGTTTAATTATAATCATCTTGTAACAGGTGGATGTGGACCAGCAGAGACAATAGGCTATAGCCATTTGTTAAATCAGTCTTACTAGTGAAGTGAGATGTCTCACATACTTATTCTATCCTTTGTTTCTTAGTCATTATAGTGTGAAGACATCTTGTGATGTAGCCTTGCTAGAACAAGAACCTTGTTGGAGAAGATCATAGATCTAGCATGAAGGTATTGCGACCCATAGGCCCTCGGCCTTAGGGCATTGGCCCCCTTTATTGGGGGTCTTAAGCCCTTTGCTGCTATTGGGGGGACTTTGTGGAAGCATCTATAGAGGTGATCGATTTGGTGGCTTTTAGCCATTTGGAGCAGCATGAACAAGATGCCTAATGCTGAAGACCAAAATCATTGTACTATAAAAGTTACCATCCCAGAGAAATATTGAGGAGAAAACACATTGGATTTAGTTGTGAACACCCTTTTGCAGAAATGTGGACTAGCCCCGTCAAGCCTGTTCTGTATGCAGGAATTCTATATTAGAGGTATTTATGAGCTGGTGTTCAAAGATTTGGATCACTACAACCAAAACTGGATACTGGAACAAGAAGGATGATGCTACGTTAAAGGACTGTACCAAACAATTTATGCACAAAGATGATATTAGGATGATTACAGTAATGATGTATAACCGATATGTTCCACAACAGGAGGTTGATGCATTTTTTAAATGGGGGAGTTTTGAAGAAGTGAAACTCATTAAAAACAAGTATGATGTGTGGACAGGAAAACGCTTATATAAATGTTGTCTGAAGGAAGATAAGTACTCAGGGGATGGATTGTACCATCCAAAACAAACCTTCCTGATTAGAAACCATAAAGGGTTTTTGGGATACTCAGGAATGCATTTGTACTGCTGGGCATGCACGGATTTCGGACATGACCAAACCAACTGTGTGTCAAAAAGTTTTTGCAATAACTGTAGGGAACTGGGACATGTGGAGGAAGATTGCGAGGCAGAAAAACAATGTAAAAGTAAAGAACATCTCAGTGACACACGCAAGGGACCAATGTCAAGGTCTTTTGCAGATGCAATGAAAAATAAAGATCAAAGAAGGACCCCTGTGAAATCGACAGTTACAGAAATTCAACCCAGAAACACCTTTGATATCTGTAAAACAAAGGATAAATATAAATAATTCAATGATGATATGAAAAGAATAAATGTAAGTACTAAAACGCGTTTCGCTGCTCCTGATGCAGTTTCTTCAGTTAGAAATATCCTTGGTTGCTCAAATGACTGCTCAGCCTGTTGTCTGTAGGACTAAAACAGCATCATGCTTATTTATATTTATCCTTTGTTTTACAGATATCATTATTAATTGATATCAGTACATAACAAATTATTTCCCCAAAATCGTTTTTTGACCATATGAAGCCTCAAGTGGAGTTACTGTGTAATACACCATATACACAGCACTGACATTGTCAGATCCTCTAGGCTATTCATCATAACCATCCGATTAATAATTTATAGATATACTTTATCACATTACGTTGTACTTCACTTTTTATGTAGTGTATACACTTTAATTAATGTACACTAGCAATAAGGAGACTGGGATCTATTTGGCTCAGGTGAAGAAGATTGACATTTCACGTGGAGATTATATTGAATGTGATCCCTATACCTCATAACATTTGAGGTCTCTCCAGGTGAGAGTCACAAACAGTTAAAAGTAAAGACCACAGCAGTTTTTCTATTGATCTGTACTAGGAGTTTGTGCACCCTCTCTCTCTCTTCCCTCTTGTTTTTAAAATTATTAATAAGGAACTTTTAGAAGAATTTTTAGGGAATATTGATTTTAAATTAGAAGATAGAAATAGAGAAGTCTTAGGGGAAAACATATTACCTTTTTAAAAGACATACATTTTTATTTAATATGTTATGGTTTTAAGATTGACTGTCCTTTAACACAAAAAACAAAATTTGGCAGATTGTTAATGCTGTGAAAGAAATTTTATGGGAATGCAGAAACCACTTATTTTTTCGAAATAAAGCTATTAAGGTAAAAGTAGCCTTGAACGTGGTTTTAAGTAAAATGTGTAAAATTCAGCCGTGGCTTTGCATTAAAGCTTTGTAATACAGCAGGCATAAGCTTAAAAGGAAGCCATGTTTGAAAATGGCTATGGATTGAAGAGCGAAGCATTTGTGGGTACCTTTGCATGCCCCATCTCAGGCAAGTCGCTAGTATATTTAAATTTATAAGCATATACTACATTTATTCATTTATATGTGTGTACTCAACGAGTGAGGGGGCCCAACATTTTTTTTTTTATTGCACTTCCATTCCCTAGCTGCGCCACTGATCCTTCACATATCCATTTGGGTGTTGAAACTTGAACATAGAGATACAAATTAAATAAGTATTTTGCCTCTGAACAGGAAAAGAAAATAAGTTGAAAAAGTCAGAGAACAAAAGTAGATTTTAAGAATGACCCAACTTAGCTAAAAAAAATCCACAAACTTCATTATGCCCCTTATTTCTCATGGTTACAATGTATGAGTAGACTTGAGGAAAGAGGACGACTGGCTATAAAAACCAGTAGAAGGAAGAAGGAGTTGGGACCTCAAATCTTGGACACATTTATGATATCAGAGGCAGATCGTGTAGAAAATGAAAGACATGGAAGCCAATATATTGATCCAAACAGGTTCTCTATCTCAAAGAGCTCTCATTAAATATCTACTTGATAGCATTATAAGCATTATGGGACCCACATCATGGTATATCCATTTTATTTTCTACAATAACACTGAGCATTTAAAGTACTAATAATCAGTATTTATAGTTACATAGGAACATCGTAATTAAGGTTGAAAAAGGACTTTCAGTCCATCAAGTTCAACCTTTTAAGATCTCCTCTGATCTGCAATATGCAGATTAGTTGTTAATTAATTAGTTGTTAATTGTTAATTAATTATTAATCCACTTTTTTTTTATTTTTATTATTAATTAATTAATCCAGAGGAAGGCAAACAGAAAAAACCCCAAGTGAAACGTATCCAATCACCTCAAAGGGAAAAAAAATATTAATTCCTTCCTGACCCCAGATACTGGCGATCGGATTTCTCCCTGGATCAATACACTCTCTCTATTTATCCAGGATAACCCTGGAATTAGTGAATACAAAGAGAATAAAACGTTCTTTCTTTTTCACTTGGATGTTGTTCTTTTTTAATGAGCAGCAGAAAGTGTTTTGTTTGTAATTTGGTAAATCAGCACGATAATAAACAATATGCAAATGCAATCTATAATGAATCAAAGTAGCTGCCTAAATAAGATGTATGGAAATTGCTTAGGTACTTGTGAAAAGGACTGGCCATGAAGTTATGTGTATAAAGAAAATATAAACTATAATAGAACAGATCAAATTATTTACTACTGTATATGTTTTGAATTTACATCTTGCAAACTTCATGATCAAAACAAAGTTTATGATGCTATGAAAGCATTGTAGATAGGCACAGTTTATTGTATGTCAGCATTTTGTGTTTGTGTCATTCAGTCATGTTCAACTCTCCGTGACCTCATGGACCATAACACACCATGCTGATCCACTTGGTATTCATGGCAGAGATACTGGAGTGGGCTGCCAGTTCCTTCTCCCGTGGGGGACATCACACAGCTCCGGGAATTCCTTGGTGGTTTCCCATCTAATAACTGACCAGGCCCAACCCTGCTTGGCTTTATGGTGGTGGGACCTCTTGGTTCCCTGACTAAAATCGAGCCCAGGTTGCAGTGGTGAATGCACCGAATCCTAACCATTGGTCCACCAGGGGATCCATGTCAGCATTACGTTTACATTATTCATATGTATTTAAAATATCTATCTTTCTGTATATCTATCTATCTATCTATCTCTATCTATCTATCTGTCTATCTATCTTTCTGTATTTCTATCTATCCATCTATCTATCTATCTTTATGTATATCTATCTATCATCCATCCATCTATCTTTCTGTATATCTATCCATCTATCTATCTGTCTATCTGTATATCTATCTATCCATCTATCTATCTTTCTGTATATCCATCTATCTATGTTTCTGTATATCTATCCATCTGTCTATCTATCTTTCTGTATTTCTATCTATCTATCCATCTATCTATCTATCTTTCTGTATATCCATCCATCTATCTTTCTGTATATCTATCTATCTATCTATCTATCTATCTATCTAACACTAATTTAGTACTGAATGCTACAGCCTTTTTATTAGTGTATGTTTCCATATTAAACATCTTATATGTTGCTGTGTAGTCTTGTTTATCCAATTTTTTCTTATCTTCAAGCAAAAAATGTGGCCTAGTATAAAAGCTTATTTGCTTATAGTTTCATGTAATAGTTTGCAATATTTTTGTCTGCACCTTATGAAATAAGAAGCCTTCTGTGCTCATTAATGACCTTGGGCCTCATTCTATTAGCGGCCGCAGCCGTTGCGGGGCCGCAAGGACCGGCCGCAAGCTATTCGGCTATTCTATTCCCTTACGGCCGGAGGCTCCGGCAGGCTTGCGGCCGGTCCCTTGCTATCTCTTGCGGCCGCTCGCGCCGGAGGAAAGCCTTTGATCTAAAACGGCCGCAAGAGATTTGCAATTCAATTGCTCCGGGAAACCTCTCTGCATGGCTAAAAACGAGCCGCAGTTACTTGCAGGAAAGAGGTCTCGCTAGCACCAATTAAGCACATAAAATAGCTCAAATAAAGCCATCCTGCACTTTGAGAAGACTATAAAGGGATTTTAGGTGTTAGAAAAAATAGCACATAATTATCCTGTACTCAAATCCATAAAATATTTTATTTTTAATATCCGTAAAATATCCATGTAAAAAGTCCAGAGTGCTTGGAGCACCTCAGACACACCCACGCCGCAGCCGGAAAATAAACAGTTAATTTGAACTCGGGTTTGGGCAGATGTGCAAGCTTGAGAGTGGGTTACTTTTAATCCTCATGTCCCCCAATATGATCCCTAGCATTTACAGAGCTGTACAGTGCAGGCTTGAATTTATTTTTGAGTTTTTATATTTCTGAGATTACGGCCGGTTCCAAGATATGCGGCCGGCCGTAAAAGGAGATCCTTGCGGGGCCGTATAATAGAATCGCGAGTTAACTGAACCCCCGCAAGGAATCGCAGCCTTACGGCCGATTTACGGCCGATAATAGAATGAGGCCCCTTGTGAATTGCTGTGCTCAGTACTTTGGCTCAATCAAAACAATAATGTGCTTAAAGTACTACTCTGAAAAAAAGCTAAATGCATAAAAAGAAAACAACATTTTTATAAGTAAAATAAATGGTAGAACTTTACAAATGATAATGTATCAAAAGTACATTCTTGCACAAGGCAAGTTCCTGTTAGTACCTTCATATGAAGATAAAAAGAAAAAAAAAGAAAGAAAAATATTATAAATAAAAAAAACATGCATTCAGAGATAAAGTAAAATCCTAAACTGTCTAAACATAATCTTGTATACAATTATATGATACGGAGCATTACTGAAGTTTTTTTCCCATAAAATACATGTAGATTTTGGAAGGACATTCAGATTTAAAGATATTAAAATGTAAAGCTACAGGGCCTTATTCAATTGCAAGTCCCCAGATTATGTTATACAGGCCGTATATCTACGGGCTTGAAATTTGCTACAATAGAGAGCGATTCAATTGAACAAGCCCACAACTTACGGGCTAAAAGCTGAAACCGTAAAGATGCAATCATAAGCAGCATTTCATAGTGTGATCATGATCAATCAAGCAAGGCCGTAGCTACCGATTTAGAAATAGCCAATAGTAAATGAGACCGTCATCATTACGTCAGTAAAACATGGAGGTTACACGTCAATCAATTAGCGTTTAGAGAGCGATATGCGATCAGAATCGCAATCCGGCAATGTACAAAATAATAAAAATGAACGTCGATACAGTTTTAGTCCATGCGGGTGGCCTGATATGTATTAACTCATTGATTCCCGAGCTTGATATGACACCAAAATGAAACATTTAAAAAAAAGTAATTTTTTATTGCAGATTTGCGAGCTTGAAACCGTTGCACAATTAATTCTACTGTCTTTCATTGCTTTCCCCATCTTTCTGGTACTCGTAGGATTTTCTTCTATATTTCACATTTCCGGGTGTGAAAACATGTGCGGGCTTGAGGAATTGTAGCAATTGAATAGAGATTTGCAATTTTATCGATTGTAATTTTTGTGGGCCTGAAAGAGCAAAGGCTTCTAAGGGCTGTAATTTTCAATTTTGACAACTGCAGGGATTTTCAGCCTTTAACCCGTAGATCGTTTGCGGATCGCTAAAATACGCCAATTGAATAGCAAATTAGATTACGGGCTCCAGTAAACAATTGCTCAATTGAAGAGGGGCTAGTACAGGACAGTAAATTAAGAAAAAATAAACAGATAGTTGAGCAAAGGAGGCAGATGAAAACTAGATGGCTCGATAATTGACCAATAAAGCTGTTTCGTATGGAAAAACATGCAACAACTAATAATTAACTTTAAAGGTTTTCAAAGTGTTATTAATATATTTTGGATTATAGTCATATGGTTAAACTAAGTAAATTTGTAAGGATTTTAATAGCCAAAGATGAATCTGTTTGGTTAGCATGGGATTAAGAAGATTGGAGATAGATAGATAGATAGATAGATAGATAGATAGATAGATATTTTAAGTTCATTTGAAAAATGTAAAGGTAATGCTGACATGGATCCCTGGTGGTCCAATGGTTAAGATTCAGTGAATTCACCACTGCAACCTGGGTTCAATTTGAGTCAGGGAACCAAGACGTCACACCACCATAAAGCCAAGCAGGGTTGGGCCTCACATTTATCAGAGAGGGCTTGAGTCAAGAAAGACAATGGAACTCTGAAGGAGCTGGAGAAATCCACAGCAAAATTAGGAAATACTGTCCATAGGAAAGCAATTTCCCAATGCTAAACTTTATGGAATTGTGTTAAGAATAAATCCATTGTTGAATAAAACATACCAAATCCTGTTTAGAGTGTTCCAAAGGGCACACAGCAAACATGGAAATTGTATTCTGTTCTGGTTTGACCAATATTGAATTACTTAGCCTTAGCAAATGCTATATGTGGTGCAAATAAAACACTGTTATTTACCCAAAGAAAACATTGCCAAGGATGAAGCATAAATGAGGTGGCATCTTATTGCGTTGATGCTTTTCATTGGCAGGGACTAGAAAACTAGTCCGGAATGAGGATAAAGATGGATGGAGCCAAATACAGGGAGATTCTAGCGGAAATTCTGTTTCATTATAAAAGACACCTGAATTTGGGATTGCAATTTATCTTTCAGAAGGACAATAACCCAGAAGACACATCCCAGGCTACAATGGAATTGTTTAAAACCAAAAAACTCTTTGTCTTTGAATGGCCAGTCAAAGCCCAGAGCTCAGTGCAGTCAGTCTGGATGCACCTTGCTAAGCAGGAAGACCAAAAAGTGATACATGAATAAGAACATTTTATGTTTGTGTGTCAGAATCAACAGAGCAACTGGATTTGGAGAAACCGCTTGGCTGGAACCCAAGATGCCACCATTTAATGCATCGAGAACTGAAAATGAATGCTCACTAACAGTCCCCATTCAACAATGTATCCAAAACGAATGGGTAAGATACGCAGAATTTAGTTGTGCAAAGCTGGTAGAGACTCGGCACACAAGACTTAAACCTGGATTTGCAGCCAAAGTGGGTCTAGCAAGTAATGCTTTTGAGGGATAAATACATATGCAACCGATTAATGTCTGATTTAGTCACAATGGTAGATTGCACCTTCAAAGTGTTAAGTATGTTGTATAAATCATATTGTGAAACATCCAACCAAACCAATTTTAATTCCATCTTCCAATATAAAAAAATATGGAAAATTCCAAGGAGGTAAATACTTAATGCCAGACACGGTAGGCAGATAAATGTAGTGAAGGATCATTCTAGTTCAGGCTATATTATTTGCTAAATGATTAAAGCAAATGTAATGGTGCTGAGATACCAGAATTTTATGCAGATTTCCAGCACTTTTATCAGCAATGTAAAACTCGTGTTGGAAATGAAGTTTACAAGATGTAAATTCAATCATTTTAGTGCGATGATGCAGGCTTGCAGAGGTAAATCAGTTTTTGCTTCAGCACAAGCTAACATTTTATTTATACACACACTTTCATGGCCAGATTTCCCAGTTCTTTTATCACTTAGCAATTTCCATATTATAATATATGTAGGTGCTATTTGCCTCATTAAATGCTGATCAGATTTCAACTGCTTTGCATGTTGCTGATTATATTGCGGATTTACATGCTTTATATGTAAATTTAATACATATTTGCAAATGCAAAATCATTTCCGTACAGATAAAATGCAATCGAATATGTGTGTGTGTGTGTATAAAGAAATAGCTGAGCGAGATGCTAAAAGTGACATAGTGGAGGCTCCAGACGTTATAATTTAAAATGATAGGTAATAACAAGAACTTTATCAATCACATTTTGTTCAAAACTTGCATTTTCCTCCTCTGCTTTGTACGTTGAAAATTGTAACTCTGTCAGTTTTTTTGATCCAGCCACAAATAAAAGGCAATATATTTGGTAAATGAGTTTTTATGAATAATTACTGATAATGATTAGCACCCAATGTTCTGATTAACACCCATGTGTAATCATGTAATGTCAAGACATGTGCAAAACAAAGGCGTGTGCATGCTCAGACCCCAGAGAGAAAGCCAGCCTTTCTTATTTTCCCAATTGGGTTGCATTAAAGACATTATATATAGAAGTCAATTTTTGGGAATGAATATCTATTAAGAAGAGATAGGACTCTTTGTTTGTGGATGGTTCAGAAAGGCTGACAGTCTTTGCTCTTAAAGATAATTTCCTTGTGCTTAAGATCATTATTCTGATTAGTTCACTCAAGGACCGTCACCTTAATGTCCTTCAGCCACTGAATGGTTGCTTTTGGGTCATTGCCATTTTGCAAGGTGAACCATTTTCTCATTTTAGACATTCTGACGATGGGTTGCAAGTTTTCTACAAATATGTGCTTGTATTTTGCAACAAACATCTTCCCTTTAATATTAACAAGTGTCTCAGACCCTCACAACAGGATGGTGCCACCACAACCACCTTATTTCACTGCAGAAATATGTTCTTTTAAAGGAATGGTATATTAGGTTTTTGGCAGACATTCTCGCCAAAAAAGTAATTTTGGTCTCACCTGACCACAACACCTTTTGCTACTTTAAGACTTTTTTTTCATTTTCAACCTTTTTATTGAGTTATAACAAAAAACATACATGACAATACAATTCATGGTAATAAGTATTTAGTTCTTCATTACATTGAGTTTCCCAATATGGAGTCTATTGTAATATTATTGTCCAACCATTATTCCTATTCTTTTCCCCTCTATCTTTTGCGAGGTACTGAATATATCAGTTCTTCTACCTTTTTCTCTATTTTCCACTCAACTTCAACCTTATTTCAAGCGGGCGAAGAGAGGGAAGAACTGAGACTACAACAGATTTTTTTTCATGAATTTCATATCATAGGTAAGAAAAAAAAAAAACATTCAAATTCTAAAAAGCTTTCTTTGCCAGAATAACAAAAACAATGAAAATATACATCTAAAACATATATATTACATACAGTATAGGGTCTGAGGCATATCCTGATGGCGGTGAGTCAAGGTCACTACTAGCCATTAACATTGGCGCACAACTCGATGGAGTCTGATATTTATTTATCCCATATCTCCCATTTAAATGTAGTACTTTTAATGACTCCCAATTCTTAAAAGTCATTTTCTAATAACCTATTTCTCATTATTATTGCTTTTACTTCTGTCCAACTAGGAGCATGAACTTGTTTCCATCTAGACGCTATGAGCCATTTTACTACAATTGCTACCTGAAGAATAAAAGCCTTAACAACCAGGGATAACTTTTTGGTGAAAATATGTGGTAGTGCTATTTCTGGTAGTGGAGGAATAGCGGTTTTAAGTATTGTGGATATTTGAGTGTCCATAATTCCTAAATTACTTCACATCCCCACCATATGTGACAATGTGATCCCACCTGGCCACATTCTCGCCAACAGTATTTACATTTATCATCCTTCATAATTTGAGATAATTCCGTGGGAACTAGGTACCATCCATTAATTAACTTAAAACAGACTTCCCTGTATAAGGAGTTTTTAATAAACGTATCTGTTACTGAGAGCGCATTGTCCCAGGATTCCTCTGGCCACCTCTTTTTTATGATCAGATTCCCATAATTTCATTTTGTAGGTTTTCTTTTGCTCTAAATTCATTCTTAGAATGTTGAATCATTTTGAACTCAAGTGTGGTTTCTCCTTAAGTAGAGATACTTTTTCAAAACAAATTAAAGTTCTGTTTGACTTAAGGTGATATTTTGAAGAGGTCACCAATGGTTTTAATTTATTATATTCAAGAAATAAACAAGACTTGATGTGGCGTTTTTTAGCTTTCTTCATACCACTCTTACATACAAGCAAATCTTTATTTCACTGTGCTTTTCTTTTCTTTTTTTTTAATTATTTTTCTTTATGCTTTTGTGTGCCAGGCTCTATGTGCCAGTGTGCTGGGGCTTTCTGGGTGCCAGCCTCTGCGTGGGGCTCTCTAAATTCGATGTTAACTAAGAAAACATTGAATGTAGTGCGCCATCGAATTCTAATGCGCACTACAATTTTGGGACCCATTTTTTTATTAAAATGCTGTGCATTCGATTCAAGTAAATACAGTAGTTTATTGTGTGAGCAGAAAGGTGTTTGGTTATAATTAATCAATTTATATCTGAATTTGCATAATGAGTGTCATTTATCCAAAAAATCTATATTTTTTTCACTTGGTAAATATAGGTAATTTGCGTAAATAAAAAAAAGTCAAAAGTCAAAAAAGTTTTTTTTTTACCTCAATTACTATGTAGCAGACTAAGGCCATCATTCAATTGCGATTTGGCCAATTGAATAGGGGTCTAAATAAGCACATAACATATTTTTTTAAAGAAGTTTTTAGTTAGTAAACATCTATCCAAAAGCAAGGTTTTCACTAACTAAAAACTTATTTAAAAAAAAATATGCTATGTGCTTATTTAGACCCCTATTCAATTGGCCAAATCGCAATTGAATAAGGGCCTAATAAAATAACAACCATAAGTTGATGTGAGCATCAAAAATTGATTTTTTACAATTGTTACTTTGAAAATAAACTGGTTATATAAAGGCATTTTTTTGCTAAAATGTATGAGATTTTTTATTTCCGATATGTTTATTGATAAGTTATTCTGAGTGATGCTTTTTTGTAACCATAAAATCTCTGTAAAGTTTCAAGGTTTGATAACTATTTTCAGATTATTTTCTATACTGAAGGTACTTTTTTACTGTCTCATAAAACAAGAATCTTGAGGCTGTATAAATCTAATATATTTCAATAAAGTAGATGGAGAGCTCTGCATTATTCATGTTTCTGTGGATTAGTATTGTACCAGCTCTCATTTCTGTCTCTGAATATGAGGCTTGTTAGCCAAATATAGAGGGGAGCTTCAGTAACACAATATGCAATGTTCAGACTGTAATACATAGCAACCTTCATTTAAATTCCATATTGGAAAACACCATTAAAGGTAAATGTATGCATTTTTATCAAGATTTTATGAATCAAGCATAGACTTCATTTTACATTCTGGTTGTTTTGTAAATTATTGTAAATATCTTTTTTTTAGACTATGGTGTCAAATAAATGGACAAATGCGAAGACACCATCATAATCACCATATATTACACTACATGTTTGAAGTCTGCTTATAAACACAGTCTGTCCTGCCTACTGGCAGTTTCATGATTAATAACAGACAGCAGAGCCACGTGGTGAGAATAATGATTGATAGGAGTTTTATCCTGAACTCAGGAATGCATACAAAAGTTAACACACACCTGGCCTGTTTAGGTATTTCCACCAATCCACTATCTGCACAAACTGATTTGTTGAAGGTTACCTATTTTCTTTTGCTCGCTACACAGAGCTGAAACTGCATGTCTGGGACTGGGCATGTCAGTGACTCATGTAAACACAGACTTGACTTTAATAAATTCTCAGTGAAAAATGCCCCCAATTCAAAAATTCAAAAAGTATTTCAATGTGCTTTTAGGAGATCTTTACAGTGCTGAATTAAGTTGCTCTTTAAAAACATTCCTTATTCTCAATTAACTTAAAATTAAACTAAAGTCATATCATGACTTTTAGCAGACATTATCAGTATATATATATATATATATATATATATATATATTTTAAATTCAATGTGTATTTATTTCAAGAACAATAGTTTTACATGGTATGTGTACACATATATTTATACTGTGTTTCAGTATTCAGTACATTCCTATCATGAAATAAACATTTCTAAAGAAATAATTATCTAAGTATGTATTATTTGTTATAAGCATACAGCCTTATTAAATTGTAATTTGGCCAATTGATTAGGGCTCTATATAAGCACATAGTATATATTTTTTAGTTAGTGAAGACCTTGCTTTTGGATAGAAGATCACTAACTAAAAACTTCTGTAAAAAAATATGCCCTGTGCTTATATAGAGCCCTATTCAATTGGCTGAATTGCAGTTTAATAAGGCTGATAGTCTGCATTGTCCAATATAGTTTATCTTATTAAAGAAAAACAATAAAATGCCATTCAAAAAACAAAACCCAAACAAATCTCAATAATACAACAGATAAAAGATAAACCACAAACATTAATACTACACACATATAATGCAGAGTAGTATGAATCAGTGGTCTTTTAATGGTACCTTCCACATTGGTAACTTTAATTCCATGTAATAAAGTGATTTTTTAGGGATTTCCTATATTTTAGTTTATAATGTTTTATTTATTTCTACCATACCTTTTACCAAATTAATCTTTACCCTTCTCACATCCTCTCCATCATTTCGCTAGTTTACTTAAATCTCTTTTAGGAATTGTCAGAGAAGTAATATAGCCAACAACGAACAGTTTATCAAACTTCTCTCAAATATTCAAGAAATATGGATATTTCTAAAGCCAAACAATGACCCACAACTTATTCACCTTTCATCTTTAATATTAATGGAACAATAGTCAACCATTTATGAACACTGTGGCTTCATTAGATATGAGAGTTCTCCTTCAGAATTGACCAAATATCCTCAGTATTCTATTATGCAGATAGGAATTATTCATGCATAATATGTGAAGGGATAGAAAACACTTGGGGCCACATTCTATTATTGGCCGTAAATCGGCCGCAAAGCTGCGATTCCTTGCGGGGGTTCCGTTATCTTGCAATTCAATTATACGGCGCCGCAAGGATATCCTCTTACGGCCGTCCGTATATCTTGCAATCTGCCGTAAGATCAGAAATCTTTAAATGCAAAAATAAATTCAAGACAGCACTGTAAAGCTCTGTAAATGCTAGGGATCATTATGGGGGGCATGAGGATTAATAGCACCCCCCTCTCAAGCTTGCACATCAGCCCAAATCCGAGATTACATTAACTGTTTATTTTCCGGCCGCAGCGTGGGCGGGTCTGAGGTGCTCCAAACCATCTGGACTTTTTACATGGATATGTGACATAAATTAAAAAAATATATATTTACGGATTTGAGTGTAGGGGAATGTTGTGCTATTAATGCTAACACCTACAATCACTTTATAGTCTCCTCTGAGTGCAGGATGGCTTTATTATGGCTTTTTAATGTGCTTAATTGAGTGCCTGCGGGACCTTTTTGCTGCAAGTAAGCTGCAGCTCGGTTTAGCCTTGCAGAGATGGTTCCCGGAGCAATTGAATAGCAACCGGGGCTTTCTTGCGGCCGAAACGCTTGCGGCCGTTTAAGATCAAAGGCTTTCCTCCGGCGCGTGCGGCCGCAATGGATGACAAGGCGCCGGCCGCAAGCCTGCCGGAGCCCTCGGCCGGAAGGGAATAGAATAGCCGAATAGCTTGCGGCCCCGCATCTCCTACGGCCAATAATAGAATGAGGCCCTTGTTCTTTACTATAAAATAGAAAGAGGAAGATTTCTGCAACACTTCATTTCAAGTCTGACCTCATATCCGGAGGCTTGTATCAGATGTTGTACTACAATAACACTTCTCTGGAGTTTTCTCTCTTATTTTTTTCACTTAGCTGTTGAAGTGACAAGATTGTTTAGAGGGAATATGGAATCTATTGAAAACATTTTCCACTTTCAGCTCCTTAAAGGAAATTTGACATATCAAAACAAATTAAATATGTTAATATAATATTACTATGTAACTATGTTTTACATGCACTGGTGGAGATAGTGAATAGGAGGCTGCGGCACCATTTTTTTTTTGTGTTGCCCTGCCAGCTCATTATTATTATACTAGCGAATTGCCCGTCAAAAAATGACGGCAATGAAATTGTAAGTGAGCTAATGCTGTTTGGTGTGTAATAATGAAATATATAATAGATTAATAAATTAATATACTTTACCTATTGTGAAGTAATATATGCAGGAAGCATTGTGCTGAAGAGCTGGCAATCTGTTTTGATGTTACTGCAGCATTAGTCGTGTGGAGCTGCTGTGTAAGCGTGATGAATGTGTGCAGTGTAATAGTGTGCGTGCGCGAGACCAAACCGTTAGGGTAGCTGTGTACCTCTGCATTGTATAAGTTATTGTTCTAAAATGGTGCCTAATGTGTGGTATGCGGCTGTAGCTCATTTAGCTTCTTTGGTTTTGGATGTCGTCCAACTTTCTCGGAATATCCGTAGCTGTTTGGTGGTGTTTTGCGTGTTTATGGTAGTGTTTTGCGTGTTTAGGGTCGTTTAGCCTCGTTTTTGTTTTGTTCCGTGACCATTTTTTCTCTCGCTTAGGTGATTTTTGGGTGTCTAAACTCCGAAATTTGTGCTTAAATCGAGGTGTAACTTCACTTGCAGAGGTCCTCGGTGCCCCCCCCCCCCCTTGCTGTGAGTAACCTTTTTATGTGTTTGTTGTTTGTATTTATTGTGTTTGTAATGTTTTTGGGGTCGCGCGGGTTGCGTCCTTGTAGGTGATTTTCGGCAAATACGTAGGTGTTTGGTGGTGTTTTGCGTCTTTAGACTGCTGTAGCCTCATTTTCGGTTTTTTCGGTGGCCATTTTTTCTCTTGCTTACAGAATTTTCTAAACTCTTTTATTTTGAGTTAAACTGAGGTGTAACTTTAGTTTTCGAGGTCCTGGATGCTCCCTCTTCCTGTAAGTAAGCTTTTTATGTATTTGTTGTGTGTATTTGTTGTATTTTTCATGTTTTGATGTGCTCGGGGTGCAGACGATTTTTGCGAGGTCGTAATGGGTCGTTACGTTTCTCGCAAGGGCCGCGGGCTCGCTATGCGAGCCGGCAAGCGTTAGCAACAACTCGCATGCTCACAACAATATATGTGATTATATATTTGGTGTGGGGGGCCCCTACGCTACAGAAATAAACATAATAATAATATTAAAAATAAAACAAAATAGACTGCATTGGGCCCCCCTAGAGTAGGGCCCCAGTACATTGCATTGTCTGCACCGGTACTAGCTCTGACTGTGCCAACATGCATGAATCATTTATTCGCAGGATCTTCAGCGATCTTCTGTGATACATCATATAGTTGCTTACAAGAATATAAGGAACCCGAGAAAGCACAAGAATCATGAATAGTGAAGAGAAATAAAAACAAACAAGAGAAATTGAAAACAAAATTAGGGAGATAGACCTGTGATTAGCCTCCAGTATGGAAATTATACACATTTAGAAACTGGCTATTGCCTTTAACCTTCTACATTAGGATCTACTCACACCTGTAGCTGTATGGTGCTCAAATTGAATGACTTTTAAAGACAAACAGCCTTATTAAATAGCGATTTGACCAATTGAATAGGGCTTTGTATAAGCACATAGCATATATTTTTTACAGACGTTTTTAGTTAGTGAAGACCTTGCTTTTGGAAAGAAGTTCACCAACTAAAAACTTATGTAAAACATAGGTATGCTATGTGCTTATATAGAGCCCTATTTAATTGGTCAAATTGCAATTTAATAAGGCTGCCAATATCTATCCAGTAAGGATGTCTAAAGCAGTTATTTGTTTTTTTGTTTGATTCCTATTAAAGTTAACAAAGTTTTCCTTTATTTTCAGTGCATCACTACTCTAAATTACAGGGCTGTGGCCCGGCTTCCAGTCTTGTGCTTCACTTCTGCTCCCTCTTCTGTAACCACCAATCATCATCAAAGTTCATCGACCATAAAGTGCTACTTTTTCTTTGGGTCGCAGAATCGGGTTAATTCAGGAAGGGTTTCAAAATGCTCCGAGAGCTTGGTGCCTAAAGGCATGTTATGTTATGTATTTGTGGGTTGAGGCTGAGGGAGGAAGGAAGAGGGGATTTGTTTTGTAATTGGAGCTTTTATAATTTGATGCCTACTCCTTTCCATTTCACGTGCTTAGAATCAGGCAGTCTCAAGGATAACTGCCAGCCTTACTCCTGCAGAAATATATCTGCACTTGAGTCTTCTGTAGGAAATATTTGAGCTACCGTATACACATATATAATATTCTATGTAAAACTTTGCATATACATTTATTATATATTTATTATTACCATAATTTAAATCATGACTGTAACAGCACTACATATGCACAAGGCCAATACATTTTCTACGTTATTATGTATCTTTCAGCAATCACATTTTACAACATTCATGGTGTAACCCTCATTTATATTAATGACATGCAAATATGCTAATCTAATCAAGCCAACTCTGTGTATACACAATTTCAAAGCATGGCACAATAATATTCATATAATTACTATAATTATCACTGGAACCTCTGAGAAATAATTTGCTTTTGTTGAAATATGGAAATTAATTTACCAGTTCTTATAATTAGTTCTTATAGGATGTCACATTGCAGAATCCCATAAGTAACATACAACAATAATAGGTTTCCAAGAATTATAATGAAATGATTTCTACTTCGGGGACCATGGGAAGCCTATGTGTTTGCTGCATTTAAAAGGGCATTTGGAAACTCGTTTTAACTCGTTTTAGGTTAGTAAGAATATAATGTGCTGGTATAAAGTGTTTGTTTTTTAAATATACGTTTTAATGCCTTCATGAGCTGTAGAGGGGAGAAACTAGTTAGGAACTATTTCTAATATTTTAGGCAGAAACAAAAACAAAACTGAGTTTTTATACACTTCTTAATAAAATAAAGTACATAAAAGTAAATAGATACACAGGGATACTATATTTCTAGGGAAATCCAGAAACCTTCCACATCCCTTCAAGCTTGCTTAAACTTCCCCACCAAGATCTCTTAAGATGGTCATTGCAGTCATGGAATTAAACGCTATGGCAAGTCTGGACAAGCTAGTAAAAAGTAGATGAATTTCAATATCAACAAAGGTTCGCATAGTTAGAACCATGGTATTCCCAGTAGTAACATACGGATGTGACAGCTGGACCATAAAGAAGGCTGAGTGCCGTAGAATTGACATCTTTAAACTGTGTTGTAGGAGAAAGTGGCTTAGAGTTCATTGGACGGCAAGAAGATCCAATCAATTAACACTACAGGAAATTAAGCAAAACTGTTCACTGGAAGGTTTGATCATGAGGCTGAAGCTCACAATCAAGAGATGATAGGATTCCCTAGAGAAGACTCTGATGCTGGGAAAGAGTGAATGCATAGGAGGAGATGCTTAGATGAAGTAATTGAAGCAATGAACAGGAGCTTGAGGGACTGTTGTTGACAGATGTGCCTGGCATTCTTTATTCTCGATCACCCTTAGAATTTCTCAGGCTCTGCTTTTGTCATGGGGTCTTCGCTCTTAGATTGCTAGGAGTCCGCTTGCCTGAGGTTATCATTGTAGGACTTGTTCTTCTCTTAAGTCATATTATCTGTCTTTGTGACAGTCTTTCAATAGAACTGAAGAAAGATTTATATTCAATCCCATGTGTTTAATCCTGTTAATAACAAAATAAAACATCTGCCAGCCATATAGAAAATTAAATACTATAGCTAAAAATTGAAGACTAATCATTTTTAAAACATTTTTTTAATTCCTCCAGCTGTGTCCGACTCTTGGTAACCATATCGACGCAGCGCTCCGGGCACATCTGTCTGTGTTTATGGTTGTGCCTAACCATATAGTTTTCATGGCAACAATTACTGGAGTGGGTTGTCAGTTCCTTCTCTAGTTGACGACTATTTGTCTGACCTCTCTGCTATGACCTGCCCATCTTGGATGACCCTACAAGGTATAGCTCACAGCTTCATTGAAGTACACAAACCCCTTCATCACAACAAGGTAGCGATCCAGAAGGGGATATATATATAAAAATGCTTATCTTTTTGCTTTTTTCTATTCTCAGTGTGATGAATATAATCAGGGGGAACTACATTGACACTGTTAATGTTTAACCTTCACAATATGAGAATCTAGTGGCAGAGCTGCCGTACATTGGGGAATCCTGACTCTTACTGCAGTGCAGGCGGAAAGAGGCAGCAGCGCAGCATGAAATTGCAGACAGAACTTCCCTGCTGAATGCGAGAGGTATATTACATTGTCAGCAATTATTTGGAATACACATTTATAATGCTGAATCACAACTTAACATACCCTGAAAATACAGAAATATTATTATTACTAATTGCAATAAATTTATAACACCATATAACATATGTTCTTATATATATAGATTAATAATGAGTATTGCAATATAATTTGATACATTTGTATTGGACAAACATCTTATTTATAATGATGAGTTTCCAAGAGGTTCAACCTCTCTGTCAAGTCTGAAGCAATACTAAGCTATTAAATTGCAACAAATTCACTGGCGTTCAACCCCGTAACCCGCAAATGGAGCCAAGAAGCCAACGGGTGCTAGAGAGGACCCGCAAGGGGGTTAAGTCGAATCCGTAGCACTGTAACTGCAAATATACACACACTACTGTACTTATAAGTAAAGGGAAAGTGATGTTAGGTATTAAAATAAATAGCACAACATTCTCAAGCTCGCATATCGGCAAAATAAAATACTTTATTTCATGTTTGATTTCCTTGTTATATCGATCTCAGCAATCAATGTGTTAATACATATAATGGAGCGTGCATGTAAAATAATATCATATTTACGGCTTTATCAAAATTGCATTATTTCTGGAATGTGGGTCCGATCGTAACTCGTAATTGAAATCCCACCTCCATTTTTCAGTGACGTAATTATGATGATCTCATTTGCCATTGGCTCCATCTAAACCCATAATTACCGGTTTGACTAATTGATCATGTTCACGGCCGCACATACAACGGTCGACAAATGGTTTACAGGTTTGCGTCTCAAGCCCGGAACACGCGCCCTGCTCAAATTTAATAGCTCTGTAACTCTGCCAAATTTCAAGCCTGCAGCTGTTGCACTTACAGGCTTCAAATTTAATAGGGCTGTAAGAGTGTGTAAGATCCTGTTATTGTAAAATAAGAAAAAAATCACAAGAAATGTTGATAATGTGTTAGAAAACCCAAGTCCATATTAAGTCCTGTATTTTTAGTGTTTAAGAATGTGATAATCTTTATTTCAAATGCTTTTCTCTTTTTGGTGTTTTCTAAAATTTTCTCGTAGTATTTTGATTTTCAGGTTTCGGAATGGAGTGATCATTCTGGCTAAAATGGTGTCCAACTGGGGTACAATAATTGTCTTCTTATTGGATGTCTGTGTAAATTCAGTGTAGTTTTTGGCTGGTTTATTATTAGCTTGTTTAATAAAGGTGCTTCTTGAAAATATATAAATAAAACTTGCATTTCACTTAGAAATTTTTAGTTGAAAAAGTTTATATTTCCCTCAAAAATTGCTTTTCCAGTGCTTAAGAATGTAGCAAAACCATACATTTTAAGAACTCTTTAATAAAACAAGTTCTATCAAATTTGGCTAAATGGATAGCTCTAATTGAATCCAATAATGAGTTTTGATTAATTGATGTTTTTAATTGTCTCCATGAAGTACTTCCTTTTGAAATGCATTTATAGAAATTTCTTTTTGATGAGAAGTTCCTCTGAAGAAATCCAGTTTGGATGAAAGGCCTTGGAATCTGTTTTATCACTAGCATATAATAAATATTACTTTCATAATACACTAGTTAGTCATTTTTATTTTTCTACCCTCTCCTCTTTATAAATATTACTATACTTAAATAAGCAATGAGTTTATAATCAAGCTTTATAATATATTAGGGCCTTATTAAATTAGCCCTTATAGTTCCCTCAGTCCTCACAAAAGGCAGCTTTTTGCTGTTTGCGAGGACCAAATCCCCAATACTTCCCTTGCAGCCTGCTTTGTGCGATGACTCCGAAAAATTGCAGAGAATAGGCTCCGAGAGAGCTACTGAGTCACACGCAGCCTTAAATCTATGAGGTGAATCTCGCACCTCGGAAGAATCCCTACGGGCACAAAAAAGTGCTAGCAAGGGATCCTAAACCACATACGTGCTGCTTTGGAGCAGCCCAAGACAGCCGTGTGATGCCCCCCCCTGCTCCATATACACATCCACATGCTGCAGGGGTCCCTATCAGGACTCCTGCAGCCGCCCCACATTAACCCCTTGCAGCGGGGGTCCCCGATCGGCATAGATCAGGCCCCCGCTGGATTTAAAATGTTTAAATTCCCCTCCGCGGCTCCTTAAAGGGCCCGCGGCACACTATCAGCAATCCCGGCCGCAGCACCTAAAATTAACCACCCTCTATGCTGGGGATCCCCATCGGGACCCCCGAAGTGTCCCAAAATTAACCTGCTGCAGGGGTTCATAGGGACCCCGCAGCCCACCCACATTAACCCCTTGCAGCGGGGGTCCCCGATCGGCACCGATCATGACCCTGCTGCATTTGAAATTTAAAATGTCCCGCCATAAAGGTCCTGAAAGGAATCGTGCTAAAAAATATTAACTCCAGGCAATGAAAATGAACCCATTAAATCATGGGGGTCAATACAGGGATTTTAGGGTGTATCCCATCCTGATTGGCTCACATTGGCGCCTTCTGATTGGCTGAAATTTGATAGGCAGCTTTTTCATCCAATCCGAAGGCGCCATTGCCTATTTCCTTCCAGAAAAGGCTCTAGGAGGCTCCTTAGCGTCGGGAAGGTCTGCGAGTGCGGACCTCCGTTAGTTTTTTCTTTTTTTTTGAGTGCGGATTGTTCCAGGGCCCATCCGGGGCAGAAGGGGAGGAGGCCTGGGACATGGCTTTTAGGACCCCCGTTTAGGACCCCCGCAGCAATAGATCATCTTGCAGGCTGTCACTCCTCATGTACATTTTCGCAGTGTTGATACGGACGGCCCTGCTGCGTAGCTCACACGGTGCTCGCAGCAGGGCTAATTTAATAGAGTCGTAACTTTTATAAATTTGCAGCACGTAGGATTTAAGTAGAAGCCTCTTATCTACGAGGCTGGATTTTAATAAGGCTGTTAATGTTTACCATAATAGCTTGGTATATAGTTACTCATGTGCCTATAAATAGAGTAAAACATATATAGTTTTATCTAGCAGTATTTGTACATCTAAATAACTAACTACATTTTATAAGGTTGTATACACATAAATATATTTCTGAATGTTATTTTGATAAAATAATTAATCATATTTATTTAGTGGGAATGTAATCAATTGTTACTGCGATAATGTACAGTGAATATTCCTAGTGCTGAGGCTTTATGAAGATAAAGTGTTTAGATAGATATACAGTAGGAGCAGAAAAGATGGTACTGTTGGCTCTCATTTGCTATTAATATTGATGTTTTAAGGTAAGCAAAAATAATTATATATTCACAAATGAGTACATATGAAAAAAAACAGGAACCAAACTTGATTAACTAATCAAAACAGCGCCGCAGATATTAAAATCATGGAATGGTAAGTACTAACGGGGATAATGTAGTTGTAAAATATAATGCACTAGTATAGAATATGATACATATATTTATACTGCTTCTAAAGCGAAATGCATTTGTTCAAAGTGTATAATATATGTCTAGTGCTACTAAAAGTGAGAGGGTCTTTTAATAATAAGGGAGAGGAGAAACCATTTGATCCTGATGGATCCTCCTATCTGGAGGGCAAACTTATGTTAATGTCCTTTCTTTCTGACTTATGGCCCTATATATCACAACAAAGACCTATACTGCGATGGAATACTCCAAACTCGACAACTTACTTTCCAGAGACTAGTGTGCTCTAACGCACCATTTCCCTTTTAACCCCCTCACTAACAAAGTGAAAAAGTTAAAAATAAAAATCCAAGAACAAAACACAGACCAATAAATGTGGGGCTGAGCACTGGGCAAAGTGGGAGCTGTATGACCATAGGTTGTATCAGAATGTATTTTGTAAATGCATTTTTTTAGAGGTTAAGGCCAAACATGAAGGATTATAATAATAATAATAATAATAATAATCATCATCATCATCATAATTATTTCTAAAAACATTTTTCCCCATTTATTAGATTTAGTTGATATAAACATTCACCAAAATGTCCTGTTTTCACAAGACTACAAGACATAGCTGCTTCAAAAATGACATATAACATATAACAGCTACCCATCAATGTGCTACAGATCCTCTTCCTGTAGGTAGACCAAGACTCATATAATCCACTCAACATTTTACTTTTTTGATTATTCCCAAGCAAGAGTATGATGCACAATCTCTTATTATATTTTATATACTAAAGCACCTAGGGTCAGAAAAGAAAATTGTACCATTCAGTGCTAAATCAAAAATGAAGAGGAAACGATATATGCCTGACATTTTCTCATTCTACATATACTCTTGCTCTGGCAAAAAGATTGGTGTGCTGACATTTAAATGTGATTTTATTCTTGAGCACTGTCAAAATGTAGACAAATATATTACTGTGAGACTGTAAATGGTGACCTTACACTCTAAATTTATTTGCTACTTATTGGCCCCAACTGGGAACCAAGCCACCAACAGTCATTTAATATGCAATTTCTAAATATTTATTGGTAGGACACAGCTTGGCTCATTTGATTTAAGGTAATTTATATTTCAATCTTTGTGATGTTAAATTATTAAATAAGTTCGCTGATAGCCCGCAACTTTTTATTTAATAAGGTGTTTATTCTACAGGGAGCATTAGCAATTTTTATCGTACCATGCAGTACATAGTAATAGGGTTGGGGAAAAAGGAAACTATAATATGTATTGTTCACCTACTTGGATAGACATTAAATCCTAAACAGACATTAAAAGTAATCACCAACCTAAAACTCATCATTTTATCAAAGCTTATCACTTACATCTCTAGTATAAAAGTACAAAAAGTCAAATTGGTCAAATAGAAAAACATGTTGGTTCTAGGTTTTGAGTAATCAAAGGGCCAATATGGTCGTAAACCAAGCCATGGCTTTAAATCTAGTATAACCAAAGAAACATTAATTTAATTATTTAAGACTAGGAATTACTACTACTTTTTAACCCCCAACCCTTTATGAGCTTTTTGGCAGTTGTAATGATTACCTCGCTCCAACCACCTTTGCTTATGAGTGCTCCTTTTCCATTTTGTAATTTATATATATTAACTTTTAGGATACAATATTGATTAAGTTACACAGTATATGACACTATAATTGGTAGTAGTTACATTAGTTGATATACTGGTACAGTACAGTGCTTATTGCACTGTAACAATCTAGATAATGAATTGCATATAACTACAATTTATATAGCCTTTTGCAAATAAAAGTACATTTTACATCCTTAGTGCCCAGTGAAAGCTCACATCCTGGATTGACATGTATTGTGTGTGTGTATTATAAAAGACTTGAGGACATAATCCAATATTGCTATTGGATAAACTGTGGCCTCGGAAGCCTGAGTGATATTATTGGTTCATACAAACCAGAAATCAATATGTGAAAGTTGATAATGCCTAAGATTGACAAGTATATGTTCTTGCTGTTCCTAATTATCTAAGTAATCTCTAAATGCTGGTGATCGTCCAAGTGTGCCAAGCTGAATCCTATGGTGCCACTAAATGCATAACTACTCCAGTAGTGAGCCATTGCTTTCTAGAGGACAGTGAGGGGGCATGGAAAGCTACAAGGTGCCATGGTACCTATTGCAGATCAAGTATAATATTCTTCGACACAGATGAACTACAGAGTTTTTAAGTAGAGCTTCTTTTTCAAGTGTTGCAAAAACGTATTCAACATCTACAATAAGTAAATACCATGGATAATATCTGGCCAGTATACTTGTCACAATTTGCTTCTTCAAGGGGGCTTAATAGGAACCTACTCTGTGGCACAAAAGATTACTTCTGAAGAGGGCAAGGCCCAACGGTACAGGCAGAGAACACTGGATACAGGTTACTAGTGGCCTATGTCAAGACCACTCCCCAAGTCAGGATACAAAACACAGAAATAGTCTCACACCTTGGATATGTGAAAACTAGAACTGAACCTTTATTGAATGGTCAAATCAACATATTTATACTGTCCCATACATTTTTGTATGTATGTGATGAAACACAGGTGCCTTGTAGCCTTGGTTGCTATAACATTTGAAATAACACTCATCAGTTACCTAAATGATTAACCAGGTGTCCATGGTTAGCTAGGGCAGAAAACCTTGATGTAAAGCTCAAGTGTTTACTCAGGACTTCTGAGGAACAGTTATCTGCCTGGACTCGAGGCCTGTATGTGTGAGTGTGCAATGATCTGCAGCTAACTTCTGTGCGGAGCATTTTTACCATTTCCACATATGTTCTATATAACATTTTCCCTCATAATATCTTATAACTATGTAAAACATAAAACTATGTACATGTATCATATAACCACACAATAATACATAATCTCAATGCAACAATGTCATGCTCCATTGGCCATATTCATAATTACTGCCAATATCAGTCCTTAAACAATGTAATCATGACAGTTCTCATAATTTTGACATCTAGATGATTTTGGCTCAAGCCACAAATATCTTCTTTGTGAATATTGTATTTCACATCCAATCACCAATCAACATAATAGATTATATACTAAGAAGAACAGTGATTTGATCTCATTCTATACCAGTATTATTACATTTGCATTTAAAAAATCTCCTTTAAATATAGTTCTGAATAAAATGTTGGCAATGTAAAGAAAACGTGGTTGAGGTACTATATCCCTGATGATATGTGCTAGTTCATTAAACTCTTCCCTCATTTGCAAGTGATGTTTTTTAATTCAACTCAGTTTAATGCCCCTGGGACCTTTTCAACATTCTCTCATCTACATCTTCTGGGGATTATTTAACATAACTGTCCTAAATTGTTATTCTTTAATATCTATAAATACACATTTTGTAAATGCATATTTTGGATATTAAGGACAAGTAGAAAAGATCGCACTGAAACATATATATGTACCATGCCTGTTGTGCAGATTTATATTAGTTATCAATGAATTTGGATACATTCTAATATGGTACAGCATCAATATTTTAAAATTAATTTACTTGAAATTAGATATTTGCTTATTTACAATGAATATATCCATGCAATGTGGATTGTTTTCTAAACGTAATACAACACAATGTCACCTGCTTCAGTGGAGTGGTCCAACCAATAATCATCTATTCTTATTCATTAATTAATTCCCCTGTGCCCACCAAAAACTGCCTTTCAGTGCTGTTACAACCTTATGGACTTGGGTTGTTACTGTTTATTTTGATTTATTAAAGAAATGTAATTTCTGTCATTTTTGCATTGTACAAGATGGTTGACATGTATTCAATACAGGCCCTCATCCTATAATGCCAGGTCTCCTATGTCATGGGTAAGCTAGTAGCTAAAAAGACCATGTAAAAGAAGAAAGGGCTACACTTCCATGTTTTTGCCATGTTTTGTATGTAGCACTATATGTTGTTAGTTTTTCCATTTTGTTACTTCCCATGGCAGACTTACTGCATAAGACCCCCACCAAGACAGAGCTATTGTTCACATTAACTTATCAACCTTGCTGTGCCCAAATCCTGCCAGAGAAAACAGGATAAGCAGGACAATAGCTAATTAACTTTTGTGGTGTCCATAATCCTGTCCGAAGGGACTGATGGGCCAGTATCATGAAACTCTCTGGCACCAAGGGGATAGGGGAGACAAAAAGTCTCCAAATCCCTTGTCCAATGTGGTGATCGATATGCTATGTTAAAGGTGATATATTATGATTGGTTAAAGTAATTGTTCTTTGATGTTTTGTGGATATAATATAAAAAGAGGTGAACTGACCATTAGAGTTATGCTCTGTTTGACTCTACATAAACATGGTGCATGTGTCACTCTAGAGGGAATGGCAGATTAATAGCCAATGATATAATAAATACAGCCCAATAGTGTTTATAGTATCTTATAATAAGAAAAAAAGGCAGTTGTATTTTTGACTACTAATAGTCACTTGGGAATCTATCTGTTAAAAATAATAGACAAAAAGATTTGCAAACATTGTAATAGATATATTAGTTAATCGAAATTCACCCAACAGCCATCAAATAAGATTCCAAAACGATAAGAAAAATGTATAAATCTATACAGATTTTAGCAATGCATATAATACAGAAAAGGATAAAAATATTGTACCAAGTTTTGAACATAATAAGACATTGAATGTGCATATTTGCTTAAACTTTTCAGATCTGGGATCTTGAGAGATTAAAAACCAAACACTGTATTTGTCGATAGGCAGTGTTCCAGATCTCTCTCTCTTTATTTCAGCATCTAAAGTAGAGTCCCTTTCTGGATCACCTCCTTCATCCTGAAGGCATTGTGTATCCCAATGAAGCTGTGAGCTATACCATGTAGAGTCACCCAAGATGGGCAGGTCATTGAAGAGAGGTCAGACAAATCACAGTCCACTGGAGAAGGAACTTGCATTCGACTCCAGCATCTTTGCCATGAAATCCACATGGAAAACAACAACCACGGAACACAGAAAGATGTCTGGCGTGCTGTGTCCATATGGTCACCAAGAGTCAGACATGACTGAACAACAACAATAGTAAAGCATTTTTTTACAGATCTCAAGATTTTGGTACAATACATACAATAATCATAGATGTCTTTTTTAACCTTAAACTTAGACTATTAATGATAGCTCTTACTTTTCAAGTGAAGAAACAGGTCTTTAGGCCATTGAAGAGTTGTCCAAGTGACATCGAAGCCTCTCTCCACACAAATATAACTGCTTCCGAAGAAAGTAACTTTTACAGAAATAATTACATTAGTATATCTACCAGCTGAAATTTCTTTTAGTTTAATGATAACACAATCACAAGTTGAAATGTCGAAGAATTGCTACTTTTATAGGAAATAATGATAGTTTGCACAATACTCCTTCTGTGTGACATTTGGTTTGTTTATATGCAGGGCTTGATATCCTACTGACTGCAGAAAAATAGCAATCTGCTTTATTTTGGGAGTGCGAAATTTCATAAATTTAAGCAGCTACAGATTTTGAAGCGCACTGTATTTGTAAGCTTAAATTATATTTTAATTAAAAATGTCTTAAAGAACCATTGCAATAGTACAGGCTTACTCTGCTACCAATGCTAAGCAGTCTGAAAGTATGTTACAGGCTAAAGGTGAGGTGAAATGCATAATTTTCAATTGTATAATTTTTCAAAAACTTTAATTTTTTAAGATATTAAGATGTTTATATTGTAAATTTGCAAGTTTTCAATCTTGTAAGGTGCTTTGGAAACAAGAACCATGTATGTTTGATTTTATGCTCTCCATTTTTTTTTGCAATGAGGTAATATTATTTTTGACTTGTACATAACCCAAGAATAGTGCTACAGAATATTTTGGCATGTTACAAAAGAGAGGATAATCACATATATAGTTGTGAGCATACGAGCCGTTGCTAACGCTTGCGGGCTTGCATAGCGAGGGTTGCGGGCGAGGGCCTCAGTTACTGGCATGGAGCGCCGAAGGCGCGCCAGAAACTGAGGGCCTCGCATAGCGAGGGCTGCGGGCGATGGCCTCAGGTGCTCCTTGCCAGCAACTGCGACCCTCGCAAAATTTACGTTCAAACGCAAACAACCACACAACAACCGCGACCACGCAAACAACACGACACACCAACTACGGCCCCCGCAAACTTAACCTCGCAACGCAAACAGCATACGAGACAAGTTACCACACATTACGACCTTGCAACAATAGGACGCAATTCGCGAACATTACAAAATTTAAAACACGATAAATACACACAGCACATACATAAAAAGCTTACCTACAGCAAGAGGAAGCATCCAGGACCTCAAAAAAGCAACTTACACCTTTATTTAACTCAAAATAAAAGAGTTTAGACACTAAAAAAGTCGCTAAGCGAGAGAAGAAATGGCCGCCGAACAAGGCTACAGCACTCTAAACACGCAAAACACCACAAGAAACTTGCAAAACACGTCAAAACACCTACGGATATTCCGCTAAGACGCATACCACACATTACCCGCCATTTTACGCCAATGCGGAAGTACACAACTACGCTAACAGTTTGGTCTCGCGCACGCACACTATTACACTGCACACATTCATCACGCTTACACAGCAGCTCCACACCACTAATGCTGCAGCAACATCAAAACAGATTGTCAGCTCTTCAACACAATGCTTCAAAATAGGTAAACTATATTCATTTATTAATGTATTATTTATTTCATTATTATACACCAAACAGCATTAGCTCACTTACAATTTCATTGCCGTCTTTTTTTGACGGGCTATTCGCTAGTATAATAATAATGTTTATATTGGTCTTCCATATGTTCCAATATATTCCCAGCTATTAGTAAATGTGTAGAGAGAATAAAAAATATATAATTATTTATAATAAAATATAAAGCAGCATATGGTTCCCTTTATGATTTAATTGAAGCAATCAAGCTTGAGGGGACAGTGGCTGACAGACATGACTAAACACACACACATACACACACACACATATTGATCCAGGGAGGAATCTGATCGCCAGTATCTGGGGTCAGGAAGGAATTTTTTTATATTTTTGTGACAGTGATGGAATATGGAATCCTATGAAACTACATGTTTATCTCGACCCAAGTTCAGGGTACAAATCCCCTGTTGAGAGGTTTAGGAAGGAGTCCAAGAAAGACCAGAAGGCTTACGTTACAGCTAGCACAAAGGTCCCAGTGGTGCAACAAGCAGGCCAGAAAAGATTTCAACCACATGAGTATGTTGTATCTGATCTAACAAAGAATAGAGGTAACTGCATTGCAATTAGAGAATTTTGTTCAAATATTTTGGAAATACAATTGCAGCTCTGCATTGAAAAGTAATTTGATTATATTGTCAAAGATAAACAGGGAACTGGCTTGCTGGCAGAGGAGTAACAAGAGGTGAAATTGTAAGTAATGACAATTATGAAAATCAAAGAGGAAAACAATTTCAAAGGCAGGGTAGCAGTGAAAGAGATAACCGAAGCAGATAAAGAGATGGCTAAATTAGCTAATGAGCCAATGAGCAAAACAATTAGATGAAACTGTCTAATGCTATGAAAAAGACAACATGTTGCTAATCACAAAAAGACCATATGTTGTTAATCACCGGTTGTGAAACCAGCCTCAGAACGAAGGATGCTGATCAAGATAGTGGGGAATATATGAACCCAGACTGGTGTAGCAATCTTAAGGATAAGAGTGATGAAGAGGACAGACCCAGACATCTGATCCTAGCGATTGCTCTTGAGGTGGAGTATGATACTTAAGGAAGGAAACACCTGACAAAGATCTCAGATGCAGAGAAAATGGAGATCTAACAGCTGATTCCAGGCAGCGTTATTTCAAAGAAAAAATGTCCAGATTTTAATGGGGAGACTGGAATCTTCCTTAAAGTTAATGATAAGAAAGATGAGAATCTGGAGATTGAGCTTGTGGAAAAGGAATCATTGTCCAAGAGAGGATATATGAAGCAGAACATGGACAGAGAAAGGGTCACCCTTGAGGCCCAAGAAAAGTTTGAGGAGTAGACAAAAAAAAAAAACACGAGAAGAGCATACGAGGATCGAATGTATGCTAAAGGAGGAGTGTTTCTACTGGGAGCAGGAAAAATGAACAAGGCACAGCCAAGTGGATGATGATTTCAGCTACAAGGGACCAAAAGTGAATGAGCTCTAATAGAGAAGAAGTTGCCGATTCAGACTCCACAAGAGAAGAGGGTGGCACAATTCTCTGATCTGGAGACACAACTGGCTTAGAAGGATGTTAGTCTTGAGGAGGCTGGCACTGACCAGGACTTGAATATACAAGGTGATGCACTGAGTACAGAAAGCTGCTATGCAAAGCATAGAAAAGGAGCTGGTAAATGATAGAGAAAAGGAGGAAGAAAGACTGGCTAAGCAGCCAGAGTTATTCACGGAGAATCTAACAAACAAAACAGAAGAGATTCTTCACCTAAACATGCAGCAAGAGAGCCAACACCAGCAGAGTGAACTGGATCAAGTCAAGAGGGAAGAAAGATGAAAAGCTAGTAGCTTTGGAGACAAAGCAAAAGGAAAAACCGCAAATATATGAAAAGAAGCAGTTAACAGAGGAAGAAAGAAGTGTGGTAGCTGATAAGCCTGATATCACAAGTTTTTTTAGGGACCCAAAACTCAAAAGATTCAAAAGGGCGCTAGCATTGGTGTGAAGTTTGAGCATAAAACCACTGAACAGCTGGATATACTCCAGAAAACCCAAACTTCTGAGGTGTCCTTTTTATCAGAGACAAAGAGTTGCAGACCTTGTAGAGAGGGGGCACAGTGGTACCAGACATGCTTGGTGTACATAGTGATGCGGATGGTGTGCAGAACCTAGAGGAGCCAGAAGCAGCCCTAGGCAATGTCATGTTTGTCTTTCCTGTGAAGGATAAAGCACCAGGGCTCAAGTGGTTTGAACATAAGTGATGGCTACACATTTGTGAAAATTATTGGCCAGCCTATTGTAGCACCTGGAACAGGAAGAGCCAGGTCACACACCACTGGCAGATAACAGTCTGCAGGACTATGAAGCACGTTAATTTGCTGTCCAATAGTGAATGGATGAAGTTTATGATGATGGACCTAAAGAGAAGTAGCTGGCGATGAAATTAATTGATTAAAAAATTACAGGTTGAGCTTTAACATATGGGACACAGCAGGTGTGAAGTCAGTGATAGCCAGGGAAATCTGGATAAGCTGTGCCAGGAAACTATGGAAAACCTGCAAAATGAGCTGAAGAAGGGAGCCCAACAAGCTCAGAAGTATGAGATGACAGGGCTGAAGATGAAGACAAAGAGCAAAGATACAAAAGTGCAAGACAAAGTGCAGAAGCAGAAACACAGTGCCCTAATGTATCAGGAATCCATGATCACTATTATAGCACAGGAGCTGCAGAAGAAACCCTCTGACCAAAGCTATCTACTCCAAAGCTTCACAGAAAGTCTCACAGCGATAAGTGCAGGGGGTCTCTCCCAGAATAGTCATAAAACTTGAGGAGCATATGCATAGTTTGAAATGCTTCTCAACTTATTCTACTTACAGTAAATACCAGAGAAGTACTAGAGATAGTGAGATAGATTTGAGACAGCCTGAGTTGAAGAACCCAAAAGTCTTGTGGTACATGGTACATTAGAAGACTAATTCTATGATTGAGAATAGACATCCGGTAAAGTTATGGAACATATTACAGATGGTCCATAAGGAGAGTATAGTTCTGTCTAATCACACTGACAACAAGAGCTTGATGTTTGTGATACAGAGAAGTAGAATCTACAAGAGTCCAACCAGGCAGTGCAGAATGCCTTACTGCAGGTCACACAGAGGAAGTAGGTTGTGCACAGGTTACTAAAAAGTCAACAGTAATATCTGCACCTGGAACTACAGTCACATCTCATCCACGAGGGCTTTGGAGACCAAAACTACTTCCTGACAGGAATTGTGACCGTAGTAAAAAACAACTAAGCAGTGCAAAAATGAAAGGAAGTATGCACAGCGATGACAGTCAACATGATGTAGATGCAATGTATAGCATTTATGGCTATTGGCTGAAGTCGCTCAGTCCCCTGGTATTGAGCTGAAGAAGGGTTGGGGTGTAACAAAACCATACAGACATGTGGGAGAGTCCTAGAGGATAGCTGTGTGAGCCTGAGGCTAGATAGAGGCATTTGCCCTATCCAGTACTCCAAGTGTTAAAAGCTTGGTTACATCACAATGGGGATGTAGCTGTCAAAAGGCCAGGACAGTCTGTTGAAGAGTCAGTTGCAGCTCAGAGCCCAGAGGACCAGATAGCATGTTGCATCTCAAAGGGAGTGTTGCAGCCCAAAGCCCAGTGACATTGTCGCAGAGTAGAAACTGATAGCCAGCAAAAGAAGGTCAAGGCTGCAGCATGGATGCTAATGAGTAAGCTGCAGAGTAAAAGAAAGTCAAGGAGTCTACAGCGTGTAAGCTGGAATCCATCCCCTGATGATAAAGTTAGGATAAAGGTCAGTTCATTATATATAAAGTCTACTGGACTTCTGTTTTGCTACATTCAGAGTTGCTGAATGCGAGCTGGGATATTGAGGCAATCCTTCCTACAGTTATAAGTAATGCTCAGAAAGAGCTAGGCCTATTTATTTTATGTATTATTTATATTCTTATGCTTAATGTCTCTGGTGAAAAATCAGTAAAAGTTTAAAAACACTTTGATGAAGCCTCCTTTGTGATTGTGTTCCAAAATACCAACAATTCCTCCTATGTTTTCAATGTTTACTTGTTTTTTGGGAGATTGCTTGCTTGTAAAACCTACAGTGTACTTAAGGACTACTGTAGATTTGGACTTTGTGATGTTTAAAACAAATTAAAGTGATATTGAAGTTCCCCTGTGTTCAAGATTAAAATATTTTTTGGAAATGCTCTGTAAGTGGCTAGTCCACTTAGAACAAATAGAAATGCTGTGTGCCTGAGCTGCTGGCGGTAGACCCGTTCAGGGAGTGTTTTGACTGTTTAGAGTAAGTGAAAACAGAGCTATTAAGCACTTATTAAGAAAATTATGTTTAGATGCAAGCAAACACTTATATAGTATATTAAGGGTACTTCCATGTTCCTTTAATAGCATTAATGGCTATGTAAGCCTTGAACATGAAATAATGTTTTGATAAAATTTAGTAGACATTAGTAGACGCTTGCATTTGAATAATTCCATGTTTGTGTCTTCTTTCCACAAGTTCTACTGGCTTTGAATTTGAGTTATTGGAATATAAATAATATTGGGTTACCTGTTATGGAGTGGAAAGGGGAGAGAGATTTGGTGATTCATTAGTGGATTCAGATAATATTTCAGCTTTTTCGACTTCAACCTATATCCACATTCTCACTACAAGGCAGCTTGCAAGCATAATTGAAAGTCTTGCTTGTCCTGCTCTATAAGTACCTTCTGCATTAAAAAGGGAGTATTACATTATTGGTAGCTTCCATATACAGTTGTGCTCAAATGTTTGCATACCATTAGTGAATTGGTAATATATGTACCATTTTTAAAGAAAACATGAGTCAGCAGCAAAACACATTTATTCTATGTCTTATGGGATTCATATTCAACTGTAGGTTATAACAGAATGGCACAATCATAAAATAGAACATGGCAACAAAGAAAAAAAATGAAATGCCCCTGTTCAAAAGTTTGCATACCCTTAGTTCTTAATACTGTGCATTGCTCCCTTTAGCTTTAATGACAGTGTGCAGTCTTTTGTAATAGTTGTCTATGAGGCCCCTAATTCTTGCAGGTGGTATAGCTGCCCATTCATCTTGGCAAAATGCCTCCAGGTCATACAAAGTCTTTGATCATCTTGCATGAACTGGACATTTGAGATCTCCACGGAGTGGCTCGATGATATTAAGGTCAGGAGACTGTGATGACAACTCTACAACCTGCAACCACTGGAGTGTCAACTTGGCCTTGTGCTTAGGGTCATTGTCATGCTGAAAAGTCCAAGAGCGTCCCATGCACAGCCTTCGTGCAGAAGAATGCATATTGTCTGCCAGTATTTTCGAATAATATGCTGCATTCATCTTGCCAACAATTTTCACAAGGTCCCCCGTGCCTTTGGAGCTCACCCCCCCCCCCTCAAAGCATCAGTGAGCCACAACCATGCTTCACAGAGGGGATGGTATTCTTTTCTCTATAGGCCTTATTGACCCCTCTCCAAACATAGCGCTTATAGTTGTGACCATAAAGCTCTTTTTTGTCACTCCAAATTACAGTGTGCCAGAAGCGGAGGTATGTCAAGGTGTTGTCGGGCATATTGTGACCGGCTTTTTTGTGGCATTGGCGCAGTAAAGGCTTCTTTCTGGCAACTCGACCATGCAGCTAATTTTTGTTCATGTATCGTTGTATTGTGCTCCTTGAAACAACCACACCGTCTTTTTCCAGAGCAGCCTGTATTTCTCCTGAGGTTACCTGTAGGTTTTTCTATGTATTCTGAACAATTATTCTGGCGGTTTTGGCTGAATTATTTCTTGATCTACCTGACCTTGGCTTGGTAACAAGAGATCCCTGAATATTCCATGTCTGAATAAGTAATTGAACAGTACGGACTGGCATTTTCAAGGCTTTGGATTTCTCTTTATATCCTTTTCCATCTTTCTGAAGTTCCATTACCTTGTTACGTAGTTCTTTTGACAGTCCTTATATATACAGACATACATCTCCCCTTCTGGATGGCTACCTTGTTTCAGAGAAGGGCTTGTAAACCTCAGTGAAGCTTGGAGCTATACCATGTTGGGTCACCCAAGATGGGCAGGTCATAGCAGACAGTTCAGACAAATCACGGACCACTGGTGAAGGAACTGGCAACACAATCCAATATTTTTGCCAGAAAATCTTATAGATAAGCACAATCAGAGACATAATCAAAGATGTGCCTGGCATGCTGTGATCCATGGAGTTATGGATCTTCAGACATCACTAACGACTTTATAACAACAGATAGATCTAGCACCAAAATGTAGTATGGAATCAGAGACGAAATAAAATTCCAATAAACAAGCCAGTCTACACAGAGAGCAATGTAACATTCAGTAATTTATCCACAGCAACACCTCTGTAATACAGATAAACTGCAATTTTGTTTATGGCAGAATTAAACTGATGGCTTGAGTTGTTTTAGTGAGATGGAGCATAAAGAGGTTTTCTTTTAGTATATTACAGTTATCCACTTGAGTGGTCAGAGCTGAATGGCAGCATTTATTACCCCCAAGATCTCTTTCTTCAAAGGCAGCAATTAATCACTTAAACCCATTGGAATTAAAATATATGAAGTGTAAAATAAGTGATTAATTTACTACCAAGTTTGTGTCTGGTTTCTGTGTAATTTAATCTAATTTACTGTTGAAGGATATTTAACTTAATAGTGATAAGGATGTTGCTCCAGTTAAGTTAATTTGTAATGAACAAAAAACAGTGGCTGGTTTATCAAATAGTTTCTGAGAATAATCCCATAGGTTTCCCATTGTTTTGCCATGCATGGCTGGATGTGATAAGATGTCAGATCTGGATCTGAAAAATAACTGGAAATACAAGGGGAACTAGGGAAACGTTATAAATACACGTGATTAACCTTCTGTAACGTGCAGGTAAAAAAGTCAAACAAAAAGTAACAAAAACAAATTAGAGCCAGCTTTATCACAGAGTCTAGGTCATACAATGATTATGATGGAATAAGTTTGAAAAGGAAATTGAAAAATAATGCAGTAGTATTGAAAATTTATTGGTTTGCGGTTTTGCCATTAAAATCTTATTTAGATGTGAAATACAATATATATATTTATATATATATATATATATATATACACATACATGTAAAAAAATAATTCTGTATATTTTAAGTGACTAGGGGACTTTAGGAAGCAGCAGATTACACTTATACACACACACACACACACACACATATACAGTATATATATATATATATATATATATATATACTTAAAGCTATTTAATATAGTGAGCATATGTCTAAGTGGAGCCTTGTATAGACCAGCCCCACAATGATGAGATCCATTAAGATCAAAACAGTGCTTTCTGTTGGTAGGTCTCCTGGTCTGTGCATAATCCATCATGTGCTATGCTTCAACCTGTTTAAAACAGCAAGCAAATGCCTAAAAAGAGGCATATATAAAGTGTTTTTTGGATCAACAGAGTGAGAGTGCATTGTGGTCTTATTTGCATGTACCACCCTGTTTTCACAGAATGCAGTGCAACAACTGTATTTCTGAGAAACTTTAGAAGGAAAGAAGTTTATTAACATACCTTTTATACATTAAAATTGTATCACAGATGTAGTATTCATAACTTAAATAACAAAAAATATAATGGTTGCTTAATGGGTTTTAAATTATATAATTTTAAGACAAATTAATTTGTTTGCTAGAATCTGGAAGGTCAGTTGCTAGTTTTACAGAGTTGCTTCTCTCTGCCCCTTTTTAATTTTTCAGTCCTAAGCATGGCAGGTCTTTTTGTCTTTTTTTCTTTTCTGTTTTACAAACACTTAATAAAATAGACAAAAGTAGATACATATGTATATTCCTAGTGTAATACCAAAACCTTTCACTTTTCTTTAACAGAAAATAAAACCTAGCATTTTTGAAGTTGTCACTTAACTAATGATAGTTTGCCTCTCTATCACACCGTCTAAATACACATGCCCAGAACGATCCACCACTGAACTTTTTGCACTATAGACTGTTGTGGACCCTGAGGGAAACCTGGTACCTGAATCATGGACTCTTTGTAACCCTGGCCTGTGTGATTGCTAAATATTTCAATTGACATGGGACTTGGGTAAGGAATGTGACAAGTTGTTTGTATGGAATGTTTAAAGAAATTATATGTGTTTTGAATGTGCTCTGTGCTAGAGACTTGCTTAATATTACTGGCTGAAGGGATACATTTCATAAAAGAGCTAGCAGCATTTATAAGTAAGGCAACATATTTTAACAGTGTCTTAAGAATTAACTGACAATGGCCTGATAATTGGACCCCCGCTCAGGCAGATGTTTGAGTGGACAGGGGAGACAACAGGACCTAGAGATGGTGGGGGTACCGAGACACCTTGGCGCCCATTCAATTGAGTTTTTGGGCGATCCGGGAGCCCATAAGTGAGATTGCAAGTTAATTTGCTATTCAATTGGCGTATTTTTGAGGACTCCAAACAAGTTACGAGTTACAGCCTTGAAAAAATTGTGATGGTTAAACCCGTAACTTACAGCCTCCTGAAGCCTTTGATCTTTCACTTTCAATGGCGAAGATCACAAATCGCTATTCAATTGCTAAATTTCCCCAAGCCCGCAAATGTATTCACACCAGTAAATGGCAAAAGAAGGAGAAAATCCCACAAGTGCTAGAGAGGACATGCAAGGGAGTTAAACGCCTATTCGTAGCACTGTAAATGAAAATAAAAAATCAATACTGCACTATAAATAATGGGGAAAGAGATGATAGACATTATAATTAATTGCACAACAGTCTCAAGTTCGCAAATTGGCAGGAAATTAAATTTTGTTCTATGTTTCATTTCGGGGCTAAATCGATCTCGGGTATCAATGAGTTAATACATATCAGGCAACCCATATGGACTAGAACAGTATTGGCATTCATTTTCATAATTCTTTATTTCGCAGGTTTGCGAGTCTGATCGAACTTAATTGAATGACATGTAACCTCCATGTGTTACTGCCGTAATATTGACAGTCTCATTTTCTATTGGCTAACTCTAAATGGGAGGTTACAGGCTTGCTGAATTGATCATGTTCCCCCCGTGAACTGCTACAAACCAGTGAATGGTTTACGGTTTCGGCTTTGGGACAGTAACTTGCGGGCTTGAGCAATTGAATAGCATTATAATCGTAGACCAATGGAAGCCCACAACACACCCGCAGACATACAGGCTACAGCGATTGACTTGTTGGCTTGGAATTGAATTTGGCTCCTTGTCTGCAAGGAACTGTTTACAATATTACCCTGCCTGTGGTGCAGGATTCGTGACAGGAATGGTCACTCCTAACACTAATGTGTGAATTGTTTCTTTTCCTGGACAAACAGACATCAAATATGGGCGTGTCGGCTGACCTCCCAGGGGGTGGTGTGGTGATGGGGTCGTGTTGGGACTGAGTCTAGATAAATACTGTGTCATCAATAAATGTTGTTTTAGTTGTTGTTGTTTAATGTTGTCAGTTGAACATACATAATTTGAGGTGTGTGTTTCATTCTAAGGAATTATAATGATTGTAACCATTGGAATTATGTTTATGGACTCTGCCTACAACTCTGCTCCTAACCACTGGGGGTAGTATTGCTTTCCTGCATTCCTGTATCATGAGGAATGGTTGTTCCTGAAATGACTATGCAGCCTGGGCACAAAGAGAACCCCTAAAATCTACAACCTAGAGGAATTAATGTAAGCTAAAAACAGGTGGTGTGGGGTGGGATGTAGCCCCTAATCTCTGGGTGTGACAACACAGTCCAAACACTTAAACTCCATACACTTTATACTGGCCTCTCACTTGAGGGGGTTTAACCTGCATTTTGTTCCAGGCCTCTCTGTGTCTTTATAGACTTCACCCTCTTCTCCCTCTCTTGTCTGTCCAAGCCTTGGTAATCAACACGCTAGGCAAAAGTCTCTCATAGATCATCACATAAGCTGCCATCTGTAGGCTTTCTCTCAGAGCCGCTGCCTTTACTAGAAATCTTCAGCAGTTTCACACACAAACTCACAATACAGCCTTCATTTGAAGCCACACTCATGCCTCTGAGGGAGGATTTTAAACTTGGATTTAACTCCCTTGTTGCTGGTATTAACTTTGCTGCTCCTCCACAATGACATCTAGGGGGCACTCTGTTACAATATATATATATATATATATATATATATATATATATATATATATATTTGCTGCAATTTTCACTCTACAAAAGGATAATTGATATATTTACTTTGAAAACAACTGTTTTTTATCTAGACTTATTTCAGTTTTATATTTTTACTTAAAATACCTCGGTAAGTGCCTAATTATTTTTTTTTAAATGCATGTAGATATGAATGTAATTCATATATCAACATCATCCAGAGTGTTTCTTTTACAAAATAAAACAGAATCAAAGAAACCGAGATACATTTTACAAAAAAAATGAAAAAACATCTCCATAAAAAAGAAAAAATGTCAAGAGATACTTTAAAAAAATGTATTTTAAACTCTAGTGCATAATTCAGAACATGCTAAACATGACATATCTAATCTATATAGAAAACTCCAAAACAGTATAGTGAACATTTGCATGTCCCTGCCCAGTTTCCCAAAAGTGCAGTGCAAAAACTGTAATTCTTGAGATTCTGAGCAGGTAACATGATTTTTAACTTGTTTTTAAATGTCCAAATGCAAACACAAATAGACAATATTTTAATAAAAGTCTAAAAGTATCAAGGGAATAAGCTCTAAGGCATTCATGATTCAGCCATTTTGCAACTGCAAAACAGCTTTAGAGAAAAGGATAGCTGCCCAATACAGTACATTTAACATACCCCTGATCGTACTAATGATGCAACCATTGGTTATGCACTATATAAAAAAGAACTGAACCAAAGCAGACAACATTATTGCAATGAATATGAAATACTGGGAAGTAAAACATGTTTTCCCCATCTAATTAGTTTCACTAAACTCAATAGCATCTTAGACACCAGTGAGTTTGTGAAAATTTGATTTTATTAGATAAGTGAAATGCAATATTGGAACAATATTTATTATTTTGTAAATGTTTTGTTTATACAATAATTTTGTTAAATTCTACTTCTTGATAATGTTCTTGCTTGGAATTGGTAAACATTATGCATCCTTCACTTTGCTTTGAACAATATTTCATATTTGCATTTCTTCAAGTCCTCCCTCTTGTTTCCTCTCTGATAAAGCTATGGACATGGCTTTATAGTCAATTTGTATATACAAGTCTTTTTTGCCTATATGTATGTATATTCTTGCCTATATAGATAGATAGATAGATAGATCAGCATTTATGAAAACAGATTTGCTGTTTCTGCTGCTTTAAACACATTTATATTCTGTGCACGAAGTCCATGTGTTTCCATGAGCTTGTGTATATGCATTTGCTACTTCACCAGAAAATAGATGGAAAATTATTATTGGGTTTTCTAGCATAGATAATCAACCCCTGCCAACGGCATAACTCCCAACCATCCAATGTTTTTTTTTTCTTCTGAATCTTCCAGTCCTATACAACTTTATCTGAATCTCTGAGTACAGTCTCCCAGCCCTTTACTTGTGAAGGCCCTCAAATCTTTTTAAATATATACTTTTGTATAAGTACACCGGAAAGCCACCTTCAGCAAAAGTTGATGTGTAGGACACAGGCAAAAAGATATACTGCAAGATTAGTACTGTATGTGTGTCTGTAAGAAGGGTACAACATGCTGTAAGGCACACATTGGAAGCATTTTGCCTCTACCAATATTTTTTGGGGGAATGAGAGGCTAAGACAACCTCTTGTGCACCACACAAGACACGGTCAATTGGCTACTCTCTAATGCACCACACAAGACACGGTCTATTGGCTCCAGATGCTATACATCCATACTCATTACTAATGCAGGACACTAGACTGTGATTATACGAATCATTAGAACTTCATATAAACACAAAGATATGTGGGTCACTTGGTACCCTAAGAAACTCTTCTGGGCTTCAGTATCATCTCTATGCAGATGACACTCAAATCTACCCCTCATCACCAGATCTATACCCCTCTCTTCTAACATACCTCTCCAGTTGCCTTTTTAGTATATCCTCTTGGATGTTCACTCACCATCTCAAACTCAACATGTCTAAGACTGAACTCCTAATCTTCCCTCCCTCTCCCACAGTGTCAATTCCTCACAACTCTCTCACTGTCAACAACAACATCATCACGCCCACCTCCCAAGTCCTTTGCCTTGGGGTTCTACTGGACCCCGCCCTGTCTTTCAGCCCTCACATTCAGTCACTAACAAAATCTTGCCTTCTCCATCTTAAAAACATCTCCAGAATTTGCCACTATCTTACACAAGACACAATTAAAATCCTAATACACTCTCTCATCATCTCTCAACTCAACTACTACAACTCGCTTCTTGCTGGCCTACCCACCACCCGACTATCCCCACTTCAATCCATACTGAACACCTCTGCTAGACTCATCTTCAGTGTCAGCATCACCTCTCTGTCAATCACTCCACTGGCTTCCATTAGCCGCCAGAATACAATTTAAAATCCTTACCCTAACTTACAAAGCCCTCAACAATAGCTCATCCCCGTACATCTCTGCTCTCATCTCCAAATATTCCCCCAACCGCCGTCTACGTTCTGCTAAGGACTTTTTTCTTTCTACAACTCTTGTCACCTCCTATCACTCTCGCCTTCAGGACTTTTCTTGTGCTGCCCCTATTCTCTGGAACTCCTTGCCTCGCTCCACCAGATTGTCCTCCTGCCACAAAACATCTAAAACCTCACTAAAAACGCATCTCTTTAAAGAAGTGTATCACCTTCCACCATAACACACTCATCACCTCTCTATCCCTCCTGTACCACACACAATACCATTAGATTGTAAGTCTGTGAGTTTCAATCCTGCAGTGTGCTTTGGGGAAAGCACCATGGACACTGGATTCAGAGCTCAAAGACAGGGCCCTCTTTGCTTTGCTATGCTTGATTTGTATTTACCTTTGCCTGGAACTTATCTAATGTACAGCGCTACAGAATATGTCAGTGTATTATAAAAAAAAGGTTAAAAACAATGTGGGTGAAAAGGGCATCATATAAAAAAACTGTAAATAAATGTTACGGATAAAATGGTGAAAATAATGTATCTGATGAGAAGTTTGGTTTACTTGATATACCTGATATACAGAGCAAGTAGGATAAATATACTGCAGTCAGATGAAGCAGTCAGGGATCTTATTTTTTTTTTATCGTTTCTATTGATGGAAAGAAAAAAAAATCAGTACTTTGTTAGATGCATAATATATAGCAAGAACACACTGAAGAAAGTACAAATTTCAATGTGGATTATATGTGCTTACATTTTTCTCAACATTTTCCTTTTTTTTTTCATATATGTGTTTAAGTTTGGCTAGGACCTATCTATACAGGTGTGTATGATTCTTTCAAGATTTAGCGATGGTAATTCTTGTTGCTAGGAATATCTGGCTAATAAGAAGTTGGGCCTACTTGTTCTGGTTCTTGATGTAATTTTCTGCCCCATAGTTTGTCTATGGGGTCAAATGTTTCTGACAAAATGTGAGCGATTTGTGGGCACTCCCATAAAGTGTGAAGGAGTGTTACTTCCCCTAAAGCAATTTCCCATTGAGGATGGATCTAGATCATTGATCTATTGCATTGATCTATTAAGCAATAAAAGTAATCATGTCATGATAGCCAAAAATGTATTTACAGGATATTTAGTGCTGTGTTAGTATGCTAACTCAATAATCTCCATGACTATAAAAGTAAATCATCTATTTATTCTAATAAAAAGCGTGAAAAACATGAATGAAAATGATCTACTATTTTGCACCATCGTCTTAATTAGAATGAGTACATTTAGCTCCAGGTTTTCCTGCTGTAGCAAATTGATCAATATTACTGTATGATTTTTTTTTTCTTTTTCAAAAGACACACTGTGTAGGCAATATGCCAACAAAAAAAAATTAAGCATATTACCTAAAAAATTACATTTTTAAAAATAAGTTTAATTTTGTTTTCAATGATATTCTTAATTATAATTCTTTAGCGTACTGTCTACAGGGGCAGTAATTATTAAAAATATGTCATACAGTGATTCTTTAAAATAATCCTTTGCTTCTATAATCATCAACAGCTGTAGTGATTGTATTGGCTGATCAGATGTACATTTCCAGTGAAATCCATCATTACTTATTTCAGAACAGAGCGGTTTGTCATTAGTACCTTTGTTTTGCAATCATGTGCACTCATGTGGATTTAAATGGTTTTCTTTTTAATCTCAGTGGTAAGTTTTCTTCAAGGTTATCTTGTTGGTAATATGAATTAAATCCTTTATATTCCGTTGCTCATTTGAGCTATGCTTTCTATTGAAATGTTATAATGAGTTATGATATGGGACATAACAGAATATCTGTAATTTTAATTATGTTCTGGTATAATTGAAGCACAGAATATTCTCTATTCTATAAAACTTCTTTTATCACCATCTATTTATTTTCTACTTGCTTAAAAAAAATCTTCTTCACAATGCTATCATTTTATCAGACTCTATTTGCCGTCTTTCTGTTGTGATGTGGCATTTCAAAATGTCAGTTTACTCGTAAGAAAAGCAAAAATAATATACCATTAAATAGGCCAACCCTTCAGCAATTATTTGGCATTTATACACATTTCAAATAATTACACCACATAGATAAAGTTATAGAATGTTTTGTTATTTATTTTATATTAATAGATACCTGCATAAATATTTTTTTGGGTGTATGTATTTCTAAATACATACCTTTTTATTTTCATAAAAATATGAAAATGTGTATGTTAAAATAATAAATAATGGTTGAAACAAGCCATTTTATATCTTGAAAGGAAGTTTAGACACAGGGCTGTTGACAGGGAGAACAGGAGGTACTGATGTACGGGGCCCATTAGGGAAGAGGGCCCAGGACTGATTACTAGTCCAGCATTTTTACAAGGAAGCATTGGCTACTGTGCATGAGGCACACTAGTGGTCATCTCACTGTTTCACTTGCTCCACTCAGTAAAAGAATGAGCAGACAACAGAGTTAAGTACTGCTATTCTGCTGCCTTCATCAATCCTACTGATAGATTCAGTCATAGACACAGATCTAAATCCCATCATCTATCAGTCAAGTCCAACTCTCTGTGACCCCATGGACTGGAGCACACCAAGCACATGTTGTGTCTGGTGGTGCCGGTTCATAAGGTTTTATTGACAAAGCTACTGGAATGAGTTTCCAGATCCTTCTCCAGTGGACCATGATGTGTCCGACCTCTCTATTCTGACTTGTCCATCTTGAGTGACCCTACATGGTTCATTGAGGTACACACGTTCCTTCACCACGACAAGGTAGTGATTGAGAATTGGATTTGTGTTCAATAAATTCATAATTCTACAAAACAAGCAATACAGGGATTATTTGTCTGATTTAGGTATTAAAAACAGAGCTTATAAGCACTTTGTAATAAAATAAAGTACATAACAGTAAATAGATACGCAGGGTATTATATACCTAGTAACACCTTCCACATCCCTTTAAATCTCAGTTACGTGTTTGGAAAACCATGAAGACAACGCTCTAAACAAAGTGACTACCATCAAATTGATGCCCATATGGCACTATAAAGAGAGACTGATTTAGCCCCTTGTTATTATATATATCCAATTCCAGCTTTCTATCAGTGGTTATATAAATGACACACCTTTGTATATCTCTTTTACAAACCTACATGAAGTAATTACACACAGTAAATTACACATTTAGAACATAAGTAAGAAAAAAACTAAGCAACATGAGAAAAATCCTATTTAAATTTCAAGCATGAGTGGGCTGATTATATTAACATGTTGCATTTGTTTATACGCCATTATTGGGAGGCAAAGCCTACACAAGGTACTGACAGATCCTAACCGGATTTAATGTATGTTTCTTTTATAGGCGGTTTCTGGTGCCTGTCTTGGGTGACCCTACATGGTATAGCTCACATCCTTATTGCCCCATTCACCACGACAAATGTGATCACAGATGCACCATTTGTTTACTGTACGGTGAAGGGCTGCTATCGCTCTTTTGCCCACCATATATTTAATGATTGTTGTGGTGAACTACCTACTCATGAGGTCCACAACACAAGCTGGGATCCTGCCCCACACTGATGATAGGCAGTAAATGGGATTCCCGGCTTGTGTATAAGCTTTGCATAAAAGCTGTGTAATGCATAAGCATAAGCTTAAAGGAAGCCATGTTTGAAATGGGTTATGGTTTGAAGAGCAAGGCATTTGTGGGCACATTTGCATGTCCCTTAAGTGTAATAACTGTATTTCTGGAATTCTGAAATGGAAGCTGTTTTGTTTTACTTGTTTTAGACATTCAAATGTACTATTTATTTACTAAATATATTTAAACTTTAAAACTTTAAAAACATCTGGGAGAGGAAAACTTTTGAAATGAAAATTATTACATTTGTTGAAAAATACTTGACTTAATATTTACTGCTGATTTTCTTAATATTGATGAGCTTTTAAGAGGATTGACCTCTTTTTATCAAGTCTGAAGCAACTCTGACATGAGATGGAACCCACTGTTTGAATATAAACAACAGATGCAGACTGAGTGGAGACAGCATCTGATATCAGCTAAATACATATAGGGGGAATCAACACAACATAGTATAGGAAATATAAAGTAGATATACTCTCTATATATGCTTATACACAAATATCTACATGAAAAAAGAGCACCGTAGTCCACAGTGATATCCTTTCTGTTGGACACACACATCACTAAGAGAGCCAAGCCTGTTATAATAAAACAAAAAAAATCCCAAGAAATTGTGATGATGTGTTAGAAAACCCAAGTGCATATTAAGGCAGGAATTTTAGTGTTGACGAATGTGATCATCCTTGTTTCAAATGCTTTTCTCTCTTTGATGTTTTCAAATTTTCAAGTATTTTTATTTTAAATTTTTCAATGGAGATATCATTTTGGCTAAAATGGAGTCCAAACTGGGGGCTTCATTGTGCCTTCGTGTTTAATGTCTGTGTAAATTCATCCTTAAGTGTAGTTCGTGGCTGGTTTCTCCAATTTAACAGCCTGTTTCCCATAAAGTACTTTATATAATATATACCACATTGGAGGATTTGCATGTATACAATCCTTTGATGTTATAGGTCTTGTTGTCATCATTACAAATGCATTGATATACATTACAGGGACTTTTGTACAAGGGTTAGTTCCATCTTTTGTATTTGGTTATTCATTGGTCAATCTTCCTTTGACTAGCTTTTGTTTCAGGCTTGGTGGTTGTTTAAATGCAAGGATGGGAGGTTTTGGGAATATATCTTTTAATTTGGGCATCTTCAGTTAGAAATGGTTGTAAATCTTTGATTATTTTCCATACTTACTATAAAACTGGATGCTATGTGATCAATAGAGCTATACCTGAAGTTGTTCTCCTATTTTGTATTTTAACAGGTGGTCATGGGTATTTTTTTTTGCAGGTTTTTGGAAAGTTGAATGATTATTTTGGAGTAATAATATGGGATTTGTAACCCTTTTGTTTGAAAGATTGAGACAGTGTTTTTACATTTTTATCACAGTCTCCAGTTTTAGATACAATTGCATATGCTCAAATAGCTTGACTATGGATGATTGCTTGTTTAGTGTGGGAGAGATGGAAACTAGAGCTTTGTTGGAAGCTGCAGCTGTCTGTGGGTTTCCTATATACAGATGAGAGGAGAGTTCCATTGGTGATGGATATGGTAGTGTCTAGAAAAAAAAGCTTAGCTGTTCTGTAGAGAAATCCCAAATGTATATATAAAATTCTGACTCATTAGTCTGAATGTGCAAACCTGAATATTTGAACTGCTGATAAAAAAAAATGGAAGAATGTTTCATTATTTAAGAACAGAGTGGGCTGGAAGTGGAAGAAAGAAGACATACTTCCTATTCTGTGTTTGAAGTTATATTGAGTAAAAGGAATGGAAAACTTTTTTTAAATGGTAACGGCTCGTAAGAAAATGCTGGGCCTAGAGTCAATCCCACTATCTGCCGAAATGGGCTATAGTAAACTTGGCAGAAGAATTAGCAATATGGGAGAAGGTAATTGCTTTTGTTTTGTATGCCCACATGTGGGGATGGCTACAAGGTAAATGAGTGCTGGGATGTGTTCACAAGGGATATCTTCTCCTCTTAACTTTAAACACTTTATGAAACGTGCTTGATCCTCTTAACCTGTCAAGAAGTAATATCATAAAAGAGAATTACAGTGTAGAGGAGTCTATGCAAGGATTATGTGCACACAACTCTACACACTGTTTTTTTATGTACATTGTTAAATTATTAAATGATAAAACAGAATAGAAATTTGGAAATAATATTGATTGTGTGTATGTAATGTAAGAAACATCTCTCCTTGATACAAGTCCATAACAAGTGAAAAGTATTTTGGTTTAAACATTTTCATTTTACAGAACTTATTATTTTGATTTATTTGAAATTCAGACTAGATTCTGGAGGGAAAGTATCCATGGTTGATCAGTTTCAATTGCATGTCTGTGAGATCTGTGGGCATTGTAAGAGAGTGTATTCTAAGAAGCACAAAAAGACCATCTTCCCTTGGAGATGAAAGGTAAAGTTTTGTCTGTGACCAGAACATAGGTTACTTCAAAAATTCCAGTCTAGTCACTATAATGCCTAAATTAATGGGGGTGATATAGAAGATGTCAGCCTCATCGAACAGTTTATCAAAAGGCATGTATTCCACAGCATGGGTGGGTATGTTGTTACATGGGCCATATTATATTGTAACTGAAAATGTTTGTGTGGTACTGTAATTCCTCAGATTGGAAGTGGATTGTCCTGTTATTAAGTATATCTACTATATACTGGATGCATTTGGATGGATGCAATATGTTTCAACTGAGTTAGAAAGCACCACTTTCACCAAATTCATAGTAGAAAATCCTTTCCCAAACATTAAATATAGCTAGAGTTGAGTATAAATTATTTTCGCTTGGTATATTTTATATGGGTTTAGTACAATTTTATGTTGTACACATTTACATTATAATTTCCTATGGTTTTCAAGGTTAGTGAGCCAATATGATGGATGGAGACATGATTCACTTATTGATCGAATGAAGGTCATGGGTCTAAGGCTGAATGATGCTGGCCGAATCATTGAATCCCTCATAGAGCCCAAATTAAAATCCATCATGTAACACAACACAGTGGTGCAAAAGTTATCTGACTGATGTAGGCCAAGGGCTTGGCACTGTGTCCTGTGTTCAGTATACCAAGGTTGGTCTTCTGATCTGGTAATCTTTTAAGGATTATATGGCATTGAAAGTACATTGCCCTTATGGTGACACAAATGGTAGTGATGGCTCTCTTGGGTGAGAAATTCAGTGTGGATGATGTATGCTACATGAAAGAGACCATGGATTAGATGAATAAGAAGTTGGTTCTTCACATCCAGTCTTGCACACTGATAGCCCTATTACATTAACCTTTCGTAGTTCCCTCGTTCATCGCAAAATATATTTTATTTGCTTTGTGAGGAGCGATTCCTCAATATGTCCCTCTCAAACTCCTTTGCGAGATGACAGCCAAAAATGGCCAAGAATAGGCTCCAGGAGAGCTATGTAGTAACATGCAGCCATAAATCTATAGGTTGAACCTCACACCTCGGTAGTATCCCTACGGGCACAAAAAAGTGCCCGCAAGGGATCCTAAAGCCTATACGTGCTGCATCGGAGGAGCCCGATACCGCCGTCTGATGCTCCCCCATGTTCCCCAAGTACATCCCCATGCTGCAAGGGTTCCTATCAAGACCCCAGCAGCCTCCCCACAATCGATCAGGACCCCCACTGCATTTAAAATTGTAAAAATTCCCGCCACGGCTCCTTAAAGGGCCTGAGGCATATCATTAGCCAGTCCTGGCCGTGGGGGTACTGTAATTACCCCCACGGCACCTAACATTAATCCCCCTCTATGCTGGTAGTCGTCATCGGTACCCCCAAAGTATCCCCATATTTACCTCTTGCTGCAGGGATCCATAGGGACCCCCACAGCCCCACAACATTAACCCCTTGCAGCAGGGGTCCCAGATCGGCATCGATCAGGCCCCCTCTGCATTTCAAAAATTTACATTTTCCGCCGCGGGTCCTTAAAGGACCGTAAAGGTCCTGAAAGGACCTGAGCTAAAAAATATTAACCCCTGCCGCGGGGGTACTATAAGTTCCCCCTCAAGCACCTACATTTAACCCCATAACTCTATACAGAGTCCCATGAACCCTTCATTTACTCTATATCTCATGGGGCACTGTACAGAGCCCCATGAGCCCTTAATTAACTATAACTCATGGGGCACTATACAGAGCCCCATGAGCCCTCAATTAACCCTGTGACTCATGGGGCTCTATACAGAGCCCCATGAGCCCTTAATTTACCCTGTCATATATGGGGCTCTATACAAAGCCCCATGAGCCCTTATTTAACCCTGTCACTCATGGGGGTCAATAGAGACCTCCATGAGCCCTTAATTAACCCTGTCACTCATGGGGGTCAATATATAGACCCCTATAAGCCCTTAATTAATGCTGTCACTCATGAGGGTTAATAGTGACCCCCATAAGCCCTTAATTAACCCCGTCACTCATTGGGTCAATACAGACCCCATAAGCGCTTGATTAACCCTATAACTCATGGGGCTCTATACAGAGCCCCATGAGACTAAAATTACCCCTGTGAGTCCACAGGATACTATTAACCCCTAGGTTAACCCTGCAAGTGCCATGAAGGTCCCATGAGTTATAGAGTTAATTAAGGGCTCATGGGGCTTTATATAGAGCCCCATGAGTGATGGGGTTAATTTTAGGTGCCTGGAGGGATACTTATAGAACCCCAGAGGCATATTTTTTACCGTGGGTCCTTTCAGGACCTTTACAATCCTTTAAGGACCTGCGAGGCGGGAAATTTGAATTTTTGATTCACCCCGATCGGGGGCCCGCTTCAAGGGGTTAATGTGGGGGTCTGCAGGGGTCCCTATGAATCCCTGCAGCAAGAAGTTAATATGGTGACACTTTGGGGGTCCTGATGGGAACCCCCAGCATAGAGGGGGTTAATGTTAGGTGCCGCGGGGGTACTTACAGTACCCCCGAGGCCGGGATTGGTTAATGGTGTGCGCTGGCCCTTTAAGTACCCGCAGCAGGGAATTGAAATGTTTTAAATGCAGCGATGGCCTGATCAATGCCGATCGGGGACCCCCGCTGCAAGGAGTTAATGAGGGAGGGCTGCAGGGGTCCCTATGGACCCCTGCAGCAAGGGGTTAATGTGGGGTCCCTTCTGGAGTCCTGATGGGGACCTCCAGCAAATAGGGGGGTTAATTTTAGGTGCTGAGGGGGTACTTGGAATACCCTCCACGGCAGGGCTTGTATGTAGAACTGCTGCGGAGGTCCCGTTTAATAGCATCGTAACTTTGGAAGATTTGCAGCAAGCAGGGCTTAAGTACAATACTCGTATCTACGAGGCTGGAATTTAATAGGGCTGTGAATGTTCAAATTACTGTACAATTTGTTAAGTCCAGTTCAGTTAACTTAATTTGTATTCATTTTCCAATGCAGTAAGTTTACTTTTAATATACCAAAACTATTATTGTATTGTTTTATTGGGAGAAAAATTAAAGCAAAAATCACACTTATTTACAAAACCCTCCTATTAATCTGTAATATAGCAGAAGCATATTAGGATGCTTGACACGTGAGGTCATGTTCACCAAAATGAGACATTTCTCAAAAGCAAATAGAGACCTCACCAGTTGCTACTGCTATTGTGTGTGGTCTTATCACAGTTGTGAGGTGGTCTCAGGTTTCAAATGGATTTTACGTAAGATATAATAATGACAAATCGTACATGATAGAAAATAAAGGGTAATGTTCCAACTTTCTTCAGCAGTTATATGTTCTATAGTTACAGCTTTAAAAAAATAACAACTTGAAGGCAACGCCATTATAAAATATCAAAAGCATACTTAAATTTGTGTTATGAAACATACAGGTCTGTATTATTGTTCTAGTAAAAAAAAATTATAATGATGATAATAATTATTTTTGCATCAAGCATATAAAATACATATAAATCAAGTACTGACACAATAAACTACAATTTATTTGTCAAAATATAATTTGGTTCCAGAATTCCAAATCTAGAGCTTGTCACTTTTGCAAAGATTTTCTCTCTCTCTCTGTGCTCGCTCCTTTTGGTTTTCTTTCCTCTGAATCTCGCTGACAATTTTTACTCAGAAAGTGTGAGATTCAACTTGAAAACTTTCAGTAAATAATATTTCTCAGTGTGCAGAAGCATGACAATTGCTTTTAATGCAAAAAAAAAAAAATGAAAACAGGCAATGCTATATAATTGCGACAAAATATTCATAACTATTTCCCATTGGGGATAAAGTAAGTTTTAATGTAAGTTGCTCTAAATCAGAATGAAAGACCTGAAAATTGGAATGGATTGCAATCTAATCTGGTAGATAATGACATGACATAATAAATGAACAATATTATTAAAAAGAACTCAAGGTTTGAGTAATAGAAACTGGTAATCATTACGTGATTGGGAGATGGGAATGACGTTTCTTAACTGGGCACCATTGATCATAGGAAGAAAAAAAAAAGAATATGAACTGGAGAACTACTGATGTTAGAAGTACAGTAGGTATGTTCAAAATGGTTTATTTTAGACAATATTTTCAAAAATTGTAAAAAAATTCCTTAATAGATAGCAATTTATAGTATGGTCTCAGTGTCCCAACAGTGAATGAAGATCTTTCCTGGAGCATGATATTTATCCTGAAAGGACATAAAAACGTCTTGGATCCTTTTGAGTTGTCTTCTGTTGATCTTTCTTTTAGAAATTGAATGGGGCTGCTTCAGTTTTGCCTTTGGTAAAATAAAAGACAGAGTCTGTAGATGACATGAATAATTTTCTGTAAGCTTCTATGACCGTGTTTGTGTAAACAGTGGGCAGCTTTTTAATACTGACTAAGCTTTAATAGATGTATTATAAATGTCAAAAACTTTAGGACTGCTCTAGGAACCAAATATGAGCCTGCTGGCTAAGTCAATTGATTTTTTTTTTCTGTTTCATGCCATGGCGTTTTCAGAGACTCGGATCAATGGAAAAACTCTTAAATGCATCTTCAATATAAGATTTAGATCTTGGGCTGAGACATATGACCGAAATTACATATTCCAAAGTCGCATTATATTTCTCCTTAGGTCTTTCCCACTTCAAAATGAAGCTCAAACACAAATAAAATATGCCTCTGAATTAAAGTGCCCAGGTTCACCCAGTCAGGATTACATATAGATTGTATTACTATTTTATTTATTTGTGGTAAGTTTCATAAGAACCAAGGGAAATTATTTATTGCATGTTATGTTCAGACTAGAATTCCACAGGTATATATAGGGTACGATAATATAATATAGAAAAATAGTGATATATATTGGTAGTATCCTGGGTGCTTTACACCCCTTAATATATCAAAAAAGATTATTTAAAAAGAAAAAGACTTTATTGGATACTAATGATCCGGAAACTACGCCGATTAAAATGTATAAGCATGACACATAGATACTCTAACCATATGAGGTATGAGTAGTGAACTATAGTGATATTCTATATTCATACCATAGACAGTGTTGCAAAATCCTCATAAATCAGAATATACTGATACTCCTGTTGATACAGGATATACTGATAACCATAGGATAGTGCAGCAATATATAAAAAGGGTGGTATCTATATATATATATAAAAACTGATATAGATAAAAATAAAATCTGATACCTGGGAAAATACTTAGATAGACTGGAAGTAAATACAAGCATGAATCAAAGGCTCTACAAGTCCACTATAGTATGGAGTATTGCAAGAGGACAATGGTACTATTGGATATGAGCTAAACAAAACACATATAGCAATATACTTGCTGTTCAGTAGTTAGAGCTCTCAATATAGTTCTCCATAGACTCTCTATTATCAATGAGTAAGCAAAGATGTTAAATATAACAATAAATAAATGAAGTGATAGTGGAGCCAATATAATTTGTACAAAAGGAAGAAATACACTCCAAAGAGTGTTTGTACTTAGCTTCCAGTGTTTCCAGGTTCAGAAGGTTGCAAAAAATAATGCCAACGGGCCGTTTCGTCCCTCCATGGGGACTTTTTCAAAGGCTTTTAACTTCTAACAGCGTTTTAGGCCTATTTAAGGCCTGTAGGACGCTTCCTTGATTGGATCTCATTAAAAACGCAGTGATGCGCAGCGTCATGACGTCATGGCGTTTTTCAAATTGAATAAACTTTATTTACTGCTAACAGTGGCAAAATGGACATACAAGTCCTATACAACTTTATTAGGATCGTTTTTGACAAGGGATACAAATGTCTAGGATTATCAAAACAGGCTCAAAAACAGCGATGGGGACCTCCTGTGCGCCCAGTTATGCCAACTTATATCTAGGCTACTGGGAGGCAACAGAAATCTTCAATGAAGAAATGCAGAAATTCACGGAAAATATACTACTGTGGCAGCGCTTCATTGATGACATACTACTGTTCTGGACAGGTTCCAAGGAATTATTTCTCGAATTTATCAACATATTGAATCAGAATGACATGGGTCTAAGATTCACATATGTGGTCAACAAGAGTGAAGTCGAATTTCTGGATCTCACTATTTTGAAAGACAATATGGGCAAGATACACACATCAGTATTTCATAAACCCACTGCATCTAATTCTCTTCTTCACTGGTCCAGCCAACACCCTTTAAGATCAAAATCAGGGATACCGACTGGACAATATTTGCGTTTAAAACGAAATTGTGATAATGAATCAGATTTCAAGCTAAAAGCAAAAGAATTACGAATGAGATTTAAAGAAAGAGGCTACCCTAATTGTGTACTCAAGAGAGCTTATAGTAGAGCCTCTCTACTATTCTCTCTTCTGCGTCTATTGTCGGTTTAGAAAAATATCAGCTGGATAAGAATTTAACTGTAGGAAATGGTAGTAGCAGGCTTATGAGATCAGAAAGTGTATAGATATGGAGGAGAATGGAAGAAGGAAGGAGAAAGTATAAGGTGCAGAACGAATAATGAGTGATAGCGGCCAAAGAGGGGCAAGATTAGTAGAGAGACAGGTTAATCAGTAACATGTATCTCACGAGAAGCGAGATCAAAACCATGGCTCTCCAGCAATGTAAATGCCCTCATATAACACATTCTTGTTTACCTGAAACCATGGCTCTCCAGCGATGGGAATGTCCTCACAGACATATGACACAAAAAGGCAGCCAAAGTTGCCAAAGTTGAGTAGCGAGCAGCGGCCCTCGCATAGCGAGGGCTGCGGGCGAGGACCTCAGTTGCTGGCATGGAGCGCCAAAGGCGCTCCTTGCCAGCAACTGCGACCCTTGCAAAATTTATGTTACAACGCAAACACCACGACATTTGCGACCCTCGCAAACTTTACCTCGTAATGCAAACAACATACGAGACACGTTACCACACATTACAACAATCGGACGCAACTCGCGAACATTACAAAATTCAAAACACAATAAAATACACACACCACATACATAAAAAGCTTACCTACAACAAGAGGAAGCATCCTGGACCTAAAAAAAAACAACTTACAGCTTCATTTCACTAAAAATAAAAGAGTTTGAACACTAAAAAATTCCCTAAGTGAGAGAAAAAATGGCCACCGAACAAAACGAAAACGAGGCTACAGCACTCTAAACACGCAAAACACCACAAAAAACTTGCAAAACACCACAAACGACCTACGGATATTCCGTTAAGACGCATACCCCATATTACCCGCCATTTTACGCCAATGCGGAAGTACACAACTACGCTAACGGTTTGGTCTCGCGCACGCACACTATTACACTGCACACATTCAGCACGCTTACACAGCAGCTCAACACCACTAATGCTGCAGCAACATCAAAACAGATTGCCAGCTCTTCAACACAATGCTTCACAATAGGTAAACTATATTCATTTATTAATGTATTATATATTTCATTATTACACATCAAACAGCATTAGCTACCTTACAATTTCATTGCCGTCATTTTTTGACGGGCAATTCGCTAGTATATATATATATATATATATATATAAATATATATATATATACTAGCAAAACGGGGCAATACAATTGTAAGGCAGGTAATGCTGTTTGCCACAGAAAGTAGGTGTTTTGGTGGTGTGAGTACCTTGGGAGCTCATTGCGAGTCTCCTGGTTGCTGTATTTTTTATCAGAGCCGCTTTTACACTCACTGTAAGGTCCGCACCGATCTCCTTTTGGCGCTCATTGCAAACCTCTCCCCTGGTGTACTTTGTGTCTTTTGAGCACCGTTGGTGTTCCTTGTGAGGAACGCAGTGAAGGCCTTTGTCGTTTATTACGATCTTGTGTTTTTATTTTTCTGTATATGTATCTTTTAATGATAATTAATTAATCATTAAAAATATATATTATTATACTTTACGTAATTGTAAGAAATATATGCAGCAAGCAATGTGCTGAAGAGCTAACAATCTGTATTTACGTTCCTGCAGTATACAACGTAGATTTGCACTGTTGTTGAGCTGAAGTGTAAGTGTCAGGAATGTGTGAAGTGTGTAGTGAAATAGGCTGCGTGCGCGAGGGCAAACCATTTGTTTAGCTGTGTAATTCCACATTTTGTAAGTTACTGTTGTAAAATGGGGGCGATTGTGTATGTGGTATGCGGGTGTGGATGATTTTGCGCCCTTGCTAATAGTGTATTTTGTAGCTTGTACGGGTTTGTGTAAAAGTCGTATGTGTCTGGCAGTGTTTTGCGGGTTCAGGGGTGGTGTAGCCTCGTTTTCGTTTGTTTCGGCGGCCATTTTTTCTCTCGCTTAGGGGATTTTCAAGTGGCTAAACTCTGTAAATTGGACTTAAATTTGCATGCAACCTGACTCCCAGACGTCCTGGCTGTACCCCCTTGCTGTGTGTAATGTTTTGTTTTTATTTAGGTTTGTATTTTGCGTGTTTTTCGCTGTGCGCGGTTCGGTTGTTAAGTTCGTATTTTTGTGACCTCGTAATTTTGCATTTTTGTACCTCGTACGTCCTTGTCAAAGGTCGTACGTGCCTGGCTGTTATTTGCGGGTTTTGGGTCGTGTACCCTCGTTTTTATTTTTTCCGGGCGCCATGTTTTTTCTCACTTAGCCGCTTTTCAAGTTCCAAAACTCCTTCAATTCGACTTTAATTGGGAGGCAACCTCACTGGTAGATGTAGTGGCAGTCCCCCCCATGCTGTGTGTGTTTATTTATTATATATATTTTTTTTAAGTGCTTTTTTTTTTTGGTTGTCCGCGTTACAGCCGTTAATTTCGTATTTTTGCGAGGTCGTAATTATTTTTTTCTAAGTCCTGCGGCTTGTATTTTTTTGTGTAAGTCCATATTTAGTCATTGCACGTTATTGTTTATTTTTTCTAAGTCCTGAGTCGTGGTTGTTTTTTTTCAAAGTCTTGCTTCTCTGAGTTGTTTTTAACCGCGAGTGAGGCGCCACAGAGCCTCCACCTCCGCAAATGCAGCCCCTAGCTTCACAAGGGTCTGCATTTGCAGCCCGAACTGCGTCCCTAGCTTTGAAACTCGCAGTTTGACAACTATATATATATATATATATATATATATATAGTAAATAAATAGTACATCTGTGTTCACATTTGAAAGTCTAAAACAAGTTAAAAAACCTGCTTCCAGCTCAGAATTCAGAGAGAAACAGTTATTACCCTCCATTCTGGGAAGATGAGCAGGGACATGCAAATGTGCCCACAAATGCCTCACTCTTCAATCCATAAACCATTTCAAACATGGCTTTCTTTAAGCTTATGCCCACTGAGTTACACAGCCTTTATGCAATGCCAATGTTGGATTATACACAAGCTGAGAATCCTATCCACATATAGCCGTTTTAAGCTTACTGGCTATCATCATGGTGGAGTGGTACCTCAGCTAGGCAAGCAGTTGAGGCATTGAAGCATGCAGGACTTAGGCTAAAATGAGAAATACATGAATACTCAGGACTACATAAATGAAGCCAACAGACATCTGTCAGACAACACCTACTACATGAAATTGAACCAGGACCCTACAGAAAAATATACTCTTCTACTTAAGAAACTCTGCAAAACTTTCCCTAAAAACATATATCAAGAAGTAGAACAACTCATCCCCACCAATCCTACAACTGGTACTTTCTACCTACTGCCAAAAATCCACAGCCAGGCAACCCAGGGAGACCAATTGTTACATGTATGGACTCACTGACTTAACAGATATCTGGATTTGTTGAAAACATCCTTAAGCCATTAGTTAGTAACACCAGTAGCTATATACAAGACATCAATGACTTTCTCAACAAAGTCAGTCAGATTAAAGACCTACCTGCTAACACACTACTTGTCACCATGGATGTAGAGTCTCTGTACAGCAACATCCCACACAAAGATGGCACTGAGGCTTTAAGTTTCTTTCAACAAACATGCAAAACAATAAATATGGCCCTGATATTATTGTTAAACTAATAGAACATATCCTTACCCCCTACTATTTTACTTTTAACAAAGATACCTACCTACAAATGATGGGGACTGCTATGGGTACCAAAATGGCTTCACAATACGCAAGTCTATTTATGGACAATCTAGAAGAAACATTATTATCTCTATCCATTTACAAACCATACAAATACTACCGTTACATAGATGATCTGTTCATCATATGGACAGAAGGAGAAAGCAAACTCAGAGACTTTCATAATTCATTCAACACCTTCCATTCATCTATAAAACTTAAAATGGATTTCTCTACAGAACAGGTAAACTTTGTAGACATTACTATATCCATCACCAATGGCACTCTCCACTCATCTATATATAGGAATCCTACAGACAGATGTAATTACCTACACAGCTCCAGTTTCCATCCCTCCCACAACAAACAAGCCATCATCCATAATCAAGCTATTAGATACCATCGGATTTGCTCAAACACTGGAGAACTTGATTAAAATTCAAAAACACTGTCTGAATCTTTCAAGCAAAAGGGTTAAAAAAAAAAAACTGTATTAACCAAAAAAATAACCACTGCCATCAAAATACCCACTGAACACCTATTAAAGTACAAAACAAAAGAAACTACTTCATGTATACCTCTAGTGACCACATACCATCCAATTTTAGAAACAATTCGGAAAATAATCAAAGATTTACAACCATTAAGACTTGAAGTTACTGAATTAAAATAGATATTTCCAAAATCTCCCATCCTTGCATTTAAACAACCACCAAACCTAAAACAAAAACTTGTCAGCGGGAAATTGGCCAATGAACAACTGAATACAAAAAATGGAACTAAACCTTGTAACAAACGTGCCTGTAAATTATGTCAACACTTTTGTAATGATGACACAGCCACACATAACAAACAAGACCTATAACATCAAAGGATGATATTCATGTACATAGTCTAATGTGGTTTACAGTATATGATACAATGTGCTTTATGTGACACATATGTGTTTATATGTTTTCTTTGCTATGTTGTGTTTATTCCCCATATCTGTATCTACCTGATGAGGTCAGATGCTGTTTCCACTCTCTCTGCATCTGTTATAATTCAAACTGAGGGTTCCATCTCATGTTAGCATGGCTTGAGACTTGATAAAGGGAGGTTAAGCCTCTTGAAAGCTCATCATTATAAATAAGACGTTTGTCCAATACAAAAAGGTATCAAATTATATTGCAATACTCATTATTAATCTATTTATATAATTGCTAAATTACTAGATTACTGACTAGTCATTCACTGCTTCACATATATATATATACTAGCGAATTGCCCGTCAAAAAATGACGGCAATCAAATTGTAAGTGAGCTAATGCTGTTTGGTGTATAATAATCAAATAACTGATAGATTAATAAATTAATATACTTTACTTATTGTGAAGTAATATATGCAGGAAGCATTGTGATGAAGAGCTGGCAATCTGTGTTGATGCTGCTGCAGCATTAGTGGTGTGGAGCTGCTGTATAAGCATGCTGAATGTGTGCAGTGTAACACTGTGCGTGCGCGAGACCAAACCGTTAGCGTAGTCGTGTACTTCCGCATTGGTGTAAAATGGCGAGTAATGTGTGGTATAGGTCTGTATCGGAATATCCGTAGGTGTTTTGTGGTGTTTTGCGAGTTTCTTGTGGTGTTTTGCGAGTTTAGAGTGCTGTAGCCTCGTTTTCGTTTTGTTCGGCGGCCATTTTTTCTCTCGCTTCGTTTTTTTTTTAGTCTCTAAACTGTTTTATTTCGAGTAAAATCGAGGTGTAAGTTGCATTTTTGAGGTCCTGGGTGCTCCCTCTTGGTGTAGGTAAGTTTTTTATGTATGTGCTGTGTGTATGTATTGTGTTTTAAATGTTTGTATGTCGGCGTGTTGCGTCCGATGTTTGCGAGGTCGTAATGTGTGGTAACGTGTTTCGTACGTTGTTTGCGTGCCTCGTAAAATTTAGCGAGTGTCGTAATTTGTGTGTCGTGTTTTTTGAGTAGCGACGTGAATTTTGCGAGGGTTTGAGGCCCTTGCCCAGTGACCTCGCCAGCAACTGAGTCCCTCGCTTCGCGAGGGGCCTCAGTTGCTGGCATGGAGCGCCTTCGGCGCTCCATGCCAGCAACTGAGACCCGTGCCCAGTGACCTCGCCAGCAACTGAGGCCCTCGCTTCGCGAGGGGCCTCAGTTGCTGGCATGGAGCGCCTTCGGCGCTCCATGCCAGCAACTGAGACCCGTGCCCAGTGACCTCGCCAGCAACTGAGGCCCTCGCTTCGCGAGGGGCCTCAGTTGCTGGCATGGAGCGCCTTCGGCGCTCCATGCCAGCAACTGAGGCCCTTGCCCAGTGACCTCGCTACGCGAGGGCCGCGGCTCGCTTCGCGAGCCACGGCCCTCGCTACGCGAGGGCCGCGGGCTCGCTACGCGAGCCCGCAAGCGTGAGCAACGACTCGTACGCTCACAACTATATATGTGATATATATATATATATATATACACACACACATACATACACATACTTATATACACACACACAGCTTTACTGTATATTTGTCAGCATACAACAGAAATACACATTGAAAATAAAGACCTAGCTTCTCCTTGAAGCGCTGACTAGACTTTGAGTGTAGTTCCCTGACTGCAAAACAATAGTCTAAGAAAACAGTCCAAAAATACAGGCCTGCACACTTGCTTGGTTCAGAAATCCGCTTTCCTTGAATAGTCCCAGGTGACTCTGGAACCTCACCCTTCCTGGGTGAACACCTTAAGTGTATTGTAAATCACAGTAGCTTTCAAATCTGCAGCTCTGTATCTTTACTGCTTCTCAGAGCAATCTCCAAACAAATCTCTCTTCTGGATGCAGCTCCCTAGAGCTGTCTCAGGAACTCTATCCTGGCCCAGACTGAACCCACTGCTGGTTTGCTCAGTTGACCCTTTAAAGCAGCTCCCAGCTGGACCTTATTACTTCTCAGGTTTAACTCCACACCTCCTGATGTGAGTACTGCTTTGGAGATTAGTACTCTCTCTAGTGCTGTGTGTCCACACTGACCTCTGGGGGGCAGACTATTACAATATATATAATACAGCATGTATAAGCTTAAAGGAAGCCATGTTTGATAATGGTTATGGATTGTAAAGCGAGGCATTTGTGGGCACAATTGCATGTCCCAGCTCAGCTTCCCAGAATGCAGTGTAATAACTGCTTTTCTTGGAATTCTGAGCTAGAAGCTGGTTTTTAACCTTGTTTTAGACATTCAAATGTGAACACAGATGTACCATTTATTTACTATATATATATATATATACACAGAAGCACACACATATATACACACAAACACCCCCCCCCCCCCCCAATTTTTTTATTTTTGCATGTATGTATATATAAGCTATTTTACGGTCCGTGCATACAATGAGCTGTATCCTCCCCGCGTGAATTATTCAGGCTCCTACACCCAGTTCCCTCAGTACCCTTGGATGAATTCCATCAAGACCTGGGGCTTTATTAACATTTATTTACTCCAATCTCTTTTGGATTTCTTTCTGCGTTAACCATTATTCCTGCGTCAAACATTATTTGGTGAAGGTAGTGTAGCCCCATTATGTTGCAGTGTCCCAACCACTGGTACCTCCCTTGTTTATTTCAGGGTAATTAAACTCCACCATTATTAGAACTTGCCTAGGCTTAGCTGCATTTTCAATCTGTAGCAGTAATTTAAATTCCTCACCTTTAATTATATTTGGGGGTTTATAGCATATGCCTACCAATAGTCATTTAGGATTTGTTCCTCCACTATTTAACTCAACAAGGATCAACATTACCGCTAGTTCCAGCATAAATATCTTCTTTGACTATAGGCTTAACATCAGGCTTAATATACAGACCCTCTTCCAATCCCTCCTCCTCTTCTACCATTGCCCCTATTGTTCTTAAATAGGTTATAACCATCCTAATTAACCAGCTAGTCATGAGATTCATCCCACCATGTTTCAGTAATAACTATGAAGTCCAAATTTTCATGTACCACTAATAATTCTAGCTCTTCCATTTTTCATCTTGAATTGTTTTGTTTGCAAGGTCACGTTAAAGCTGGACAATGATGTGATGTATCTTGATTTCTGGCTTTACCTCACAAAAACCTTACATTTTAATTAGGGCGTGTAGTAGTGATGTCGCGAACATCAAATTTTCGGTTCGCGAACTTCATCAAAACTTCAATGGGCAGGCGAATTTCAAAACCCACAGGGACTCTTTCTGGCCAAAATAGTGATGGGAAAGTTGTTTCAAGGGGACTAACACCTGGACTGTGGTATGCCGGAGGGGGATCCATTGCAAAACTCCCACCGAAAATTACATAGTTGATGCAGAGTCTGGTTTTAAGCCATAAAGGGCATAAATGACCTAACATTCCTAAATTGTTTGGAATAACATGCTTTAAAACATCAGGTATGATGTTGTATCGATCAGGTAGTGTAAGGGTTAGGCCCGCTTCACAGTAACAGACCAATCTCCCCGTTTAATGCACCGCAAACAACCGCAAACAGTCCCTTTGCACAACCGCAAACTCCCCATTTGCACAAGGTTGGATACCAAGCTAGCCATGTCCCGTTCCTTGTCCTCACTGATGTCATTGAAGGTCTCTTCCTCCACCCAGCCACCAAGGGTCCTCGAAAAGTGACAAGCCCCCTGGGACGCCTGCTGTGTTTGGTCTTTCACCTCCTCAAAGCCACCTTCCTCCTCTGACTCCTCTTCTTCAGACTCCTCTCTCTGCGTTGCCTCTGCGTTATTATAAGGTGTGTACTGTCAAGTAGTACTATTCCTATCGGTTTAATCCCTGTTACGTCCACTATTAGGGGACGTGTATATGGCATTGATTTTTAGAACCGGGAGATGGAAAAAGATGCTTGGTCGGACCTCCTACTTCGAATTTGGGGCACTGCGCGTGCAATCTAAGGTGCCACCAGATATGAGTGTCACTGTGCACTGGCAAAAGTTGGCAGAGTAGGCGCTGTAGGCCACACACACCTGCCTATAGGCAGGCAACTGATATTCAATCGATTACAGTAAAAAAAGTGTTGTTTTATGTCAATGTACACTACGATTGCACCAGATATGACGTATCACTGTGCACTGGCAAAAGTTGGCAGAGTAGATGCAATAGGCCTCACACACACGCCTGTAGGCAGGCAATTGCTATTCAATATATTACAGTCAGAAAAGTGTTGTTTTATTTCACTGAGCACAATATAAGCTGTGAGCCTGACACAGGCAGGCAACTGAAATTAGATTACAGGAAAAAAATGGTTGTTTTCAATGTATGGTACACCACCAGGTATGAGTAGTGAAAATAAGCACAATATAAGCTGTAAGGTGTTAGCCTGTCACACACACACACACACACACTGGCAGGAAGTCATATGCAATTACATTACACAGAAAAAAATTATAAAATAAAATAAATTATGTTCTAGCCCTAAAAAGGGCTTTTTGGGTTGCTGTCCTTGCAGCAGATATCAGATGAGTCCTTCAGGTCTGTAGTGGAAGCTAAATACACAGCCTGGTTATCTATTTCCCTATTAAATCTCCAGCAGCTACACTATCTGTCCTCTCACAACGAATGCAGCTTCAGAATTATTCTAAAATGTATGCTGTCCTTCAGATGGAAGGCTCTGGAAGGGAGTGTATGCTGCTGATTGGCTGGAATGTGTCTGCTGACTGTGAGGTGCAGGGTCAAAGTTTCCTCAATGATAAAGAATAGGGGGCGAACCGAAAAGCGCATGTGTTCGCCGTCCGATGCGAGCGCGAACAAGCCATAATCACTGCGAATAGTCCGCGGGCGAACTGTCCGCGACATCTCTAGTGTGTAGACTTTTTATATGCAACACAGGAAGTGAGGTGGTGAAAGTCCTAGCTCCTATGGTAGAAATGATTTAAATTGGCAGCAAAACAATTCTTTATAAAAGTTTGTGGTATAATTGATTTCAGTCAATATTTCTGTTGCCTTGACTCATAATGAGATAATGACATAAAAAGAGTAATGACAGTTGAAGTAGATGAAGTCAATGCAAAGACAATGACTTTGCAGAGGTAAAGGTCCGCTTCTTGCTTTCTATTGGAAATAGCCGAACACAGTCTACTACAGAAAATATTGAAAGACAAGACATATTTAGTTATTGTAATTTTGTATAGATGGTTCTGCTTTCTTTAACTTGGAGGAGGATACAAGTTTATATATTTGCTGTTGATGGTGTCCCCTCCTTAAGTGAGTAATAATGGTAGAAGTCAAGACATGTTCACCTTTACTTTTAAGCTGTACTGTAATTAGGCTCTCTGGTACCCAGGCTTAGTGTTTCTGCATGTTACTATAAAGCACAAGATTCACTTGGAATGGAGGTGTCTCAAGAATTTGGCTTTGTATGTTGAGGCTGTATTCAGGATGCCTATATTGTTTAGTTATTTAATAAGCTTGGGCACTGTCCAGTTGAGAGTGGTGGTAGGACTCCCAGCAATGGAGTATGCAATGATGCTTCCTGGGAGGAAGCTTGGTCTGGCAAACCTGCAGAATCTGGTTGGTATTGAAGCTGGGAAAATGTAAATCTCACAATCACACAGCATTAGGTACATCTTATGTTTGATTGTAAGTTTGCGAGTTTTCAATCTTGTGTCAGTGCCTTGGAAACAAGCTCTATGTACATTTGATTTTATGCTCAAAAACAGGGCCCTCCATTCTTTACAAGGTGTTTAATTTGTTTTCTGCTATGTACTCAACCCCTGTACAGCGCTATGGAATATGTTGACGCAATATAAATAAAGATAATAATAATAATTGTGCTTATTCATAATGTTTTCTTGGCAAAGATACTATAGTGGGTTGCCAGTTCCTTTGATGGTACAGCTCCTTCACCATGACAATGTAGCGATCTAAAAGGGGATATAGATAGATAGATAGATAGATAGATAGATATGTGTGTGTGCATTGAAACAATCTATTGTTTTATATGAATATATGTATACATTTTGAGGAAAGAGAAATGATTTTGCAAGCTCTTGTATAAACATACAAGCTATACTGTATAATATCACTTCCTAAGTGCATTCTGTTCTGATATTATTCCTGCCATTAAAATCTGTTTTTCTAGCACTGTGAAAAAAACCTATTTAAATGCCACTGATTTCTATATAAGCACAACAACATATAATTAAGACAAATACCAGCTTTTCCATATAGCATTTAGTTGGTCAAAACATCCTGTTCCCATTACCGCAGATGTACAATATGTAGTTAAATAACTAGGAGATAACAAATGACCTAAAGGAGTGTGTGTTATGAATCATTGTCTGTAATGCCTGACTGAGGCCCATATTTCTGTAGCAGTTAACGATAATTAGCTGTGGGAACATGATTTATACAACACTGTGGTGTTTGATGCAGACTAAAGAGCCTCTAAAAAGCAATATATATATAGAAAACTTCAGCAATCCGTAAGAATAAAATAATGTAATTCTCTATCAATATTTTGGAATGCTGGTCCCTATCGAATCATATTAGAGTAAAATATACAGATTCAAATAAAAATAATTGCACAAAATGTTGTATGTATTTAGTCATATGTGGGGGTCATGACTATTGGCTTTCAGGAAAAAATAAGTATAAACAATGCATAACCTTAACAGAACTGAATAAAAAAACAGAGGCAAACCATAATTTTTTTTTGTTTAAATCATTGTTTAATCTTTAGTTGTTACTATTGTATTTAATTTTGCTTTAATGATGTCAATCATTTTGCTACATACTTGCTTCATGGTAGAATTGCCTGGTATTTCAGGGATGGATCACTCTACTGTGTGAGACCAGACTGATATACTACAGGATATTTCTCCCTGTGAAAGGAACAGGTGAGCTTAACAAGTGTTGCTCTCTAAGTAGGTGGCAGGCCTATTGACCCACTTAGCTGTTTGTTCTCAGACTGATTTTCTTTCGGCTGATAACACACTTGTCAACAGAACTCAATGGAATAGTAAGGTCCCCTATTGTAACCCTTGAGCTGTTAGCTAATAGATAGGAGACTTCATTTTTTTGCAATGTGTTTATATTGTATTTTGTTTTGTACTTAAACCCTGTAAGCCGTTATTGCCCTACAGAGTATTGCCTCCATGCTAATCGAGCAGTGTAATTTGCCGTAATGTATAATCGACGGTGGGAGTTTCCCCCCCCCTATGTTACATGTTTATTTTAATCGTTTTCACTCACAATATTACAGCACTTAGCCTACCTCCGTAAATCCATCTATGTCCACAAGAGATTTCAGCGTCAGTATGTGTTCACTCGTAATATTACACCAAACAAGGTATAACGGATGAGAAACAGCTCTAGGAACCAGTCTATTACACATGATGTAACTATATGTGAGGTCACACCAGCTTGAAGGCATGCAGGTTTGGATCTGGTCAGTACTTGGATGGGATACACTAGGAGAGATACCAGGAGCTATATAATGTGGCTCACTCGAGAAGGAACTGGCAACCCACTCAGACTCTCTGCCATGAATATCAAGTGGATCAGAATGGTGTGTTGTGGTCCATGAAGTCATGGGGAGTCAGACACGATTGACTGACGCAAATACACACACAACCATATGTGAAGATAAAAAGCTAATGTATGCAATGCTAGTTAGGTTTCTTAAACATAATATTAAAAAGACACTGTCATCCCATCATTTAGCTGGTTTCATCTTAAGGAGCATGAAAAATGATCTAAACATTGTACTTGCCATTTTCTCTACAGTAAATTATCCCGAAACACTCAACATTAATTGTACAGCACAGCTAAGGTATGCTAATGTGTGACTCAGATATCCTTCCTCGCACTTCTTAAAAACTCTAATTCCATGACAGCATTGAGGGACATTGTTTTAGCCAACACAGCCAAGCAGCTTGAAATACTAATAAGAACATGAAAGCAGCTAACTGATATTGTGGATCTGCTCATTTACATATTAATGCCATTCAAACTATCATGAATATCTCAGCAATTATGTATACCCAATTTGTTCATGCTCTTTAAGAATACGTTTAAAAAAAACTTGATTTTGGGCGCATCTCTTTAAACAATTGATTTTTGTTTATGAATTATAAAAGCCCATAGACAGCAACGAAGCCCCTGTATACAGTAGATATGAAAGCACTCAATGACCAGCCTATAATCTCATTGTATTAAAACATTTTTAAAGCCATCTATATCAAACATTATCATAGGTTAACATGATAGGCAGAAATGTCTAGAACCCTAAGTTTTCTTACTGCATCTCCTTCTTGTCTACATTATAGTTTTCTATATTTGCAGCCTCCCCTTGAGAAGTATGTTTTAATTCATCATCACTAAGCTTGAAATTCAGGTATAAGAATAAAATGATTTTGATGGTGCAATGAGGTTTTTCCCCTCAAATATATACAGAAATGCTTATTTTGATGTATATTATTTTTGAGATAATCATTGATGGAGAAGAGAGGAGGGGAGAGGAGTGGAGAGGGGTGAAGAAAAGAAGAAGAGAGGAAAAGAAGAGAGAGAGGTGGCCCTGCGGAGTGGTGGAGGAGAGGAGGGGAGGAGGCAGTGAGGAGTGGTGGAGGAGAGGAGGTGTGGATTTGAGGAGTGGTGTAGGAGAGTGGTGGAATGGAGGAGGAGGAGGAGGAGAGTATCATAGTGAAGGAGGAGAGTGGAAAAGTGCAGGAGGTGGTGGAGAGTGGAGGAGTGGAGGAGGAGAGTGGAGGAGAGGAGGTGTGTGGTGGCAGTGTGCCCATAGTTCTAGGCACTCTATGTTCAGGGTCAGAGGGGTAGGGGCCTGATCCTAGGAGGGGTGGTAGTTTGGTGGAGGGACAGGCCTCGGGGGCAGACAAGGGAGTGAAGGAGTCACGTCAAGAGTTGTAAGGGCAAGAGGCTGGGGACAGGCAAAGGACTCCAAACTACATACACAAGGAGAATGTGGTCTTCCTTTGTGCGATCTCTGAGCACCCCGCTATCCTTGCAGGGGGGGGGCAGAGTTAGGCACGGGCGTAGGGCCCAGGCATGGGAGGAGGTAGCAACAGCACCTACAGCAGTTGGCAAAGCAGAAAGGGATGTGAGGTAGGTGAAGCACTGGTTTGATGACGTCCGGGCCAAGGTAAGGAGGATGAAGGCCAAGGAGGACAGTCAAGCTGCAGCACCAAGTGGTGGAGACAGAGTGACTGTGTCCAACGAGCTTCTGAAGCAGTTGCCCACCACTCGAGCTTCAGGCCTGGTGGCCCAGCAGGATCGAGCATCCATGTCAGGGGAATATCACATAAATTTTAAATAAAGTTTTGGCATAACTATATATCTCAGAGGAATAATTATAGTCCTAATTATGAAATTGTAACTTATACTATACTGTGAATTAGTTTTTATGTATGACCAACTGTTGGAAAGATCACATACCAACATGCCACCACATGCACATCACACCTACTACATATGTACATGATGACCAACAAGGACACTGACATGTCAGCTCTATGGAATTAACAAAAAATGGAAACTCATATAGAAACTCATATGACTTGCACCTGCTAAGTCAAAACCACCTGCTTAAAAAAAAAAAAAAAAAAAAAAAACATTGTCATAAGACTCTTAGCTACTCAACTACCACAGCCATTCTGATGAACCTTATCACACTCTTTTCCCTGCTCTTGAACCTATATTAATACTACTATCATATCTGAGAATAATAATTCTTCCGCCCACAATCTTCTAACCTTTTTTCCTGATATTACACACGGTCACAATGCTTTCTCATACTTTCCTCTTTCTTATAATCTATTGTCTCTCTCTCAGACTCTCCTTTACAACCTCTCCATATCACATCCCCAACAATATTACCATCCCACCTTCCTTGCTCTCCTCTCCTCTTCTATGCTCCCATGAGCTCCTTTCCCTCCTCCAGTCACAATATCACCCTCTCCCTAACACTCACAAGCAGAAACAGCACTATAAGTCCCAATTCCACCTTCTCTCCCTTTCACTCCTCCTGGTTGTGGGAGATATATCCCCTAACCCAGGCCCCTCACTCATCTCCACTCGTTGTCAGCCAATTCTGGTTCAAGGCCAGCAAACACCAGTAACACCCAGAATCTGATATCCATCACATGTCACAAACCTTCAACTCAACCATTCTTCTGCGCCCTCTGGAATGCACAATCTGCAATAAACTCACATTCACTCATGACCTATTCAATACCAACTCCCTCTGGCTCTCACTGAAACCTGTCTCTTCCTCAAACACTGTTTCCCCTGCAGCACTCTCTCACGGTTGTTTTCAACTTAGCCACACACCTAGACCTAGGAACAAACAAGGTGGTGGTGTAGGTGTTTTGCTTTCCACTCGCTGTATATTTCACCTCATAACCCCTGTCCCATCCCTCCAATTCTCATCCTTTGAAGTTCATACAATCCGCCTCTTCTCACCTAACGCTCTACATATAGCTATGATCTATCGCCTCCCAGGCACTCCCTCTCAATTTCTTGACCACTTTTCTGCCTGGCTCCTTCATTTTCTCTCCTCCAATGGTCCTACACTGGTACTTGGAGATTTTAACATTGCTGTTGACACTCAGAAAAAATCTTTAGGGAATAAAGCCCATTAGTGCATAACACTCTAAATATATATAACAAAAAAGGTGGGCAATAGTAAAATGTAAACTTTACTGCTTAGAGATGATACTAAAGCCCAAAAGAGTGTATTAGGGTATCAAATGAGGATGTGTAGATGGAGAAGAGGACATGGCCTAGGACTGAACCTTGGGGTATGCCAACAGACAGGGGGTACATAGAAGAAGAGGTTTCAGAGAAGGAGACACTGAATGATCGATTTTGAATATATGATGAGAACCACGAAAGGGGAAGTGTTTTGCATACCGAGGGAGGAGAGAATATGGAGTTGAAGTGGATGGTCGACTGTGTCAAAGGCAGCAGAGAGACCTAGAAGAAGTAAAATGGAAAAACTGTGGTAAGCAAGTCATTAGTTACTTTTGTGAGAGCTGCCTCAGTAGAGTGTTGGGGCTGGAAGCCACATTAGAAGGTGTCAAGAAGGGAGTTAGAGGAAATAAAGTTGGTAAGGCGGTTATAGACGAGCCGCTCCAGCAATTTGGAAGCCAGGGGATAGGGCGGTAGTTAGATGCAAAGTCAGAGTCAGATGAGGGTTTTTTGAGGATGGGTGTAATTATGGCATGTTTTAGAGAAGGAAATGGAGATGGAAACATGCCAGTATTTAGGGAAAGGTTAAAGAGGTGTGTGAGAACTGGGATTAGTGTGGTTGAGAGGGGAGGGATAAGCTGAAATGGAATAGGATCTAGAGGACAGGTAGTGAGGTGAGTGGATAATAGCTGGTTTGAGACTTCGTCCTCTGTAGTCAGGTCAAAGCAGTTCATGGTGGCTGTGGGATTGGGGAAGGGAGAAGACTGTGTGTTTTTGGTTAGTTGAGAAGGTGGAGTGTATAAACCATTATGAGAGGAGAGTTCGTTGTGAATGTTTTGAATTTTATGGATAAAATGGTTGGCGAAGTCTTCAGCTGTGAGAGAGGAAGGGATGGGAGGAGGTGGTGGGCGGAGCAGAGTATTGAAAGTGGTGAACAGATGCTTGGGGTTAGAGGACAGAGTTGATATTAGTGATGTGAAGTAGTGTTGTTTGGCAAGGTTGAGGGCAGAGGAATAGGAGCGTAGCATAAATTTGCAGTGGAGGAAATCTGCCGAAGTGCGTGATTTACTCCATAGTCATTCAGCATTCCGGATGTATCATGTTTGTGTAGTGTGCCATGGTTGTGGATGAGAGCGAGGGCATCTGCGTGTGGTTATTTGGGGGCCAGAGTGTCAAGTGTGGAAGAGAGAGTAGAGTTTTAGAGTTAGGTGGCAGTGTCAGGGCAGTTGAGGTTGGTGATGGGGCTGAGAAGGGTTTGTATAATAGTGGAGAGCTGAGCAGTCAAGAACTAGCAGGTTTCTGTTCGTGATGGTGGCAGGGGTTGAAGAGGGGTGGTAAGGAAAGGAAGTTGTGGTCAGATAGAGGGAGTGGATGGATGACTGGGTAGGAGGTTGTGCTGAGATTGGTGAAGATGAGGTCAAGAGAATGTCCAGCATGATAAGTTGAAGAATCTTGTAAGTTGTCAAGGGAAGAGGTGAGTGCAAGCAGTTTGGCTGCTGCTGGGGTGGTGGGAGTGTCAACAGCAAATAACAAAAAAAGGTGGGCAATAGTAAAATGTAAACTTTATTGGTTGAAAAAAACGATGATTAAAACTTTAAAAAGGGAAAGAATAAAAACTGTACAAATACCTTTGAACAGAAAAACTGCAAACCTAATGACCACTGGACAACTGTCACTCATTAAGTGGGGTTTGAGCAGTATTATAAATGAGACACAGAGAGTGTCTATGTATAGGCTTGTAGTACTATGCAACAAAAGGTGTAAATCATTAGAATAGTGGGCCAAACCTTCCTAAATTACCTTGTGCTATAACTATATATCTCTCCCCAGTAACGGCTGTGAAACCTAGTATGACAACATAAGGAAGATATAGGTAGCTTGGTAGTTTGCTTCTAAACAACAGATTTATTTGCATACAAAAAATCCTCAGTTTGGCTCTTAGATCACCAGGTACATCATTGCCTCTTATTAGGGTACAATGCCCCTATTATTTGAATGATATAGGTATAATTCAACCATTCAAACGATATGGTTTTTAAATGTCCAGATATTGCATTACCTCTTGTTAGAGTATAACACCACAACTATTTTGGTGGTGTAAGCATAATTTGGGCCATTCTGAACAAGCTCACTCTCTGTATACTCGCATATAGTATAACAGCGTCTCCCTGTGCTGGGGAGATTCGCGCTGCCTAGTTGCGTCGTGCGTAATAACGTCACGTTACGCTAGCCTACGTCCTAACATGTTTCTACGTGTTCAACGTCTTTTTCAAAGGATTAAGGCGTGTGTAGGGGCAGGAAGCTATTTAAAGCATATGGTAGCCATGGTAACCTGGACTACCTGATTGCTACACCTAAATTAACCCTATGAGTGAAAGTATGTATGGCAGGATAGGACTGAACAAAGAAAGAAATGGTCCATATATATTATTAGCATAGTAGATGGAGCAACATCAGTGGGAAAGGGGAACCTTAATGAATAGGTGTGTATCTGGATACAGGATACTGAAAAGAGAATATATACAAGTATATCATGATGTGCAAAGAGAAAAAGTGCATATTGTGCATGAAGATAACTAGATGAATTAAAACCCCTGTATAAGGGCATAAAATAGCCAGGGTATAAAGACCCTGTATGTAAACCATAATTAGGTCAAAATTGACATATTAATGAGACCATAGTGAAAAGTGACTAAGTGCATGAATGAATAAATGGCAAGAAAAATCTAGTATGGCCATATATATTATAACTCAGAATGTGAGGGTGAGTGGTGTTGACCACTAAAATAAAATGATGGTCACGTGAGACCAAAAGTGAAAAGAATAATTCTATTTCAGGTAAGATGTGACACATGAGTGGGCCACATCTACCTGAAAAAGATTATAAATAAAGCAAAAAATATTTTATGCAAAGATGAGACATATATGAAGTAAAATTAAAGTGCATATATCATGATCCTGATTCAGGAATTACTTGGTGGTATTTCTCATATAATTAGAGGGTCCAAATCTAGGGCCCAGAAAAAGGCCTGTATAGACAACTTATGTAAGATAAAATTACACAAGACTATATGAAGGCCGTATAGGAAAAGCCTTCATTCAGGCCATCAGGTACCTGTGCTCTTAATTTATAAATCCATTGTGATTCACGCTGTAGTAATTTATTTTGAAAATCACCCCTTCTAGGTCCAGTTTTCACAGAATCAATAATACAAAAATTTTAGTACTTCCGGATTGTTGTTGTGACAGTATTTCACATGTCTTGCTATGGGAGTGTCATATTCGTTTTTAATAGAATATATATGTTCCCCCAATCTTCGACGGAATTCCCTGCAGGTTTTCCCTACATAGATCTTGTTACATAAACAAGTAGCTATATATATATAACTCCTGATGATTTACAGTTGAAAAAATTATCAATATCAAAAATAGCACCATTTGTCGGATGTATATAATGTTTGCATGGTCTCACAAATTTGCAAAATTTACAGTTCCCACACTTATACATTCCCTTCAGTAGTTGGAGCCAAGTTTTAGGTTCAGATATCTTGTCTGTATATACACTATGTACAAGCATATCCTTAATGTTTTTTCCTCTTCTATAAGTGATACTTGCTTTGGAAGTGAGGGTGTCTTTAACCTTTAACCTTTATGTTGTCATGCTAGGTTTCACAGCCGTTACTGGGGAGAGATATATAGTTATAGCACAAGGTAATTTAGGAAGGTTTGGCCCACTATTCTAATGATTTACACCTTTTGTTGCATAGTACTACAAGCCTATACATAGACACTCTCTGTGTCTCATTTATAATACTGCTCAAACCCCACTTAATGAGTGACAGTTGTCCAGTGGTCATTAGGTTTGCAGTTTTTCTGTTCAAAGGTATTTGTACAGTTTTTATTCTTTCCCTTTTTAAAGTTTTAATCGTCATTTTTTTTAACCAATAAAGTTTACATTTTACTATTGCCCACCTTTTTTTGTTATTTGCTGTTGACACTCCCACCACCCCAGCAGCAGCCAAACTGCTTGCACTCACCTCTTCCCTTGGCAACTTACAAGATTCTTCAACTTATCATGCTGGACATTCTCTTGACCTCATCTTCACCAATCTCAGCACAACCTCCTACCCAGTCATCCATCCACTCCCTCTATCTGACCATAACTTCCTTTCCTTACCACCCCTCTTCAACCCCTGCCACCATCACGAACAGAAACCTGCTAGTTCTTGACTGCTCAGCTCTCCACTATTATACAACCCCTTCTCAGCCCCATCACCAACCTCAACTGCCCTGACACTGCCATCTAACTCTAAAACTCTACTCTCTCTTCCACACTTGACACTCTGGCCCCCAAATAACCACACGCAGATGCCCTCACTCTCATCCACAACCATGGCACACTACACAAACATGATACATCCGGAGGTGCTTCCGCAATGCTGAATGACTATGGAGTAAATCACGCACTTCGGCAGATTTCCTCCACTGCAAATTTATGCTACGCTCCTATTCCTCTGCCCTCAACCTTGCCAAACAACACTACTTCACATCACTAATATCAACTCTGTCCTCTAACCCCAAGCATCTGTTCACCACTTTCAATACTCTGCTCCGCCTACCACCTCCTCCCATCCCTTCCTCTCTCACAGCTGAAGACTTCGCCAACCATTTTATCCATAAAATTCAAAACATTCACAACGAACTCTCCTCTCATAGTGGTTTATACACTCCACCTTCTCAACTAACCAAAAACACACAGTCTTCTCCCTTCCCCAATCCCACAGCCACCATGAACTGCTTTGACCCGACTACAGAGGACGAAGTCTCAAACCAGCTATTATCCACTCACCTCACTACCTGTCCTCTAGATCCTATTCCATTTCAGCTTATCCCTCCCCTCTCAACCACACTAATCCCAGTTCTCACACACCTCATCAACCTTTCCCTAAATACTGGCATGTTTCCATCTCCATTTCCTTCTCTAAAACATGCCATAATTACACCCATCCTCAAAAAACCCTCATCTGACTCTGACTTTGCATCTAACTACCGCCCTATCCCCTGGCTTCCAAATTGCTGGAGCGGCTCGTCTATAACCGCCTTACCAACTTTATTTCCTCTAACTCCCTTCTTGACACCTTCTAATGTGGCTTCCAGCCCCAACACTCTACTGAGGCAGCTCTCACAAAAGTAACTAATGACTTGCTTACCACAGTTTTTCCATTTTACTTCTTCTAGGTCTCTCTGCTGCCTTTGACACAGTCGACCATCCACTTCAACTCCATATTCTCTCCTCCCTCGGTATGCAAAACACTTCCCCTTTCGTGGTTCTCATCATATATTCAAAATCGATCATTCAGTGTCTCCTTCTCTGAAACCTCTTCTTCTATGTACCCCCTGTCTGTTGGCATACCCCAAGGTTCAGTCCTAGGCCATGTCCTCTTCTCCATCTACACATCCTCATTTGATACCCTAATACACTCTTTTGGGCTTTAGTATCATCTCTAAGCAGATGACACTCAAATGTACCTCTCATCACCAGATCTATCCCGCACTCTTCTAACACATGTCTACAACTGTCTTTCTAGTATATCCTCTTGGATGTTTACCCACCATCTCAAACTAAACATGTCTAAGCTTGAACTCCCAATCTTACCTCTCTCTACCACAGCATCAATTCTTCACATCTCTTTCACTGTCAACAACGACATCATCACTCCCACCTCCCAAGCCCATTGCCTTGTGGGTTCTACTGGACCCCGCCCTATCTTTCATCCCTCACATACAGTCACTAGCAAAATCTTGCCTTTTCCATCTAAAAAACATCTCCAGACTTCGCCACTTACACAAGACAAAATTAAAAACCTAATACACTCTCTCATCATCTCTCGACTAGACTACTGCAACTCGCTACACACCAATCGACTATGCCCACTTCAATCCATAATGAACATCTCTGCTCGACTCATCTTCCATACACAACGTTCATTGTCGGCATCACCTCTCTGTCAATCTCTCCACTGGCATTCCCTTAGCCTCCAGAATAAAATTTAAAATCATGACCCTTACAAAGCCCTCAACAATTGAGCACTCCATTTCATCTCTGCTCTCATCTCAAACTATTCCCCCAACCACCGTCTTTGTTCTGCTAATGACCTTTTTCTTTCTACAACTCTTGTCACCTCCTATCACTCTCGCCTTCAGGACTTTTCTTGTGCTGCCCCTATCCTCGGGAACCCCTTGCCTCGCTCCACCAGATTGTCCTCCTGCCTCTAAGCATTCAAAACCTCATTAAAAATGCATCTCTTTAAAGAAGCGTATCACCTTCCACCCTAAGACGCTCATCCCCTCTCTCTCCCTCCTTTACCACACACACACAATACCTTTAGGTTGTAAATCTGCGAGTTTCAATCCTGCAGGGTCCTTTGGGGAAATCACTATTTCCACTGGATTTGAGGCTCAAAGACAGGGCCCTCCTTGCATTGTTATGTTTTGATTTGTATTTACCTTTGCCTGGAACTTTTCTTATGTACAGCGCTACGGAATATGTCGGTGCATTATATATAAACGATAATTATAATAAACTAGGGATAATTAGCTCAGCCATGCATCATTAAATCCATAAGGCTGACAAATCACCATCATTTGTAAACAGAACAACAGTAATCGACCAATAGAGAGTCCATGTATGGATGTGACCACTGCAGCGTATGCAGTTACAGACCTCAGCTGGAATCAAGATAGCCTTAGTAGCCAAGAACAATCAAGATAAAGAACCAATGAATAGATCACATCTAGTTGCAATTGCAGAGAATCATCCCGGTCCAAGACTAGATGTCATATAGTTAGGGATGAACACAAACAATGTATTATACATCATACTTAACACATATACATTTATTTTCTCTTTTTCAGCTTCCAGGAGGTCTGGGTCCAGTGGTGAGCCAGAGGCAGGGGGCGTTGACTCCATCAGAGCAGGATGTCGGGGACGGAGCCCCTGGCCAGCAGTAACCAATGCAGGGGGAGAAGGAAAGGAGAGGAGGAGAGGGCCCTGGTTCTGAGGAGGAGGATATCATCTGGGCAGTGGTGTCACCAGTAGGACCATCAGCTGCACCGGTGGCATTTGACCCCAATGTCCCTCTCCTGCAGAAACTGCACCTGTAACCAGGGCCCTCCTACTGGAAGGATGAGCGGGGCTTGCCCCCATCTCCTCCTCCACTCAGTAGTGGGTCGGACTGGCCTCCAACACCACCAGGCACACCGCCACTCTTATGAAGCCAGGCTCCATCTGGCCACAGCCCCTCCCCACTAGGACACCCCCACCTTCTCACTAAGCAATGCCCCCATAGCCTCAATCCCCACCACCATCAAGCCAGGCTGCTCAGGGGGAGATGATCACCATCGTGCACCAGATACTGGACTGCATCCATGGGATCCAGGCCACATCTTCTCAAATCATGTGGAGGTAATGAGCAGCCAGGTGCAATAGGGAGGAGAGAAGTAACCACCTCATGACTGAATCCTACCTTGCTGGGATACTCAGGACAGGTTATAGCGGATGCCATGCACCACACTCTGGTCCCCAACCCTGCCTCCTTCACCCCGAAGGCAACCCCCCGTGCACCGGCAGCGCAGCCACTTCTCTCCACTACCCATGCCTCTGCCACTGCCACCAAAACAACTGCATTTGCCGCTTCCTCCAGGTGGGATGCCTCGCCTTGCCCCTACCACCATCAGGGAGATGGCAGCCAGACACAGGGGATTTGGGCCCTTTTGCAAGGGGAGGAGGATGTAGGGGCTGCACATATTTGTTTACCTTCTCAACAGCACTCCTCAGTGAAAATCTATTCATCCAAATGTTAATGTAATTAACTAGCTAAAGAGGATAGGATCATGGCCAATGTGATTTTGTATGCAGATGGCTACCCATGATCCTCTTCTCTGTGGTCATGTTTAACATTTTACCAATTGATGGTCACTGAGGAATGCTGTTGAGAAGAGATGTGGCAGTCTCTATCTTTTTAAGACCTTATATTGCAGGTGATTTTTCTTTTTTTTCTTTTTGTTTTAGGCACAATTCAGGTCCTTGAAGGCATCTTCTGCATAGGCAAGCATTGTCAAAGAAATTAAGTAGTTGTAAGATATTCCCAGTGCCTCTCAGGTAGACATTCCTTCAATGAAAGCCCCCTGAACTTGTAGCCCCCACAATATTAAAGCTAGAATATATACAGATATCTAAGACATGATTATTGTTAGCATAAATGTATACTAATACCGCTATGGCGGTGGACTTGCAAAGTCCCACAATGGCATGTTAATGAAAGCCAGCAATAATACATACACTAGTAAAGCATGTGATCCTGACCTCAATATCTGTATGAGAACAGATCCTTGTGTCTGATGAAAGTAACAGTTAAATAAAAGTAACACATTCAATGAAGTGATTTCTGATAATCCTTTTTCTCATCAGATTCTGGTTGCAGTGGTGTAGTGACCACATGTGACCCTGGTAGGTGCTATATATCATGATTATTCTATACTAGGACAGTACCGCTTTAGGTATCCCACTTGCCCCAAAAGCCTCTTGCCCTCCCGGGATCCGCTCACGGCACACCCATAATATTAATGCACAGTCTTGTACATTTCTGAGTTTTTATGAAATAAAGCAGTTGATACACGTTCCTCTGCACAGCCTCCACGTATGTTTTCGGCCCTTCCTGATGGGTCAGAGTAGATTAGTGTGGTGTATATTCCCATGGTGCTGAAGGGGCTTGTGTACTTCAATGAAACTGTGAGCTATAGCATGTAGGGTCACTATGTGGGCGGATCATGGCAGAGAGGTCAGACAAATAGCAGTCCTCTGGAGAAGGAACTTGCAACCCACTCCAGTTTATTTGCCATGCATACATTGTGGATAAGCACAGACAGAGAAATAGCTAAGTTTGCTGCAGTCCATAGGGTCACAGAGAGTAGGACACAACTGAAGGACTGAACAACAACAAATAAAATGTTCCCTTGGTGCTTTGATATATGCCATGTGATGGTGGAATTTGGACACTATTTCTTTTCCCAATGTATATCTGATGAGTGAGATGTATATAGGATTATCTTTGTATTTTTAGGGTCCACATTAGAGCCACTGTGAGTGAGAAATGGATAATATAGCAGGCAGTTTTATGTTTTTCTGTTGTAATTTAATTAGGCAGTGTGTCTTTAATTGCTTTCAGCATCTTGCAGCCACACTTTTCATATTGGCATATGCATGACCATTCCAACATATGATGGAAAACAATATTTTTAAAGCCTATTTGTTCCATGGGAATTGTTGTGCAACAAATTTGAATGCCTTCCATTGCTTTTCCCATATTTTAAAGTTTTTATTGTCTTTTGCAGTGTTACAAACTAGTCTATTTGGAACCTGTAATATATTTGGCTATGTTTGTGGGTTTGAAGACAATTGCGTCCTTGGGGAATTGTAGCAAATGAATTTCAATTTGCGATTTTAGTGATTGTAACATTTGCAGCCTTGAAAGATCAAAGATGGGTTGGAAGTTACAATTTTGGCAACCGCAGGGATATTCGGGATCGTTTGCAGCTCCCTAAAAGACGGCAATTGATTTTGCAAATTAGTTTACGGGCTACATTACAAGCTCCAGTAACTAATAATTGCTCAGTTGAATAGAGGCCATTGTGTTTGAAAACAAAACTAATTTAGATATGAAAAGAAGCAAATGAAAATATGAGATCTTTGCAGATCTTTAGGCTTGAGATGGTGTGGTGGTGTGATGGAGACACCCAGGGGTGGAGCTACCGCATGTGCAGGTGGTGCAATTCACAGGTACCCACTTCCAGGGAGGTCCATGCACTACCCCTTCTTTTTTATATATATTTGTTTGCAGTATGTGTACTAGTAGGGGAAGATCCCTTTTAGCTGCAGATCAGGGGGGAAAATGACTACATGCATGTTGGTGATGGATGACAAGAGTATTTGATATGGGTGCTTTTTTGGGGAGGAGATTTAATTTGGGAAGGTGTCTGAAAGAGGGAATTTGCTATGGGGATGTAAAGTGTTTTGGGAAAGCATCTTGGGAAGGATAAGGAAGCTGCTTTGGGCTGGGTTCTTGATGGCATAAGAAAATTAAGAGTTTTAAGTGGCTATGGGAGGGTGAACATGCGGGGAAGGAAGCTGCTTTATTACGGGGTCTTCTGCAAGTGCTGCATGGTGAAGATGACCAGGGGCCATACATTTACTAACTCCACCACTGAACACATCATTGTTTCAATATGTTTCAGGAGTGTGTACTCTGTAGTCCCAATAACATGGTAATGTGTCAGAATCTGTACACCAGTATAAATGTGTAAGGGTCACATTTGCTCCAAAAGCTCTTTGATGTGTGAGGTGCTTGAAAACAGCATTGGATAGTTTGGAGGTCTCTTACTTATTCAAGCTCTTTGCAGAGTGAGTGTGTCCTCAACACATAGCTAGAGAATGAAAGTTACAGTCTTTATGAATTATCTATAGGACTATGGAGGTCTACCAAACAACTGCAATTGTGTCTATACTTCTTGCTAATATTTTTATAATGTATAGACAAAAATGTATTAATTTTATACTTACTGTTGCCCTTTGTTAGGTATTTTAACTATTCACATAACGAACAAGGAGAATACAAGTGAGAAATATAAAAATATTAGGATGGTAAGATGGTAAAATGGTGAATCCAACCTTTGTTACCAGGTTAAGAGCAAGGAAAGCCTATATATAATGTATTACTCCTGCAAGGTCATTTTATGTAGTTAGGCAGAATGTGCAGGTGATTTCTAAATTGTGGGCATGGTCAACCAATTTATTTGAGGGGTTATTAAGATAGCAGGTAGCTCAACCATCTTCAATCAAGTTAGAGGCTTTTTCTATACGAGCATGTAGATTACTTCTTTGGTACAATTCTGTGAAGATGGTAGGTCCATTTCGTACCTGTTTGTAGACTGTATCCATTACCAGTATCCATTACGTGGGCCATTAAGTAATGAGAAGCCTGGCTAGAACCATTGGAAGATTTTTGAATTCAGAGTTGTCTTGTATAAGTAATTTAGAATTGTAAGTATATATAGCACTGGTTATGCTTTGTTGTCTCTAAAATGAACGTTGTATACAAATCCAGAATTAGTAACTATAAAAAACATGAAATCAGCTTTGTCATCTCTATCACTACTGAAATAAATATTACTGATAAACCATCACATATATAGTTGTGAGCAATATGGGTTGTTGCTAACGCTTGCGGACTCGCATTGCAAGCCCAAACTCATGATGCGAGGGATGCAGCTGCTGGCAAGGAGTGCCGGTGCTCATCCCTACAACCCTGCATGACTTAGGCAAGGAGCGCCGATGGCGCTCTCTGTGCTGGTGGCCATAGGCGCTCATCCCTACTACCCACGGGACTACACATCAACAGAAATCTCAATTACACAATTCACAATGCGAGACCCATAGCAGTTTGACAAAAAAACACGTGGAAAAGATCATCCCTATGACCCGCGTAACTACACATCAACAGAAATTTCAATTACACCATTCACAATGTCAGACCCGTAGCAGATTAAAAAAAAATGTGTGAAAGATTATGGGCCGTAACACTTGCAAAAAGGAAAGTGGCACTTACCAAAAAAAAATACTACCTGTGGCACTTAGAAGAAAAAAAAACGAGGTAAAAAAATCCGAAGTTAACACTCACAGCACGGGGGGGGGGCATGCACAACGTCTGGGAGTCAGGTTGCATGACAATTTAACAACAATTTGCTGAGTTACATGAAAATAGCCTAAGCAAGAAAAAAAAATTACGGCCAAAATAAAAGAAAACGAGGCTACACGACCCCCAAACACGCATAACACCACCAAGCACATAAGACTTTTACACAGGCACGTACGAGGTATAAATACACTATTAGGGACAATGGAAAATGATCTACACCCGTGTAACGCATAGACAATCGCTGCCATTTTACAACACTAACTTACAACTAACAACATTACCATAAAAAAATGCACAATTACACAGCTAAGCGAGTTTGACCTCGCGCACGCAGCCTATTTATACTGCCCACTTCACACATTGCTAACACTTACACCTCAGTGCAAATGTACATTGTATGCTGCAGGAAAACACATTGTTAGCTCTTCAGGATATTGATTGCTGGATATATTAATTAATTAATATTAAAAAGTATATATATATATATATATATATATATATATATATATATATATATATATATATAGGACCAGGGGAGAGGATTGCAATGAGCCACAAAGGCGTTCAGCGTGCGGCTCACAATGAGCACCGAGGGTGCTCAGAGGACCAAAAAGTACACGAGGGGAGAGGCTCGCAATGAGCACCAAAGCCATACTGCGTGCCCCTTGCAATGTCTGACAAAGGTGCTCAGACCACCAAAACTACACAAGCTGAGAGCCTTGCAATGAGCTCCGAAGGCGATCAGTGCGAACCAAAAGTAAAGCAGAGGAGAGGGTCACAATGAGCGCCGAAGGCGTTCAGCATGGGGCTCACAATGAGTGCTGAGAGTGCTCAGAGGAGCATAAGTACACAAGGGGAGAGGCTCACAATGAGCACCAAAGGCACTTAGCGCTGGGCTTGCAATGAGCGCCGAAGGTGCTCAGATGACCAAAAACCTTACATTGTGTACCAAACAGCATTCCCAGCCTTACAATTTTATTGTCGTCACTTTTTGACGGGCAAGTCGCTAGTTATATAACGTGAACCAGATTCTCATATTAAGTATAATAAGATTATTTTGTTTCTGTCTAACTAGATAACAATAAAACAAAGAGCTCATCATTTTATGTGTTATCTTCTAGACATGAAATTAAATTTAGTAGTGTCACCATGCACATGTTCTGACAAGAGAGAACCATGTTCACATTAACAATGCATATCTATGTTGAGTGAGTAAGTTACCAGTACCATGTTCTGTAATAGCAGGTACAAAGTTACCTTTATGTCTACCCTCACAGGGCATGTATAACCTGTCCAACTAACCATCTGCCGTGGCTCAAAGGATTCAAGAAACAAGAAACTTGTTGGGCAAAAACTAACAATATTAGCAGCTGTGCAAGCCATGGACATAAAACATACATTTTGGGAAATTCAGAATTTTTGAAGACTCTCTTTATAAGTATAGTAATCCATTTTGTGTTTGTTACCTCACATCATGAGAGTTGAATCATGAGGATGTGTATTTTGGCTATTAGTAAAGAGAGTGGTGGGGAATGGGGGAACAGAGAGCATTTACAAATATAATTGATTAATACCTAAATAGACACAACAATTATTCTCTCTAACTGGCCCAGAAGCAGGCCCCTTGCATCACTCACTACAACAGTAGCTCTAAGAGCCCCCTCCGACACACACAACTTCCATTATTGTATCATGGATCTCTACAGGGTCCTGTAGCAGAATCAATTTTTTTTTTTTTTTTAATTAAAATCTATATATACACAAAATTGTTCCTGCTTAATTGAACTCTGAGTCAGACTTAAAGTTTTCAAAAAAAAAAAATTTTTTTATGTGTGGTTGCCCTTTAATTTATCATCGGGTGCCTATGTTCACTGATCCATCTCCTACTTAAAACAAAAGAAACAAAACTTGAATTCATGGTACAATGACCAAACCAAAAATCATTACTTATAGTCTCTATTAGCTGGGTAAATTCCTTTATGTTAAAACATATATATTCCCTCTAATTGGATTCTTTAGAAAGATAAAATCATCCTTAAATGAACCAACTTGCTTGCTTCTTAACAATTAATTATCTCCGTTCTCCCAACCTCTTGCACAGAAACTAATCAGCCAACTGAGTTAATCATTTAAATGGACAACGACCTAATGAATCTTTTGGAGTATTTTGAGTCTTCACCAACATTCATTACAAAACAACATGTAAACAAATGAGTCCTAAAGGTGTTGCTTGCTGTGGAAGAGTAAAAGTATTGAATGGGCACCTCGAATAAATGTGAGCGTATTTTATATATTTTAAGCACCATGGACAGCATTTTTCTTTGCTGCATACTATTTCAAAGTGTATTTTTTTTTTTTTTAAATGAAGGCTATTAAAATGAACAAACTTATTTTAATGTATAACTGCCTTTTGTTCTTTTTTATCCAATGGACAAAAATTTTGCTTAATTAGTCTGAGAATGAGTCAAAAATACAGAGGTATGCATTTAACATTGGAGGCATTTCCAGTTACGTTACACAAGTTAGGTACCAGCCCCACACTGATGAGATCTATTTTAGATCGAAACAGTGAATATCCTAGGGTAGGTCTCCTAACTTGTGCATAATCTATCCTATGCTATGCTTGAAAGCCATGTATTACAGCAGGCATATGCTAAAAAACAACATTTATACAGTAATATTGGATTAAAGAGTGATAATGCATTGTGGACTCCCTGTACAGTTTCCCAGAGTGCAGTGAAATAACTGTATTTTTCAGAATTACATTTTTTTAAGTTATTTTAAAATGTTCAAATGCGAGCACAAATTTACAGTTAGTTTCAATAAAGTTATCATATTACAATGTTTTTCATGCAAATGGCACATTTTATAATGTTTAATGTTTTAATTTTGAATCCACTTCTAAATTGTGAAGGGGCCAGCTTCTAAAGGTTGTTTTATTATAAACGTCAAGACAATGTGTGATAAGCATAAGCGAATAAGTCATGTTTTTTAGTTTGGTTAAATGGGCAACAATTTTGATGGGCTTTTGGTTCTTATCTGTTTTGTTTTTTTTATAGTTTAAGGTCAGGAACATAAAGCTCAAATTACTTGTGTATCCCTACATTCCCTATTTTTTTTCTGTTCATATTACATAGTTGTTTTTTAAATGTCTGGCTTGTCTATAGCAAAGAGGATAATTAATGTATAGTGAGAGGTTTACTTAGAGAGTTTTTTTATTTATTATTCTTTAATAAAAATGAACATATAAAAAGGGTACACACTGGGAGCTCCTCCAAATTGATTACCCTGAGATTCTACCTGTTAAACAGCAATATGGTAAAATTTGTATATCATAACAAGCTTAAACCATCCCTATATTATAGGTTTAGGAAGACCTTTTTCAGGGGATAATCAATGGAACTCGGTAACCTTAGTTTTTGGAACAAAAGTTTACATTTAAGTACACATTTCAAATGTTCATATTATCCTCCCCTGCTAAGTATTGACACATTCTGACGACTTCTCATTAGCGTTTACTTTAAAAATGTATTTTCTATGGTCAAAGTGTCAAATTTCACGGCTTGGTCGTATTAATTGAGTCAAGATTAATATTCTGCTCTAGCTGCTATACTTACTTCAAGCATTACCAATTGCAATTAAAGGGATATCTAAGTTTCCTGGATTATGAATGCATCTGATGGAGGAGAATCCGAAGTGTATGAAAAAAAAATGTTTGCATGAAAAATACCAAAATAGACAATTAAACACTTACCTTGAAGTTAGCAAAATCTATTGTAATTTCTGACAGTTTAAAATTAAGGTTGACACCTCCTCCAATTTGTTTTGGAAAATCCGGTTAGAGAAAGATTTCAGACATAGCACTATGTTAGTTGCTATGGCAGAAAGCAGGGATAAGTCATATACCAGCATTGACAACACTGCTCTCCTATTGGCTGTGTTGCAAAGCAGCATGTGATATGTAGGCAAAAGAGCCTGGGAAATGTAGTGTATTACTGACATGTGACAGGAAACTGCAAGGAGGAACCTGTAAGGAGATTGGCTGAGCAAGCAACAGCAGGTAAATAGTGGGTAATATTGTTCCTCGTGTGCTGCATGCTGATTGTCGGGCTCCAGCAAGTTGTGTAGACACCCCCTGGAGGTGCAACATAATCATTAGAAGGATTCTAAGATATTAATAAATAAAATGTTTTATGAGATGTGCTGCATACTCATAGGCTTCTTTTTGCCTACAGAGTGCAGAAATGTATTAATCCAGCTCACTTAGATATCCCTTTAACTATAAAGTACTAGATAGGTTTCAGGTGCATGTTTTGAAATGTATCTGGCATAACAAACCTCAGAGAATTACCAGATCTATAATTTTTAGGCATAAGTCTAAGGGTGGTCTCTCTTGTCCAAATCTTAAATTATTTTTTAAAGCAGCACAATTGGTCTTTATACCCATTACCCACTTTGCTATAACATCAACCAATTTGGGTTTTCATTGAAATGTTTTTGATGTGCCCTTAATCTTGGAATAAGATTATTTGGTTGCCTAAACCCCTGTCTGTCTTGAGAGGCCTCTCAAATTCCATAATTAAAAAAGAGAGGGAGGCATGGCACACAAACACCTTGTACAAATAACTTTGGTGAAACCAATTGGATAAATATCAATAATAAAATTTACTCTCACTGTGAGAGACCTCAACTTACAAGAGGTAAAAAACTCACTTTGAAAAAGTCTCACTCATGACTGGCACTGTGCTCAGTTCAGGTTGCTTTCTTTGCCGACGCTCCCTTTAGCTGTAATCTGCCGTGTTATTGCGCATATAACTTAGGTGTACAGTATGCTACTGTTGGTGTTAATATGCTTATTTATGGTCAATAAATCAAGAAATCCCACCCCACGCTGATGATAGACAGTAACCTTGAAACGGCTATCCAACCTTGGCTTTGCATAAATGTAATGCAGCGGGCATAAGCTTAAAGGAAGCCATGTTTAAAATGGTTATGGATAGAAGAACAACGCATTTGTGGGCACATTTGCATGTCTCTGCTCAGCTTCCCAGAATGCAGTGTAATAACTGTATTTTTTGGAATTCTGAGCAGGAAACAAGTTTTTTAACTTGTTTTTGACATTCAAATGTGAACACAAATGTACTATTTATATACTATATATATATTATATATATTATTTTTTATATATATATATCTCTATATATATATATAAATATATATATATATATATATATATTTAAATTTAATTTATTTTTTACATAATATCAGAGTGAAAAAGGATTGTCTAACTAAGGAAGCCTCAAGATTGGCGGTGAAACACGTTTTAGAATTCACTTTATCCTTACAATATTGTTTATTATATATGTACCTTTTTACCTGGACGACCAATAAATTCATATTAATGAAATAGCAGGTCTCCAAAGGAGTTGCTTACATTGATAGTGGTCAGTATTATACTGATCAGATTATGTTTAATCACAAGCTACTTGTGTTTTGTTAAGCCCTATGGTATATTGGTGCACTAGTCTCTCTCATCATTGAGCACATCCATACCTGATGTGTTTTCTCTTTTTATAGAGTATATTGGGCATTTCTGTGACTCATAATGTTACATCATTTACTGTTTCATCAGTTTTTCCAGTAATAATCTCCCTCCACCTGTTACATTACAACCAATCTGTGCATCTGTTTTATTCTGTTGTTCAAGCTGATGTCTATATTATTTGGACCATTTATTTAAATACTGCTGTTTTGGACATTATTTGGTGATGCTTAATTGAATACGAAGTAGATAACGACAAAGAAATCTCCATGTAAGAATCGGATTGCTCTGGCATTGATGCTATGTCTGTTTACTTCATTTGCATTTCAATAATTAGCTAAATTACTTCTGAATGCATTACAGGCTGAATTAAGCGATGAATTACACAGATGTTACATGGATGATGCCAATGGTTGCTGATGGAGGGGGCATGTAGCCAATATACCTGGCAGGCAATGGACTAACCTTTCCCTTTCACTTCATGGATCTAGTATTAAAGACGAATGTTATTCTCCATAGGAAGCATAATTAAATCACTGATCATTCTTTTGCTACACTTGATATGTATATCTTGCCAGCTGGATTGTATTGTAGCAGTTCCAATAACTATTTATTTCCATCCAGTATTTCATTGTGTGTTTTCCAGAATTATATTATGAATTGTACTTCATTATTACAGTTTTGTTTTTTGTTTGTCTTTTGGGATTTTACTATAATTAACAGGCTAACTCTTGGTTTTAAATTACCCATAATATGAAACATGTTTTGAGTATAATTAGAAACACACAAGCTGTTAGATATGGTTAGGATTAGCACATTTTCATTTGCTCAATCAAATTATTATTTTTTAGCATTTTTTTTTTTATTATTTTAGTAATATCAAAATACAGGGTCAGAGAGATTATTACAGAAGTTTTTCGCTTAGTATACAAAGTGATATAAATTGAAACTAGCTACTTGCCCATCAAACATGATGGGAATAACATTTTAAGCCTGGCAATGTAGTTTGCCACCCAATGCGAGCACCTTCAAGCACTCATTTTGAACTATAAGAAAACAACAATAAAGTGTAGCAGCTCAATTAATATTATGATGTAATCAATAAGTTAATATGGTGAGATGTAGGAAATAAGCAAACACTGGGGAAATCACTAATAGCAATGAACAATAATAGTGATTAGCAGTGATCGCTCCCCATATATGGCTATTCATAGGCTACTAGGCTTCACAGTATTCACTAAGACTCATTTTTTTGTGGTTTCTTTGGTTCATTATTTATCTGAAAATCTTCACATGTTTGTTGCAAACTTCAATTATGAGGATCATAATTCACCTTTAAGTTTTTAACAGATTCTGAAGATACCACTAGGACTAATTGAACTCCCTCCATAAGAGAGTAACTTCACACCATCTATGGCATTAAGTTATATTGCATTGGGCATGGAGTTATGCAATGTACATCTTAAGAAACTAAAATGTAATACTCAATTGTTGGGTAGTCCTAGGAACCTAGGAACTTATGGTGCTATATGTTGAAACATGTTTAGATTTGCTCTAAGATTAAAGTCGCCATTTAGAAGTCATCACTAACAGGCACATTCAGACTCAAATTAATGGCCACCAATCTAGCAACAACAAATTTAAGTATGTTTTACTTTGAGACTAGAAAACCAAAAGGTAGGGGGAGAGAAGCGCACCAGCGCTTAGTGCAACAGGAAAGATAATCAAAAACCACGATAATAAATGAAAAAACTCACTCACTTTAGTTGACCTTATCAAATGAGGTATATGGATCGCCTGTTGATCTGGTCCCCTACACGGACCTTAGAAGAATTGTTCTCATGATTTCCCTTTTCTTCCTCCCGTTATACCTCCCTTGGGAGTAAGTGGAATCAAAGTTCTTCTTATTGGTATGGGAATAACATCCAACATAGAATTGTACCAAAGGGTCTTAAAATAGACAAAAAATGTGCCTTTGATATTGCAGTTCAAGGGATTTTAGATCTGTGGTATAACACTTTAGCGGATTTTTCTTTGAAATTAATGAATATTAATGAAAAGAGAAAAAAGAACTTAGTGACCATCTCAGATCAATTTGAGAAAGTAACTAAAGATTTGAGTCCATTTTCTATTGACCCCTTTTGCCAAAAGATAGATGGCGACATTAAAACTTGCATAACAAAATTAGAAATTAGAAATAGATATTAGTGGAAAGAAAAAAGAGAAACTCATTAGAGACAAGACAGATTATGCACAGGGTGGTTATAGAGAAGCCACTAGCTACAAACAATTGATATACCAAGATAATCTCTCGAATAATCTAGGGGCAAGACCCAAATTTCCTTATAGAAACCAATATAAGAAATCTGATTTTAATAAGACAAACTTCATTTGAAAAGTGGTAGCTTATCAAACACCCACTCACCACGTTAATAAAGGTAACATCACACCGACTCATAATAAGAAGGATGTGCAAAACTCATATAACGATACTAATAATAAAACAGCTTTTAATTATGATTTTGAATCATCCCTCGCATCTAGGGAAAGTAGAAGAGGCAGTACTATCCCCCTAACCAGACCCTTTAAGGACTGGGAAAAACAAGAACAGACTGATATCATAAGATTAATGCCTATACCCACAGAGACCCATTACAATAACCTAAAAACCTCTCATGAATATAGAGCGAAATTCAGCACCCCAGCTCCTTTTTAGTACAGGAGAGGAAACTAAAAATAACAGATCAAACTCCCATTCTCAAACAACAATTCCTAACACCATTAATGATGAGAAGGAAGAGAACCCTACAAGGAAAAAAGAGGAGAAGGGGGTGCAGAGGGGGAAGAAGGTTCAGTGTAAAAAGACTAAAAGAGAGCAGAACGAAACGCTAAACATGTTTAATCTGTCAGAAAAAGTGCTTAATCCACATGAAGTACATTTTTTAAGGAGAGGACTATCTTTCGCTCCTGAGGCCGAACCAAACCCATTTGAACTATACTTAGACGTGAATAAACTCGTCAGGAATCTAACCCTAAGGAGACACTATGCCAAGATAAATGATATAAATAATGATGTGAAATATGGCTCAGCTGATTTCTCTTAATAAAAATGATCTATGAATTTTAGAGGATTTAAAGGATTTGGCTAGGAGTAGACCTAACAACTATGAGCCAGATATAGATGAAGATAACTCCCCCATTGATACTAGTCTTATTGGGGATTTGGAGGACCTCTTGAAAGAATCTGATAACACTTCTATCAAGCATTCAAGCTTCAAACCAAAATCTTTTTGTTTTTCCGGTCCAATCACAGAGTAATCACATCCCAGTATTTTATAACATGGTGATGGGTAAACTGGAGGAGATGTGCTTAAAAAGGCACACAAAAAAAGGAAAGAAGCTCTGTCCCTCCTCAGAAATGACACAACTATTGTCATCAGACAGGCTGGTAAAGGAGGAGGTTTGGTGATACAGGATAGAGAGGGTTATATGGAAGAAGCTTTTAGACACATTAAGGATACACAGACATACAAACATTTACAGCCTTATTACATTTTGATTCAGCCAATTGAATAGGGCTCTATATAAGCACAGAGCATATTTTTTTATAGACTTTTTTAGTTAGTGAAGACCGTGCTTTTGGATAGAAGATCACTAACTAAAAACATTTTTCAATTAGCCAAAAGGGAACCCACTGTGGAATACCTGAATGAATATAATAAACTCGTTGAAGAAGCTAAGGGAAAAGGTATTCTGAGTGAGAATTCAGCTTCCTAGAAAATCGATTCCCAACAACAGCGATCTTTTACCACCTCCCCAAAGGGCACAAAAATACCACAAATCCCCCGGGCAACCCAACCCATTATCTCTGGTATCCTCTCTCTTACAATTTTTTTTCCTTAAACCCATGGTTTTAAACCTTAGATCATATATAAGGGACATACTCCACCTTCTAGAGATTCTAGCTAATCAAGGCTGGACAGAGTCCTACAGCAATTAGATCTTTGGCCGATCCTTAAGAAAGATGATATCTTGGGTAAGACAAACCCATCATCAACTTCAGAAAAAATAATAATCTAAAACAGAGACTGGCCCCAAGTGAACTTAAAAAAACATTAAAGATAAATAAAATAAACACTTGGCTCAAGCCAACAACTGGGAGTTTGAAATGTGGTACAATGATCTGCAGCACATGTAGACATCTAAAGAGAAAAAATAGGGAGGAGATCCATTTAACCCACAAAAAGAAAAACTTCAAAATTAAGAACCTAACAAACTGCAAGAGCGAATATGTAATATATGCAATCAATTGCAGTTGCCTTAAGCAATATGTGGGACGTACTAAAAGAGCTTTCAAGACCAGATTCAGGGAGCATATTTACAATGTTTCTAAAGGGTACATGAAAAACAGCTTTTCAGCACATGCGACCTGCAAGCCAGAAGCGTAGCTAGGTAGAGGAGGGTGGGGCGTACCGCCCGGGCGTCACTTATTTGGCGGCAGAATATATGTTGACAACTGGGTGCGGAAGCGGGGGCGCCAATCTCGGGGACAGCCCCGGGTGGCGGAAGGTCTAGCTATGTCACTGCTGCAAGTACAATAAAAATATGAAAGGAGTTATTGTACATGTAAAAATGGGCCTAAGAGGAGGGAACAGATTAAAAAGACTGAGACAGATGGAGACCAGATGGAGCCACACTTTAAGGACTCTAGAACCACCCGGTCTCAATAGAATTATAGATCTAGCCACCTTTATAGAATGACTATCGAAAAATGACGGTAAATAAAATTTGAAGCCATGGCAATGCTGTGTGCCACACAATGTGAAGGTTTTTGTACTGTGAGGACCTTCAGCGCTCATAGCGATCCTCTCCTCTAGTGTACTTTTGCTCCTCTGAGCAGCCTCTGCGCTCATCACAAAGACAGATACATATGTCTATATTTTTATAAATAATAATAAATTAATTAGTCACTTAATGAATTAATATACTTTACCTATTTGTAATTAATATATCCATCAATCAATAGGCTGAAGAGCTAACAATCTGTTTTAATTTTCCCGCAGCATATAATGTCCAGTTGGACTGTTGCTGGCATATGGAGTTAGTTTTATTAATATCCCAACTGTGCATCAGAAGTAAGCTGCGTGCACGAGGGCAAACTGTTGGTTTATTTGTGTAAAGCGCTACTGTTGATGCGTAATGTTATGATTTGCAAGTTCGGAGTGTAAAGTAGCGTCGTTTGTGTATGTGCTACAAAGTTCGCATGTATTTGGGGTCCTTTGTAGTACTGTATTTTGTACCTCGTACGTTCCTATGTGAAAGTGGTACGCGGTTGGCGGTGTGTTGTGCGGTCCAGGGTTGTGTAGCCTCGTTTACATATTTTTGGGTCACCATTTTTTTCTCGCTTAGCAGATTTGAGGGCCGAAACTCTTGAAAATCGAATTAAATTTTCGTTCCACCTCACTCCCAGATGTCCTGTCTGTTCCCCTGTGCTGTGTGTGATGTTTTTGTTGTTGTTTTTTGTGTATGTTTTGTATTTTTCGTGTTTTTTGTTTTTCGTGGTTCAGCTGTTAACTTCACATTTTTTCAACCTTGTATTTTATTTTTTTCTAAGTCCCATGTCTCGTAATGTTTTTTTTTCTAAGTCGCGCTTTATTAAATTGCCAATCAGGCAATTGAATAGGGCTCTATATAAGCACATAGCATTTTTTTTATTTAAAAAAAAAGATGCTATGTGCTTATATAGAGCCCTATTTAATTGGGCGAATGGCAATTTAATAAGTCTGTAAGCCAATCCCGCGTTTCCTAAGTGTTTGTAGACTAAGTCCTGCATGTTTCATTGCCTCCACTGCTCGCCTCACTTTGCGAGGCTCGCAAATGATGAGCACCTTTGGCGCTCATCGCCTAAGTCGTACGCACCACGCAAAGCGTGACGACATCTCGTAGTTGGACAATTATAACATGTGATGATATCTGTTTTTTGGAGGAATGGTTCCAAGTATTGCATTTGAGGGATAAGACACATCACATGCATCCTTTTTAAAGGGCTCCCTTTAAACTTTTTCCTCCACAAACAGGTTTAAAAGAGAGGTTTAAGGATCTGAATATGTATCGCTTTGCTATATAGACCATTATTTATAAGGATGGGTAATATTTAACAACTTCAAACCTTGATATATAAGTGATAAATTATCACAGAGGTTCTCTTTTATGTATCATAAATGTATATTCTTTTATGTACCAGGCCTGTTCACATTTGGGTCATGAGGATGGATCACTTTTTGTGTGTTTATATATTTCCCAGTTTCTCTTACAGCGGGTGTATATGTCTTTATATTTATCTGTATTTATCTATATATGTATTCGTTATGCTTATTTGGTGTGGCTAAGGGTGATGCTATGTGTATGTGTTAGCACATCAATACACACATGTGTAAATACACTGCAGTACACATTTTTTCTTTAACTATGTTTAAAGATGCCTAGGAGTCCCTGTAGTATTAGTGTTTAATTTAAACAGTGGATACCATGATAAATCCTGATTAGAACATGCAGTATCCAATTTTTGGGAGACCACCAAATTTGGGTAAACACCAACATGAGGGAGTACATTATATCATTGTTTAACTAAAAGATATATACACCTACATTTTTTATACAGTCATTTACCTATATAACCCCTCCCCCCCATTCTATTTTCAGGAGATATGGATAGTGAGGTACAACATGGGGTACTATATTACTATAAATACTACTGCCCAAGAAAAAGTATCAAATTAGACTGGGAATATCATGTATGAATTCATATATTATAATTATTATTATTATCTTTTATTTGTATCGCGCCAACATATTTCGTAGCGCTGTACAGGGTTAAGAACATGGAAATATGCAACATAATACAAATTTTAACAACTGTAAAAAATGGAGAGCGCTGTTTTGAGCTTTGAGTTTTTGTAAAAAGTGCTTTATTCCAAAGCACCTTACTAGAATGGTAACTCACTACGTACAATCTAAAGGGCATTTGAAAGGCAAAGACCTGGATAGGTGCAGACATGGAATTCAGGAAGGAAGTGAGAGTTACATAGGTAGGAAGGTGTGAAAGGTTAGAAGGTTATTCATTAGTTGGAGAGGGAAGGGATATGATATAAAGTCAGTGTGAAGTGAATGGCTGTAGTATGCAATATGTTATCTGCCCCTAGTGGAGGGTTAATGTAAACGGCAAGTGGGAAACTCAGGAGACACAAAATTTGAACACAGCTTTGCTAAAAGTAGCTTGCAGGAGCATAAAAAAAGGAGAGGAGGACATGAAAGGTGCGAGGGTTATGTTACAGAAAAGAAGGGGAAGAGTTGAAAAGAAGAGCCTGAGGAAAAGACAGGGGCATATGAGGAAGAAGAAGGCAAGAGGAAAAATTGTGTAAAGGATTAATATGACTAGTTAGCATGTGTTGATAATTGATCAGCTGTAAAGAATTTTTGTGAATCAATAAAATAAGAGTAACCAGGGGTGAGTGGGTGAGGGGTTGGGAGCGGATTGGGCTCAGGAGACCAGGGAGACAGATTGAGCAATATGGTGTCTGGAAGAGAATGGAAATGGCTTTAGAATGTGTTATTTAAAGGCTATAAACACAGGATTTTCAAATAGTGTGGGGAGGTTACAAAGAATTACAAAGGTACACGATTTATCCAGGCAAACCAACAATGTCAGTAGTTATAATAACTTATATAATATGATAACTAATAATAAGTAAATGTAGCAGAAGTCCTCAGTTCTCAATATCTTAGCTGTGGTAATGGAGCAGTGGGCTCAGGAAACCAGGGAGATAAGCCAGGGAGACAGAGTGAGCAATATAGTGTCTTGTAATCAATTAGTTGTTAGTGTCCAGAGTGAAGAGATAGGAGGTCTGAAGGAGGTCTGGAGATACTGCTTGTAATCAGTTAGTTGTTAGTGTCCAGAGTGAAGGGCTAGGAGGTCTGAAGATACTGCTTGTAATCAGTTAGTTGTTAGTGTCCAGAGTGAAGGATTAGGAGGTCTGAAGGAGGTCTGTAGATTCTTGTAATCAGTTAGTTATTAGTGTCCAGAGTGAAGAAATAGGAGGTCTGAAGGAGGTCTGGATATACTACTTGTAATCAGTTAGTTGTTAGTGTCCAGAGTGAAGGGGTAGGAGGTCGGAAAGAGGTCTGGAGATACAAGGCGATTTCTAGGTTCAATGTTTAACTATGGTCCTCACCCAACACAGAAATGTGGAACATTTTGGGCACAGGGTGCCCACTGCTGTTTGTTTTTTACTCCTTATTTTTTTTTTTTTTTTAAATAAAGTTTTTTTGTTGTTTTTGTCCCCCCACTTTTGGTTTAGAGTTTATCCAAACCTGGAAGTGACGATTTAGTAACAGTCAATTTTAGGCACAAATAAGGTATTTAAACACCTACAGATGCTGGCCAGTATATTCATATCATTACTTTTCTTTCCACCACTGAGGAAGCCTAGTAGATAGACAATTGTGTTTGATTGTTTTTAATTTATTTTATTTAGATCTTTGTTATTGTTTTTATGTATATGTATCTTTACCTTTTTTAGCTTTTTTCATTATATTGTTTTTGTACTCATATGGTTGTAACAACCATGAGTATATCACTTAGGACAATTTATGTACAGTACATTATCTTTCACTAATGTGTCTGTATGTATACCATGGAGGTGACTAGTGAATAGCACTATTTTTGGAAAATAATATATATTCTTAATAAAGTGACACTGCTGTTTAATATCTAAAATATAGCAAGAGTGTCCTTTTGTCAACACACACATATTCTTAAGGAGGAGTGGGTGAGATAATAACTCCCCATACCAATAAGAAGAACTTTGATTCCACATACTCCCAAGGGAGGTATACCGGGAGGAGGAAAAAGGAAATCGTGAGAACAATTCCTCTAAGGTCCATGACGTGGACCAGTTTAAAAGAGGAGCCATATACCTCATTTGATGAGGACAACTAATGTGAGTGAGCTTTTTAATTTTTATTGTGGTTGTTGATTATCTTTCATGTTGCACTAGGAGGTTTTGCGCTTCTCTCCCCCTACCTTTTGTTTTTTTTTATCTCATATGTCTTCAAAGGAACATGTTGTGAACGGTGTTTCATAGGAGAACTACAAACCTCTGCAACAACTTTCAGCGAACCTCTGCAACCAATAATCCTGAAGAGTTTACAGGACATTAGTGTACCTTGATCCCTTTTGTGAACTCTAAAGTAAGACTTTATCTACATATTGTTTTCCATCATACACACCTTCAAGTGTATAATTTTATGGTGTTTTTTTGTATATTTACTGGGACATTTGCCCTACAACATTCGTGACTGATTTCTGACCTGCGCTATTACGTAATGTGTGTTTAAAAGTTTATGCTTGGAGACAATAACATCATTGGCAGACTAGGATACATGGTTTGGCTTTTTTTTTGTTTGTTTGTTTTGTAGTGCATACAGTTCATTTTAACGTTTTGGTTTTTTTTATAAATTCTGCACCAAGACCTTATCATAACTCTTTAACATTAAACAGATGATCGATTTTTGTATTTGGTATTTCAATAGCCCGATTAGATACAACTGCTAACTAAATTGTAGTACAACACAAATTCTGTAATGTGTTAAAGTTGATCCGACTGCTGACTATTTGAATGACTATTTGCCAGGAGTCGCCTAAAACAATAAAAAATGTGTTTTTTTGTCGGTTCTCTCACACATTCAAGGATACCATCAAGAGACCAGGGTAACCATTGGTTTCTTCTCATGTGGATGAGATTTTGTAATGTAATGCAGCACAGCTGTGTTTTGTTCTTTTGCTTTCTGTAACCATCAGGTTACTACCCCTTGTAGCACTGATACTACACGCAGGAGTAGGAACTCTTGTGAAAAGACTACATACTCAATACTTGACTGCATTGTTGAAACACTCCATCTTGCTCCATTGGGTGCTATTATACTTTTATTTGTTCCACTGGTAGTTAGTACTTTCTTACTATACTTGTAATTCGATAGATGTTGGCATACAATTTAATCATAATGATTACAAATGTTTCCATTCTCATAACTTTACTATTTTTAACTTCTACAATATATATCACATATTGTTTTTGTGATTATTGTATATACTCGAGTATAAGCCGAGTTTTTCAGCACTTTTTTTAAGGCTAAAAAAGGCCCTCTCAACTTATACTCGAGTCACTCCCCCTAGTGTCTCTCGAACCCCCCTAGTGTCTCTCGAACCCCCCGTGTCTCTCGAACCCCCCGTGTCTCTCTAATAACCCCCCCGTGTCTCTTTCCCTCTGTCCTCCTCATCCTCAACCCCCCTCCTCCTCATCAGCCCCCTCCCCTTGAGGAGGGGGTTGATGAGAAGGAGGGGGGTTGAGGTTGAGGGGGGATGAGGAGGGGATTGATGAGGAGGAGGGAGGTTGAGGGGGGGTGAGGAGGGGGATGAGGATAGGGGGGGTTGAGGATGAGTGTGGGGGGTTGAGGATGGGGGTTGAGAAGGGGGTCGATGTGGAGGAGGGAGGTTGAGGAGGGGGGTTGAGGTTGAGGGGGGGTGGTGAGGAGGGGGTTGATGAGGAGGAGGGAGGTTGAGGGGGGTGAGGAGGGGGATGAGGGGGGTTGAGGATGAGGATGGGGGTTGAGGGGGGGTGAGGAGGGGGATGAGGGGGGTTGAGGATGAGGATGGGGGGTTGAGGATGGGGATTGAGGATGGGGGGTTGAGGTTGAGGGGGGGTGAGAAAGGGGTTGATGAGGAGGAGGGAGGTTGAGGAGGGGGGATAAGGTTGAGGGGGGGTGAGGAGGGGGATGAGGATGGGGGGGTTGAGGAGAAGGTTGAGGTTGAGGGGGGTGAGGAGGGGGTTGAGGATGGGGGGGTTGAGGATGAGTATGGGGGGTTGAGGGGGGAGGATGAGGATGGGGGGTTGAGGAGTGAGGTTGAGAGGGGGTTGAGGAGTTAGGTTAAGGGGGTTGAGGAGGGAGGATGAGGAGGGGGTTCAGGATGAGGAGGGAGGTTGAGGATGAGGAGGGAGGTTGATGATGAGGAGGGAGGTTGAGGTTATGGAGGGGGGTTGAGGTTATGGAGGGGGGTTGAGGTTATGGATGGGGGGTTGAGGTTGAGGAGGGGGTTGAGGATCTTCTATTGGTCCCTTATACCATATTTTATTGTTTTCTTTTAGCCCCAAATTTTACCTGCATCTAGTTTCAGAAGGCCTCACTGGTTACTCTGAATTCTGGGAGTTCTATACACACCATCAGCCCCAAATTTTACCTGCATCTGGTTTCAGAAGGCCTCACTGGTTACTCTGAATTCTGGGAGTTCTATACACACCATCAGCCCCAAATTTTACCTGCATCTGGTTTCAGAAGGCCTCACTGGTTACTCTGAATTCTGGGAGTTCTATACACACCATCAGGTATGGAGGAGACATTGAAAGCTGCATCTTCCCATGAGCCAATATCTTTTATTAATATTTCTACTATATGCTTGTTATTATATTTGCTGACATAGAATTATTTCTAAAATTAGTTCAAACTTTTTCATATGTTTACTGTATCTTGCCTGGCTTTACTCCCCCTTCCCCCTTTTATGGCCTGTAAAATTTGCCTAGATCTCCTCCTTTCCACATGTCTTTGCATTTCCTCTCTACTAACTGCTAACTGCTCTCTCCCTCTCCCTCTCCCTCTCCCTCTCCCCTTCCCTCTCTCTCCTTCCCTCCCTCTCCCTCCCTCTCCTTCCCTCCCTCTCCTTCCCTCTCTCTCCTTCCCTCTCTCTCCTTCCCTCTCTCTCCTTCCCTCTCTCTCCTTCCCTCTCTCTCCTTCCCTCTCTCTCCTTCCCTCTCTCTCCTTCCCTCTCTCTCCTTCCCTCTCTCCCTGTTCTATTGGTCCCTTATACCATATTTTATTGTTTTCTTTTAGCCCCAAATTTTACCTGCATCTGGTTTCAGAAGGCCTCACTGGTTACTCTGAATTCTGGGAGTTCTATACACACCATCAGGTATGGAGGAGACATTGAAAGCTGCATCTTCCCATGAGCCAATATCTTTTATTAATATTTCTACTATATGCTTGTTATTATATTTGCTGACATAGAATTATTTCTAAAATTAGTTCAAACTTTTTCATATGTTTACTGTATCTTGCCTGGCTTTACTCCCCCTTCCCCCTTTTATGGCCTGTAAAATTTGCCTAGATCTCCTCCTTTCCACATGTCTTTGCATTTCCTCTCTACTAACTGCTCCCCCTCTCTCCCCCTCTCTCCCCCTCTCTCCCCCTCTCTCCCCCTCTCTCCCCCTCTCTCCCCCTCTCTCCCCCTCTCTCCCCCTCTCTCCCCCTCTCTCCCCCTCTCTCCCCCTCTCTCCCCCTCTCTCCCCCTCTCTCTCTCCCTGTTCTATTGGTCCCTTATACCATATTTTATTGTTTTCTTTTAGCCCCAAATTTTACCTGCATCTGGTTTCAGAAGGCCTCACTGGTTACTCTGAATTCTGGGAGTTCTATACACACCATCAGCCCCAAATTTTACCTGCATCTGGTTTCAGAAGGCCTCACTGGTTACTCTGAATTCTGGGAGTTCTATACACACCATCAGCCCCAAATTTTACCTGTATCTGGTTTCAGAAGGCCTCACTGGTTACCCTGAATTCTGGGAGTTCTATACACACCATCAGGTATGGAGGAGACATTGAAAGCTGCATCTTCCCAGGAGCCAATATCTTTTATTAATATTTCTACTATATGCTTGTTATTATATTTGCTGACATAGAATTATTTCTAAAATTAGTTCAAACTTTTTCATATGTTTACTGTATCTTGCCTGGCTTTCCTCTCCCTTCCACCTTTTATGGCCTGTAAAATTTGCCTAGATCTCCTCCTTTCCACATGTCTTTGCATTCCCTCTCTACTAACTGCTAACTGCTCTCTCTCTCTCCCCTTCCCTCTCTCTCTCTCCCCTTCCCTCTCTCTCTCTCCCCTTCCCTCTCTCTCTCTCCCCTTCCCTCTCTCTCTCTCCCCTTCCCTCTCTCTCTCTCCCCTTCCCTCTCTCTCTCTCCCCTTCCCTCTCCCTCTCTCCCCTTCCCTCTCCCTCTCTCCCCTTCCCTCTCCCTCTCTCCCCTTCCCTCTCCCTCTCTCCCCTTCCCTCTCCCTCTCTCCCCTTCCCTCTCCCTCTCTCCCCTTCCCTCTCCCTCTCTCCCCTTCCCTCTCCCTCCCTCCCCTTCCCTCTCCCTCTCTCCCCTTCCCTCTCCCTCTCTCCCCTTCCCTCTCCCTCTCTCCCCTTCCCTCTCCCTCCCTCTCCTTCCCTCTCCCTCTCCTTCCCTCTCACTCTCCTTCCCTCTCCCTCTCCTTCCCTCTCCCTCCCTCTCCCTCTCCTTCCCTCTCCCTCTCCTTCCCTCTCCCTCTCCTTCCCTCTCCCTCCCTCTCTCCCTGTTCTATTGGTCCCTTATACCATATTTTATTGTTTTCTTTTAGCCCCAAATTTTACCTGCATCTGGTTTCAGAAGGCCTCACTGGTTACTCTGAATTCTGGGAGTTCTGCCCTCCCTCCCTGCCCCTCACCCTCCCACCTCAATTCTGATTAAATATATAGTGAAATGAGAATCACCTGACTTTCCTACTTGCATATATTATCTCACCACTAGGGGCAGACAACATTTTAAATGCTAGAGCCCTCACCTCTGTTCCTTCTCTCTCCCTCTAAATGAAAAACCTTTCTAACTTTCACTTCTCTTCTGACCCTTTTTATTCCTTATCTGTTTAATCTTTCCCTGACTTCTGCCCCTTCCATCCCCTTTAGATTGTAAGTGGCGAGTTTTCAGTCTTCTAGGATGCTTTGGGAAAAAGCACTTTCTGCAAAGATTCTAAGCTCAAAACAGGGTCCTCCATTTTTGGAATTTTGTTAATGCTGTATTTTCCCTTGTTTTTATCCCCTGTATTGCGCTACGGAATATGTCGGCGCGTTACAAATAAAAGTTAATAATAATTAATAATAATAAGGTTGAGAATGAAGAAAAGGGATGAGGAGGGTGATAAGGGAGGTGAAAAGAGACACAGGGAAGGGAGAGGGGAGAAGAGACACAGGAGAGAGAGGGGGGACAGAGGGGGCAGCACATTTCCCACCCTTGGCTTATACTCGAGTCACTCATTTTACCCAGTATTTTGTGGTAAAATATGTGCCTCGGCTTATACTCGGGTCGGCTTATACTCGAGTATATACGGTAATAACTATGTTTTAATTATATTAAAAACCCGGTAGTAATAATAATAATAATAATAATAATAATAAAGGCTATTGTGTGCAGTTGGTCTTTTACCAAGGATAACATCAACTAGCATGCAAATATATTAGAATAAGTTGTATAAGGAGTAAATTCTATAAACAATTAATTATAGTTATAAATGAATACAAAAACATGTTACATTAGCATAATGTGTTACCACAACCAATTTTCATCATTTAATAAACAAATGGCTGGTAAATATCCAATGTAATTATTAGCAGTTACAACCAGAATTCACCATGCTGGATTTCTAAATGCAACAAGTCCCAAAAAAAAACAGATTTATGGATTAATATTATTTCATATGAGAAATAATCTTTATAATGTAACAATACATATTTTCCAAAGAGTTTGATTAATTATATGTAGAGAAAATAAAATAAATAAAATAATTGCAGTGGTGCCAAATTCAGGATTTTGAAGACTACCAGTAAAGGAGTTTGTTATGGTACATCCTCAGAGCTGGATCACAAGGCTGTGTCTTTAGATGCATTAGTGAGGGAGGGGTGGGAGAGCAGTGGACATGATGAAGTCAAAAATATTTTTTAGATAATCTGACTCAAATTGTCAGCACACCTCTCAACCATCACTGGCCCAGAAGTAGAATGTGAAATAATAAAGTAATTTCAGCTTTACCACAGTTAAATAGAATTGATGAAGTCATAACATTTTGAGATATATTAATAGTAGATTACTTCTCAAAAACTAGCTGTAGTTGTCATGGATAATACATATATTTTAATAACCTCAGCTATTTGGTTTCAGATCTAAAGCTTGCTACTATAAATATAATTTGAAAATATCTATTTGAGAAGCTTCATATTTTGTAATTTCACTATAAAATGCTAAGTTCTGAAAACCGGAAATATTATACATCTTGGTTCAATAAATGTTTGACAAGGATGCAGCAACACATTTCAAAGAAAGAGAAACATTAAAACAATAAGTCATGTTCTGAATATAAGGTTGAAGGTTTAAATCTATAATGAACAGTTCAACTTTAAAAAAAATATATAGACAACACAATAAAAAAACATCAGGAGTTGTTAAGACTAATAAATATTATATACAGTCGAAAAAAAACGTCTACACACCCCTGTTAAAATGTCAGGTTTCTGTGCTGTAAAAAAATGGGACAAAGATAAATCATTTCAGAACTTTTTCCACCTTTAATGTGACCTATAAACTGTACAACTCAATTGAAAAACAAACTGAAATCTTTTAGTTAGAGGGAAGAAAAAATATAAAAATAAAATAATATGGTTGCATAAATATGCACACCCTTAAACTAATACTTTGTTGAAGCACCTTTCAATTTTATAACAGCACTCAGTCTTTTTGGGTATGAGTCTATCAGCATGGCACATTTTGACTTGGCAAGATTTGCCCACTCTTATTTGCAAAAACACTCCAAAACTGTCAGATTGCGAGGGCATCTCCTGGGCACAGCCCTCTTCAGATCACCCCACAGATTTTCAATCGGATTCAGGTCTGGGCTCTGGCTGGGCCATTCCAGAGCATGGATGGTTCTGCGGCCCAGCCGGGGCTGAAGGGGAGAAGGCCGGGGACATCGCGGGGAGGTAAGTTAAATGTATATTTAGATGTTTATATGCTTATTTTATTTCTTGTTTATATATTGTATTAATGTATTAATGTATTGTGTTTTTTTTAACAGGGCCGCGCGGGGAGAGCTGAACAATGACGGGACATGCTGGAAAGATGAGTATAATATTTAGAATGTATATAATGTTTATTTATTTCATGTTAATGTTTTGTACTAATTATTTTGTTTTGTTTTACCCCTAGGTTAGTGATCTGAAGCAACATCTTAAAGGTAAGTGGTCTTAATTATTGTATTTTAGCTTAGAATTAGGGTCTGTGTAGTTAGGACTGTAATTATTTAATTTTAGCTTAGAATTAGGGTCTGTGTATGTAGTTAGGATTTATTGTAGATTAGATAGATAGGGGGATGTATTTGATATAGTTAGGATTTATTTTATATTAAATAGATTGTATGTTAGATAGATAGGGGGTATTTGATTTGTATTATATGTAATATATTATATGTAATGTATGTAATGTCATGTATTGTATGTAATGTATTATATGTAATATATTATATGTAATATATGTAATGTCATGTATTGAATGTAATGTATTATATGTAATATATATTATATGTAATGTATTGGAAATTTAAAATTGAAATGCAGCAGGGTCATGATCGGTGCCGATCGGGGACCCCCGCTGCAGGGGGTTAATGTGGGGGGGCATGCTGGTGTCCCTATGGACCCCTGCAGCAAGGGGTTTATGTGGGTACACTTAGGGGGTCCCGATGGGGACCCCCTGCATAGAGGGGGGTTAATTTTTTGGGCCGCGGCCAGGATTGGCAATTAGTGTGCCGCGGCCCCTTTAAGGAGCCACGGCGGGGAATTTAAAACTTTTAAATGCAGCGGGGGGCCTGATCGGTGCCGATCGGGGACCCCCACTGCAAGGGGTTAATGTGGGGGTGCTGCAGGGGTCCCGATAGAGACCCCTGCAGCATGGGGATGTGTATAGGGTGCAGGGGGGAGCCTCACACTGCTGTCTCGGGCTGCTCCAAAGCATCACATAAAGGCTTTCAGATCCCTTGCAGGCACTTTTTGTGCCCGTAGGGATTCTTACGATATGCGAGAATCATGCGTAGATTTAAGGCTGCGTGTGACTACATAGCTCTCTCGGGGCCTATTCTCGGCCATTTTTTCGCAAAGCAGGCTGCGAGAGATTCGGTACTATAGGAAACCTACAGACAGATGTAGTTACCTCCACAACTCTACAGTAGCTTCCACCCCTCCCACACTAAACAAGGGATAATTCAGAGTCAAGCCATCAGATACCACCTCCTATGTTCAAACATAGAGGACCGTTATAAATATCCAATGTAATTATTAGCAGTTACAACCAGAATTCACCATGCTGGATTTCTAAATGCAACAAGTCCCAAAAAAAAACAGATTTATGGATTAATATTATTTCATATGAGAAATAATCTTTATAATGTAACAATACATATTTTCCAAAGAGTTTGATTAATTATATGTAGAGAAAATAAAATAAATAAAATAATTGCAGTGGTGCCAAATTCAGGATTTTGAAGACTACCAGTAAAGGAGTTTGTTATGGTACATCCTCAGAGCTGGATCACAAGGCTGTGTCTTTAGATGCATTAGTGAGGGAGGGGTGGGAGAGCAGTGGACATGATGAAGTCAAAAATATTTTTTAGATAATCTGACTCAAATTGTCAGCACACCTCTCAACCATCACTGGCCCAGAAGTAGAATGTGAAATAATAAAGTAATTTCAGCTTTACCACAGTTAAATAGAATTGATGAAGTCATAACATTTTGAGATATATTAATAGTAGATTACTTCTCAAAAACTAGCTGTAGTTGTCATGGATAATACATATATTTTAATAACCTCAGCTATTTGGTTTCAGATCTAAAGCTTGCTACTATAAATATAATTTGAAAATATCTATTTGAGAAGCTTCATATTTTGTAATTTCACTATAAAATGCTAAGTTCTGAAAACCGGAAATATTATACATCTTGGTTCAATAAATGTTTGACAAGGATGCAGCAACACATTTCAAAGAAAGAGAAACATTAAAACAATAAGTCATGTTCTGAATATAAGGTTGAAGGTTTAAATCTATAATGAACAGTTCAACTTTAAAAAAAATATATAGACAACACAATAAAAAAACATCAGGAGTTGTTAAGACTAATAAATATTATATACAGTCGAAAAAAAACGTCTACACACCCCTGTTAAAATGTCAGGTTTCTGTGCTGTAAAAAAATGGGACAAAGATAAATCATTTCAGAACTTTTTCCACCTTTAATGTGACCTATAAACTGTACAACTCAATTGAAAAACAAACTGAAATCTTTTAGTTAGAGGGAAGAAAAAATATAAAAATAAAATAATATGGTTGCATAAATATGCACACCCTTAAACTAATACTTTGTTGAAGCACCTTTCAATTTTATAACAGCACTCAGTCTTTTTGGGTATGAGTCTATCAGCATGGCACATTTTGACTTGGCAAGATTTGCCCACTCTTATTTGCAAAAACACTCCAAATCTGTCAGATTGCGAGGGCATCTCCTGGGCACAGCCCTCTTCAGATCACCCCACAGATTTTCAATCGGATTCAGGTCTGGGCTCTGGCTGGGCCATTCCAGAGCATGGATGGTTCTGCGGCCCAGCCGGGGCTGAAGGGGAGAAGGCCGGGGACATCGCGGGGAGGTAAGTTAAATGTATATTTAGATGTTTATATGCTTATTTTATTTCTTGTTTATATATTGTATTAATGTATTAATGTATTGTGTTTTTTTTAACAGGGCCGCGCGGGGAGAGCTGAACAATGACGGGACATGCTGGAAAGATGAGTATAATATTTAGAATGTATATAATGTTTATTTATTTCATGTTAATGTTTTGTACTAATTATTTTGTTTTGTTTTACCCCTAGGTTAGTGATCTGAAGCAACATCTTAAAGGTAAGTGGTCTTAATTATTGTATTTTAGCTTAGAATTAGGGTCTGTGTAGTTAGGACTGTAATTATTTAATTTTAGCTTAGAATTAGGGTCTGTGTATGTAGTTAGGATTTATTGTAGATTAGATAGATAGGGGGATGTATTTGATATAGTTAGGATTTATTTTATATTAAATAGATTGTATGTTAGATAGATAGGGGGTATTTGATTTGTATTATATGTAATATATTATATGTAATGTATGTAATGTCATGTATTGTATGTAATGTATTATATGTAATATATTATATGTAATATATGTAATGTCATGTATTGAATGTAATGTATTATATGTAATATATATTATATGTAATGTATTGGAAATTTAAAATTGAAATGCAGCAGGGTCATGATCGGTGCCGATCGGGGACCCCCGCTGCAGGGGGTTAATGTGGGGGGGCATGCTGGTGTCCCTATGGACCCCTGCAGCAAGGGGTTTATGTGGGTACACTTAGGGGGTCCCGATGGGGACCCCCTGCATAGAGGGGGGTTAATTTTTTGGGCCGCGGCCAGGATTGGCAATTAGTGTGCCGCGGCCCCTTTAAGGAGCCACGGCGGGGAATTTAAAACTTTTAAATGCAGCGGGGGGCCTGATCGGTGCCGATCGGGGACCCCCACTGCAAGGGGTTAATGTGGGGGTGCTGCAGGGGTCCCGATAGAGACCCCTGCAGCATGGGGATGTGTATAGGGTGCAGGGGGGAGCCTCACACTGCTGTCTCGGGCTGCTCCGAGGCATCACATAAAGGCTTTCAGATCCCTTGCAGGCACTTTTTGTGCCCGTAGGGATTCTTACGATATGCGAGAATCATGCGTAGATTTAAGGCTGCGTGTGACTACGTAGCTCTCTCGGGGCCTATTCTCGGCCATTTTTTCGCAAAGCAGGCTGCGAGAGATTCGGTACTATAGGAAACCTACAGACAGATGTAGTTACCTCCACAACTCTACAGTAGCTTCCACCCCTCCCACACTAAACAAGGGATAATTCAGAGTCAAGCCATCAGATACCACCTCCTATGTTCAAACATAGAGGACCGTTATAAATACTTAAAAACACTGTCTGCCTCCTTCAGACAGAAGGGTTACAAACCCTGTATTATCACTCAGAAAGTAACCTCTGCCATCAGAAAACCCTGGGAACACCTGTTGCAATACAAAACCAAAGAAACAACTTCACATACACCTCTGGTAACCACATACCACCCGGTTCTAGAAGGAATACGCAAAATAGTTAAGGATTTACAACCACAACTCACAGAGGACACAGAATTGAAACATATATTCCCCAAACCCCCCATTCTTGCATTTAGGCAGCCACCAAAATGTAAGACAAACATTGGTTAATAGAAGATTGCCAAATGAACAGTATGTTATAAAAAATGGCACCAAACCCTGCAATAAAAGTTGTTGCAAACTATGCCAACACATGTGCAAAGAGGACACAGCCACGTGCGACAACAAGATCCACAACATCAGAGGCTCATATTCATGTACATCATCAAATGTAGTGTAAATGATACAATGTACTGTATGTGAAAGGGGGTGCTACATTGGGGAAACCAGCAGGAACTACACATGCAAATGAACCTCCACCGAAGCTCCATCAAAAAGCACCATGAAGACAGCTATTGTACTCCAGTGGGACACCATTTCACCCAGGAGAATCACTCCATCCAGAACCTCAAAATAAAAGGACTCAGAGGGAATTTCAGAATTATCCAACAGCGGAAAACTTTTGAATTAAAATGATTCCATTTTTTAATACAAAGGATATGGGCATTAACATCGACTTTCTGGCCCACTATCTTAATGTCTTATAGCCAACGCATTCCACTTACCTCCCCCCCTTCTATTACTGTTTTTGTAAGCTACATGCGGTGTTAAAATGTATTGCTCTTTATTTTACTCTGCGGTGTACTTATCTACAACCTGATCTATAGACTTACTGACCTATCAGGACATTATTCACAATGCTGGTCTGTCTCTCACTTAACTCTGCCCAATAAATTTTGTCTATCTTGTTTTTTCCATTTTTTTTTCTTCTCTTTCTGTTTACTGTTTTTAGTTCATACTTGTATCAGTATCGCTTTTTGACTTGATAAAGAGAGGCATTATCTCTCGAAAGCTTGTTGCTTTATTATGAATTTGTTTGTCCAATAAAGGTATCACTATTCACTGCAATACTCTGATTATTCAACTGGATTACTGGACATTCACGGCTACCTCACTCTTCATATATATATATATATATATATATATTAGAGACAATACTGTTTAATATATTAGATGAATAAATGTGTACAAGTCAATTCATCCTTGAATCCTTGACAATACAGGAATACTCCATGATGGTAGTCATATGAAAACAATGTTATAACTATAAAACCCCATTTCAAATGGGTAACAACTTAATGTCCCAGTACCAGTGGAACTGACAAAAATGATGCCAGTCAGGTACACTGCTTATTCGAGCTAATAAAGAATTGTTTATTCTCTAGTTACACACTGATTCAGACCTCTGTGCCATCTAAAAAATAACCCTATACCATGGGGGTCCTCAAAGGACCCCATGTTATTGTAAATTAACCCTATACCATGGGTGTTTATATAGATCCCCACAGTAAACTAAACGTAATCCCTAATATGTCCCCAAGGACCCCCATGGTACCATAAGTAATACAAACACTAACACTAATAAAAATTTAAAAACCTATAGAAAAAAATTTATTACAAAAAATAAAAAAGTACAATAAAATAAAACACTATAACCAATCAGAATGCTCAGATTGATAAGGTTTAGCAATCTAAGCATTTTCATTGGTCCAAAGTAAATGTGCAATCTTAAAGTGCATGGTGACATTTGAAAAACAATTCTGATTTGCTTAAATATGATTGACTTATATTGCATTTTTTGTGCTGTAAAGTAGGGCTTTTATATTTATTATTGTTTATTTTTTAATTACTTAAAGATGCCAAGGGGGTCCTTAAGGACTCCACATTAGGGGTTAATTTTAATTTTGCCATGGGGATCTATATAAACCCGTATGTTATAGGGATTATTTATAATACCATGGTGGTCTATTAAAAAATCAATACTGGACTGTAAATAACAGGGAAAGCGATGACAGGCCTCAAGCTCGCAAATTGACCGGACATTACATTTATTTTTATGTTTCAATTTGGGACTAAATCAATCTTTGGTATCAATGAGTTAATACATATCAGGCCTCCCATATGTATTGGAAATGTATTGGCATTCATTTTCATAATTCTTTTTTTGTGAGTCTGATCGCATATCGGACCCCAAACCTAATTGCTTGACATTACTGTAATCTCCATGTTATACTGACATAATGACAGTCCCATTTTCTATCAGCTGATTCGAAATGGGAGGTTACTGGCTTGCTTAATTGACCATGTTCCCACCCTGAACTGCTACGAACCAGTGCATGGTTTACCGTTTCGGCTTTGGACCAGTAATTTTCGTGATTGAGCAATTGAATAGCATTGCAATCAGAGACGAATGGGAGCCCGCAGCACACCCGCAGACAATCGGCCGTCTGCGATCGAGTTGAGTGCTTGGAATTGAATGTGACTCATATATTATTATATGAAAAGATAAAATAGGTATGCAATGGTGGCAGAAGAGTTTTGCCTTTTGGGGCATATTGTCTGGAAACTGAATTGTTGTTGTGTGGATCAATAACTGCTGTACATATTTTCAGAAATATCGGTTAACAACAGAAATCATTTCAGCTGCTCTCCACATTCAGAGATACTTTCTCAGTTAAACATTTCTCAGTAATTTTCAAATGCAAATGATGAAATGAAAATCAGTTTTAGACAGAATGAACCAAGAATGTCTGCCAAATGATCTGCTATTTCATGGAACAATAAACACAGCAGTCATCCCATTTAAATAATGCCTTACTGTTCTTCACTCCTCACTTACCTCCACATTTCTCATGCAAGAGAGAATAATACTGAAATGTTTTGCAATATACCAAAGAATCTTTAAAACATATATTTCTTGCATACAAGTTCAGAAGCTTCATTATATACTAATTTATTAGTTTTGCTTTTCAGCAGAAACTGATTATGTGAGCCCCCACAGAAATGTAAGTTGAAGTTTATATATTTTCTATGTAATTGAAGAGTGAAGCAGCCGTGAATGTCCAGTAATCTAGTAATTATTAATCTATATATATATATATATATATATATATATATATATATATATATATATATATGGATTAATAATGAGTATTGCAATATAATTTGATACCTTTTGTATTGGACAAACGTCTTATTTATAATGAGCTTTCGAGAGGTTTAACCTCTCTTTATCAAGTCTCAAGCAGCACTAACATGATATGGAACACTCTGTTTGAATAATAACAGCAGATGCAGATAGAGTGGAAACAAAATCTGACCTCATTATTATATATGTGTATATAATATGTGTGTATATGTTTCTTTTGCTCTGTTGTGTTTATTCTCCATATATGTATTTACTTGATGAGGTCAGATGCTGTCTCCACTCTCTCTGCACTCTTAATGCTTTATTTTGATTATTCCATACCTTTAATTCGCTCGGTGCAACCTCCGTCCAGACTTCTTGTGCATCTGTAATCACCAGCCAGGCCTCTCACACCATCTAAGAAAATTCTGAAGCTTGCTGCACACCTGGAGGTATAAACAGAACTGGGGATGTTGACCCTTCTCAGGAGGCAATATCATTATTAATATTACTACTAATGGATGCCTGTTACCATTTTTTGTGAGATAGAAATTATTTTCAACTAAATGTCAATACATTTTACAATCCTTACAAATTGTTATAAATAACGTCAGTGTAACCAAACATGCTGTGTTTGGCTTTCCTCAAGTTACCCTACCCCCCTTTTATTACTTGAATAACTTGCTAAGACCTTCTCATTCTCATGTATCCAATTTTGTTTCCATTTCTTAGCTGACACACCTCTCACTCCTTTCTCTTTCTGCTCTATCCCTCTCTCCACGTCTCTCTGTCTCTCACAACATTTCTCATTCATCTTTTAGGAGTCTTTTCTAATCATTAGCCAGGCCACTCCTCTATGAACATTAAAATCAAAGACAGGGCTCTCCATTTTTTACGTATTTAATATGTTTTTTTTTTGCCCTTAACCCATTTAAAGAGCTAAGATATAGGTTGACGCATTACAAATAAAGGATAATAATAATAATAATAATCTGCAGATCCTCAAATCATGTGAAGCAAATAAGAATAAGACTGTAGTCATCAAAGCACCAGTAAAATGCCCTTTCTTCCACTGCTCACTGGATGTTAACCAGATGGTGTTATGGTAGACTTTGGAAGGCTTTGTAGAGAGGATAATATTTTAACATCTTTTTGTAATATTACATATGCACATTCTATACAGTTTATATGATCTGCTGTGAGAATTTTTTTTTTTTTATAATTCAAAAAGACCATTTAGTGCAGCTAATTAGGAATGTATGTGTGCATATGTGACCAAAACTAAAGGAAAATACTTCAGAGCTAGACCCAGGCTACTGTTTGGTTATTCGGCAAAGTATCAGGATTAATTTTAATATCAGACATTCAGTAATGTTCCTTATATGGTGTAATAATGTAACATAACAGTCAGGGCTGGATAGGAGCTTAGTAGCAGCAGGAATGCCTGAGACATAGTGGAAGCAGTGAAAGTCCAGAGGCAGAAGAGTAACAAGTGATCTAAGCCAAGGTCGTAGATAGAAGAAAACTGTGAAGTCAGTAAATGAGCAAATGGTGGCAGGAGCCAGAGAAAACACACAAGCCAATGGTAATACATGATGAATCGGCATCAGGACTATGAGAAAGACCACAAATGAGCTGCATAGAGAGGAAATCCTGAGAAAGACTGCTTGCTCCATTTGCCATAAGTAGGAGGCAAGTCCATCATCAGGTGCAGGTGATAATATTCCAGAGTACCAGTACTGTGTTCTAGAGAATGGCAGACTAGTGCTAAGTATAACAAAACTCTTTGATAGATGTGACAATGTTCCAATGGCACATAATTTAAGCTCACTGATCTGATATCACATGGTTTATGGTTAACATCAGGGAGCAGCTCTCACTTCAGGTTTCAAAATATGTGTTAAAGTTGTTAATTAGTTCAAAATCAACACCAGTTCTAAATATAGGACTTTTTGAAAGATGAAAACTTTAAGGAACCATATCTATATCAAAGTCACTAACACATAGCTATACTAAAATCTTAAAGAATTCTCAAAATGTAAGTCTGGTTCCCGAGTACTCTCAATAATATTATACTGAATATTTACAAATTTATATTTTGTTCATCACATCCTTGTTTGTCTTCATATGAGAGATTAATGTATTGATGAAAAAAAATGATGTTGTTTTAAGGATGCACAAAAAAATCAGGTTGCATTAACTGTACCATCAAGTCACAGCATTAGGATCCATGAATTGTCTTCTAGATGTGTTTCCATTTAAGAGATACTATTTCAGAACTTGTTTTAGCTTTTTTTATACATCAGTAACGAAATTGTTTGTCCAGGTAACTCCCCAATTTATTTTACAACAAAAAAATATGTAACAAAAATATTGAAAATACATGTACAATTAATGTACAATACATTTTAAATTTATAAAGTAAGGGTTTTTGGCATAAATACATATATATTGTTGTTTAGTCATTCAGTTGTGCCTAACTCTTTGTGACCCTATGGAATGTAGCACAAAAGGCACATCTTGTGTCTGATTGTACTCAGCCATAAAATTGTATTGGCAAAGATACTGGAGTGGTTTGCCAGTTCCTTCTCCAGTGGACCATGATTTGTCTGACCTCTCTGCTATGACTTGCCCATCTTGGGTGAGCCTACATGGTATACCTCACAGATTAACTGAAGTATACAAGCCCATTCAAAACAGCAAGGGGAACACAGAAGGCTTCAATGCATTTATAAAAAAAAATACTAATTCTTCCTAGAGTGTCACAAGAGTTGTTAAAAACAAATCATACAATTATAAGGTCTAACTCCCTCAGAGCACTACCATTACTTTTGTTAGATCCATCTCTAACAGTGCTTCCAACCAGCTAACTTTGGATGGAGCAAAAACAGCATAATCAGTTTAATACATTACTTTAAGTCACTGGCCTGTATGTTCCAAAAGTCTCACTTTATCTTCATTGGTGGATGACTCTCTCTGGGCTTTGGGTTGCAACACATCCTCTGAGCTGCAACACTCTCTCTGGCCCAGAAGCAAAACTCCCTCCCTGGGCTCTGAGCAACTAACTCTTCAGCAGACTGTCCTGGCTTTTTCACAGCTGAAGCCCCATTGTGATGTAAGAATGCATTTGAAACTTTCAGTACTGGATTGTGCAAATGCCTCTTACCAGCTTTTGGGTCGCACACCTCTCTCTTCAAGGACTCTCCCTCATCTCTGTGAGACTCTGTTACAATATTTATTGTGGCAAACTGCCCTTCTCTTCTCTAGTTTTTGCCGTGTTTTGGCATGTTTTGTGTAGCACCATCACACAGGAAGCTGGAATTTAGTTTTTTCAAACTTTGTAATGCTTCTTTGCCAGGACCATAAAACATAGCAAAATAAATAAAACAAATAGGCCTAGCTCTTTCTGAGCACTACGTATAACTTTGGGACACTTTTTGTAACTATCCATGTCACTCCCAACTTAACCTGTAAACAATCCAAACTTTAAGTTCATGAGTGGCTGGCTTATCAAATGTTTCTCCCAGCTCCAATGATTCCAAAATGCAGCTCCTCAGTCTGTAAATTTACACTGTTTGACTCTCAATGTAAAGCTGTGACACTCTCTGTCTGGGTTAGCTGCAACTCTCCCTCTCTGGGTCCTGGCTGCAACTCTCCCTCTCCGGGCCCTGGCTGCAACTCTTTCTCCTGGCTGCAACTCTCTCTCTGGCCCAGCTGCAAAACTCCATCTCTTGGCTCTGGCTGCAACTCAACTCCTCAACAGACTGTCTTGACCTATTTACAGCTGCAGCCCCATTGTGATGTAAGAGAGTTTTTAATACCTGAAGTACTGGATTGGGATAATGCCACTATCCAGCCTCAGGCTTACCCAGCCATCTTCCAGAACCCTCCCCCATCTCTGTGTGACTTTATCACAATATAAAAAATGATATTTCAATTAAAGAGTGAAGCCTTTGTGGGCACATTTGCATGTCCCTGCCCAGGTTTCCAGAATGCAGTTCAATAACTGCATTTCTCACAATTTTGACCAGTAAAAAAAGTTTTTTTTAAAGTTTTTTTAGATGTTCAAATGTACTATTTATTTGCTATATATATAAATACTTTGATTTCCATCGTGTTATCTCTGTGTGTTAACCATTTCCTATAACTTGAATTGTAAAGTGATAAAAGTCTGTGTTGAGGATATCAATGTGACTCTTTATTATACATTACAATGTTTGAAGTCAAGCAGCGGCCTGCAGAATTTCTTTGGATTGTTCACTGCTAGCCGAGGAGATGATGAGAACTCTGCAATATGTCTATATATTGTACATTAGAAAGTATTTTCTTTATATTACTAAATGGAGAAATGATCAAAGATCTGCCATTTTTCTTTGTATTGTATGCTTTTGTGTCAGTGGCTGAGTTTAGTTCTGCAGTATGTCTTATATATTGCTAGGTCAGGGGCGAGGGGCAATCTGCAAACAAATATTATTATTGTACTGTGCTAAGTGTGTAGATGAGCAGAGGTCTCCAGTGCGTCTATGGCTTGTATATAGCTAGGTGGGGAGGTGATGCAGTATGTCTATATATCTTCTGTTACTAAGTGGTTAAAGGAACTGAGGTCTCAGCATGTTCTTGTATAGTACATCGCTAACACAGAGATGAGCAAACACAGTTTTTCTGCAAATCTCCCTGTTCTGTTAAATCCATTAAACATCAATCTTATTTCACTACATCTGCAATGACAAATAGGAGCTGTCCAGTCTGGTAGTTCTGAATGGATCTAAATTGTATAAATTCTTACAGTGTTAAAGCTATGAGAGAGTAACAGGTATATCTTGCATGAATAGCTTTTAATTGAGTATAGAGTCCTTGCCAAATATCTTACAATCTATCTTAGTCACATGAGTATAACTTATTTTATCATTCAAACAATACCCAGTTTTTAAGACATTTATAACCAAGCAGTGCTATACACAAGGGTGCTAAAACTCATTAACCATTTTCAGCAGTGTGGTGGCTCAAGTTGATAACCGTCTTCAATTGACCTAGTAAAATGATGAAAAGATAAAGGATACAGCTTAGCACATCCATAGCACGTAGGCACCATTATGTCTCATGCTAGCCATTCAAAACCTTAGCAGCATGCACAACATCCAAAACAATTAATAATAATTATTCACCAATAAATATAACAAATCAAAAAAAAATCACTTCCATGGGGAATGGCCACTTCATATAAAATCAACAGTGTTAAAGAATTTCCCAGAGAGTGTTTTAATCTAGTTCTTTTTCCAGTTACTGACATGGAGAAGCTGTTTTATTGATTACTGAATGAGTACCCGACAGCAAATGGGTAATAGGTTGTTAAACAAAAAAGAGTGCGATGAGAAATATTGTGCTGAAGCAATAATGGATTCTCTCTATTCCTCCATTGATAAATTAAAACATTTAAACATGTAGTCAAAATCTGTGAGCAGCTGGACAGTCTGCCAGACTTTCGCAGTAGAGAAAAAGGGAACAGAATGGGTAAAAAGAGCAGTGAGACCTCTATAGAAAACTAGCAGATATTGAACAGGTGATTTATGTCCTTCCTCGCAACTCTTATTACACTTTAGTCAAGTTAATAAGATTCTCTATAGATTGAATTTACTCTTGTTGCATGTTAGCGCAGGACATCATGCTCCCACCATGGGGTCAGACAAGTGGTGAATATACAATGAGCCACTAATGCCTTGTGCTTGACAGACCATTTGTAATACAATGGATTCTGTCACATTTAGTTAGAAATGGGCAAATCATTGCAACCTCTTACCGTGGGGATTCATAGTGATTTGTAATTCAGTCATTCTACAGTTTAATTACACAATGTGAAGCTTTTTGTTGCAAACTTTAAAATGTCCTTTGTTCGGAAGATCTGAAACTAGAAAGCCTCCCGACAGCATCAATCCCAATTATTCAATCACAATTACAATTTTGATATTGAAAAAAATAATATAATGTGAGGATCCATTAGTTTTGTTCTCATTGTCACTACTACATTTTGTTTATTAGCTAACTTATCTGTACCATATAAAAATATCTATGTGTAAATATGTATACACATACAGTGTGAGCAACTAATACATTGATTCTGCATTATCTGATAACATGCAAATGCAATCCATATAGATTAAAAGTCTAAAAACTGAAGAGCCTTTATATTTAGGGATTCAAATGCCTTAATTAAGAATGTGACAGAGGTCAGAAGAAATCTATAAATTTAGTATGCTTTAAAAACTTGTTTAATTACATAAAAAAATAAACACATTGGAATTCACTAACAAAATTAATTGGCCTGTACTTGTTAGGTATGCAATCAAAATGCTATGTGAAGGTAGAACATCTGCTAAGGACCTCTATATGCTCCCACTGCTCATCCTCCAGGTTGAAAAAGTCATTCAGTCCATCAAGTTCAACCTTTCAAGATCTCATCCGATCTGCAATATGCAGATTAACTATTAATTAATTAGTTAATGCAATAAAAAAGTTATTATAGTGTAGGAGATATTCAAAGACCTCAACACTGCTCACCAACCATTTGAATTAGAAGGCCTGCCAACATATTTGTTAGGTAGGCAATCAAAAAAGTTATTTTAGTGTAGGATATCTGCTAAGGACCTTTAGATGTCCAACTGATGACTCACCAACTGAATCAGATAGTCTGCCGACAAAGATGAAGATCAAAGTATTGAAAATGTTTTATATAGTCTTCTACTTACCAAGTAAAGTCATGATTGGTTAAAGAGATTTACAGCCATAAATTGGCTACGAAAGCTTTTTTTCCCCTAACTTCTACACTAATGTAAATCTTTTATTCCCCCAGGTTAGACGTAATTCCTGTTTTAGCCAGAACAGATTTCTGTGTCGGGAGTAGCCAAACCAAGCTTTACGGATGATACAGGGCTCATCATGAATATTATAATGAGTGGGAAGTGTAGTAACAAGTGCCATAACTAGGCTACAGCAAGGAAACAGATATATATATATATATATATAATTTTTATTTTTTTATTTATTAATATATATTTTTATATTAAAAATATGTTCCAATTGGATTTAATATATCATATTTTAACACAAAATAAGCACATCTTTATTTATTAAAGCTATAGAGTGTTTGTTCATAGGCAACATGGTTTTGTGACATGTATTAGTGCTATCGGTACGTGTGGTGATTTACTATTGTAGAGTTACAATAGTGGATGTGAATTAGGTTGTCAAATAATATTCCAGAGCACTAGGAGCAATACAGTTTTCTGACTTAAGATATCATGAGTCACAGTAAGGCTTAGTAGTGTTTTTTAACTTGCTAAAACTTACATGGAAGTACATGTTGCCCATTAAAACATTTAGCAAGGGTTAAATACCTCAAACTCCACATTGGTTTCCATGACCAATAGTGCGACCAGCTATAACATGGCACTCGCTAAGTTTTAGCAATGTGTTTTAGTTTGTCAGCAGCTGTTAGTGAGGAGGAATAATCAGCCAACCGAGAAATACAACAAAGGATTTACCTTAGTTACATGGTAGTATATATTTAACATATCTTCATTGTCAGAAATGTGTGCAGTAAATACTGAAATTTCAGGACTGTTAAAAAGTGAAGCATCTCCATTTGTGATCTAGGGAGGAATTACAACGTGTCTATGGTGAATAGAAAATCTGCATCACTTGTGTGTTCATCAGTATTATATTGTCTGTATTGCTTTGCTTTGTCAGGAGCCATCCTATACTCTGAGAAATTAAATCTACAAAATAATGGAGAGCCCAGAGAAAATTACAGGGAAGTTATGGAATCCTCTCTTGGTTTAAACAAAGTTAGAAGGGAAATTTCCGTGCAATATCACTGCTTTGTAACTGAAAGACATTGTAGTATTTTGTGTACACAGAAGGCAGATCCATCATTGAAACCTGTTCGGTGAAACACCTGAATAATGTCTTTTACCTGGACATCTGTCCCTAATAAATCATGGCAGGAAGTGTTCAGAGAAGGTCAGAGCTCCTCTAAGGGTTTATCTGACATAACAGCCTTTGATCTGACTCGTGCGCTGACAACAAGCTCCATGTCAGCAAGGTTATATCTCCACATAGAGTCGCTTCACAATTGATAAATTGGATCTCTTCAGCCAATTACATCTTGAAAACAGTCTTCAAGAACAATTTGTGTGCAGAGAGTGAGCCCGACTTTAAGAAAATGGCAGCACCGGCTATTAAGAAAAGAACAGTCACCTAGACTCAATGGTCAAGTCAGCGGCATCAACAATACTTTCATTAATATTTCAGATGTAATTAGACTTACATTTGTCAAGTAAATATACTAGTTATAAAGCATTTTGGGCACTGACAAATTACATTGTCAAAACTGTGATTTTAACAGAAGTGAATACAAATATTATCAGAAACAACAGCTCTTTTCACTCCTTTCAGGTTTGTAATATTTTTACAATCAAAACAAAGTGTTATTATTAAAGCAAAGCAGAAAACAATAGTTAAAATATTTTTTAAAATTATTTACTTTAATCTGTTTAAAAACATTTCTCACATTATCAAGGCAAGTTCTTCAAAACATATTTTTATAAATATAAATTTTCAGTGGTCCTTTAATAATTGCCCTATTTTACCCCTATTCGGAATGCAGAATTGAAATGTGAATATGCTAAGCTCATACAGCATGTTTTAATCAATGTGGTATCTCAAACTGATGCTCAATTTTAATTGACTTGAATAGGGAGGAATTTTTACTTAACATAGTAATTCGATGGAGAATTAGGTTTTGCACAACAGCCAGCTCAAATCAACACACAGCTGAAACTGGACCAGGAAGAAAATCTTCCTTAGCAGTAAGTATGTAAGAACCCTATGCTAATCCCAGAAAAGAAAGTAGCAGTGTTGTAGTGGCACAAAAAAAAATCTACTTAACAATCCTGATCACCCATCCCTAAAACATTGCAAGAGAACTCCTACGGGTCACTGCTCCTAGTGGTCTTCACAACAAATCCAAAAAGCAAGGCAAAAATCTCAATACCCAAACCCTATGCTAATAATATTTTACGGATCCCTTGCAAATCAGGGCACTGCCGTAACTGCAAAAAGCAGAAGAAATATTTACGAGTACCAAAGTCCACTCACAAGTTGTTTTCGAACCCTTGCCGAAACCCCAGAAGAATTTAAAGTGAGAGAATAGCACACAAAGCACTACAAAATGAGGAAATTTCAACATTTTTTGACACTTAACAGTCCAATATTAACATATGTGTAATTAAAAAATATATGTTAGCAATAAGCTAGTTTTATTATACAAAATCCAGGGTAACATACAACCCAGTACTCAAGGGTTAAATACACGTCACAAAACCATGTTGCCTAGGAACAAACACTCTAATTCTCTATAAATATATTGTATTTTAAAAACTAAAAAAAATATCTTTATTTATTGAAGCTATAAATATAATTGTAATATCTTTTTAATATCAAAAATATAAATAAATAAAAAATATTATATATATACTAGCGACTTGCCCGTCAAAAAATGACGGCAATGTGATGTATATGTTTGTCAAGTTGTTTAGTTATTAACATATATTTTTGACACTTGTAAGTATTTTAATATGAACGTGTATTTTTGTAAAATGTTGATGTAATGGTTTTTTAAAATGTAATTTGTATCTGAAGAATTGTTAACTTTAATATACATTGAATGAATAGGAAAGCAAAAAGTAAAAAGCCTTCTTGAAACGTTGCGAATTTTAACATGAAGTTTAAAATATATGTAAGCAATAACCTTCAAAGTATATATTTTGAAACTTGAACTTTATTTTTTATGTAAGTTTAGAAGTTGAGAAAACATTGATATAATTTTGAACATTATAAACAGGAACATAGTGAATACATTTTGTAACCTAATTTTTTATTAAAAGTATTAACATTTGAATGTAAAAACAATTGACCTTTAAATTAATCAGTATTAACATGAAATTTCTATCACAATAATTGTTAACTTGAATATACATTGAATGTAGAGGAAGGCATACAGTAAAACTCTCCTTAAAACGTACGTAATTAAAGTAATTCATTACTGAGCACATAAACTGGCGATAAACATTAATGTAGTTAGTAATCTTAAGATAACAGACAATATTTACATTGTGACTTAAAAGGTGCTTGACCTCTTAACATCCACTTTGTAATCTGTTGAATGAAATAACTTGAAAATATATATTTTAAACTTGTAACATTAGAAACATTAACATAGTGACTTAACATTTTAACATAATTTTTACTAAAAATGCAAGGCAAGTATTTTGTGAGGCGAATCATTCATAAACAGTACTTTCATTAATTATGACTGAATTAAACAACCAATTGTTATGTATTTTGGAATGCTTTTAAAAAATGTTGGCATCTTTAATTTGTATCCTGCAAAGTTATAGTACTTCATAGTAGACAATGTTTTTAGTAAAAATACGTCCATCTTCTAATAAATCACCTTGACTTTCATTGTTTTCAATGTAAACTTTAATAGCCTGTGGATTTTTGCACCGTGACAACGCAACGTACAATTGACCATGTGCAAAAACTGGTTCTTCCAAGTAAATACCCACAGATTTGAAAGTTTGACCTTGTGATTTATTAATGGTCATGGCAAATGCCATAATAATGGGAAATTGTCTTCTTTGAAGTATAAAAGGGAGACTACTTTCACTTGGTGCTAAATCTATTCTTGGTATGAAAACTCTCTCTCCTTTATGGGTCCCAGTTAAAATTTCAGCATCTATAAAATGGTCCTTTAATTGTTGAACAATTAATCTTGTGCCATTGCATAGGCCTTTTTTTGGGTTCATATTTCGCAGTAACATGATAATTGCACCTTTCTTTAGCTGCAAAATATGTGGTGGCATTCCAGAAGGAGTTAAAGAGTTTATGAATTCAGTTGAAAAGTTTGCCTGACTTTCATTGTCATCAGCAAGTACAGAATCAGCACTGTGATAATTTCTTTGTGGTGCATTAATTTTTTTTAAGATTTCATTATTGAGTATTAATGCATCTTTATTTTTACAACTCAGTATAACTTGGTTGGCAAGCTCAGAATATTCTTCGTTATTTATGCTCCCTTCAAATATAGCCGATATAATATCTTGTTGACAAATCATATGAGGTGGTATCTCTACAGTGTCGTCAGGTAAATGTAGTATTTTTTCTGTTCTTCCTTCTCCAATTTTAATAAGCCAATCATTGAAATCAGTTTGGCCTTCTGATCTCATATTTTGTTGCAGTTGAAGATGGGTAAAATGTTTCCATACTGTACTTGACTTTATACATGTTTCAATAATGTCTGTTCGATTTCCATGTACAACGACAGGTAATGTTTGTCTAAAATCGCCACCCAACAAAATTACCTTTCCACCAAATGGAAAAATATTATCCATGACTTCACTAAGCAAACGGTCAATACATTGGAGGGCATAGCATGACATCATTGTGGCCTCATCTATTATAATTAATTTACATTTCTTCAATTTCTTTGCTTGTAAGGATGTCATGCGAATATCTGACACTGAATTTTCCAAAATAGGCACTGGCAGTTTGAATCCACTATGAACAGTTCTTCCACCTTCTAATAAAAGTGCAGCAATTCCAGTAGTGGAAAACGCCATTGCTATTTGTCCTTGTGCTCGTACTGAACTCATTAATAAATTGTACAAATATGTTTTCCCTGATCCGCCAGGTCCATCAAGATAGAAATAACGCTCTGTCACCATGTCATCATCTATAGCATTTTTAATGGCATGAAATGCTTGCAATTGTAGTGTATTTAAAGTTGCAAGTCTTTCTTCTGTTCTTTCTGCTTGTAGTTGAATGTCATAGTCTTCAAAGTTAATGTCATCTATTAGACCTGGATCAGGCAAATTAAAACTTGCACAACTTAATCCATGAGTTAAAAAGACTTCTTGAATTTCCATTAAGGCTTTTAAGTGTGCAATGGGTTCATTGTATCGTCGCATAAAGTCTTCAGCCATATTACTTTTAAAAGTCTCCCACAAAGCTAATGCATTTGGAGCATTTGAGAAGATACAAATAAAAGCAAATTGTTCTCTCATCTGTCGTGGCATTTGACATTGTGCTGCTTCTTCTAAACATCTTTCCCACTCTGTATCATCAGCGAGTAAGTTTCTATTTCTTGCAGCTAAATGGAAGGATTCATATACAATGTCATTAACAGTTCTTAATTGTTCAAAACTTTGTGCTCCTGGAACATTTAAAAGTAATATCCGTAAGCAAAATCGTTCAACATCTCTTGGACTGACTGTGTAAATTCGTGGAATTATTTTATTGCCTCTGGTTTTTCTTGCTCTCCATAATCCATTCACAAAAACATAGTGATATGGAATTTCAATATATAAGTATTGTGTTGCTTGAGCATCAGTGGAATTTAATGCAAACCATGCAGTTAGTGTAGTGTGACGATCTTCACTTTGGGCCAATGCATTCATTTCATTTCCAGAATGGAAATAGACTAAATGTCGTTGTGGCAAATGTACTGCTAACCTATATACTGCATGTGATCTATCATGCATTTCAAATTTTAAAAGCCGCCACATAGCTTCTGGCGCACTGACATAGCGAGCATCTACATGAGATGCAAGTTCATCATGTACTAACTCACTACTTTCAGGGTTGTCTGCACTTTTGACGACTACAGTAGCTGCATCGTAACCTTTGTAAATATATTTGTAGACATATTTAATGGATTTGATGGAAGTGCAGGCTTCTACGTTGATGTGGGCGTTGTACTTCATGAGTAAATGTGGATTGTAGGGTACTACATATCTATTGTCCACTTTTTTTCCACGAATAATGGCACTATCTCCTTCTCTTCTTTTATAAAGTGGATATCCATCACAATTTGCATATGTTTTGTCTCTATAATCTTTTGGAAAATCTTTTGAACGTTGATTATTTTCCATACATGGTGATTGTGGATTAAGGTCTCCACAGGGTCCATGAATCATGCGATGAGTAACAATCTCATATAGTCTACCATATAGTTCTGGATCCGGTAGTTCAGCAACTATGACTGCATCCACTTTGTCCGAAGTATCTAATTTATCTTTCTCTTGAAGTATTATGAGAAGATGTGCATGTGGAAGGCCTCTTTTTTGAAATTCAATGGTATATACATAAGCAAGACATTTGCCAAATAACTGATTTATAGTGAAGTCACGTATTAATTCATTTAATTTTATCTTAAAAACTCTGGCTACTAAATCTGGTCGATCTGAAGCACTTTGTCCAAGAAGTAGATTTTGATTAATTTCTGGCCATTGTGGATTACATGTAAATGTCACAAATAAATCTGGTTTTCCAAATTTTGTCACAATAGCCATAGCATCATTGTATCTTTCTCTCATATTTCGAGGAGATCCTTGAAAGGAAGATGGTAAAATGATGGCTTTTCCAGCTGTCATGTCTCTGCTTGTAGCCACGTCAGCAACATAGTCCATGAGTCCACAATATTGTTCTACACATAGTTTATCTTGTTGATATTTTATAAAGTTTAAATTATTTGCCTCAACTTGCAAATATGAATCAATAAATCATTGTTGTGTTAGTTTCCCACCACATAAAATTGGATTAAATTCATCTCTAATGGCAATTTGAGCAACTTTAAATTCAAGCATAGAAACATTATTTCGGATTCTGGCTTTAACATTTGGGTAACTGGGAAGGGTTAATTTTGGTTGCCAACCTGCTTCTCCGTGTGGGAAAAAGATGGGATATGTCATTGGATCTAAATTTGGACTTAAGATATTAATATTAATAAATGGTTGGTCCTCATTTCTGGGATATACTCTAATGTCTCTTTGAAATGGTGGTTCTCCTTCATCATTGTGAAAGACCATTGCAACCTCATTTGATGTTGGCAAGTTATAACGACGTTTATCAGTATGTCTGTCTCTTTTAAGCACCATATTAACCTTTGGCATGGGTAATTGATGTCTTTGTGCATGAAGTAGTTGTTCATTTTCTACTTCTGCCAATTTTTTGTAAGCTTTACTGTAGGGATTGTTGTCCATAATGTTATTTAGCTCTATAAAAACACTGGGTAAGCATTTTTTATTTTCTTCCATCTGCATACGTTGGTCAACAGCTTTCATTGTATCTAGGACATATAGTTGAGCGAATTTTCTTTGCTCTCCTTCCTCTGGATGTAAATGTGAAGTCCGATGATAAATGTGTCCTTGGACTTTAAAACAGTAAGGACCATGTCCTGGTACATTAGCAGCCAATGTTGCCCCCATAGATGCAAATGATATGGCACTATTGTAGGATCTTATGTTTGTCTTAAAATTTTTGTAATTTGGAAAAGTAGGTTCAGTCATAATATTTAGTAAATAGGTTGGAAATTGTTTCCTTTGTGGAAGTTTGAACTTTCCTTTTTGACAACAACTAATAAATTGTCCATCTCGGGGTCTCTCCTGTTTAAAATAATAAGCCTCACAAAATTGACATTGAGTAGTCATGTCCCCACAACTATGAACCTCTACTGCTAAAGACTTCAGTAAAGGACAATTTGCAAAGCATATTGGATGTTGACTTTGATATTCATCAGATGAAAAGTCATGAAATGTTTCAACAACAGGTTCTAAATGTTTAGTTTTTTTCTTAGATTTTCTTGGTATATGTTGGACTTGTTCGGTTGAAATGTCCTGTAAGTTTTTAGTAAGAGTTTGTAAATGCTTTGTTTTTGTAGTTGTTTTTTTTGGTCTGTCTTGACTGGTATGTTGTAAAATGTCATCTGATGTTTTAGGAACAGTTTGTAAATGCTTTATTATTTTTTTATTTTTTTTGGTTGTATCTTTCATTTTTGCAGCTGATATTCTTTTATTTGCAAGTCTTTTGCGTTCTTTTTCTCTTCGAATTTCTTTCTCCTCCGGTGTCTGCTGGGCGGCCCATCTCTCTTGTCTTTCTCTAGTTTGACGTCTTTTCTTCTCTTCTTTGGTCTCGTTATCAGCCATATTAATCTGTAAAGGAAAAAAAATAAATGTAATTGTGTATATTTAAATTTGTAATTCCTGTTAAAGATTATTGTGCACAATTGGTGAAATAAAAGGCAAATCATGAATGTACATGGATGCAACTGAAAGCAGTTTCTTTAGTTTTATACTTTAGTACTTATTATAGTTTACCTTGGTTGAAGTGTGATTTAAATCCGAATGTTTGTTGGTCCTCGTTTCAAAATCGTTGTCCAATGGTGTGGTCCTCTGTTGGAAGTCCTTGTCCGATGGTGTGGTCCTGTGGCGATATCCCTCGTCCGATGTTGTGGTCCATTGGTGAAAGTCCTCGTCCGATGGTCTGGTCCTGTGTTGAAATTCCTCGTCTGCTGGTCTGGTCCGAGTCCTCGTCCGATGGTCCGGTCCTGTGGAAAAAGTCCTCGTCCGATTGTCTTCACGCAGTATCTGTTGTAATCTAAAATAGAAAATGTTGTTTGAGTGAAATGTCTTTTAAATAAATTAAAAATGTATTAATTTGACTGTATTGTATGAGTTATGGTTATTTTTTTCTATCTTTGTTTTTTTTTACTTTCTATACAATCCGACAACTTTTGTTATTCTTATTGAAGGTTCTTAGTAAGGCTTGTGGGTTGTGATATATTAAATAAGATGTGTTTATGTTATTTTTTGTACAATCCTGTTTTGTGCACACCACTTGTGGTATAGTTATTTAACCTTTATTGGGATGGTTATAGTTAGTGAAACATGAAATAATATAATTAAGGTAGTTTGCTATGTGTTTGTGTTAGTTTTTGACAATCCTGTTTGGTGCGCATCACTTGTGCAAAACTTATTTCTTCTTGATTGTACAGGTTATAGGTTGTTAAACATTAAAGAAGAATGTTAATATAGTTTGCTCTGAGTTTGTGTGATTTTTTATACAATGCTATTAGGTGCACAACATTTTTGTTATTCTTATTTTTGGTTATTTGTAAGGCTTATAGGTTGTTAAACATTGAATAAGAAATTCTGTTTTGTGTGTAGCAGTTTGTGTGTCATTCAATTGCGATTTGGCTAATTGAATCGTGCCCTAAATAAGCACATAGCATATTTTTTAAAATAAGTTTTTAGTCATTGAAAAACTGTATTTTTGATATTTTTTTTAGTAACTAAAACCTTATTTTAAAGAAATTGTTATGTTGTTATTTAGAGCCCTATTCAATTGGGCAAATTGCAATTGAATGAGGTCCTTTGTGTGTACCATATGTTGCATAGTTTGGCCCTCATTCAATTGCATTTTTTACAATGTAATAGTACTCTAAGGCCGTAATTGAATTGCAATGTAGAAATTTGAATAGGGTTGTAAATAAGCACATCACATATATTTGTTAAAATAGAATAAGGGCCTAAAAGTTCTTATTTATAGCCATATTTAATTGTCCAAAATAGCAATTGAATGAGGGCCTTTGGTTACTGCATTTGTTATATTGTGAGCTCCTCATTCAATTGTGTTTTGTCCAATGGAATAGAGCTCAATATCAGCACAGAGCATATTTTTTTACGGAATTTTGTATTTAGTGAACTTGTATCCAAAAGCAACGTGTTCACAAAAGAAAAATTTCCTTTAAAAAATATGCTCTGTGCTTATATAGAGCCCTATTGAAATGGGCAAATCACATTTGAGTGAGGCCCTTGGCCATTAAAGACATATAGGTCCTCATTGAATTGCAATTTTGCCAATTGAAGAGGGCTCTATATAATCACATAACATATTTATTGAGCAAAGTTTTTAGTTATTGAAAACCTTGATTGTGGTTAGAAATTCAGTAACTAAAAAGTTATGTTTCAAAAATATGTTATGTGCTTATATAGAGCCCTATTCAATTGAGGAAGTCGCAATTGAATAAGGCTCATGGTTATTTCTTGTTTATACTTAATACTTTACCTTGATTGAAGTTTTGAATGACAGACGGTCCCCTCCTGCCAATGTTAATCCGCTGGTCTTCTTGTAGTGTCTGTTTGAAAAAGAAAGTGAAATAGTTATTTGTATATTTATAATTTTTCATCTAGCAAAGCATGGCCTTTTGAGCATGTAATGTCTTGTTGTATCTTACCTCTTCTTCTTTGTTGGTGTTCTTTAAAAGGGATTGTGCTTCACAGTGCACGGTGCAAATTGTTGAGAGACGCTGTTGATGCAGAGTCTGTTTGAATATTAAAAGAAATAGAAAGATTCAGCTTTATATGATCTATTGAATTGCAGAAAAGGAATGTATTTTAAATATAGTTGTGTAATTTTTTTCAATTAACCTTATTTTTTGTTGGGGGCTACACACATATGTCACATACATGAAGCACATTCCATAGTTTAATGTAATTATTTTGTGTACGTGTGACATATCAGTATACATGAGTCAAATTTAAATGGTTAAATTAACCTTATATTTTTTTTTTCCAACACACATAAATGTCTGTGTGTGAGATGTAACTATAGATGATACACATATATGTGCATGTGACATATCAGTATACATGACATATAATGTCATTTAAATGTAGTTGTTTACTGATTTTGTTGTAAGCTAATTTTGTTGCATTGGCAATACACATAAATGTGCGTGTCACATGTCACTATACATTATACACATATATGTCCATGTCACATGTCACTATGAAGAGGCAATACACAGAAATGTGCGTGTCACATGTCACTATACATTATACACATATATGTCCGTGTCAGATGTCACTATGAAGGGGCAATACACATAAATGTGCGTGTCACATGTCACTATACATTATACACATATATGTCCATGTCACATGTCACTATGAAGAGGCAATACACAGAAATGTGCGTGTCACATGTCACTATACATTATACACATATATGTCCGTGTCAGATGTCACTATGAAGGGGCAATACACAGAAATGTGCGTGTCACTTGTCACTATACATTATAGACATATATGTGTGTGTCAGATGTCACTATACATTATAGACATATATGTGCGTGTCACATGTCACTATGAAGGGGCAGTACACAGAAATGTGCGTGTCAGATGTCACTATACATTATAGACATATATGTCCGTGTCACATGTCACTATGAAGGGGCAATACACAGAAATGTGCGTGTCAGATGTCACTATACATTATAGACATATATGTGCGTGTCACGTCACTATACATTATAGACATATATGTGCGTGTCAGATGTCACTATACATAAAGCTCTGTTTAATATTAAATTATGTTTTTTTGTTGTTTTGTTAAATGAACCGTATTTTTTTTGTGAGCCTATACACATAAATGTGCCATACATGATGACTACATAAATCCTATTTTTTTTTTTTAATTTGTTTGACCTGTCCTGATAATAAAATGTAATATATTATAGCTTACCTCTCAGTTGTAATTTGCACAGTGTAAAGTAGTAATGTGTAAAGAATTGTCTTCTCAAGTAAAAGCAGCAGTTATCTCAGAAGTCACTCCGTTCATCACCTGAGGAGAAATGTATTTTTTTGTTTGAAATAGGCAGTATTTATAAACTTGTAGAAAGTTCTGGAAAGTGAGACCGTTAGAACGCAATACGCATGCGCTATTTGCGTTCCAGCTTACAATTTGCGTTCCATCCGCCATTTTCTGCGTATTACTGTTCAAAATGGTGTTTAATCTGATTGTGATACGTTCCGCATAGTATGTGTTTCATTATTGCGAGTAAGTGTAGTATAGTTACGTCTGAAGCCTCGTTTTCGTTTTGTTCGTCGGCCATTTTTTCTCTCGCTTAGCGATGGTATTAGTGTGTAAAGTGTTTATTTTGATTTAAATGTAGGTGTAACTTGTTTTTTTGAGGTGCTGGCTGGTTCCTCTTGCTGTAGGTAAGCTTTTTATGTGTTTGTTGTGTGTCTTTGTTAAGTTTTAAATGTTTGTATGTCGGCGTGTTGCGTCCGATGTTTGCGAAGTCGCAATGTGTGGTAACGTGTCTCGTATGGTGTTTGCGTGTGTAGCCTCGTTTTTGTTTTATTCGTCGGCCATTTTTTGTGTCGCTTAACAAACTATTTAGTGTCTAAACTCTTTTATTTTGAGTGCAATTAAGTTGTAAGTTGCATTTTTGAGGTCCTGGGTGCTTCCTGTTTGTGTAGGTAAGGTTTTTATGTATGTGCTGTGTGTATGTATTGTGTTTGTAATTTTGTAATGTTCGCGAGTTGCGTCCGAGTGTTGCGAGGCCGTAATGTGTGTGAACGTGTGTCGTATGTTGTTTGCGAGTGTCGTAATGTGTGTGAACGTGTGTCGTATGTTGTTTGCGAGTGTCGTAATGTGTTGCGACGTAAACTTTTTTTTGCAAGGGTCGCAGTTGCTACAACTGAAGACCTCGCTTTGCGAGGTCCTCAGGTGCTGGCATGGAGCGCCTGCGGCGCTCCAAGCCAGCAACTGAGGCCCTCGCTTCGCGAGGGTCCTCAGTTGCTGGCAAGGAGCGCCTTCGGCGCTCCATGCCAGCAACTGAGAACCTGGCACAGTGCCCTCGCTTCGCGAGGGCCGCGGGCTCGCTACGCGAGCCGCGGCCCTCGCTACGCGAGCCCCGGCCCTCGCTGCGCGAGCCGCGGCCCTCGCTACGCGAGCCCGCAGCGTTAGCAACAACTCGTACGCTCACAACTATATATGTGATATATATATATATATATATATATATACACATACAGTATGTATATACAGTATATACAGTATGTATATATATTGTGTTTTTACAGCCCTCCATTATTTGCAATGTGTTAATACTGAATATGTCTTTGCTTGAAAATTAACTTATATATAGCGCTACGGAATATGTTGGCGCGTTACAAATGAATTATAATGATATATGTTTTCTCGCTCAGCCTAATTACGGCACTTGTTACTGCATTTCCCACTCATTATAATATACACTAGCGACTTGCCCGTCAAAAAATGACGGCAATGTTATGTATATGTTTGTCAAGTTGTTTAGTTATTAACATATATTTTTGACACTTGTAAGTATTTTAATATGAACGTGTATTTTTGTAAAATGTTGATGTAATGGTTTTTTAAAATGTAATTAGTATCTGAAGAATTGTTAACTTGAATATACATTGAATGAATAGGAAAGCCAAAAGTAAAAAGCCTTTTTTAAACGTTGCAAATTTTAACATGAAGTTTAAAATATATGTAAACAATAACCATCAAAGTATATATTTTTAAACTTGAACTTTATTTTTTATGTAAGTTTAGAAGTTGACAAAACATTGGTATAATTTTGAACATTATAAACAGTAACATAGTGAATACATTTTGTAAAGTAATTTTTTATTAAAAGTATTAACATTTGAATGTAAAATCAATTGACATTTAAATTAATCAGTATTAAAATTCAATTTCTATCACAATAATTGTTAACTTGAATATACATTGAATGTAGAGGAAGGCATACAGTCAAACTCTTCTTAAAACGTACGTAATTAAACTAATTTATTACTGAGCACATAAATTGTCGATAAACATTAATGTAGGTAGTAATCTTAAGATAACAGACAATATTTACATTGTGACTTAAAAGGTGCTTGACCTCTTAACATCCACTTTGTAATATGTTGAATGAAATAACTTGAAAATATATTTTTTAAACTTGTAACATTAGAAACATTAACATAGTGACTTAACATTTTAACATAATTTTTACTAACAATGCAAGGCAAGTATTTTGTGAGGCGAATCATTCATAAACATGACTTCCATTAATTATGACTGAATGAAACAACCAATTGTTATGTATTTTGCAATGCTTTTAAAAAATCTTGGCATCTTTAATTAGTATCCTTCAAAGTTATAGTACTTCATAGTAGACAATGTTTTTAGTAAAAATACGTCCATCTTCTAATAAATCACCTTGACTTTCATTGTTTTCAATGTAAACTTTAATAGCCTGTGGATTTTTGCACCTTGACAACGCAACGTACAATTGCCCATGTGCAAAAACTGGTTCTTCCAAGAAAATTCCCACAGATTTGAAAGTTTGACCTTGTGATTTATTAATGGTCATGGCAAATGCCATAATAATGGGAAATTGTCTTCTTTGAAGTATAAAAGGGAGACTACTTTCACTTGGTGCTAAATCTATTCTTGGTATGAAAACTCTCTCTCCTCTATGGGTCCCAGTTAAAATTTCAGCATCTATAAAATGGTCCTTTAATTGTTGAACAATTAATCTTGTGCCATTGCATAGGCCTTTTTTGGGATTCATATTTCGCAGTAACATGATAATTGCACCTTTCTTTAGCTGCAAAATATGTGGTGGCATTCCAGAAGGAGTTACAGAGTTTATGAATTCAGTCGAAAAGTTAGCCTGACTTTCATTGTCATCAGCAAGTACAGAATCAGCACTGTAATAATTTCTTTGTGGTGCATACATTTTTTTAAAGATTTTATTATTGAGGATTAATGCATCTTTATTTTTACACGTCAGTATGACTTGGTTGGCAAGCTCGGAATATTCTTCGTTATTTATGCTCCCTTCAAATATAGCCGATATAATATCTTGTTGACAAATCATATGAGGTGGGATCTCTACAGTGTCGTCAGGTAAATGTAGTATTTTTTCTGTTCTGCCTTCTCCAATTTTAATAAGCCAATCATTGAAATCAGTTTGGCCTTCTGATCTCATATTTTGTTGCAGTTGAAGATGGGTAAAATGTTTCCATACTGTACTTGACTTTATACATGTTTCGATAATGTCAGTTCGATTTCCATGTACAACAACAGGTAATGTTTGTCTAAAATCGCCACCCAACAACATTACCTTTCCACCAAATGGAAAAATATTATCCATGACTTCACGAAGCAAACGGTCAATACATTGGAGGGCATAGCATGACATCATTGTGGCCTCATCTATTATAATTAATTTACATTTCTTCAATTTCTTTGCTTGTAAGGATGTCATGCGAATATCTGACACCGAATTTTCTAAAATAGGCACTGGCAGTTTAAATCCACTATGAACAGTTCTTCCACCTTCTAATAAAAGTGCAGCAATTCCAGTAGTGGCAAACGCCATTGCTATTTTTCCTTGTGCTCGTACTGAACTCATTAATAAATTGTACAAATATGTTTTTCCTGATCCGCCAGGTCCATCAAGATAGAAATAACGCTCTGTCACCATGTCATCATCTATAGCATTTTTAATGGCATGAAATGCTTGCAATTGTAGTGTATTTAAAGTTGCAAGTCTTTCTTCTGTTCTTTCTGCTTGTAGTTGAATGTCATAGTCTTCAAAGTTAATGTCATCTATAAGACCTGGATCAGGCAAATTAAAACTTGCACAACTTAATCCATGAGTTAAAAAGACTTCTTGGATTTCCATTAACGCTTTTAAGTGTGCAATGGGTTCATTGTATCGTCGCATAAAGTCTTCAGCCATATTACTTTTAAAAGTCTCCCACAAAGCTAATGCATTTGGAGCATTTGAGAAGATACAAATAAAAGCAAATTGTTCTCTCATCTGTCGTGGCATTTGACATTGTGCTGCTTCTTCTAAGCATCTTTCCCACTCTGTATCATCAGCGAGTAAGTTTCTATGTCTTGCAGCTAAATGGAAGGATTCATATACAATGTCATTAACAGTTCTTAAGTGTTCAAAACTTTGTGCTCCAGGAACATTTAAAAGTAATATCCGTAAGCAAAAACGTTCAACATCTCTTGGACTGACTGTGTAAATTCTTGGAATAATTTTATTGCCTCTGGTTTTTCTTGGTCTCCATAATCCATTCACAAAAACATAGTGATATGGAATTTCAATATATAAGTATTGTGTTGCTTCAGCATCAGTGGAATTTAATGCAAACCATGCAGTTAGTGTAGTGTGACGATCTTCACTTTGGGCCAATGCATTCATTTCATTTCCAGCATGGAAATAGACTAAATGTCGTTGTGGCAAATGTACTGCTAACCTATATACTGCATGTGATCTATCATGCATTTCAAATTTTAAAAGCCGCCACATAGCTTCTGGCGCACTGACATAGCGAGCATCTACATGAGATGCAAGTTCATCATGTACTAACTCACTACTTTCAGGGTTGTCTGCACTTTTGACGACTACAGTAGCTGCATCGTAACCTTTGTAAATATATTTGTAGACATATTTAATGGATTTGATGGAAGTGCAGGCTTCTACGTTGATGTGGGCGTTGTACTTCATGAGTAAATGTGGATTGTAGGGTACTACATATCTATTGTCCACTTTTTTCCCACGAATAATGGCACTATCTCCTTCTCTTCTTTTATAAAGTGGATATCCATCACAATTGGCATAGGTTTTGTCTCTATAATCTTTTGGAAATTCTTTGGAACATTTATTATTTTCCATACATGGTGATTGTGGATTAAGGTCACCACAGGGTCCATGAATCATGTGATGAGTAACAATCTCATATAGTCTACCATATAGTTCTGGATCTGGTAGTTCAGCAACAATGACTGCATCCACTTTGTCTGAAGTATCTAATTTATCTTTTTCTTGAAGTATTATTAGAAGATGTGCATGTGGAAGGCCTCTTTTTTGAAATTCAATGGTATATACATAAGCAAGACATTTGCCAAATAACTGATTTATAGTGAAGTCACGTATTAATTCATTTAATTTAATCTTAAAAACTCTGGCTACTAAATCTGGTCGATCTGAAGCAGTTTGTCCAAGAAGTAGATTTAGTGTAATTTCTGGCCATTGTGGATTACATGTAAATGTCACAAATAAATCGGGTTTGCCAAATTTTGTCACAATAGCCATAGCATCATTGTATCTTTCTCTCATATTCCGAGGAGATCCTTGAAAGGAAGATGGTAAAATGATGGCTTTGCCAGCTGTCATGTCTCTGCTTGTAGCCACGTCAGCAACATAGTCCATGAGTCCAGAATATTGTTCTACACGGAGTTTATCTTGTTGATATTTGATAAAGTTTAAATTATTTGCCTCAACTTGCAAATATGAATCAATAATCCATTGTTGTGTTAGTTTCCCACCACATAAAATTGGATTAAATACATTGCGAATGGCAATTTGAGCTACTTTAAATTCAAGCATAGAAACATTATTTCGGATTCTGGCTTTAGCATTTGGGTAACTGGGAAGAGTTAATTTTGGTTGCCAACCTGCTTCTCCGTGTGGGAAAAAGATGGGATATGTCATTGGATCTAAATTTGGACTTAAGATACTCATATTAATAAACGGTTGGTCCTCATTTCTAGGATATATTCGTATGTCTCTTTGAAATGGTGGTTCTCCTTCATCATTCTGAAACACCATTGCAACCTCATTTGTTGTTGGCAAGTTATAACGACGTTTATCAGTATGTCTGTCTCTTTTAAGCACCATATTAACCTTCGGCATTGGTAATTGATGTGTTTGTGAATGAAGTAGTTGTTCATTTTCTACTTCTGCCAATTTTTTATAAGCTTTACTGTGGGGATTGTTGTCCATAATGTTATTTAGCTCTATGAAAACAGTGGGTAAGCATTTTTTATTTTCTTCCATCTGCATATGTTGGTCAACAGCTTCCATTGTATCTAGGACATATAGTTGAGCGAATTTTCTTTTATTTCCTTCCTCTGGATGTAAATGGGAAGTGCGATGATAAATTTGTCCTTGGACTTTAAAACAGTAAGGACCATGTCCTGGTACATTAGCAGCTAATGTTGCCCCCATGGATGCAAAGGATATGGCACTATTGTAGGATCTTATGTTTGTCTTAAAATTTTTGTAGTTTGGAAAAGTAGGTTCAGTCATAATATTTTGTAAATAAATTGGAAATTCTTTCCTTTCTGGAAGTTTGAACTTGCCTTTTTGACAACAACTAATAAATTGTCCATCTCTGGGTCTCTCCTGTTTAAAATAATAAGCCTCACAAAACTGACATTGAGTAGTCATGTCCCCACAACTATGAACCTCTACTGCTAAAGACTTGAGTAGAGGACAATTTGCAAAGCATATAGGATTTTGACTTTCATATTCATCAGGTGAAATGTCATATAATGTTTCAACAACAGGTTCTAAATGTTTTGTTTTTTTCGTTGCTTTTCTTGGTATATGTTGTATTGTTTGAGGTAAAATGTCATGTAATGTTTCATGAAACGGTTCTAAATGCTTTGTTTTCTTTGTTGCTTTTTTTGGTATCTCTTGTATTTTTTCTGGTAAAATGTCATCTGATGTTTGAGCAACAGGTTGTAAATGCTTTATTTTCTTTGTTGCTTTTTTTGACATATCTTTAATTTCTGCAAGTGACAGTCTTTTGCTTGCAATTCTTTTGCGTTCTTTTTCTCGTCAAATTTCCTTCTTCTCCGGTGTCTGCTGGCTGTCTGCTCTCTGTCGTCGTTCTCTGGCTTGGCGTCTTTTCTTTTCTTGTTTACTCTCGTTATCAGCCATGTTAATCTGTAAAAATAAAATAATGTACCATTAGTTTATTTTGAGATGTTAAGTTGTTTTTCATGACAAATAGTTATCAATAGTGTGTTAACATTTTATACTTAATCAATTTCAATGCGGTCAATTGAATAAAAGTCTAAATAAGGCCATCAGATAATTATTTAAAGAAATTTTTATTTATTAAACATGTATCCAAAAGCAAGTGTTTCAGTAACTAAAAAGGTATTTTCAATAAGATGTTATGTCCTTATTTACAGCACTATTCAATTTGTCAAATGGCAATTAAATTAGGGTTTAGCACTGGAATGTTACAATGACAAATTGTATATATTGTGTGTTTTTAGACTTTTTTGGACTATGCCAATTTATTTTTTTTAAGTTTACATTGAAGTTTGTATTTACTGTTAAAGATTATTGGCCCTAAAAGACAAATAAGAGATAGATGATAGATATTACTTTTTATACTGTACCTTGGTTGAAGTTTGATTTGAAGCAAAATTCTTTGTTGGTCCTGTGTTGAAAGCCTTCGTCCGATGGTCTGGTCCTGTGTTGAAAGTCCTCGTCCGATGGTGTAGTCCTCTGTTGAAAGTCCTCGTCCTCTGGTGTGGTCCTCAGTTCCAACTCCTGTTCCGATGTTCTTGACGCAGTATCTGTTATAAAATAAAAATGAAAATGTTATGTTATTTGAATGTCTTTGTATTAATGAAAAAATTGCATTATTTCTGTGTTTTTCTACAATCCTTTTTGGTGCGCCACAATTTTGGTATGCTTCTGTAGGCTATTTTCTAAGGCTTATATGTGGTTAAACATTAAAGAAGAATATTAAGTAATTTTTCTCTTTTTTTACTTGTTATACTGTACCTTGGTTGAAGTTTGATTTGAAGCAGAATCTTTGTTCGTCCTGTGTTGAAAGCCTTCGTCTGATGGTCTGGTCCTGTGTTGAAAGTCCTCGTCCAATCGTCTGGTCCTCTGTTGAAAGTCCTCGTCCGATGGTGTAGTCCTCTGTTGAAAGTCCTCGTCCAATGGTCTGGTCCTCTGTTGAAAGTCCTCGTCCGCTGGTGTGGTCCTCAGTTGAAACTCCTGTTCCGATGTTCTTGACGCAGTATCTGATATAAAATAAAAATGAAAATGTAATATTATTTTAATGTATTTGTATGAACTAAAAAACGACATTATTTCTTTGTTTTTCTACAATCCCGTTTGGTGTCCACCACTTTTGGTATGCTTATTTAGGCCTTTTTCTAAGGCTTATAGGTTGTTAAACATAAAATAAGAATGTAAATGTAGTTTGCTATGTGTTTGTGTGAGTTGTCATACAATCCTGTTTGGTGCGCACCACTGTTGGTATGCTTATTTAGGCTTCTTTCTAAGGCTTATAGGTTGTTAAATATAAAATAAGAATGTAAATGTAGTTTGCTATGTGTTTGTGTGAGTTTTCATACAATCCTGTTTGGTGCGCACCACTGTTGGTATACTTATTTAGGCTTCTTTCTAAGGCTTATAGGTTGTTAAATATAAAATAAGAATGTAAATGTAGTTTGCTATGTGTTTGTGTGAGTTTTCATACAATCCTGTTTGGTGCGCACCACTGTTGGTATACTTATTTAGGCTTCTTTCTAAGGCTTATAGGTTGTTAAACATTAAATAAGAATCTAAATGTAGTTTGCTATGTGTTTGTGTGAGTTTTCATACAATCCTGTTTGGTGGGCACCAATGTTGGTATGCTTATTTAGGCTTCTTTCTAAGGCTTATAGGTTGTTAAACATTAAATAAGAATCTAAATGTAGTTTGCTATGTGTTTGTGTGAGTTTTCATACAATCCTGTTTGGTACGCAGCACTGTTGGTATGCTTATTTAGGCTTCTTTCTAAGGCTTATAGGTTGTTAAACATTAAATAAGAATCTAAATGTAGTTTGCTATGTGTTTGTGTGAGTTTTCATACAATCCTGTTTGGTGGGCACCAATGTTGGTATGCTTATTTAGGCTTCTTTCTAAGGCTTATAGGTTGTTAAACATTAAATAAGAATCTAAATGTAGTTTGCTATGTGTTTGTGTGAGTTTTCATACAATCCTCTTTGGTGGGCACCAATGTTGGTATGCTTATTTAGGCTTCTTTCTAAGGCTTATAGGTTGTTAAACATTAAAATAAGAATGTAAATGTAGTTTGTTATGTGTTTGTGTGAGTTTTCGTACAATCCTGTTTGATGGGCACCACTTTTGTTATACTTATGTAGTGTTTTTTCTAATGGTTATACATTGTTAAACAATCACATTTGAATGAGGCCCTCGGCCATTAAACATATTTAGGTCCTGAATCAATTGCGTTTTGACCAATTGAATAGGGCTCTATATAAGCACATAAAATATTTTTTGACAGAAGTTTTTAGTTAGTGAAGACCTGTTATGTGCTTATATAGAGCCCTATTCAATTAGCCAACTCACAATTGAATAAGGCTCATGGTTCGGTTCTTTTTTATACTTAAATACTTTACCTTGATTGAAGTGTGGAATGACAGAGGGTCCCCTCCTGCCAATCTTAATCCGCCGGTCTTCTTGTAGTGTCTGTTTGAAAAATAAAGTGAAATAGTGAATTATAGAATTTTTTATTTGTATTTAACAAACCATGGCCTTTTCAGCATTTAAAGTATTTTTGTATCTTACCTCTTCTTCTTTGTTGGTGTTCTTTAAAAGGGATTGTGCTTCACAGTGCACAGTGCAAATTGTTGAGAGACGCTGTTGATGCAGAGTCTGTTTGAATATTTAAAAAAGTAGAAAGATTGAGTTTTAGGTGATCTATTGAATTGCAGTAAATTAATTTCATTGAAATATACTTCTGTAATTAATTTGAATTAACATTATTTTTTGGTGTGTGCTACACACATATGTCACATACATGAAGCACATTTCCATAGTTGAAAGTAATTTTTTTGTGTGAGTGTGACATATCACTATACATGAATCATATTTTAATTGTTAAATTAGCCTTATTTTTATTTTTGGCCAACATACATAAATGTGTGTGTGACATGTGACTATAGATGATACACATATATGTGCGTGTCACATATCAGTATACATGACTCATATTTTAATAGTATTTTAATAGTCCCAACTTATTTTTTTTTAATGTAATTTAAATGTAGTTGTTTAATTAGTTTGTTGCAGGGGCAATACACATAAATGTGCATGTCACATGTCACTATACATTATACGCATAAATGTGCGTGTCACTTGTCACTATACATTATACACATAAATGTGCGTGTCACTTGTCAGTATACATTATACACATAAATGTGCGTGTCACTTGTCACTATACATTATACACATAAATGTGCGTGTCACTTGTCAGTATACATTATACGCATAAATGTGCGTGTCACATGTCAGTATACATTATACGCATAAATGTGCGTGTCACATGTCAGTATACATTATACGCATAAATGTGCGTGTCACTTGTCAGTATACATTATACGCATAAATGTGCGTGTCACTTGTCACTATACATTATACGCATAAATGTGCGTGTCACTTGTCAGTATACATTATACACATAAATGTGCGTGTCACATGTCAGTATACATTATACGCATATATGTGCGTGTCACTTGTCAGTATACATTATACGCATATATGTGCGTGTCACTTGTCAGTATACATAAACCTCTTTGTCTTGTTTAATTTTTTTTTTTGATGTCCTGTCTTGAAAATAAGTAATATATTATAGCTTACCTCTCAGTTGTAATTTGCACAATGTAAAGTAGTAAATTAGGAAAGAATTATCTTCTCAAGTTTTAGCAGCAGTTATCTTCGAAGTCACTCTGTTCATCACCTGAGGAGAAATGTATTTTTCTCTGTCAAATAGACAGTATTTATCAACTTGTAGAACATTCTGGAAAGTTAGACCGTTAGAACGCAATACGCATGCGCTATTTGCGTTCCAGCTTACAATTTGCGTTCCATCCGCCATTTTGTGCGTAGTAGTGGTTAAAATGGTGTTTAATATGAGTGTGATCCGTTCCGCATAGTATATGTTTCATTATTGCGAGTAAGTGTAGTGTAGTTACGTCTGGAGCCTCGTTTTCGTTTTGTTCGGCGGCCATTTTTTCTCTCGCTTAGCCGATTTTCGTTCGTTTAAACTCTTTGTTTTGACTTAAATGGACGTGTAAATGAACTTTTGGAGGTGCCGGATGCCCCCCCGTGCTGTAAGTAAGCTTTTTATGTGTTTGTTGTGTTTATTTCTTGTGTTTGTGATGTTTTGATGCGCGGCGGTTGGAATGGGTCTTTCGCGGCCGTATTTTTTTCCGATGCGGCCGTATTTTGTTGCGATGTTGCCGTATTTTTTTGCGATATACGCAGTTAGCTTTTACGTGTACGACGCAGTGTATTTGTTTCTAAGTCGTGCGTATGTGTGTTAAGAGTGTGAAGGGCCTTTTTTACTGTTTTTTTGTTAAGTCTTGCGTCTGTGTGTCTGGGTGTAAGCGGGTGTGAGGCGACTTTGAGTTTTTTTTTGTTATGAAGTTGTGTGTGTGTGTATGTGTGTGTTAACACAGCCGATGTTGGGATGCTCCCACAACCGCAAATGCGGACCCTCGCTTCGCGAGGATCCGCATTTGCGGGGACGTTGTTGGGTTTTTGTTGGCTGGGCGGTTGGGTTTATTCTGTTAAAAAAGTCGTGTGTGTGTATGTGTGTGTTAACACAGCCGACGTTGAGCCTCCACCACCGCAAATGCGGGCCCTCGCTTCGCGAGGACCCGCATTTGCGGCGAACTGCGTCCCTCGCTTCGCGAGGGACGCAGTTCTTGCGGGCTCGCTACGCGAGCCCGCAAGCGTGAGCAACGACTCGTACGCTCACAACTATATATGTGATGACGTTCACATTTCCTATTGGCACCTAGAGGCCTGACTCATGTGTAAGTGTAAAGCTTGGGCGATATTCGATTGCAAGTCAGTCGGGCTCCCGTTCCCTTCTGATTGTGATGCTATTCAATTGCTCAAGGCCGCAAGTTACGGGCCCCAAGCCAAAACCGTACACCATGCACTGGGTCATAGCAGTTCAGGGCGAAAACCTGATAAATTCAGCAAGCCCGTAACTGCCCATTTCGAATCAGCCAATAGAAAATGAGACTGTCATTATTACTGCCGTAAAACATGGAGGTTACTTGTCAATCAATTAGGTGCGTGGGATCCGATATGTGATCAGACTTGCAAACCCTCTAAATAAAGAATTATGAAAATTAATGCTAATACTGTTCTAGTCCAATTTGGGTGGCCTGATATGTATTAATTCATTGATACCCGAGATCAATTTAACCCCCGAAATGACACATGAAAATAATTTTTATTTCCTGCAGATTTGCAAGTTTGAGACTGTTGTGCAATTAATGTCTATCATCGCTTTCCCCGTTATTTACAGTGCAGTAGTGATTTTTTATTGGCATTTACAGTACTACAAATAGGTGTTTAACTCCCTTGCGGGTCCTCTCTAGCACTCATTGGACTTTCTCCTTCATTTGCCGTTTACGGTTGTGAAAACATTTGCAGGCTTGGGGAAATTGATCAATTAAATAGCAATTTGTAATTTTAGCCTTACAAAAGTGAAAGATCAAAGGCTTCTGGAGGCTGTAAGTTGCGAGCTTAACCAGCGCCATTTAGTCAAGCCTGTAACTCGGAAGCCAAAAATAGAACCCATGAAGGGTTTACAGCCAAGTTCTCAATACTGTTAAAGACAGTCTAAACACAACAGTGGACTTTAAAATATGTGGAAAGCATGGAAAGGCCTTACAATTACTTGCACTATAATCTCCAAATACAAAATAGGTATTTAAAAAATATTTTATTTCATGATATGTTGCAATGAATTGAAAAGCCGTGCTGCACCATGCAGAAAGCAATTAAAGACACACTACCTGAATAAATTGCAACACAAAAGTGTTGCCATATTAAACCTTTCTAATGGCTCTAATGTGTACCCTGGAATTTATACATGATTGCATATACATCTCGCTCATCACATCTACATTGGGAAAACAAATAGTGGCCAAATGACACCACCACATCACATATATCAAGTACCAGGGGAACATTTTTTATCTGTTGTCCTTTAGTCATGTCCGACTCTCTGTGATCCTATGGACTGCAGCACATTTAGCTAGGTCACCGCCTGTGCTGTTCCACAAGGTTTGCATGCCAAAGATACTGGAGTGAGTTGCCAGTTCCTTCTCTAGTGGACTCTGATTTGTCTGACCTCTCTGCTATCACCTGCCCACCTACAGTGGCCATACATGGTATAGCTCACAGCTTCATTCAGGTACACAAGCCATTTCCCCACCACCGCTTAGCAATCCTCAAGGGGACCAGGGGAACACACACCACACTAATGTAAATTGATGAACAGCAAAACAAAATGGGAGGTCACCAAATGGGAATGACTATACATCTTGGCACATGGCCACCAGCAATGGCATGGGACTCTTCAGGATGGGCGTAGCGGAGATGAGTTTTTGCGACCCCTCCTGATGGGTTAGAGTGGATAAGTGTGGTGTATGTTCCCCTGGACCCCTTCAGCATTGCTAAGAGGTGGTGGTAAAGGGGCTTATGTACTGCAATGAAGCTGTGAACTATACAATGTAGGGTTACTCTACATGGGCAGGTCATAGCAGAGAGGTCACACAAATCACAGTACACTAGAGAAGGTACTGACAATCCCACTCCAGTATCCACTGTCATATTCTATCAGACCCTTAGGGGAATGTTGATATGCCACAAAATAACAAATTGGACTTTGCATGTGTATTAACCCTTTATTTTGATTATATATGGTATTTATTATTATATGATATCCAATGCTATTATGACTATTATTATTGTTATATGTATTGATCTATTTTAAAGTAACTCTGGCTCATTAGTTTACATATATAGGAATGTGACACAAATGTGATGAATGTGGATTTCCCATAACCCCAACCATTGAAAACACACTGGCATGGTTAGAACGGTAAAACAAAGCTCTATTTCATACACAGAGCGCAATCAGAAATTCACAAGACTGTGCATTAATATCATGGGTGTGATGTGGGCGGATCCCGGGAAGGCAAGAGGCTCTTGGACAAAAAGGGGATACCTAAAGGGGATAATGTCATAGTCTAGAATAAGCATGATACATAGTGCCTACCAGGGTAACATGTGGTCACTACACCACTGGAACAGGAATCTGATTACAAAAAGGATCGGCAGAAATCATTCCATTTATTTGAAGAAACTATTAATGTGCATAGCACTTATAACTTGCCTGGATCTGCTCAATGAAAAAGATGATTCAACATCTGCACTATGTAATCCAATTCAGTTTCACACATACAGTGTGGTGAAAAAACAAAAATCTGAAAAAAATGTGGTCAACTGCAAAAAGGTGGAGGAGGATAAAAAAAGAGTTAACATGCATGTACAGTACAGTGCTAAATACTATAACTGTAACAATATACCAACTCACCTAATTCCCATCTGCAATAATTACTAAGTATTAGCTAGGTCTCTGGATAATCAGCAATATGGGAAAATACCCTTTAAAATGTAGAGGACACAAAGGTCAGCAGACAGAATCACTGTTATTTATATCAGACCCAGATCTGTTCTTAGACTAATATTGAGGTCAGGATCACATGCTTACTAGTGCATACAATGCCTTGCAAAAAGTATTCATCCCCTCGACTTTTTACCTATTTTGTTACATTACAGCCTTATGTTTAATGTTTTGTTAATCTGAATTTTATGTGATGGATCAGAACACAATAGTCTAAGTTGGTGAAGTGAAATGAGAAAAATATATACATAAAACATTTTTTTAGAAATAGAAAACAGAAAATTGGCATGTGCGTATGTATTCACCCCCTTTGTTATGAAGCCCATAAAAAGTTCTGGTGCAACCAGTTACCTTCAGAAGTCACATAATTAGTGACATGATGTCCACCTGTGTGCAATCTAAGTGTCACATGATCTGTCATTACATATGCACAACTTTTTTGAAAGGCCCCAGAGGCTGCAATACCTAAGCAAGAGGCACCACTAACCAAACACTGCCATGGAATTCTCCAAACAAGTAAGGGACAATATAGTTGAGAAGTACAAGTCAGGGTTCGGTTATAAAAACATATCCAAATCTTTGATGATCCCCAGGAGCACCATCAAATCTATCATAACCAAATGGAAAGAATATGGCACAACAGCAAACCTGCCAAGAGACAGCTGCCCACCAAAACTCACAGACCAGGCAAGTAGGGCATTAATCAGAGAGGCAGCACAGAGACCTAAGGTAATCCTGGAGGAGCTGCAGAGTTCCACAGCAGAGACTGGAGTATCTGTAAATAGGACGACAATAATCTGTACGTCCATAGAGTTGGACTTTATGGCAGAGTGGCCAGAAGAAAACCATTGCTTTCAACAAATAAAAAATGGCACATTTTGGGTTTCTGAAAAGGCATGTGGGAGACTCCCAAAATGTATGGACGAAGTCATCTGATGAGACTAACATTTTACTTTCGAGCCATCAAAGAAAACTCAACACATTACATCACCCAAAGAACACCTTCCCCACAGTGAAACACGGTGGTGGCAGCATCATGCTGTGGGGATGTTTTTCAGCAGCTTGGACTGGGAAACTGGTCAGAGTTGAGGAAAAGATGGATGGTGCTAAATACAGGGATATTCTTGAGCAAAACCTGCATCACTCTGTGCGTGATTTGAGGCTAGGATGGAGGTTTGCCTTCAAGCAGGACAATGACCCCAAACACACTGCTAAAGCAATACTTGAGTGGTTTAAGGGGAAACATGTACATGTGTTGTAATGGCCTAGTCAAAGCCCAGACCTCAATCCAATAGAAAATCTGTGGTCAGACTTAAAGATTGCTGTTCGTAAGCGCAAACCATCCAACTTGAAGGAGCTGGAGCAGTTTTGCAAGGATGAATGGCAAGAATCCTAGTGGTAATATGTGGCAAGCTCATTATCCAACGTGGCTTGGAGCTGTGATTTTTGCATAGTTATGCAAAATGACAATTTCTGTTATTTTGCCCTATTTGTTGTTTGCTTCACAATAAAAAATAAAAAAACATCCTCAAAGTTGTGGGCATGTTTTGTAAATTAAAGTATGCAAATCCTCAAACAATCCATGTTAATTCCAGGTTGTGAGGCAACAAAACACGAAAAATGTCAAGGGGGGGGGGGGGTTGGAGTGAATACTTTTACAAGGCACTGTATATTAATGCTGGTTGTCATGAACATGCCATTGCAAGTCCACCGCCATAGCACTATTAGTCTAAATTTAAACTAACAACAATCATGTTTAGATTTCTGGCTATTTGAAAGACACTGGGAAAACCTTACATAGTATTTTTTATTTAAGGTTGAAAAAAGACTTTCAGTCCATCAAGTTGAACCTTTTAAGATTTCCTCTGATCTGCAATATGCGGATTAATTAGTTGTATTTAAAAAAAAAAAAAAAATCAATTCCCCCCTGATCCTAGACACCGGCGACCGGACTTCTCCCTGGATCAATACTGCCTCTCTAATTATCCATGATAACCCTGAATTCCCTTTTTAATTAGAAAATCCCATCCCCTTTTAAAGTTATCTATTGAATCCGCTGTCACCACCTGCTCTGGTAGAGAATTCTTACACCTCATATATTTCCTAAACAATGTTTGCAGATGCAGAAGATGGCTTTATGGACCTGAATTGTACCTAAAACAAAACAAAAAATAAATAACTCCTGCAAAATAAGGCCTTCAAAAAGATAGGGACGGCAGCATCTCTTCTCAACAGCATTCCTCAGTGACCATCAATTGGTGACATGTTAAACAGAACCCTATGTGTCCACAGAGAAGAGGATCATGGACCAAGTGATGGGAGGTAGCCATCTGCATACAACATTTCACCATCACATAGGCCAAGATCCAAAACTCTGTAGCCAGGCTAGATTAGTTTAACATTGTGACCAATAGATTGTCACTGAGGTGTGCTGTTAAAAAGGCCCAAACATCTGTGCATCCCCTAGTTCCTCCTCCGCCTAGGCACAGGGCCCAAATCCCCTGATGACTGGCCGCTGTCTCCCTTGTGGTGGTGGGCAGGGGGAGGCAACCCCCGGGAGGCAGCGGCACCTGCAGTGGTGTAGGCATGGTGGCAAGAGAGGAGGGGCTGGGATGCGGATGGCCAGGGGATTCCTCTGGGGTGGAGGAGGCTTCGCTGGGGACCAGAGCGCATTGCATGGCTTCGGCTCCCTGGTATGTGCTCCAGTCTGCCCCAATCCTGAGCAGCATTGACAGGTAGGATTCAGTTATCAGATGATGCCTCCTCTCTTCCCTATTGTGCCTGGCCAGTCTGCGCATTACCTCTGCATGATTGACAGAGATGCTGGCCTGTATTCCGTAGAGACACTCCAACTGCTGCTGCATAATAGTGAGCATCTCCACCTGCACAGCCTGGACTAATGATGTGGATGGAGGCACCTGGGGCATGGCCTGGTGTGGAGGTGGCATTGTATGTGAGTGGGGAGGGTCTGGGGCCCGGGTGGAGCCTGTAGCAAAATGGGCAGTGGTGTTGTTGGGCCCGGTGGTGGTGGTGGCAGCCAGTCCAGCACACTGCTATGGGGGGGGAGGAGGTGGTGGCTGGCTGTTGTCATCGCTCCAGTGGGTGGGCCCTGGCGATAGCCTCAGTCTCTGGAGGAGCGGGATAGTGGTGTTGAACACCAGCGGTGTGGCCAGAGGTCCAGATGGTGACCCCACCAGTCATATTACATCCTCCTGCTTCGAACCAGGGCCCAGGGCTTCTCTCCTCCTCCCCTACACCGGTTCCTGCTGGGCAGTGGCTTGCTTCACCACTTCCTGCTCCGATGGAGCTGACGGCCCCCGCCTCTTGATGCTGAAAGGTAGAAAAGAAAGGTATATGTCATTAGTATGATGGATAATACATTGTTTTGTGTGCATTCCTAACTATCTGACATCTAGACTCTAACCTGGATGATTCTCCTAATTGCAACTCAGATATCATTTGCTAGATATGATCTTTTCTTTGGTTCTTGATCGTTCTTGGCTCCTAACGCTATCTGGATTCCAGCTGTGTTCTTTAACTGCATAGGCTGCAGTGGGCACACCAATACATGGACACTTTTTTGATTGATTACTGTTGTGCCCAGGCATGACTGATTTGTTGGCTTCATTGATTTAATGATGCATCCATCTATCCCTTGTTAATGCCATGAGCTGACATGTCAGTGTCCTTTTTGGTCATCATGTACATGTGTAGTGTGTGTGTGATGTACATGTGGTGCCATGTTGGTGTATGCAATATTCATCTGACATGGAGACTGGGTCTTGCTGGGCCACCAGGCCTGAAGCTCCAGAGATGGGCACCTGGCTCAGAAGGTCCTTGGCGACCCTCACCCACTCATTATAGCTCAAGTCACGTTGTTGTCCACCTTGGACATCATCATCCTCATCTTGGCCCTGATGTCGTCAAAACGATGCTTGATGGACCTCAAATCCCTTGGTGCTGTACCAGCTGCTGTCACTACCTCCTTCCATACCTGAGCCCAAGGCCCTGGCCTTGGGGAAGCCATGGATAGCACCAAGGAGGACCTCAGTGCATGTAATTGTGGGCCCTGTACTTCCCCTTAGACTCTGGCCCTCCTGACTGTGGATGGGGATACTTACCTACCTAACTTGTCCCTGAGGCTTGTCCTTCCCCCGAACTACCACCCCCCTTGGATCAGGTCCCTCCCTCTCTTTCCCTCTTCTAGGTGTTCCTGATGTGACGGCCACCCTGCCATCACCCACCTGCTCCTATACACTTCCCTCCTGCTCCTGCCTCTCCTCCTTCTCCTGCTCCTCCTCCTTTCCACCACACCTCTCCTCCTCCCCACCACGCATCTCAACCTCCTCTCCACCACTCCTCCCTATTACTCCTCTCCTCCCCACCACTACTCCCCAGGGCCACCTCAGTCCTCCTCTTCCCCCTTCCCATATCTCCACTCTTCTGCCCTCCTCCCATTTCGATCACAAAAATAATAGATACATAAATAAATGGCATTTTTGTCTCACAACCTGGAATTAACATGGATTGTTTGAGGATTTGCATCATTTAATTTACAGAACATGCGCACAACTTTGAAGATGATTTTTTTTTTTATTGTGAAGCAAACAAAAAATAGGACAAAATACCAGAAAAAGTCAATGTGCATAACTATTCACCCCCTAAAGTCAATACTTTGTAGAGGCACCTTTTGCTGCAATCACAGCTCCAAGTCACATTGGATAAGTCTCTATGAGCTTGCCACATCTTACCACTGGGATTTTAGCCCATTCCTCCTTACAAAACTGCTCCAGCTCCTTCAAGTTGGATGGTTTGCAATTGTGAACAGCAAGCTTTAAGTTTGACCACAGATTTTCTATTGGATGCAGGTCTGGGCTTTGACTAGGCCATTCCAACACATTTACATGTTTCCCCTTAAACCATTTAAGTGTTGCTTTAGCAGTGTGTTTGGGGTCATTGTCGTGCTGGAAGGTGAATCTCCGTCCTGTCCTCAAATCACGCACAGAGTGGTACAGGTTTTGCTCAAGAATATCCCTGTGTTTACACTATCTATCATTCTCTCAACTCTGACCAGTTTCCCAGTCCTGGCTGCTGAAAAACGGTGTTCTTTGGGTGACAGACCAATATAGCGTTTTCTTTGATAGCCGAAAAGTTACATTTTAGTCTCATCAGACCAGAGCACCTTCCTCCATACATTTTTGGAGTCTCCCACATGCCTTTTCACAAACGCAAATTGTGCCATTTTGATCTTTGCTGAAAGTAATGGCTTTCTTCTTGACACTTTGACATAAAGCCCAACTCTATGCAGCGTACAGCTTATTTTCGTCCTATGTACAGATACTCCAGTCTTTGCTCTTGAACTCTGAAGCTCCTCCAGGGTTACCTTAGGTCTCTGTGCTGCCTCTGATTAATGCCTTCCTTGCCCGGTCTGTGAGTTTTGGTGGGCGGCCGTCTCTTGGCAGGTTTGCTGTTGTGCCATGTTCTTTCCATTTCGTTATGATAGATTTGATGGTGCTCCTGTGGATCATCAAATATTTGGATATTTTTTTATAACCTAACCCTGACTTGTACTTCTCAACGACATTGTCCTTTACTTGTTTGGAGAGTTCATTGGTCTTCATGGCAGTGTTTGGTTAGTGGTGCCTCTTGCTTAGGTGTTGCAGCCTCTGGGGCCTTTCAAAAAAGGTGTGTATATGTAATGACAGATTATGTGACACTTAGATTGCACACATGTGGACATCATGTCACTAATTATGTGACTTATGAAGGTAATTGGTTGCTGTCACAACCTACAATGATGATGGAGTATAGAGGATCCTAGTCCTCTTATCTCCTGTAGGTTTTAGACCTAAGATTTGGGTGACTCCGGACCTATGGACATTCTTTATGGATACAAGAACATATGTCCCAGCCTAAGGTAGTGTGCGCTGGGAAACCTGGAAGGGAGTCAGAACGATCTCCTCTACCAGCATATGCCCCTGGGTCAATAATACACCCGCACACAAAGTCTTGATGAACATTATGAACCATGTTTTATTTTAGAACAGCATATTTAACCACATCACACAAGAATGGGGGAAGTGGCTACCGTTAGCCAGCCCCAAATGACCTCTGGCCAATCATGAAGGGGAACTGTGTGTGAACCAATAGTCCCCTCCCAGGTCCGCCCACTAGGCGAGGCCAACTAATTCATTTGGGCTCTGAATCTCCAGGGCAAAGCATGTCTTGGCTCTCCTGTGCCCATGCTATGAAGGCTGAGAAGCCTCAGGGCATCCCATTGTTTCTGGGTGCCTGGCTGTCTGCTCTCCAGCTGTGAGCTCCCCATTGTGTAGTTCTCTGCTGGACACTTAGCTAATGGGATTAACAGGCCTTTGGGAACAAAGGAGGTTTTGGCTGTATTCAATGGGCTTCCCCTCTAAAATATAGTAACATACTAATATAATAACATACATTCATATTTACAAATACTACACACAATGTTTCACCCACATACAACCAATATATCCCATTAGATCCCTCACAAGATACCCATTACAATGAGCCTAAACATGGAAGGGATGGGAATATGCTAAGGGATAAACTTATAATACTTTATCTCCTAGACCACAACATAACAATATATCCATAATACAATATACAATATAATACTAACATATTATAACCCATAACATCATATATACAGTGGGTCTCCTAAACCCAGAACTCTTGCTCTCCATATGGCATCAACTGTGGATGATATACCAGCCCCAAGATGGCGGCTATTGGTATATAACAGTCCAGTCCCCATATAGGCCACTGCTAATTCATGACAAAAATCAAACAAACATTCAGCATTGTAGATTTAACTCTCAAAAGTACAGTATGAGTAGTGATGAAAAAGAGAGGCTTGAGCATTCTTCTTAATTACACATAAACATACAATATATCTCTATCTCCACTGACTTTAATGAGCAAATCACCAACATTTTCCCATAGCAGCAATTTTAACAACAAAGCTACTCATACATACTTGCTTAATAATTGCATTAGATGGTGGGCCATATTATTTATATTTTTCTATGGGAGGGCAGCGAGCATATACTACACAAACACATACACACACAGAGACACACACCAACATACATACACAGAGACTGATTTGCGAGCTTGAAACTGTTGTGCAATTAATTCTAATGTCTTTTATCGATTTCCCCATTATTTACAGTGCAGTATTGGGTTTTTTTTCATTTGCATTTACACTGCTACGAATAGGTGTTTAACTCCCTTGTGGGTCCTCTCTAGCACTCGTAGGATTCTCACCTTCATTTGCCATTTATGGGTGTGAAAACTTTTGCAAGCTTGGGGAATTTAAACAATTGAATAGGGTTTTGTGATTTTTGCCATCGTAACTTGCGGAAGTAAAAGATCAAAGGCTTCGGAATGCTTTAAGTTACGGGTTTAACCTTCGCAAAGTTTTCAATGCGGTAACTCATAACCCGTTTGGAGCCTGCAAAAAGACGCCAATTGGATTGCAAATTCACTTGTGACCTTGGGCTCCAGTAACATGTGAAAGCTCAATTAAATCGAGGCTCAGTGATTTTTAAAATCCATAAAGAATAGGCAGAGCAACAGACATGTTTTGGTTTTAGAGGACTCTATTATTAGGATGGTAGACAGTGTGATTTGTCACCCAGATCCCAGCAATCGAACAGTTTGCTGTCTCTCAAGTGCTCGAGTTCAGCATGTTGTGGATCAGGTAGATACATTACTGGGATGAGCTAGAAATGAACTGGTAGTCTTGGTACATATTGGTACCAATGACAAAGTAATGGAAGATGGAGTGCCCTAAATAATAATTTTGTAGAACTAGGAAATAAGATTAAGGAAAGGATCTCACAGGTAGAATTTTTCTGAGATACTACCAGTGCCACATGCTAGGCAAGGGAGACAGAAGGAACTTAGGGAGGTTAATATGTGGCTAAAAAAAGTGGTGCTCTAAGGAAGGGTTTGGGTTTTTAGAGCACTGGGTTGAGTTCTCACTTGGGTACAATCTCTGTAGCAAGGATGGATTGCACCTTAATAATAAGGGAGCTTGTGCGCTATGGGAAAGTTGGTAGAATGGCATGTGAAAATAAAAGTCAAATTAGTAATCACATCCAGTGTTGCTTAACAATGATTTAAACATCAAGATACAGGCCTTTACGTGAGTACAAGCAATTCAACAAGGCTTGCAAAAGAGCTACTAGACTGGCTAAAATAGAAAATGAAAAGTTGGTTGCAAAGGAGAGTTGCAAGACTAACCCTAAAATGTTTTTTTAAATATGTTAATGGTAAGAAGACCAGTAGCTATAGGAACATTACAATGTGAAAGAGGCTGACTGATAAATAGTGATCAGGAAAAGGCAGATAAGCTAAATATGGGCTTTATGCTAATGCCTGAAAAATCAATTGCGAGTTCTGTAGTGGCACCAAAAATTCTACCTAGCTATGTTAATCACCCACGCCTAAAACATTGCAAGATATCTGCTACAAGTCACTGTGGCAAGCTGGAGTTGGAAATTACGGATAACTTTTCCATTGACTTTCACATTGTCTATAGATTATGAAATACTCCGAGAGACCATCACTCCCAAACCCTATGGTAATAAGGTTTTATGGATCACTCTCAAATATAACACTGCTGTAACAGTCAAAAATAAAGGACATTTTTACAAGTATCGAACACCACTTGCATTGACTTTGAAAACCATGACAGACTGCTGCAGCACCTATTAAAGGGGACAGCACAACACTATAAATCAATGGGAAAGCATGCTAAATTATCATAAAATGAGGATTTCACACTGCTATTTGGCATATATGAGCAACGTAAGAACAACTATTATCATGTGTAACGTAACAGACAAAGGGAAACATGAAATATTAGAACAAAGCTGGATAAATTATTAAAAAAGGCAGCACACTATAAGAAATGCCTAGAAATGCATATATCAGCAATTCAAAAACATGCATAAGATTCCCAGAGAAGTAGCACACCAATGCTAAAAATAATGTGATATGATGTATACATCATGAAACAAGTGTGAACTTACAAGGGCATGGGGACCTCCTTCAAGATATCTTTCCTACTGCTATAGTGACTCTTCCTGTGCATATGAGGAAGAATAACTGGAGGCTTAGAATATAACTGCTATATGATGAAAATATTTTAAATATGCAACAACATAAATAGAGGTTCTCAATCAATTTTGATACGCGATACATTTTCATGTCCCTAGTCATTAAAAACAAGAATACACAAACACAGTCTAAGGTATAACCAAACAGAAGTTTATTATATACACATATTGTAGTCACATATTGATAACATGTGGTTGGCTTAAATCCCATGAAGGCAAGAGGCTGTTTTGAAAAAAAAATCTAATGGAAAGTTAAAAAAATTATTAAATAATGACAATGATGAATAGCATCACATGTGGATATAGATACAGACATATATAAAAATAGTTAGCCATTAATGGGCATAGCACATAAGTTGTGTCATCATCTGCTTAGTTACTCAGTTGCATGAATTCGTGGATTGTTTTATCCAATTCTATCAAACACATAAAGTGTTAATAGATGTATATGGTTAGAAGCTACAAAAATGACCAAGAGGAGGAGAAATCTATATAACAATCTGTATGTACAATAATCACACTGTAGCAGTAAAACATTGGAGGGAATACATCTCCAAGCAGTAGTAACTAGATATGACCAATTGTCATGATGTGGCCTTTCACATAACTATGAACACATTCAGTGTGCCAATTCGGATATATCACTAATTAGCTCTGATATTGGTGAGCCACAGTGATGTAGCATTTGATAGATATATAGCTGTTACCATAGGCTAGCTATTACTTGATAACAATTATGTCATTATGTGTAAACGCATACACATTCTTCATACTGTTTGCAAACAGGGGTTATCATCCTCAATATCTAAAGAATTAAAAAGACTATTGAATGTTCAGGCAGAGTTCTTAGACACATAATTGCATGCAGGGTTTGATCTACAGATTCATTTGGACTATTAAAGTCAACAGGCATATCTGCATTGGTACTAAGTGAACATTAACAGTAATGTTCATTTTTGAAATCTGTGTTTATATATGCCATGTGTCATCAATCTGGAGGAGGAATGTCATGCAGATAACTGGATCAATATATTACTTACATTATTTGATTACACTGCTTGGAGATGACAAAATAGCCTCAATGTTTCTTGGTTTTCCCTACGAAATTAAGAAAAATCAGGTTGATCAGTAATAGATATAATTAAATGCAAAATGTGGACTGCACCATCTCTTGTCAAACACATTCCTCAGTGACCGTCAATTGTTGGTATGCTAATAATAATAATAATATGTGTACACAGAAAAGAGGTTTATAGACTATGTGATGTTGGATAGCCACAGCATTTCAATATGTCTATATCTCACTAGCTATGATCATCTACTCTGTTGAGAATTCAGAAATATTATTGATCATAATAACTCAGTTTTGTGATTTAGAAAATATTAATGGCAAATAGTAATGAAAATGCAGCCCACTATCTCCTCCTCTTTGCCTTGTCAGGTCCCCACCTTACATGCCACCATGCCTTCTCCCTGTTCCATGATGAGGAGGAGTTGGAAGGGGTGATGTGTCATCTGGTGGTAGCATGATCGGCAGTGGAGTGGGAGGCAGATAGGGAGAGGAATAGGGGCCAGGTATGGCTTCAATAAGTACTTGCAAATGATGGTTGAATGAAATGATAGCATTCAGGGTGTGTCACATGTTGTCTATATGTGTGTGTTCCTCAGTGCACTGTGGTGAACTGCATTTGTTGGAAACACTCTATTTGGAGTTTGTTCCTCCTCCTCTCCCTATTTGAACTCCTCAGGGTGTTGTTGGTTTTTATGACTCTGGCTTGCAGGAACTTCATTTCATCCCTTAGGCATACCTGCTGTATTGGCATGTGTATTAGAATGGGTTGCAGTGATGACTCTATATTTGCTGTGGCTACTGTAACTATGCTTTCCATTATAGGACTGTGAATGTCCTGAGATGTGCCAGGCATACACATGGGTGCAGAATGCGGAGTTGGTGTTGTTGCCAGAGTGGGGAGTTGCTGAGGATCCAGTGCGGTGACTGCTGGCATGGTGGTGAGACTGTTGGATATTGTGTAATGAGTGTTGTTGGTGGTGTTGTTGGAGGTGGGGGAAGGGATCTCTGGCTGCTCCTGGATGAGGACCCAGGGGGAGATTCCTCAAGATACCGTAAACATGTATACATGCCTTGATATGTTTGAGCTTCTTCCTTTTCCTCCTCTTCAAATGGTTCCACAGTGATGACGATGTAATCTGGTCCATCATCTGGTCCATCATCAGATGTATGTATTTGTTGAGGTATGATTTTTTTTTTAAATATTAACTTTGTAGGGTGTTTGGATCCTGAATATCCAACCGGCCTACTAGGCCCACAATAACATTAGGTCAGATCCATTCCTTCAGCATCCTCTCCCACTGATCATATTGTATGTTGACTAGTGGCTCTGGCTGCCTTGGCCTCCTCCACCATCTTTTTCTTCACTTTAGCCCGACAGTCATCACATCTATGCCTCACTGACGTCCAATCCCTTATGGCAAACATAAGAGCAGCGACCTTTGCTGTCACCCTTCTTCACACCCGGACTTTCTCCCCAGACCTCACGTACCTACCACCACCAATGATATGATAGTTTGCATGTATCCCCACATCTTTTCAGAACTACAGACTCATAACATAAGGTGTATGCTTGCTAATGCCAGAAGCTTGCCAGGAAAAATGGGAGAGTTAGAATTATTAGCAATTAATAAAAATTGGGATTTAATAGGCATTACTGAAATGTGGTGGGATGAATCTCATGACTGGACTGTTAATCTGGATGGTTATAACCTATTTAGGAAAGATAGAGGCAATGGTAAATGAGGAGGAGGGATTTGTCTGCATGTTAAGCCTGAATTCAAGTCTATAGTCAGAGAAGATATTAATGGTGGACCTAGTGATAAAGCTGAATGTTTGTGGGTAGAGTTAAATAGTGGAGCAGCAAATTCCAAAATAATATTAGTAGGAGTATGCTATAAACCCCCAAATATAGCTGAAAAAGAGGAGATACAATTATTGTTACAGATTGAAAATGCAGCTAGGCATGGTCAAGTTCTAATAATGGGAGATTTTAATTACCCTGAAATAAACTGGATAAATGAGACCAGCAGTTCATCTAAGGGGAGCAGGTTCTTGAGTACACTCAGGGATCATTATCTGGCCCAGGTTGTACAAGAGACTACTAGAAATGAAGACAAACAGTGATCACAACACAGTCTCGTTTGAGATTGAATTAAAAAAACAAAATTTTAAGGGGCCAACAAAAACTCTTAATTTTAAAAGGGCAGATTTTAACGGTCTATGGGCAGCAATACAAAGTATAGACTGGGACAGAGAACTGGCAGGTAAAAACACTGACCACAAGGGGACAACATTTAAATCCTTACTAAATATACATACACATCGGCATATACCGTGTGGGAATAAAAGTAAAAGGAGTAAATCCCATCTAATGTGGCTTAACAATGATTTAAAGATCAAGATACGGAGTAAAAAAAAAGGCATTTAAATTATACAAACAAGAGGGGACATAGACTGCTTTACAGGAATACAAGGAAACCAACAAGGCTTGCAAAAGGGCGATTAGACTGGCTAAAATAGAAAATGAAAAATTAATTGCAAAAGAGAGTAAGACTAACCCTAAAATATTTTTTAAGTATATTAATGGGAAGAAGATGAGGAAGGAAGCTATAGGAACATTACAATGTGACACAGGCCGTCTGATAATTAGTGACCAAGAAAAGGCAGATGAGCTAAATAGGTTCTTTTCTTCGGCATACACAAGGGAGGTACCAGTGGTTGGGACACGGCAACATAATGGGGCTACACTACCTTTGCCAAATAATTGGTTAACACAGGAAGTAATCCAAAAGAGGTTGGAAAAAATAAATGTTAATAATGCCCCAGGCCCTGATGGAATACATCCAAGAGTACTAAGGGAACTTGGTTCTGTTATAGCCAAACCATTATATTTAATTTTTCAAGATTCACTCAACACAGGGTCTCTACCAGATGACTGGAGAAAAGCTGATGTGATACCTATATTTAAAAAGGGAGCAAGAGCAAATCGGGGAATTATAAACCAGTGAGCCTCACTTCTATAGTTGGGAAGCTTTTAGAATGGTTAATAAGGGATAATATAAAAGAATATGTCTATTTGAACAGGATTATAAGTAGGAGTCAACATGGATTTATGAGGGATAGGGCATGTCAAACAAATCTAATTAGTTTCTATGAGGAGGTTAGTAGGAACCTGGATCAAGGCAACTCAGTGGATGTAGTCTTTTTGGATTTTGCAAAGGCTTTTGATTCCATGCCACATGGGAGACTATTGTGCAAACTAAGAGATACAGGAGTTGCAGTAAATATCTGCTCATGATGAGATTTAATATGAATAAATGTAAAGTTATGCATCTGGGAAGGAAAAATAGCCATGCAATTTATAATCTTAATGGAGCAAATCTAGGTGTATCAGATATTGATAGGGATTTGGGAGTGCTTGTGGACAACCACCTAGGTAACAGTGCTCAAAGCCAAGCAGCAGCTGCAAAGGCAAATAAAATATTAGCATGTATTAAGAAGGGTATAGAAGCCAGGGAAGCAAATATAATTCTGCCACTATACAAATCTCTAGTACGCCCTCATTTGGAATATGGAGTACAATTTTGGGTACCACTTCATAAAAAGGACATTTTAGAGCTGGAAAAGGTACAGAGGAGGGCAACAAAACTAATAAGGGGAATGGAGGGCTAAGTTATGAAGAAAGACTAACCAAATTAAACGTATTTTCTCTAGAAAAAAGGCGTCTAAGAAGAGATATGATTATCTTATATAAATACATCCAGGGTCAGTACAAAGATTTGTCAAGGGAGCATTTTGTGCCAAGAGGTTTTCAACTGACAAGAGGACATCCCTTGAGGCTAGAAGTAAAAAGATTCCACCTTAAAGAAAGAAAAGGTTTCTTCACAGTAAGGGTGGTTAATCTGTGGAATTCTCTACCAGAGGAGGTGGTGACAGCGGATTCGATAGATAACTTTAAAAGGGGACTGGATTTATTTCTAATTAAAAAGGGAAGTCAGGGTTATCATGGATAATTAGAGAGGCAGTACTGATCCAGGGAGAAGTCTGGTCGCCGGTGTCAGGGATCAGGAGGGAATTGATTTTTTATTTTATTTTTATATACAACTAATTAATAGTTAATCCGCATATTGCAGATCAAAGGAGATCTTAAAAAGGTTGAAATTGATGGACTGAAAGTCTTTTTTCAACCTTAAATACTATGGGCCTCATTCTATTACCGGCCGTAAATCGGCCGTAAGGCTGCGATTCCTTGCGGGGGTTCAGTTAACTCGCGATTCTATTATACGGCCCCGCAAGGATCTCCCCTTACGGCCGGCCGCATATCTTGAAACCGGCCGTAAGCTCTGAAATATAAAAACGCAAAAATAAATTCAAGCCTGCACTGTACAGCTCTGTAAATGCTAGGGATCATATTGGGGGACATGAGGATTAAAAGTAACCCACTCTCAAGCTTGCACATCAGCCCAAACCCGAGTTCAAATTAACTGTTTATTTTCCGGCTGCGGCGTGGGCGTGTCTGAGATGCTCCAAGCCCTATGGACTTTTTACATGTATATTTTACGTATATTAAAAAAATATTATTTTACGGATTTGAGTATAGGGTAATTATGTGCTATTTTTGCTAACACCGAATATCACTTTATAGACTCCGCAAAGTGCAGGATGGCTTTATTTGAGCTATTTTATGTGCTTAATTGGTGCTAGCGGGACCTGTTTGCTGCAAGTAAGCTGCGGCTCGCTTTTAGCCTTGCAGAGAGGGTTCCCGGAGCAATAGAATCGCAACCAGGCTTTTCTTACGGCCGATTTCCTTGCGGCCGTTTTAGATCAAAGGCTTTCCTCCGGCGCGATCGGCCGCAAGAGATAGCAAGGCGCCGGCCGCATGCCTGCCGGAACCCCCGGCCGGAGGGGAATAGAATAGCAGAATAGCTTGCGGCCGGTCCTTGTGGCCCCGCAGCGGCTGCGGCCGATAATAGAATGAGGCCCTATGTAACTATGTAACTATGTAAGGAGTACAATCATCTCATCATAGGAGTAGTTAGGGGCCCTGTGCCTGGCTGCAGCCTCTTGCCCTCTTAACTGTGCCTGGGGTTTCTGGACTACATGAGCTGTCCCTGAGGCTGTCACCCCCCCTACCCATACATTTAGTTTGCCTATTGCTGAGGGCACATCACTCCCTCCCTCTATCTCACCTCGGCCTCTACCTCTACCTCTACTACGCCTAGTTTTGTAAGGTATTTAAACCAGAAAATACAATAAGGAAAGGGCAACTATATGGCAGATAGGATTTAATGTGAATAAATATAAAGTTGTGCATCTGGGAAGGAAAAATAGCCATGCAATTTATAATCTTAATGGAGCAAATCTAGGGGTTTCAGATATTGAAAAGGATTTTGAGAGTGGTTAATAAAGGCAAGTAAAATATTAGCATGTATTAAGAAGGGTGTAGAAGCCAGGGAAGCAAATATAATTCTGCCACTATACAAATCCCTAGTACTGGAACTTTGTGCCAAAACGTTTTTTACAGACAAGAGGACATCTTTTGCTGTTAGAAGTAAAAATATTTCACCTTAAAGAAAGAAAAGGGTTCTTTACAGTAAGGGAGGTTAATCTGTGGAATTCTCTACCTAAGGAGGTGGTGACAGCAGATTTGATAGTGAACTTTAAAAAAGGGGTTGGATATATTTTTGAATAAAAAGGGCATTCAGGGTTCTCCTGGATAATTGGAGAGGGAGTAATAATGCAGAGAGGAATCCAATTTCCAGTATCTGGGTTCAGGAAAGATTTTTTTTTTACCTTTTAAGACAATTGGCAAGGTTTCAGTGTTTTTTTTTTCTGTTTGCCTTCCTCTTGATCAATTAACAATTAATTAGCAATTAATCCACAAAATACAAAGGTCAGGGGAGATCTAATGTGGTTAAACTTGATGGACTTAAAGTCTATTCTCAACCTCAATTACTATGTAACTATGTAATGATATAATTGTCCTTAAAAATTGGATTCGCATTTCAAATTTATTATAAATATAGCCACATACTTGCTATACCAATATATTTTGTTTTTATTACTTGAATGTATAACTAGTCTGACGTGACACAAGCTTCTTTCTGAGTGATTTGCATTAAATTATGATTATGCTCTTGAATTTGCACAAAACCAAACACATTCTGACTATATGCATAAAATTGCTCATGTTTAAAAACGTTTATTCATTACTCAGTCTCCTACAGAGATCTCACTGTTTTCAGAATGATTACAGATACAGATGAGCTCTTTGTATACAATGACCTTCAGAGGACAAAACAAAAATTCTGGAAATGTGAGATTCACCCCTGTGGTGGCTTCTATGGAGAGAGAAAGGATTTGTTTTGAAAAAATAGCTTTAATGCTCTAATAATTCTAAAATATAATGTTATAAATCCAAAAATAATTATAGTTTACCTACTGTAACAGTGTTATGCAAGGGGTTATTTGAGCAATAGTCTTTGCACTAAGAGGACTGAAGGAGTTCTTTCCTGATAAGTTGATTAGATGCGCCTGGAGACACCTGATTTACTACTGCTCCTGGGGTATGGGTTGGGCTGCTGATGGACTGAGCTGGAGAAAGACACACACAGAGAGATAGCAGCCATTAGCTTATGATAGTTTGGAACAGAGTGGAGACCTGGAAATCTGAAGAATAAGAATAGGCCAGTGATTATTAACAAACTATTGGTCTGTTTGTTTTTGCTCTCCTCAAGTGGATAATAATGGAACTATCTATTAGTTAAGGAAGTTTTTCAGAGGAGTCTAGGCCTATTTGTTTATTTGATTTATACAGCCTCTTGTACGGTTTTCAAGAAAGTGACTGAAATACAGGCACAAACCCAGAGGAGACTGGTAACTTGGGAATTTATCATTTTTGTTTCTGTTGAATGCAGATGAAATTGTTATCTGCAAAAGGGAAAATTGACAGCTAAAACATGCTGCATTATCAACAGAACTAATGGAATGCTCATTAGTTTACAAGGACAGCATTTTAAGTAAGTAAGTGGGAGGTATAATCAGTTGAGAAAAGAAACAGTACTCTGGAGTAAACAATAATTAAATATAAATGTGTAAAATATAAAAACATTTTGCCACAATCCAGTAATCATGTTTAAATATTAACCATTGATGTATTTCTTCCTGTTCTCAATAGGACCAGGCCTAGGGCAGTAAATTTTCAGGGGGCAGCAGGCTGCCTACAGATGCCAGTGCAATGGTATGGAATAACTATATATATATATATATATATATATATATATATATATATATATATATATATATATATATATAGTAACAGAGCGCCCCCTTCTGGCGGGGTTTGCGTCCTGTTTTCTTTGCTCTTTTACTTATTTAGGGAGGAAGACACCGCAGGTTTGTCAGAAGTTTAGTTTGACTGCTGTTTATTTGTCAGCGCCAACAGAAAGAAACAGTACTTATGCTCAACAATTAAATAAAATACTACATAAACGGGCTTACTATTACCTGGAACGCCCTAACTATCCCTGAGTTCGCTTCTCGACCTGCAGGTATAATAATCATACAGTCCCAATACTTAATGCTGACTTCTCTTATTCAGCATTACCTTCTTCAGGGAATTCACTTGCCTGTAATCATAGGCCTTTCTGTATCTTTAAAGACTTCTCCCTCTTCAGGGGTTTCACTTGCCTGTAATCTCAGGTCCTTCTCTCTCTCTCTCTCTCTCTGCAGCCATTCCCCTCCTGGGTAATCACCTTTCTGGGGTCTCCTCATTGACTGCAACCTTTCCAGGCTCTCATATTGTGAGCATCTGCCTCTGCTCACAAACTCCAGCTTAGGCCCTTCTTTGCTGGGGCCTGTGTGTCCCAGGCACCTCTCTGCCTGTAGGTCCACACTCTGTCTCACAGACAGGTTTCTTACAGGGACCACACCCATTTCTCCAAGGGAGCCTTTTATAGCAGGAGTTAACTCACTCCCTGCTGGAATAAATACTATTTTACCTCCAGATTGGCCTCTAGGGGGCGATCTGTTACAATATATATATACACAGTGCCTAGCAAAAGTCCCCCCCCCCCCCCTTGGCATTTTTTGTGTTTTGTTGCCTCACAACCTGGAATTAACATGGATTGTTTGAGGATTTGCATCATTTAATTTACAGAACATGCCACAACTTTGAAGATGCTTTTTTTTTATTGTGAAGCAAACAACAAATAGGACAAGATTACAGAAAAAGTCAATGTGCATAACTATTCACCCCTCTAAAGTCAATACTTTGTAAAGCCACCTTTTGCGGCAATCACAGCTCCAAGTCTCTTTGGATAGGTCTCTTTTAGCTTGCCACATCTTACCAATGGGATTTTTGCCCATTCCTCCTTGCAAAACTGCTTCAGCTTCTTCAAGTTGGATGGTTTTCAACAGATTTTCTTTTGGCTTGAGGTCTGGGCTTTGACTAGGCTATTCCAACACATTTACATGTTTCCCCTTTAGCAGTGTGTGTGGGGTCATTGTCCTGCTGGAACGTGAATCTCTGTCCTAGCCTCAAATCACGCACAGAGTGGTACAGGTTTTGCTCAAGAATATCCCTGTATATAGCACCATCCATCTTTCCCTCAACTCTGACCAGTTTCCCAGTACCGGCTGCTGAAAAACATCCCCACAGCATGATGCTGCCACCACCATGAACACCTTACATGGTGTTCTTTGGGTGATGTGTTGCGTTTGCGCCAGACATAGCATTTTCTTTGATGGCCGAAAAGTTAAATTTTAGTCTCATCAGACCACCGCACAATTTCTTCCATACATTTTGGGAGTCTCTCTCATGCCTTTTCACAAACTTAAAATGTGCCATTTTGTTTTTTGCTGAAAGTAATGGCTTTCTTCTGGCCACTGCCATAAAGCCCAACTCTATGGAGCGTACGGCTTATTGTCGTCCTATGTACAGATACTCCAGTCTATGCTGTGGAACTCTGCAGCTCCTCCAGGGTTACCTTAGGTCTCTGTGCTGCCTCTCTGATTAATGCCCTCCTTGCCCGGTCCGTGAGTTTTGGTGGGCGGCCGTCTCTTGGCAAGTTTGCTGTTGTGCCATGTTCTTTCCATTTGGTTATGAGAGATTTGATGATGCTCCTGGGGATCATCAAATATCATTTGGATATTTTGTTATAACCTAACCCTGACTTGTACTTCTCAACAACATTGCCCGTTACTTGTTTGGAGAGTTCCTTGGTCTTCATGGCAGTGTTTGGTTAGTGGTGCCTCTTGCTTAGGTTTTGCAGCCTCTGTGGCCTTTCAAAAAAGGTGTGTATATGTAATGACAGATCATGTGACACTTAGATTGCGCACAGGTGGACATCATTTCACTAATTATGTGACTTCTGAAGGTAATTGGTTGCACCAGAGCTTTTTATAGACTTCATAACAAAGGCGGTAAATACATACACACATGCCAATTTTCTATGATCTACTTCAAGAAAAATAGTTTTATGTATATATTTTTCTCATTTCACTTCACCAACTTAGACTATTGTGTTCTGACCCATCACATACAATTCAGATTAACAAAACATTGAACTTAAGGCTGTAATGTAACAAAATAGGTAAAAAGTCAATGGGGGTGAATACTTTTGCAAGGCACTGTATAAATATATACAGGAAGTGCAGAATTATTATGCAAGTTGTATTTTTGAGGATTAATTTTATTATTGAACAACAACCATGTTCTCAATGAACCCAAAAAATTTCTTCAATATCAAAGTTGAATATTTTTGGAAGTAGTTTTTAGTTTGTTTTTAGTTTTAGCTATTTTAGGGGGATATCTGTGTGTGCAGGTGACTATTACTGTGCATAATTATTAGGCAACTTAACAAAAAACAAATATATACCCATTTCAATTATTTATTTTTACCAGTGAAACCAATATAACATCTCAACATTCACAAATATACATTTCTGACATTCAAAAACAAAACAAAAACAAATCAGTGACCAATATAGCCACCTTTCTTTGCAAGGACACTCAAAAGCCTGCCATCCATGGATTCTGTCAGTGTTTTGATCTGTTCACCATCAACATTGCGTGCAGCAGCAACCACAGCCTCCCAGACACTGTTCAGAGAGGTGTACTGTTTTCCCTCCTTGTAAATCTCACATTTGATGATGGACCACAGGTTCTCAATGGGGTTCAGATCAGGTGAACAAGGAGGCCATGTCATTAGATTTTCTTCTTTTATACCCTTTCTTGCCAGCCACGCTGTGGAGTACTTGGACGCGTGTGATGGAGCATTGTCCTGCATGAAAATCATGTTTTTCTTGAAGGATGCAGACTTCTTCCTGTACCACTGCTTGAAGAAGGTGTCTTCCAGGAACTGGCAGTAGGACTGGGAGTTGAGCTTGACTCCATCCTCAACCCGAAAAGGCCCCACAAGCTCATCTTTGATGATACCAGCCCAAACCAGTACTCCACCTCCACCTTGCTGGCGTCTGAGTCGGACTGGAGCTCTCTGCCCTTTACCAATCCAGCCACGGGACCATCCATCTGGCCCATCAAGACTCACTCTCATTCCATCAGTCCATAAAACCTTAGAAAAATCAGTCTTGAGATATTTCTTGGCCCAGTCTTGACGTTTCAGCTTGTGTGTCTTGTTCAGTGGTGGTCGTCTTTCAGCCTTTCTTACCTTGGCCATGTCTCTGAGTATTGCACACCTTGTGCTTTTGGGCACTCCAGTGATGTTGCAGCTCTGAAATATGGCCAAACTGGTGGCAAGTGGCATCGTGGCAGCTGCACGCTTGACTTTTCTCAGTTCATGGGCAGTTATTTTGCGCCTTGGTTTTTCCACACGCTTCTTGCGACCCTGTTGACTATTTTGAATGAAACGCTTGATTGTTCGATGATCATGCTTCAGAAGCTTTGCAATTTTAAGAGTGCTGCATCCCTCTGCAAGATATCGCACTATTTTTGACTTTTCTGAGCCTGTCAAGTCCTTCTTTTGACCCATTTTGCCAAAGGAAAGGAAGTTGCCTAATAATTATGCACACCTGATATAGGGTGTTGATGTCATTAGACCACACCCCTTCTCATTACAGAGTTGCACATCACCTAATATGCTTAATTGGTAGTAGGCTTTCGAGCCTATACAGCTTGGAGTAAGACAACATGCATAAAGAGGATGATGTGGTCAAAATACTCATCTGCCTAATAATTCTGCACTCCCTGTATATATATATATATATATATATATATATATATATATATATATATATACATATATAAATATATATACATATATATACATATATACATATATTTAAAGACATACACACACTTGTAGACATTTGTTACTATGTATATGTGTGCAATGGCATTATTAAAGGGATATAGCAAGGGAAAAGGAGAAGTAGTAACAATGGCCTAGGGCAGCATAAGACCTAAATATTCACCTTACTGAATGACCTTACTGATTTTATAATATCTTTATAGAATTACTTTTATTGTAACAAATATTTAACACAATCATATGTGCCGTCCAATCTGAAGCAAAGGAAACTGTCAGACTGAAACATGTATATTATAATCACACACAAAAACGTAATTAATCTATAAAATTAATCCTAGAACCTGGCACACAACACATATGTGTAAAATGTTGCAGTCTTGAATAAAAAGATAAGAAAAACAGTACTTTTACACCCTTATTTTTGGACAATATAAGAATCTTCTTTCAAATCAGTCAATAATGAGGCTCTTTGTTGATGGAAGAAAGGTTCTTACAGAACTATTAAAAACTATAATTGGACCACTTGTAAATAAATAAACATTTAAATTTAAAAAAATAGTTCAATTGCAAATTGTGGTAGAAACGCTCATAGTGCTGGACAATTATTTTTTTTCACAATCAGCTTTTATTGGGATACGACGACAGAGAAAGCAGAATACATGCAGCAATAGGTGACTCAAATACAGTGGCAAGCACTTCACAACGGCAGCGCCATAGCAACATGATCATGATAAGGAAAAAGAAACATGCATTTAAATTATACAAGAAGGAGGGAACAGAGACAGCTTTATGTGACTATAAGGAAATCAACAAGGCTTGCAAAAGGGCTATTAGACTGGCTAATATAGAAAATGGAAAATCAGTTGCAAAGTAGAGTAAGACTAACCCTAACATATTTTTTTTAATATATTAATGGGAAGAAGGCGAGGAAGGAATCGATAGGACCATTACAATGTGACACAGGCCATCTGATAATTAGTGACCAGGAAAAGGCAGATGAGCTAAATAGGCTCTTTTCTACGGTATATTTCATCAAATAATTATCAGATGACCTGTGTCACATTGTAATTATTTCATCAAATAATTGGTTAACGCAGGAAGAAATCCAAAAGAGATTGGAGAAAATAAATGTTAATAAAGCCCAAGGTCCTGATGGAATACATCCAAGGCATGAGGTACAGAGGGAACTGGGTTCTGTAATAGCCAAACCATTATATCTAATTTTCAAGCCCACTCACCACACAGGGTCGCTACCAGATGACTGGAGAAAAGCAGATCTGATACCTAGATTTAAGAAGGGAGCAAGAGCAAATGCAGGGAACTATAGACCAGTAAGCCTCACTTCTGCAGTTGGGAAGGTTTTAGAAGGGTTAATAAGGGACAGTATAAAAGAATATTTGAACAAGATCATAAGTAGGAGTCAACATGGATTTATGAAAGATAGGTCATGTCAGACCAATCTAATTAGTTTCTATGAGGAAAGGGCAACTCAGTGGATGTAGTCTTTTTGGATTTTGCAAAGGCTTTTGATACAGTGCCAAATAGGAGACTATTGAGCAAACTAAGGGATACAGGAATTGCAGTAAATATCTGCTCAAGGATTGAGAGCTGGCTAAAAGACAGGAAGCAAAGGGTTGTTGTAAATGGAACATACTCCGATTGGACTAATGTGGTGTAAGTGGGGTTCCTCAAGGTTCAGTATCAGGTCCTCTCCTTTTTAACATATTTATTAATGACGTAGAAGCAGGACTCGAAAGTAGTGTCTTCATTTTTGCTTATGACACTAAGTTGTGCAAGGTAATTAAATCAGATAATGATGTGCTTTCCCTACAAAGAGATTTGCATAAATTAGAGAAATGAGTGGCTAAATGGCAGATGACATTTAATACAAATAAATGTAAAGTTATGCATTTGGGAAGGAAACATAGCCATGCAATTTATAATCTTAATGGACCAAATCTAAGGGTGTCTGATATTGAAAGGGATTTGGGAATACATGTGGACAACTCCCTAGATAGCAGTGCTCTATGTCAAGCAGCAGCTGCAAAGGCAAGTAACATATTAGCATGTATTAAGAAGGGTATAGAAGCCAGGGAAGCAAATATAATTCTGTCACTGTATAAATCCCTAGTATGCCCTCATTTGGAATATGGAGTACAATTTTGGGCACCACTTTATAAAAAGGACATTTTAGAGCTGGAAAAGGTACAGAGAAGGGCAGCAAAATCAATAAGGGGTATGAAGGGGCTAAGTTATGAAGAAAGACTAACCAAATTAATAAAAAAACGTCGTCTATGAGGAGATATGAATACCTCCAGGGTCGGTATAAGGCTTTGGCAAGTAAACATTTTATGCCAAGAAATTTTCAACTGACAAGAGGACATCCTTTGAGGTTAGAGGAAGAAAGATTTCACCTTAAAGAAAGAAAAGGGTTCTTCACGGTTAGGGTGGTGAAACTGCGGAATTCTCTACCAAAATAGATGGTGACCGCGAATTCAATAGAAATTAAAAATGGGTTAGATAAATGTTTTTATAAACAGGGCATTCAAGGTTATCCTAGATAACTAGCAAAGAAATATTGATCCAGAGAGAAATTTGATCACCAGTCTCTGGGTGTCAGGAAGGAATTTTGCTTTTTTTTCCCTTTTGAGACAATTGGCAACCTTTCAATGTTTTTTTTTTCTGCTTGCTTTCCTCTGGATCAATTAACAAGTATTAACAAATAGTCCACATATTAAAAGGATCAGAAGATATCTAAAAATGTTGAACTTGATGGGCTAACAGTCTTTATTCAACCTCAAATACTATGTAACTATGTAAAACAGTTACAGTGCATGATGATGTTTCTTGGATATTGAAAATTATAGTATAAAATATGGTATTTATAGTATTTACATATCCACTATAATAGTTAGCAGCATGTGAGTAACGTCTGCGTGATGCATACCGTGCAAGCGTTACATGCTGCTTTCCGGCGCACTAGAGTTATCATGTGACTGTACTAGACGTGCTATCACGCATGCACAGCCCAGCTGCAATATCGAGCCTGTGCGGCCAAGACAGAGACGGAGGGGGACAGAGAGATGGAGGGAGGGGAACAGAGGGATGGAAAGAGAGATGGTGTGGGACAGAGGGAGGGAGCAGAGAGAGAGAAAGAAGGCAGAGAGAGAGGAGGGAGATAGAAAAGGGAGGGGAGAGATGGAGAGAGAAGGAGGGAGAGAGAGAGGGAGGAGGGGAACTGAGGGAGAGGGACAGAGAGAGAGGAGGCAGAGAGAGAGAGGGAGGGAGGGAGAGAAAAGAGAGGGCAGCGGGAGGGAGAGAGGGATGGAAAGAGGTAGAGAGGGAGGGAAAGAGGGGGAAAGAGAGGCATGGGAAAAGAGAGGGTAGCAATGTATGGAGGTAGGGAGGCAGAGAGGGAAGGAGAGAGAGAGGGGAGGCATGGAGGGAGAGAGAGAAAGGGGGATAGGGGGAGGGGAAGAGAAGGGAGGAAGAGAGAAAGGGAGAGAGAGAGATAGAGAGGGGGAGAGACACAGCACACAGAGTGTAGAGAGAGGACACAGATAGAGACAGAGGGCAAACAGAGAGCGAGAGCACATACACACACACAGAGGGCGTAATGAGAGAGAGAGGGGGCACATAGAGAAAGAGAGAGGGATAACAGAAAGTGAGAGTGTGCATGAAGACGGCGCACAGAGAGAGGGAGAGGTCACACAGAGACAGAACAGAGAGAGACAGCACAGACAATTGAACATAACATATCAAACTGTCATTTACGACTGGCAAGTTACAGGTAATGTAATATGTTACTTTAAATAACAGACTGTATTATTGTCCTTATTATATTTCTTATTTAAGTTTTTCTCTGTTTCTTCTCTTTCCTCCCTCTTCTTTCTAAGCTTATACCTTCTTTTCTCATTTTGACATTCTAGTCTGCTCCTGCTTCGATTCCTCAATAGTAAGGAAATAGATGCGAAAAATGTATGGTCTCTTCTCTCCATATATTAGAATATTAATAATATGATGGGTAATTAACTTTTTGTTTGAAGTTTTGTTTCTATATAATTTTAAAGTGAATAGTTTATTAATTTTTGGGTAGATGGAGTGATGTTTTTTATGGGTTAGGTTGTGCTCCTTTAATTAATAAGAATATATTGTTGTAAGATTAAGTATAATAATAAGATTCTAGATGGAAACGACCATACATTAAATTATGGAAGGCAGAACAAGATACGATAAATAGTGTAAGAGTAAGATCAGGGGAAGAAAGAAATGGAAAAAAATAATAAAAAAGTAAAAGAGGGGGAAATAGGGGGTTATATATCTCTCCTCAATTTCTGCATCATCAGTTACTTGGATAAAGAATATAATGTTAGTACAGAAAATAATTAGATAAAAGGTTAACTCCTGATTTGTCCTCCATGGTCTATGCCAGGGCTCCAAGACACTCCTCCATCTCATCAAATGGATGGACCCTAGGAGGTGATGATTTGTGTCATAGAGTAATACTATGTGTAGAGTTTAGCTATGGTTCCCAGATATTTAGGAATTTGGGGAAGGTTTTGGCAAGAAGATGAGTGATTCTTTCATTGATTAAGATTTAATTTATTTTTAATAGCTTGGAGACTAAAAATATCTGAAGCTACTATTTAGTTATGTGGCTTTTGGAGAAGAGAAATATAAATTGTACTGAAATATTTTGAGAAGTTGATATGTTGGGGGTTGATAAACCTAGAAGACAGTTTTCAGCATCAACAGTCAGCTAAGGGTTGATTACATTTGAAGCTAGATTAATTATTTCTTTCCAAAGGGTTTGTACTTTAGGGCAAGTTCACCATACGAAGATAAATTGGCCAATGTCTAACGCAACAAGGATTGAAAGAGGTTGTCCATCTTTGTATCTTTTCAGGGCTAATATATTTTCTACTTAGAACCTAAAGGGTGGTCTCTAAAATACGGAGCCTCTCAAGAGATTGGACCATGATTCTTGCCAGATGTTTTGATCCCAAGTTTGGTTTAAATATTTTTCTCATTTGTGAATGTATTGGAATTTGTGACCTGAAAGGACTGAGTTAAAGATGTCATATAGCATGACTAGAGTTCCTTTTGTTAGGGAATTATTATTGCATATACGGGTAAGCCAATTAGAATCAGTGTTTCTTAGTTTGTTTGTTTTTTGGTTATGGTGATAAAATTTTTGATTTGGCAGTATCGGAAATGTTCTTGAATGGGAAGGTTACAATTATATTGCAGCTGTATATAGGATATAATCATTATCTTTTATCCCGGAGCCAAATCTATCAAGATTTCTAGTTTTCCACACGTAAATGAGTTTCTTTCCCATGGGGAATGAGAGATGGGGAAAGATTGTTGTTAGATTAGAATATTTGGGGGTAAGTTTATAACAATGATTTGCCCATTAGTTTGGTAATAGAGTTTGAGACATTTTTTAATAGGGATAGGGTTTATGGGAGCCAAATCATGTTAGAGATTTATTAGTTTGAGGTCATTTATAAGACCAAAAAGATATATATTTATTTTTACTTCTTTAAATTGGTATATCTTTTGTACCCTCAATAGGAAAATTTGACCTTGAGTTGTTTTTTTTCTTCTTTACTATATGGATAATGGGTAGTGTATATAAAGTATGCAGTAAGACTGCTGAGAGGAGATGGTCACCTGTCTCTGTAGTAAGGCAGAGCTGTGGCAGTTGGAAGTGAATGCAGTAAGACTGCTGAGAGGAGAAGGTCACCAGTCTCTGTAGTAAGGCAGAGCTGTGGCAGTTGGAAGTGAATTCTGTTAGATTGCTAAGAAGAGATGGTTACCTGCCTCTTTAGTAAGGCAGAGCTGTGGCAGTTGGAAGTGAATGCAGTAAGACTGCTGAGAGGAGAAGGTCACCAGTCTCTGTAGTAAGGCAGAGCTGTGGCAGTTGGAAGTGAATTCTGTAATACTGCTGAGAGGAGATGGTCACCTGTCTCTGTAGTAAGACAGAGCTGTGGAAGTTGGAAGTGAATTCTGTAAGACTGCTGAGACAAGATGGTCACCTGTCTCTGTAGTAAGACAGAGCTGTGGCAGTTGGAAGTGAATTCTGTTAGATTGCTAAGAAGAGATGGTTACCTGCCTCTTTAGTAAGGCAGAGCTGTGGCAGTTGGAAGTGAATGCAGTAAGACTGCTGAGAGGAGATGGTTACCTGCCTCTTTAGTAAGGCAGAGCTTTTGCAGTTGGAAGTGAATTCTGTAAGACTGCTGAGAGGAGATGGTCACCAGTCTCTGTAGTAAGGCAGAGCTTTTGGAGTTGGAAGTGGATGCAGTAAGACTGCAGAGAGGAGATGGTCACCTGCCTCTGTAGTAAGACAGAGCTGTGGCAGTTGGAAGTGAATGCAGTAAGACTGCTGAGAGGAGAAGTTCATCTGTCTCTGTAGTAAGGCAGAGCTGTGGCAGTTCGAAGTGAATTCTGTAAGATTGCTGAGAGGAGATGGTCACCTGTCTCTGTAGTAAGACAGAGCTGTGGCAGTTGGAAGTGGATTCGGTAAGACTGCTGAGAGGAGATGGTTACCTGCCTCTTTAGTAAGGCAGAGCTGTGGCAGTTGGAAGTGAATGCAGTAAGACTGCTGAGAGGAGATGGTCACCTGTCTCTGTAGTAAGGCAGAGCTGTGGCAGTTGGAAGTGAATTCTGTAAGACTGCTGAGAGAAGATGGTCACCTGTCTCTGTAGTAAGACAGAGCTGTGGCAGTTGGAAGTGGATTCGGTAAGACTGCTGAGAGGAGATGGTCACCTGTCTCTGTAGTAAGACAGAGCTGTGGCAGTTGGAAGTGGATGCAGTAAGACTGCTGAGAGGAGATGGTCACCTGTCTCTGTAGTAAGGCAGAGCTGTGGCAGTTGGAAGTGAATTCTGTAAGACTGCTGAGAGAAGATGGTCACCTGTCTCTGTAGTAAGGCAGAGCTGTGGCAGTTGGAAGTGAATGCAGTAAGACTGCTGAGAGGAGATGGTCACCTGTCTCTGTAGTAAGACAGAGCTGTGGCAGTTGGAAGTGGATGCAGTAAGACTGCTGAGAGGAGTTGGTCACCTGTCTCTGTAGTAAGACAGAGCTGTGGCAGTTGGAAGTGGATGCAGTAAGACTGCTGAGAGGAGTTGGTCACCTGTCTCTGTAGTAAGGTAGACCTGTGGCAGTTTGAAGTGAGTTCTGGAAAACAGCTGAGAGCAGATGGTCACCTGTCTCTGTTTTAAGGCAGAGCTTTTGCAGTTGGAAGTGAATGCAGGAAGAATGCTGAGAGCAGATGGGCACCTGTCTCTGTAGTAAGTAAGAGCTGTGGCAGTTAGAAGTGAATGCAGTAAGACTGCAGAGAGCAGATGGGCACCTGTCTCTGTAGTAAGTAAGAGCTGTGGCAGTTAGAAGTGAATGCAGTAAGACTGCAGAGAGGAGATGGGCACCTGTCTCTGTAGTAAGACAGAGCTGTGGCAGTTGGAAGTGGATGCAGTAAGACTGCTGAGAGGAGTTGGTCACCTGTCTCTGTAGTAAGGTAGACCTGTGGCAGTTTGAAGTGAGTTCTGGAAAACAGCTGAGAGCAGATGGTCACCTGTCTCTGTTTTAAGGCAGAGCTTTTGCAGTTGGAAGTGAATGCAGGAAGAATGCTGAGAGCAGATGGGCACCTGTCTCTGTAGTAAGTAAGAGCTGTGGCAGTTGGAAGTGGATGCAGTAAGACTACAGAGAGGAGATGGTCACCTGTCTCTGTAGTAAGGCAGAGCTTTTGCAGTTGGAAGTGGATGTAGTAAGACTGCTGAGAGGAGATGGTCACCTGCCTCTGTAGTATGAAAGAGCTGTTGCAGTTAGAAGTGAATTCTGTAAGACTGCAGAGAGGAGATGGTTACCTGTCTCTGTAGTAAGGCAGAGCTGTGGCAGGTAGAAGTGAATGCAGTAAGACTGCTGAGAGGAATGGTCGCCTCCCCCTGCAGCAAGGCAGAGCTGCCACAGTTGGAAGAAAATCCTCAAATTGCAGGCTTGAGTCAATAGAATACATCTAAACATTTAGAGAAAAAAACACCAGCAGCCCAAACCATGGATTAGAGTCACTTACAGGCTTATAATAGAATAGGGCTCTATGTTCAGTCCTATGCACTCTCTTTTTCTTCCATTATAGTAATTAAAGTATGTTTAGTTAATTAGATATTTACTTAAGTTTTAATAACCCCCAGAACAGATTTAACTCTATTCTTAATTGTAAGACTACATTTCTTTCCTACACTAGCTACCAAACTTAAGTAGTATTATACTTAATAAATGATAAATGTTCAGCATTAAATGCTATGGAACAGTTGTTATTTAAGCACTTACCATGATGTCCATCTAGACATATTTCTGCTGATTTAATTAGCACAATTTAGTGTTAATTTGTTTCTAATGAAACAGCTGTGAGACGGCAAAAAAATCAAAAACCGAGAAAAAGTCTCTCAAAACACTAAAAGGGAAATTGTCTGCATATTTTAACAAATTACCAAAGTTGCCCAGTTTAATTTTTGTATTATAATATTTTTTTTCCATTAACTTTCCTTTGCGAATTTATATCAAATGATTGTTCTTTGATAACTATATACTAATGGGCAATAATAGGCAATAGCTTAATTTGCGTTATATTTACCAGAAAGTCATATGTTTACATGTAAATCCATATAAATTACTTTTATAAAATAAATAAACTAATATTTTTAATTTTTTTATTTAAATCTCTGATTACATCACTTTTTACCATTTAAACATTCCACTTAAACAAATAAATTTCCAATATCCTGAGGAAGTAAAATTACAAAACGCGTAGGCTAGGAGAGGGTCTCTAGCAACATAGTTTGCAAAGCAATGCTGAAATGTAACACATTTTTTTTTATTAAAATGCTTATATTTTTAATAAATGTCTAATAGATCTCAGTGTCTCAAAATTGTTTATATTTCTTTCCTACAATCAGTTGTATGTAGTCACAGTGCTCCCACTACCCATTCATTATCAGAAATACACTCTCTGCTGCCGCATTATATTTCTAATTATTAAAATATTTGTCTTGAGTCATGTAATGCAAATTACTTGATTTCAATTTGATCTGTAACAGGTAACAAATTATAATTTGCTCACATATTCAGCATTGTATCTGATCTCATTATTATTATTATTATTATTATTACTTTTATTTGTAACGCGCCAACATATTCCGTAGCGCTATACAGAGGAAATGAACAAGGAAAAATATACATTTTAACAAACTGCAAAAAATGGATGGCTCTGTTTTGAGCTTAGAATCTTTGTAGAAAGTGCTTTTTCCCAAAGCACTCTACAAGATTGAAAACTCTCTACTTACAATCTAAACTGGATGGAAGAGGCAGATAACAAACAGCAAGGGTCAGGAAGAAAGTGAAGTTTCATTAGGTAGGAGGGTATGCAAAGTTAGAATGTTTTGCATATAGAAGGAAAAGGAAAGCAACTGAGAAAGTAATTTGGTAAGTGATCCTAGTATGTTATATGTTATCTGCCCTCTCATTCTCTCTATCAATCTGTCCTTAATTGTTACAATTAGTAGTATTCGGCACTAAACAGTTATTGGATCATGATACCATCAATTAAATGTCTGAAAAACTCATTAGTCTATATCTCAGGAACGTTGGTGCAGCAGAGATCAAGCCTAAAGCACAAAGTTAAATTGAATTCAAGACTTTAACAGATGTTTACCTGCAGCTCACATTGTAGAGGATTAAACGTAGAACAAGTTAAGATCCTTCAGATAGCTTGGAGCCTAAGGGCCTTATTCAATTTTGATTGGCCAATTGAACAGGGTTCTATATAAGCACAGATCATATTTTTTCACATATTTTTTTTAGTTACTGAACTTCTATCCAAAAGCAAGGTCTTCACTAACTAAAAACTTCTGTAAAACAAATATGCTATGTGCTTATATATAGCCCTATTCAATTGGCCAAATTGCAATTGAATGAGGCCCTAAATATGTTTGTTTTTTTTTATGTCAGTAAGGCAAGTTTAAGGAACATAATCTTTTTTTTATATCCAGACCCCTCTGAAACTAATCAACTGTCAGTTGATAGGCAAATGGTTAGATAATGTTTTGATTGAGAAATCCCTGTTTTTAAAAACTAAGATTTAAAATGTATATATATATATATATATATATATATATATATATATATATATATATAGAGAGAGAGAGAGAGAGAGAGAGAGAGAGAGAGAGAGAGAAAGAGAGATTTTGGTTATGGATTGCAAGAGCAAAGCCTTTGTGGGCACATTTGCATGTCCCCGCATACGTACCCAGAGTAAAATGTAATATCTGTATTTCTGGGAATTCCGAGCAGGAAAAAAGTTTTTTAACTTGTTTTAGTCATTCAAATATGAACACAAATATACTATTTAATTACTGTGCTACTGTACGGTGGAGGCTTCTATCCCTGTTTTGCCCACCACAAATTAAATGATTGTTGTGGTAAACTACCTCCTCATAAAATCCACTACACAGGCTAGTAACCAGCTCCACACTGATGAGAGGCTATCTGGCTTGTATATAACCCATCCTTTGCCCAAAACTGTGTAATACAGCAGGCATATGCTTAAAGGAAGCTGTTTGTAAAATGGTTATGGATTACAAGAGCGAAGCCTTTGTGGGCACATTTGCATGTCCCTGACTATGTTCCCAGAATACATTGTAATAACTTTATTTTTCAGAATTCTGAACAGGAAACAAACTTTTAAACTTTTTTTAGATGTTCAAATGTGAACACATATGTACTATTTATTATATATATATATATATATATATATATATATATATAGAAATGTAAATACTTGGAGTTAATTCAAAACTATGTAAGAGAAGAAAACATTTGAAATGGAATATAGAACATTTTTAATACAAAAGATAACAGACTTAATATTGACCACTGATTTCTGTCTCACTTTTTATGACTGACACATTCCTCATTCCACATTCCTTCCCATGTTTAATTGGTGTTTTTTTCTAATCCTCAGTATGTAGGGATATTTAAAGTCCTAAACTATGGTTCTGTTGTGTTCTAATCTAAAACCTGGTCTACAGACTCACATACTAACCTATCAGGACTTTATTTAGGATGCCTGTCTGTGTCCCACTCTAATCACTTCCGAGTTACTTTGCTTTCTTGAGCATTTCATTCAGTTTTCAGTATTGTTTTTGACTTGATAAATGGAGGTACATCTCTCGAAAGCTTGTTGTTCCAAGAAATATGTTTGTCAAATTAAAAAAGATATCACTTTATACTGAAATACTCTGAGTATTCATCTATCTATCTATCTATCTATCTATCTATCTATCTATCTATCTATCTATCTATCTATCTATCTATCTATCTATCGCTTTATCTATCTATCTATCTATCTATCTATCTATCTATCTATCTATCTATCTATCTATCTATCTATCTATCTATCTATCGCTTTATCTATCTATCTATCTATCTATCTATCTATCTATCGCTTTATCTATCTATCTATCTATCTATCTATCTATCTATCTATCTATCGCTTTATCTATCTATCTATCTATCTATCTATCTATCTATCTATCGCTTTATCTATCTATTTATCTATCTATCTATCTATCTATCTATCTATCTATCTATCTATCTATCTATCTCTTTATCTATCAATCAATCCATGAACATTGGATATCCATGAATGTCCAATAATCTAGATACATTTTCAGAGTATTGCAGCTTTCAAAAGTTGCACCTCTCTTTATCAAGTCAATACTTTAAAAGTATTGCTTCTGACTTGATAAAGAGAGGTGCGACTTTCAAACTTGTCATTGGACAAACAATGCCTTTCATTTGTGCTATCGGCACTTAGAATTCTGAACTATGTAATCTGATTGGATTCCTCATTCAACTTGGTATAGAACTACAGCTGCACTTGTAATATTGACATTTCACTTTTTATGTTTTTGTGCAGTTTAAATCCTTGTTCCTCTGCAGACATTGTGTAGCAATACAAGTTCTATAACTTTTACATGCGTATTTGTATATTTCTTATATATAAAAGTAATTTATGCCTAGGTTGAAACATGTCCTTTAAAAAGTACAACATATAATGTACAACTTCAGAGACTTAATTCAAGTCAATTGTTTAATGACCTTAAAGAACACACATTAAGTGTGACATTTAAATACATTACTGCAATCTTTATATTTCTGCAAAATGTGAATTAACATCATTTTCTTTTACAGATCATTAAACATCATCAGTTGTGTTAAAAATGCTTAATGCTGATACATTTTGCCTTCTGTACTCACATATGTCCCTGTTCAAGTCAAGATCATTGTACTGTTACCATTAATTGATTTATTTTCATTAATTTCTATAATAGTTCAGAGTGATTTATTATCAGGCTGTTATCAGAGCAGACGTATGCGTGTGCTGTGCATGTTAAATCAATATTATTTGAATAATAGCATATTAAACCTTGCAATTACAATGAGCTGAGACAGAAATACAACTTTAAATAAAAGAAAATTTTATATTGTATTATTCTTCTGACATTTCTAAGTAGCCCAAAGAGTACCAGACCCTTATTTGGTCACTTGACGCTGCCATCTTACACAACTGTGATCTAATGCCATGTCCACCAGGGAGCGGTTTCACACTACTAGTATAATGCTGCTAGCAAGCAGAGAATTATATATTATATATCATATATAGTATATTATATGTGGCGGCCCCGGCATTTTGAAGTCCCTCCCCTTTGGATGTGATATTAGTCTATCTGGCTTTGCACTAAGTCAGATAAGGTAAGTGGCAGAGGGTTTTGTCAATCCCCGAGGGATGTGGCCGTTTGGCCAAGGACCCATTGGAAGGACCTTGGCACAGTTTCTGGCAGCTGCCCACCCTGGAGTCTGAGCTAGGGTGGGCTGGAGACAGCAGAGATCCTGTCTACATATGATGGCTCTGGCTGGAAGATGGTGGACAGACATTCCCCATTCCTAGGGTGGGTGGATAGACAGTTGGCCACGCTCCCTGGATCTTATGGTTTGAGCATGGAAAACAAAGCGGTCCTCAAGCCCTCAAAGTGGGGGAACTGAAGTCTTCACTGGAGCATGGCTACATAGAGCAAGAATGCACAGGTTGGCACAAGAGGCACGACGCACAAGAGCATGGTCGCAGGTATTCTTAAAAAAAAAAATGAGTTACCATTTGTACAAGATGTCAGCTTGTGGAAGAGAATGTAGGGAAAAAGAGGGCAGTTCAAAATATTTTACTTTTGGTAATTCTTAGTTGCCTAAACAATAACAATGTGTCAATTGTATGTGACAATTACATTGAGAAAAAAATAAGAAATCAGATAATTGTCCCATTCCAGAAAATGCTCAACCGCATGTATTCTTCTGAGTGCCTTAATAACTTTTTTTAATGTCCTCACATAATTCGTGTGGTTCCTGTCTAACAAGAAAAAAAATTCAATATCACCCAACATAAACCATATAATATGCCTAGAAAAATAATGTCATAAGTGAATTTCACAACTTGAAAGATTATTTTGTATATGCAAACTCTGAATAAAAAATAAAACTATTGCGGATGTCACATTCATTTTTTGGAAAACATTTACACATCTCTAAGATAGAGTGATAAAATAAGGAAAATACTTGTTACAAAAGGAATAAATGGCACAAGATGTGGCAAATAAAGAAAAAGTTCCATGCTCTTTCAAGACATGTTCTTTATTTTTGTGCTCCAAGAACAGGCAACTTTTGTTGTGTGTTAAAAAAGAGATTAAAAGACTTATTACATTCCAGCCTCATAGATAAGAGGCTTCTACTTAAATCCTACATGCTGCAAATTTCTCAAAGTTACAACGCTATTAAATTAGCCCTGCTGCGAGCAACGTGTGAGCTACGCAGCAGGGCCATCCGTATCAAAATGGAGAAAATATACATGAGGAGTGACAGCCTGCGAGATGATCTTGCAGGCTCCCACACCTCATCAATTGCTGCGAGTGTCCTAAACGGGACCTCCGCGGCAGTCCCGCACATAAGCCCTGCCATGAGGGGTACTACCCCCAGGTACCTAATATTAACACCCCTCTATGCGGGGGTCCCCATCAGCACCCCTGAAGTGTCCCCACATTAACCCCTTGCTGCAGGGGTCCATAGGGACCCAAGAAGCCCCCCCACATTAACTCTTTGCAGCGGGGTCCTAGATTGGCACCGATCAGGCCCCCGCTGCATTTAAAACTTTTACATTCTTTGCTGCGGCTCCTTAAAGGGCCCGCAGCACACTATTAGCAATCCCACCCGCAATCTAAAATTAACCCCCTCTATGCTGGGGGTCCCCATCGGGACACCCAAAGTGTCCCCACATTAACCCCTTGCTGCAGGGGTCCAAAGGGAGCAGCACCCCAGCATTAACCCCTTGCACGAGGGTCCCCGATCGGCACCGCATTTGAATTTTTAAATTTCCTGCCTCGCAGGTCCTTAAAGGACTGTAAAGGTCCTGAAAGTACTCGCAATAAAAAATATTAACCCCAGGCAACTAAATTTAACCCCATAACTCATGGGGGTCAATACAGACCCCCATAAGCACTTAATTAACCCCATAACTCATGGGGGTCAATACAGACCCCATGAGCACTTAATTCACCCTGTCACTCATGGGGGTCAATACAGACCCCCATAAACCCTTAATTAACCCTGTCACTCATGGGGGTCAATACAGACCCCCATAAGCACTTAATTAACCCCATAACTCATGGGGGTCAATACAGACCCCCATAAGCCTCTATTTAACCCCATCAGTCCTATAAGGGTATAATATGACCCTTTTGGGGCTGTTACAACCCTAACATTAACCACATAAGTGCCATGGCAGTCCTCAAGGACCATCATGACACTAAGTACAAACACTACACTGCACTAAACCCCCAATAAACCATTACATTTAAACTCTAAACACCCCCCTCTACACTAATCTATTAACACCTATACTGCCTACCTACACTACCTACCCCCTAATAACCCCCCCCAACAATCTAATGACAGAAAAAAAAAAAAAAAAAATCACAAAAAATAAAAAATCTACATTACAAAAAATAAAAATAAAAACCCCGCCCCCACTATAGAAAAAAAAAATACACACCTGAAAAGGAAATACACAATACATTCAATACAATTCAATACAAATGCCTTCAGCCAATCACTCCGTGGGGGTGTATCCCATTGTGATTGGCTGAAGGCATCTGCACCTTATGATTGGTTTAAATAAAGATTGACAGGTGGGTTAGCCAATCAGAGTGGGATTTTGGGGTGTATCCCATCCTGATTGGCTCACACATTGACGCCTTCTGCTTGGCTGAAATTTGATAGACAGCGTTTTCTGCCAATTAGAAGCCGCCATTGCCTATTTCCTTCCGGAAAAGGCTCTAGGAGGCTCATTAGCATCTGGGAGGTCTGTGAGTGCGCTTTTTTGGGGGGGGGTTTAGAGCGCGGATTGTTCCAGGGCCCAGCCGGGCCAGAAGAGGAGAAAGCCGGGGACATCACGGGGAGGTAAGGTACTTTATATTGTGTCTATATCTTGTATTAATGTAATGTGTTTTTTTTTAACAGGGGCCACGCCAGAGAAGAAAAGAGTAATGATGGGACATGCTGGAAAGGTGAGTAGAATGTTTAGAATGTTTATAATGGTTATTTATTTTATGTTAATGTGTTGCACTAATTTTTTTTTGTTTTTCCCCTAGGTTGGTGATCTGAAGGGACATCTGCAAAGGTAAGTGGTTTTAATTATTTTATTTTAGCTTATAATTAGGGTTCCTGTATGTAGTTAGGATTTATTGTATATTAGATAGATAGGGGGATGTATTTTAGATAGTTAGGATTTATTGTATACTACATAGATTGTATGTTAGATAGATAGGGGGTATTGTATTTAATTTGTATTGTATGTATTGTATTGTATTGTATGTATTGTATTGTATTGTGTATGTCTTTCCTTTTTAGGTGTGTAATTTTTTTTTCTGTAGTGGGGGGGTTGTAATGTTTTTTTATTTTATTTTCTGCAATGTTCCTTTTTTATTTTTTGTGACAGGTTTCTTTATTTTCTGTAATGTAGATTTTTTTTTGGTGACTTAGGTTTTTTTAATTTTCTGTAAGGTAGGTTTTTTATTTTTTGTTAGTTTTTTTTATTTTCTGTAAGGTAGGTTTTTTATTTTTTGTTAGTTTTTTTTATTTTCTGTAAGGGAGGCTTTTTATTTTTGTGACTTAGGTTTTCTTATTTTCTGTCATTAGAGTGGTGGGGGGTTTATTGGGGGGTAGGTAGTGTAGATAGGTAGTATAGGTGTTAATAGATTAGTGTAGAGGTGGGTTAGTTTAGATTTAATGGTTTATTAGGGGTTGTAGTGCAGTGTAGTGTTTGTAGTTAGTGTCATGATGGTCCTTAAAGGCCATCATGGCACTTATGTGGTTAATGTTGGGTTGTAACAGCCCCATAAGGGTCAAAATATGCCCTCATGGGACTGATTGGGTTAAATAGAGGCTTATGGGGGTCTTTATTGACCCCCATGGGTGACAGGGTTACTTAAGTGCTTATGGGGGTCTGTATTGACCCCCATGAGTGACAGGGTTACTTAAGTGCTTATGGGGGTCTGTATTGACCCCCATGAGTTATAGGGTTAATTAAGTGCTTATGGGGGACTGTATTGACCCCCATGAGTTATGGGGTTAATTAAGTGCTTATGTGGGTCTGTATAGACCCCCATGAGTTATGGGGTTAATTAAGTGCTTATGGGGGTCTGTATTGACCCCCATGAGTTATGGGGTTAATTAAGTGCGTATGGGGGTCTGTATTGACCCCCATGAATTATAGGGTTAAGTGCTTATGGGGGTCTGTATTGACCCCCATGAGTTATGGGGTTAATTAAGTGCTTATGGGGGTCTGTATTGACCCCCATGAGTTATGGGGTTAATTTTAGTTGCCTGGGGTTAATATTTTATAACGCAAGTTCTTTCAGGACCTTTATGCAGCATGGTCACGATCGGTACCGATCGGGGACACCTGCTGCAAGGGGTTAATGTGGGGGGCTGCGGGGTCCCTATGGACCCCTGCAGCAAGGTGTTAATGTGACACTTCAGATGTCACGGTGGGGACCCACAGCATAGAGGGGGTTAATTTTAGGTCCCCTGGCCAGGATTGCTGATAGTGTGCCGTGGGCTCTTTAAGGAGCCGCGGCAAGGAATTTAAACGTTTTAAATGCAGCGGGGGCCTGATCTATGCCGATCGGGGTCCCCCGCTGAAACGGGTAAATGTGGGGAGGCTGCAGTGGTCCCGATAGGGACCCCTGCAGCATGGGGATGTGTATAGGGAGCAGGGGGGAGCATCACACGGCTGTCTCGGGCTGCTCCGAGGCAGCACTTAGAGGCTATAGTATCCCTTGCGGGCACTTTTTTGTGCCCGTAGGGATTCTTCCGAGGTCCGAGATTCAACTCATAGATTTAAGGCTGCGTGTTACTACGTAGCTCTTTTGGAGCTTATTCTTGGCCATTTTTCGGAGTCATCTCCCAAAGCAGGCTGTGAGGGAAGTATTGAGGATTAGGTCCTCGCAAACAGCAACAAACTGCCTTTTGCCAGGACTGAGGAAACTAAGAGGGCTAATTTAATAAGGCCCTAAATATTTAATGACTTTGTAAAAGGTAAAATAAATTGAAAAGTTAAAAAGATTAAACTAAAACAGGTTGTGTTTGTTGCAGCCGCTTAAATTATTTTCCGTAGAGTTTTCCCATGGTGGACTTGGCAACTTTCTCAACAAAATGCCTGGACGATTGGTTGTTTTACTTTTTCATTACATACATTCCTTGTGACATGTTAAAATACATAAGAAAGCATATTGGGCTATAACAGGCTGTTGGTATGTGTTCAGTCTTTGATGTTTTATAAAACAATCCAAGACTAGGCTGATTTTAGGCTTTAGGAAAATAGAACTCTTGAGAAAGGTAATTGTTCATGATATTTTTTGTCTGCAAACTGTGAAAACAATTTTTATTGGAGACAATACCTTTTAATGGATAACTAAATTGGATTGCATTGCAAGCCTTCATGGATGGATGATAAATTTGATGGATGATAGCTCATCCACTAAAGCAAATTCTCGAATAAAATCTGGAAATAGCTGACATAAATATTGGGACACTGAATGTATTTTTCCTATAAACAGACCAGAGATAAGATTCAAACTATCACATTAGTGTAGAGTGGGAGTCTTTGATCCACATGAATCAGAATTTATCCTTATCTTAATGGTCCACAGTTCTGTATGTCTTAATATCCTCATATCTTTCTGTCACTCTGCCTCTATGAGTTCCCCATCGATATTTAATCCTCACATCTTTAGATGCTGTGCCAATTTTGCCAAAAATGTCTACCCCCAAATGTCTCTGTTTTGTTGGGATTCACATTACTGCAAGATTATTCAGTATGTCCTGTTTCTCCTATATTGAATACTCTAGCACTTTTTGACACATGTGATGAGGTATACAGTATTGGTGAATTTGCAGGAATCGTTACCAGTCATTCTATGTTATTGTTCAGAATGTGGGACTGAAATGTTATCTACTGAAAATATTTTTTGTTTCACATCTCTTTTGAAGACAGGTTATGTGCCATTAGCATTATCTTTGCTATGTGATGTCCTTTCTACTAGCTGTTTCAAGTTACAAGATAACCAAGGAGTATTTTAAAATATCTCTTATCTACATAGTTACATATTAAGTTCAACCTTTTTAGATCTCCTCTGATCTCCTCTACAATATGCAGATTAGTTGTTAATTCATCCAGAGGAAAGCAGACAGAAAAAAACAAAACAATTGAAACATTTGCCAATTGTCTTCAAATGGGGAAAAAACTAAAATTATTTACTAACCTCAGATACTGGCGATCGGACTCCTCCCTGGATCAATACTCCCACTCTCACTATCCAGGATAACCCTGAATGCAATTTTTATTTAAAAAATAATCCAATCCCTTTTTTTATTTATCTATCAATTCCACTATCACCAACTCCTTTAGTAGAGAATTCCACAGTTTAACTAACCTTTCTGTGAAGAACCCTTTCCTTTCTTTAAGGTGGAATCTTTTTACTTCTAACCTCAAAGGGGTCTTGGTACAAAACATTCACTTGACAAAGCCTTACAGTGGGGTAAAAAAGTATTTGATCACCTGCTGATTTTGAATGTTTATCCACTGACAAATAAAGGATCAGTCTTTAATTGTAATGGTAGGTGTATTTTAACAGTGAGAGACAGAATAACAAAAAAAAACAAGAAAAATGCATGTCAAAAAAGTTATAAATTGAATTTCAGGTCAATGAGGGGAATAAGTATTTGACCCCTTCGACTTAGTACTTGGGGGCAAAACCCTTGTTGGCAATCACAGAGGTCAGACGTTTCTTGTAGTTGGCCACCAGGTTTGCACACATCTCAGAAGGGATTTTGTCAAACTCAAGTTTCAATGCTGATGTTTTGCACCTCGAATCCTTCTATGGGATTAAGGTCTGGAGACTGACTAGGCCACTCCAGGACCTTAATGTACTTCTTCTTGAGACACTCCTTTGTTGCCTTGGCTGCGTGTTTTGGGTCAAATATCATGCTGGAATACCCATCCATGACCCATTTTCAATGCCCTGGCTGAGGGAAGGAGGTTCTCACCCAAGATTTGACGGTACATGGCCATCGTCCCTTTAATGCGGTGCAGTTGTCCTGTCCCCTTAGCAGAAAAGCATAATGTTTCCACCTCCATGTTGGATGGTGGGGATGGCGTTCTTGGGGTCATAGGCAGCATTCCTCACCCTCCAAACACGGCGAGTTGAGTTGATGCCAAAAAGCTTGATTTTGGTCTCATCAGACCACAACACTTTCGCCCAGTTCACCTCTGAATCATTCAGATGTTCATTGGCAAATGTCAGACTAGCCTGTACATGTGCTTTCTTAAGCAGGGGGACCTTGTGGGTGCTGCAGGATTTCAGTCCTTCATTGCGTAGTGTGTTACCATTTGTTTTCTTTCTCCTGTGTAGTTCTGGGCTGATTTCTCACCGTTCTCATGATCATTGAAACTCCATGAGGTGACATCTTGCATGGAGCAGCAGACAGAGGGAGACTGGCAGTTATTTTGTGTTTCTTCTATTTGCGAATAATCCCACCAACTGTTGTCACCTTCTCACCATGCTGCTTAGCGATGCTCTTGTAGCCCATTCCAGCCTTGTGTAGGTCTACAATCTAGTCCATTACATCCTTACACAGCTCTTTAGTCTTGGCCATAGTGGAGAGTTTGGAATCTGAATGATTCATTGCTTCTGACCTTTAAGAGAGTGCTCCTAATCTCAGCTGGTTACCTGTATAAAAGACACCTGGGAGCCAGAAATCTTGCTGATTGTTAAGGGATCGAATACTAATTTCCCTCACTGACCTGCAAATCAATGTATAACTTTTTTGACATGCGTTTTTTTGTTGTTGTTATTCTGTCGCTCACTGTTACAATACAACTACCATTAAAATTATAGACTTATTATTTCTTTGTCAGTGTACAAACGTTAAAAATCAGAAGGGAACAAATACTTCCCCCCCCCCCACTGTATATTGACCCTGTATGTATTTATATAATGTACTCATATCTCCTCTTAGACATCTTTTTTCTAGAGAAAATAAGTTTAATTTGGTTAGTGTTTCTTCATATCTTAGCCCCTCCATTCATTTTATTAGTTTTGTTGCCCATCTCTATACTTTTTCCAGCTCTAAGAAGTAACTTTTATGAACCTAAATAGGTTTTACCATCCAGATTAACAGTTCAGCCATGAGAGTCATCCCACCACGTTTCAGTAATGCCTATTAAATCCCATTTCTCATTAACTGCTAATAATTCTAACTCTCCCATTTTTCCCGGTAAGCTTCTGGCATTAGCAAGCATACACTTTATGTTATGAGTCTGTAGTTCTGAAGTGCCTGCCACTAAAATTGAGTTACTTAGCAATACCTCCCTATTGATTGTACTAACTTGTAGGCTTGCTTGAAGCTCTTTGGATATTTGGCTTAGAACTTCCAGGTGGGGGTTGTATGACTTGTCTTCTTAAATCCTGTTTCCTTTTTATGGCTCCTTGGATATTAGGACATTTCCTTGGATTATTATGGATGGCTCCTATTATCCCTTTAGATTGTAAGTTTGCTAATTTCAATCTTGCATGGCGTTTTGGAGAAAGCACTATGGACACCAGATTCTAAGCTCAAAGACACAGGCCTCCATTCTTTGCAATGTGTTAATTTGTAATTTGTCGTTACCTGGAACTTAACTTATATATATAGCTACAGAATATTCTGGTGCATTACAAATAAATGATAATAATAATAATTATCTGGGTTTCCATAACACTGGCATTGTTTTAGGTGGCTAACATCTCTGCTAAGGTTTAGAAGGTGCTCATCCCTGATCCCTGGTCTCAGAACAGATATGGCTTTATCATGACTAGACTGTAAACAATAAAGACATTTGCCTCAGATGGAAAATATTATTTCTGATGTGAATGGGTCTGTCAGCTTGTTTGTAGTATAGGGACACGTGAATAGCATGTTTTTTTTTTATATGGATTGTAGCTGAGAGTCAACTTAATAATAAACAGAGAAATTGAAGTATAAGATATGGATTAAAATCATGATCCAGAATTTATGTCAAATTGTTGTTCACTGTTTAGTTGTTCAGTCATGTCTGATTTTCCATGACTCTCTGGAGCACAGCACGCCAGGCACATCTGTCAGCCGCTGCCTCACTGAACTCCATCAAGCTCATGTTCATTGCTTCAATGAGCTCATCTATCCATCTCCACCTTTGCCGTCCCCTTCTTCGTACGCAGACCTTTGTTGATAGTGATATCAGCAAAGGTTAATTTTTCATACTTTGTAATAGCTTATCCAGACTTGCCATAGCTTTTCTCCCTAGTAAACATCTTTTAATTTCATGACTGCAGTCACCACCCAAAGAAATCTTGAATCCCAGGAAAATAAAATCTGTCTCTGCCTCCACTTCTTTCCCATCTATTTTCCAGGAACTGAGATTGCTGTTTCCATGATTTTCATCTTTTTAACATTGAGCAGCAGGGCACTCTCTTCTTTCACCCTTATCAGTAGTTTTTCTTAGTTCTTCCTCACTTTCAGCCATCAGAGTAGCATCATCCGTGTATCTGAGGTTGTTTTATTATCTCCCAGCAAGATTAATTAGATTATTCCTCTCCAGCCTTATATTTATTCCACTTCAATGTCACATTACTCTATATCAGATTAGTTATTTCCTCTGTGAACTCTTATTAATATCATGGGAATATTAGCTTCCTACAGTCTATATCTACCACAGATATTCCCAGATAATTTTTGAGAATTTGCATTGATGAATGGGTTATAATAACCTTCTAAGCTTGCAATCTAATTTAAGTTAACCATTAAAAAATATCAACTCCAATACAATAGTTTTCTCTTGTTCTATGACACAATACCATACCTTAAATACATAAAATATCAAGTTGCTGTACTACTTTATATATAGCACATAGTTTTTCCAGAAATATAAGACACAACACTGGCGTGAGAGCATCTGGAGATAGTGGGAATTATTTTACTGCTGCAATAGAAAGCGAGTAAAATATTAACAAAAATATTTCTTGCAGTTTAAAATACAATTGCTGGTACTTATATTTCAGACCAATTTTATGTCCCAAACTATAAACAATTCAAATCCCTACGGGCATTGTACAGAAAGCATTAGACGACTGCAGAGGTTACTTTTATAAGATAATATTGAAGTAATATAAAAGCACATTTCCTTACTATTGTTAATAAGCACATGGTGTTCCCTTCTGCTTCTTTTTCTCATAAACCATTTTCATTTGGTATAGAGGATTATTGTTCATATTAAATGGACAGTAATTTACAAGACTTTCTGCCAAGTTTTACATTTTAGAAAACATTTTCTTTTCAGTTGTGAGAAGTTAGTGATCTAAAGCTCGCATACTTGCCTTTTTATCCTGCAATAAATGTATATTTTGTCAGTAATACGCTACATACAAAAAGGCTGTTGACATACGGAGGATGAACACTAATACAGCATAAAAGGTAACATTTTAAGACCACTGAATTCTGGATATTTTATATTCACTCAAAATTAATCTATTGTATACTTTTTAATAAAAACTTTAGTGAAATATATAAAATATTTTGAATTTACTTGCTTTAGCTTTATTTTGCTACTCATATCACTCTGTATGCGGGTTGACATTTTGCCACATTTTCCCTCATTGATACACACTTCCACTTTGTTTAAATTGTCCTTGCAACAGTATATGCAAAGATGATGTCATCGTTAGGGATGGATCCTTCCACACTGCTGGGCAGGCTCCACTCACAACATGATACAGGACCCTCTCTTAGTGTGATTCATCCCCATAGCAAGAAATACGTGTTTTTATTAAAGTGTAGGTAGTACACAAAATTCTTTGATTAATAAAAACTAATTATAATTACATAGTTCAAAAAAGTAAAGATGTCTTGGTTCAGAACTGCAAATAATATAAAAATCTAAATTACAGCTAGGGGTAATTTACACTAAGAGTTGACAATAGAAAAGTTCTTCCTGTCCTGTTTTAATTGGATATTGCCCATGTATGCCTAAGGCTCCACCCGGAACAGATACACAATAAATAGAGGTGGATTTCAGTGTGGAAGAATGTGAGAAGAAGGGTGGAGCTACCAACAGTGCTGCCATGGGAAGAAGTCTTGGGGAGGGGAACTCTATAAGAAGTGTCTTGGGGTAGGGAAGAGAGCTGTTATAGGACGGAGTCTTAGGGAGAGGAGCTGTCTTGGAGAGGGGAGCTGTTATGAATAGGGTCTTGGGGAGAAGACATGCTATTTGAAGGGGTTTGAGGGTATTTAGACCGCTAGTTGCTAGGGAAGTGGGTTTTAGGGGAAGGGAGTTGCCGTAAGAAGAGGTCTTTGGTGGAGTCAATAAAATTAAGATGGGCCAGTAGCTGGAAAATGGGGGTCTTCGGGGCTGCTTTAGGAAGGTAGGTAGTTTGTAGCGGGTAGGATAGGAGTGTCTTTGGGATAATGGAGCTGCTTTTGGCAAGGGTATTATGCGAGTGGTGGGAGAAGATGAGTGAGTTGGCACTGGGTGATTGGAACAAAATACAATTTTTGCATTAGGTCCCTTCATTCACTAGCTCTGCCACTGGTGAGTGGCAAAAAAACCTTATATTGTGCGATATGAGTGACAAAATAAAATAAAAATTCAAAACATTTCATTTATTTCACTAAAATATTTATAAAAATTATAGAAGAAATTAATTTTAAATCAATACAATCTATAGGAAGCTTTTCATGTTTTTTAACAACAAACTAAAAATACAATACATGATTTTGACTTGACAGAGACCCTTTCAGGTGGGAAAACATTTTTATAAGATACATACACTCATAATGAATGCATACATTGTTAATTATAAATATTCTAGTTATTATGGCATTTTGTTTTTTTAACAGCATTATATGTTAGGAAAACTAGTGTTTTGTATATATTTTAGGAAAAACATCAAATGTTTTGAAGTTTATAACAAACTAACAAATGTTAGCATCTGTTTAAACCATAATCATAAAGGCATTTTAATTGTATCAGACTCTCCTAGTGTATAAAACCTTACATGATAGTAACCCTTTGTAGTGGGTGCAAAGCAGTATTTACAGTTTTTTTTTTTTTTTTTTATAAATTTGTATTGATTTTCTAAAACATATAGACATACATAAAGTAAACATGACAATACATAATATATACTTCATACATATTGTACATTTAATACAATAGGTATAGGTGGGCTTCAGAAATAAAATTCTTGTTTAAATAATGCACAATATTCCATCCATACTCTACTTTCATTCTTTTACCGAGGTTAATAGAGAAAAAAAAAGAAAAAAAAAGAGAAGGAACAAAAAATAAAGGAAAAACAAGATAAAAAAAACAAAAAATAAACAAAAATAAATCATATCTTTTTGTATTCATTTATATATTGTTCCCATATTGACCAATCTATAAATGTGTTACTTTTGAAAGGGCCTATTAGAAACCAATCTTTTTCTAACTCGTAATTTCTTGTAACTATGTTTACCACCTCTGACCATGTGGGGATCTGGATCAGTATTCTGCGCATATGTGGGGCAGGGAGACGGTGTTAAATACTAAAAGCAGGTTTGAATCATCTAATGAGAAAACATAATCCATTATATCTTGCAACATTTTTGAAGTTACATAATAGCAGAGAACACTACTTCAAGCTCCAAGCCGAGATGTAATGTTCAATATAGACAGCATAGAAGCCATAAGGCACAAAAGAATATCTTTAAATATTAAGAATTTTCTAACATCTATCTATATTCTATTGGCATATATGTCCACTAATATTGTTACATGTTTCACACTCATATGATTTGTTTTCCAACATAGAGTGGTCCTAAGAATGATGTAAACATACATGTTATCCTGTAGCACATACATTATTTTGCACGCTTCCATATGGCAGACATCACTCTTCTGCATTCCCACAAATATTTTAAAAGGGACTTGACTTCTTCATTACACTTACTAGTTTGGTCAAAACCATTGTACAGGTTGTGATTAGTTGTGTATCAGTGTGGAGACTTGTACGAAGTGTGGCGGAGGGTAAAACACTTGTGATTGGTTATTTATCAAAGTGAAGATTTGTACAAAAAGTGTTGGAGGATAAAACACGTGCTAAGCCTTACTGTGTTCATGCAGAATAGTCTATAATTTGTAAAACATGGTCTTCTGAATGTAGTATACATAAAGATGTGCTAAACCTCATTCCACTTCGTCATTGGGTTGAGTAAACAACTTTGTACCCCCTTTTAATCCAGTCATTGGAGATAGATATGAGTTGGTAATGGTATCATGGTAATGAGCTTTATATATGGAGCATCTCAATCACTTTCAACAAAGCAAATATTTAAATATAATATCTATTATATAAATTTCATAGCCAAACCATAGAAATTATACTAGTGTCGTTGAGTCTGAATAATTTATATTTTTTTATATTTTAATATATTTTACTTATTTATATTTTAATTTATATGTTCTGTAACATTGTTTGTGATTATAGATCTATGTATAATTTTAATCCCACAACAGCTATGTTAGCTATTAGTTACTATATATACAAATTGGAAAATTCACATAGAAAAATATGAATTAATTATTTAGTTTATGTTTACACAACATGTTGGAAAAGCTTCATAAAATGAATGGGGAAAGCCTGGTTCGTTGTATCACAAATGTAGATGTTTTCAAATAAATTGTAGTTTTCAGAAACTTCTAGTTCAGAAAATCTGTCTTGAAGAATATGTGCAAGATCTGGATATAAAAATGTCAGACACAATATATAGCACTATTATTAATAATACAGCAGGCAAAGCTTTTTACACTGCCATGAAAACACATTCATTTCCACTTCTATAAATCCTGCAAAACATTTGCTTATATCCCTTTATAATTGACAATATTCTATCTCAGCGGTCCAGGGTAAAAAAATCGTTAAATTGTCATTGCCTCCAGATAGACATATGACAAATGGATTTTTCTAATGAGCGTGGAAAATACTGGATATTTTCAATGGTGTTGTAGCATCTTTCAACGTTATAATCAATTACCGATAAAAAATATATTTGTGAAACTTTGTATTATGCTGCAAATACTGGGTCAGGAACCAGAATAAGAGATATATGATACACTAATACATGATACCCCTTCTGGATCATTACCTTTTCATAGCGAAGGGGCTTGTGCACTTCAGTGAAGCTGTGAGCTATACCATGTAGGGTCACCCAAAATAAGAAGGTCATAGAAGAGAGGTAAGACAAATCATGGTTCACTAGAGAAGAAACTGGCAACCCGATCCAATATTGTTGACATGAAAACATTTTGGATGAGTACAACCAGAAACAAGATGTGCCTGGCATGATGCAGTCCCTAGGATCACGGAGAGTCTGAATGACTGAACACAATATATGATACACTAAACATTGACGTTACAAGAAAGATTATTCCATGAGACGGCACAATATTAATGTTAACATGAGAGAAAACAGGGTTCCTCAGCATAACAAAATTGAGATACTGGTTGCCAGACTGCTTAGAGTTCCTTGGACTGCAAGAAGATCCAATCAATCAATAATTCAGGAAATCAAGACAAACTGTCAATGGAAAGTTTTATCATGAGGCTGAAGATCAAATATTTTGGCTATATCATGAGAAGACTCTGTGCTGGAAAAGATTGAGCGTTCACAAAGAAGGGGACAACAGAGGCAGATCATTGTATAGATGAGGTAATTGAGCTCCATCAAGCTCATGCTCATTGCTTCAGAGGGACAAATGTGCCTAGCATGCTGAAGTTCATAGGAGTCAGACATGCCTGAATGACTAAACAACAGCAACAACAGGTTGCCAGAATGTTTTAAGTGCAGAGAAAATTTGTTCTGTTATGTTATGCAGATAAAAGTCATCTATTTTGTGCTTCTGTTATGTAGCCATTCTGGTTTGTATAATAAGCTATTTTTGTGTTTTGTAGAGAAACATTATTGTTTGCCTTGTCTAAAATCTAATAACTAAATGGCCTTGACACCTTGATAGATGGAAGTGATTGGAACCTGTCCAAACACTGAGGACTTACAAAACTACTTCACTAACCAGACAACAATTTCATGTCTTATGTTTCTTTTCTTATATTTTTTTCTTATGTTTGTTTTGACAAACAATGGTTGTGGACAAAAACATATAACAATAATTTGCTAGTAAATTCTACTTTTAATAATCTTTCCACACCTACTGTTGAAAAGTTATATGAGGCTGCTGCAAGTATGATAAGACATGACCACTGCATATATATTTCTGTGAGATGTTGCTATGCTCTCCAAGCCTGTAATAAAGAAACGTGATTGATGTCACTGGTTTCAACTACTTTCTTGGGCGAAGCCTGTTGACATGTACTGGCAAATGATTTTTCCTCTTTCCTTTGTTATTTTCAGCCATACAAAGCAAAGCTTCAGCTAATACCAAAAAAGAAGAAAACATAGAAAACTTCCACTTATAATTCTATTGAAGTACTAAGTTAACCCATATTGGAATTGAACAATATATACCGCTATTACTGGTATATGGTTACCTGTATAAGGTCCATGTATCAGCAGGTAATCTGTATTTTATAATTGTATTAGCAAAGAGATCACTTTCTAATCATCTAAGTACCACCCTTTGGGTTATACAGTCCCACAAGAACCACTTATGCAAGCTATCTGCATAGAGTAAACTGCCACCTTGCTAATAGGGCTATAATATAGCAATTGTTATGAGTTCCTTTAATAAATATAGTGGATGTTTTGAGTCTCCCTGAATAAATTGCAATAAAGTATTCTGCATCAGCTTGGTTGGAAATGTTTTAAATATTAAACTATTTTAATGCTGGTTCTAAGTTAATATAAAATAAAAACGGAAACAAAAATACATACTAAAACAGTTTTATTAGAAAAAATAAAAGTTGAGTTTTAACTTTGAATTAATGGCCAGTGTCTGTGTCTAATTATAATTGTATGGCATTTGAACCAGAACTGTACTATATGAATGTTGATGATAATAGGTTCAACCCATATTGGGTAAAATTGGGAACAACTTTATCTTGATGGTTTGAAGACAAAGTTCTCCTCTGAATAACTAGGTTTATTATACACAATTGGATACTCTTTTGTATGAATTATGACTTTTCCACTTTGAATGGCTATCACTCGTTAATAAATATACATTTTTTTTTTTTTTTTTGGTTGTGTGCAATTCACGTTACTTGGTAATATCCAGATTTAAAGCAACATATCAGTTAAATACCTTTTTGGATATTCTCTGTCCCAAGTGGTTGGGATTTTTGTCCTTTTCTTTTTCAGTATAAGTAGGATGAATTTCCCAAAAACATAATGATACAGTAAATCAAGCAGGCAAGCCCACTGTCTCCACTTATTTTTCTCGTTGCCTGATGAATTATTACCTTTTACATACAATTATACTGCATTGCTGCGTAACTGCATCTACTTGCCCTTCTAAGGACCTATTCAATTGCAGCCCGCAGTTGACTTTATACTTTATAAGTCTGCAGGCGTGTAATTTGCAACAGTTACAGAGAAATTTAATTGATCAAGACCGCATCTACCTCGCCAAAAGCCTAAAACGTAAACCATTCACCCGTAAGTAGCATTTCAGGGCATGTTCATGATCAATAATAAATGAGACAGTCATCGTTACATCAGTAAAATATGGAAGTTAAATGTCAATCAATTAGCATTTAGAAGTTCAATATGCAATCAGACTCGCAATCGGGCAATGTACAAAATAATAAAAATGGATGACGATACTGTTCTAGTCCATTTGGGTGGCCTGATATGTATTAACCACTTGATTAACCAGATTGATATAACACGAAAATGAAACAAATAAAAAAAACTATTGCAGATTTGCTAGCTTGAGACTGTTGTGCAATTAATTCTAATGTCTTACATCGCTTTCCCCTTAAATTGAATTATTTATTTGCATTTACAGTGCCACGATCAGGTGATTAACCCCCTTGCGAGTCCATTCTGGTACTCATAGGATTTTCTTCTACATTTGCCATATACAGGTGTGAAAACATTTGCAGGTTTGAGGAATTATACCAATTGAATAGTGATTTGCGTTTGTAACATTTACGGGCTTGAAAGATCAAAGGCTTAGATGGGTGGGAGCTACGATTTTGACAACTGCAGGGATTTTCAGCCTCTAACCGCAAATAGTTTGCGGGTAGCATAAAAGAAGCCAAATGAATAGGAAATTAGTTTACAGGCTACCTTACGGGTTCCAGTAACTAACAATTGCTCATTTGAATAGGAGCCTTAGACTGTCACATCAGAGCAATCTGTTTATTTTATTATTTTTTTTTACCTTTAACTGACTTTTCATCTGTTGATCTAAGCAAAATCTATTTATTCACTGTTTGTTTACCTATGCAACATCTCCTCATCCATCTACCCCCAGTCCCCTATCAGCCCTCACCCTCTGTCTTCCTTTGATGATGTAATAGCTGTTTCTACAATCTACTCACTTCTTCCAGCCTACGACAGACACAACTGCGGAACTGCATCCAGGCCCTCCTAAGGACACAGAAAAGGACAGACACAAACCAAACCTTCAATGCTCCTGAACCGCATCCAGGCCCTCCAGGACCTGACAAGATGACCATCTCTACTGCTACAGTTTAGTTGATTTCTGCAATTCCTTCTCTGTTTGGTTACCCTTGCACCATGGACTCCTCTATCTACCCCCCCCCCACATCTTCTTTTGATAATATAAGAACTGTTTTTACAACTTCATCTCTTCTTCCAACTTAGGACAGACACACCTCAACTCCATTGCTCCTAAACTGCATCCACTTGCCCACCTACCCTGTAAACACCCACCCACATATAAATGCTGATCTTTTATAGTGGCATTTGTGCATTTCCCTCTGCTGCTACAAACATACAATCTTTGTTTCTCTGATAACTATCCTCCTTTCCCCATTTTCCCATTAATTATTTTCCCTTTTTTTTCCCTTTCCTCCCTCTTACTTTTTGGTTCTCACTCTATCCGACTCTTTTTATTTTGTCCTCTCCCACTTCTTCTTCTTTCTCACCTCTCCCAATGACCTTACATAGGGCCTCATTCTATTAGCGGTCGCAGCCGTTGCGGGGCCGCAAGGACCGGCCGCAAGCTATTCGGCTATTCTATTCCCTTACGGCCAGAGGCTCCGGCAGGCTTGCGGCCGGTGCCTTGCTATCTCTTGCGGCCGCTCGCGCCAGAGGAAAGCCTTTGATCTAAAACGGCCGCAAGAGATTTGCAATTCAGTTGCTCCGGGAAACCTCTCTGCAAGGCTAAAAGCGAGCCGCACCTTACTCGCAGGAAAGAGGTCTCGCTAGCACCAATTAAGCACATAAAATAGCTTAAATAAAGCCATCCTGCACTTTGAGAAGACTATAAAGGGATTTTAGGTGTTAGAAAAAATAGCACATAATTATCCTGTACTCAAATCCGTAAAATATTTTATTTTTAATATCCGTAAAATATCCATGTAAAAAGTCCAGAGTGCTTGGAGCACCTCAGACACACCCACGCCGCAGCCGGAAAATAAACAGTTAATTTGAACTCGGGTTTGGGCAGATGTGCAAGCTTGAGAGTGGGTTAACTTTTAATCCTCATGTCCCCCAATATGATCCCTAGCATTTACAGAGCTGTACAGTGCAGGCTTGAATTTATTTTTGAGTTTTTATATTTCTGAGATTACGGCCGGTTCCAAGATATGCGGCCGGCCGTAAGGGGAGATCCTTGCGGGGCCGTATAATAGAATCGCGAGTTAACAGAACCCCCGCAAGGAATCGCAGCCTTACGGCCGATTTACGGCCGATAATAGAATGAGGCCCATAGTCTTTTCCACCTGGTATCCCCTTTTTTATTACCCAATGTCCTCTATTTCTGTCTATTTCCCATTAGTCCCTTTATAATCTCAGTCCAAAAATGTCTTATCTGGGGTAACATTTTTTAAATGTACTTTTCTGAAGAACTATACTTAAAAATATGCCTCAGCTTTTAGATTGTAAAAAATATGCAGCATCTGATTTATTTCCCTTTACGGGCAATTATGCTGCTTTGGTACCTACCATTTTGATTTCAGAAGTTTCTTTTCCATATTATATGTGCCAATGATAAAACGACATTGCCTACTAGAAAACCAGCCTTTGTACATGTATATCTCTCAGGAGCCGACTTGTAAAATTATATACTTTTATGAATTATATTTGTATTTACTGTAATATAAAATATATAATTTACATCCCATTACAGATTAAGAGCAAACAAGAACACAATGTATATTATCAAAATGTCTGTTATTTCTCATTACACTGCAGCTTTTTCATTTTATTCTCAAATAACAGAGTTTTTATTATTACACTGGGGTTTATAAAACATAAAATCACTTTCATGTCTTAATATAACAGCCCTAAGGTCACATTTATTAAATTAAGTCTCAAGCTTGACTTTAATGTGAGTGGCCAGTTCTGCATCAAGTTCAGTTTTTCGGTGTAAAAATCGTAAATTTGGAACTAAAATTTTCATATTTCCTTTACAGTTTTGTTTTATTGCTGGAACACTTTATGTTTAATGATAGGGGACATAACCCAGGGCCGGTTTTCGATAAATTTTAATTCTTTAAGTGCAGTGGTTTCCAAGATGTTTTACAGGAACCAGAAACTGGACACATCACCATTTTACGATGTATATATTTAGGAATTATTCCTCTGAGTGTTTTCAGCCTACACAGAGATTTATAGTCGTATGTTTGTTATTGGTATCGAATGTAATATATGCAGCAAAAAATAATAAAAATGTATTTTTTCATCATTTTGTTTTCTGTGTTTTTATGAGGTGCAATTGTTGCCAATCTGTTTTATTTGTATGTTAGTAATATAAATCAAAGGACCGTTCCTGGCTACAAGGTGGCGTGGCCAAGATTTTAGTAAATTTTGGATGAGATTTTATTCAATTTCCTAGCGATAGGGTTAGGGTTTAAGTTTAGGGTTTAGCTTTAGGGTTAGAATACGTTTTTAGGGTTAAGGTAGTGGCAGATGATAAGCTTTACACTAACAAGAAATTTACTAAAATGTCAGCCGAGTCACCTAGAGGCCGATGGTGGTTGGAAAATCCAATTCTGGCATTGGGAACATAGATAGGAGTTTTGGAGAGTATTTTATTATAATTCTGGGACTAGTGCCAGATGCTAATACTCCTAAGAAGTTGGCTGGACTAAAACTAAGCAAGGTTTCTACAGTTGTAGGGACCCTTATGTAACCTGTTCTCTAGAAGAGTAAGAGGATAGTTAATGCATCAGGACTAACTCTTTAATTGTCCACGTTGTGTGGAAGAGTATTCTGGATGTGATGTTATTCCTTCATAGGAGCACCCACAATTTGTACTTCTTAAGCTGTGCAAGCAAATCAAGGATGGAGAACTCCCATTGGGTTGGTGAATACAATGTATTTCAGTGATTCAATTGACAGTTTAACAGCTTATGATCATTTTCACATAATAAAGTTGTGAGATTTTCCCCAGGACTAAATACTAGGGCTTTTTAACATATGAGTTGCAGTGTTTGTTGTAAATAAGAAAGTCGGACAACATAGCAAAACGACAGTAAGGCTTTATTTTGGTGCCATTTTCGTAGCCCTTATAAGGGTTTTTTAATACCACAACAAGAATTACATTTTTAAATTAAATAAGTGGAGGAAAATATGGAGCTAAATTCATTATTGTTATTTTGAAGAGGCAACTAATATTGTTACAATATATATATACTATCGACTTGCCCATCAAAAATGACGGCAATAAAATTTGAATCCATGACAATGCTTTTTGCCACACAATGTAAGGCTTTTGCTCCTCTGAGGACCTTCGGCGCTCATTGTGAGCCTCTCCTCTTGTGTACTTCAAGTTTCCTGCGTTGCAATGATCACCTTTGGCGCTCATTGCGAAGACAGATATATAAGTACAGTGTAAAATGTAAAAACAATGCAGTACAGTGAATTAATAAATTAATATGAATTAATAAATGAATATACTTTACCTATTTATATGTAATATGCCGCAATGAATATCCTGAAGAACTAATGATCTCTTTTGATTTTCCTGCATCTGGAAATGCACAGTTGGAGGGTTGATCCCTTGAGGAGAAAGTGTCAGCAATGTGCCAAGTGTGCAGTGTAAATAGTCTGCGTGCGCGAGGCCAAACCGTTTGTTTAGGCGGGTAAAGCAGCATTTTAGAAACGTAATGTTATTAGTTGCAAGTTAGTGTTGTAAAATGGGGGCTTTTTTCTATGTGTTACTTGGCTTGCGACCATTTTCCTTCCGTTGTAATAGTATATTTTGTATCTCACACATTCTTGGAGGTGATTTGTGCGCCTCGGTCTCCTTTAGCCTCATTTTAATTTTGTTCGCCTGCCAATTTTTTCCTGCTTAGCTGATTTTCGAGTGCCGAAACTCGTCAATTTCGGCAAAAATGTGCGTGCAACCTCACTTCCAGGTGTCCTGGCGTGCCCCCCCCCCCCCCCCCCCCGTGCTGTGTGTGAGTGTGTTTTTATTTTATTTATTTTTTCTTGTTTTTTGAGTTTTTCGATTTCCAGCGGTTTTGACGTTAAATTAGTATTTTTGCGAGGTCGTTAATTTTTTCCCCGGGATTCTGAGGTCGTTCCTGGCTAACTCTTGTCTTGTTTTTCGTGTTTTTCGATTTCCGCGGTTCGTATTTTTGCAAGGTTGTTTTTTTTTGCCCTCGAGATTTCAAGGGTGGAATTTTTTTTTCTAAGTCCTGTGTTCCTCAACTGCTTGCTGCCTAAGAACTATACTAAAAAATATGCCTCATGTTCTAGACTGTAAAAAATATGCAGCCTCTGATTTATTACCTTGTACATGCAATTATCCTGCTTTGGTACCTATCATTTTGATTTCAGAAGATCCACTTCCAGAGATGAGAAGACTTTGAATGCACAGGTAGTGTCTATATGAACATATTATATGTGCCAATGATAAAACGACATTGCCTACTAGAAAACCAGCCTTTGTACATGTATAGCTCTCAGGAGCCAATTTGTAAAATTATATACTTTATATTTGTATTAACTGTACTATAAAATATGTAATTTACATCCCATTACAGTATAAGAGCAAACAAGAACACAATGTATATTATAAAAAAATGTCTGTTATTTCTTATTACACTGGAGCTTTTTTCTTTTATTCTCAAATAACAAAGTTTTTATTATTACACTGGGGTTTATAAAACATAAAATCACTTTCATGTCTTAATATAAAAGCTCTAAGGTCACATTTATTAAATTAAGTCTCAAACTTGACTTTAATGTCAGTGGCCAGTTCTGCATCAAGTTCAGTTTTTCAGTGTAAAAATCGTAAATTTGGAACTAAAATTTTCATATTTCCTTTACAGTTTTGTTTTACTGCTGGAACACTTTGTGTTTAATAATAGGGTACATAACGTTTTTATTGGCAAAACTCAGCAAATTCAGCTTAAATTAACTTGCAACCTCACTCCCATGCATCCCTGTGCTTTGTGGGAGTGTTTTTTTATTTTTTTGTCTTGTTTTTCGTGTTTTTCGATTTCTGCGGTTCGTATTTTTGCAAGGTTGTTCCCCCCCCCCCAGTCAGAATTATTTTTCCCAGCGTTCCTCATCTGCTTGCAGCCCCGCGTTTCTTAACTGCTTGCAGGCTAAGTCCCACGTGTTTCAATGCCTCAACAGCTCGCCTCGCTTCGGGTGGTTCGCAAGAGCACCTTCGGCGCTCATTTAGCCTAGGTCCCGCGTGTTTCAATGCTTTGCGTGGCTCACAAGGAGCACCTTCGGCGATCATTTAGTCTAAGTCCCGCGTGTTTCAATGCTTTGCGAGGCTCACAAGGAGCACCTTCGGCGCTCATTTAGCCTAAGTCCCGCGTGTTTTAATGCTTCGCGAGGCTCACAAGGAGCACCTTCAGCGCTCATTTCAGTCTAAGTCCTGCCTAAGTGCTCCGAGCTCAGAAGGCTTCTATGCCTCAACGGCTCACCTCGCTTTGACAATTATAATATGTGATAGGTTAAAGGGATACAAACAACCCTAGGATAAAGTAAAAAGAAACTACAATATATCCAACTATATATCACTATCAATAAGCCTAATATTTTCTAGAATAATTATTATTTGGGACATGAGCGATCATGAAAATTTGTATTCATAATATACAACACAACATTAAAAAGTTATTTTGACATCATGACTCTTGTTTAATTCTGCATTTATAATCTGCTTTCTATTTTTGTGTTTCGTGTGAATTTGCTGCTGGATCTGTATCAATGTAATTTAAAAAAGAGAGGTTTTCATGTCTTGTATCTCTAAAATGAACACATTCCAAGGGAAAATGAACAGGGAGAGAAATGAATTCCCAGCAGAAAAGATCTGGTTTATTCTAGAACATTGAATAGAAGTATTATGTTTTATTGGAGCTGCATGTGAAATACAGTCTAATATTGCGTATATTTAATATATTTAGTATATCCCCTAACCCAGGTCCCTCACTCATCTCCACTCGCTGTCAGCCACGCTCTGGTTCATGGCCAGCAAACACCCGTAACACCCAGAATCTGATATCCATCACATGTCACAAACCTTCTACTCTACCTCTCTCCTGCGCCCTCTGGAACGCACGGTCTATCTGCAATAAACTCACCTTCACTCACGACTTATTCATCTCCAACTCCCTCAATCTATTGGCTCTCACGGAAACCTGGCTCTCATCCTCAGACACTGCCTCCCCGGCAGCACTCTCTTATGGTGGTTTTCACCTCAGCCACACACCCAGACCTGGGAACAAGCAGGGTGGTGGTGTGGGTGTATTGCTTTCCACTCGCTGTACCATCCACCTCTTACCCCCTGTCCCATCCCTCCAATTCTCATCCTTTGAAGTGCATACAATCCGCCTCTTCACACCTATCTCTCTACGTGTTGCCATGATCTATCGCCCCCCTGGGACTCCCTCTCAATTTCTTGATCACTTTTCTGCCTGGCTCCCTCACTTTCTCTCCTCCAATGTTCCTTCACTGGTACTTGGAGATTTTAACATTCCCATTGACACTCCCACCTCCCCAGCAGCAGCCAAACTGCTTGCACTCACCTCTTCCCTCGGCCTCTCACAACTAACAGATTCTTCTACACATCATGCTGGACATTCTCTTGACCTTATCTTCACCAACCTCAGCACAGCCTCCAACCCAGTCACCCATCCACTCCCTCTATCTGACCATCACTTACTTACCTTTAACCTCACCGCTTCTTCCTCCCACCACCCCTCTCCTACCCCTGCCACCATCACGAACAGAAACCTGCTAGCACTTGACCCTACTCAGCTCTCCACTAATATCCAACCCCTTCTCAGCCCCATCACCTACCTCAACTGCCCTGACACTGCCTTCTCACTTTACAACTCTACTCTCTCTTCCATCCTTGATACCCTTGCCCCCATAACCACACGAAGACGCTCTCGCTCTCTTCCACAACCTTGGCACACAACTCAAACACGATACATCCAGAAATGCTCCCGCACCGCTGAACGGCTCTGGAGGAAATCACGCACCTCTGCAGACTTCCTCCACTACAAATTTATGTTACGCTCCTACTCCTCTGCCCTCAACCTCGCCAAACAACACTACTTCACTTCACTAATATCAACCCTATCCTCTAACCCAAAGCGTCTGTTCCTCCACCCACCACCTCCTCCCATCCCTTCCTCTCTCACAGCTGAAGACTTTGCCAACCATTTTATTCATAAAATCGAAAATATCCGCAATGAACTCTCATCTCACAGTGGCTCACTCACTCTACCGTCTTAACTTTCAAACCTAACCCACTCTTCTCCCTCCCCCAATCCAACAGCCACTTTGAACTGCTTTGCCCCAGCTACAGAGGATGAAGTCGCTAGCCTGCTATCATCCACTCGCCTCACTACATGTCCCCAGGACCCTATTCCATCTCAGCTCATCACTCCCCTCTCTACCACACTAATCCCAGCTCTCACACACATTTTCAACCTTTCCCTAACTACCGGCAAGTTTCCATCTTGTCTAAAACACGCCACAATTACACCCATCCTCAAAAAGTTCTCATCTGACTCTGACATTGCTTCTAACTACCGCCCTATTTCTCTACTTCCTTTGGCTTCCAAACTGCTCAAGCGGCTCGTCTATACCCGCCTTACCAGCTTTATCTCCTCTAACTCCTTTCTTGACACCTTCCAATCCGGCTTTCGGCCCCAACATTCCACTGAGACAGCTCTCACTAAAGTCACCAATGACCTGCTTACTGCCAAGTCAAAAGGTCACTTTTCTATTCTCCTTCTTCTAGATCTCTCTGCTGCCTTTGACACTGTTGACCATCCACTTCTACTCCATATCCTCTCCTCCCTCGGTATTCGAGACACTGCTCTCTCGTGGTTCTCATCATACCTACAAAATCGATCATTCAGTATCTCCTTCTCTGACACCTCTTCTTCTACCTACTCCCTGTCTGTTGGCGTACCACAAGGATCTGTACTAGGCCCGCTCCTCTTCTCCATCTACACTTCCTCACTTGGTACCCTTATAAACTCTTTTGGGCTGCAATATCATCTCTACGCAGATGACACCCAAATCTACCTCTCAGCACCAGATCTATCCCCCTCTCTTCTAACACATGTCTCCAACTGCCTCTCTAGTATATCCTCTTGGATGTCCACCCACCATCTCAAACTCAACATGTCTAAAACTGAACTCCTAATCTTCCCTCCCTCTCCCACAGCTTCAATTCCTCACATCTCTCTTACTGTCAACAATGACATCATCACCCCCTCCTCCCAAGCCCGTTGTCTTGGGGTTCTTTTGGACCCCGCCCTGTCCTTCATCCCTCACATACAATCACTAACTAAATCTTGTCTTCTCCATCTAAAAAACATCTCCAGAATTCGCCACTTTCTTACACAGGACACAACTAAAATCCTTATACACTCTCTCATCATCTCTCGACTGGACTACTGCAACTCGCTTCTTGCTGGCCTCCCCACCACCCGACTATCTCCACTTCAATCCATTATGAATGCCTCTGCTAGACTCGTCTTCCGTACACAACGTTCAGTGTCGGCATCACCTCTCTGTCAATCACTCCACTGGCTTCCCATAGCCTCCAGAATAAAATTTAAAATCCTGACCCTTACTTTCAAAGCCCTCAACAAGTGCACTCCCCCATACCTTTCTGGTCTCATCTCCAAATACTCCCCCACACGCCCTCTTCGCTCTGCTAATGACCTTCTTCTTTCCACAACTCTTGTCACCTCTTCTCATTCTCGCCTTCAGGACTTTTCTCGTGCTGCCCCTATTCTCTGGAACTCCTTGCCTCGCTCCACCAGACTATCCTCCAACCTCAAATCATTCAAATCCTCTCTAAAAACACATCTCTTTAAAGAAGCGTATCACCTCTCACCCTAACACACTCTCAAATCTCTCTCCCTCCTTTCCCTCACACAATACCTTTAAGATGTAAGTCTGCGAGTTTCAATCCCACAAGGTGTTTTAGGAAAAGCAGCATGGACACTGGATTCCAAACTCAAAGACAGGGCCCTCCTTGTTTTACTATGTGTTAACTTGTATGTATCTTTGTCTTGAAGTTATCTTATGTACAGCGCTACGGAATATGTTGGCGCGTTATAAATAAACGATAATAATAATAATAATAATAATTTAATGCATAATTAATATTAACAGTGTTTTATTAACTTTCTCAGTCATTTAGATTCTATTGCGAAGTAGTTGCCAGGGTTCGGGCATGCCTAGTCTGTTGACTGCACCAAAAACAATGTCTCAGGAGTTTATCGATAATTAAATTCTATGATCTCCCACTGTGATAATGTTTCAAACTCTTTTTGAGGGTGGATCAGAAAGGCTAACCAGCAGCTCAAAATGACAAATTTCCAAATGCATTTTTAAATACCCTTTAATTGAAAAGGTAATACCATAGCTGGAATATCTCTTGACATTTTAAACCAAATAAGACGTATCAACCCAGAATAGAACATTGTGGAACAAAGTAAGGGAAAAAAATAACAATGTATAATACAATGGGTAACATTTCATTTACAGTATATTGCAGTATATAGTGATACTAATTTTAGTGGACAAACATATTTGTTAGAATGACAAGCGTCAGAAGAAATGGATAAATGTAAGCAGAGGAATACAGAGCACAATAAAAAAAAGTAATTGTACATAGGTTGGACACCATTTTACCCAGAATGATGACACCATCCAAGACCTGAAAATCAAAACACCCAGAGGGAATTTCAAAAACATCCAGGAGAGAAAAAACATTTTGAAATAAAGAAGATCAAATTCTTCAATACTAAAGATGCAGGACTTAGCATTGACTGGGTATTATTAGTGTCAACCTTGCTTTTGGATAGAAGTTCACTAACTAAAAACTTCTGTAAAAAAATATGCTATGTGCTTATATAGAGCCCTTTTAAATTTGCTGAATCACAATTTAATAAGGCTGTAATCCTCTTGATATACCTTTTACAACCAAATTCATTCCACATCATCTTCTATATATATGAGACTGTTATGCATTTTTCTTCCTGTATTTTCCTTCTAAAATGAAGCTCTTGCAAGACCTTTCCTGGTGCGTTCCCAGTGCAGTTTCTCAATGTGGCAGCAGCAAGCTCAGTTTGCAGTATATTCAGTTTATCTGACAAAGACCTTGTTTCATTAAAAGAGTCCCCATATATTTGTGTTTAGGAGCTGAGAAGCCATATAGTTAATATTGCTGAGCACAGCTTTCTCCTGTAGAGTAGATATACATCTATATTATACTTGGAAGATGTTCCTACCGTGCCAAGAACTATTGATATTTTAGATTGGAAACCCGCAGTCCCTATTCTAAAAAATGAATAAATAAAAAACATCTGGGCAACTTTTGCTGAAGTATCTCCTAACTTTATGTAACGCCCATGTTTTGTCATTTTCTCCCATTGCTTCTGATTGAAAGAATACATTTGGATAAAGCAATTCTAATATTTATTGCGGAAACGCACAGAAAACTCTGCTTAGAATAATGTAGTTTAGTGAGATTTTCAATAAAGGTCATAGGCTGAAAATACATTAACCCAATAAACAGAACTTATCATATATCAGTGACATTAACAGTTGTTAGGTGATAATTATTGGATGTGTTGTCATATATATACATTATTATTATTATTATTATTATTATTATTATTATTTTTATTATTACTACTACTAATTATATTAATACTAGTAACTTGCCCATCATAAATGACAGTATCATATGTTATGTTTAAGTGTCTGTTCTGTCTCTCTCTGTGCCATCTCTCTTTATGTGCCCTTTGGTTTCTCTCTGTGCACCCTCTCTCTCTCTGTGCGCCCTGTCTCTCTCTGTGCTGTCTCTCTATGTGTGCCCTTCGTCTCTCTCTGTGCACCCTGTGTTTCTCTCTGTGTACCCTCTCGCTCTGAGTCTTCTCTTAGCCTTTGCACCATTTCTCTGTCTATGTGCCCTCTCTTTGTGTGTGCCTTCTCTCTGCCCTTTGTCTTTCTCTGTGCCCTCTCTCCCCGCTCTATATGCTCTGTCTCACTCCCTCCCACTCCCCTTCCTTTATCTCTTCCTATCCTCTCTGTCTCCCTCCCTCCCCTCTCTCTCCCTTTGTTTATCTCTCCCTCCCTCTCGCTGTGCCTCCCTCTTTCCTTCTCCTCCCTCCCTCTCTGCCTCCCTTCTTCTCTACCTTCCTGCTGCTTTCTCTTTTCCTTCCCTCTCTCTCCTCCACTTACTCCCTCTCCTCTCTCTCTCTTTCTCTCCATCCCTTTCTCTCAAACCCTCCATTTCTCTCTCTGGCTCCCTCCCTCTCTCTCCCATCCATCTCTCTCCCTTCCCCTCTCTTTCCCTCCTTATTTGCCTCTCTCTCTCTCTCTCCTCTATCTCTGCCTCCCTCCCTCTTTCCCCTCCCTTCCTCTCTGCCTCTTTTTTGTCTATCTCACTCTCTCTCTCTCTCACTCCCGTTCACTCTCTCTTAGTCCCTCTTTCTCTCTCTTTCTCTGTCCATCTCTATCCCTCCCTCTCTCTCTGCCTCCCTCCATCTTTCTCTCTCTCTCTCTCCCTCTCTCTTTCCTTCCTTCTCTGCCTCCCTCCCTCCTCTCTCTCTGCCTCCCTTCCTCTCACTCTGTCTCTCCTTCACTCCCTTTCACTCTCTCCCTCCTTCTCTCTATGCCTCCCTTCCTCTCTATCCCTCCCTCTTTCTCTGCCTCCCTCCATCTTTTTCCCTTCCTCCTCTGCCTCTCTCTCTCTCCATTTCCCTGATCACATGGTAGTATGGTAATTAATTATTTAGTCATTTTGATTGTGGTAAAATGAGTCTATTCACAAAAAATGGCCTGTTAGTGGTCTCTGTGGACGGGTTTGGGAACCACTGTGCTAAACCTTTGTGCATAGGTGGATATTTGAAGACTGGTGGAAGGATTACATTATAGAATTCATTAAGCTTAGTGGTACTGGAAAGACCTTGGGAAAATTAAAGGAGTTAATTTATGTCATGTATGTAAATACTGTAGTGTGTTTTACATTATATGCTCTTTGGAGTAAGGATCCAAGCTCTGTAGTACCAAATTGTCTGTTGACCCATTTGTTTTGTATTTTTACTTGCCTTAGAATTAGTTTATACTTTTGCAATTTGAATTGTTCTCAGTGTACTCTGTTCTACTTAGTAAATAGCATATCGAAAATGTTATTAATTAATAAATAAAGAGTAGCAATAATAATAATTTATGGACTTCATGGACACTATGATAACACTATAACTGACACATTGACAATGAGTTGAGTTATTGAGGGCTATGTATTTTCTGAGGTTTATTCTCAAGGAACCCAGGCAAAAAGCAGGGTAGAGCAGCAAAAAATAAATTATGCTATGGTGATCTGTTGCTATAAAGAATAACATCCTATATTTATCCTTTGTGCAATTTACTAATAACTTTGAGGAGCTTGGTACACAAAAATGACGGCAATACAAAGTTAAGCCTGGCAATGCTGTTTGCCACACAATGGGAGCCTCTCCTCCCTCTACTTTACAGGCCTCTCCCCCCTCTACTTTACTGGCCTTGCGATGAGCACCTTTGGCGCTCATCACGGGCCTTGCACTGAGTGCCCTTGGCACTCATTGCGAGCCTCTCCCCTCTATCTCTTCCACTCTCTACTTTACTGGCCTCGCAATGAGCACCTATGGTGCTCATTGCAAGTCCCTCCACCTGTCTACTTCCTCCCTTGTGTCTCATTTCCCCCTCCTCTCCCTCCTTTGTGTCACTTTTCCCCCTCCTCTCCCTCCCTTGTGTCTCCTTACACCGCTGTGTTTTTACCCCCCTCCCTCCCGTGTCTCTAACCCCCTCCGCTGTGTCTCTTTCTATCCTGTGTCTCTCCCCCCTTCCCTCTCATACATCTCTTTCCCCCTCCCCTGTATCTCTTTTCCCCTCCCCTGTGTTTTTTTCCTCCTCCCCTGTTTCCCTTACCCCCTCTCCCTTCCCTGTGTCCCTCCCCCTTCCCTGTGTCTTTTTTCTCCATGTCCCCCCTCCCCGTCTGTCTCTTTCCCCTCCCTCATGTCTTTTCCCCCCATTTTCCTCCCCTGTGTCTTTCCCCCCTTCCCTGTGTATCTTTCCCCTCCTCTCCCTTGACTGTGTCTCTTCCCCCTCCTCTCACTCCCCTGTCTCTTCCCCCTCCTCCACTCCCCTGTGTCTTTTTCCCCTCCTCTCCCTCCCCTCTGTCTCTTCCCCCTCCTATCACTCCCCTGTCTCTTCCCCCTCCTCTAACTCCTCCTCTGTCTCTTCCCCCTCCCTCATGTCTCTTCCCCCCATTTTCCTCCCCTGTGTCTTTCCCCCCTCCTCTGTGTATCTTCCTCCTCCTCTCCCTCCCCTGTGTCTCTTCCCCCTCCTCTCACTCCCCTGTCTCTTTCCCCTCTTCTCACTCCCCTGTGCCTCTTCCCCCTCTCCCTCCTCTGTGTCATTTTCCCTCCTGTGTTTCTTCCCCACCTCTCCCTCCCCTGTGTCTGTTCCCCCCTCCCCTGTGTCTGTTCCCCCCTCCCCTGTGTCTGTTACCCCCTCCCCTGTGTCTCTTCCCCCTCTCCCTCCCATGTGTCTCTTTCCACCTCCCCTGTGTCTCTTTCCACCTCCCCTGTGTCTCTTTCCACCTCCCCTGTGTCTCCTTGCCCATATGTCTCTTTCTCCCCCTTTCCCTCCCGTGTTGCTTCACCCCCTCTCCCTCCCATGCATCTCATTCCCCCTTCCCTGTCTCTCTTTCCCCCTCCCCTGTATCTCTTTCCCCCTCCCCTGTGTCTCTTTCCCCCTGTCCCCCCCTTGTCTCTTCCCCCCTCCCTTGTGTCTCTTCCCCACAATCCCTCCCCTGTGTCTTTCCCTCATCCCCTGTGTCTCTTCCCCCTTCCTCTCCTTCCCCTGTGTCTCTTCCCCCACTTCTCACTTCCTCATGTCTCTTCCCCACCATTTCCCTCCCCTGTGTCTTTTCCCCTTCCCCTAAGTCTCTTCCCCCCTCCTCTCTCTCCCCTGTGTCCCTTCCCCCTCTTCTCACTCCCCTTTGTCTCTTCCCCCTTCTCTCACTCCCCTGTGTCTCTCCCCCTCCCCTCCTCCCCTGTGTGTCTTCTCCCTCCTCCCCTGTGTGTCTTCCCCCTCCTCCCCTGTGTGTCTCTCCCCTCCTCCCCTGTGTGTCTCTCCCCTCCTCCCCTGTGTGTGTCTTCCCTCCCCTGTGTGTTTCTTCCTCTCGTGACATAATGCGCGTGCTTGACTAATGCTCCCCAATGCGCATGCGCGCCCCCCAATGCCGTGCGCATGCCTGCGCCCTGACACAGTGTACATGCATGGCTGACATCACGCAATGCGCATGCGCAGGGCTTTGCAATCAATCGTAGTTGTCAAACTGCGATTTGTCGCAAGCGTGACTGCCAATCGCAGTTTGACAACTATTATATGTGATTTTTTGTTTCAAGAGAATAAGACTCAGACACAACTTATAATTATAAAAATATTGGAGGAATTATCAAAATCAATGATACATAAAAAGAAATATAGAATTTTTTTATTTTTTATTTAATTTTAGCAAGAGGAGAGGTGTTGACCTAAAGACTGGGGAGTGAGGGGGCTGAACTAAACAGAATAAGATGAAACTGTTTTTTTTAATGCACTGCATAATATCAATTATATATCACATATTATAATCGTCAAGCTACGTTTTTTCGTCCCACTTGCGAGCCTCGTAGTTGAGGCGATTAGTTGAGGCATTGAAGTACCCTGGACTTGGAATGAGCGCCGAAGGCTCTCCTGCGAGCCTTGCGAAGCGGGCAGTTGAGGCACCCTGGACTTAGGCTGCAAGCAGCTGAGGAACGCGGGACTTAAAAAATATTGCAACCTCGGGAAATACTCAACGGCAAAGACACTAACACTTACACCAACTCTGCCAGGGACTCGGGACTTCGAAAATACACAACGGCAAAGACAGTAATACTTACACCAACAATGCAGGCCAGCCGGACTTAGAAAATACACAATGCCAAAAACGCCGGACTTAGAAATACACGACGCCAAACACATTACAACTCCAGGCACGCGCGTGCCATACAAACATTCAGCAGACACATAGAGGAGAAACACACAGGGAAGGGACAGGGGGGAGATGCTAGAAAGAGACACATGGCATTCCCAAGCACAAAACTTGCAGGTTAATGAACCCTGCAATGAGCAAACAGTAGTGAGCGCCGAAGGTGCAAAGCAAAAGCCTTACATTGTGCTGCAAACAGCATTGCCTGGCTTACAATTTTATACCTGTCATTTTTTGACGGGCAATTCGCTAGTGTACATATAGGACATATAGTAAGAGTGGAATTTGGCTCCATGTCAATTTTAAGAATCTGGTTGCTGATAATAATTCTGGTAGCAACTGTTCATGCAGTGAAGTTTCAGCTCGTAGCAATCTCTTTAGATATGAAGTTGAGGGTAATAGGTGGATGCTGAGTAGACTCCTTTACCATCTGAATTGTTCTTGACTGGTATGCTGAAGCTACATGATACAGTTGTGGAGAAGTGAGGTTGTAGGAAGGCTTCCCTTCTGGATCACTACCTTGTCATGGTGAAGGGGCTTGTGTCGTTCAATGAAGCAGTGAGCTATACTGTCATAACTGATTTTGGGGCCTGCGGGGACCTCCAGGACCCCACAAGCAACTCTGTTCTTGAAACCATAACACATGTGATTACCAAAAGTCTATCAAAATGGACCAAGGAACCCATAAGCTCATAATAATTTACAGTATACTTGGAGATGTAGGCTAATGTGTACAATGGATAGTTTCTTTACATATTTGATGTGTTTTTAGAATATTCTGTACTCTCTTACCTTCTGCATATACATCCAATCACTTAGTGAATATCACATCCTGAATATCAAAAGTAATACACAACCAAATATTCTGTCATGGACATGAAAGTCACACTATCCAAAATATTTTTGTGTTGAGTTAAGATCTATAATTGCAGTGGATTGTTCCATTACAACAAATTTCTTTGGAGATTACAAATCTTTTTTTTTTTTTTATTGTCAGCGTGATCTATATAAATGACAAATAACTGGACATTTTGCGGATATTTTGGGCTTTGATTGGGTATATTCCCAGAAGAAGTCCTGTAGTGGCTGAAACACGTAGATGTATTGCTTAGTTATTTCTATTGTGTTGTCACCTTACTAATGTCAATGCTATCCTCATCACATTGCACTACCACCTTATCTGGAAGCACAGCAGTAACTGAGACCAAAAGCTATAAACTACTACCTGGATTAAAGGATTAACTGTGGTAACATTGCTCTGCAGCATAATCTTGAAGCTGTGAGCTATACCACATAGTTTCACCAAGATGGGCAGGTCATTGCAGAGAGGTCAGAAAAAGCAAGATCCACTGGAGAAGTAACTGGCAACCCACTCCAGTATCTTTGCCAAGAAAACCTTATTGATAAGCACAACCAGAGACATAACAATGTGCCTGGCGTGCAGCAATCCATTAGAGTCATGGAGAGTTGAACTTGACTGAACGAGTGAACAACAGTAATCTTGGTAACTGACATATTTTCAATCAAATTATTTTAGTTTCTTTGGGGCACAACTTTTCAATAAGTATGAGTTTGACAATATATTGACTGTGATGAGTCGTTATTTATAGAATTGGAACTCAACAGCTTTTCCCGTTTCTGAAGACTCTAAACTGATATTCTTTGCCATTCAGAACCCCACATTTGTTGATATAGAAACAAACAATGAGCGCTATTCTATTAAAAGCCCGTAAATTACTTCAAACCATAAATTCGTCTGTGGGCATTTTTTTTCTAAACTTCTAGACATATTCTATTATCTCTAACCCGCAACTTAAGTTTTTCAGCCACCATAAGTAAACCCTGCCTTCATGAGTAAGATTTCAGGGGGCGTGATTATATGAGCTCTCAATATTTTACCAAGCCCGGACACAGCCAATAGAAAATGAGAATGTCATCATGATGTCAGTAAATAAAAGAATACACACATAACCTGGAGACTAAACATTAATGGGAACCAATTAGGTCCGCTTATCAGGTTAGCACTCTAGCACTCTAGACAATGCATTAGAGCATCTGGTTTAGTCCATGTGGGTTTCATAATATGCATTGACCCCTTGACTAACTGGATCGATATTACACATTGTTGTTTAGTTGCGTCCAACTCTCCGTGACCTAAGGACCACAGCTCGCCAGGTGCATCTCTCAGTCACTGCTCCTCTGAGCTCCATCAAGTTCATGTTCATTGCTTCAGTGACCTCATCTATCCATCTCCGCCTCTGTCGTCCCCTTCTTCTTATGCCTTCAATCATCCCCAGCATCAGAGTCTTTTCTAGGGAATCCTGCTGTCTCATTATATGGCAAAAATATTTGAGCTTCAGCCTCATGATCATACCTTCTAGTGTACAGTTTGTCTTGATTTCCTGAAGTATTGCTTTATTGGATCTTCTTGCAGTCCAAGGGACTCTAAGCAGTCTTCTCCAACACCACAATTCTACGGCGCTCAGACTTATTTATGGCCCAGCTCTCACATCCATATAAATAACAGTTAAAAATAAAATGTATAATTGCATATTTGTGCAATTAATTATAATGCCTTTCCATGCTTTCCCATGCATTTAAAGTACAGTGGTATGTGTTAAATGACTGTTACAGCAATCAGAATGGGCATTAAAACCATTTGTGAGTCCTATTTACTACTCGTAAAATTTGTTAAAGAAATTTTATATTTTTCTAGTCACGGGTCTGACCTCATTTCCGAACTTCTAAAAGAATATGGATTTGGTGTAACTTAGAGTATGGTACACTCAAAATGTTCAAGCTGTCCACAAATCAATGGAGAGACTAGCCGTAAGTTGCGTCTTTGGTTTGTCAGTAGTGATTGTGGGTGGGTAACTCGCAATCACAATGCGAATAGCTAATAGAAAATGTGGCAACTTTATTTACACCTTTAAGTATGTGTAACATTACGATCTGGGCAATAGAATAGGGTCCATAAACAGATTAACAACTAAAGAAATATAGCAAGAAGCTGCTGTTTGATTGTCCTCCGCAACAGATTAGAAAGAGAAGTATGAAAGTATTTATAGTCAGCAGACGATGATCGGTTTTAATAAAAAATCAAATCTGCATTTCCTGCCATAGCCTGATTTATTACTACTAAATCACTACAACAAGCCCAGGCTGCATTTGTTTATAAAACTATGCACGGCTAAGTGTTTAACATTTAAATTGTCCACCAACCGTGCGCCATTTTCAGAAGCAGGAATTATTCCATATATCAAAGTGTAAATTACATTGGAAATATACCACTTTTTCTTGGACAAAGCTATGAATAATTTTATTGGATGTTTAAACTGTTTTTGTGGCGTTACAGAGAAACGGTGCCAAGTGGATCAAATTCAAAGGAGTTCTGTGATGCCAAAATGAGAGGAAAGTATTTTTAGGAGTTTTTAGTTTGAATCTCTTATCTAGCATATTAGAAGCTACCTCAAAACTGCATATAGTTAACTTCCCCCAAAAAATTAAAGAAAAGAAAATTAAACTTAATGAAGGACAATCTCAGAAAGTATAACAATTGACAAAATAAGTCAGATTTGAACAAGTTTGTTGTATTCATTACACAAAAAGCAGCACAAAATAATGTTTTGCTTTATGTTTAATATTTTTTGCTGCATTATTTAGTAGGGTACAGTAAATACAATGAAAGAAGAATAATTATATATTCAGACAATACAATACAATTGGACAATACAGAGAAGTATGAAAAATACCTATAAAAAGTACAGAGAGTGTGAAAACAAAACAGCCTTATGGGAATAATTTGACACTGGTATACATTTTACAAAACTTCATTGGATAGGTGGACAGGTTGATTCCTATAGAATTTAAGGATACCCCTATATGTATTATATTGCTGGCACTTATACCAATTGGTGATAATATTTGCCTTTTATTGGGGGGGTATTTTACGGAAGGCTAGTGCATTCTTCCATTTTTGGATCACTACCTTGTTGTGGTGAAGGGGTTTGTGCACATCAGTGAAGCTGTGAAATATATCATGTAGGGTCACCTAAGACGGGCAGGTCATAGCCAGAGAGGTCAGACACTGGATAAGGAACAGTCAGCCCACTCCAGTATCTTTCCAAGAAAACAGTATGGGTAAGCACAACCAGAGACAAAAAATGTGTCTTAGTGCCGTTGACCATAGGGTAACAGAGAGTCGGACAGGATGTAACAACTAAACAACTAAGTATATAATAAAATAATACAATATCATCAAATTAGCTAACACTACAACTTTCATTTTTCCTTTTGGTACTGTCCATTGGAGAAGGAATTGGTGACCCACTCCAGTATCTTTGCAATGAAAATCTTATGAATTAGCACACCTAGATGTGCATGACGTGCGATGTCCATAGGGTCACAGACAGCTAGACACGATGGAGCATATTAACAACAAAAGTTTATTCTTAGCAACTGTGAATGTGCTTCATTTTAATTTATTGCATGTAGGCTCAGTGTGTTTTTTTTTTTCATTTCATTAATACATTAATTGTGGCTACTAACTGCAATTAAATTCCCTTTTTGGGATTTTGTCTCATTAGCTAGCGTAAATGATTATTAATATGAGTGCCTATTATTAAAACCAATGCAAAACATCTGTAAATGCTAAGACTTAGCACCAGCTTTTGAGAGCCTAATATAATCTGATCCCATTTGCACTTTGCGTTGGTTAATATCTATGTGAACTCTACTATTGTGTAAAATTAGAAAAACAAATAGTTTGGATTGTGTGTTTTTAATAGAAAAAGCAGATGCTCTGTTTTTACCTTATCAATATTGATTTACCAGTGTCTTAAAGAAAAATAAAGAAGCTAAGTATTCATTTTTGGATTTCCCTCTGTTTGTATGATTATGCTGCTTTTACACTGATTTTTTTATGGATGTGAAACCTAATTATAGAAACCACTTTTTCACAAATATTCGGCATAGAAGACCTAACTCCACAAGCTGTCATTTCCCTAGCTACTCGACTGATGAGCCTTGTAGCCAAAAACATCTGTTTTCCAAGCATTCAGACGGATAGCATAATGGTCCTAAAAATATTTTTTGATAATGTAATACATGAATGATATTTATGTTTTTTATTTCAATGGAACGTTCTTTACCGTTTGTCTAGTTGACGTATGGGATTTGTTGGTTAAGCAGTCCACAAAGACACAATGATAGATAGGGAAGAATAATATATTTCTTTACTAATTTGAATAAAACAACAAAACTTATGTACATCAGGTTATAAACATAACCAGTACTTGCAGCATCAAGTAGTATTCGATAACTGTAAGAGATTACATAAACCTTCCCAACTGGATCTTAAAATCTAATCGACTGGGCACAATTACACATACAGTAAACATAACATTAACATTACATATTGTGTAATACACGCTGTTGTATTTCCCAACACCCCTTCTCAATGACATGTGCATTATTATATGACATCCAGCCTTCCCCGCAGCATCTGTCTGGATTTAAGCTCCCTGTCACTGTTCAGCATTATCTGGGCAATCAAGGCCTTGCTGTGTGAAAAGTTCTTCCAACATGCATTAAGCATCGCCTCCCTCATGCTTCCCCAACTCTTAGCTCTGTCCGTCAGTCTGTCTTTTCCTTGTGCTTTACTGCTCATCACCAGCATTGTTTCAGAATTATCACCAGATGTTACAACCAGTTTTCCAGGACCTCTCCTTAAACACAGTCCAGCCAGAATTGTATCAACATAAAGGAGGTCATCCTCAAACATTTTCTCTGTCTTCTCCATATCCCAGGGATGCCCCTTTTGAATCCTTATGTTTCATGGAATATCTGTTTCTGCTGGGTGTGGGGGTTTATATTGGTCCACACAAGTCACTGTATATGAGTTCCATGGGTTGAATAGTCATTCTTTGACTAGTGTGTGGAAGTGGTGCATGTTTGGCTTTGCTTTGATACAACATGTACATTTTATGAGTGTGTGGCAAGGTAAAATTGTCATATCCTCTCTTAGACCTCTCTTTGCAAGATCCTTTATGGCTTCTGGGTTTCGATGCCCCAATCTTCTGTGCCATAGATGGATACACTTACTGTGTACATTATGAGCTGTCGCTTTCGCTTGTTCACTTGCAGTGATGAGTTTGTAAAAGTTTAATTTCTGTTTCAAATGATGCATGTATTGTCTCGGAATTGGATTGGGAGGGTTTTTTCTGATAGGAGACCCTTCCAGGCATGGAACATACAGAACATCTTTATAAGGATGCTTTGCTTATTCCCTGACGGCGTGAATACTTGACCTTTGCCCTCTGCTGTGATATTTTCTCCATTCGCTAGGAAGATTTTATCTTTTATAATGTAATCAATTTCTGTAAAGAACGTGTTTTCCCTTGTCATGTGACTTGTTGCCCCTGAGACTATGAACTATCCATATGATGTGCTATTGTGAGTTATTTAAAGGGGCCATTCCATGATGCATGTGCAGTTTCATTTGTGGCCATTTTAACTCTTTCTCTCATGAGTGGCTCTTTTCTTCGCTTCCCAGCTTTCCAGATTGAGCAGTTCTTTTTCAGGTGACCGGCCTTTTTGCAACAAAAACATATTCTAGTTTCTTTGCTTTGTCTGGTGTCTTCATGCATCTATGAAGCTACCTCTGATTTGTCATTCTCCTCACTATGCATATGTTCCTTTATTCTGTTGTATTCATCAATTGGTTTTCCTTTAACATATTCTAGAGTTAGTTCCTGCTCTGGTCTAGTTTCTAGAGCATTTATCATTGCATTTTAAGACTCTGGAAGACTGCATAGTAATAATGCTACTATATGACTGTCTTTAATGTCTTCACCTAACACTCACTTATTTGTGGTTTCCTTTAGTGTCTTGGCCCATAACCTGTTGGTTAAGCAGTCCAAGAGACAACAGTAGATAGTGAAGAATAATATATGACTTTACTAACTTGGATAAAACAACAAAACATATGTACCTCAGGTTATAAACATAACCAGTACTTGCAGCATCAAGCAGTATTCGATAACTGTCAAATCTCTTACAGACACATAGATTGCATAGCCCTTCCCAACTGTCACTTAACCCCTTATTGACGGGACACAATAACACATACAGTAAACATAACATTAACATTACATATTGTGTAATACATGCTGTTGTATTTACCAACAGTGTTCACTGTAGAGTGGTTGAATTTACATATATATCCACATTTTTCAAATTTTGCTAATTATTGTCCTCTCCCCCTTGTGAGCGATGATGTTAAAGTCTATGGGCCTCATTCTATTATCGGCCGTAAAACTGCCGCAAAGCTGCGATTCTTTGCCGGGCTCCAGTTACCTTGCAATTCAAATAGACGGCGCCGCATGTATATCCCCTTACGGCCGGTCGCATATCTTGCAACCGGCCGCAAGGTCTGAAAACTTTAAAAGCAAATATAAATTCAAGACGGCACTGTAAAGCTCTGTAAATGCTAGGGATCATAATGGGGGACATAAGGATTAATAGCAACCCACTCTCAAGCTTGCACATCTGCCCAAATCCGAGATTTCATTAACTCTTTATTTTCCGGCCGCAGCGTGGGCGGGTCTGAGGTGCTCCAAGCACTCTGGACTTTTTCCACGGATATTTGACATAAATTAAAATAAAAATTATTTAGGGATTTGAGTGTAGGGGAATGTTGTGCTATTAATGCTAACACCTACAATCACTTTATAGTCTCCTCAGAGTGCAGGATGGCTTTATTATGGCTTTATTATGTGCTTAATTGTGTGCCTGCTGGACCTTTTTCCTGCAAGTAAGCTTCGGCTCGGTTTTAGCCTTGCAGAGAGGTTTCCCGGAGCAATAGAATAGCAACCGGGATTTTCTTGCGGCCGAAACTCTTGCTGCCGTTTAAGATCAAAGGCTTTCCTCCGGCGCGTGCGGCCGCAAGGGATCGCAAGGCGCCGGCCGCAAGCCTGCCGGAATCCCCGGCCGGAAGGGAATAGAATAGGCAAAAAGCCTGCGGCTAGTCCTTGCGGCCCCGCATCTCCTACGGCCGATAATAGAATGAGGCCCTATGTGAGTAATATATCCTATAGGTTGCCCCTCATAATGAAGAAATTAATAGACACAATTCAGGTGGGATTTATGAAGAGGTCGGACAGCAAATAAAAATCCTTCAACAATCAGCTCATGATATTTTTAAAGCCAAGAGATAAGAGCCATGGCAGTGGATGAAATGGCTGGGGATGTATGCAGTGATGCTTAAACAAAATGATTATCTCATAACTTGACATCAAATGGATCTCTGCAAAGGGATCTGTGGGTGTATAATATGTTTATAGACAAATTGTGCGGTTAAATTAGAGAATACTAGCAGTTAATTAGAAAGAATGTGCCCAAATGGGATGACTTTAATGATTTGGATTAACCCATCGCCTGTGTATGTGAGAAGTGTCCAAAGGCTCACTGCACTGATTTTTCCTTTGTTTTTTTACTTATTGTTTTAAGCATCAACTTTTTGAGAATATATATATATATATATATATATATATATATATATATATATAACTCAATTAATACAGTTTACACATCTATCTATCTATCTCTATATCTATATTTATATTTTGCAAAAAAGTATTTATTTGGAGGAATTTGCTAAGCATCCCTAGTGCATCTCTTATTGACTCCTGATTTACTGTGTACTTTTTCCTATTTGGATAAACAGCCCATCTCACCTTATCTAGGCACTTCTCACCTTATTTCAGGTGATAAAGTGCTTAGTAAATACCACCTCTCTCTTCTTAATGTAGTCTTGGTGTCTAATCAGGGTGTACAGGGGGTGCATTTTACTTTTTTTCGCAGTGGGAGCCAACTGAATAGAATTAGCCCTGGATCTGTCTTGAAGCCCTTGTGAAGCTTAGTTAATCTTTGGCAAATGGAAGGTCATGTCGTTTTTTTCCCTAGGGAGCAATTTATTTTATTAAACAATAAACCAAGCTACTTAGCTAGATTTAAAGGGATGTGCACATGACACAAGCAGGATAAATATTGGATAAATATTATCTACCTCTAACGCTGTCTTTGTTGAGAGAAATGTTAAGATTGAATACATTAATTAATAAATGTAGCATCCGATTTTTTTATCCTGAGATAAGATAATAAGCTTTGATTGTAAAAATATCACCTTTATTTGGTGCTAGAAGATCTGATATGTAAATAAAATTACAGGTGATCTCCTCACCTGTGTGACAGCAGAGTTGCAGACTTCAAGCATATCCCAATTTGTTTGCCAATGGTGTTGGTCAAGCTGTCATGTTGGAGTTATATGTGGTGGAGAGACCTCAGTATCATGAGTACAGTGAACAATCCTCATTCACATATATATATATAATATAATATATATAATATAATACAACCCTGTTTGATACAGCAGGCATATGCTTAAGGGAAGCCATGTTTGAAATGGTATTGAATTTACATATCCCTGCCAAGGTTCCCAGAGTGCAGTGTAATAACTGTATTTCTCGTAATATTGAGCATGAAAAAAGTTTTATTTATATACTGTACTATTGTAAGGTGGAGGGATTCTATCACTCTTTTGCCCACCATATTTTAAATGATTGATTATATATCAGAGATGTCGCGGACAGTTCGCCCGCGGACTATTCGCGGCGATTTTGGCTCTTTCACGCTCGCATCGAATGGAGGACACATGCGCTTTTCGGTCCGCCCCCTATTCTTTATCATTGAGGAAACTTTGACCCTGCACTTCACAGTCAGCAGACACATTCCAGCCAATCAGCAGCATACACTCCCTTCCAGAGCCTTCCATCTGAAGGACAGCATACATTTTAGAATCATTCTGAAGCTGCATTCGTTGTGAGAGGACAGATAGTGTAGCTGCTGGAGATTTAATAGGGAAATAGATAGCCAGGCTGTGTATTTAGCTTCCACTACAGACCTGAAGGACTCATCTGATATCTGCTGCAAGGACAGCAACCCAAAAAGCCCTTTTTAGGGCTAGAACATCATTTATTTTATTTTATAAAAATTTTCTGTGTAATCTAATTGCATATGCCTGCCTGCCAGCTTGTGTGTGTGACAGGCAAAAACCTAACAGCTTATATTGTGCTTATTTTCACTACTCATACCTGGTGGTGTACCATACATTGAAAACAACAATTTTTTTCCTGTAATCTAATTTCAGTTGCCTGCCTGTGTCCGGCTCACAGCTAATATTCTGCTCTGTTTCACCAGTCATAGTTGGTGTACCATACATTGAAAAAAAACAACCCTTTTTTCCTTTAATCTAATTTCAGTTGCCTGCCTGTGTTAGGCTCACAGCTTATATTGTGCTCAGTGAAATAAAACAACACTTTTTTGACTGTAATAGATTGAATAGCAATTGCCTGCCTACAGGCGTGTGTGTGAATCCTATTGCATCTACTCTGCCAACTTTTGCCAGTGCACAGTGATACGTCATATCTGGTGCAACCGTAGTGTACAGTGACATAAAACAACACTTTTTTGACTGTAATCGATTGAATATCAGTTGCCTGCCTACAGGCGTGTGTGTGAGGCCTACAGCGCCTACTCTGCCAACTTTTGCCAGTGCACAGTGACACTCATATCTGGTGGCACCTTAGATTGGACGCGCAGTGACCCAAATTTGAAGTGGGAGGACCGACCAAGCATCTTTTTCCATCTCCCGCTTCCAAAAATCAATGCCATATACACGTCCCCTAATAGTGGACGTAACAGGGATTAAACCGATAGGAATAGTACTACTCAACAGTACACACCTTATAATAATGCAGACAGAGGCAATGCAGAGAGAGGAGTCTGAAGAAGAGGAGTCAGAGGAGGAAGGTGGCTTTGAGGAGGTGGAAGACCAAGCACAGCAGGCGTCCCAGGGGGCTTGTTGTCACCTTTCGGGGACCCTTGGTGGCTGGGTGGAGGAAGACACCTTCAATAACATCAGTGAGGACAAGGAACGGGACATGGCTAGCTTGGTATCCAACCTCGTGTAAATGGGGAGTTTGCGGTTGTGCAAAGGCACTGTTTGCGGTTGTTTGCGGTGCATTAAACGGGGAGATTGGTCTGTTACTGTGAAGCAGGTGTAACCCTTACACTACCTGATCGATACAACATCATACCTGATGTTTTAAAGCATGTTATTCCAAACAATTTAGGAATGTTAGGTGATTTATGCCCTTTATGGCTTAAAACCAGACTCTGCATCAACTATGTAATTTTCTGTGGTGGTTTTTCCATGGATCCCCCTCCGGCATGCCACAGTCCAGGTGTTAGTCCCCTTGAAACAACTTTTCCATCACTATTGTGGCTAGAAAGAGTCCCTGTGGGCTTTGAAATTTGCCTGCCCATTGAAGTCTATGGCGGGTCGCCTGTTCGCGAACATTTGATGAAATTTGCGTCCGCGGTTCGCGAACCGAAAAATTTTATGTTCGCGACATCACTATTATATATATATATATATATATATATATATATATATATATATTTATATATATAATCTCATATGTCTAATACCATGCAGGGAAGGAAATACAATGCTGGGATTTGTCATTGTGCTGTTTATTAAATGCAGGGCCCGACAGGATTGGTTACTGTTATGCATAAATGTCTTTACCAATAAGGGGGGCTCTGTTTGAATATACATAAACATTGTGTATATGTTTTACTGAAGGAAAGGCCAATACATTATGCTACCCAGATTGAACAAACCACCTCTTCCATCCAAGCACAAATGGTGAATATCACATGAACACAAGATTAATGAGAGTAACTAACCTTCCCCTATTCTCTATTAACACACTCTCATTGTCCTGTTAATCTAGTTTTGTGTTACTTATTGACAACTTAATCAATCACTTGAGAGGGTGGTAATTAAAAAGCTAGTGTCCTGTTTTACAATATATTGCTTACTCCAACCAGATAGGTTTTCAGGTAGGGGATTATAATGGTAATGTTTAGACAATACCTTCTTGTACACTGAATGTCTGCGTGAGGGTCCTCCATGGCCAGAAACAGTTATCAAATTGGAGTCACCTAAACAATATGGTGGCTTCACCAAATATGGCAGAAGCAAGGAAATGTATATATACTCCTTCACAGTCTCTTGTTGGCTATTAGCAACAATGGATCCATGTCAGTTACCTTAAAAACATTGTTGCAATGTTACATTAATCACAACTGCTACAAGCATACCCATGAAGTAGGAGCCCTGACATTGTCGGATTAGGGTCTGTACGCCACATCAACCATTTTTTAACAGTACAGTAATAACAGTACCTACATTTTCACTCAGAAACCATGACAAAAATTATAATAATGACTGAGCCTGTTAGATACACATACTCACATATTGAACAAAATGTCATAGTCCTTGTAAAGCCCCTTGAGGATGGTGGCCAAAATTGTCCAGTTGTCACCAAAGAGTCCATAACAGATTTTGGCACTAAAAAGCTGTTTTTGGTTGGACACAGGGGGGTTTCACTGTAGCCCCAAAAAGTGAGTCATGACACTAAGTATACAAATATTAAGGGTGGCTAGAACTGTTTAAGCGACTCACTGGCTGCAAAAGCAAAAACTGAGCATTATCGACTAGAAAAAATGTTTGGCAAATATTCCTAAGGGAGAACATTTCTTATGTTATGTTGGAGCAGGAAGACCAATTTTACAAGTTCCCTGGGCTCCCTCAATGGGTGTTTGGTGGTTCTGAGGACTTCTATCCCTTATACTAGTCTGACTGTATAATGATCATTTCAAAGAAACTAAAAATTCAAGGGGCGCCAAAGGCTTTCCTCTTTCCATACCAATTCACCAGGTTTCCATGACCAAGCCAGTTATATCATAAGGACTTCTCACAGAACTCTATGACTATTCAATTCCAAGCTCGCAACTCAATCACAGATGGCCAAATGTCTGCACGTGTGTTGGGGGCTCCTACTTATCTCTGATTGCGATGCTATTCGATTGCTCAAGGCGGCAAGTTACTGTTCCAATGCCGAAACGGTAAACCATGCACTGGGTCGTAGCGGTTCAGGACGGGAACATGATCAATTCAGCATGCGCGTAACTGCCCATTTCGAATCAGCCAATAGAAAATGAGACTGTCATTATTACGGCAGAAAAACATGAACGTTACATGCCAATCAATTAGGTTCGGGGGTCCAATATGCGATCAGACTAGCAAATCTCAAAAATAAAGAATTATGAAAATGAATGTCAATACTGTTCTAGTCCATATCGGTGAACTGACGTATTAACTCATTGACACCCAAGATCAATTTAACCCCGAAATGAAACATGAAAATAAATTTCCTGCCGATTTGGGAGCTTGAGACTGTTTTGCAATTAATTCTAATGTCTTTCATCGCTTTCCACATTATTTACAGTTCAGTATTGATTTTCTATTTGCATTTACGGGTGTGAAAACATTTGGGTGCTTGGGTAAATTGAGCAATTGAATAGCAATTTGCGATTTTAGCCTTTCATAAGTGAAAGATCAAAGGCTTCTGGAGTTACGAGTTTAACCATCGCCATTTTTTCAAAGCCGTAACTCGGAAGCCGATCAGAGCCCGCAATTGAATAGCAAAATAGCTTGTGACCTCACTTACAGGCTACCTGATCTCCCAAAACTTCAATTGACCTTTGTTTTTACTTTGTGGGTGAGGCAAAGACTAGCTAGGTTAGAAAAAAAGAGGGTATAGAGGTGCAAATTTATCAAGAATTGTATTACTCAACACACCCAACCAAGGTGACAACCTGTCATCTCCATTCTACTCCCTGTTAACATAAAACAACCATTTTCACAATTTATACAGCTATCCCCTAAACGCATTAAGCATTGTGGGTGCTTCAAAGCAGATTGCTGAAGGCTGTTATATTTATTTCCCATGAGGGACACTTCCATCACTGCCCACATTGCCCTTCCTTGTCCTTGTCATAGCTTAGTGTATGCAAACTGTGTTATTGTGCAAGACTCATGTAAACCAATATCCAACAATGTGGTAAAACATAAGATGTTTTTATATTAAAGACAGATGTTCTTATTTTATAATTAGTGTTCAATTTTAAAAACTTTAAAAAAAAACAATTCAAAGTTTTCCATCTGTTGTTAAGATTATGCTGTTATATTGTTTTTCACTTGATGCAAAATTACATTTATGTATAAACAGCTCTTATTTCCACATTTTCATTTTACTAGTAGATTGTTATTACTCAGAAATACAACTGAAATGTTTTGGTATGGATCCAAACTTTCAGAGAAACCCATAGAGATACTGAATGGCCAGTACTGGGAGTATGGAAGAAATTTCATTTTCTTGTATCAATTTCCAGTCAAAACTTGAAAAAACGACTCTTTGTTATGTCTGGCTTCATCCAGATCACTTTCAGCAAATATTGGATCGTAGGGGAAAAAAAAGAGTTAAACTTGTTATTTGACATGATGTCTTCAGTTTATGTTCAGTCTCAACTACTTTATTACCATTACCACAATAGTCTCAAAACTAGATTTACCATTTATTTCCATTATTTATTTTCATTATTTTCCATTACATTTATCGACCTGGTAAAAACCTGTCCAGGTAAGAAGCAATAGGCTCATTTAGCCTGTCTATTCTATCAACCTAAAACACTTTGACTTATCCCAGGTATATTTTAATTAATTTAATGTGTTTTACATAACTATTTTGCTGGAATGCTAGTCCATGAGTCTACAATTTTTTTGTAATGTAATATTTTTGTATATTAAATCTGAGTATATATCCCTACAACTACAAATCATAACAGCCAGTTCTAATATAGCTATTCTTCTTATAGATAATACCATCATGTACCTTTGTCATCTCTCTTCCATCTATGGTTTTCCAGCCTATGTTCATTATAAACTACCTTCTGGATCACTACCTTGTCATGGTGATGTGGCTTATGTACCTCAATGAAGATGTGAGCCATGGGTGTAGGAACTGGGGGAGATGGGGGAGACAAATCGCCACCAGATTTTTCTATGTTTCTACAGTATGAATGTATGAATAAGCTATTTTACGGTCTGTGTATACAATGTTAGCAGTATCCCTCCCAGAATTAGTCTGGCTCCTACACCCCTGATGTGAACTATACCATGTAGGCAAAATACCAAAATAGAGGTACTCAGAGAAAGAACTAACTAGTTTTATGGACATGATAACCCTCTCTGAGCTCAACCTCTTTTGGCCACTTGTGCCCTTCACAGGGAGAAATATCCGGTAGTATATCAGTCTGGTCCCACTCACTAGAGTAACCCAGGCCCGAAATACCAGGCAATTCAACCCTGAACATGAGAAACTGCAAATCCCAGACATACGTTTTGGCCTATACCATGTAGGGTCACACAAGATGAGCAAGTCATAGCAGAGGAATCAGACAAATCTTGGTCCACTGAAGAAGGAACTGGCAACCCTATCCAGTATCTTTGCCATGAAAACCTTAAGGATTAGTACAACCAGACACAAAATATGCCTGGCATGTGTGGTCCATACAGTCACGGAGAGTCGGACATGTCTGAATGACTAAACAACAACAATATTATAACAATATATTTTAAAACCTAATATTTCTGAATAAAAACAGCTTGGTTTAATTAAACAAATGTCTAGACTTCACACAGCTATTAACTGTTTGCATGGCAAGCTTGCTGTCTGAATTTAATGTTTTAGTTTTATTCTGATGTTAATTGACCTTTCAACAAAATTGGATTACTATATTAATATGAGCTAACAAATTAAGAAATATCTATCTATCTATCTGGCTAGCTATATATATATATTTAAAAGCAAGCTATAGAAGGGCAGTGGCTGAAGATGAGTAATTGGCTTTTACGTTTGTACTAGACCCCAATATTTCTGAAGGAGGCCCTGGTCAGGACATACCTGATTACATATAGTTTGTACAACTTGGTAAATCAGGAGTTAACACGAGAGTTGATCCGTGATAGCAAGTATTAACTTTATTTGCAGTTTTTGGTTGAGCTCTTTCAATCTGAGTTATTACAATATATATGTAAATATGAATCTTTCATAAAATTGATATGTTACACAGAAACATTAAGTAATCTTAAGTACTAGCTCACTACTAAACCTTATAGTAATATCACTTGTCTTTTCATTGATAGAAAGCTTACTTAGGGCCTCATTCTATTAGCGGCCGCAGCCGTTGCGGGGCCGCAAGGACCGGCCGCAAGCTATTCGGCTATTCTATTCCCTTACGGCCGGGGGCTCCGGCAGCCTTGCGGCTGGCGCCTTGCGGCCGCACGCGCCGGAGGAAAGCCTTTGATCTAAAACGGCAGCAAGAGTTTCGGCCGCAAGAAAGCCCCGGTTGCTATTCAATTGCTACGGGAAACCTCTCTGCAAGGCTAAAAGCGAGCCGCAGCTTACTTGCAGCAAACAGGTCCCGCTAGCACCAATTAAGCACATTATAAAGCCCAAATAAAGCCATCCTGCACTCTAATGAGACAATAAAGTGATTGTAGGTGTTAGCAAAAATAGCACAACATTCCCCTATACTCAAATCTGCAATTTTTGTATTTTCAAATTCTTGTCAAATATCCGTGGACAAAGTCCCGAGGGCTTGGAGCACCTCAGACCCGCAAAGGCTGCGGGATTAGCCTCCGTCAAGTCCGTAAATGGGTAAAATAGACCTACGGGTCGTAAAGGGCTAACTTACAAGTCGTAGCATAGAAAAGCCATCCTGTACTTTTATTAAAAGTGAAAGTGATGTTTGGTTTCAGAATTAATAGCTCAACATTCCCCTACTCTCAAATGTGCAAATAAAGATATTTAACTTCATCTATCATGCAAGCCCGCACGGGTTTGAATAACGAGCTACGGGCTTGGAGGGCACTCATCCGCCAAACCCGTACGTGCTTCACTAAGAAGCTACGGCCAAGTCTCAAGCCCGTAATCCTAAAATCAAACCTGAAATCAATTAACCAATAGGAAGATGACAATCAAGGGCACAAATAGTTTAAAAGGGAGTGAAATTCTGTAATCTGTGACTGTGTTGTATGCTGTGCAAGTGGACACACAGGTCTTGGAGTTGGAGGTTTTGTGAGAGCAAGAGAGATAGAGGAGGAGAGATGGAGGGAGAAGGCAGTGAAGGGAGAGGTCAGGGAGAGCAGGGCCCCCAGCCACAGGCTGGCCAGCAAGCTGCTGCTGCCCGCAAAAGGGCAGCAAACTTTACCATCCAGGAGATCGAAACACTGGTTAGAGGAGTGCAAGCCCGACACTCCATCCTAACCGGTGGGAGTGAAGTGAGGCCCAGGCAGAGGACAGATGCCTGGAAGGAGATCGCGGCTGAGGTCTCCTCGCTGGGGTATGCGAATCGTACCTGGCAGTCTGTCCAGCACCGGTTCCAAGACTGCCGCATCGATGTAAAAAAGAAGATGGCCGATGAGGCCAAAGCAGCACGTGGAACCGGTGGTGGGCCACCACAAACCTTCACATACCCCGGTTGGGAGGCCACAGTCCGCGACATGATCCGGCCAGCGTCAGTCGTGGGCCTCCCTAGCCTGGTGGACTCCGGTCGGCCTGAAACCCTGCAATGTGAGTACCATGTACACCTTAACACCCTCATATGTACGCACATGTACCCCACACAGATAGATAACTGACGTTGAATTGCACTGTAAGATATCTGGTTGTGACTACAGATATATGAGGCTGCGAAAATCATGTAAATCCAGTGTAAAGAAATCTACTTGTCAGAATTGTTATCAATGAAATATATGTCCAATACCTCCTCCCACAACTGATTATGATACCGTTTTGCAAATCTATTGATGTTACTGTTATGTTTGCTGTTGGTTCCCAGTGCATATAAAGCATACATGACAACTCTATTGCAATTGATTTTTTATTGTCATGAGTTCCCCTGTCACACTCTACTCCATGTTAAACTGGCCCATCCATAGCTGTTTGGCTTAACCCTCCTACTGCTTAGAATTCATGTACATTTTGAAACTAGGTATAACGGATGTATCCTGTTTTATGTGGGCATTTCAGTATGTGCTGGAAGAGTGCCGCCGCCGACTCTAGGGATGCGGCTGCGCTTGCGTCCCCATGTAGCCGTCAAAAATAGTTGGTACACCCAAAGCCCGTAACCCTCTAACCCTAACCCCCTAAACACCACTTTCTAACTCTAACCCATCCCCCCTAACTGTAGCCAGAACCTGAAACCCATAACCACTTACCTGGCCTGCTGGGCTGGCGTAGCTAGAGTCGTTGGTGGGGCACTTCCAGAGATGCGCACATATGCGCACATACAACAGGATAGGTCCGGTCTAGCTGGTACATCACCATGAGAGTACATGTATGGATGTGCACACTGCAGCATATGCGGATACAGACTCTGATGGACTGTAAGTTTGTGTTGTGTAACAGCATAATCTGGACCATGTTACATTAACATGTTAACTCACATTGCTGAGGATTGGTCACAGATTGGTCTGTCTCACACACTGGCCAACAGATTCAGATGAGCACGTGTTCTAATTAACTGCAGTTGGCACACCGCACCAGCATTACATATAGCCATGGGCCCTTTCCTGTTATCTGACCGTGACTGCTGGTAGCAGCAGTGAGCAGCCTCTACATGTCACAGCATTTTCCTGGAGATTATATAATCATGCAGATTTAGTGGGTTATGGTGTTGTTAAGGTAAGGGGTTCGGATAAGTGTGAGGGCTAGTGCTTTTGGGCTTCTGTGTAAGTTGAAAATGATGTATATAACAGTGGCAGCGCCATCTATCAGCCCCTTGGTCCAACTTCTGCTGCCAGTAGTCGGTGTCACATAACAGGAAAGATCGCAGCCAGGATCCACAATACTAATGATGCAAATCAATTTTGATTGGCGTCAAACATTCACAGCCAATTACAAGTCACTCTGATCTCAGAGATATGGAAACAACAATACTCAAATCAAAATCTTGTCTCATTTCAGTACCATCCAGACGTCCCCTGCCTCCGCAGGTTCCTGCACCTTCTGAAGATGCAGGACCACCTGCGTCAACTTCCCCTGTAGCAGGGCCCTCCTATCAAAGTCCACCTGGGCCATCCACAAGGTGCCAGCAATTGCCTCCAGCCAGGATAATGGCACCGCCTGGCTCCCAGACAATGTGGGCTGGCCAAATGTGGGGCCACCCAATGTGGTCCCATTCCGGTTGTGCCCCCAATATGGCTTCACAAACAATGCTGCCCTGGAGCATGGGCCCCTGGCAGGGCATGTGGCCCCCGCAGGACCAGCAGGCCACTGTGGCCACTCCAGCCCAACAGGCCCCGCAGGCCCAGACAGCCGCTGCGGCCACTCAAGACCAACAGGCCCCGCAGGCCCAGACAGCCGCTGCGGCCACTCAAGACCAACAGGCCCCGCAGGCCCAGACAGCCGCTGTGGCCACTCAAGACCAACAGGCCCCGCAGGCCCAGACAGCCGCTGTGGCCACTCAAGACCAACAGGCCCCGCAGGCCCAGACAGCCGCTGTGGCCACTCAAGACCAACAGGCCCCGCAGGCCCAGCCAGCCACTCCGGCCCCGCAGGCCCAGCAGGCGTCTCCCAGGCAGGACACACCAGTCAGCAGTGCCTCCACCCAGAGGACACAGTGGTCTGGGTTGCTGCCAGTTAGTCCTGCGCTGTCAGCGGCCCAGTGCCCGGATTTCCTGGCTCATCTCCAGCATGAGCGTGAGCAAAATCAACAGTTCATGCTGGAGATGAGACGCCATGATGCCAGGCAGCTCGAGGAGAGGAGAAGCAATAACGCCCGGAACTTCCAGGAGAGGAGACGCAACAATGCCCGGAACTTACAGGAGAGGAGACGCCATAATGACCAAGTCTTGGCTCAAATGACACTGCAAAATCAGCGGATGTTCCAGGAGGCGAGGCGTCATAATCAGTTAATGGAGGAGTACGCCCGAAGGCCTGAAATGGCCCGAGAAGGCCAGCACCAAGACCGGGCTACTCCTTCAAACTCGCCTCCGTCAACATCCCACACCCTGTCCCCAGCATCCAGGCCGGAAGAGCCTCCAAACACCCGAAGAGGTCGGGGCCGGCCTAGAGGACCATCTTCCAAAGGCCAGGAGAGCCAGGAAAAACCCAAGCGAAAGCGGAAATAGGTGAGAACATGTTCATGTTGCATATAGAAGCAATTGATGTCCCAGATCTATTGACGTTGAGGTGTTGCAGTCAATGCGTATATTGTTCTAATTGATGTCTTGTTCTTATCTCTTTAGGTTCCATTTTATTGATGTCCATGGATTTCTGCCTCCCGTTTTTTTTGTTGTAAATATTTGGGAAAGCAACATAAGATTAAACATTATGTATTGCTCACATTATCATTGTTTGTTTCGTTTGTACTGTACCATGATTGGTAAACACCACATGAATGCTACACACCAACGTTATTGGATTAGTACATACATCTTCCTTCAATATACCAGCCCTGTGTTAATGTAGGGTTGGGGTAACAGCCACTAGTGCAGCTGAGGGTGGAGGTAATATTCATGAGTTTGATTACAGTAACGGTGATGCATGATATTCATGTTCATGACACATGGATAGATTAATTCAGGGGAAATATCAAAAGTGAGTCCACCCCTAAGTGAAATTGGCGATTATTTTGTGTGGCCACCATTATTTTCCTGCACTGACTTAACCCTCATGGGGATGGAGTTCCCCAGAGTTTCACAGGTTGCCACTGGAGTCCTCTTACACTCCTTCATGATGATATCATGGAGCTGGTGGATGTTAGAGACCTTGCACTCCCTGTAATGGAGTTGGAACACGCAGTCCAATATCTCCGCTGGTATACGGTACAATATCCAAGAAGCACTACAGTCTCACCATTCCCAACCTGCAATATTTGCCCACACTCAATTGGGAGTCAAATGAATACGGACTTTATTTTGTTGCCCAGAAATATATATATATACACATCTCTTCCCACAGGCAATACACACATCCCCCATAGTTGGCCACACAATACACATTGAGGGACAACAGGTGGGTCACACCTCCCGGAGACTACCTGGCTACTTTGATACAATCAGACATTGCTTAGATCATCCTTCTTTGTTATGTCTGATAATGAAAACACTTTATACAATAGACTTCCTTATCCTATGATGAGTCTCTGTACTAGGATTATCTATTATGCCAAGGTCTGCAATAGTCTGGGCTAAGATTTTGCCGAGCAGAAACCAACATACATACAGTATAACAGTATGATCATATTTTAACCATAACCATAAAACAGGGTAAAACAGTGATGGGTTCCGTTACACTCCACATCTTCCATTTGAGGAGTTCCCCACAGATGCTCAATAGGGTTTAGGTCTGGTGACCTACTTGGCCAGTTCATCAACTTTTGACCTTCAGCTTCTTTAGCCAGGCAGTGGTCGGCTTGGAGGTGTGTTTGTTGTCGTTAGCATGTTGTAATACTGCCCTGAGGCCTGTTCTCCTATCTGAGGGATCATGCTCTTTCTCAGTTTGTCACAGTACATGTTGGCATTCATGGGTTCCCTCAAAGAACTGTAGCTCCTCAGTGCTGGCAGCATGCATGCAGGCCCAGACCAAACATATATGCATGTGTATAGATGTTTTTGCTAATATGTTGTGTGGATTCCCACTATATGCATTTAACTAATTATGTCAGATGCTGCCTCCCCTCTCTCTGCATCACTGTTTTGGTTCAAAATGATGGGTTCATCTCATATCAATGTTTTTGTGTTCGTTGTGACTTATCCATTTATCTCTGGCACTGGGGAGCTACAGTCCATTGAGGGAACCATGAATGAAAACATGTACTGTGACATACTGAAGCAGAACATGATCCCCTCCCTTGGGAGACTGGGCTGCAGGGCAACATAACATAACGACCCTAAACACACCGCTAAGACGACACTGCCTTGCTAAAGAAGGTAAAGGTGATGGACTGGCCAAGCTTGTCGACAGACTAAAACCATATTGAGCATCTGTGGGGCATCCTCAAACTGACGGTGGGGGAGTGCAAGGTCTCTAGCATCAACCAGCTCTGATGTATCATTAAGGAGTGGAAGAGGACTCCAGTGGCAACCTGGGAAGCTCGGGTGAACTCCCTGGCCATGAGGGTTAATGCAGTTCTGGCAAATAATGGTGGCCACACATAATTGACATTTCATGTCAATTTTGACATTTCAAATTAAGGGTGTACTCACTTTTGGTGACAATGGTTTACACATTAATGGCTGGGTATTGAGTTATTGATGGGTCCGAAAAATTACTTTACATTGTAGCAGAGTGTCATTTCTTCAGTGTTGTCACATGAAAGGATGTACTAAAATGTTAACAACAATGTGACGGGTGTACTCACTTATGTTAGATACTGTGGCCCTCATTTAATTGCAATTTGGCCAATTGAATAGGGCTTGAAATAAGCACATAACATATATTCTCTGAAAAATGGTTGAGTTAGTAAACATCTCTACCAAATCAAGGTTTTCACTAACTAAAATCTGTTTGACACAATATATGTTCTGTGCTTATTTTGAGCCCCATTCAATTGGCAAAATCGCAATTGAATGAGGCCCTGTATGTTCACTATTAGGATGTGAGCCACTTACAGAAACCTGTCTCATTTGTCTGTTTCTGCGTCAGATAGATTGTTAATACCAACCTTCCCTTATGTTTGAAATCAGTAATGCAAACACACTGTGAGAATTCTATTGACACCCCTAACTGATGGTGCAGAGCACAGATGTGGAGTCTGAAGGTCCTTTTATTGATGTTCCGGAAATGCTATGGTATCAACATTGACGAGGCAGACACAAACAACATCGCAGATAAATCATATTTAATATTTAACGAAATTAACAAGGCAAGCTTGCCACAAAGCCACAGGTTGACTAATCAACACAGGTATGCAAAGGATCATGGTGGAGGGGGGTAGGATACAAAATCCAAGTAACACAGGGAAATAGGGATATGAGAGCAGAATGCAGGCATGGAAAATTACATTGATATGGATAATCAGGGGATGTACAGTATATCAACCAACATTAGGCAATATAATAGATCTCATTATTGTTCCAACATATATATAACAGTCAATAAGGAAACACCATAATAATCCAGAATAAGGTGATATACATATGGGGAGAGCAAAATGTATGCTTGGGTGTTAAACGGACACTCTGATGCCACATCAGAAGTATAAGTGCTCAATCAGTGAATGCTATGAGCCCATAACGTCAGTTCTCACGCAACAATAAGCAGCACATAGATAACCTTGGTCAAAAAGATGGTGACCTGACCAGGACCATATCAGTCAGATGTTACTTATTGCAGAGAACTCACAACAAACAAGGCAATATCAGTGATAGTTTGTTCTCTGATTGAGCATCTATACTCACTGTTGTTGAATATGCATAACTGAAGATTAACGTAACCTCCTTAACTGTTAAGTCCCAAGCCTGGATTTACTCTTCCCCATATGCACAGGGAGGGTCACATCAGCACTGAAGAAAAGATCTTGAAGGGTTGGTGCTGCAGGCTTCACAACAGTCCAAGTAGAGGAGAGGATAGAATGTCTAAACCAATAGGTACCGGTGAATCGAGATAGACTATATGAGCATACACATGCTGTGGATATACCAGGAACATCAGCTGACAGATGTCACATCACATCTGCATTGTATAATGAAATTGTCTCGTGACACATATCGGCTATTCAGTCAAGGTCATCAGATATCAAACTGGATCCAACAAAGCAATGAAACGGACACATGCACATACATGAGGACATTGACATGGCCACGGAATGTCAGGATGTTTATCGTCATGCCTTTGTTTATCGTCATGCCTTGTTCTGACCGGGATCTGGAATACAAACACACAAATAATATATTAGTGGAAACCTTACATATGCCATATGAGCAGCCACCAACAGATGTAGGTATGTCGGCACACGTTAGGCATTGGGATCTCGTACAAGCTAACCATCTGTCAGATGATAATGATGGCCCAGACTAATTTGTCCTGATGTGGGAATATTAGGATTAGTCGAATTCTCATTTATTTGTATTGTGCAAACATATTCCGTAACGCTGTACTGGGGAGAAGAACACAAAAATATACAGTATGTAATATTGACAACGCAAGAAAATGGAGGGCCCTGTTTGGAGCGTAAAGTCTGTTGATAAATGATTTGTTCACAAAGGCCCACACAAGATTAGAAAATCACCACTTCCAAGTTAAAGGTAATGGACATGGGGAAGAGTAGATAAGGAATAGCAAGGTTAATAAGTAAGTGAGAGATACATAGGAAGGAGGTTGTGTCAAGTAGAAAGATATGCATTAGTCGGAGAGGAAAGGGATCAGATGTAAAGTGCGATGCACTATTTTGTAATAAGGTATCTGCCCCATGTGGACAGATAATGTAATCTGCAGATGGGACAGTCAGGAGACACATAGTTTAACCACAGCTTGAGTAGGATTAGGTGATGGGCGAATAAAAGGAGAGAGGTGGGCATGAGAGTTGAAATGAAAATGATGCAGACAAAAAGGGGAGAAGTAAAGAAGAGTCTTAAGAAAAGGCAGGGGATGTGAGGAAGAAGACAAGAGAAAACATAGTGGAAAGGGTTAATTGGGATAGTTAGCAGAAGACTTGAGTGACTCAATAAATTAAGGGTAAACAGGGGTGGAGAGAGAGAGAGAGAGAGAGAGAGAGAGACACCAGTGCATCCTGTAATAGAAAGGGAAGATCACAACTATCACACATTGATACATGTTCGGACATCTACATGTGGTTCTCTACCTTGGATAGATCAAGTGGAGTATTCAACGAAGAGATCTGTTCCCCCAGGACACGTCTGCATGGTCCGATAAACATTTCGGACCGCTTCAGCAATACATAGGGGATGTCTTGGGGAAAAAGAAAGTTAGGCCTACATTAATGGAGTTATTAGTCATTTCCTCTCATGCATACATGCACATGTTTCCCGCAAATACTCACTTACAATGTAGACGCCATTGATGTAGCTGATGTTCTGTTGCTGGCAAGGTTGTTTCCCATGTCTGTGTGGGTAAACAATGTGTTGACACACGGCAACAGTTCTGTAATGGCAATATGATGAGATGAGTCACACAATCCATATGATATATTGCACAATGATTCCTAGTTAACACATCCTTGAGACTATTCCTGTTATCTGACTGAGAATGCTTTTACCAGCATTCGCTGACAAAGAACAGGGGACATCCCCTCTTTGCATCACATGAGGTACATTTCTTATGGTTTACAGTATGCTGTTATGTTCATATATCCAGATTGCTAGGAATTGCATTGACCTCCATGGGATGTGGAATAGCAGGATCAGACAATGTGAACATTACTGTTCTGGGCAGATGTTTTCAAATACGATTGTGAGGCCTATATCCATTGACATTGTGGAATACATCAGACCATCCTTTAGCTTAGCTTCTTGAGGTTGGCAGATATCAATATATATGATGTGTATGGGAATGTGCGCATACTTACCAGTAACGGATATCAGAGCAGGCTGTATTTGATCCAGTATGAATAATGCGTCACGAGACATATGTTACATCACAAAGCTATCCTCTACTGTGGACTGTTGGATATTCTGGAAGACAATGGGGAAGGAGAAAAGAGATGTATTAGTAACCATAAGCCATGTACATTTGAGTTGGTTGTAATTAGTTTCAGACTTACATGGGAAGTACTCACGAATGACGTGGGCACGTAGTTGTGACCCCTGAACGTTATCCCCACCATCGGGAGGTACTGGACGCTCCGCCGGTTCAAGCGGAGCATCATCAATGTTCCCCAGACAGTTTGCCTGTACTGCTATATTGTGCAGAATACAGCAGGCCATGATGATGTGACAAACCTTCCCTGGTGTATACTGTAGCGCCCCGCCAGTGGAATGTAAACATCTGAAGCGCATCTTCAGGAGTCCAAAGGTGCGCTCTATTACATTCCGGGTTCTGGCATGGGCCGCATTGTACCTCTCCTCCCCCTCTGTGCGTGGATTGTTCACAGGGGTCAACAACCACGGCAAACACCTATATCCTGCATCACCTGAAGGAAACAAAAATGGGAGATGTAGATATGAATGGGAGTTTGTGCTGCTCGTTAAAGCATCTGTAAATATACGCAATGATTAATGTGACGTTAGTTTAGGGATCTCTGGCTTGGAACTTCATACTCCTATGACCACGTCACATCGGGTTAGGCACAGCAACAAGCTACGATGCAATGGCTCAGTCGGCACACCTTCTTTATGGCGCAACAATGGAATAACATTACAGTGGAACATTATGTATATTTTAGGGGATCCTTTATGGGTACTCACCCAGTAGCCACCCAGGTGGAGCTTCTCCAGACTCAAAATAAAGAGGGGTGGATGACTCACGCAGGATATGGGCATCATGAGTACTTCCCGGGAAGCCGGAAACCACATTTTGTATGCGCATGCCTGCATCACAAACAGCCTGTACATTGATGGAATGATAGTGTTTGCGATTTCGGAACATGGCTTCTTGCTCTCTAGGAGGTATCAATGCTACATGTGTACAATCTATAGCACCGAGCACATTGGGGATACCTCCCATTCGAAAGAAATCTGCTTTCACCTTCAAGATCTCTTCCCCAGTGTGGGGAAAACTGATGTATCTGGCAGCTTTCGGAACGATAGCATGGAGGAATGTGCTCAGGCACCTTGAAAGGCTTGCTTGAGACATTCCTCCTACTATGCTAGCAGTGTTCTGAAAACTACCAGATGATAGGATGTGTATGGCGGCTAACATCCGTGTCATGCCTGGGATGGCTCTATTGGTCCGTGAGGAAGGCTCCATGTCCTCCCTCAGAACCGCATAGAGCTCCTCCAGGCTGGCACGGGTTAGCCTAAAACGCTCATACACTTCCACATCAGTTAACCCCTCTAATGTGACTCTGTCCCTGTACACCCTGGGTGCACGAAGCCTCCTGGCCGGCTCCTGGGCCTGCTCACCCCCCTGTGGGTCTGGCTGTGCAGGAGCCCCCACTTCATGTGCCACACCCTCTAGGGGTCTCTCATCTGGCACCCCCATCAGCTGATCACCCACATCAAGGTCCTCCTCCCTGTCTGCAGGTGCCCTCATATCCCCCTGTCCCTGTGCCACTGGAGCTCTCTCCCCTAACTGACCCCCCACCATGACCCTAGGCATGTCCTGTGATGAGCCACTTGCCTGGCTTGGTTCCGGACCACCATGGATTGCATCAGCACGCTCACCCACATTCACTCCCAGCCGCCCCTCTCTGTCACGCCTCAGCCACTCCACAGTCGCACGCCTGACATCCCGGTTTCCACTCTGCAACATTCGAAACAAATATCCATTCATACGACGCTGCGCTCTCCTCACATACCTATACGCTGTACTCATGTTGCTGCTATCCATGATGGTTCAGACTTGCTAATTCATGGATGATGGTGTGGTTATATAGCTTGCTAATTACCCCAGCTGTGATTATCCGGGTTGATTTCACAAATGGAAAAGCTCACTGGTGTATCTAAGCTTCATCATGTTATGAAGTTCCCTGATTATGGATTGGTTGAGCCATTTTAATTAGTAACCCCTAATATTCTGGCCCACATTTGATTTTGGGCCCATGCTCCATGATCTATGTAATGTGGCGTGAAAATATATACAATATTTGTGTTCAAAAATCTAGATGTGATAAAAGAGATGTAAATCAGATAATGTTGATATGTTTAGGGGACACATTCTATTCTTTCTGAGTGCTAAAGGGTTAATTTGGCTGCCATTTTGAGGATGTACATGACACCACAAAAATCTCTTTTATTAACATATTTGATCATTGTGGATTGTTTTTACAGTAATTCGAATGCCTTTTATTGCTTCCTTTACACTTTTAGGGCCCTTTCAGCCCTGTTTCATTACAATGCCGTAAGTGCATCGTGTGGACTTCAACGGATGCGGCCGTAACTTAAATCTAGCCAGGCGTGAATCGCGGCCTTCCGAATGTAGGAAGGCCGTGACGTTTAGGCGCGCACGCAAGCTGGAAGGGGGACGGACTAGCCGCGCCCGGCACGAACTATCCAATAGCGGAATCACGCATCCCGCCACAGGTCGCACAGCCAATCACTTACGGGATAGAGCATTTGATTGACAGTGGGAGTGAATAAATAGGAATGACACGCACCCACGCCTCGACTGTGTTGTGATTTCGGACGAAGTAGCACGCGGTTCCAGGAGCTAGGTGGTTGAGAGTAGGTAAGTTGCTTTATTATCAAGTCGTGGTTTAAGTTCTTTTTACGGGAATCCGTTACTACATTTACGGATGCCGATGTAAAGAAGTACAATTGTGTTTTTGGCTTGTTTATAGGTGTTTGGAGGTAGTTTGGGAGTTTATATCCGGCCCATAGGAGTTTGGAGGGAGGTAAGTTGCATTGTACATGCTTTTCATCCTATAAAGCTGTCTTTTATTTGTATGTTTTGCCAATTTCTATATTTACTGAATACACTGGTGAGCGGTACAATTGTGTTTTTTGCTTCTTTATAGGTGTTTGGAGTATTTTTGGTTGTGTGGGAGTTTGGATCCGGCCCATAGGAGTTTGGAGGGAGGTAAGTTGCATTGTACATGCTTTTCATCCTATCAAGCTGTCTTTTATTTGTATGTTTTGCCAATTTCTATATTTACTGAATACACTGGCGGGAAGTAAAATTGATTTCTTTGCTTGTTTATAGGTGTTTGGAGGATTTGGGATCTTTGATCCTGCCCTTAGGGGTTTGGAGGGAGGTAAGTTGCATTGTACATGCTTTTCATCCTATCAAGCTGTCTTTTATTTGTATGTTTTGCCAATTTCTATATTTACTGAATCCACTGGCGAGAAGTACAATTGTGTTTTTTTTGCTGTTGGCCTATAGGTTTGGCGAGTTTGTTTTTGTGGGGAGAGGAGTTTTGTGGAGGGAGGTAAGTTATTTATATTTTTCTGTTTAATATTAGATCTGTCTCTCTCTCTCAAAATCTCTCTCTATCTCTCTCTCTCTATATATATATATATATATAGAGAGAGAGAGAGATTGATTATGAGTTTGATTATGAGTTTGATTATGAGTTTGATTTTGAGTTTGAGATTGAGTGTGATTGAGTTTGATTTTGAGTTTGATTTTGAGTTTGATTTTGAGTTTGATTTTGAGTTTGAGTTTGAGATTGAGTTTGAGATTGAGTTTGAGATTGAGTTTGAGATTGAGTTTGAGATTGAGTTTGAGATTGAGATTGAGTTTGAGATTGAGTTTGAGATTGAGTTTGAGATTGAGTTTGAGATTGAGTTTGAGATTGAGTTTGAGTTTGAGATTGAGTTTGAGATTGAGATTGAGATTGAGATTGAGTTTGAGATTGAGTTTGAGATTGAGTTTGAGATTGAGTTTGAGATTGAGTTTGAGATTGAGATTGAGTTTGAGATTGAGTTTGAGATTGAGATTGAGATTGAGATTGAGTTTGAGATTGAGTTTGAGATTGAGATTGAGTTTGAGATTGAGTTTGAGATTGAGTTTGAGATTGAGTTTGAGATTGAGTTTGAGTTTGAGATTGAGTTTGAGATTGAGTTTGAGATTGAGTTTGAGATTGAGTTTGAGATTGAGTTTGAGTTTGAGATTGAGTTTGAGATTGAGTTTGAGATTGAGATTGAGATTGAGTTTGAGATTGAGTTTGAGATTGAGTTTGAGATTGAGATTGAGTTTGAGATTGAGTTTGAGATTGAGTTTGAGATTGAGTTTGAGATTGAGTTTGAGATTGAGTTTGAGATTGAGATTGAGTTTGAGATTGAGATTGAGATTGAGTTTGAGATTGAGTTTGAGATTGAGTTTGAGATTGAGTTTGAGTTTGAGTTTGAGATTGAGTTTGAGATTGAGATTGAGATTGAGATTGAGATTGAGTTTGAGATTGAGTTTGAGATTGAGTTTGAGATTGAGTTTGAGATTGAGATTGAGTTTGAGATTGAGTTTGAGATTGAGTTTGAGTTTGAGATTGAGATTGAGTTTGAGATTGAGTTTGAGTTTGAAATTGAGTTTGAGATTGAGTTTGAGATTGAGTTTGAGATTGAGATTGAGTTTGAGATTGAGTTTGAGATTGAGTTTGAGATTGAGTTTGAGTTTGAGTTTGAGATTGAGTTTGAGATTGAGATTGAGATTGAGATTGAGATTGAGTTTGAGATTGAGTTTGAGATTGAGTTTGAGATTGAGTTTGAGATTGAGTTGTAGATTGAGTTTGAGTGAGATTTCTACACATATTTGCAATACACATAGGTGTTCCAAACTGCTTCTTCAATGGGGCTTGACAATAACTTTTTTTTAGCCTAGAACAGCAGGACCATGTAGTTCCTACTACCTCTGGTACAGAGGATGGCTTCAGGATAGGTACCATGCCCATGAATATGTGCAGAATATAATGCAGATAGGATATTAGTGGCCTCAGACATGGGCCACTCCCCACACATGATAGAAGCACACAGTAAATAGCCGCATGCCTTGTATATATGCAAACTGTAACTGACCCTTCCACATTGTTTATGAAAGTATTGATCTAGCGTGTTTCATCAGCGCCTCTCAGGTCCAGAGTGAGAGGTGCTGTACACCCCTCCCACTGCTGTCACAGGCTCTTTCCACTTAAGGTTGATTACTGCAGTTAGTTCCAACATTGATATCCAAGCAGAAATAGTGTTATAGCCGATCAGAATGGGGGACGAGCGTGGAGCAGGCAAACCCACTAAAACATTTCTTTCTTTCTCTTTCTTTTCTTTTCAGGTGGTGATGGAGGGAGAGGAGCAGAGGGTGGAGGAGTGGCAGGGAGTCCCGGGGCGTGGAGGTGGGGAAGAGGAAGGGAGGAGTGAGGAGGAGGTACTAGTGGAGGAGGGGGAGGTAGTGGAGGAGGAGGTAGTGGAGGAGGGAGGAGAGGAGGAGGGAGGAGAGGAGGAGGAAGGAGGAGGAAGGAGGGAGGAGAGGAGGAGGGGGGTGGATCTGGTCAACGGTGTGGCGGGCCGTGGACGGTGTCTGCGGTCCATTAAGCACCGGTTTGACGACATCAGGGCCGCGGTGAGGAGGAAGATGGTGCAGGAGGCCGAGGGGCGGAGGGTCAAGTACCTTGCCCATGAAGGGATTGCAAGGGCCATGCTTGCACCCTCCGACGCAGCTGGAGCATCAGGCCCGGTGGAGCAGCAGGACCCAGCCTCCATGGCAGGTGAATATGACATACAGCAACATGCCACCACATGTGCATCACACACACTACACATGGCCATGACAATGACATGTCAGCTCCATGAAATAACAAGGGATAGATGGATGCATCGTTAAATTCATGAAGCTGACAAATCACTGTCATTCATGGTCACCACAACAGTAATCAAGCAATAGAGCAGGTGTGTCCAAACGCGGTCCTGGTGGGCCACACACATGGCTGGATTTGATAACCCTGCTGCGCACAGGTGAGTCAATCGCTTCTTCATTCATCCTGATTGACTCACCAGTGCACAGAAAGGATATCTTCCAATCTGGGAAAGAGTTTGGACACCCCTGTAATACAGAGTCCATGTATTGGTGTGCCCGTTCAGCCTACGCAGTTACAGACAGCAGCCGTAATACAGATAGAGTTGTGAGCCGAGAACCATCCAGAACAGAAACCTAAGAATAGATAACAGCTAGTATAAGATTGCTAATCAGAGTAGCAAAGAGGAGAATCATCCATATTCAAGGCTAGATGTCAGATAATTAGAAATGAACACCTATCAATGAGCTAATCAACATACTAATGACATGTACCTTTCTTCTCTATCTCTCAGCATCCAGGAGGAGCTCTGGGTCCTGTGACCATAGCGAGGAGGCGGGGCCATCAGCCCCGTACCAGGATCCTCCAGCACAGGGGGAGGAGGAAAGGAGATCAGAGGGCTCGGAGTCAGAGGATGGGCTGGTCATTGACCTTGCGGGGTCACCTGCCCCAAGCCCTGGGCCTATGCCCATCCTCGAAAGGCTTGCTCTGGGGCCCTCATCCCCCCAAGGGACAGCACCTCCTTCCCCACAAAGTGTGCTGGCCTGGTCACCATCGGGCACATTCTCCCCACCGGCTCCAGCTGTGGACCTCCCCGCATCACCTCACCACGCCCACCCAGCGGTGTCGTCGCCACAGAGCCAGGCTGTGCAGGTGGAGACACTGGCCGTCCTGAAGGAGCTGCTGGCCAGCAGCCAGAGGATTGAGGCCAACCAGCTCCGGATGGATGCCAGCATCTCTGCCCTAAGGTCACAGATGACCCACAGCCTGGCCAGGCTGTCCAGGGAGGTGAGGAGGCACCACATGACATCGGAGCACCTTCAGGTCAGGCTGCTCAGACATGCCATGGTCCCCAGCCCAGCATCAACAGGGATCTCACAATCCCCCAGCCAAGAGCAGCCTGGCCCCTCCTCTCCTCCCATGTGTCCGCCACCGCCCAGACCACCGCTGCCTGGCACCGCCCGCCCCCCCCCGCACTCCCCCCCCACCATCACCACCAGAGGGGAGACGGAGGATGGGCACAGGTGATGTGGGTCCTGGGCCCAAGCGGAGGAGGACATAGGGTCTCATTCAATTGCAATGTGGCCGATTGCTAAGGGATCAATTTGAGCACAGAGCATATTTTCTACAGATGTTTGTAGTTAGTGAACTTCTCTCCAAAAGCAAGGTCTTCACTAACTACAAACGTCTGTAAATAAATATATGCTCTGTGCTTATATAGAGCCCTTTTCAATCGGCCATATCGCAATTGAATGACGCCCATAGGGTCTGCAGACATGTTTTCGCCTTCTCAACAGCACTCCTCAGTGACCATCAATTGGTCACAGGTTAAACACAACACAAAGGGCCTCATTAAAATGTGATTTGGGCAATTGAATAGGGCTCTATATAAGCACATAGCATATTGGTTTTACAGAAGTTTTTAGTTAGTGAAGACCTGGCTCTTGCATAGAAGTTCCCTAACTAAAAACTTGCTTTCAAAAAGATGCTGTGTGCTTATATAGAGCCCTATTCAATTTGTTACATAGCAATTTAATGAGGCTGTTAATTAGTAGTGTGACCAATACATTGTCACTAAGGAGTGCTGTTGAGAAGAGATGCTGCAGGCCCTATGATGTTTTCAGGCCTTATTTTTTAGGTTTTGTCTTTTTTTTTAAATTTTTTTATTTTAGGTCCATGAAGGCATCTCCTACATCTGCAAGCATTGTGGAGGAATTATGAGGTGGAGGGTTTTCCCAGTGCCTCTCAGGTAGACATGCCTTCAATGGCAGCCCCCTTAACATGTAGCTCCCACAATCTTAAAGCTATCATATAGCCACATATCTCCAACATGATTGTTGGTAGCTTAAATGTAGACTAATACCGCTATGGCGGTGGACTTGCAAAGTCTCACAATGGCATGTTAATAACAGCCAGCATTAATATATGCACTAGTGACGCATGTGATCCTGACCTCAATAGCAGTCTGAGAACAGATCTTTGGGTCTGATGTAAGAAACAGTGAATCTGGCTGCTGACCTTTGTGTCCTCTCCATAATAATGGCTATTTGCCCATATTTCTGATTATCCACAGACCTAGCTAATGGTTAGTAAAGCTTGCAGATGGGAATCAGGTGAGTTGGTATATTGGTACAGTATTTAGAACTGTACTGTACATACATCGTGATTCTAAATTGTTTTGGATCCTCCTCCGCATTTTTTGATTTGAACACTTCTTTCAGATCTTTGTTTGTTCAACACACTGTATGTGTGAAACTGGATTGGATTACACAGTCCAAAGGTTGAATCATCTGTTTAATTGAGCAGATCTAGTTACAAGTTGTATGTGCTATGCACATAAATGGTTTCTTCAGTTAAATGAAGAGATTTCTGGTTCCGGTTGCAGCATGTGACCCTGGTAGGTGCTATGCATCATGCTTATTCTAGACTATTAGATTGACCCCTGTAGGTTTCCCCTTTTTTCCAGCCTCTTGCTCTTCAAGGACCCGCCCACACCACACCCATGATATTAATGCAGTTTTGACCACTGCTGATTGTGGTCTGTGTATCAAATAAAGCTTTGTTATACTGTTATGTGAATGCACAATCTTGACCACTGCTGATTGTGGTCTGTGTATCAAATAAAGCTTTGTTATACTGTTATGTGAATGCACAATCTTGACCACTGCTGATTGTGGTCTGTGTATCAAATAAAGCTTTGTTATACTGTTATGTGAATGCACAATCTTGACCACTGCTGATTGTGGTCTGTGTAAAAAATAAAGCTTTGTTAGACCTTTCTGACTGCGTCCATGTGTTATGAATATGTTTGGTTCAGGGAAATCCACATGCATTACATTAGTGTCACATTCCTCTAAATGTAAACTGATGAGCCATAGTTAACATGCAATAGATCAATACATCTAAAACTGTTGAGGAGTCAGAATAGCTTGAGATATCATCTGATCCCAAATATCATATCTACTACTAATATAGGGTTAATACCCATGACAAGTCTGATTAGCGATACTGTGGAGTAGGAACATTCCCCTGAGGGCCTACAATGAATAGGACAGGTGACACTGGAGTGCTTTTCCAGTTCCTTCTCTAGTTGATTGGGATTAGTCTGACCTCTCTGATAAGACGTACCCCCCTACACTGGCCCGATGTAGGCTAGCTCACAGCTTCATTGAAGTACACAAACCCCTTCACCCACATCACTTAGCATATGTGTGAATACAGTTAGTTGCCCAATAATGAACATGCATTGGCTAAATATCCTTTGGTTATCATATGTTGTAATGGTCATGCACATGCCAATCTGACAAACCATGCTGCAACATGCATAATATGATTAAAGCCACACTACCCAATTCAATATCAAGAGTAAAACATGAGTCAGGTCATATGAACCCTTTGCCACGCACATGAGCTCTATTGGGATCCCTTAAATCTCTATCTAATTGCATATACATCTAGCTCATCACATCTACATTAGAGAATACAAATAGTGGCCAAATCAGACCGCCACTTGGCATATATCAAGTACCAGGGGAATATTTCATTATATGTGGTTAAGTTCTTCAGTTGTGTCCGACTCTCCGTGACCCTATGGACTGCAGCACATTCAGCTAGGTCTCTGCCTTTGCTGTTCTCCAAAGTTTGAAGGCCAAAGAGATTGGAGTGGGTTGTCAGTTCCTTCTCGTTTGCATGATATGCGGCCGGCCGGAAGGGGATATCCTTGCGGCGCCGTATAATTGAATTGCAAGGTAAAAGTAGCTCTACACGGGGCCGTAAGATGGCCGCAAGGAATCGCAGCTTTGCGGCCGTTTTACGGCCGATAATTGAATGAGGCCCTTAGAGTTTCAAGCATAGGTTATGTCTGTATCTGAGATTTACTGATTTTGTAATGAATTGTATTTAAATCCATATTTCCAATGACCATGCTGAGATTGAGTTTTTTTCAGTGCTATCTGCAAGATAAATTTACACAATATTCATACGTAGAAACAATATTTAAGCTCTATGTAATGAAGATAAAATATATTGATACAAACATGAAAACTATGCCACATTAAATCACCATCACCATGGATGATATGTAGGTTGTGAGAAACAATGAGAAACAATGATTACCACTGCACTCTAGCCATATTATTGGGAGCTTGTTAACAACCCTCTAATGATCAGTTAAACTGTAGCTTCCAATAACCAAACAGTGACAAAAATGCACATTGGACTAATTTGCAGCAGATAACAATGCACAATCCAATGTCCCATTTCATGGACCTCCTATCCTTAGGGATATGGTGTGCCCCACAAACTGCCTAAAGACCCTGCAGTAATGCACAAACAGTGCCAAAAGAAATCAAACAAAACCAATTCTATCAATACAAGGAGTGGTGATTACATTTTAAAATTTTAAAGCGCATTCACACAGCTAAAAACAATGTTTTTTAGCCTAATATTAATCCAATTGGAAACGCACAAACTACCAATGTACATTAAGGGATAAATGCATTTCCCTTAAAAATCAAACCTCATTGGGCATAAATTTAATGCCTAATCAAAAGTACTGTTACATGGTAGTATTAGTGAGCAACCTAACCTGACGAGTATTGAATTCCCGTTTCGCCCTATAGGCTTTTTCAAAGGCTACAAATTCTAAAAAGCAAGAGCAGCATTTTTGGTTGCTTTAAATACCCTTAGGAAGGAGATATTACTCAATTGGTTTAGTCGTGACATCAAGCGCAATACCGATCGCACGCATGTTGCGTGAACGTGTGCGATAATGTGCACGCAATACGAATCGCGAACACATTGACATGTGCGTGCACGATAACGTGATAGATGTACTACTCGTGATAAATTTACTACACTTTTGTTTGTGGTCTATTGAAACAAATCAGAAATATACAGTAAAACACAATCCTATTGTGTTCGTAATTCATGCGCTGTAGCTTAATTATTTATTTTTTATATTAATCACATTAAAAATGATACAAGCCTAAATTAAAAAGCTTTGTATTGGAAACATTATTTAATATCTAAGGTTCATTCATATAAATATTCAATTTTCCATAATTCTTTGAGTGTTGTGTAAAATCATTAATGGGACAGCCAATTTGCTTTATAATATCGTTTTGGTTACCAGTCCTTTGGTTACCAGTCCTTTGGTTACCAGTCCTTTGGCTACCAGTCCTTTAAATTGGAAACATCTATGAAAATAAACTAATAGGGCCTCATTCAATTGCGATGTGGCCAATTGAATAGGGCCCTAAAGAAGCACATAGCATATTTTTATTAAAGAAGTTTTTAGTTAGTGAAAACCTTTCTTTTGGATAGATGCTTGCTAACTAAAAACTTCTTTCAAAAATATATGTTATGTGCTTATTTAGGGCCCTATTCAATTGGCCAAATTGCAATTGAATGAGGGCCATAGTCTTTTAAAATTCAGTAGATGAACCACTTTGTCAGTATTAAGCATTTAATGGTATCTCAGATCAAAACTTATGTTTACATTTTTTTAATCACCTTTAAAAAAACAGTGAGTCGTTAAAATGCCATTTATCTACTCTTTTCTCTTTAAATAATTTATTTTAAAAAATCATGAACATTTTATAAAATGCATGAAATATGCATGTCACGTTCCGTTCATTTTATCGTCTGTTTTTGGCAACATATTCCTAAAAACTATATTGAGTAATTCTATATGGGAGTTAAACATTTTCAGCCTTATTAAATAGCAATTTGGCCAATTGTATAGGGCTCTATTTAAGCACGTAGCATATTTTTTTACAGAAGTTTTTAGTTAGTGAACTTCTATCCAAAAGTAAGGTCTTCCCTAACTGAAAACTTCTGTAAAAAATATGCTCTGTGCTTATATAGAGCCCTATTCAATTGTCCGAATCACAATTTAATAAGGCTGTTTATTTTTACTATTATTTTCTAATTTGTTCATTTTGACATGGTATAAAAATGTTTTTGACAAATCCTCTTGACGATACCGATAGTCTGTAAACCTTTTTTTAAAGGGAACTGTGAATTTTTAGTGCCTAAAATGATACCTATATTGTAATGGGCAAGATTTGAACAACTGTAATACAAATACTAGAATATTTTGTGCTATTTGCAATACAATTACTAGTTTTTTTTTACAAAACACATAAAAAAAATGTATACATCATTATTATCTATCCTAGCCTCATACATATGTTGTTGTTGTTCAGTCCTTCAGTAGCGTATGACTCTCAGTGACGATATGGATGGAGCAAGCCAGGCTCATCTGTCTGTGTATCTGGTCGTGCTCATCCATAAGGTTTTTTTGGCAAAGATACTTGAGTTAGTTGCCAGTTCCTTCTCCAGTGGACAATGATTTCACTTACATACAGGAACCACCACTGAAAATAAGTAATAAACAAGGAGCACACTTCTTCCCAAGGCTGAATAATACTCTCCGGCAGGCTTCAGAACATAACTCTCTCCAGACTCTTTTCACAGTTGTCAGATTCAACATTGCACTGATGAGCCCCACAAAGGACTAAACTGCAGTCTGTGGGTGGGTTTCTGGCCCTGTAACCTGATCCAAGACTGTGTTCTGAAGCATGTCTAAGAGTAGGGCTCATATCCCTAAATGGATTCCTAAATTAAACGAGCTAGACGCAAAAAATGAGTTGGTACATTTTGAGGCTCATTTCTTTGTCTCTACCCTGAAACCTTAGTGGCAGTAAAATCACTTTTCACTAAGAAAATCTGTTGGAATACCAAGTTCTCTGACCCGCTTGAGACATGTAAGTGTACTCAAATGCTCTTTTGTTTTGTTACTGGTTGTATAGTGGGTGGTATTTCTATCACCTTTCCACCTGCCATAACATATATAGGTCTCCAGTACATGCTGGCTAGTAGGAGCAAAACATAGCTATCTCGTAACGGTTGGAGCATAGTAGGGAACCATTACATCGCTATTCTCTCAAAACTTTCCTTGACATGCACAAAGGAGAGTTTTCTCATTATTTTACAGCCCTAATGTGTACATGCAGCCTGCTTGCAGGAGACCTCCATGGCACCGAATATGTACCCCTGTGCCACAGAGTTCCTCTATGGATCTCCACTGCATCTAATATTAACCACTGTGCCACAGAGTTCCTCTATGGATCTCCATTGTATCTAATATTAATTCCTGTGCCATAGTTCCTCTTTGGATCTCCATTGCATCTAATATTAACCCCTGTGCCACAGAGTTCCTCTATGGATCTCCATTGCAGTTCCTCTTTGGATCTCCATTGCATCTCATATTAATACCTTTGCCACAGAGGTCCAGTAAGAACCTACATTGCATCTAATAGTAACCCCTGGCCAAAGAGGTCCTGGTAGGACCTCTGTGGCTTCTAAAATTCATCTTTTACAAAAATTGCTCAGACCAACCGAATTTGATGTGCTTTCAAATGACACCAAAATAATGTGGAATTTCGAAAATAAAATACATTGTCATGGAGCTAGCAAGTCAGTGCATAACTTCACACATACAAGAGAAACTTCCCACTGTTTGCTCATCATTCTGAAATCAGACATCACATTCAGTGAAAGGGCTCTTTCTAATCTAAGAGCTGATGTGGAAAGAAAGCTCTACAATGAGTCAGACCCTCCAGCTGCTTTTGTCTGTATTCCCAACTGTGACCTTTTTGCCACATGGATTCAATGGTCGTTCTTATATTTTTAAGTTAGATAAAGCAAAGTGAGTCACAGTGTAGGTGTGTTACATTTCCTTTCACATAAGAAAATAATATGTTGCAGTCGTAGGGGCGTTTGAAGTGGCTTTTTTGCTATTTGGCTTGTCTACTGCTGAATGAAAATGGAAATCTCTGAACCTTTCAGCTGCTAGTCAGGCATGTAAAATGCTGTATGAATTAGCCATTTTCCTGCACATTGTTCAAGTTTTATGAAAAGTGGCAAAAAACTGAATTTGAGTAAAACGGTTTGTATTGCATTTTCTGTATTGGTGTTTTAAGCCTGCCAGGTTAATTAAACAATTAATACATAGTAAAAAGGAGAATACATTTAAGAAACGAAGGAGGACTGGTAATTGTCGCTATAGTAAAATTATACTTCAGTATTAATAATGTTAGATTCCAAATGAATACATTCTGTCCTCATACAGTATTGTCTAAAGAGTTCACAAACTACTATTTACCTAAAAAAAAGGAAGATTCAATGGGATCCTATTTTTTAAATTTGTAAACCAAGTCATGAAACCTGAAATTGCATCGTGATGAAACAGATGTTCTAGCTACACGTTGTTGTTTAGTCATTCAGTCGTGTCTTACTTTCCATAACTCTATGGACCAGAGCACGCCAGGCATAATTATGTCTCTGGTCGTGCTCATATATAAGGTTTTCTTGGCAAAGATACTGAAATGTTTATCAGTTCCAGAGGACCTCAATTTGTCTGAGCTATCTGCTATGACCTACCAATCTAGGGTGACTCTTCATGGTATAGCTCACAGCTTTGTTGAGGTACACAAGCCCCTTCACCATGACAAGGTAAGGATCCAGAAGTGACCAAGCTACATACTATTACAAAATAAATTAATGATGCATTTTCTTCCTTTTTTATTCTATTCAAACATTCTGAGGTGTCTCCCATTTTTTTACTAACACCATCATTTCCTTGCATAATCTAAATTACTCATAAAGTGTTTGATAAGAAAAACCAAGATTTTTTCCTGACATTTTAAAGCTTGTTGGAACTTTATGTACTGACAAATAGACCAAGACCCCTATTTAATTGAGCAATTGTTAGTTACTGGAGCCCGTAATGTAGCCTGTAAACTAAGTTGCTTTTCAATTGGTGTCTTTTAGCAATCCGCAAACGATTTACGGTTACAGGCTGAAAATCCCTGTGGTTGTCAAAATCGTAACTCCGACCCAGCTAAGTCTTTGATCTTTCAAGCTCGTAAATGTTACAATCGCAAATCGCTATTCAGTTGCTACAATTCCTCAAGCCCGCAAATGTTTTAACACCCATAAATGGCTAATATAGAATGTCATGGGTTTTGGCAAATATTATGGTTATATTATTAATATCAATAACCTTCAATAATATTAATTAAAAATTACATATTTTTTATATTTGCCAATTTCAACTAATTGTGAATTCTTACTACATGATATATATATAAGACTTGGCCTCATGAAATAAACAGAGCTGTATTATGTGAAAATATATTTATTATTGTTATTATTATTATTATTATTATTATTATTAATAATAATATAATTTATTATCATTTATTTGTAACGCGCCAACATATTCCATAGCGCTACACATGGGTTAAAATCAAGGCAACACGATAGCATTATTAAAACGTTGCAAAAGATTGAGGGCTCTATCTCTGAGTTTAGAATCCAGTGTCCAAAGTGCTTTCTCCAAAACACCTATAAATGAATAAAAATTATAATTCAGTATATTTTAATATAACAAGATGGTATAAATATTTGTAACAGATATATATCAAGGTACAGCAATTATCATTTAAAAGGTATCAGTTATTATCACATAGTCCACATAATCATATATAAGACATGGACAATATGCCTAATATAATTAATATGGCAATTTATGACATCAGGCATAGTTTTGAATATTTTGGTATGTTTACAAATATCTATTTATTAAGATATCATACCATTGTAATATGTTATAGCTTTTATATTCTGGTTATGATATTATCTCTAATTCAAAAAAGAAAATGTTTTTCATTACAATTTAAGTATCACATATATAGTTGTGAGCACGCGAATTGTTGCTAACGCTTGCGGGCTCGCGTAGCAAAACCGCGGCCCTCGCGAAGCGAGGGTCGCAGTTGCTGGCAAGGAGCGCCGAAGGAGCTCCTTGCCAGCAACTGCGACCCTTGCAAAATTTACATCGTAACAAAAAGAAAATACGAGACACGTTACGACCCATTATGACCCCACAAAAATCGGCCGCAACATGCGCACATCAAAACATGAAAAATACAACAAATACACACAACAAATACAGAAAAAGCTTACTTACAGGAAGAGGGAGCATCCAGGACCTCGAAAACTAAAGTTACACCTCAATTTAAGTAAAATTAAAAGAGTTTAGACACTAAAAAATTCTCTAAGCGAGACAAAAAATGTCCGCCGAAAAAAACGAAAACGAGGCTACAGCAGTCTAAAGACGCAAAACACCACCAAACACCTACGTATTTGCCGAAAAACACCTACGAGATTAAAAAACAAGGACGCAACCCGCGCAACCCCAAAAACATTACAAACACAATAAATACAAACAACAAACACATAAAAAGGTTACTCGCAGCAAGGGGGGGGGGGTACCAAGGACCTCTGCAAGTAAAGTTACACCTCCATTTAAGCACAAATTTAGGAGTTTAGAGACCCAAAATTAACCTAAGAAAGAGAAAAAATTGCCGCCAAACAAAACGAAAACGAGGCTAAAGGTCGCTAAACATGCAAAACACTACCATAAACACGCAAAACACCACGAAACAGCTACGGATATTACGAAAAAGTTGCACGACATAGAAAATGAACAACGTTACATTAGCCACATTAAATATACCAAACACCATTAGCTCAACTACAATTTCATTGCCGTTATTTTTTTTGACGGGCAATATTCTAGTTTAAATATATTGGATTGCTATAACAGCCGATATTTTTGGTATTCATAAAATTAATTTGCTAATTATACGTTGACTTATAATTTACAAATTATAATGGTATATTGTATATATCAGATAAATATTGATACAGCATTCTATGTTACATTAAATTATTAAAATATTTCCATGATTGTAATGAAAAAGAAATAACATTTAGAGAAATATTAATTGTATACAATACCTAGTTGTTGCATTTGATTTCAGCCCAATGAAGGTCTGGATCTTTTCTTATATTTCAAAAGAAGTTCTTGGTATATAAGTGTATAGATTATGTTGTCAGTAATCTGGGAAGGTTTATTTGTAGGTGTCGGAGAATGCATTTTGAATTAGCTATGTGTTTTGGGAAAATCCTAATAGTTGTTACTCTGTCTTCTTAGGAAGTTTCTTCCTGGGGTGTGTCTGTCCAGGAGTCTGTGTTTGTTGAGAGGCGTGTGGGTGTGTATATCTGTCTCCTTGTCCCAGAGAGCATGTTTCTCTCCCAATTATAACCACATGAGAAAGTAGGCATCAGGTTTATATATGTATGAGAACTTTGAGAAGAATATCTTCATATCTTATCCATGAATCTAAAAATTAATTGAACAGATACATGGGTTCTGTATTATGTCTTCTACAATAATGCCCATGTTATAACAGAAATCCAATGACAGGATTAAAGAGATTCCCGCTCCTGGATTTTAACTGAAGATAAGAAGTAAAATAAATTTGCATAATCGTGTACATACCAGTCTAGTATGGTATTTGATTTGGGCGGTGTTTGGAAAAAGTAAAAAAGATATACTATCAGAAGCAGAAAATATATTTCCAAAGATAAAACAAACTACCATTTAATTTTTATATTTTTATTTTACGTTATGAGCTGAGAGCTTTCTCTTAGTCTGTTAGTTTTTCTGCCTAAATTCTCTGAAGTAGGTGTCATTTGGCTCTGGAAATGGGGAACCCACATGTAAAAGAAGGTGAGAAAGATAATTATTCCAAGGTCATGTATCCCTTGTATATCATCTTCATTTTAGCTTGTAACTCTAGGTAATGAAGAGCTTTACTTTAACATTTATAATAGTGTCCAGTAGTACATTTATATTACCATAGCCCTTTACAAATACTGTATTTTCATTATTATTATTATTATTATTATTATTATTATTCCTAAGTGTAACAAATCCCTATAAGGACATACCGGAAAACTTATAATAGAAATCAGTACCAAAAACGAAAAAGGAAAGTTGTAGTTTTAGCTAACATGATGATATTATATTATATTATTTATTATTTTATTATTAACTTTTATTTGTAACGCGCCAACATATTCCGTAGGGGATACAAAACAAGGAAAAATACAGCTTTAAAAACCTTCCAAAAATGGAGGACCCTGTTATTATATACTTAGTTGTTTAGTCATCAAGTCATGTCCGACTCTCTGTGACACTATGGTCCGTAGCACTAAGGCACATTTTATTTTTTTATCTGGTTCTGCTTATCCATACGGTTTACCTGGTAAGATACCGGAGTGGGTTTCCAGTTCTTTATCCAGTGTCTGATGTCTCTGCTCTGACCTTACCATCTTAGGTGACCCTACATGGTATAGCTCACAGATTTGTTGAAGTACACAAGCCCCTTCACCATGCCAAGGTAGTGATCCAGAAGGGGTATTATATACTACAAGTTAGTAATTTTACCAAAGTGCATATGTGTATTTCATGGGTGAACAATTCACATTTTCAGATTTCAAACAACCCTGAGCTCCTTCATACATTGCATACCTGAAAATATGTATTTGATCTGCCTTTAGCACTTTTGTTTATCTACAGTGCCTTGCAAAATTATTCACCCCCCTTGACTTTTTACCTATTTTGTTACATTACACCCTTAAGTTCAATTTTTTGTTAGCCTGAATCTTATGTGATGGATCACAACACAATAGTCTAAGTTGGTGAAGTGAAATGAGAAAAATATATACATAAAACTATTTTTTAGAAATAGAAAATAGAAAATTGTCATGTGCGTATGTATTCACCCCCCTTGTTATGAAGCCCATAAAAAGCTCTGGTGCAACCAATTACCTTCAGAGATCACATAATTAGTGAAATGATGTCCACCTGTGTGCAATCTAAAGGCCCCAGAGGCTGCAACACCTAAGCAAGGGGCACCACTAACCAAACACTGCCATGAACTCTCCAAACAAGTAAGGGACAATGTTGTTGAGAAGTACAAGTCAGGGTTAGGCTATAAAAGAATATCCAAATATTTGATGATCCCCAGGAGCACCATCAAATCTATCATAACCAAATGGAAAGAACATGGTACAACAGCAAACCTGCCAAGAGATGAACCCCCACCAAAACTCACGGACCGGGCAAGGAGGGCATTAATCAGAGAGGCAGCACAGAAACCTAAGGTAACCCTGGAGGAGCTGCAGAGTTCCACAGCAGAGACTGGAGTATCTGTACATAGGGCGACAATAAGCCGTACGCTCCATAGAGTTGGGCTTTATGGCAGAGTGGTCAGAGGAAAGCCATTACTTTCAGCAAAAAAACAAAATGGCAAGTTTTGAATTTGTGAAAAGGCATGTGGGAGACTCCCAAAATGTAAGGAGGGAGGTGCTCTAACTTTTCGGCCATCAAAGAAAACACTATGTCTGGTGCAAACCCAACACATCACCCAAAGAACACCATCCTTGTTCATCATGCTGTGGGGATGTTTTTCAGCAGCCGGGTCTGGGAAACAGGTCAGAGTTGAGGGAAAGATGGATGGTGCTAAATACAGGGATATTCTTGAGCAAAACCTGTACCACTTTGTGCGTGATTTGAGGCTAGGACGGAGGGTCACCTTCCAGTAGGACAATGACCCCAAACACACTGCTAAAGCAACACTTGAGTGGTTTAAGGGGAAACATGTAAATATGTTGGAATGGCCGAGTCACAGCCCAGACCTCAAACCAATAGAAAATCTGTGGACAGACTTAAAGATTGCTGCTCACAAGCGCCAACCATCCAACTTGAAGGAGCTGGAGCAGATTTGCAAGGAGGAATGGGCAAAAATCCCAGTGGTAAGATGTGGCAAGCTCATAGAGACTTATCCAAAGTGACTTGGAGCTGTGATTGCTGCAAAAGGTGGCTCTACAAAGTATTGACTTTAAGGGGGTGAATAGTTATGCACATTGACTTTTTCTGTTATTTTGCTTCACAATAAAAATAAAAAAAAATCTTCAAAGTTGTGGGCATGTTCTGTAAATTAAATGATGCAAATCCTCAAACAATCCATGTTAATTCCAGGTTGTCAGGCAACAAAATAGAAAAAATGCCAAGGGGGGTGAATATTTTTGCAAGGCACTGTATTCTTAATCACACTATGAAAAAATAAATCACATTTAAAAAATGACAGCATTTTTATACTGGACACCTGTGATATAACAATTATACTTTTCGTTATCACAAGGGAAAATAATAAATATATTTGAATAAAGTAGGACACTTTATTATCAGGTATTTGACAGCAACTTGCAGTTGTTCCAAGAATATAGTCTGTATTTGCAGAAACAATTCATACTTGGCATCTTTATTATATCCTGCAGACTTCAGAAAAATTGAATATTTTTATATCTTTATTCAATAAATTATTTACAGAGTTTCAGTAAGGTGCAGAACAGCAGAATATTTCAAAGTCAGGGAATAAGAGGTTGTGCTCTGATTATTAGGTGGTAGGTCTAGAATTAATTGTTGCTCTAGTTTACAGAAACAACAAACAATATATGGAATGACCCCCGACAGCTATGGTAGAAGTGAGTATGGTAATATAATGTAATAATACTTTTTGGCAGACTTTAATAATGTTACATCTTTTCTATGTAAAACATATATAAGATAAATTATATGTGTGCACTTATACTGTCAGAATCCACCGATACCCTACTGGATCACTACTTGCTACAAGGAACCACAAGCAAAAAGACTGCTAAAACAAGGCTGTTGTTACAACCCAGAACTTCATTAAAAGAACTATATCACTGTTAAACATTATAATAGAATGGTTAGGAATAAACCTGTGTGTTTTCACTGTAATTCATGGTTGTTTTGTAGTTTAACACCTACAGGTCTTCCCATACACCCATGCGCCGTAGGTAACATTGTTCATGCATGAAGGTACAACATGGGAATGTGATAGAAGACATCACACTAAGAAACAGGGTAACTTCCTGGATTCCCAGATAGCCAACTTCCCCAGTGGAGACACCACCTAACACCCCTGGAGAGCCAAGACACTATACAGAGGGTCTTAACATTTGAAGGGGAGATAAGACTACTCCTGGGTCGGGAATGTAGACATCCTGGCACCCCTGGCCCTGATGGAAATCCTGTAACCCCTTTCCGCTCCTATACTTCCTACCAATCAGCCCTCACCAAGCCCCTTGGTTATTGGTTATGAGCTGGCCTTCTTAAATGTAATGTTTTATTGTATAGAAGAAATGTATGAAAATGAGGCCCAGTGAATAAAGATTATGCTTTCTCTGGGACACATAGAAATGTGAGTTTCTTTGAGGGAAATGGCTATATGCTGAACATCTTCTGCTCCTATGAGAGGGGATTGAAGAACTGAATTGGTATCCTTGGCTTTTTAGACCCACTGAAGAGCTGACTGGGACAACTATGCTGATCATGTAGTGTTCCTGATTCTTCTGCTGATGATCCTGATATGACTGCTGGGCACCGAGAAGCCTATAAACTCCAAGGTCCTGCGGGGTGATTCCTGTAACTGAATGCAGGAGTTGTGGAGCTCAATAGGCCCCTTTATTGGGTCCTTACAATTACATCTTAGTTACCTTAAAGGGACTTATGGATGCTGTTCTGTACCATAAAATATAACATTCAAAATCAAATGGAGAATGATAAACAGCTTATACATGCTTGCAAAGCTATTTCCATTGGATGACAAAAACAAACTAATTACAATCACATAGGTAGCATCCTAAAATATGAGGTAAAATAATTCAAGCGTTCTTGGGAAATGTACAAGACTATCATGCGGCTATCCAGCAAAAACCCTTATGGAACGCTACCTTGTTGTGATGAAGGGGCTTGTGTATTTCAATGCAGCTGTGAGCTACACTGTGTAGGGCAGGTCATAGCAGAGAGGTAAGACAAACTGCAGTCCACTGGAGAAGGAACTGGCAACCCACTCCAGTATATTTGCTGAGATAACCTTATGGATAAGCACTACCAGAAACATCAATTAACATGAGCTTAAGGGAGTTTTAGACGGGAAGTGGCTGGCAGATGAGTCTGGCATGTTGTGGTCCATAGGGTCACAGAGAGTCAGACCTGACTCAACAACTAAACAACAATCCTGTAGAAGCCTGCACCTTTTAAACAGAGTAAGCAATCTAGATGGACATTTTGCACACCTTCCAACATTTCAACTGTTCAAACAGGGACATATATATTCTGGAAATATTATGCACTGAGGTAGTGTAACCACCATTTTGCAAAATGTATAAAATACGTTTTAGAGAAATACACACTTAATATGTGCACAGTGGAGGACATTGTCAGGGCTGAAAAACAGGATTTGCCATTAAATGTGCGACTTTCCATCAAAAAGGGGCATCTCTGAGGCTAAGAGGCATGGAAGAATTTCCTGTATTCATCTGTGCTATTTTTCTCCAATCAGATATACAGCATATCCCACTGTCTAGTTCTTGGCAATGCTCAGTTGTGGCTCTTAAGTAAATGGGGAAGATGGGCTCCAAAATCTCCTCAGTTTGTGAATGAAATTACAAAACAATTAATTGTCAAAATACCACAGTGCAAAATACTTATTTGTAACCAAATAAATGTGTAGCTTTACAAATTCCTTTACATTTATTTATTTAATTTGGAAATTAAAAAAACATTTGCTACTGGGGAGGAAAGCTATGGCAAGATCGTAATAACTAAATGTATTACACTATAAAGAAATGTCAACATATTTACATCTATGATATTATACAGTAGTAAAATACAGATGTGAGAACTGAACCATAAAGAAGGCTGAGCGCTGTAGAATTGATGCCTTTGAATTGTGGTGTTGGAGAAAACTGCTTAGATTTCTTTGGAATGCAAGAAGATTGAATCAATCAATACTATAGGAAATGAAGACAAACTGTTCACTGGAAGGTATGATCATGAGGCTACGGATTTAGAATCTAAGAGAATAAAAATACAAAAATAAAACTTGCACTATTTTTTATATTTTAAAGGTAATTATGCCGCTAAGGAATCAACAACTTGGTTATCAATATGAAGTGCATTTTATTCTGAAAACAATTTAATATATGTGTTTTAAAATGTATTGTATGGGCTTTTCTTAAGGCATAAAGCTAAATAAAATTAAATTGGTATGTTTGACACTATAATCTTTTACTTTGAAAGAAAAAGAAGAGGAACTTGAGAGCTTGCACTCTTCACATTTATCCAATTAGAGAAACCACTTTTAAAGAAAGTTTAATTTTTAACACAAAATATTTTACTTTTAAGTTTTCAAAGTGAAAGAAATATTGCTTGTCAATAATTAATTGTAGCCGTTGACTAATCCTGCTAATTAATTATCTTTCAAATCTCTGAGACAAAAGACTTCTTTCTTAATATTTTTCCTTTTTTTATTGAATTTATATATTTAATACTATTTTTAATAACTATTTAATTGTAGTACAACAGCTCTCAACATTTTCTGTATCTCTTCTGAGTCTCTACAACTCTCCCCAGTATTTCTCAGCAAATTTAAACTACAGTTCAAGTACTTTTTATGAATCTCACCATTTTGTTCCCAAAAAAAGGAAAATAAACAATTATACACATTCCATCAGTGAACACATATCTGCAGGACATTATGGATGGTCAGGATGTGGATCCATGATCTAATCACACCCTCACTGAGCTCAACAGCTAACACATACATATACAAACTCCCAGTAACTATCTGCGGTGTCATATATTAAACATTTTGTTGTTGTTCAGCCCCTCAGTCATGCCTGACTTTTGGAGACCATATGGAAGCAGTACACTAGGCACATCTGTCTGTTTTTGGCTGTGCTTAGCCATATGGTTTTCTTGGCTAAGATACTGGAGTGGGTGCTAGTTCCTTCTCCAGTGGACCGCAATTTTTTTGACCTATCTACTATGACCTGCCCATCTTTGGTGATCCTACATGGTGTAGCTCACACCTTCCTTGAGATACACAAGCCACTTTACCACAACAAGGTACAGATTCAGAAGGGGATATTAAACATACAGACACAAATATCTGCCCTGTTTAATAAACACACATAAAATCACTTTGGTTTAAATAAAATACTCATTGGATAAATAAGTGCACGCAACAACAAATTAGACGTGTTCATTCTGAGAATGAACATTACCAATATCAGTATATGAATCTGGTCTCTCTGATCCAGTGCCGAAATACCAGGCAATTCTCCCTGAACAGAAGAAACCGCAAACCCCAGACGTATGTTTCGGCCTCTCTGGTAATTCTGCGCTGGATCACCTCTAATTTGTTGTTGTGTATGCAAATGACCATTAGGTGTTTTTTCCCATCCTAAGGGTGATAGGAGGCTCCAGACATGGACTCCTTGCTCACTCACTGTGCCTTAGGGAGTACAACTGTACCTTACTGATGAGGCCCAAGAGAGGCCGAAACGTACGTCTGTGGTTTGCTGTTTCTCCTGCTCAGTTAGAATTGCCTTGTTTTTCAGGACTGGGTCACTCTTCTGAGTGAGACCAGACTGATATAATAAGGGATATTTCTCAATGTGAAGGACACAAGTGAGCTAAAAGAGGTTGTTTGTTCTCAGATTGAGAACCTTTAATTTGGTTATAAATTGTTGTTATAAATAAGTGTAAGCTCAGAACTTAGAGTGTATAAGATTTACACCAGCAGATACTACTGTGTATGCATTGGATTCCTCTGTAGGCTGTCAAGATCAAGCAAACAATTGACCTGGTCACTCTCCAAGACAAGAAAATAAGCTAGTCAATAAAAAAACTCAAAGAAGAGCTCCAAATCCAGAAAATCAAGCAAGCACACTTTCAAATTGTCACTTCTAGGGTGTGGAGCATTGACAAGTCTGTAAAATGGTTTGTAACTATCAAAAATTAGTAATCTATGGGTATAAAAAAGAAAATAATAATTTTAGCAGGCGTCCTGTTGATATACTGAAGGGAGCAAATTAAAATAGTAATTATGTGGACAAAATGTCAAAATCAGGTATGTAGATGAAAGCAACAATATCTTATGGGAATGAAGGAGAAGGAACAGGTCTGTTTATGGGTTATTGATTGTAAGATTGAGCAGGTTATGGTAGAAGAATTCAAGGATTATAAACTCAAATATAAAGATGTTGAGTTGAGGTATTTCATACAGTGGATCACTACCTTGTACTGGTGAAGAGGCTTGTGCAATTCAATAAAGCTGTGAGCTATACCATCTAGGGTTACCCATGATGGGCAGGCCAAAGACAAAGCATGGTCCACTGGAGAAGGAACTGGCCACTCACTTCAGTATATTAGCCAAGATAATCTTATGGATAAGCAGAACCACAGATATATCTATTGTGCCTGGCATGCTGAGGTCCCTGGGTCATGGAAAGTTGGAAATGGCTCAACGATTAAGCAACAACAAAAATGGTATATAGTAAGCATAAACAAATGTAGTTTATTTTAAAAAATCAGGATAAGTAGGACTTTGTCTTATATTGTTATCCATCAGAGTTCATCTACTAAACAATTCAGAGTCTAAACCATATTCCCCAAATCTATGTCACAGTTCGTAGCTGAATAGTATATGACTTGGGAATATTGCTGTATTTCCCAGAATAATCAAATATATAAAGGTACCTTTAACTTCTATCCTCCCATGTTTTCTGTTGCTTTTCCCCCCCCAAAGCCTTGTCAGCACCGGGACAATTACTATCATGAATAGACATGCCAGTAGTATATTTATCATCTCCATGACCTGCAGCCCCATTAAATTCAAAGCCTGTAGCGGCATTGGCAAGCCAGCAAAGACTGCAGGCTTGAAATTGATCTGAGTTACAGAGCTATTAAATTCCACCATGCCACGAGTTACAGGCCAAAGAAAACCATTTTTTTCACATTGGATATGCGGCGTGAACATGATCAACTAGTCAAACCCATAGTTACGGGTTTAGATAGAGCCAAAGGCAAATGAGATTGTCATCATGACGTCACTGAAAAATGGAGGTTAGATTATAAAGCCTTACGGGCTTCAATTACGAGTTTTGATCGGACCCGCATTCCAGAAATAATGCAATATTGATAAATCAGTAAATATGCTATTCAAGTCCATGCGAGTTCCATTATATGTATTAAAACATTGATTGCCGGGATCAATATAATACGGAAATTAAACATAAAAAAAAAGTTTTTTGTATTGCAGATTTGCAAGCTTGAGAATGTTGCGCTATTCATTTTAACACCTAAGATCACTTTCCCTTTATTCTAAAATACAGTAATGTGTGTATATTTGCATTTACAGTGCTACAGATAGAACTTTAACCCCTTGCGGGTTTTCTCTAGTGCCCCGTTGAATTTTTGCCTCCAATTGCGGGTTACAGGTTTGAATGCCAGTGCATCTTTGGTAATTTGTTGCAATTTAATAGCGTGATTGGAACATTACAGTTACGGGCTTGACAGAACAAAGGTTTTGCCGCCGTGGAGTTACATTTTCGACATCCCGTAAGTTTTTTTTGCCCCTTACCCTGCAAGTCATTGGCAGATTGCTTTACGGGGCCAATTTAATAGCCGTAAGTCTTGCGGGCTACGTTACAGGCTACGGTTTTCCATGCTCAGGGAATTTAATAGGGCTGCGGGAGTTTAATGAACCCTTAAAGAAAGATTATTCAGTGCTTCAAATCCTAAGCTAAATGTTGTTAAAATGTCTCTAATATTTACAGTGTTTTAAAGGATCACTGAGTTCTTCCATTGATCTGTTTGCCCAAAGAAGAGAAAAGCATTCAGTGCTTCTTCAGCGAATGTCGTACAAATTCAAGGACTTAGACTTGTTATAGAGATATTGACCTCTGGTAATTGGTTATCAGTTAACAAGAAGCAAAACAGGACTGTACCATCAATGATGTGTTCAAAGTAGACTTTATTATTGCTGATTGAACAATCAGGATTAAATAAATGTAAACTAGTTACTGAAACAAAAAAGACTAATGTTTTATTGAAATTGCTCCTCGTTATTTTGATCTACATTTTCAGAAGAAACGTATATATGTGTAGACATTGTTAATTGCGCTGTTATTGTTTAGTCATTTAGTCGTGTCCAACTCTTCATTATCATGTGGAGTGTTGCACACCAAGAACAATAGTTATGTCTCAGATTGTACTTATCCATAAGGTTTTCTTGGCAAAGATACTGAAGTGGGTTGCCAGTTCCTTCTCCAGTGGACCCCAATATGTCTGACTTCTCTGCTATGACCTGCCCATCTTGGGCGACCCTACATGGTATAGCTCACATTGAGGTATACAAGCTACTTCCCGACGTCAAGGATGTGATTTAAGAAATGCCTTTTAATTGCACTACTATTTGCATTATTATAAATACAATATATGAAAACAACATAAGAGCTGTATTTTCTCCTTATCATCTTTAAGAATATCTATGTTTTGCTCTGGTTGTCTATCCATTAGCAAAGTTACTAGAGTGGGTTGCAGATTCATTTTCCAGATTTATACAGGAAGGATCTTAATAGCAGTGATGACATCAATATTTTTCCAATGAGTTGGAGACAGATATCTTGGAGAGCTAAGTGACATGGGCCATATGAAGCCTTGCAGGAGTTGATGGAATCTCAATGGTACTATATATAATAGGAATATATGACCGGTAACTACCAGATGAGCAAGCTGGGTATCGCAGAGGAAGGGGCAAAATAAATCAAATTGCCAATTTCCGATGGATAATAGAGAAAGCAATAGAGTTCCAGAAAAGCATTTACTTCTCTTCTAAAGCCTTTGGCTGTGTGGAACACAACACATAGTGGCAAATTCTGAAAGAGATGGAGATGGAGTACCAGATAATCTCATCAGCCTTCTGAAGAATCTGTTTGTGGAGCAAGAAGCCACAGTCAGAACCAAAAATGGAACAACAGAACAGTTTGAAATCAGAAAAGGTGTGCAACAAGGATGTACATTGTCACTTTATTTATTTAACTTATACCCAGAGTACATCATCATCATCAAGGCTAATGCAGATGACAATACTCTGATGGCTGAAAGTGGGACGGAACTAAAGGACCTGTTGATGAGGGTAAAATAAGAGAGTGAAACAGCTGGCCTGCTACTCAACATTAAAAAGACGAAGATCATGGCAAATGGCATTCTCAGTTTCAGGGCAAATAGATGGGGAAGAAGTAAAGGCAGTGACAGATTTTATTTCTCTTCAGACTATGGCCATGAAATTTAAAGACGTTTGCTTCTAGGGAGGAAAGCTATGGAAAAATTGGACAAGCTAGTAAAAGGTAAAGTTATTATATTATCAACAAAGGTACACATAGTAAAAAGTATGGTATTCCCAGTAATAACATAGAGATGTGAGAGCTGGATCATAAAGAAGGTTGAGCACCTTAGAATTGATGCATTTGCATTTTGGTGTTGGAGAAGACTGCTTAGAGTCACTTGGACTGCAAGAAGATCCAATAAATTAGTTCTACAGGAAATCAAGATACACTATTCACTGGAAGGTATGATCATGAGGTATGCTCAAATATTATGGCCATATCATGAATAGACAGGATTAGAGAAGACTTGGAGAAGGTTCTGTTGTTGGTAAATATTGAAGGCTCTCGAACAAGGGGGAGGCAGAGACAAAGATGGATAGATGAGATCTTTGAAGCAATGAATATGAGCTTGATGGAACTCAGAGGAGCAGTGGCTAGCAGACGTGCCTTGCCTTGTGTGCTGCAGTCCATAAGGTCATGGAGAGTTAGACATGACTGAACAACTAAACAACAACAAATGATATGCTCACTATACACATTTTGAAAGCTGTATAACTAAGAGAGATAGAATAGTTTTTTTTTGCTGTGAATATTTAGGAAGGACCTTCTCCTAGATCATATATATATATATGAATGTTTGCTCCATCTGTTACACAAATATTAATAGTTGTAATAATATGTTTACTTTGGCATTTATATCCTTCTTGGAGTCCATATATTGTGACCTTCTACCTGTACATTATCCTGACTGACTCACAATATTCATGGATGATTCATCTATCGTTAATGCCTGACCTTATATTATTTGTAAATTGTAGTGGGTCTGCATATCGTAAACAGAGATTTCTCTCTAATGTAGGGTGAATTCAGACTCACTATCATTTACTCATACTGTTTTTACGAATGCTCATATTATCAAGACAAGCTCAGACAATGCTGAAGGTCTGTCTAGTGAAGGACCTCTTGATCGCACATTGTCAGGACTCATACAGTGCTAGATATATTTTAACATGCAATTAGGATATGACAAAAATATTATGATGTATAGAATTAATTATATTGAGTTCACTATCAATTTATAGACAAGTATACACTGTATTGAGAACAGCGTTTATTGAAACAATAGCAAACCAAGAATGAACAACTGTATGTATCAAAACATGTAAAAATAACCTATTTTCAGATAGATCACAATATATATAATATATATATAAGTGAGAAGTTTATCAAAATCCTTTTAAAATTGGTATAATAATATAATATCAGAACATTCTCCATTCAGACAGGTCAATATATAAATGCATAAGAAGTATGTAAAATCTTATCAAGCTTGGTTAACAATCAATCATCTATTCCGTAGAATATATTTAGTGATATTTAACAGTAAATAGCAAATCAGGTAAAAAAACCTACATAGCAGGCAGAACATAAAAATATACATAAATAAATAAAACTGCTTATATAATGTATATTTATGTCAAACTAAATAACTTTTATATATAAGCATGAGAGTATATAATAAGGGATTGTATGATAGTTTTGAAAAACTGAATGTATCAAAGTAATCAGTCTACTTTTGATAGAATGGACACAAGAAGTGAAAAAAATGAGGGATTGGCATTCATATCTGAATAATGATCTCCATTACCTTATTTAAAGTTGTATCCACCTTATCAATTGTAACAGTGTATATACAGTCTTTCTATCTCAATTCTAAATAGAGTAGGAAAACACAGCTTTACCTTACCAATTGTGATATTAGAGAGTAGACCCCTGTCTGAAGAGGAATCCTATTTGTTTGGTTAGAAGTAATCCCTTTTGGTCTTCTTTGTAGTAAGAATTTATAAAAGAGGTAGATATAGTGAATAATTACAGAGAAGATAGATTTTTTTTTAAGAACAAGACCTAAGAGCATCCCTTTGTCCTCTCCTATCCTCCTCTTTTTCCCAGTCAGCAGACTGATTTCAACCAATAACCATAACCTCATGATAGTTTTGTATGCAAATACATAATTAAAATAAATCAATAAAATCGTGTATAAACATACTTATGTCTGCTAGGGTGCTTTCTCCATGGACCAACTATGAAATAATATGAAAAGTATGTGTGACCTTCTTTTGTGACCAATTGAGCCAACTTAATTTCTATGTTTAAATTGAGCATTGTCTGCTATCAAGCACCTGTGTGTATGTATCATCACCATAGGACGGTTTTATAATCAAAATTCAAGGTTGCTGAGCGGCCTGAAACTTCTAGCTCAGCTCCCACTTGAGGGAACTTTTAGTAAACTCAAAAATATCTGTGTGCAATAAAAGGAAAACAATTAACCCTTCACATGGAAATGACTGCTCAGCAACAATCAAATAACATAGACGGTATATATGATCTTTTGTTTCTACAAATATAACCACACTGTCTAATGTATCTTTACCGCCTGACTGCAATTTATCATGATGAGCATATATTGTGCAAGCCTTAGCCATACAGTACACATTAAATTTGTTGTTTAGTCATTTAGTTGTGTCCAACTCTACGGAACCCTATGGATTGCAGCATGCCAGGCACAATTGTTATGTCTGTGGTTGTGCTTATCCATAAGTTTATCTTGTCAAAGATACTGGAGTGGGCTGCCAGTTCCTTTTCTAGGGGACCACAGTTTGTCTGACCTCTCTGCTATGATCTTTCCATCTTTGGTTACTCTACATGGTATAGTTCACAGATTTATTGAGGTACATGCCCCTTCACCACAACAAAACCATTAGTTTTAATACCAACACATTTTCTATTGTGTATATACATAGACTACACAATAAATATGTAAAATGAAGAAACCATATACAATTATTACAATTATTTTAAGTCAAACTTACAGGACATATCCTACTGATGAGTTTAAAAATTACTGAATGACTATGTGCTTTATCCTGCTTTTTTGAATAAATCCTGCTTTTTTGAAGAAATACAGAATACAGGAGAAGCACACTCCAAATCATCTGTAACAGAAATACACTGGGAATTGCTTGTTTGTTATACTAGGAAATGCTTTTGGACCTCTGCCTTTTTTTAGTATATTTTAAGTCTCTTACCCATTAGCATATAGCTATTTAATTTTATATATTTGTAAGCTTATTTTTGTAGGTGCACAAACACCTTTGCATTTTTCTCTGGAAACTCTAGCAGAACTGGTAAAAAGGCTTTGCTGTAGTATTATGTGAAATTTGATTACAGAATAAAAAAATAAATAAAAATACATAATTTATGTAGTTCATCTTCTGCTTTCCTTCCAGATGAGTTAGTTCTGTGAGCAGTTATTATTGATTTAAAACTAATTTTTACATATATAGCTGGAGCCAAAGAATCTGACAATCTGTGGTCCAGAAGTCAATGCAATATAGTGTGTTGTCAGCACTGAGCACTATAAAGTATTAGGAAATTAATTACATGACATTTAAAATCTGACATCTTATTCTCCAGTACTGAAAAAATGGTCTATACAAAGCTTTTCAACAGAAAGATGCATAATGTTATTGTGTAAAATATACATCTATACAGAATAATTTACAGATATAGCATACCATTAGCAATATTACAGCTAAATGACAAAACGCTTCTGATCAGTATTTTTCCTATTTATTTTTTTCTTATAATATTAGAGTGACTGTAAATTTTGCCATTTTTATTCTTATTTTTTGCTATTGAACATATTTTATTATACTTCTTTTTTTTTTTACAAACATTCAATAAAATTGAATATTTATATTGAAACCATGTTTTATATACAGTAGTATTTTCATTAAAGACACCTATTACTCCTAAGGGGATATATTAAAACCTGCCAAATGATTTATATTTAGGCACCACTATGTATTTATAGTGTTGTAACATTCCCCATGCTCTGAAAAGCACACAGATACATTACCCTAATACCCACACTCTATTGGAAGAGATAAGACGTTCACGGAGGGAAGAAGTACCAACCTACAAGCCAACAAGTGTTGGGAAGTCTATAATATATCTCATAGACTGAGGTTAGAAACGGTGAGAGCTTTACTACTGATCTCTGAACAAGGATTTGGGATTACAATATATTGGTTATTTTGCACTAGGAATTGGTGCGCTATCTCTCCCCACCCCTCTTCTCTGTGTTTTGAGTTATGTTTAATGCATAGACTCCATAGACATCAATGGGGATGTCTGCCGCACTAAACAATTGAAATACTTTGTATCAATAGACATAGGTCAAGAGACTTCAAGTTGAAAGTGATATCTTTTTTATCCATTATCTTGCAGTTAACTAATAATTTTTTTTTTTTTTTCAATCAGTTTTATTAACTAGCAAGAATGACAAAATATAAATAGTATAACAATTTACAAAGGAGTAATAGAATAGGTTTATAAAACATTCAAATAGAAAATTAATCCTCCTGGTAATCTGGTATAAATTAGTATTATAAAACAGAGAACCATATGTAAATGTAAGAATTTTTGCCTAGGCATGAGCATTTTGTACGCGTCCCTACTAGCAATATTTCTATTTTTATAGATGAGGCACAAGTTTCTAATGGGACCCTCAGCCAGCCAAGTCAAGTATTAATTTAGTCATCCATATACATTTTAGGGAATTGAAATGCTGTGTGAGGAGGAACAGAGGTTTCCATATTTAAAAAAAGAGCAGTAAGGAGACTTCAAGAATGTGGGAGAGTTGCTCATTGATTAGGAGATAGTTTAATTTAGATATGACCATTCGCAGATGGATTGAAGGGGATTTCCATTGGAGTGCAATTTGACTTTTAGTGGCCAGCATTATGAACTGCAATAGTTTGTTTTGATGAATAGATAATGAGGGAATATGGCGTCCTAAGGGATTAACGTCGACTGTGGGATTAATCTGTTGAAATAATATATCTGAGGCAAGCTCATACACTTCCTGCCATAAAAGGATAACTTGAGGACACTCCCACCATGTGTGGAAGAAATAACCTACTATCCCACATTCTCTAAAGCAGTTAGGAGTTGAGGCCAGTTTCCATCTTAAGAGCTTGTCGGGAGTATAGTAGGACCTATGTGGAACTTTTATTGCAGTTTCCAGGACTCGACAGTTAAGAGAGCCTTTTGTTAGATTAACCCAAGAGGTATCCCAGGTATCCTGTGTCCAAGTGCAATTCAAGTCTCTATTCCAGTTGCATACATATTTAGGTTGTGGTTGATTTAAATCAACATTAACTGAGTCATATATAAGACTGCTTGATGGAAGTAAGAGGGGCTTTGTCGCATATTTTCATAAGCCAAGATGACATTGGCACACCTAGTGTTAGTTCCGGATGATGTGTCTTAAGCATCGTTAGGTAAAGTGTTTTCATGGAGGGAAATGGTGAAGATTGTTTCGTTGATCAAATGTAAGGGCTTGATTGTCTTTATACCAGGAGCCTTGCTCAAAGAAGGCCAGAGGATTTCCACCAATTGAGGGAAAGAGACAAGATCTGAATTGAAAGCTGTGGGTGAGGACTTAGTGGTGTAAGGAAGGAGTATTTAGGCGTGAGGCCACGAGAGTGATTAGTCCATTGCCAGATATTAAGAGATTGTTTGGCAAAGGGGTTAGGCCATGTCCCCAACAACAGATGAAGATTGGGGAACCAAGGGATAGTATCCCAAGTATAGGGAAGTATTTGGAAGTTTTCAATGAAAACCCATAAAGGTTGGTGAATAAGAGAGTGGGCTTGGGAGATTTGTGCTGCTTTACAATATAATTTAAAATTAGGACAAGACAAACCACCCTTTGTTTTGCGTTTAAACATAGTGCTTTTCGAGATACAATAGGAGTTATTGCACCAGATAAAATTATATGTTAGATTATTGTTAAAATTGTATTTTCTTGAACGTGAGAGTCAGCCCCATGCCCCCATGCACTCAATGTAAGCCCTGGTCGGCTTCCTACTTTCCCCTCTTAACTTCACTTCCTGCATTCCCAGACAGCCAACTTCCCCAGTGGAGATACTGCCTCAACCCCCTAGAGAGACAAGATGCTATATGGAAGGTCTGACCATTTGGTGGGGAGATAAGCCAACACCTGGCTGGGTCACTCCCTGAAACCCAAGGAATAAAGATCATGCACTTTCAAGGACAAATAGAAATGGTTTATTTAATGAAGCAGGGAGGCTTTTATTATTTTCACTTGTCTATAATGCCTTTGTATCCTAAACCTCTGTTGCTACCCTGAAAGAAGGAACTAAAGAATGAGATTGGATCTGGTAGGATTGGTCTCCTTGGGCCTTTCAAGCCCACAGAAGATCAGATCATGACAGTTATGCTGATCTACTGCTCCAGTGTTGTTTCTGCTGATGATCCTGATATAGTCGCTGGGCACCGAGAACCCCCCCCCCCCACCCGCACACACACACACAAACATGAGGAAGCTTAAACAGTTATGCTTTACTGAAGCCGAACTGTGTTGAGGTATCAGCACCACATTACTTTAACCTGTTGTGTACATTTCATAATGATACCCATTTAAATGAACTGGTATGATACTATGTTTGTGTTTGTTTGCTAAAAGGTGTTAATGTTTTTAAATGGATCTGCTATCACAACCACATCCCATTGTGTGTTGACTTCCCTTAAAGAAATAATATTTTTCTTGACATCTCCCAGACATGAGGTCCATATATGTAGTTTAGTAATCATATTCACTGAATATTTCTATATATTTTTATTATTCCTCTTAAGCTGCCCCCTAAGGTATGGAAATAGATAAACTCATATGCTCTTTTTGGTCTAAACAAAAAATGTCTCCCAAACTGTGGTCTATGGTCTTTTGTGATCCACCGAACAACTGGGGTTACAGACAAATTCTGAAACAAAGATAAAAGCTGGTTGAGGCAGCAAGTTTTTTAGAGGTGCATAGATACTATATGTATTTGTATCTGTTTACTTGTATAGCGCCAACATATTCTGTAGAGGAACGAGTAGAAGTAGAGAGCCCTGCCCTTGAGTCAACAGTCTGTCTTTTATAATGTTTTTTCTACAAAGTTTGACAGGTTTAGAACAAATTGCAGGGGAAGAAACAAACACAAGGTGGCCTTATGTGAACCCGAAAGTTAACTAACTGCAGCAAATTGTCATCAGGTGCATGTTAAAATGGGCTTGCAACTAATCTATGTTGAGTCAAACATTATACAGTCTAATGCAGGGCTTGCAAGAGAACTGTGTCAGCAGAAAATACAAATCCCCATTTCTAATATTAGACACAGCAGATGAAACTATTCATGTTATATTTGTATTTGATCAAAATATGTCCCATTGTTTTAAACAAGCTGCCATTTAAACTGTGCCAAGTTTAAGAATGTTGGCAGCAAATCAGTGTTAATAACCTGAAAATAAAACAATTGTGGCATCTGGCTATAGTTCTTGTAGTTATATTTCCCTAAATAGTTTGCTTTTTTTACTTAAATATAATTATTTCGGTGTATGATGTAAGTCAGTTGATTTATTATAATATGTATTGGAAAGGATACTCATTATGCAGTGGGTAGAGAAAAAGCTTCAATTCAAGATATAAGCTATTGACATATTTAACACTTTGGCACTTTGTAAAAACTTAAATCCTGTTTAAATATATTATAATCATCCAGAGAATCCAATCTTTTGCATCAGGGGAGATTCTCTCTTACCTTTGAGAGTAGTAGTGTTTGGCTCCTGAAGGATAGGTTCCAACTTTAAGGTTCCATCTCCAATATAAGACGTGTGATAGTATATCGAGGGAAGGGCACAGACATCTGATTAACGAGGCACATCTTCTGATTCAGAATTACAGAAAGTCTACGGTTGCAGTAAGCTTAGATGGAGAGTTGAACCATCAGATGAAGCCTCTCTTTATGTTATCGGCTATGTATATTTTAATTGCACCTGTTTCTAGTATAGAGATAGGATTTGTAAATCCTCTATGATCTCCCAGACAGCAAATCTATCAAACTCCACAAAAAAATAATAATATTATGTTAAGTACTGCAAAACATTAGGTACTATGAGCTAGATTGAAGGACCAAAATTACTTATTATAATGATGTATGGAGAGCTCAATATGTTCTACAAGCCATCCACATTCTTACTTTGTTACCAGCCTACTCGTTTAGATTGTGAATACAATGGGAAATGTAGCTTAATGGAATTGGGAGAGAGTGCAAAGCCTGTGCAATGCCTCTCCACATTCCTGTGGAGGAATGTGGAGAGTGTGACAAACCCAGAGTTGGGGGGCCCCGTACACCTCAATTTTCTCTCTCTAGACCATGCCTTTTTGTGTTCAAGATCTCAGCACCCAGCCAAAACACCTCTAAGGAGAACTCAGGGCCTTCCAGCTTGCAATCTCAGTCCAAATTTTACTGCTTGTTAAAAATAATAAACTTTATTACATCCCATTGATTATGATTAAATCATAACATCAGACACAAACAGGCATTCCTTTTGTTAGAATGTCCAACTCAGACTGAGACAATAACGTTGATTAGTATGTCAGAGTCAGACTGCTTTAATGGCTTCCCAAGCAACAACTGCACATTTTAGAAGAAACAAAAAGAAACAAAGCAAAAACAACATTAACATGAATTGGGGGGTGAACAAGTTTGAATACCGCTCTTTGATGCACAAACACCAACCAGCTGGATAACTGTACTACTTTTCTCAAAATATTCACTTAAAATATAACACTTAAAATCAAATATCCTTTTGCTGTTTTTTTGACGAAGCCACACAAGCTAATGAAACTTGTGTGGCTTCATCAGATATATTATATATAGCAGTGTAAGTGCGATCAGTCTTCACGTACATGCTGGTAGAGGTGGTTAATATGTTTTAAAGAGCATCAAGGTATCGTATTACAGCAGCCTTTACAATATGCCGGTGGAGGTGGTCATTACGTATTAGTGGTCACTAAGATTGTGTACCTTTATGCAGGGAACAGTCCACATTTTGTGACCATAGTAATATACTGGGCCTTCAGGAAGGAGGCACCCTTTGTGGGTCATAGCCATATTTGGTCTGGACAGAATAAAATAGCCCTACGTTATTATCCGAAAAGGCTGTACTGCTTAAGGGCTTCCCTGCTTTATTTTTTAACTGTCCTTCATGTGTATTATTTTACTTTAATTTGACATTGATTTTAAGTTAATTCTAATAAAGATTATTATTTGTATCCCTAGAATGCAACTCTCTATAGCAGGGATGGGCAAGTTTGGTCCTGGAGAGCCCCACACAGGCTAGGATAAAAATAGGATTTATTATTATTATTATTATTATGCTTTATTATGTTAATAACACACAAAAAATTGCAGAAAGTGCACTCTTTAGGTCTATATATGATTTTTAAAATGTGTTCTGCAGCCTATTGGAAGCCAGTGAAGTGTCTGAAAATGGATGGGACATCATGTGAGATGGATATTATGGTTAATTACAGACATACTTTCTAGCCTTGTCTATGAATGATAATTCTGTATGATGCTTTGGCTTGAAATATTACTTCTATTTTATGATTTTCTATTTAATACAAATAAATAGTTATTAGATGTTATTGGTGGATTACAAGTGAGTATGTGGTTTATAAATTGGTAGCAGGACAAGAAATCTAAATTACTTACCGTATTTTCCAAGTATACGCCCGCATATAAGCCGCACCTGTAAAATTCAAGGAAACAAAATAGAAAAAAGATTGTACTCAAATATAAGCCGCACCCTTAAAATTGGAGAGAAAAGGACTCTCTCCAAGTGATCAGCCATTGCAAGAAACAGGCTTTCTAATTAGTACTGTAACTTTTTTTTGCAGGTTACAGGCTTTACAGGATGTTAGAATCGCTGAAACCGTAAACCGATATTCAACGGCTACAATACCGCAGTCTCAAGCAAGCAAATCGGCACCCTTAACTCGCAATCACGCAAATCAGCAGTAATTTTACGTTCGCGAATAGAAGCCGCACACATAACTCACAAGCTCGCAAATCGGTCGCGAATATAAGCCAAACCTGTAACGCGCAAACTCAAAAATCGGAAAAAAAAGGTGGGGCTGATATTCGGACCAATACGGTAATTACAAATTCCTTATTTACAAATGTTCAAGATATATCTATGCTTACTATTAGAAACTATTACAATGTTAACAAAAAAAAATTCTAGAGCAGTGTCCCTGATATCTGCCAGCCCTCAGAGAAATCAGAGACAAAATCAGCAACACTTTAAATATAGTTCATTAGTCATCGTTAAAAAAAGATTATTGGTGAACTTATCTGTAGTTAAAGTGTACTTTGTTGAAATAAGCACAAAATTAAATTAAGTTATTGTGGCATGTAGTATAACCACGGGCTGAGCTACCACCAGTGCAACCTCTGGTGGCCGGAAGTGTGATATATATGTACAGTGCCTTGCAAAAGTATTCACCCCCTTTGGCATTTTTCGTGTTTTGTTGCCTCTCAACCTGGAATTAACATGGATTGTTTGAGGATTTGCATCATTTAATTTACAGAACATGCCCACAACTTTGAAGATGTGTTTTTTTTTTTTTTAAATAGGAAAAAATAACAGAAAAAGTAAAAGTGCATAACTATTCACCCACTAAAGTCAATACTTTGTAGAGCCACCTTTTGCAGCAATCACAGCTCCAAGTCACTTTGGATAAGTCTCTATGAGCTTGCCACATCTTACCACTGGGATTTTTGCCCATTCCTCCTTGCAAAACTGCTTCAGCTCCTTCAAGTTGAATGGTTTGCGCTTGTGAACAGCAATCTTTAAGTCTGACCACAGATTTTCTATTGGATTGAGGGCTGGGCTTTGACTAGGCCATTCCAACACATTTACATGTTTCCCCTTAAACCCCCCAAGTGTTGCTTTAGCAGTGTGTTTGGGGTCATTGTCCTGCTGGAAGGTGAACCTCCGTCCTAGCCACAAATCACGCACAGAGTGATGCAGGTTTTGCTCAAGAATATCCCTGTATTTAGCACCATCCATCCTTCCCTCAACTCTTACCAGTTTCCCAGTCCCGGCTGCTGAAAAACATCCCCACAGCATGATGCTGCCACCATCATGTTTCACTGTGGGGATAGTGGTCTTTGGGTGATGTGATGTGTTGGGTTTGCGCCAGACATAGCATTTTCTTTAATGGCCGAAAAGTACAATTTTAGACTCATCAGACCAGAGAACCTTTCTCCATACATTTTGGGAGTCTCCCACATGCCTTTTCACAAACTCAAAACGTGCCATTTTGTTTTTTGCTGAAAGTAATGGCTTTCTTCTGGCCACTATGACATAAAGCCCAACACTAGGGTACTTATGGCTTATTGTCGTCCTATTTACAGATACTCCAGTCTCTGCTGTGGATCTCTGCAGCTCCTCCAGGGTTACCTTAGGTCTCTGTGCTGCCTCTCTGATTAATGCCCTCCTTGCCCGGTCCGTGAGTTTTGGTGGGCGGCCGTCTCTTGGCAGGTTTGCTGTTGTGCCATGTTCTTTCCATTTGGTTATGATAGATTTGATGGTGCTCCTGGGGATCTTCAAAGAATTGGATATTTTTTTTATAACCTAACCCTGACTTGTACTTCTCAACAACATTGTCCATTACTTGTTTGGACAGTTCCTTGGTCTTCGTGGCAGTGTTTGGTCAGTGGTGCCTCTTGCTTAGGTGTTGCAGCCTCTGGGGCCTTTCAAAAAAAGGTGTATATATGTAATGACAGATCATGTGACACCTAGATTGCACACAGGTGGACATCATTTCACTAATTACATGACTTCTGTAGGTAATTGGTTGCACCGGATCTTTTTATGGGCATCATAACAAAGGAGGTGAATACATACTCACATGAATATTTTCTGTTTTCTATTACTAAAAAAATGTTTTATGTATATATTTTTCTCATTGCACTTCACCAACTTATACTATTGTGTTCTGATCCATCACATAAAATTCAGATTAACAAAACATTGAACTTAAGGTTGTAATGTAACAAAATAGGTAAAAAGTCAAGGGGGGTGAATACTTTTGCAAGGCATATATATTTATTTAATGAGTTGGCACCAGAGGGTGGCCCAGAGGGAGGCGTTGAATTCAAAACAAGTTTTGGAAAAAAAAAAAGATTTTTCTCTGAGGCAGTGTATTCACTAGCTCCGCCACTGAGTATAAACTTCTTAAAAGTATTCTTGATCTCAAGGGCAGTCCTCATGATGTCCTCATAAGGTGGCCAGCCAGTCCACAGACCAGAATACCTAGTTCTTGACACTTTCTACTATTACATTATTAAATTATTACAATTTTCAGGAACATAAAACTTGACTTTAAAAGGTCTATACAAATTAAAGTCTATGACAATTATCACCTCAGGGTTCAGATAAAATAAGTCTATTTGGATGAAGATCTGTACTGCAACTATCCCTGCTTGTGTCTGTCTTGTCCATAGGAAAGTGATGTTATCAATGCACATACAACTTAAAGGACCACAGTAGATTAGGGAAACCTTTGCATGTGTGTACAAAACAAAGTAAAAAATCTAGCAGCTATGTCAATTATTGGCATAAAAGAATCTCAGAGGGAAATCTAAATCAACAATCAATCAACAGTGCCACTCTATCCTCTCTCCACTCTTGGTTAGATAATAAACATTAGTAGAACATGAGGTGCCGCAAGGGTCCACCAGGACCCCTATGATACTGCAGGTTAAAACATTACACTACACTATTCTAATTACCCCCAAAGAAATAAAATTAAGACAAATTATTTGAAAAAATACCCCACTAATAATAAAAAAAAAAGATAAATTAAAAATAAATGTAGGTAGATCAGGTAGGGGATGGGGTTTGAGAGTTTAAGGGGACTATCAGGCAGTGAGCAGAGTAGGTGATGCCCAGGGATTCCCTCCAGCAAGGATTTAAATGAAAGGAATCCCCAGGGCGTGATGTTAGTCTTTTCTATTGGCTCCTAGAACCGCTTTTTATCAGTAAAGCTTAGTTTGGGTACCTTATACACTGAAATCTTTTGCAGACAAGGCAAGGCTTTAAGGATGTGGGCAGGGTGTCCTCATGTGGGGGAGCTAAAGATTCACATAGAGGTGAAATTTAGGGAGAAAATCTCTTGCAGCCGATTCATGACACTGCTCTAAGTTAGAGCACTTGATTTACATGGAGGCTATCATCATTACATGCATGGAATGAACGATAATTATAGGGAATTTGTAAAATCAAACATTTTTCAATTAAAAAGGTAAACACTTCAAATATTTATGTTTCAAGGATAGCCTTTGTTGGAATTGTCTTCCAAATAATCAACCTTCATTTGATCTCTATTCTAATTAATGAGGGTAGTAAATATAATTATCTCAGTAATACAGTTTGTCTAAAATGAAAGCATTGTAAAATAATATGACCATATTAATAGAGAAGGCAATAAACAAGTAGAGATACTAAATGCATGGAAAATGCATATGTTATTGCACAGTAATATATAGTGAAAGATGATACTCATCTGAGAGCAAGTTAATCAGATTTTTAATTTACATGTGAGTACATATGCCAAGTCACATAATTATATGGGCAAGTTGGCTAAATTAATTAGACATTTAAAAGGATAGTTACCTCACCATAAGTGCTTTTCCTGGTGTGAAAGAGCACAAAATTATATGTTAAAATGATCTACTGCTTTTTTTTTAATTTCACTAATGACAGCTTGAAAATGTAAGGTCTTTGGTCTGTTTACAAACAGACTCCTGACTGCCCCATGATTAACAACATCTGCTGATAGCGAGTGGTAGAAAATGCTGCACACATAGATTTATAGCTTTTCCTTGGGTTCTGAAATGCAGTCAGCTCCTGGTTAACTCCCAAGTTACATACAGCAACATTAAATTACAAGCTTGTATCTGCAACGTGATACCCGCAGCCGCTGCAAGCTTGAAGAGTTGCAGATTTATGGTGCAAATAAATTAGAACAGGCTGCGAGTTACAGGCTTGAAAGGCGAACCCGCAAACCATCTTTCGCTCGTTGGATGTGTGGCCGTGGACATGATCAATTAGTCTAACTCATAGCTACAAGTTGGGATGGAGCAACAGAGATCATCAGAATTACGTCACTGAAAAATGGAGGTGGACTTGAAAGAACAAAGGGTTTGCGCCGTGAAGTTCCACGTTCCACGTCCCGTAGGCTTTTTTTTGCCTTGCTGCATCTTAACCCTCAATTGCCTGTGGGTTGCGTTAAGAGGCCAATTTAATAGCTTGAAGTCTTGCGAGCTATGTTACGAACTATGATTCGTAAAATCATAGAAATTTAATGGGGCTGATATCTAGCAGTTTAAAGCAGTCATTTATCTGCACAGATGTATTTGTGAAGGGTTAAATCACTCTCTGTTTCTTCTCTGACCATGGAGCTCTTGCTGCCAGTCTGCTCAGGGGTCTTACCTGAACTCAAGTAAATATACACTTCTTTTAGGATTTTTTATGTGAAAAATGCACCTATTAAAAAAATTCAAAAAGTATTTCAATATATGTTTTTATGAGTATGTTACAGTGGTGTGCTCCAAGTTGTGCTGAATTAACTGTCCCTTTAACTTGGCACATTTAAAAGGATTTAAATATTTTCAGCAAGAAATCATTAAAGTGTGTAAAAACACAGCAAAATGATGAAGCTTTTCCATTGGCCTTAATGCAAGGTTATTATTCATAAACAGATTTAAGCTATATGGTCCAATTTCCATTCGTGCTCACTGTGAATACTAATATCATGGAACAGCATTAAATATACCAAGTCACATGATTACTGTATATTCCATAGTATAAAAAATTAAGTATGTACTGAATGGTCCTGTGTCGTTATATACCAGTATAAAGCTCCGTAGAGCCATGAAATAAGCTGTATATAGCTTAATATACCCACAATTAAAAACTAATTACACATTTTATAAGACTGAAAGAACCTACTGCAAAAGAATTTCTATCAAAAACTATGTCCCGAAAGAAAGTGAAAATCAAAATAGAAATCAAAATCAAAATCAAAATAGACATTGACATTCTAGGTTTGATAAAACTGTTAAATAATTTAACTTACTCTATTTTTTACATTTTACACAAATAATAAAAATGTAAAGCCTGGTGCTTAGTGAGACTTTATTATCTGTGTCTGAAGGCATATTTACCTGCTTTTAGCATTCTACTTGAAGACTTGATTAGCTGCATCTAAATCTACTTAGGTAGGCTATTACCAGTCTCCCAGTGTGTGTTGAGTGTGCTCCAGTCTGATGATTCTTTGAATACCTAAACCTCTGCCAGTCTTACTTTCTGTACATTTTACCTAAACCATCTAATGCCTCACCATTTGATCTGTGTCATGAATCACCCAGGGGCAATATTGGATTTGGCGTGAACTATGCTGGGGCCATCTTGAGACTGGCAGCAGTGGCCTATATTGGGACTGGACTGTTATATACCAATAGCCGCCATCTTGGGGCTGGTATATCATCCACAGTTGGTGCCATATGGAGAGTAAGAGTTCTGGGTTTAGGAGACCTGCTGTATATTGTGTTATGGGTTATAATATGTTAGTATTATATTGTATATTGTATTATGGAGTGATATCTATGTTTTAATTAGTCAACCCTCCCCCATTGTATAAACTCTCAGTCAGGAGTTGGCCATATGGTCCTTAGTGTAAACAAAGGAGATAGCAGACCAAATAGATTTGCCAGACTGCCAGGCACCGCAGGACAATGGTATAGTATGGGGTTTCCCAACCACAAGCCCAGGGGCATAGTCCAAGAGCTAATACAGGATGTTTCCAGTCTGAGATCCAGACCAAAATGAACTAGTAGCCACGCCTGGGGGAGGCCCTGGGGGAGGAGACTAATAAGTTCCCACAAATTACTTCTGTGAGAATGGCCAGAGGGGAATGAGGGTTTGACTAAGAGTAGCCACTCCCTCCACTGTGTGTGTGTGAAATGTTTTAAATATGTTGTTCCAAAATAAAACGTGGTTCATAATTTTCATCAAGACGTGGTGTGTAGATGTATTATTTACCCGGGGACATATGCTTGCAGTAAGAGTCGTCAGACTTACTGTCAATATTGCTCAGTCTAAACCAAGGGCTGAGACATGATGTTCCTGTACTCAAAGCTACTCCAAGGTCCAGAGTAACCCAAATCCGGTCAGCAGACCCCAGCCAGAGAGTGGGTCGTGACAATTGGTGGCATAGTGGTGGGGTACTCTGAGAAGGACCAGAAATGGAACAGCAGTATGAGGACATATCCAAGGAGGCAAGACGCAGGTTCAGTATAGCCAGGGAGTTTTGCCCCGGGGAGATAACGCTGGAAGAGGCAATTAAAGGACTGAACCTAATAAAGCAGCAAATACAGGAAGAACGTACAGGGGTGAGTGTCCAAGCTCAGCAAAGGCTTGGGGTCAACCCTGCAGAGATGCCAGTAAGAGTCAAACTGGCAAATCAGAATTTTAAACAGTCCCAGGATGACAAAGAAAGCATTGAGGGATTTATCCAAGAGGACTACAGAGGAAGGGTACTACAGAGGAAGGGTACTGCTAAATCTATGGATGGCATTCCTGCAATTATGGCATGGCCATGAGCTGGCAAGCTGGTTGGAGGAACTGGTAGAGAAAGAGATGGACTTGGAGGAACAGTATCTTGCCAGGGTAGAGTCCTTTGGTGGCCGGAGAGAGGATCTCTATTTTCGTTTGGATCTACAATATGGGGTTGAGGAGATTCTGAATGGTGATCCGGAATGTGGCATGGGAACTGCAAGGAGACATAATAACTTGTTTGTTGAACGCTGCCGGGGTCTGGGACTGGAACCATGGTTCCCGGAGGCTCCTTTGCTAGAACCCCTGGTTCGGCAAGAGCAGCAACTGGAGGCTGAATATGTTCAATTGTGGGATGCGATACCCAAGAAGTATTTTGGCCCATCCGGATGGGAGGACAGCTCACCAGACCCTTACAACTCAGACGGTATGTACCAGAGTGAGTATGCTCACTGGAACTGGGGAGAGGCTTTTCTAGACGGTAAACAAAGTGAGGAGTGGGAAGGGGTAAACACTGTTCCTTTGCCAACTCCTGGGGATGGAGAATGTTTGCCCCTAGAACATGCAGTAACTGTGTCAGGGCCTAGTCACCAGCCCAAAGAGCCAGAGACCCAGTGGAATGTTCCCTGGGTGGGGTCAGATAATCCATGTCTGCCCCCTGATACCCCAAGAGATTTAATCCCAGAGGAAGTGGGAACTGCTCACAAGATAGGGCCAGATAAGTCAAGTCTGCCCTCAGAAGTTCTAGGCAAAGTGTGTTGGCCAGAACTGCTAATGGAGCCAGAGGCTCGGGATGATTATGTAATGGACAGTGGGAAGGGAGCCTTAGAGGCCAGGCTGGGTGGGAATGATGAGATTCCCCAGCCTATATCAGATAACCACTGTCTGTACCCTGACACCCCAGGGGAGTTGTTCCCAGAAGTGCTAGTGAAGCACAGAGCCCAGGAGGGTTGTTTAAGAGACTGTGGGGAGGGAAAGGAATTGGTTTCTAGCTACAGGGAACCTGACCTCACACAGCAAGAGTGTGCCAGGGGCACAAAGAGCCAGGCCGGGGCAGCAAGCATCCCAGCCTTGGCAAAAGCATTATGGGTGCACAGTGGCACCATGAAAGAGGGTGTACCAAGTGGGGAGATACCCTGGATAACCATTGTCCAGGGGCCCACTGGAACAGACACCACTCCAAAGACCCAGTTCAACAGAAAGGACTGGGATAAAGTTGCTCAACCCCGGGCAATGGAGGAGTCCGGCACTTCAGCTGGATGGGAGCATCATAGCCCCCCAGCCAAGTCAGAGGAGGGTAAGCACAGCTTGGGTGGGAGCAGCGTAGCTCCCCAAGCTGCAACGGAAACAGCTGGACCAGAGGAAGAAAGCAAAGAGGAACTGTCCCTTTGTAATCCCATAGGCCCAGAGACTGTTTTAGAGACCTCAGCCCAGTGGTGGGGACTGGCTGGGGGGAACAGGGTTGCTATGGGACAGAAACTGTGGCCCACCTGTTGTACTCTGGGATCCCAGACTATTAGGGGAGGGCCCTGGACTATTTGGGTGGGGTGCATGGGAAGAGCAATTTGCTCTATACAGTGGGAGCAAGGCCAAGGGCTGGGGGAGGCTGTTACTCTACAATTCGGGACTGTTTTCTAAAGGACTTGAACATGAAGAGAGTGCAGAGGGCCTAGCCAATCCAGGAGAGTCATGACTATCAGCGTAGCTGGGAAAATCCTAGGGGCATGGATGTTTCCTGCCACGCTTGGGGAGGTGTTGTCATGAATCACCCAGGGGCAATATTGGATTTGGCGTGAACTATGCTGGGGCAATCTTGAGACTGGCAGCAGTGGCCTATATTGGGATTGGACTGTTATATACCAATAGCCACCATCTTAGGGCTGGTATATCATCCACAGTTGGTACCATATGGAGAGTAAGAGTTCTGGGTTTAGGAGACCCGCTGTATATTGTGTTATGGGTTATAATATGTTAGTATTATATTGTATATTGTATTATGGAGTGATAGCTATGTTTTAATTAGTCAACCCTCCCCCATTGTATAAACTCTCAGTCAGGAGTTGGCCATATGGTCCTTAGTGTAAACAAAGGAGATAGCAGACCAAATAGATTTGCCAGACTGCCAGGCACCGCAGGACAATGGTATAGTATGGGGTTTCCCAACCACAAGCCCAGGGGCATAGTCCAAGAGCTAATACAGGATGTTTCCAGTCTGAGATCCAGACCAAAATGAACTAGTAGCCACGCCTGGGGGAGGCCCTTGGGGAGGAGACTAATAAGTTCCCACAAATTACTTCTGTGAGAATGGCCAGAGGGGAATGAGGGTTTGACTAAGAGTAGCCACTCCCTCCACTGTGTGTGTGTGAAATGTTTTAAATATGTTGTTCCAAAATAAAACGTGGTTCATAATTTTCATCAAGACGTGGTGTGTAGATGTATTATTTACCCGGGGACATATGCTTGCAGTAAGAGTCGTCAGACTTACTGTCAATATTGCTCAGTCTAAACCAAGGGCTGAGACATGATGTTCCTGTACTCAAAGCTACTCCAAGGTCCAGAGTAACCCAAATCCGGTCAGCAGACCCCAGCCAGAGAGTGGGTCGTGATAATCTGTCCTGGTCTTACTTTAAAGGGTTCTGAACATTGCTCTTCCTGAAAATCCCAATGATTCCGTCTGGATTTCAGGTCTCTATTTCTCTACATTTGCCCTGAATGTTCTCTTGCAATTATGCTGCAATGGGTGAATACAATAGTTAGGGAGAGTTACTTTGCTATTTTTGATGCTGTAACTTTGCGATATAGGGAATAGAATAGGGCTCTAGATGAAATAATTTTTTCCTACTTAATTATGCTGAGTCAGGCAAAGTTTCCTTTAAAAAGGAAAGGGACGTATCTTAATGATCACCACATGGGCCAAACTTAGTGCCAGGGACTTGGAGACATCATGTCTCCAATGCTCCTAGGATTAAGGAAGTCTGGTGATAGGTGTAAGGTAGTGAAGATAGGAAAACAATTGTCCAACTGACTGCAGAATTCCAGAGGATTGCAAGAAGAGACAAGGAGACATTCTACAATGAGCAATGTAAAGAGATCGTAGATGATAACAGAATGGTGAAATCAAGAGATCTCTTCAAGAAAATTAAGGTCTTCAAAGGCATCTTTAATGCCAAAGTGGTTGTGATAAAAGACAAAAATGGTAGGGGCCTAACAGAAGAAGATCAGATAAAGAAGAGATGGCAGGAATACACTGAAGATCTATACAAGAAGGATCTTAACAGCAGTGATAACCTCAATAGTTTATCAAAATGAGCTGGAGCCAGACATCTTGGAGAGTGAAGTGAGTTGGCCCTAGGATGCCTTGCTGACAAGGCTGCAGGAGTTGATGTAATCCCAATTGAACCATTCAAAATTCTACAAGTGGATGCTGTGAAAGTGTTACTTGCCTTATGCCAACACATTTGGGAAATTCAACAATGGCCAATAGACTGGAAAAGGTCAGTCTGATTCCCAATCCCCCAAAAAAAGACAGTGCCAAAGAGTGCTCCAATTATCGAACATTTGCACTCATTTCACATGCCAGCAAGGTAATGCTTAAGGTTCTACAAGCTCGAATCCAACAATATATGGACCGTAACTACCAGATGTGAAAGCCGGGATCCGCAGAGGAAGAGGCAAAGAGATCAAATTGTCAATGCCTGATGAATAATAGAGAAAGCAAGAGAGTTCCAGAAAAGCATTTACTTCTGCTTCTATTCTAAAGCCTTTGACTGTGTGGATCACAACAAAATTTGGTAAGTTCTTAAAGAGATGCGAGTACCAGATCATCTCATCCTCCTTCTGAAGAATATGTATGTGGACCATGAAGCCACGGTCAGAACCGAACATGGGACAACATAATGGTTCAAGATTGGAAAAAGGTGTGCAACAAGGTTGAATATTGTGACCTTATTTATTCAATTTATATGCAGAGTACATCATGTGTAAGACTGGACTGGATGAACCCAAAGCTGGAATCAATATTGCTGGAAGAAATATCAACAACCTTTGATGGCTGAGGAACTAAAGGATCTGTTGATGAGGGTAAATGACCTGCCATTCAACGTTAAAAAGATCATGGCAAATTATAATCTCAGTTCCTGGCAAATTGACGGAGAAGAAGTGGAGGCAGTGACAGAATTTATTTTCTTGGGATTCAAGATCTCTGCAGATGGTGACTGTAGTCATGAAATTAAAATATGTTTGCTTCAGTTCCATACAGTTAGTTTGGTTTATAATTGCTAGTACTGAATCAGAAGGTATTAGTTCTAATCCAGTTACGTCAGCCATTGCACTTTTTCACTGTATTGTGTAACTGCATCCATAAGACTTTTTGATTTAATAAGGATGCAACAAAACCAAGTTGAGAAGTAAAGGCAGCAATATAACCTGAATATTAGGCAGGTGCAAGTTTTAATAAATTATAAGACTGGATGCACTTTTTCAACTGAGGTCAAGAACTCGGTCTGCATTTAAAAGGAATGTGTTTTTATTGCTACAGGCAAGGTCGGCTCTGTAGAATTTTTATTCTGTTGATTTTCTGGTGTTGTAAGAACAGTACAAGGAGAAGCTTCACTAGAAAATTCACTTTGTACCTTGATAAATATTCACACACAAACTTTCATGATGTCAGTGGGCTGCCAAAGTGAAGTAAATAAAGGTTAACATGGGAATTTAGCTTCAAAAGGTAATATAGCACAAGAAATTATTCATTTTTTGTTTACAGAATTGAACTTTGAGAGAATAACACTTGGTGCAAAAAATAAATCCGGAGGAAATTGTCTTTGCTCAGCAAATATTCTAGCTAAATAGATATGGAAGGTCTCTGGATTTTACTAGGTCTATACTGTAATATCCAAAACAACTAAGTCAGTGGTGCTCAATTAGAAAAGGGACTAAGCTTAATAGGTTAGTTCTATGGACAAGATAAGCCACTCTGAGAGCAACCTCTTTTAGCTCACTTGTGCTCTTCACAGGTAGAAATATCCTGTAGTATATCAGTCTGGCCCCACTCACTAGAGTGACCCAGCCCCACTAGAGTGACCCAGCCCCGAAATACCAGGCAATTCTACCCTGAACAGGAGAAAAAGCACACCCCAGACGTACGTTTCTGCCTTCTTTGGGCATCTGACTTTGTTGTTATGTCTACACTGTAATATCCCTGTGTATCTATTTTATGTACTCTATTTTATTAAGAAGTGCATAAAAGCTCTGTTTTTCTGCCTAAAATAGAACAAATAGTCCCTGTATGTGTCTTCCCTCTGCAGATAGATAGACTAATATATTGTAAATCTAGCACAATCAAGGATTTCCAGGATGTGAAAGATGTATTAAGCTACAATTTCAGAGTGATAGTAGGCTTTCTACTTTCTTTACTCATCAACAGTTATGATTTATATCATGGGTATGGCATGGGCATGTTAACATAAGGTTATCCAATATGATGTGACAGTCACCATAGACTAGCCAAGTCAGATACATACAATAGCAGATGATAATACATTACTATGTTTCCATGAATTTTCAGACTAATTCCATGGTGTTCTATCACATATAATAGTTGTCAAACTACGAATCATTGTCACGCATTGCGAGCTCGCTTCACGAGCGGCCGCATTTGCGGAAGGTGGAGGCTCCAGAGTTGGTTGCAATGAGCCAAAGGCTCATTGCCGGCTGCAAATGTGGACCCTCGTGAAGCGAGGGGCCGCATTTGCGGAGGTGGAGGTTCTACGGTGACCCACAAGCGGTTACACACACCCACACAAGCGGCACTTTGACAAAAAAGATCTAACACGCAATCACTAAATACGCACTTACACAAAAAAATACGAGCTGCGGGACTTAAAAAAAACAAAACATTACGAACTTGCAAAAATACGACCGAAACGCCTGCAGCTGAAAACATAAAAAAAACAATAAATACACACAAAAATGACATAAAAAACTTACCCAATGCAAGGGGGGGGGGGCACCCAGGACCTCTGTAAGTGAAGTTACACCGCAATTTAAGTCCAAATTACCGAGTTTAGACGAAAATTCCCTAAGCGAGAGAAAAAATGGCTGCTGAAAAAAACAAAAATGAGGCTACAGGACCCTAAAGGACGCTAAATCATCCACACCCGCGTACCACAAACACATTTGCCACCATTTTACAACAGTAACTTACACAATGCGGAACTACACAGCTACACTAACAGCTTTCCCTCGCGCACGCAGCCTATTTACACTACACACTGCACACATTGCTGACACTTACACCTCAGCTCCACAACAGTGCAAACCTACATTGTATGCTGCAGGAAGATCAAAACAGATTGTCAGCTCTTCAGCACAATGCTTCCTGCATGTATTACTTACAAATAGGTAAAGTATATTCATTTAGTAATGTATTAATTATTTAATTAGCAAACAAAAATACATATACACAAAAAGAATATCGCAATAAACACAAAAGCCATTCACCGCGAGCCTCACAACGAGTGCCAACGCTGCTCATAGCACACAAAGCCTTGCAATAAACGCAAAAAGTAGATCACCGCCAACCAAACAATAACAGCAAAAGCGCCTCTGATAAAAATAAATACAACAACCAACAGCCTCGCAATGAGCACCGAAGGCGCTCAGTGCAAGGCTCGCAATGATCGGCAAAGGATCTCAGACCACAAAAAAAATGTATGTCTGTGGCAAACACCATTACCTGCCTTACAATTTTATTGCCCTGTCATTTTTACGGGCAAGTTGCTAATCTAATCATATTATCCTAATGGATAGCACATATCAATAAAACATTACTGTCACTTTTATTTGAATGAAAATGCATATTGTAGACTTTTCTGCAGAAGCTTTATAATTCAGTGCTTATGAGGCTTCCTGTCCATTGATGCCATTATTACAATAATTAGAAAAAACTATATATAAAGTAGGAATATCCTTATGAAAATGTATAAATTATGCTGCTTGTCAAAACAAAATAATCTAATAGATAAGGCTTGCAAATGGATTGAACGAAAGTGAAGCATAAACTTTAATGTGTAGCTACGATCCCCAAAGGGATACCTCCTAACTGGAAGGCTAGCTGACCCTACTAACATGAGTAAGCTATGTATAGTGTGGTGTGTTGTGTTAAAGCAGGCTAAGCAAGCCTTGATAATATGAAATATAGCAAAATATCCATATATACTGTATATTGAGGACAGAGACATATGCTGAATAAAGTATCAATCAAAAAAGAGAATTGGTTCTCTGAATTTGTAGTATATACCGCACTTCAATGAGTCACATATTGATCCTAATAGATAAAAACAATATAACTAACCTTAACAAGAGCGTGTTTAGCAGACCATTAATACAATAAGGAATTTGTTTAGTTGTTCAGCCATGTCCGACTCTCATGACCCTATGTACCACAGCACGCCAGGCTGAAGTGGGGTTTCCAGTTACCATTCCAATGGACACAATTTTCTGACCTCTCTTCCATGACCTGCCCATCTTGGGTGATCCTACATTGTATAGTTCACCATGACACTGTATCGATACAGAAATGGGTGGTAATTGCACTACTATTTGCCTTATTATAAAAACTATGTATGAAAATCACATTGAACATAATTTCTAAATTATATTGGAGGAAAAGGTACACCTTTCAAGACTAGTTAGAGATGCCTGAGATACAGTAAAAGTTTCTTAATATCTGCAGAATATGCAAATAAAGAGTCCTCATGTGGAAGGGACACAATTACTTAAAGGAGTGGTGTATTTACATTCCCCAGTCAACATATAGTTAATGTCCCATGGCAAAAAAGTGGAAAAGGATGAGTTTTCCTGAAATTTTACTTTTATTTTATCACTAATAAATCTTTGTGTGACATTGACATACATATAGTAAGAAAAACGGCAAGTAAAACATATATTTATACTGATATCTGGAGCTGTCGTCTGGAACTCTTAAGATAAATATCTTTAGGGAAGGACAGAATTACTGTAAGGAAGTAGTATCACTGTAATTATCATGTAAAATTAAGTTTGTGCATATCTATGTATGATGTTTCTAGTTATTATAACCTCATATCCTCATCACATATAAGAAGAGACACACAGTGGAGGAGGGGAGAGGCACACAGGGGAGGAGGGGAGAGACACATAGAGGAGAGGGGGAGAGACACACGGGGGCAAGGGGGGATAGACACTGGGAAGTAAGAGAAGAGGAAGAGACACAGGGGAGTGAGAGAAGGGGAAGAGACACAGGGGAGTGAGAGAAAGGGGAAGGGACAACAAAGGAGTGAGAGGAGGGGGGGAAATACAGGGGAGGGAGAGGAAGAGACATGGGGGGCAGGGAGGAAAGAGGGAAGAGATGCAGGGGAGGGAGAGGAAGAGGGAAAAGGCACAGGGGAGGGGAAAAAGACACAGAGGAGGGAGAGGGGGTAAGAGACACAGGAAGGGAGGGGGGAGAGACATAGGGGATGAAGGGGGGAAGGGACACATGGGAGGGGAAAAGAGACACATGGGAGGGGAAAAGAGAGACAGGGAGGGAGGGGAGGGGGAAAGAGACACATGAGAGGGGGAAAGAGACACATTGGGAGGGGGAAAGAGACACAGAGGAGGGAGAGGTGGGAAGAGACACAGGGGAGGGAGAGGATGGGGGGAAGAGACATAGAGAAGGGGGAAGAGACACATGAGAGGAGGGAAGAGACACAGGGGAGGAGGGAACAGACACAGGGGATGGAGAGGTGGGGAAGAGACACAGGGGAGGGAGGAGGGGAAAGACAGACAGGGGTGGAGGGGAGAGACAGACAGGGGAAGAGGGGAGAGACAGACAGGGGAAGAGGGGAGAGAGACACATGGGAAGAGGGGAGAGACAAACAGGGGAAGAGAGGAGAGACAGACAGATGAGGAGGGGGAGGGACATAGGGGAGTGAGGGAAAGGGGAAGAGACACAAGGGAGTTAGAGAAGGGGGATGAGACACTGGGGAGTAAGAGGAGGGGGAAGAGATGCAGGGGAGGGGGAAAGGCACAGGGGAGGTAAATGGGGGGGAGAGACACAAGGGAGGGGGGAAGAGAAGGGAGCCAGAGAAGGGAGGAAGAGACACACAGTGGAGGAGGGGAGAGGCACACAGGGGAGGAGGGGAGAGACACATAGGGGAGAGGCACACAGGGGAGGAGGGGAGATACACACAGAAGAGGAGGGGGAGAGACACACAGGGGAGGAGGGGGATAGACACAGGGGAGTGAGAGAAGGGGGAAGAGACACAGGGGAGTGAGAGAAGGGGAAGAGACACAGGGGAGTGAGAGAAGGGGGAAGGGACAACAAAGGTGTGAGAGGTGGGGGAGAAATACAGGGGAGGGAGAGGATGAGGGAAATGACAAAGGGGAGGCAAATGGGGGAGACACAAGGGAGGGGGAAGAGACATGGGGGGGCAGGGAGGAAAGAGACACAAGGAGGGAGGGGTAAAGAGACGCATGGGAGGGAGGGGGGAGAGACACAGTGGAGGGATGGGGTAAGAGACACAGGGGAGGGGAAATGAGACACATTGAGGGAGGGGAAATGAGACACAGGGAGGGAGGGGGAAAGAGACACATGGGAAGGAGTGGGGAGAGACACAGTGGAGGGATGGGGTAAGAGACACAGGGGAGGGGAAATGAGACACAGGGAGGGAGGGGATATGAGACACAGGGAGGGAGGGGGAAAGAGACACATGGGAGGGTAAATAGAAACAGGGGAGGGGTAGAGAGACAGAGGCAGGGAGGGGGAGGGGGAAAGAGACACATGGGAGGGGGAAAGAGACACATGGGAGGGGGAAGACACACATTGGAGGGGGAAAGAGACACAGGGGAGGGAGAGGTGGTGAAGAGACACAGGGGAGGGAGAGGAGGGGGGAAAGAGACACAGGGGAGGGGGAAAGAGACACATGGGAGGGAGAGGGGAAAGAAACACTGGGGAGGGAGAGGTGGGGAAGAGACACAGGGGAGGTAGGGGAGGAAGAGATACAGGGGAGGGGGAAAGAGACACAGGGGAGGGAGAGGGGGGAACAGACACAGTGGAGGGGGGAACAGACACGGGGAGGGAGAGGTGGGGAAGAGACACAGGAGGAAAAGAGACACGGGGAGACACAGGGGAGTGAGAGGAGTGGGGAAGAAACAGGGGAGTGAGAGGAGGGGAAGGAACAGGGGAGTGAGCAGAGGGGGAAGAGACAAAGGGGAGGGAAATGGGGGGAAACAATGGAGACATGAGTGAGGGGGGAAGAGACAGAGGGCGGATGAGGGAAAGAGACACAGGTGAGGGGGGATAAAGCACAGGGGAGGGAGTAGGGGAAAGAGACAAAGGGGAGGGGGAAGAGACACATAGGAGGGAGGGGGGTTAAAAACACAGGGGGGGGGGAGGAGACACAAGGGAGGGAGAGGAGGGGGGAAATGAGACACAAGGTAGGAAGTAGACAGGGGAAGAGACTCGCAATAAGTGCCAAAGGCACTCATTGCGAGTTTGTGATGAGTGCCAAAGGCTCTCATCGCAAAGCCAATAAAGTAGAGGGTGGGAGAGGTACTGTAGAGGGGTACTGTGGAGAGGTACTGCGAGGCCAGTGAAATAGAGGGGGAGGCTCCCATTGTGTGGCAAACATCATTGACATGCTTAACTGTTTATTGCCATCATTTTTGATGGGTAAGTCGCTAGTATAAGTATAAAAATAACCTATTTATATGCAGTGTTTATATAATCTTTAGCTAAGCAGTGTGGTACAGTGATATATTTACCGACTAAATGAAATGTTATTACTCTGGATTTTATTTAATATTTATTTAGCAGAAGTCAGTTTAACTGATAATACAGAGAATTTAATAGTGAATATTTATTGTTCATTTTTTCTTTTTGAAAGTAAAGTTTATGACTTATTTTTGTTTGATCTGTGTATTCACATGCAGAACATAATGTACAAAGAAGGAATGTAGGATATTATCTATTTTGTATCTTTTATAGTGATGAATATTAATAAAATGTAAGATCCAACTGGGTATTCATCACATGCAAATCCATTAGACCAGGAATAGTTTTCAGTTATGTAGTGGCTTTGATAATAGGCATATTTGTACTTTAGTTCATTGCAAACTATGGGCTCTATAACATAAACTGGTAGAGTAGGGTAGGTGAATATCCCATTGTACTAAATAGTACCAACAAATAGCAGCCCCATTGAATCCATAGACTTGGGGTGTGTAAGGCTCAGTTTAATGGGGACATGTTCTCTTCTATTCGAGGATATAGCAGCGGAGAGTGGGTTTGGTTAGCTGGCTCAAGGTACTTCTTGAGTGGGGAGGGAATAGTGGTTCGCACAGTAAATTCACAAGACTATGAGGCTTACCTGCTCCCTAGATGATAGAGTAGAATAGAGATACCTTTATTGAGTCTGCGGTGAGTCGGTTAAGGGAAGTGAAGGGCAGTTGACTACTGGAAGATATTTGTATTAGCCCAATGTAACAGTTATACCCCAAAACACATCCTGCACATAAAGTGACAGTTCAAAACCCCCCCAAAAAACATTTCAGATCCCTTTAGATTCACAATACCTGGAGCCATTGGGTCTAGTGTTCATAAATGTATTGTTGTCTTCTTAAAAGAGTCCATGAGCCTGGGGAGGGGGGGCATGACACATATAACTACAGAAGGAAATACAGTGACACAATAAGAGAGTTAATGCGAGGCACAGCACCCAGGAATGACACAGTTAAGTACATTTTCACTTGATAATTAGATTTTTGAAACTTTCAAGAAGCTCACCAGCAACAAATATCTGTCTTAATGCATATTATTTGGTTGTTTAGTGGTTTAGTTGTGTTGACTCTATGTGACACTATGAACTGCAGCATGCCAGGCACATCTGTTATGTGTCTGGTTTTGCTTAGTCAAAAGGTTATCTTGATACTGATGTGGCTTAATATTTTTTTCTCCAGTGGATCACCATTTGTCTGGCCTCTCTGCTATAATCTGCCCATGGTATAGCTCACAGCTTCATTGAAGTGCACAAGCCCCTTCACCATGACAAGATAGCGTTCTGAAAGGGGATATTAATTCTATTATTGCATAAATATTTTTATATGCAGTTAATACCATAAAAGATACACATTTATGATATGTGTTGCACATGTAATATAACAGTAAATCTAGTATATAATTTAGTAAACGTATAATACATTACTTTGTGACTTTGGATATAAATAAAAAATCAATTCCCTAACTGCATATGGACTTCTAAATATGTATTAGACCCCAAAATTGCTAATACTGTTTGATAGGAAAACACACCTGGGAAAGACTGCAAATACATATAAAATTTGTATCTAGAATATTATTGATCATTAATGTAATATTTATTGTTCACTTTTACATTTTGAAAGCAAGTATTATAATATATTTTTGTCTGACCTGTGCATTTGTATTCAGAACATAATGTACAGAGAATGAATATGGTGGATTATCTATTTGTATCTTTAATGGTGGTGAATATAAATAAAATGTGAGATCCAAACTGGATATTCATGATATGCAAGTCCAATGAATCAAGAAGAGTTTTCATTTGTTATGTCTCAGTTTTTATGTCCGTGTAAAGTTAGTCTCCTTAGGTGTACTAGAAAAGAATGGTCAAAGCTCAATATTGTCTCATTATAAAGTGAATATGGGAACACTCAAACCAACTGGCTTAGAGGAGGACACGTCCGCTTGTTGGATGAGTGATATTATTTCTTAATAAGCATGTCAGACTGTAATCGTCTTCTAAACTGTCAGTGCTATTTCTAAAGCTCTATCTTAATTATTCTTCCTCCTCTTTTCATACCGTTTATCTATTTTACTATATTGAAATAATATTTCATATACACAACACACTATAAATTCATTGTCATTTTAGATCCCCAGGGCTCAATGCCTTGAAATTGTTTGTTTATGAATAAGACATAATAAAATAATTGTTCAGTCTCACATGGTATTGAAAATTGATTGCTCTTTTTAAGCTATTTGTCCAAAAAGAGACTATTCATCTCAAAGTAATTACTTTATGACTGCCAGCAGAAATGATTTCTGTGTGATACACTGTGTCAATAAATAAACATACAATCTTTCTTTTCTATTTCTCTAATATAAACAAAATAGCCATTTTATAATATCTTCTAACCATAAATCATTGTACATTATTCAGTTTATTTTCAGATTAATATAGACTTTATACATTATATCAATTTTGTGGATTACACTTTTCTGATTATCTGTATGCACTATGACAAGTTACCAGTCTGCTCTGGCTTTGTGTCCGTGTTTCAAGCACTTTGATGGAGGAACACAATACAAGATCCGGTAATACTTTTCCAAGTTTTACTTAAATTTAGCCAGGGAAAATATTGATAACAAAACAAATCAAAGAAAATAATAGACCTAGCTTTAAATGAAGCATTACCTAAATCAGTACGCAGTTTTTTACTATCAGCTCTCACCCAGCTAAACCTGGGTGGAAAAAAACATAAGTGCATATTTCACTGACCTATATATTCCTCCCAGACTTTCAGGTGTTCCACTGTTGTTTCAAGTGGACATAGGCTGGAGATGGCTTTCTCTCTCTCTCTCTCTCTCTATCTCTCTCTCTCTACCTTGCTCTCACTCTATCTCTCAACTGAATATAATCCAGTCCATCAGCTATCATCCAATACTCCAGGATCTGTCTTAAATCAGGGCTGGCCAGGCGCATCTTATTATCTGAGCAGGAAAGTTAACCCTGCAGTCCTCTTGATATAAAAGAGCTCTATAGAGTCTTTGACTCACACACATACCCTATATGACTCTATTAAAACAATATGGATTTATAAAGGAATAGGTCATGTCAAACAAACCTAATTAGTTTCTATGAGGAGGTTAGTAGGAACTCAGATCAAGGCAAGTCAGTGCATGTAGTCTTTTTAGATTTTGTAAAGGCTTTTGATACAATGCCACATGGTAGACTATTGTGTAAACTAAAGGATACAGGAATTGCAGTAAATATCTGCTCATGGATCGAGAGCTGGCAAAAAGACAGGAAGCGAAGGGTTGTTGTAAATGGAACATACTCCGATTGGACTTATGTGGTAAGTGGGGTTACTCAGGGCTCAGTATTAGGTCCTCTCCTTTTTTACCATATTTATTATCGACTTAGAGGTGGGACTGGAAAGTAGTGTCTCCATTTTTGCTGATGACACGAAGATGTGCAAGGTAATTAAATTAGAGAATGATGTACTTTCCCTCCAAAGGGATTTGCATAAATTAGGGAAATGGGCAATTAAATGGCAGATGAGATTTAATACGAATAAATGTAAGGTTAGGCATCTGGGAAGGAAAATAACCATGCAATTTATAAACTTAATGAAACAAATCTAGGGGTATCAGATATTGAAAGGGATTTGGGAGTGCTTGTGGACAACCACCTACGTAACAGTTCTCAATGCCAAGCAGCTGCTGCAAAGGCAAATAAACTATTAGCATGTATTAAAAAGGGTATAGAAGCAAGGGAATCAAATATACTTCAGCCACTATACAAATCTCTAGTACACCCTCATTTGGAATATGGAGTACAATTTTGGGCACCACTTCATAAAAAGGAAATTTTAGAACTGGAAAAAGTGCAGAGAAGGACAACAAAACTAATAAGGGGAATGGATGGGCTTAGTTATGAAGAAAGACTAACCAAATTAAACATATTTTCTCTAGAAAAAAGGCGTCTAAGAGGGGATATAATTATCCGATATAAATACATCCAGGGTCAGTATAAAGATTTGTCAAGGGAGCTTTTTGTGCCAAGGTTTTCAATTGACACAAGGACATCCTTTGATGTTAGAAGTAAAAAGATTCCACCTAAAAGAAAGAAAAGGGTTCTTCACAGTAAGGATGGTTAATCTGTGGAATTCTCTACCAGAGGAGGTGGTGACAGCGCATTCAATAAATAACTTTAAAAAGGGATTGGATATATTTTTAAATAAAAAGTGTATTTAGGGATATCCTGGATAATTAGAGAGGGAGTATTGATACACGGAGGAATCCGATCGCCAGTATCTGGGGTCAGGAAGGAAATCTTTTGTTTCCCTTTTAGACAATTGGCAAAGTTTCACTTGTGTTTTTTTGCCTTCCCCTGGATCAATTAACAACTAATCTGCATATTGCAGATCAGATGAGATCGAAAAAAGGTTAAACTTGATGGGCTAAAAGTATTTTTTTAACCTCAATTACTCTGTTACTATGTAACTATGTAATATGAAGCCTTGTACAGTAGCAGTTGTAAATGGAATCAAATAATCAAATCTGTATAAGGACTAAATATTTGGCACTACAGATTTCACTGTCAAAAGTATACATATTGAGAAACAGAAATTTGTAAACGCCATTCATCACCAGGAAGAGACTTGAGCTTTCTTCTCGATTACACAAAGAAGTCATCAGCCACTGCCATGTTATAAAGGGAGTCAGAAGGTGTTTGTCCTGTCAATGTTATTTAAAAATAAAAAGTTAATGAAAATAGTGGATTGTAATACAGTCAATCTAAGTCAATCTATTTAATCTATTGTAAATATGTATGCAAAGGTCTGCATAGTTCAAACTATCGTATTCCCAGTAGTAACATACGGATGTGAGAGCTGGACCATAAAGAAATCTGAGCGCTGTAGAATTGAAGCCTTTGAATTGTGGTGTTGGAGAAGACTGCTTAGAGTCCCTTGGACTGCAAGAAGATCCAATAAATCAATACTTTAGGAAATCAAGACAAACTGTTCACTAGAATGTATGATCATGAGGATAAGGCTTAAATATTTTGGCCATATCATGAGATGGCAGGATTCCCTTGAAAAGACCCTGATGCTGGGAAAGATTGAAGGCAACAGAAGAAGGGGACGACAGAGGCTGAGATGGATAGATGAGGTCACTGAAGTAATGAACATAAACTTGATGGAGATCAGAGGGGCAGTGTATCTGATGTTTATAAGCATTAAATGACCACTGAAGCATCATATTTATATTGTGTTGTTATGAGAACTTAACGTGATAATGTTCACAATATTCTTACACAGATCAAGCTAAAGAATTTCAGCTTTTACATTTTATTCAATGTCAGCAAATAATTTGGTTTTGCTCTTAACAAGAAATGAGAGAAACCTTGGATTCAGTTAAAACGTATAAAAATCTAGTTTTATTGATGTTTAGTCACTCAGTCATGTCTTACTCTCCATGACCCTATGGACCTCAGCATGCCAGCACATCTATCATTATGTCTCTGGTTATGCTTATCCATAAGGATTTCTTGGAAAAGATACTGGAGTGGGTGCCAGTGGACCAAAAATGTCATTATGACATCTCTGCCCATCTTGGGTGACCCTCCATGGTATAGCTCACAGCTTCATTGAGGTACACAAGCCCCTTTACCTCAACAATGTAGCAATCCGTGGGGGGGGGAAGGAGTTAGAGATATCTCTAAAAAATATTTTTTGCTCAAAACTTAAATAGTTGCTAATATTAATGTTGGACTGTTACACAATTCACAAAATGTGAAGCTATTTTAAATACTTTTGGTCCTTGAAGGAATCTCTGAAGTGTTATATTTATAATACACTCTTTTGAATAACTTCTTAGAAAGCTAAAAACATTAATTTTTAACTGTTGCAATACATTTTTATTTACTGGAGCAGATATTAGTTGATTAACAGGATCAGTTACCTGGGAGCTAATTTAATGTATGTTAAAGCCCAAGTTGTCATATATAAAATTCTTCTGAGATAATTCATTAATAATTCATGTTTTGTAAAACCCAAGTTTTATTTTTACATGCAGGGCAAAGACTTACAAGATTACTGATGAAAGTGAGTATTCAAGCATGGGTCACGTTGGTTGTATTTCCTGGGGGTTGTGTCTAATTTATAGCTGTAGGGTTGTCTCAGGAGTAGACTTTATTTCCAATTTGCATACATAAAAAGACAGATCTATGGGAAATTCTGTAGTTCTGTTATTACAGAAATGATTCACTCGTGTACTTAGGCATCTAAAATGCTCTATTTTAACAGTTTATTTTACATATATACAGATTTGACACATTATCATTTAACAGATTAATACATTTTGAAATGAGCAATGAAAAGGACAAATAAAACAAATAACATTTTATCCAAAACAATTAGATTTTAGACTTTTGGAATCTTTGCACATTTTTAATTTAACAAATTGAATTGTTTTTGCATGTTTGGGGCAAATACTTATTGAGAGTAGGGGAATTCAGGGTTTTTGTGGTTCATGAGAAAAATATCTTGGTCATATTTATCATCACATGATCTGCCTTTACAGCATTTACTAAGAATAAATGTGACTTAATTCTGGACTTAAGTCTGGATAAGCTACTAAAAAAGTAAATATATATCACTATCAGCAAAGGTCCTCATAGTTAGTTCTATGATATTACCAGTAGTAACATATGGGTGTGAGAGCTGGACTATAAAGAAGGCTGAGTGCCGTAGAATTGACGCCTTTGATATTGTGGTGTTGGAGAAAGTTGCTTAGAGTCCCTTGGACTGCAAGAAGATCCAATCAATCAGTACTTCAGGAAATGAAGCAAAACTGTTTACTGGAAGGTGGGATCATGAAGCTCAAATATTTTGGCCATATCATGGGAAGACAGGATTCCCTAAGGAAGACTCTGATAATGGGAAAGATTGAAGGCACACAGAGAGGGGGGAGGCAGAGGCTGGGATGGAAATATTCAGTCATTGAAGCAATGAACATGAGCTTGATGGATTTCAAAAGGGAAGTCAGATGTGCCTAGCGTGCTGTGGTCCATAGGGTTACGGACGGCCCTTAATGACTGAATGACTAAACAATAACAGGTGTGACAAAGTTTTTTAATTTTAGTTATTCTCTGTAACATGTGGAGCAAGTAGTCATGAATGTCATTGTTATACACTGTGTGATTCCTATTTTAATGGAAACTGGCAAGATTTGTATTAAAATATGGATCATGCAGTGATAATAAATATTTTGTAGAGAAAATATACAATCAGTTATCATTTTAAGGATGGGTGCTTTACAAGGTTTCAGTTGGCAATGTTAGCTTTCTGCATCATGTTGCATGGAGACCAGAGAAATGCTTTTGTGAATAGTGTGATAGAGATTACGTCTAGTGTTTTACATACTATAGCCTGTTTCCTTGAAATGCTCTAATTGTGATGGATTGCAATGGTGTTGTTACTAGGATCACAATGCTTGTTTATTTTTGTATATAGTATATAGTATAGTATAGTATATAGTGCTGCTGTGCACCATATGGAGAATGTCAGCAGGAACCTGATACCACTCGCCTCACATGGACAACATGAGTATATAGTGCTGCTGTGCACCATATGGAGAATGTCAGCAGGAATCTGATACAGCTTGCCTCACATGGACAACATGAGTATATAGTGCTGCTGTGCACCATATGGAGAATGTCAGCAGGAACCTGATACCACTCGCCTTATCACAACCTACAATGATGATGGAGTATAGAGGATCCTAGTCCTCTTATCTCCTATAGGTTTTAGACCTAAGATTTGGGTGACTCAGACCAATGGACCTTCTTTGCGGATGCAAGAGCATAAGTCCCAGCTTTTGGTAGTGTGCCTGGGAAAAACCTGGCAGGGAGTCAGAAACGATCTCCTCTACCAGCATATGCCCCTGGGTCAATAATACACCTGCACACAAAGTCTTGATGAAAATTATGAACAACTTCTTTATTTTTACACAAGTATTTAAACAACTCACAAAACCAGTACAGGGAGTGGCTACCCCTTTGTCCAACCCTTATCTTCCTCTTGGCCAATGGGGTAATCTCCAGAGTAACTTGATTACCTCTAGCCAATGGACTAGAGGTAAGCTCTGGGAACTTCCAGACCCCTCCCCTGGGCCGCCCACTAGGTGTGGCTACCTAATTTAGTTGGTCTCTGGCTCTCAAGGGAGAAACATCTTCTAGCCCTCTGGACTTTGCCCTGATTCTCTGAGTAGGAATCCCTGTAGACCCCCTGGGGTTATGGTGCCTGCCTGTCTGCTCTCCAGCTGTGAGCTTCCCATTGTTGGTTCTCTGGTGGACACTTAGCTAATGGGATTAACAGGCCTTTGGGAACAAAGGAGGTTTTGGCTGTATTCAATGGGCTAACCCTCTACAATATAATAACATACTAATATAATAACATACATTCATATTTACAAATACAACACACAATGTTTCACACACATACAACCAACACATCCCACCAGCTCCCTCACATGACACCCATTACAATGAGCCTAAACATGGAAGGGATGGGAATTGCTAAGGGGTAAACTTATAATACTTTATCCCCTAGACCACAAAATAACAATATAAACTTATAACAGTATAACAGGGTGACTGGGAGCCCCAACCCCCAGGTATCGTCTCTTGTGTCAACAGTCTGTGACAGACATCTGTCCAAGTGCCAGATGACTGCCAAGTGAGCCATGACACGCCTCACATGGACAACATAAGTATATAGTGCTGATGTGCACCATATGGAGAATATCAGCAGGAATCTGATACAGCTTGCCTCACATGGACAACATGAGTATATACTGCTGCTGTGCACCATATGGAGAATGTCAGCAAGAACCTGTTAAAGCTCGCCTCACATGGACAACATGAGTATATAGTGCTGCTGTGCACCATATGGAGAGTGTCAGCAGGAATCTGATACAGCTTGCCTCACATGGACAACATGAGTATATAGTGCTGCTGTGCACCATATGGAGAGTGTCAGCAGGAATCTGATACAGCTTGCCTCACATGGACAACATAAGTATATAGTGCTGCTGTGCACCATATGGAGAATATCAGCAGGAATCTGATACAGCTTGCCTCACATGGACAACATGAGTATATAGTGCTGCTGTGCACCATATGGAGAATGTCAGCAAGAACCTGATACCGCTCACCTCACATGGACAATATGAGTATATAGTGCTGCTGTGCACCATATGGAGAATGTCAGCAAGAACCTTATACCGCTCGCCTCACATGGACAACATGAGTATATAGTGCTGTGTGCACCATTTGGAGAATGTCAAAAGGAACCTGATACAGCTTGCCTCACATGGACAACATGAGTATACAGTGCTGCAGTGCACCATATGGAGAATGTCAGCAGGAATCTGATACAGCTTGCCTCACATGGACAACATGAGTATATAGTGCTGCTGTGCACCATATGGAGAATGTCATCAGAAACCTGATACCGCTCGCCTCACATGGAGAACATGAGTATATATTGCTGCTGTGCACCATATGGAGAATGTCAGCAGGAACCTGATACCGCTCGCCTCACATGGAGAACATAAGTATATAGTGCTGCTGTGCACCATATGGAGAATATCAGTAGGAACCTGATACAGCTTGCCTCACATGAACATCACGAGTATATAGTGCTGCTGTGCACCATATGGAGAATGTCAGCAGGAATCTGATACAGCTTGCCTCACATGGACAACATGAGTATATAGTGCTTCTGTGCACCATATGGAGAATATCATCAGGAATCTGATACAGCTCGCCTCACATGGACAACATGAGTATATAATGCTGCTGTGCACCATATGAAGAATGTCAGCAGGAATCTGATACAGCTTGCCTCACATGGACAACATGAGTATATAGTGCTGTGTGCACCATTTGGAGAATGTCAAAAGGAACCTGATACAGCTTGCCTCACATGGACAACATGAGTATACAGTGCTGCAGTGCACCATATGGAGAATGTCAGCAGGAATCTGATACAGCTTGCCTCACATGGACAACATGAGTATATAGTGCTGCTGTGCACCATATGGAGAATGTCATCAGAAACCTGATACCGCTCGCCTCACATGGAGAACATGAGTATATATTGCTGCTGTGCACCATATGGAGAATGTCAGCAGGAACCTGATACCGCTCGCCTCACATGGAGAACATAAGTATATAGTGCTGCTGTGCACCATATGGAGAATATCAGTAGGAACCTGATACAGCTTGCCTCACATGAACATCACGAGTATATAGTGCTGCTGTGCACCATATGGAGAATGTCAGCAGGAATCTGATACAGCTTGCCTCACATGGACAACATGAGTATATAGTGCTTCTGTGCACCATATGGAGAATATCATCAGGAATCTGATACAGCTCGCCTCACATGGACAACATGAGTATATAATGCTGCTGTGCACCATATGAAGAATGTCAGCAGGAATCTGATACAGCTTGCCTCACATGGACAACATGAGTATATAGTGCTGCTGTGCACCATATGGAGAATGACAGCATGAACCTGATACAGCTTGCCTCACATGGACAACAGGAGTATATAGTGCTGCTGTGCACCATATGGAGAATGTCAGCAGGAATCTGATACAGCTCGCCTCAAATGGACAACATGAGTATATAGTGCTGCTGTTCACCATATGGAGAATGTCAGCACGAACCTGAAACAGCTTGCCTCACATGGACAACAGGAGTATATAGTGCTGCTGTGCACCATATGGAGAATGTCAGCAGGAATCTGATACAGCTGGCCTCACATGGACAACATGAGTATATAGTGCTGCTGTGCACCATATGGAGAATGTCAGCAGGAATCTGATACAGCTCACCTCACATGTACAACTTGAGTATATAGTGCTGCTGTGCACCATATGGAGAATGTCAGCAGGAATCTGATACAGCTTGCCTCACATGGACAACATGAGTAGGCAGTGCTGCTGTGCACCATATGGAGAATGTCAGCAGGAATCTGATACAGCTTGCCTCACATGGACAACATGAGTAAATAGTGCTGCTGTGCACCATATGGAGAATATCAGCAGGAATCTGATACCGTTCGCCTCACATGGACAACATGAGTATATAGTGCTGCTGTGCACCATATGGAGAATGTCAGCAGGAATCTGATACAGCTTGCCTTACATGGACAACATGAGTATATAGTTCTGCTGTGCACCATATGGAAAATATCAGCAGGAATCTGATACAGCTTGCCTCACATGGACAACATGAGTAGGCAGTGCTGCTGTGCACCATATGGAGAATATCAGCAGGAATCTGATACAGCTTGCCTCACATGGACATCAAGAGTATATAGTGCTACTGTGTACCATATGGAGAATGTCAGCAGGAATCTGATACAGCTTGCGTTACATGGACAACATGAGTATATAGTGCTGCTGTGCACCATATGGAGAATGTCAGCAGGAACCTGATACAGCTCGCCTGACATGGACAACATGAGTATATAGTGCTGCTGTGCACCATATGGAGAATGTCAGCAGGAATCTGATACAGATTGCCTCACATGGACAACTTGAGTATATAGTGCTGCTGTGCACCATATGGAGAATGTCAGCAGGAATCTGATACAGCTTGCCTCACATGGACAACATGAGTATATAGTGCTGCTGTGCACCATATGGAGAATGTCAGCAGGAATCTGATACAGCTGGCCTCACATGGACAACTTGAGTATATAGTGCTTCTGTGCATCATATGGAGAATATCAGCAGGAATCTGATACAGCTTGCCTCACATTGACATCATGATTATATAGTGCTACTATGCACCATATGGAGAATGTCAGCAGGAATCTGATACAGCTTGCCTCACATGGACAACATGAGTATATAGTGCTGCTGTGCACCATATGGAGAATGTCAGCACGAACCTGAAACAGCTTGCCTCACATGGACATCATGATTATATAGTGCTACTATGCACCATTTGGAGAATGTCAGCAGGAATCTGATACAGCTTGCCTCACATGGACAACATGAGTAGGCAGTGCTGCTGTGCACCATATGGAGAATGTCAGCAGGAATCTGATACAGCTTGCCTCACATGGACAACATGAGTATATAGTGCTGCTGTGCACCATATGGAGAATATCAGCAGGAATCTGATACAGCTTGCCTCACATGGACATCATGAGTATATAGTGCTGCTGTGCACCATATGGAGAATGTCAGCAGGAATCTGATACAGCTTGCCTAACATGGACAACATGAGTATATAGTGCTGCTGTGCAACATATGGAGAATTTCAGCAGGAACCTGATATAGCTTGCCTCACATGGACAACATGAGTATATAGTGCTGCTGTGCACCATTTGGAGAATGTCAGCAGGAACCTGATACAGCTTGCCTCACATGGACAACATGTGTATATAGTGCTGCTGTGCACCATATGGAGAATGTCAGCAGGAATCTGATACAGCTTGCCTCACATGGACATCATGAGTATATAGTGCTGCTGTGCACCATATGGAGAATGTCAGCAGGAATCTGATACAGCTTGCCTCACATGGACAACATGAGTATATAGTGCTGCTGTGCACCATATGGAGAATATCAGCAGGAACCTGATACAGCTTGCCTCACATGGACAACATGAGTATATAGAGCTGCTGTGCACCATATGGAGAATGTCAGCAGGAATCTGATACAGCTTGCCTCACATGGACAACATGAGTATATAGTGCTGTTGTGCAACAAATGGAGAATGTCAGCAGGAACCTGATACAGCTTGCCTCACATGGACAACTTGAGTATATAGTGCTGCTGTGCACCATATGGAGAATGTCAGCAGGAATCTGATACAGCTGACCTCACATGGACAACATGAGTATATAGTGCTGCTGTGCACCATAAGGAGAATGTCAGCAGGAACCTGATACCACTCGCCTCACATGGACAACATGAGTATATAGTGCTGCTGTGCACCATATGGAGAATGTCAGCAGGAATCTGATACAGCTTGACTCACCTGGACAACATGAGTATATATTGCTGCTGTGCACCATATGGAGAATGTCAGCACGAACCTGATACAGCTTGCCTCACATGGACAACATGAGTATACAGTGCTGCTGTGCACCATATGGAGAATATCAGCAGGAACCTGATACAGCTTGCCTCACATGGACAACATGAGTATATAGTGCTGCTGTGCACCATATGGAGAATATCAGCAGGAATCTGATACAGCTTGCCTCACATGGACAACATGAGTATATAGTGCTGCTGTGCACCATATGGAGAATGTCAGCAGGAATCTGATACAGCTTGCCTCACATGGACAACATGAGTATATAGTGCTGCTGTGCACCATATGAAGAATGTCAGCAGGAATCTGATACAGCTGGCCTCACATGGACAACATGAGTATATAGTGCTGCTGTGCACCATATGGAGAATGTCAGCACGAACCTGATACAGCTTGCCTCACATGGACAACAGGAGTATATAGTGCTGCTGTGCACCATATGGAGAATGTCAGCAGGAATCTGATACAGCTCGCCTCACATGGACAACATGAGTATATAGTGCTGCTGTGCACCATATGGAGAATGTCAGCACGAACCTGAAACAGCTTGCCTCACATGGACAACAGGAGTATATAGTGCTGCTGTGCACCATATGGAGAATGTCAGCAGGAATCTGATACAGCTTGCACCACATGGACAACATGAGTAGGCAGTGCTGCTGTGCACCATATGGAGAATGTCAGCAGGAATCTGATACAGCTTGCCTCACATGGACAACATGAGTAAATAGTGCTGCTGTGCACCATATGGAGAATATCAGCAGGAATCTGATACAGCTCGCCTCACATGGACAACATGAGTATATAGTGCTGCTGTGCACCATATGGAGAATGTCAGCAGGAATCTGATACAGCTTGCCTCACATGGACAACATGAGTATATAGTTCTGCTGTGCACCATATGGAAAATATCAGCAGGAATCTGATACAGCTTGCCTCACATGGACAACATGAGTATATAGTGCTGCTGTGCACCATATGAAGAATGTCAGCAGGAATCTGATACAGCTGGCCTCACATGGACAACATGAGTATATAGTGCTGCTGTGCACCATATGGAGAATGACAGCATGAACCTGATACAGCTTGCCTCACATGGACAACAGGAGTATATAGTGCTGCTGTGCACCATATGGAGAATGTCAGCAGGAATCTGATACAGCTCGCCTCACATGGACAACATGAGTATATAGTGCTGCTGTGCACCATATGGAGAATGTCAGCACGAACCTGAAACAGCTTGCCTCACATGGACAACATGAGTATATAGTGCTGCTGTGCACCATATGGAGAATATCAGCAGGAACCTGATACAGCTTGCCTCACATGGACAACATGAGTATATAGAGCTGCTGTGCACCATATGGAGAATGTCAGCAGGAATCTGATACAGCTTGCCTCACATGGACAACATGAGTATATAGTGCTGTTGTGCAACAAATGGAGAATGTCAGCAGGAACCTGATACAGCTTGCCTCACATGGACAACTTGAGTATATAGTGCTGCTGTGCACCATATGGAGAATGTCAGCAGGAATCTGATACAGCTGACCTCACATGGACAACATGAGTATATAGTGCTGCTGTGCACCATAAGGAGAATGTCAGCAGGAACCTGATACCACTCGCCTCACATGGACAACATGAGTATATAGTGCTGCTGTGCACCATATGGAGAATGTCAGCAGGAATCTGATACAGCTTGACTCACCTGGACAACATGAGTATATATTGCTGCTGTGCACCATATGGAGAATGTCAGCACGAACCTCATACAGCTTGCCTCACATGGACAACATGAGTATACAGTGCTGCTGTGCACCATATGGAGAATATCAGCAGGAACCTGATACAGCTTGCCTCACATGGACAACATGAGTATATAGTGCTGCTGTGCACCATATGGAGAATATCAGCAGGAATCTGATACAGCTTGCCTCACATGGACAACATGAGTATATAGTGCTGCTGTGCACCATATGGAGAATGTCAGCAGGAATCTGATACAGCTTGCCTCACATGGACAACATGAGTATATAGTGCTGCTGTGCACCATATGAAGAATGTCAGCAGGAATCTGATACAGCTGGCCTCACATGGACAACATGAGTATATAGTGCTGCTGTGCACCATATGGAGAATGACAGCACGAACCTGATACAGCTTGCCTCACATGGACAACATGAGTATATAGTGCTGCTGTGCACCATATGGAGAATGTCAGCAGGAATCTGATACAGCTCGCCTCACATGGACAACATGAGTATATAGTGCTGCTGTGCACCATATGGAGAATGTCAGCACGAACCTGAAACAGCTTGCCTCACATGGACAACAGGAGTATATAGTGCTGCTGTGCACCATATGGAGAATGTCAGCAGGAATCTGATACAGCTTGCACCACATGGACAACATGAGTAGGCAGTGCTGCTGTGCACCATATGGAGAATGTCAGCAGGAATCTGATACAGCTTGCCTCACATGGACAACATGAGTATATAGTGCTGCTGTGCACCATATGGAGAATATCAGCAGGAATCTGATACCGTTCGCCTCACATGGACAACATGAGTATATAGTGCTGCTGTGCACCATATGGAGAATGTCAGCAGGAATCTGATACAGCTTGCCTCACATGGACAACATGAGTATATAGTTCTGCTGTGCACCATATGGAAAATATCAGCAGGAATCTGATACAGCTTGCCTCACATGGACAACATGAGTATATAGTGCTGCTGTGCACCATATGGAGAATGTCAGCAGGAATCTGATACAGCTGGCCTCACATGGACAACATGAGTATATAGTGCTGCTGTGCACCATATGGAGAATGACAGCATGAACCTGATACAGCTTGCCTCACATGGACAACAGGAGTATATAGTGCTGCTGTGCACCATATGGAGAATGTCAGCAGGAATCTGATACAGCTCGCCTCACATGGACAACATGAGTATATAGTGCTGCTGTGCACCATATGGAGAATGTCAGCACGAACCTGAAACAGCTTGCCTCACATGGACAACAGGAGTATATAGTGCTTCTGTGCACCATATGGAGAATGTCAGCAGGAATCTGATACAGCTGGCCTCACATGGACAACATGAGTATATAGTGCTGCTGTGCACCATATGGAGAATATCAGCAGGAATCTGATACCGTTCGCCTCACATGGACAACATGAGTATATAGTGCTGCTGTGCACCATATGGAGAATGTCAGCAGGAATCTGATACAGCTTGCCTTACATGGACAACATGAGTATATAGTTCTGCTGTGCACCATATGGAAAATATCAGCAGGAATCTGATACAGCTTGCCTCACATGGACAACATGAGTAGGCAGTGCTGCTGTGCACCATATGGAGAATGTCAGCAGGAACCTGATACAGCTCGCCTGACATGGACAACATGAGTATATAGTGCTGCTGTGCACCATATGGAGAATGTCAGCAGGAATCTGATACAGCTTGCCTCACCTGGACAACATGAGTATATATTGCTGCTGTGCACCATATGGAGAATATCAGCACAAACCTGATACAGCTTGCCTCACATGGACAACAGGAGTATATAGTGCTGCAGTGCACCATATGGAGAATGTCAGCACGAACCTGATACAGCTTGCCTCACATGGACAACAGGAGTATACAGTGCTGCTGTGCACCATATGGAGAATATCAGCAAGAATCTGATACAGCCTGCTTCACATGGACAACATGAGTATATAGTGCTGCTGTGCACCATATGGAAAATATCATCAGGAATCTGATACAGCTTGCCTCACATGGACAACATGAGTATATAGTGCTGCTGTGCACCATATGGAGAATGTCAGCAGGAATCTGATACAGCTTGCCTCACATGGACAACTTGAGTATATAGTGCTGCTGTGCACCATATGGAGAATGTCAGCAGGAATCTGATACAGCTTGCCTCACATGGACAACATGAGTAAATAGTGCTGCTGTGCACCATATGGAGAATATCAGCAGGAATCTGATACCGTTCGCCTCACATGGACAACATGAGTATATAGTGCTGCTGTGCACCATATGGAGAATGTCAGCAGGAATCTGATACAGCTTGCCTCACATGGACAACATGAGTATATAGTTCTGCTGTGCACCATATGGAAAATATCAGCAGGAATCTGATACAGCTTGCCTCACATGGACAACATGAGTATATAGTGCTGCTGTGCACCATATGAAGAATGTCAGCAGGAATCTGATACAGCTGGCCTCACATGGACAACATGAGTATATAGTGCTGCTGTGCACCATATGGAGAATGACAGCACGAACCTGATACAGCTTGCCTCACATGGACAACAGGAGTATATAGTGCTGCTGTGCACCATATGGAGAATGTCAGCAGGAATCTGATACAGCTCGCCTCACATGGACAACATGAGTATATAGTGCTGCTGTGCACCATATGGAGAATGTCAGCACGAACCTGAAACAGCTTGCCTCACATGGACAACAGGAGTATATAGTGCTTCTGTGCACCATATGGAGAATGTCAGCAGGAATCTGATACAGCTGGCCTCACATGGACAACATGAGTATATAGTGCTGCTGTGCACCATATGGAGAATATCAGCAGGAATCTGATACCGTTCGCCTCACATGGACAACATGAGTATATAGTGCTGCTGTGCACCATATGGAGAATGTCAGCAGGAATCTGATACAGCTTGCCTTACATGGACAACATGAGTATATAGTTCTGCTGTGCACCATATGGAAAATATCAGCAGGAATCTGATACAGCTTGCCTCACATGGACAACATGAGTAGGCAGTGCTGCTGTGCACCATATGGAGAATGTCAGCAGGAACCTGATACAGCTCGCCTGACATGGACAACATGAGTATATAGTGCTGCTGTGCACCATATGGAGAATGTCAGCAGGAATCTGATACAGCTTGCCTCACCTGGACAACATGAGTATATATTGCTGCTGTGCACCATATGGAGAATATCAGCAAAAACCTGATACAGCTTGCCTCACATGGACAACAGGAGTATATAGTGCTGCAGTGCACCATATGGAGAATGTCAGCACGAACCTGATACAGCTTGCCTCACATGGACAACAGGAGTATACAGTGCTGCTGTGCACCATATGGAGAATATCAGCAAGAATCTGATACAGCCTGCTTCACATGGACAACATGAGTATATAGTGCTGCTGTGCACCATATGGAAAATATCATCAGGAATCTGATACAGCTTGCCTCACATGGACAACATGAGTATATAGTGCTGCTGTGCACCATATGGAGAATGTCAGCAGGAATCTGATACAGCTTGCCTCACATGGACAACTTGAGTATATAGTGCTGCTGTGCACCATATGGAGAATGTCAGCAGGAATCTGATACAGCTTGCCTCACATGGACAACATGAGTATATAGTGCTGCTGTGCACCATATGGAGAATGTCAGCAGGAATCTGATACAGCTCACCTCACATGGACAACTTGAGTATATAGTGCTGCTGTGCACCATATGGAGTAAGTCAGCAGGAATCTGATACAGCTTGCCTCACATGGACAACATGAGTAGGCAGTGCTGCTGTGCACCATATGGAGAATGTCAGCGGAATCTGATACAGCTTGCCTCACATGGACAACATGAGTATATAGTGCTGCTGTGCACCATATGGAGAATATCAGCAGGAATCTGATACAGCTTGCCTCACGTGGACATCATGAGTATATAGTGCTGCTGTGCACCATATGGAGAATGTCAGCATAAACCTGATACAGCTTGCCTCACATGGACAACATGAGTATATAGTGCTGCTGTGCACCATATGGAGAATATAAGCAGGTATCTGATACAGCTTGCCTCACATGGACAACATAAGTAGGCAGTGCTTCTGTGCATCATATGGAGAATATCAGCAGGAATCTGATACAGCTTGCCTCACATTGACATCATGATTATATAGTGCTACGATGCACCATATGGAGAATGTCAGCAGGAATCTGATACAGCTTGCCTCACATGGACAACATGAGTATATAGTGCTGCTGTGCACCATATGGAGAATGTCAGCACGAACCTGAAACAGCTTGCCTCACATGGACAACATGAGTAGGCAGTGCTGCTGTGCACCATATGGAGAATGTCAGCAGGAATCTGATACAGCTTGCCTCACATGGACAACATGAGTATATAGTGCTGCTGTGCACCATATGGAGAATATCAGCAGGAATCTGATACAGCTTGCCTCACATGGACAACATGAGTATATAGAGCTGCTGTGCACTATATGGAGAATGTCAGCAGGAATCTGATACAGCTTGCCTGACATGGACAACATGAGTATATAGTGCTGTTGTGCAACAAATGGAGAATGTCAGCAGGAACCTGATACAGCTTGCCTCACATGGACAACTTGAGTATATAGTGCTGCTGTGCACCATATGGAGAATGTCAGCAGGAATCTGATACAGCTGACCTCACATGGACAACATGAGTATATAGTGCTGCTGTGCACCATAAGGAGAATGTCAGCAGGAACCTGATACCACTCGCCTCACATGGACAACATGAGTATATAGTGCTGCTGTGCACCACATGGAGAATGTCAGCAGGAATCTGATACAGCTCGCTTCACATGGACAACATGAGTAAATTTTGCTGCTGTGCACCATATGGAGAATATCAGCAGGAATCTGATACAGCTTGCCTCACATGGACAACATGAGTATATAGTGCTGCTGTGCACCATATGAAAAATATCAGCAGGAATCTGATACCGCTAGCCTCACATGGACAACATGAGTATATAGTGCTGCTGTGCACCATATGGAGAATGTCAGCAAGAACCTGATACCGCTCGCCTCACATGGACAACATGAGTATATAGTGCTGTGTGCACCATTTGGAGAATGTCAAAAGGAACCTGATACAGCTTGCCTCACATTGACAACATGAGTATACAGTGCTGCAGTGCACCATATGGAGAATGTCAGAAGGAATCTGATACAGCTTGCCTCACATGGACAACATGAGTATATAGTGCTGCTGTGCACCATATGGAGAATGTCAGCAGGAATCTGATACAGCTTGCCTCACATGGACAACATGAGTATACAGTGCTGCTGTGCACCATATGGAGAATATCAGCAGGAATCTGATACAGCATGCCTCACATGGACAACATGAGTATATAGTGCTGCTGTGCACCATATGGAGAATGTCAGCAGGAACCTAATAGAGCTTGCCTCACATGGACAACATGAGTATATAGTGCTGCTGTGCACCATATGGAGAATGTCAGCAGGAACCTGATACCGCTCGCCTCACATGGAGAACATAAGTATATAGTGCTGCTGTGCACCATATGGAGAATGTCAGCAGGAATATGATACAGCTTGCCTCACATGGACAACATGAGTATATAGTGCTGCTGTGCACCATATGGAGAATATCAGTAGGAACCTGATACAGCTTGCCTCACATGAACATCACGAGTATATAGTGCTGCTGTGCACCATATGGAGAATGTCAGCAGGAATCTGATACAGCTTGCCTCACATGGACAACATGAGTATATAGTGCTTCTGTGCACCATATGGAGAATATCATCAGGAATCTGATACAGCTCGCCTCACATGGACAACATGAGTATATAATGCTGCTGTGCACCATATGGAGAATATTAGCAGGAATCTGATACAGCTTGCCTCACATGGACAACATGAGTATATAGTGCTGCTGTGCACCATATGGAGAATGTCAGCAGGAATCTGATACAGCTTGCCTCACATGGACAACTTGAGTATATAGTGCTGCTGTGCACCATATGGAGAATATGAGCAGGAATCTGATACAGCTTGCCTCACATGGACAACGTGAGTATATAGTGATGCTGTGCACCATATGGAGAGTGTAAGCAGGAACCTGATACAACTTGCCTCACATGGACAACATGAGTACATCGTGCTGCTGTGCACCATATGGAGAATGTCAGCAGGAATCTGATACAGCTTGCCTCACATGGACAACATGAGTATATAGTGCTGCTGTGCACCATATGGAGAATATCAGCAGGAATCTGATACAGCTTGCCTCACATGGACAACTTGAGTATATAGTGCTGCTGTGCACCATATGGAGAATATCAGCAGGAATCTGATACAACATGCCTCACATGGACAACTTGAGTATATAGTGCTGCTGTGCACCATATGGAGAATGTCAGCAGGAATCTGATACAGCTGGCCTCACATGGACAACATGAGTATATAGTGCTGCTGTGCACCATATGGAGAATATCAGCAGGAATCTGATACCGTTCGCCTCACATGGACAACATGAGTATATAGTGCTGCTGTGCACCATATGGAGAATGTCAGCAGGAATCTGATACAGCTTGCCTTACATGGACAACATGAGTATATAGTTCTGCTGTGCACCATATGGAAAATATCAGCAGGAATCTGATACAGCTTGCCTCACATGGACAACATGAGTAGGCAGTGCTGCTGTGCACCATATGGAGAATGTCAGCAGGAACCTGATACAGCTCGCCTGACATGGACAACATGAGTATATAGTGCTGCTGTGCACCATATGGAGAATGTCAGCAGGAATCTGATACAGCTTGCCTCACCTGGACAACATGAGTATATATTGCTGCTGTGCACCATATGGAGAATATCAGCACAAACCTGATACAGCTTGCCTCACATGGACAACAGGAGTATATAGTGCTGCAGTGCACCATATGGAGAATGTCAGCATGAACCTGATACAGCTTGCCTCACATGGACAACAGGAGTATACAGTGCTGCTGTGCACCATATGGAGAATATCAGCAAGAATCTGATACAGCCTGCTTCACATGGACAACATGAGTATATAGTGCTGCTGTGCACCATATATAAAATATCATCAGGAATCTGATACAGCTTGCCTCACATGGACAACATGATTATATAGTGCTGCTGTGCACCATATGGAGAATGTCAGCAGGAATCTGATACAGCTTGCCTCACATGGACAACTTGAGTATATAGTGCTGCTGTGCACCATATGGAGAATGTCAGCAGGAATCTGATACAGCTTGCCTCACATGGACAACATGAGTATATAGTGCTGCTGTGCACCATATGGAGAATGTCAGCAGGAATCTGATACAGCTCACCTCACATGGACAACTTGAGTATATAGTGCTGCTGTGCACCATATGGAGTAAGTCAGCAGGAATCTGATACAGCTTGCCTCACATGGACAACATGAGTAGGCAGTGCTGCTGTGCACCATATGGAGAATGTCAGCGGAATCTGATACAGCTTGCCTCACATGGACAACATGAGTATATAGTGCTGCTGTGCACCATATGGAGAATATCAGCAGGAATCTGATACAGCTTGCCTCACGTGGACATCATGAGTATATAGTGCTGCTGTGCACCATATGGAGAATGTCAGCATAAACCTGATACAGCTTGCCTCACATGGACAACATGAGTATATAGTGCTGCTGTGCACCATATGGAGAATATAAGCAGGTATCTGATACAGCTTGCCTCACATGGACAACATAAGTAGGCAGTGCTTCTGTGCATCATATGGAGAATATCAGCAGGAATCTGATACAGCTTGCCTCACATTGACATCATGATTATATAGTGCTACGATGCACCATATGGAGAATGTCAGCAGGAATCTGATACAGCTTGCCTCACATGGACAACATGAGTATATAGTGCTGCTGTGCACCATATGGAGAATGTCAGCACAAACCTGAAACAGCTTGCCTCACATGGACAACATGAGTAGGCAGTGCTGCTGTGCACCATATGGAGAATGTCAGCAGGAATCTGATACAGCTTGCCTCACATGGACAACATGAGTATATAGTGCTGCTGTGCACCATATGGAGAATATCAGCAGGAATCTGATACAGCTTGCCTCACATGGACAACATGAGTATATAGAGCTGCTGTGCACTATATGGAGAATGTCAGCAGGAATCTGATACAGCTTGCCTCACATGGACAACATGAGTATATAGTGCTGTTGTGCAACAAATGGAGAATGTCAGCAGGAACCTGATACAGCTTGCCTCACATGGACAACTTGAGTATATAGTGCTGCTGTGCACCATATGGAGAATGTCAGCAGGAATCTGATACAGCTGACCTCACATGGACAACATGAGTATATAGTGCTGCTGTGCACCATAAGGAGAATGTCAGCAGGAACCTGATACCACTCGCCTCACATGGACAACATGAGTATATAGTGCTGCTGTGCACCACATGGAGAATGTCAGCAGGAATCTGATACAGCTCGCTTCACATGGACAACATGAGTAAATTTTGCTGCTGTGCACCATATGGAGAATATCAGCAGGAATCTGATACAGCTTGCCTCACATGGACAACATGAGTATATAGTGCTGCTGTGCACCATATGAAAAATATCAGCAGGAATCTGATACCGCTAGCCTCACATGGACAACATGAGTATATAGTGCTGCTGTGCACCATATGGAGAATGTCAGCAAGAACCTGATACCGCTCGCCTCACATGGACAACATGAGTATATAGTGCTGTGTGCACCATTTGGAGAATGTCAAAAGGAACCTGATACAGCTTGCCTCACATTGACAACATGAGTATACAGTGCTGCAGTGCACCATATGGAGAATGTCAGAAGGAATCTGATACAGCTTGCCTCACATGGACAACATGAGTATACAGTGCTGCTGTGCACCATATGGAGAATATCAGCAGGAATCTGATACAGCATGCCTCACATGGACAACATGAGTATATAGTGCTGCTGTGCACCATATGGAGAATGTCAGCAGGAACCTAATAGAGCTTGCCTCACATGGACAACATGAGTATATAGTGCTGCTGTGCACCATATGGAGAATGTCAGCAGGAACCTGATACCGCTCGCCTCACATGGAGAACATAAGTATATAGTGCTGCTGTGCACCATATGGAGAATGTCAGCAGGAATATGATACAGCTTGCCTCACATGGACAACATGAGTATATAGTGCTGCTGTGCACCATATGGAGAATATCAGTAGGAACCTGATACAGCTTGCCTCACATGAACATCACGAGTATATAGTGCTGCTGTGCACCATATGGAGAATGTCAGCAGGAATCTGATACAGCTTGCCTCACATGGACAACATGAGTATATAGTGCTTCTGTGCACCATATGGAGAATATCATCAGGAATCTGATACAGCTCGCCTCACATGGACAACATGAGTATATAATGCTGCTGTGCACCATATGGAGAATATTAGCAGGAATCTGATACAGCTTGCCTCACATGGACAACATGAGTATATAGTGCTGCTGTGCACCATATGGAGAATGTCAGCAGGAATCTGATACAGCTTGCCTCACATGGACAACTTGAGTATATAGTGCTGCTGTGCACCATATGGAGAATATGAGCAGGAATCTGATACAGCTTGCCTCACATGGACAACGTGAGTATATAGTGATGCTGTGCACCATATGGAGAGTGTAAGCAGGAACCTGATACAACTTGCCTCACATGGACAACATGAGTACATCGTGCTGCTGTGCACCATATGGAGAATGTCAGCAGGAATCTGATACAGCTTGCCTCACATGGACAACATGAGTATATAGTGCTGCTGTGCACCATATGGAGAATATCAGCAGGAATCTGATACAGCTTGCCTCACATGGACAACTTGAGTATATAGTGCTGCTGTGCACCATATGGAGAATATCAGCAGGAATCTGATACAACATGCCTCACATGGACAACTTGAGTATATAGTGCTGCTGTGTACCATATGGAGAATATCAGCAGGAATCTGATACAGCTTGCATCACATGGACAGCATGAGTATATAGTGCTGCTGTGCACCATATGGAGAATATCAGCAGGAACCTGATACAGCTCGCATCACATGGACAACATGAGTATATAGTGCTGCTGTGTACCATATGGAGAATGTCAGCAGGAATCTGATACAGCTTGACTCACCTGGACAACATGAGTATATATTGCTGCTGTGCTCCATATGGAGAATGTCAGCACGAACCTGATACAGCTTGCCTCACATGGACAATAGGAGTATATAGTGCTACGGTGCACCATATGGAGAATGTCAGCAGGAATCTGATACAACTTGCCTCACATGGACAACATGAGTATACAGTGCTGCTGTGCACCATATGGAGAATATCAGCAGGAACCTGATACAGCTTGCCTCACATGGACAACATGAGTATATAGTGCTGCTGTGTACCATATGGAGAATATTAGCAGGAATCTGATACAGCTTGCCTCACATGGACAACATGAGTATATAGTGCTGCTGTGCACCATATGGAGAATGTCAGCAGGAATCTGATACAGCTTGCCTCACATGGACAACATGAGTATATAGTGCTGCTGTGCACCATATGAAGAATGTCAGCAGGAATCTGATACAGCTGGCCTCACATGGACAACATGAGTATATAGTGCTGCTGTGCACCATATGGAGAATGACAGCACGAACCTGATACAGCTTGCCTCACATGGACAACAGGAGTATATAGTGCTGCTGTGCACCATATGGAGAATGTCAGCAGGAATCTGATACAGCTCGCCTCACATGGACAACATGAGTATATAGTGCTGCTGTGCACCATATGGAGAATGTCAGCACGAACCTGAAAAAGCTTGCCTCACATAAACAACAGGAGTATATAGTGCTGCTGTGCACCATATGGAGAATGTCAGCAGGAATCTGATACAGCTGGCCTCACATGGACAACATGAGTATATAGTGCTGCTGTGCACCATATGGAGAATGTCAGCAGGAATCTGATACAGCTCACCTCACATGTACAACTTGAGTATATAGTGCTGCTGTGCACCATATGGAGAATGTCAGCAGGAATCTGATACAGCTTGCACCACATGGACAACATGAGTAGGCAGTGCTGCTGTGCACCATATGGAGAATGTCAGCAGGAATCTGATACAGCTTGCCTCACATGGACAACATGAGTAAATAGTGCTGCTGTACACCATATGGAGAATATCAGCAGGAATCTGATACCGTTCGCCTCACATGGACAACATGAGTATATAGTGCTGCTGTGCACCATATGGAGAATGTCAGCAGGAATCTGATACAGCTTGCCTCACATGGACAACATGAGTATATAGTTCTGCTGTGCACCATATGGAAAATATAAGTAGGAATCTGATACAGCTTGCCTCACATGGACAACATGAGTATATAGTGCTGCTGTGCAACATATGGAGAATGTCAGCAGGAACCTGATATAGCTTGCCTCACATGGACAACATGAGTATATAGTGCTGCTGTGCACCATTTGGAGAATGTCAGCAGGAACCTGATACAGCTTGCCTCACATGGACAACATGTGTATATAATGCTGCTGTGCACCATATGGAGAATGTCAGCATGAATCTGATACAGCTTGCCTCACATGGACAACATGAGTATATAGTGCTGCTGTGCACCATATGAAGAATGTCAGCAGGAATCTGATACAGCTGGCCTCACATGGACAACATGAGTATATAGTGCTGCTGTGCACCATATGGAGAATGACAGCACGAACCTGATACAGCTTGCCTCACATGGACAACAGGAGTATATAGTGCTGCTGTGCACCATATGGAGAATGTCAGCAGGAATCTGATACAGCTCGCCTCACATGGACAACATGAGTATATAGTGCTGCTGTGCACCATATGGAGAATGTCAGCACGAACCTGAAACAGCTTGCCTCACATGGACAACAGGAGTATATAGTGCTGCTGTGCACCATATGGAGAATGTCAGCAGGAATCTGATACAGCTGGCCTCACATGGACAACATGAGTATATAGTGCTGCTGTGCACCATATGGAGAATGTCAGCAGGAATCTGATACAGCTCACCTCACATGTACAACTTGAGTATATAGTGCTGCTGTGCACCATATGGAGAATGTCAGCGGGAATCTGATACAGCTTGCACCACATGGACAACATGAGTAGGCAGTGCTGCTGTGCACCATATGGAGAATGTCAGCAGGAATCTGATACAGCTTGCCTCACATGGACAACATGAGTAAATAGTGCTGCTGTGCACCATATGGAGAATATCAGCAGGAATCTGATACCGTTCGCCTCACATGGACAACATGAGTATATAGTGCTGCTGTGCACCATATGGAGAATGTCAGCAGGAATCTGATACAGCTTGCCTTACATGGACAACATGAGTATATAGTTCTGCTGTGCACCATATGGAAAATATCAGCAGGAATCTGATACAGCTTGCCTCACATGGACAACATGAGTAGGCAGTGCTGCTGTGCACCATATGGAGAATATCAGCAGGAATCTGATACAGCTTGCCTCACATGGACATTAAGAGTATATAGTGCTACTGTGCACCATATGGAGAATGTCAGCAGGAATCTGATACAGCTTGCGTCACATGGACAACATGAGTATATAGTGCTGCTGTGCACCATATGGAGAATGTCAGCAGGAATCTGATACAGCTTGCCTCACATGGACAACTTGAGTATATAGTGCTGCTGTGCACCATATGGAGAATGTCAGCAGGAACCTGATACAGCTCGCCTCACATGGACAACATGAGTATATAGTGCTGCTGTGCACCATATGGAGAATGTCAGCAGGAATCTGATACAGCTCGCCTCACCTGGACAACATGAGTATATATTGCTGCTGTGCACCATATGGAGAATGTCAACAGGAATCTGATACAGCTTGCCTCACATGGACAACATGAGTATATAGTGCTGCTGTGCACCATATGGAGAATGTCAAAAGGAACCTGATACAGCTTGCCTCACATGGACAACATGACTATATAGTGCTGCTGTGCACCATATGAAGAATATCATCAGGGACCTGATACAGCTTGCCTCACATGGACAACATGAGTATATAGTGCTGCTGTGCACCATATGGAGAATGTCAGCAAGAACCTGATACAGCTTGCCTCACATGGACAACATGAGTATATAGTGCTGCTGTGCACCATATGGAGAATATCAGCAGGTTTCTGATACAGCTTGCCTCATATGGACAACATGAGTAGGCAGTGCTTCTGTGCATCATATGGAGAATATCAGCAGGAATCTGATACAGCTTGCCTCACATGGACATCATGATTATATAGTGCTACTGTGCACCATATGGAGAATGTCAGCAGGAATCTGATACAGCTTGCCTCACATGGACAACATGAGTATATAGTGCTGCTGTGCACCATATGGAGAATGTCAACAGGAATCTGATACAGCTTGCCTCACATGGACAACATGAGTATATAGTGCTGCTGTGCACCATATGGAGAATATCATCAGAGACCTGATACAGCTTGCCTCACATGGACAACATGACTATATAGTGCTGCTGTGCACCATATGAAGAATATCAGCAGGTATCTTATACAGCTTGCCTCACATGGACAACATGAGTAGGCAGTGCTTCTGTGCATCATATGGAGAATATCAGCAGGAATCTGATACAGCTTGCCTCACATGGACATCATGAGTATATAGTGCTACGATGCACCATATGGAGAATGTCAGCAGGAATCTGATACAGCTTGCCTCACATGGACAACATGAGTAAATAGTGCTGCTGTGCACCATATGGAGAATATCAGCAGGAATCTGATACCGTTCGCCTCACATGGACAACATGAGTATATAGTGCTGCTGTGCACCATATGGAGAATGTCAGCAGGAATCTGATACAGCTTGCCTCACATGGACAACATGAGTATATAGTTCTGCTGTGCACCATATGGAAAATATCAGCAGGAATCTGATACAGCTTGCCTCACATGGACAACATGAGTATATAGTGCTGCTGTGCACCATATGAAGAATGTCAGCAGGAATCTGATACAGCTGGCCTCACATGGACAACATGAGTATATAGTGCTGCTGTGCACCATATGGAGAATGACAGCATGAACCTGATACATCTTGCCTCACATGGAAAACAGGAGTATATAGTGCTGCTGTGCACCATATGGAGAATGTCAGCAGGAATCTGATACAGCTCGCCTCACATGGACAACATGAGTATATAGTGCTGCTGTGCACCATATGGAGAATGTCAGCACGAACCTGAAACAGCTTGCCTCACATGGACAACATGAGTATATAGTGCTGCTGTGCACCATATGGAGAATATCAGCAGGAACCTGATACAGCTTGCCTCACATGGACAACATGAGTATATAGAGCTGCTGTGCACCATATGGAGAATGTCAGCAGGAATCTGATACAGCTTGCCTCACATGGACAACATGAGTATATAGTGCTGTTGTGCAACAAATGGAGAATGTCAGCAGGAACCTGATACAGCTTGCCTCACATGGACAACTTGAGTATATAGTGCTGCTGTGCACCATATGGAGAATGTCAGCAGGAATCTGATACAGCTGACCTCACATGGACAACATGAGTATATAGTGCTGCTGTGCACCATAAGGAGAATGTCAGCAGGAACCTGATACCACTCGCCTCACATGGACAACATGAGTATATAGTGCTGCTGTGCACCATATGGAGAATGTCAGCAGGAATCTGATACAGCTTGACTCACCTGGACAACATGAGTATATATTGCTGCTGTGCACCATATGGAGAATGTCAGCACGAACCTCATACAGCTTGCCTCACATGGACAACATGAGTATACAGTGCTGCTGTGCACCATATGGAGAATATCAGCAGGAACCTGATACAGCTTGCCTCACATGGACAACATGAGTATATAGTGCTGCTGTGCACCATATGGAGAATATCAGCAGGAATCTGATACAGCTTGCCTCACATGGACAACATGAGTATATAGTGCTGCTGTGCACCATATGGAGAATGTCAGCAGGAATCTGATACAGCTTGCCTCACATGGACAACATGAGTATATAGTGCTGCTGTGCACCATATGAAGAATGTCAGCAGGAATCTGATACAGCTCGCCTCACATGGACAACATGAGTATATAGTGCTGCTGTGCACCATATGGAGAATGACAGCACGAACCTGATACAGCTTGCCTCACATGGACAACAGGAGTATATAGTGCTGCTGTGCACCATATGGAGAATGTCAGCAGGAATCTGATACAGCTCGCCTCACATGGACAACATGAGTATATAGTGCTGCTGTGCACCATATGGAGAATGTCAGCAGGAATCTGATACAGCTTGCACCACATGGACAACATGAGTAGGCAGTGCTGCTGTGCACCATATGGAGAATGTCAGCAGGAATCTGATACAGCTTGCCTCACATGGACAACATGAGTAAATAGTGCTGCTGTGCACCATATGGAGAATATCAGCAGGAATCTGATACCGTTCGCCTCACATGGACAACATGAGTATATAGTGCTGCTGTGCACCATATGGAGAATGTCAGCAGGAATCTGATACAGCTTGCCTCACATGGACAACATGAGTATATAGTTCTGCTGTGCACCATATGGAAAATATCAGCAGGAATCTGATACAGCTTGCCTCACATGGACAACATGAGTATATAGTGCTGCTGTGCACCATATGAAGAATGTCAGCAGGAATCTGATACAGCTGGCCTCACATGGACAACATGAGTATATAGTGCTGCTGTGCACCATATGGAGAATGACAGCATGAACCTGATACAGCTTGCCTCACATGGACAACAGGAGTATATAGTGCTGCTGTGCACCATATGGAGAATGTCAGCAGGAATCTGATACAGCTCGCCTCACATGGACAACATGAGTATATAGTGCTGCTGTGCACCATATGGAGAATGTCAGCACGAACCTGAAACAGCTTGCCTCACATGGACAACAGGAGTATATAGTGCTTCTGTGCACCATATGGAGAGTGTCAGCAGGAATCTGATACAGCTGGCCTCACATGGACAACATGAGTATATAGTGCTGCTGTGCACCATATGGAGAATATCAGCAGGAATCTGATACCGTTCGCCTCACATGGACAACATGAGTATATAGTGCTGCTGTGCACCATATGGAGAATGTCAGCAGGAATCTGATACAGCTTGCCTTACATGGACAACATGAGTATATAGTTCTGCTGTGCACCATATGGAAAATATCAGCAGGAATCTGATACAGCTTGCCTCACATGGACAACATGAGTAGGCAGTGCTGCTGTGCACCATATGGAGAATGTCAGCAGGAACCTGATACAGCTCGCCTGACATGGACAACATGAGTATATAGTGCTGCTGTGCACCATATGGAGAATGTCAGCAGGAATCTGATACAGCTTGCCTCACCTGGACAACATGAGTATATATTGCTGCTGTGCACCATATGGAGAATATCAGCACAAACCTGATACAGCTTGCCTCACATGGACAACAGGAGTATATACTGCTGCAGTGCACCATATGGAGAATGTCAGCACGAACCTGATACAGCTTGCCTCACATGGACAACAGGAGTATACAGTGCTGCTGTGCACCATATGGAGAATATCAGCAAGAATCTGATACAGCCTGCTTCACATGGACAACATGAGTATATAGTGCTGCTGTGCACCATATGGAAAATATCATCAGGAATCTGATACAGCTTGCCTCACATGGACAACATGAGTATATAGTGCTGCTGTGCACCATATGGAGAATGTCAGCAGGAATCTGATACAGCTTGCCTCACATGGACAACTTGAGTATATAGTGCTGCTGTGCACCATATGGAGAATGTCAGCAGGAATCTGATACAGCTTGCCTCACATGGACAACATGAGTATATAGTGCTGCTGTGCACCATATGGAGAATGTCAGCAGGAATCTGATACAGCTCACCTCACATGGACAACTTGAGTATATAGTGCTGCTGTGCACCATATGGAGTAAGTCAGTAGGAATCTGATACAGCTTGCCTCACATGGACAACATGAGTAGGCAGTGCTGCTGTGCACCATATGGAGAATGTCAGCGGAATCTGATACAGCTTGCCTCACATGGACAACATGAGTATATAGTGCTGCTGTGCACCATATGGAGAATATCAGCAGGAATCTGATACAGCTTGCCTCACGTGGACATCATGAGTATATAGTGCTGCTGTGCACCATATGGAGAATGTCAGCATAAACCTGATACAGCTTGCCTCACATGGACAACATGAGTATATAGTGCTGCTGTGCACCATATGGAGAATATAAGCAGGTATCTGATACAGCTTGCCTCACATGGACAACATAAGTAGGCAGTGCTTCTGTGCATCATATGGAGAATATCAGCAGGAATCTGATACAGCTTGCCTCACATTGACATCATGATTATATAGTGCTACGATGCACCATATGGAGAATGTCAGCAGGAATCTGATACAGCTTGCCTCACATGGACAACATGAGTATATAGTGCTGCTGTGCACCATATGGAGAATGTCAAAAGGAACCTGATACCGCTCGCCTCACATGGACAACATGAGTAGGCAGTGCTGCTGTGCACCATATGGAGAATGTCAGCAGGAATCTGATACAGCTTGCCTCACATGGACAACATGAGTATATAGTGCTGCTGTGCACCATATGGAGAATGTCAGCAGGAATCTGATACAGCTTGCCTCACATGGACAACATGAGTATATAGTGCTGCTGTGCACCATATGGAGAATGTCAGCAGGAATCTGATACAGCTTGCCTCACATGGACAACATGAGTATATAGTGCTGCTGTGCACCATATGGAGAATGTCAGCAGGAACCTGATACAGCTTGCCTCACATGGACAACTTGAGTATATAGTGCTGCTGTGCACCATATGGAGAATGTCAGCAGGAATCTGATACAGCTTGCCTCACATGGACAACATGAGTATATAGTGCTGCTGTGCACCATATGGAGAATGTCAGCAGGAACCTGATACAGCTTGCCTCACATGGACAACATGAGTATATAGTGCTGCTGTGCACCATATGGAGAATGTCAGCAGGAATCTGATACAGCTCGCCTCACATGGACAACATGAGTATATAGTGCTGCTGTGCACCATATGGAGAATATCAGCAGGAATCTGATACAGCTTGCCTCACATGGACAACATGAGTATATAGTGCTGCTGTGCACCATATGGAGAATATCAGCAGGAATCTGATACAGCTTGCCTCACATGGACAACATGAGTATATAGTGCTGCTGTGCACCATATGGAGAATGTCAGCAGGAACCTGATACAGCTCGCCTCACATGGACAACATGAGTATATAGTGCTGCTGTGCACCATATGGAGAATGTCAGCAGGAATCTGATACAGCTTGCCTCACATGGACAACATGAGTATATAGTGCTGCTGTGCACCATATGGAGAATGTCAGCAGGAATCTGATACAGCTTGCCTCACATGGACAACATGAGTATATAGTGCTGCTGTGCACCATATGGAGAATATCAGCAGGAATCTGATACAGCTTGCCTCACATGGACAACATGAGTATATAGTGCTGCTGTGCACCATATGGAGAATGTCAGCAGGAATCTGATACAGCTTGCCTCACATGGACAACATGAGTATATAGTGCTGCTGTGCACCATATGGAGAATGTCAGCAGGAATCTGATACAGCTTGCCTCACATGGACAACATGAGTATATAGTGCTGCTGTGCACCATATGGAGAATGTCAGCAGGAATCTGATACAGCTTGCCTCACATGGACAACATGAGTATATAGTGCTGCTGTGCACCATATGGAGAATGTCAGCAGGAATCTGATACAGCTTGCCTCACATGGACAACATGAGTATATAGTGCTGCTGTGCACCATATGGAGAATGTCAGCAGGAATCTGATACAGCTTGCCTCACATGGACAACATGAGTATATAGTGCTGCTGTGCACCATATGGAGAATGTCAGCAGGAATCTGATACAGCTTGCCTCACATGGACAACATGAGTATATAGTGCTGCTGTGCACCATATGGAGAATGTCAGCAGGAATCTGATACAGCTTGCCTCACATGGACAACATGAGTATATAGTGCTGCTGTGCACCATATGGAGAATGTCAGCAGGAATCTGATACAGCTTGCCTCACATGGACAACATGAGTATATAGTGCTGCTGTGCACCATATGGAGAATGTCAGCAGGAATCTGATACAGCTTGCCTCACATGGACAACATGAGTATATAGTGCTGCTGTGCACCATATGGAGAATGTCAGCAGGAACCTGATACAGCTTGCCTCACATGGACAACATGAGTATATAGTGCTGCTGTGCACCATATGGAGAATGTCAGCAGGAATCTGATACAGCTTGCCTCACATGGACAACATGAGTATATAGTGCTGCTGTGCACCATATGGAGAATGTCAGCAGGCAATCCGATACAGCTTGCCTCACATGGACAACATGAGTATATAGTGCTGCTGTGCACCATATGGAGAATGTCAGCAGGAATCTGATACAGCTTGCCTCACATGGACAACTTGAGTATATAGTGCTGCTGTGCACCATATGGAGAATGTCAGCAGGAACCTGATACAGCTTGCCTCACATGGACAACTTGAGTATATAGTGCTGCTGTGCACCATATGGAGAATGTCAGCAGGAATCTGATACAGCTTGCCTCACATGGACAACATGAGTATATAGTGCTGCTGTGCACCATATGGAGAATGTCAGCAGGAATCTGATACAGCTTGCCTCACATGGACAACTTGAGTATATAGTGCTGCTGTGCACCATATGGAGAATGTCAGCAGGAACCTGATACAGCTTGCCTCACATGGACAACTTGAGTATATAGTGCTGCTGTGCACCATATTGAGAATGTCAGCAGGAATCTGAGACAGCTTGCCTCACATGGACAACATGAGTATATAGTGCTGCTGTGCACCATATGGAGAATGTCAGCAGGAATCTGATACAGCTTGCCTCCAAATGGACAACATGAGTATATAGTGCTGCTGTGCACCATATGGAGAATGTCAGCAGGAATCTGATACAGCTTGCCTCACATGGACAACATGAGTATATAGTGCTGCTGTGCACCATATGGAGAATGTCAGCAGGAATCTGATATAGCTTGCCTCACATGGACAACATGAGTATATAGTGCTGCTGTGCACCATATGGAGAATGTCAGCAGGAATCTGATACAGCTTGCCTCACATGGACAACTTAAGTATATAGTGCTGCTGTGCACCATATGGAGAATGTCAGCAGGAATCTGATACAGCTCGCCTCACATGGACAACTTGAGTATATAGTGCTGCTGTGCACCATATGGAGAATGTCAGCAGGAACCTGATACAGCTTGCCTCACATGGATAACATGAGTATATAGTGCTGCTGTGCATCATATGGGGAATATCAGCAGGAACCTGATACAACTTGCCTCACATGGACAACATAAGTATATAGTGCTGCTGTGCACCATATGGAGAATGTCAGCAGGAATCTGATACAGCTTGCCTCACATGGACAACATGAGTATATAGTGCTGCTGTGCACCATATGGAGAATGTCAGCAGGAATCTGATACAGCTTGCCTCACATGGACAACATGAGTATATAGTGCTGCTGTGCACCATATGGAGAATGTCAGCAGGAATCTGATACAGCTTGCCTCACATGGACAACATGAGTATATAGTGCTGCTGTGCACCATATGGAGAATGTCAGCAGGAATCTGATACAGCTTGCCTCACATGGACAACTTGAGTATATAGTGCTACTGTGCACCATATGGAGAATGTAAGCAGGAATCTGATACAGCTTGCCTCACATGGACAACATGAATATATAGTGCTGCTGTGCACCATATGGAGAATGTCAGCAGGAAACTGATACAGCTTGCCTCACATGGACAACTTGAGTATATAGTGCTGCTGTGCACCATATGGAGATTGTCAGCAGGAATCTGATACCGCTCGCCTCACATGGACAACTTGAGTATATAGTGCTGCTGTGCACCATATGGAGAATGTCAGCAGGTACCTGATACAGCTTGCCTCACATTGACAACATGAGTATACAGTACTGCTGTGCACCATATGGAGAATATCAGCAGGAATCTGATACAGCTCTCCTCACATGGACAACATGAGTATATAGTGCTGCTGTGCACCATATGGAGAATGTCAGCAGGAATCTGATACCACTAGCCTCACATGGACAACATGAGTATATAGTGCTGCTGTGCACCATATGGAGAATGTCAGCAGGAATCTGATACAGCTTGCCTCACATGGACAACATGAGTATATAGTGCTGCTGTGCACCATATGGAGAATATCAGCAGGAATCTGATACAGCTTGCCTCACATGGACAACATGAGTATTTAGTGCTGCTGTGCACCATATGGAGAATATCATCAGGAATCTGATACAGCTCTCCTCACATGGACAACATGAGTATATAGTGCTGCTGTGCACCATATGGAGAATGTCAGCAGGAATCTGATACCACTAGCCTCACATGGACAACATGAGTATATAGTGCTGCTGTGCACCATATGGAGAATGTCAGCAGGAATCTGATACAGCTTGCCTCACATGGACAACATGAGTATATAGTGCTGCTGTGCACCATATGGAGAATGTCAGCAGGAACCTGATACAGGTTGCCTCACATTAACAACATGAGTATATAGTGCTGCTGTGCACCATATGGAGAATATCAGCAGGAATCTGATACAGCTTGCCTCACATGGACAACTTGAGTATATAGTGCTGCTGTGCACCATATGGAGAATGTCAGCAGGAATCTGATACCGCTCGCCTCACATGGACAACTTGAGTATATATTGCTGCTGTGCACCATATGGAGAATATCAGCAGGAATCTGATACAGCTCTCCTCACATGGACAACATGAGTATATAGTGCTGCTGTGCACCATATGGAGAATATCAGCAGGAATCTGATACAGCTGGCCTCACATGGACAACATGAGTATATAGTGCAGCTGTGCACCATATGGAGAATGTCAGCAGGAATCTGATACAGCTTGCGTCACATGGACATCATGAGTATATAGTGCAGCTGTGCACCATATGGAGAGTGTCAGCAGGAATCTGATACAGCTTGCTTCACATGGACAACATGAGTATATAGTGCTGATGTGCACCATATAGAGAATGTCAGCAGGAACCTGATACATCTTGCCTCACATGGACAACATAAGTATATAGTGCTGCTGTGCACCATATGGAGAATGTCAGCAGGAATCTGATACAGCTTGCCTCACATGGACAACATGAGTATATAGTGCTGCTGTGCACCATATGGAGAATGTCAGCAGGAATCTGATACAGCTTGCCTCACATGGACAACATGAATATATAGTGCTGCTGTGCACCATATGGAGAATGTCAGCAGGAATCTGATACAGCTTGCCTCACATGGACAACTTGAGTATATAGTGCTGCTGTGCACCATATGGAGAATGTCAGCAGGAATCTGATACAGCTTGCCTCACATGGACAACTTGAGTATATAGTGCTGCTGTGCACCATATGGAGAATGTCAGCAGGAATCTGATACCGCTCGCCTCACATGGAAAACTTGAGTATATAGTGCTGCTGTGCACCATATGGAGAATGTCAGCAGGTACCTGAAACAGCTTGCCTCACATTGACAACATGAGTATTTAGTGCAGCTGTGCACCATATGGAGAATGTCAGCAGGAATCTGATACAGCTTGCCTCACATGGACAACATGAGTATATAGTGCTGCTGTGCACCATATGGAGAATGTCAGCAGGAATCTGATACAGCTTGCCTCACATGGACAACTTGAGTATATAGTGCTGCTGTGCACCATATGGAGATTGTCAGCAGGAATCTGATACCGCTCGCCTCACATGGACAACTTGAGTATATAGTGCTGCTGTGCACCATATGGAGAATGTCAGCAGGTACCTGATACAGCTTGCCTCACATTGACAACATGAGTATACAGTACTGCTGTGCACCATATGGAGAATATCAGCAGGAATCTGATACAGCTTCCCTCACATGGACAACATGAGTTTATAGTGCTGCTGTGCACCATATGGAGAATGTCAGCAGGTACAAGATACAGCTTCCCTCACATGGACAACATGAGTATATAGTGCTGCTGTGCACCATATGGAGAATGTCAGCAGGAATCTGATACCACTAGCCTCACATGGACAACATGAGTATATAGTGCTGCTGTGCACCATATGGAGAATGTCAGCAGGAATCTGATACAGCTTGCCTCACATGGACAACATGAGTATATAGTGCTGCTGTGCACCATATGGAGAATATCAGCAGGAATCTGATACAGCTTGCCTCACATGGACAACATGAGTATTTAGTGCTGCTGTGCACCATATGGAGAATATCAGCAGGAATCTGATACAGCTCTCCTCACATGGACAACATGAGTATATAGTGCTGCTGTGCACCATATGGAGAATGTCAGCAGGAATCTGATACCACTAGCCTCACATGGACAACATGAGTATATAGTGCTGCTGTGCACCATATGGAGAATTATCAGCAGGAATCTGATACAGCTTGCCTCACATGGACAACATGAGTATATAGTGCTGCTGTGCACCATATGGAGAATGTCAGCAGGAATCTGATACAGGTTGCCTCACATGAACAACATGAGTATATAGTGCTGCTGTGCACCATATGGAGAATATCAGCAGGAATCTGATACAGCTTGCCTCACATGGACAACTTGAGTATATAGTGCAGCTGTGCACCATATGGAGAATGTCAGCAGGAATCTGATACCGCTCGCCTCACATGGACAACTTGAGTATATATTGCTGCTGTGCACCATATGGAGAATATCAGCAGGAATCTGATACAGCTGGCCTCACATGGACAACATGAGTATATAGTGCAGCTGTGCACCATATGGAGAATGTCAGCAGGAATCTGATACAGCTTGCGTCACATGGACATCATGAGTATATAGTGCAGCTGTGCACCATATGGAGAGTGTCAGCAGGAATCTGATACAGCTTGCTTCACATGGACAACATGAGTATATAGTGCTGATGTGCACCATATAGAGAATGTCAGCAGGAACCTGATACATCTTGCCTCACATGGACAACATAAGTATATAGTGCTGCTGTGCACCATATGGAGAATGTCAGCAGGAATCTGATACAGCTTGCCTCACATGGACAACATGAATATATAGTGCTGCTGTGCACCATATGGAGAATGTCAGCAGGAATCTGATACAGCTTGCCTCACATGGACAACTTGAGTATATAGTGCTGCTGTGCACCATATGGAGAATGTCAGCAGGAATCTGATACAGCTTGCCTCACATGTACAACTTGAGTATATAGTGCTGCTGTGCACCATATGGAGAATGTCAGCAGGAATCTGATACCGCTCGCCTCACATGGAAAACTTGAGTATATAGTGCTGCTGTGCACCATATGGAGAATGTCAGCAGGTACCTGAAACAGCTTGCCTCACATTGACAACATGAGTATACAGTACTGCTGTGCACCATATGGAGAATATCAGCAGGAATCTGATACAGCTCTCCTCACATGGACAACATGAGTATATAGTGCTGCTGTGCACCATATGGAGAATGTCAGCAGGAATCTCATACCACTAGCCTCACATGGACAACATGAGTATATAGTGCTGCTGTGCACCATATGGAGAATGTCAGCAGGAATCTGATACAGCTTGCCTCACATGGACAACATGAGTATATAGTGCTGCTGTGCACCATATGGAGAATGTCAGCAGGAATCTGATACAGCTTGCCTCACATGGACAACATGAGTATATAGTGCTGCTGTGCACCATATGGAGAATATCAGCAGGAATCTGATACAGCTTGCCTCACATGGACAACATGAGTATTTAGTGCTGCTGTGCACCATATGGAGAATATCAGCAGGAATCTGATACAGCTCTCCTCACATGGACAACATGAGTATATAGTGCTGCTGTGCACCATATGGAGAATGTCAGCAGGAATCTGATACCACTAGCCTCACATGGACAACATGAGTATATAGTGCTGCTGTGCACCATATGGAGAATGTCAGCAGGAATCTGATACAGCTTGCCTCACATGGACAACATGAGTATATAGTGCTGCTGTGCACCATATGGAGAATGTCAGCAGGAATCTGATACAGCTTGCCTCACATGGACAACATGAGTATATAGTGCTGCTGTGCACCATATGGAGAATGTCAGCAGGAATCTGATACAGCTTGCCTCCCAATGACAACATGAGTATATAGTGCTGCTGTGCACCATATGGAGAATGTCAGCAGGAATCTGATACAGCTTGCCTCACATGGACAACATGAGTATATAGTGCAGCTGTGCACCATATGGAGAATGTCAGCAGGAATCTGATATAGCTTGCCTCACATGGACAACATGAGTATATAGTGCTGCTGTGCACCATATGGAGAATATCAGCAGGAATCTGATACAGCTTGCCTCACATGGACAACTTGAGTATATAGTGCTGCTGTGCACCATATGGAGAATGTCAGCAGGAATCTGATACCGCTCGCCTCACATGGACAACTTGAGTATATATTGCTGCTGTGCACCATATGGAGAATATCAGCAGGAATCTGATACAGCTCTCCTCACATGGACAACATGAGTATATAGTGCTGCTGTGCACCATATGGAGAATATCAGCAGGAATCTGATACAGCTGGCCTCACATGGACAACATGAGTATATAGTGCAGCTGTGCACCATATGGAGAATGTCAGCAGGAATCTGATACAGCTTGCGTCACATGGACATCATGAGTATATAGTGCAGCTGTGCACCATATGGAGAGTGTCAGCAGGAATCTGATACAGCTTGCTTGACATGGACAACATGAGTATATAGTGCTGATGTGCACCATATAGAGAATGTCAGCAGGAACCTGATACATCTTGCCTCACATGGACAACATAAGTATATAGTGCTGCTGTGCACCATATGGAGAATGTCAGCAGGAATCTGATACAGCTTGCCTCACATGGACAACATGAGTATATAGTGCTGCTGTGCACCATATGGATAATGTCAGCAGGAATCTGACAGCTTGCCTCACATGGACAACATGAATATATAGTGCTGCTGTGCACCATATGGAGAATGTCAGCAGGAATCTGATACAGCTTGCCTCACATGGACAACTTGAGTATATATTGCTGCCGTGCACCATATGGAGAATGTCAGCAGGAATCTGATACAGCTTGCCTCACATGGACAACTTGAGTATATAGTGCTGCTGTGCACCATATGGATAATGTCAGCAGGAATCTGATACCGCTCGCCTCACATGGAAAACTTGAGTATATAGTGCTGCTGTGCACCATATGGAGAATGTCAGCAGGTACCTGAAACAGCTTGCCTCACATTGACAACATGAGTATTTAGTGCTGCTGTGCACCATATGGAGAATATCAGCAGGAATCTGATACAGCTCTCCTTACATGGACAACATGAGTATATAGTGCTGCTGTGCACCATATGGAGAATATCAGCAGGTATCTGATACAGCTCTCCTCACATGGACAACATGAGTATATAGTGCAGCTGTGCACCATATGGAGAATGTCAGCAGGAATCTGATACAGCTTGCCTCACATGGACAACTTGAGTATATAGTGCTGCCGTGCACCATATGGAGAATGTCAGCAGGAATCTTATACAGCTTGCCTCACATGGACAACTTGAGTATATAGTGCTGCCGTGCACCATATGGAGAATGTCAGCAGGAATCTGATACAGCTTGCCTCACATGGACAACTTGAGTATATAGTGCTGCTGTGCACCATATGGAGAATGTCAGCAGGAATCTGATACCGCTCGCCTCACATGGAAAACTTGAGTATATAGTGCTGCTGTGCACCATATGGAGAATGTCAGCAGGTACCTGAAACAGCTTGCCTCACATTGACAACATGAGTATTTAGTGCTGCTGTGCACCATATGGGGAATATCCGCAGGAATCTGATACAGCTCTCCTTACATGGACAACATGAGTATATAGTGCTGCTGTGCACCATATGGAGAATATCAGCAGGTATCTGATACAGCTCTCCTCACATGGACAACATGAGTATATAGTGCAGCTGTGCACCATATGGAGAATGTCAGCAGGAATCTGATACAGCTTGCCTCACATGGACAACATGAGTATATAGTGCTGCTGTGCACCATATGGAGAATGTCAGCAGGAATCTGATACAGCTTGCCTCACATGGACAACTTGAGTATATAGTGCTACTGTGCACCATATGGAGAATGTAAGCAGGAATCTGATACAGCTTGCCTCACATGGACAACATGAGTATATAGTGCAGCTGTGCACCATATGGAGAATGTCAGCAGGAATCTGATACAGCTTGCCTCACATGGACAACATGAGTATATAGTGCAGCTGTGCACCATATGGAGAATGTCAGCAGGAATCTGATACAGCTTGCCTCACATGGACAACATGAGTATATAGTGCTGCTGTGCACCATATGGAGAATGTCAGCAGGAATCTGATACAGCTTGCCTCACATGGACAACTTGAGTATATAGTGCTGCTGTGCACCATATGGAGAATGTCAGCAGGAATCTGATACCGCTCGCCTCACATGGACAACTTGAGTATATAGTGCTGCTGTGCACCATATGGAGAATGTCAGCAGGAACCTGATACAGCTTGCCTCACATGGACAACTTGAGTATATAGTGCTGCTGTGCACCATATGGAGAATGTCAGCAGGAATCTGAGACAGCTTGCCTCACATGGACAACATGAGTATATAGTGCTGCTGTGCACCATATGGAGAATGTCAGCAGGAATCTGATACAGCTTGCCTCACATGGACAACATGAGTATATAGTGCTGCTGTGCACCATATGGAGAATGTCAGCAGGAATCTGATACAGCTTGCCTCACATGGACAACATGAGTATATAGTGCTGCTGTGCACCATATGGAGAATGTCAGCAGGAATCTGATACAGCTTGCCTCACATGGACAACATGAGTATATAGTGCTGCTGTGCACCATATGGAGAATATCAGCAGGAATCTGATACAGCTTGCCTCACATGGACAACTTGAGTATATAGTGCTGCTGTGCACCATATGGAGAATGTCAGCAGGAATCTGAGACAGCTTGCCTCACATGGACAACATGAGTATATAGTGCTGCTGTGCACCATATGGAGAATATCAGCAGGAATCTGATACAGCTCTCCTCACATGGACAACATGAGTATATAGTGCTGCTGTGCACCATACGGAGAATGTCAGCAGGAATCTGATACCACTAGCCTCACATGGACAACATGAGTATATAGTGCTGCTGTGCACCATATGGAGAATGTCAGCAGGAATCTGATACAGCTTGCCTCACATGGACAACATGAGTATATAGTGCTGCTGTGCACCATATGGAGAATGTCAGCAGGAATCTGATACAGCTTGCCTCACATGGACAACATGAGTATATAGTGCTGCTGTGCACCATATGGAGAATGTCAGCAGGAATCTGATACAGGTTGCCTCACATGGACAACATGAGTATATAGTGCTGCTGTGCACCATATGGAGAATGTCAGCAGGAATCTGATACAGCTTGCCTCACATGGACAACTTGAGTATATAGTGCTGCTGTGCACCATATGGAGAATGTCAGCAGGAATCTGATACCGCTCGCCTCACATGGACAACTTGAGTATATATTGCTGCTGTGCACCATCTGGAGAATATCAGCAGGAATCTGATACAGCTCTCCTCACATGGACAACATGAGTATATAGTGCTGCTGTGCACTAAATGGAGAATATCAGCAGGAATCTGATACAGCTGGCCTCACATGGACAACATGAGTATATAGTGCAGCTGTGCACCATATGGAGAATGTCAGCAGGAATCTGATACAGCTTGCGTCACATGGACATCATGAGTATATAGTGCAGCTGTGCACCATATGGAGAGTGTCAGCAGGAATCTGATACAGCTTGCCTCACATGGACATCATAAGTATATAGTGCAGCTGTGCACCATATGGAGAGTGTCAGCAGGAATCTGATACAGCTTGCTTCACATGGACAACATGAGTATATAGTGCTGATGTGCACCATATAGAGAATGTCAGCAGGAACCTGATACATCTTGCCTCACATGGACAACATAAGTATATAGTGCTGCTGTGCACCATATGGAGAATGTCAGCAGGAATCTGATACAGCTTGCCTCACATGGACAACATGAGTATATAGTGCTGCTGTGCACCATATGGAGAATGTCAGCAGGAATCTGATACAGCTTGCCTCACATGGACAACATGAATATATAGTGCTGCTGTGCACCATATGGAGAATGTCAGCAGGAATCTGATACAGCTTGCCTCACATGGACAACTTGAGTATACAGTGCTGCTGTGCACCATATGGAGAATGTCAGCAGGAATCTGATACAGCTTGCCTCACATGGACAACTTGAGTATATAGTGCTGCTGTGCACCATATGGAGAATGTCAGCAGGAATCTGATACCGCTCGCCTCACATGGAAAACTTGAGTATATAGTGCTGCTGTGCACCATATGGAGAATGTCAGCAGGTACCTGAAACAGCTTGCCACACATTGACAACATGAGTATTTAGTGCTGCTGTGCACCATATGGAGAATATCAGCAGGAATCTGATACAGCTCTCCTTACATGGACAACATGAGTATATAGTGCTGCTGTGCACCATATGGAGAATATCAGCAGGAATCTGATACAGCTTGCCTCACATGGACAACTTGAGTATATAGTGCTGCTGTGCACCATATGGAGAATATCAGCAGGAATCTGATACAGCTCTCCTCACATGGACAACATGAGTATATAGTGCTGCTGTGCACCATATGGAGAATGTCAGCAGGAATCTGATACCACTAGCCTCACATGGACAACATGAGTATATAGTGCTGCTGTGCACCATATGGAGAATGTCAGCAGGAATCTGATACAGCTTGCCTCACATGGACAACATGAGTATATAGTGCTGCTGTGCACCATATGGAGAATATCAGCAGGAATCTGATACAGCTTGCCTCACATGGACAACATGAGTATTTAGTGCTGCTGTGCACCATATGGAGAATATCAGCAGGAATCTGATACAGCTCTCCTCACATGGACAACATGAGTATATAGTGCTGCTGTGCACCATATGGAGAATGTCAGCAGGAATCTGATACCACTAGCCTCACATGGACAACATGAGTATATAGTGCTGCTGTGCACCATATGGAGAATGTCAGCAGGAATCTGATACAGCTTGCCTCACATGGACAACATGAGTATATAGTGCTGCTGTGCACCATATGGAGAATGTCAGCAGGAATCTGATACAGCTTGCCTCACATGGACAACATAAGTATATAGTGCTGCTGTGCACCATATGGAGAATGTCAGCAGGAATCTGATACAGGTTGCCTCACATGGACAACATGAGTATATAGTGCTGCTGTGCACCATATGGAGAATATCAGCAGGAATCTGATACAGCTTGCCTCACATGGACAACTTGAGTATATAGTGCTGCTGTGCACCATATGGAGAATGTCAGCAGGAATCTGATACCGCTCGCCTCACATGGACAACTTGAGTATATAGTGCTGCTGTGCACCATATGGAGAATATCAGCAGGAATCTGATACAGCTCTCCTCACATGGACAACATGAGTATATAGTGCTGCTGTGCACCATATGGAGAATATCAGCAGGAATCTGATACAGCTGGCCTCACATGGACAACATGAGTATATAGTGCTGCTGTGCACCATATGGAGAATGTCAGCAGGAATCTGATACAGCTTGCGTCACATGGACATCATGAGTATATAGTGCAGCTGTGCACCATATAGAGAATGTCAGCAGGAACCTTATACATCTTGCCTCACATGGACAACATAAGTATATAGTGCTGCTGTGCACCATATGGAGAATGTCAGCAGGAATCTGATACAGCTTGCCTCACATGGACAACATGAGTATATAGTGCTGCTGTGCACCATATGGAGAATGTCAGCAGGAATCTGATACAGCTTGCCTCACATGGACAACATGAATATATAGTGCTGCTGTGCACCATATGGAGAATGTCAGCAGGAATCTGATACAGCTTGCCTCACATGGACAACTTGAGTATATAGTGCTGCTGTGCACCATATGGAGAATGTCAGCAGGAATCTGATACAGCTTGCCTCACATGGACAACTTGAGTATATAGTGCTGCTGTGCACCATATGGAGAATGTAAGCAGGAATCTGAAACCGCTCGCCTCACATGGAAAACTTGAGTATATAGTGCTGCTGTGCACCATATGGAGAATGTCAGCAGGTACCTGAAACAGCTTGCCTCACATTGACAACATGAGTATTTAGTGCTGCTGTGCACCATATGGAGAATATCAGCAGGAATCTGATACAGCTCTCCTTACATGGACAACATGAGTATATAGTGCTGCTGTGCACCATATGGAGAATATCAGCAGGTATCTGATACAGCTCTCCTCACATGGACAACATGAGTATATAGTGCAGCTGTGCACCATATGGAGAATGTCAGCAGGAATCTGATACAGCTTGCCTCACATGGACAACATGAGTATATAGTGCTGCTGTGCACCATATGGAGAATGTCAGCAGGAATCTGATACAGCTTGCCTCACATGGACAACATGAGTATATAGTGCAGCTGTGCACCATATGGAGAATGTCAGCAGGAATCTGATACAGCTTGCCTCACATGGACAACATGAGTATATAGTGCTGCTGTGCACCATATGGAGAATGTCAGCAGGAATCTGATACAGCTTGCCTCACATGGACAACTTGAGTATATAGTGCTGCTGTGCACCATATGGAGAATGTCAGCAGGAATCTGATACCGCTTGCCTCACATGGACAACTTGAGTATATAGTGCTGCTGTGCACCATATGGAGAATGTCAGCAGGAACCTGATACAGCTTGCCTCACATGGACAACTTGAGTATATAGTGCTGCTGTGCACCATATGGAGAATGTCAGCAGGAATCTGAGACAGCTTGCCTCACATGGACAACATGAGTATATAGTGCTGCTGTGCACCATATGGAGAATGTCAGCAGGAATCTGATACAGCTTGCCTCACATGGACAACATGAGTATATAGTGCTGCTGTGCACCATATGGAGAATGTCAGCAGGAATCTGATACAGCTTGCCTCACATGGACAACATGAGTATATAGTGCTGCTGTGCACCATATGGAGAATGTCAGCAGGAATCTGATACAGGTTGCCTCACATGGACAACATGAGTATATAGTGCTGCTATGCACCATATGGAGAATATCAGCAGGAATCTGATACAGCTTGCCTCACATGGACAACTTGAGTATATAGTGCTGCTGTGCACCATATGGAGAATGTCAGCAGGAATCTGAGACAGCTTGCCTCACATGGACAACATGAGTATATAGTGCTGCTGTGCACCATATGGAGAATATTAGCAGGAATCTGATACAGCTCTCCTCACATGGACAACATGAGTATATAGTGCTGCTGTGCACCATACGGAGAATGTCAGCAGGAATCTGATACCACTAGCCTCACATGGACAACATGAGTATATAGTGCTGCTGTGCACCATATGGAGAATGTCAGCAGGAATCTGATACAGCTTGCCTCACATGGACAACATGAGTATATAGTGCTGCTGTGCACCATATGGAGAATGTCAGCAGGAATCTGATACAGCTTGCCTCACATGGACAACATGAGTATATAGTGCTGCTGTGCACCATATGGAGAATGTCAGCAGGAATCTGATACAGGTTGCCTCACATGGACAACATGAGTATATAGTGCTGCTGTGCACCATATGGAGAATATCAGCAGGAATCTGATACAGCTTGCCTCACATGGACAACTTGAGTATATAGTGCTGCTGTGCACCATATGGAGAATGTCAGCAGGAATCTGATACCGCTCGCCTCACATGGACAACTTGAGTATATATTGCTGCTGTGCACCATCTGGAGAATATCAGCAGGAATCTGATACAGCTCTCCTCACATGGACAACATGAGTATATAGTGCTGCTGTGCACTAAATGGAGAATATCAGCAGGAATCTGATACAGCTGGCCTCACATGGACAACATGAGTATATAGTGCAGCTGTGCACCATATGGAGAATGTCAGCAGGAATCTGATACAGCTTGCGTCACATGGACATCATGAGTATATAGTGCAGCTGTGCACCATATGGAGAGTGTCAGCAGGAATCTGATACAGCTTGCCTCACATGGACATCATAAGTATATAGTGCAGCTGTGCACCATATGGAGAGTGTCAGCAGGAATCTGATACAGCTTGCTTCACATGGACAACATGAGTATATAGTGCTGATGTGCACCATATAGAGAATGTCAGCAGGAACCTGATACATCTTGCCTCACATGGACAACATAAGTATATAGTGCTGCTGTGCACCATATGGAGAATGTCAGCAGGAATCTGATACAGCTTGCCTCACATGGACAACATGAGTATATAGTGCTGCTGTGCACCATATGGAGAATGTCAGCAGGAATCTGATACAGCTTGCCTCACATGGACAACATGAATATATAGTGCTGCTGTGCACCATATGGAGAATGTCAGCAGGAATCTGATACAGCTTGCCTCACATGGACAACTTGAGTATACAGTGCTGCTGTGCACCATATGGAGAATGTCAGCAGGAATCTGATACAGCTTGCCTCACATGGACAACTTGAGTATATAGTGCTGCTGTGCACCATATGGAGAATGTCAGCAGGAATCTGATACCGCTCGCCTCACATGGAAAACTTGAGTATATAGTGCTGCTGTGCACCATATGGAGAATGTCAGCAGGTACCTGAAACAGCTTACCATACATTGACAACATGAGTATTTAGTGCTGCTGTGCACCATATGGAGAATATCAGCAGGAATCTGATACAGCTCTCCTTACATGGACAACATGAGTATATAGTGCTGCTGTGCACCATATGGAGAATATCAGCAGGAATCTGATACAGCTCTCCTCACATGGACAACATGAGTATATAGTGCAGCTGTGCACCATATGGAGAATGTCAGCAGGAATCTGATACAGCTTGCCTCACATGGACAACATGAGTATATAGTGCTTCTGTGCACCATATGGAGAATGTCAGCAGGAATCTGATACAGCTTGCCTCACATGGACAACTTGAGTATATAGTGCTGCTGTGCACCATATGGAGAATGTAAGCAGGAATCTGATACAGCTTGCCTCACATGGACAACATGAATATATAGTGCTGCTGTGCACCATATGGAGAATGTCAGCAGGAAACTGATACAGCTTGCCTCACATGGACAACTTGAGTATATAGTGCTGCTGTGCACCATATGGAGAATGTCAGCAGGAATCTGATACCGCTCGCCTCACATGGACAACTTGAGTATATAGTGCTGCTGTGCACCATATGGAGAATGTCAGCAGGTACCTGATACAGCTTGCCTCACATTGACAACATGAGTATACAGTGCTGCTGTGCACCATATGGAGAATATCAGCAGGAATCTGATACAGCTCTCCTCACATGGACAACATGAGTATATAGTGCTGCTGTGCACCATATGGAGAATGTCAGCAGGAATCTGATACCGCTAGCCTCACATGGACAACATGAGTATATAGTGCTGCTGTGCACCATATGGAGAATGTCAGCAGGAATCTGATACAGCTTGCCTCACATGGACAACATGAGTATATAGTGCTGCTGTGCACCATATGGAGAATATCAGCAGGAATCTGATACAGCTTGCCTCACATGGACAACATGAGTATTTAGTGCTGCTGTGCACCATATGGAGAATATCAGCAGGAATCTGATACAGCTCTCCTCACATGGACAACATGAGTATATAGTGCTGCTGTGCACCATATGGAGAATGTCAGCAGGAATCTGATACCGCTAGCCTCACATGGACAACATGAGTATATAGTGCTGCTGTGCACCATATGGAGAATGTCAGCAGGAATCTGATACAGCTTGCCTCACATGGACAACATGAGTATATAGTGCTGCTGTGCACCATATGGAGAATGTCAGCAGGAATCTGATACAGCTTGCCTCACATGGACAACATGAGTATATAGTGCTGCTGTGCACCATATGGAGAATGTCAGCAGGAATCTGATACAGGTTGCCTCACATGGACAACATGAGTATATAGTGCTGCTGTGCACCATATGGAGAATATCAGCAGGAATCTGATACAGCTTGCCTCACATGGACAACTTGAGTATATAGTGCTGCTGTGCACCATATGGAGAATGTCAGCAGGAATCTGATACCGCTCGCCTCACATGGACAACTTGAGTATATATTGCTGCTGTGCACCATATGGAGAATATCAGCAGGAATCTGATACAGCTCTCCTCACATGGACAACATGAGTATATAGTGCTGCTGTGCACCATATGGAGAATATCAGCAGGAATCTGATACAGCTGGCCTCACATGGACAACATGAGTATATAGTGCAGCTGTGCACCATATGGAGAATGTCAGCAGGAATCTGATACAGCTTGCGTCACATGGACATCATGAGTATATAGTGCAGCTGTGCACCATATAGAGAATGTCAGCAGGAACCTTATACATCTTGCCTCACATGGACAACATAAGTATATAGTGCTGCTGTGCACCATATGGAGAATGTCAGCAGGAATCTGACACAGCTTGCCTCACATGGACAACATGAGTATATAGTGCTGCTGTGCACCATATGGAGAATGTCAGCAGGAATCTGATACAGCTTGCCTCACATAGACAACATGAATATATAGTGCTGCTGTGCACCATATGGAGAATGTCAGCAGGAATCTGATACAGCTTGCCTCACATGGACAACTTGAGTATATAGTGCTGCTGTGCACCATATGGAGAATGTCAGCAGGAATCTGATACAGCTTGCCTCACATGGACAACTTGAGTATATAGTGCTGCTGTGCACCATATGGAGAATGTCAGCAGGAATCTGAAACCGCTCGCCTCACATGGAAAACTTGAGTATATAGTGCTGCTGTGCACCATATGGAGAATGTCAGCAGGTACCTGAAACAGCTTGCCTCACATTGACAACATGAGTATTTAGTGCTGCTGTGCACCATATGGAGAATATCCGCAGGTATCTGATACAGCTCTCCTCACATGGACAACATGAGTATATAGTGCAGCTGTGCACCATATGGAGAATGTCAGCAGGAATCTGATACAGCTTGCCTCACATGGACAACATGAGTATATAGTGCTGCTGTGCACAATATGGAGAATGTCAGCAGGAATCTGATACAGCTTGCCTCACATGGACAACATGAGTATATAGTGCAGCTGTGCACCATATGGAGAATGTCAGCAGGAATCTGATACAGCTTGCCTCACATGGACAACATGAGTATATAGTGAAGCTGTGCACCATATGGAGAATGTCAGCAGGAATCTGATACAGCTTGCCTCACATGGACAACTTGAGTATATAGTGCTGCTGTGCACCATATGAAGAATGTCAGCAGGAATCTGATACCGCTCGCCTCACATGGACAACTTGAGTATATAGTGCTGCTGTGCACCATATGGAGAATGTCAGCAGGAACCTGATACAGCTTGCCTCACATGGACAACTTGAGTATATAGTGCTGCTGTGCACCATATGGAGAATGTCAGCAGGAATCTGAGACAGCTTGCCTCACATGGACAACATGAGTATATAGTGCTGCTGTGCACCATATGGAGAATGTCAGCAGGAATCTGATACAGCTTGCCTCCCAATGACAACATGAGTATATAGTGCTGCTGTGCACCATATGGAGAATGTCAGCAGGAATCTGATACAGCTTGCCTCACATGGACAACATGAGTAGGCAGTGCTGCTGTGCACCATATGGAGAATGTCAGCAGGAATCTGATACAGCTTGCCTCAGATGGACAACATGAGTATATAATGCTGCTTTGCACCATATGGAGAATGTCAGCAGGAATCTGATACAGCTTGTCTCACATGGACAACATGAGGATATAGTGCTGCTATGCACCATATGGAGAATATCAGCAGGAATCTGATACAGCTTGCCTCACATGGACAACTTGAGTATATAGTGCAGCTGTGCACCATATGGAGAATGTCAGCAGGAACCTGATACAGCTTGCCTCACATGGACAACTTGAGTATATAGTGCTGCTGTGCACCATATGGAGAATGTCAGCAGGAATCTGATACCGCTCGCCTCACATGGAAAACTTGAGTATATAGTGCTGCTGTGCACCATATGGAGAATGTCAGCAGGTACCTGAAACAGCTTGCCACACATTGACAACATGAGTATTTAGTGCTGCTGTGCACCATATGGAGAATATCAGCAGGAATCTGATACAGCTCTCCTTACATGGACAACATGAGTATATAGTGCTGCTGTGCACCATATGGAGAATATCAGCAGGAATCTGATACAGCTCTCCTCACATGGACAACATGAGTATATAGTGCAGCTGTGCACCATATGGAGAATGTCAGCAGGAATCTGATACAGCTTGCCTCACATGGACAACATGAGTATATAGTGCTTCTGTGCACCATATGGAGAATGTCAGCAGGAATCTGATACAGCTTGCCTCACATGGACAACTTGAGTATATAGTGCTGCTGTGCACCATATGGAGAATGTAAGCAGGAATCTGATACAGCTTGCCTCACATGGACAACATGAATATATAGTGCTGCTGTGCACCATATGGAGAATGTCAGCAGGAAACTGATACAGCTTGCCTCACATGGACAACTTGAGTATATAGTGCTGCTGTGCACCATATGGAGATTGTCAGCAGGAATCTGATACCGCTCGCCTCACATGGACAACTTGAGTATATAGTGCTGCTGTGCACCATATGGAGAATGTCAGCAGGTACCTGATACAGCTTGCCTCACATTGACAACATGAGTATACAGTGCTGCTGTGCACCATATGGAGAATATCAGCAGGAATCTGATACAGCTCTCCTCACATGGACAACATGAGTATATAGTGCTGCTGTGCACCATATGGAGAATGTCAGCAGGAATCTGATACCACTAGCCTCACATGGACAACATGAGTATATAGTGCTGCTGTGCACCATATGGAGAATGTCAGCAGGAATCTGATACAGCTTGCCTCACATGGACAAGATGAGTATATAGTGCTGCTGTGCACCATATGGAGAATATCAGCAGGAATCTGATACAGCTTGCCTCACATGGACAACATGAGTATTTAGTGCTGCTGTGCACCATATGGAGAATATCAGCAGGAATCTGATACAGCTCTCCTCACATGGCCAACATGAGTATATAGTGCTGCTGTGCACCATATGGAGAATGTCAGCAGGAATCTGATACCACTAGCCTCACATGGACAACATGAGTATATAGTGCTGCTGTGCACCATATGGAGAATGTCAGCAGGAATCTGATACAGCTTGCCTCACATGGACAACATGAGTATATAGTGCTGCTGTGCACCATATGGAGAATGTCAGCAGGAATCTGATACAGGTTGCCTCACATGGACAACATGAGTATATAGTGCTGCTGTGCACCATATGGAGAATATCAGCAGGAATCTGATACAGCTTGCCTCACATGGACAACTTGAGTATATAGTGCTGCTGTGCACCATATGGAGAATGTCAGCAGGAATCTGATACCGCTCGCCTCACATGGACAACTTGAGTATATATTGCTGCTGTGCACCATATGGAGAATATCAGCAGGAATCTGATACAGCTCTCCTCACATGGACAACATGAGTATATAGTGCTGCTGTGCACCATATGGAGAATATCAGCAGGAATCTGATACAGCTGGCCTCACATGGACAACATGAGTATATAGTGCAGCTGTGCACCATATGGAGAATGTCAGCAGGAATCTGATACAGCTTGCGTCACATGGACATCATGAGTATATAGTGCAGCTGTGCACCATATAGAGAATGTCAGCAGGAACCTTATACATCTTGCCTCACATGGACAACATAAGTATATAGTGCTGCTGTGCACCATATGGAGAATGTCAGCAGGAATCTGATACAGCTTGCCTCACATGGACAACATGAGTATATAGTGCTGCTGTGCACCATATGGAGAATGTCAGCAGGAATCTGATACAGCTTGCCTCACATGGACAACTTGAGTATATAGTGCTGCTGTGCACCATATGGAGAATGTCAGCAGGAATCTGATACAGCTTGCCTCACATGGACAACTTGAGTATATAGTGCTGCTGTGCACCATATGGAGAATGTCAGCAGGAATCTGAAACCGCTCGCCTCACATGGAAAACTTGAGTATATAGTGCTGCTGTGCACCATATGGAGAATGTCAGCAGGTACCTGAAACAGCTTGCCTCACATTGACAACATGAGTATTTAGTGCTGCTGTGCACCATATGGAGAATATCAGCAGGAATCTGATACAGCTCTCCTTACATGGACAACATGAGTATATAGTGCTGCTGTGCAACATATGGAGAATATCAGCAGGTATCTGATACAGCTCTCCTCACATGGACAACATGAGTATATAGTGCAGCTGTGCACCATATGGAGAATGTCAGCAGGAATCTGATACAGCTTGCCTCACATGGACAACATTAGTATATAGTGCTGCTGTGCACCATATGGAGAATGTCAGCAGGAATCTGATACAGCTTGCCTCACATGGACAACATGAGTATATAGTGCAGCTGTGCACCATATGGAGAATGTCAGCAGGAATCTGATACAGCTTGCCTCACATGGACAACATGAGTATATAGTGAAGCTGTGCACCATATGGAGAATGTCAGCAGGAATCTGATACAGCTTGCCTCACATGGACAACTTGAGTATATAGTGCTGCTGTGCACCATATGGAGAATGTCAGCAGGAATCTGATACCGCTCGCCTCACATGGACAACTTGAGTATATAGTGCTGCTGTGCACCATATGGAGAATGTCAGCAGGAACCTGATACAGCTTGCCTCACATGGACAACTTGAGTATATAGTGCTGCTGTGCACCATATGGAGAATGTCAGCAGGAATCTGAGACAGCTTGCCTCACATGGACAACATGAGTATATAGTGCTGCTGTGCACCATATGGAGAATGTCAGCAGGAATCTGATACAGCTTGCCTCCCAATGACAACATGAGTATATAGTGCTGCTGTGCACCATATGGAGAATGTCAGCAGGAATCTGATACAGCTTGCCTCACATGGACAACATGAGTAGGCAGTGCTGCTGTGCACCATATGGAGAATGTCAGCAGGAATCTGATACAGCTTGCCTCAGATGGACAACATGAGTATATAATGCTGCTTTGCACCATATGGAGAATGTCAGCAGGAATCTGATACAGCTTGTCTCACATGGACAACATGAGGATATAGTGCTGCTATGCACCATATGGAGAATATCAGCAGGAATCTGATACAGCTTGCCTCACATGGACAACTTGAGTATATAGTGCAGCTGTGCACCATATGGAGAATGTCAGCAGGAACCTGATACAGCTTGCCTCACATGGACAACTTGAGTATATAGTGCTGCTGTGCACCATATGGAGAATGTCAGCAGGAATCTGATACAGCTTGCCTCACATGGACAACTTGAGTATATAGTGCTGCTGTGCACCATATGGAGAATGTCAGCAGGAATCTGATACCGCTCGCCTCACATGGAAAACTTGAGTATATAGTGCTGCTGTGCACCATATGGAGAATGTCAGCAGGTACCTGAAACAACTTGCCTCACATTGACAACATGAGTATTTAGTGCTGCTGTGCACCATATGGAGAATATCAGCAGGAATCTGATACAGCTCTCCTTACATGGACAACATGAGTATATAGTGCTGCTGTGCACCATATGGAGAATATCAGCAGGTATCTGATACAGCTCTCCTCACATGGACAACATGAGTATATAGTGCAGCTGTGCACCATATGGAGAATGTCAGCAGGAATCTGATACAGCTTGCCTCACATGGACAACATGAGTATATAGTGCTGCTGTGCACCATATGGAGAATGTCAGCAGGAATCTGATACAGCTTGCCTCACATGGACAACTTGAGTATATAGTGCTACTGTGCACCATATGGAGAATGTAAGCAGGAATCTGATACAGCTTGCCTCACATGGACAACATGAGTATATAGTGCAGCTGTGCACCATATGGAGAATGTCAGCAGGAATCTGAAACCGCTCGCCTCACATGGAAAACTTGAGTATATAGTGCTGCTGTGCACCATATGGAGAATGTCAGCAGGTACCTGAAACAGCTTGCCTCACATTGACAACATGAGTATTTAGTGCTGCTGTGCACCATATGGAGAATATCAGCAGGAATCTGATATAGCTCTCCTTACATGGACAACATGAGTATATAGTGCTGCTGTGCACCATATGGAGAATATCAGCAGGTATCTGATACAGCTCTCCTCACATGGACAACATGAGTATATAGTGCAGCTGTGCACCATATGGAGAATGTCAGCAGGAATCTGATACAGCTTGCCTCACATGGACAACATGAGTATATAGTGCTGCTGTGCACCATATGGAGAATGTCAGCAGGAATCTGATACAGCTTGCCTTACATGGACAACATGAGTATATAGTGCAGCTGTGCACCATATGGAGAATGTCAGCAGGAATCTGATACAGCTTGCCTCACATGGACAACATGAGTATATAGTGAAGCTGTGCACCATATGGAGAATGTCAGCAGGAATCTGATACAGCTTGCCTCACATGGACAACTTGAGTATATAGTGCTGCTGTGCACCATATGGAGAATGTCAGCAGGAATCTGATACCGCTCGCCTCACATGGACAACTTGAGTATATAGTGCTGCTGTGCACCATATGGAGAATGTCAGCAGGAACCTGATACAGCTTGCCTCACATGGACAACTTGAGTATATAGTGCTGCTGTGCACCATATGGAGAATGTCAGCAGGAATCTGAGACAGCTTGCCTCACATGGACAACATGAGTATATAGTGCTGCTGTGCACCATATGGAGAATGTCAGCAGGAATCTGATACAGCTTGCCTCCCAATGACAACATGAGTATATAGTGCTGCTGTGCACCATATGGAGAATGTCAGCAGGAATCTGATACAGCTTGCCTCACATGGACAACATGAGTAGGCAGTGCTGCTGTGCACCATATGGAGAATGTCAGCAGGAATCTGATACAGCTTGCCTCAGATGGACAACATGAGTATATAATGCTGCTTTGCACCATATGGAGAATGTCAGCAGGAATCTGATACAGCTTGTCTCACATGGACAACATGAGGATATAGTGCTGCTATGCACCATATGGAGAATATCAGCAGGAATCTGATACAGCTTGCCTCACATGGACAACTTGAGTATATAGTGCAGCTGTGCACCATATGGAGAATGTCAGCAGGAACCTGATACAGCTTGCCTCACATGGACAACTTGAGTATATAGTGCTGCTGTGCACCATATGGAGAATGTCAGCAGGAATCTGATACAGCTTGCCTCACATGGACAACTTGAGTATATAGTGCTGCTGTGCACCATATGGAGAATGTCAGCAGGAATCTGATACCGCTCGCCTCACATGGAAAACTTGAGTATATAGTGCTGCTGTGCACCATATGGAGAATGTCAGCAGGTACCTGAAACAACTTGCCTCACATTGACAACATGAGTATTTAGTGCTGCTGTGCACCATATGGAGAATATCAGCAGGAATCTGATACAGCTCTCCTTACATGGACAACATGAGTATATAGTGCTGCTGTGCACCATATGGAGAATATCAGCAGGAATCTGATACAGCTTGCCTCACATGGACAACATGAGTATATAGTGCTGCTGTGCACCATATGGAGAATGTCAGCAGGAATCTGATACAGCTTGCCTCACATGGACAACTTGAGTATATAGTGCTACTGTGCACCATATGGAGAATGTAAGCAGGAATCTGATACAGCTTGCCTCACATGGACAACATGAGTATATAGTGCAGCTGTGCACCATATGGAGAATGTCAGCAGGAATCTGATACAGCTTGCCTCACATGGACAACATGAGTATATAGTGCAGCTGTGCACCATATGGAGAATGTCAGCAGGAACCTGATACAGCTTGCCTCACATGGACAACTTGAGTATATAGTGCTGCTGTGCACCATATGGAGAATGTCAGCAGGAATCTGAGACAGCTTGCCTCACATGGACAACATGAGTATATAGTGCTGCTGTGCACCATATGGAGAATGTCAGCAGGAATCTGATACAGCTTGCCTCCCAATGACAACATGATTATATAGTGCTGCTGTGCACCATATGGAGAATGTCAGCAGGAATCTGATACAGCTTGCCTCACATGGACAACATGAGTATATAATGCTGCTTTGCACCATATGGAGAATGTCAGCAGGAATCTGATACAGCTTGTCTCACATGGACAACATGAGGATATAGTGCTGCTGTGCACCATATGGAGAATATCAGCAGGAATCTGATACAGCTTGCCTCACATGGACAACTTGAGTATATAGTGCAGCTGTGCACCATATGGAGAATGTCAGCAGGAATCTGATACCGCTCGCCTCACATGGACAACTTGAGTATATAGTGCTGCTGTGCACCATATGGAGAATATCAGCAGGAATCTGATACAGCTCTCCTCACATGGACAACATGAGTATATAGTGCTGCTGTGTACCAAATGGAGAATATCAGCAGGAATCTGATACAGCTTGCTTCACATGGACAACATGAGTATATAGTGCTGATGTGCACCATATAGAGAATGTCAGCAGGAACCTGATACATCTTGCCTCACATGGACAACATAAGTATATAGTGCTGCTGTGCACCATATGGAGAATGTCAGCAGGAATCTGATACAGCTTGCCTCACATGGACAACATGAGTATATAGTGCTGCTGTGCACCATATGGAGAATGTCAGCAGGAATCTGATACAGCTTGCCTCACATGGACAACATGAATATATAGTGCTGCTGTGCACCATATGGAGAATGTCAGCAGGAATCTGATACAGCTTGCCTCACATGGACAACTTGAGTATATAGTGCTGCTGTGCACCATATGGAGAATGTCAGCAGGAATCTGATACAGCTTGCCTCACATGGACAACTTGAGTATATAGTGCTGCTGTGCACCATATGAAGAATGTCAGCAGGAATCTGATACCGCTTGCCTCACATGGACAACTTGAGTATATAGTGCTGCTGTGCACCATATGGAGAATGTCAGCAGGAACCTGATTCAGCTTGCCTCACATGGACAACTTGAGTATATAGTGCTGCTGTGCACCATATTGAGAATGTCAGCAGGAATCTGAGACAGCTTGCCTCACATGGACAACATGAGTATATAGTGCTGCTGTGCACCATATGGAGAATGTCAGCAGGAATCTGATACAGCTTGCCTCCCAATGACAACATGAGTATATAGTGCTGCTGTGCACCATATGGAGAATGTCAGCAGGAATCTTATACAGCTTGCCTCACATGGACAACTTGAGTATATAGTGCAGCTGTGCACCATATGGAGAATGTCAGCAGGAATCTGATACAGCTTGCCTCACATGGACAACATGAGTATATAGTGCTGCTGTGCACCATATGGAGAATGTCAGCAGGAATCTGATACAGCTTGCCTCACATGGACAACTTAAGTATATAGTGCTGCTGTGCACCATATGGAGAATGTCAGCAGGAATCTGATACCGCTCGCCTCACATGGACAACTTGAGTATATAGTGCTGCTGTGCACCATATGGAGAATGTCAGCAGGAACCTGATACAGCTTGCCTCACATGGACAACTTGAGTATATAGTGCTGCTGTGCACCATATGGAGAATGTCAGCAGGAATCTGATACAGCTTGCCTCCCAATGACAACATGAGTATATAGTGCTGCTGTGCACCATATGGAGAATGTCAGCAGGAATCTGATACAGCTTGCCTCACATGGACAACATGAGTAGGCAGTGCTGCTGTGCACCATATGGAGAATGTCAGCAGGAATCTGATACAGCTTGCCTCAGATGGACAACATGAGTATATAGTGCTGCTTTGCACCATATGGAGAATGTCAGCAGGAATCTGATACAGCTTGACTCACATGGACAACATGAGGATATAGTGCTGCTGTGCACCATATTGAGAATGTCAGCAGGAATCTGATACAGCTTGCCTCACATGGACAACATGAGTATATAGTGCTGCTTTGCACCATATGGAGAATGTCAGCAGGAATCTGATACAGCTCTCCTCACATGGACAACATGAGTATATAGTGCTGCTGTGCACCATATGGAGAATGTCAGCAGGAATCTGATACAGCTTGCCTCACATGGACAACATGAGTATATAGTGCTGCTGTGCACCATATGGAGAATGTCAGCAGGAATCTGATACAGCTTGCCTCACATGGACAACATGAGTATATAGTGCTGCTGTGCACCATATGGAGAATGTCAGCAGGAATCTGATACAGCTTGCCTCACATGGACAACATGAGTATATAGTGCTGCTTTGCACCATATGGAGAATGTCAGCAGGAATCTGATACAGCTTTCCTCACCTGGTCAACATGAATATATAGTGCTGCTGTGCACCATTTTGAGAATGGCACCAATCTTGAGAATTGGAAACCATGCTCTCGGCAGTAGCATTTGTGGACTTGAACATGATCACGGATGCAAGCTCTAAATTCTTGGTTCAAGAACATAAGATCGGAGCACTCTTAATGCAAATATAAATTCAACACTGCACTCTAAATGATGGGGAACACAATGGGTGACATTAGAATTAAAAGCACAATATTCTCAAGCTAGCACATCGCCTAAATATAATACTTAATTTTATTTTTTATTTCAGTCCAAAGTCTTACGGGCTTGATTGACCTCCAAGCTCCTAACTCGTTATTCAAGGCCATACGACTTTGAAAATAAAGAGAGGTTTAATACCAAAATCCTACGGGCTTTGGAGGTTGATGCCCGTAGGACTTTGGACGGAAATTAAACATGAAATAAAGCTTTATATTTTGGTGATGTGCTAGCTTGAGAATGTTGTGCTTTTAATTATAATGTCAACCATTGTGGTTCCTATCATTTACAGCGCATTGTTGGATTTATATTTGCATTTCTAGTGCTTCGATTTGTAATTAAGCCCTTTGCGAGACCTTATTGGACCCATTATGCTGTTGTTCGATTTTTGCCATTTGCGGGCTTGATCGAGGGGAAATTGGAGCAATTGAATAGCGATTTATGATTTAAGTGGCGCAACTCTTGCGGACGAAAAAGATCAAAGGCTTGAAGGCAAGTAACTTGAGATTTTACAAATCGCAATGGATCGCAGCTCGAAGCAAGTAACCCGATCGGAGCCCACAAACGGATGGCATTTGAATAGCTAAGTAACTTGCGACGTATGCTTGCAAGCCTGGATCTCTAAAATGTAGCAACAGAATGAGGCCCACCGTGTTTAGAAATAAACATGAAATATACTACATCATGTATAAAATGAGACTTCAATAAACGTTGAGTGGCTAAAGAATGAAATTAGGAAATCCACATAATAGCCACAAAAATAAAATAAATAAGTATTACATTTAATCAAAATTTTCCTTCCTTTTTGGATAGTACAGAATCACAATGCTTAAGATACAGGAAGATTTAAGTAAAAAGGTAAAGCCTTCATACAATATATAAAACAATTTATGAAGCACCTTTTGTAATTTATCCTCTATTCAGAATGTACTGTATGTCAAATGTCCCAGTGTCCTATTCCTGATATGTATAATTACTTCTGGCCTTGTTCAAAAATCGTAACCAGAACAGAGTCTAAAACTGGGTACAGAACCAGCTCTACACCTTAATTTTGTGTTTTATCTGGTGGAAATCCTCCTAGGTCTTCTGTCACCACCAAAATAGAACTGTCTATTGTGATAAAAGACTGAAGCTATGGATCTGCCCAGGGCAAGCAACTTATTTTCAATGGAACAAGTAAAAACGTTGTTATTTTGAGTCTGATGATGGGTGCAGAGATCCCCTGAAACATTGCTCCCAACATTGCAACTTTTGAAGTCATAAGCATAACTCTCAGAAGGTTACTTTGTAACCCACTAACTATTAATAGGCAGCTATTCTATTTTCTTAAAACACAGGAAATGTGAAGATAACAGATTCCTGCAAACACTTTTGTCTTTTTTCTAAGCAGTACCTACCTCAATGGTATTGAATTCTCTAGAATAATACAGGATGTTCCTTCCTAAAACATGTAAAATCTTTGTTAGAATCTTAATATGTCCAAAAAAAAGCAGAAATGAAAGTATACCTGTTATGATCCTACTGCTTCAGATGGGCCCAGAAAGATCTTAAGATCAATCTCACCCAGTAGGACCAGAGGGTTCTTTCACTTATCCTTGTTTAGCAAAGATGAACCAACATAACACATCACCTTTCCACCAATACCTAGTGCAGGAGGAATGGTCTGCAGCAATTCCACCCACGGTAGATAGGGGCAGAGTTTCAGGCAAAGGCTGCCATATTTCCAGTGTTTAGGAATCTTATACCCTCAGAATAAAGAACGCACCTTGATTATGCATGTTTAACTCCACTTTATCATTCAACTACAGTGAATATATTTCCCACACAGGCACACCCATCTTATCAGTCCCCCACCAAGACCCTCCATGGGAGCTGTCCATGCATCAAGCATATGACAGCCTGCCCTCCTCGCTTAAGTATGTCCTGGATGCCAGATGGTAAAGGTTTCTGGCATAACAGGGGGGTTTTGATCAGCCTCAAAGTGACTTCTTATCTGTCCTGTCACAAAAATGCTAAATCAAAGGGATTGCATGTTACCTCCCCAGAGAGATTACTCTGGGTCCAGCTGATTATATCTTTAACCCCTGACCTCCCTGTCAACTCTCTCTCTCCAAGTAGCTTGGCCCCCTTTATTGCACATTCCTGTTCCAAATGCCCAGGTAAACCCCAGTATAACACTTCGTTAATATTCCCTGGGGAGAATGAAGCATTTTGATTCTACCCATGGCTGGGTACCATCCATACATCACATATAGACGAGTATAACCTGGCTCACACACAGGATTGCTGACAGCAAAACAACCCCATGACTCTGTAACCAATATTAAACCCCTCATGCCAACAGGGCAATATCAGTCCATGTTAATCCAGGCTCCTCCAATAGTCCAACAGTCCCCACAAGTTCAGTTGCCCCTCCTGAACATGACAATACCCACTTTACCCTCTGTCTGTAGAGATCCCCATAGTATAGAGGTTAATATTATGAGCCACAGAGGTCCAACAGGTTTATTTTGTGTGCCTTCTGGATACTCAGGCTCATAGGGGTAGCAGTCATAGGGAGTACTAGCTCCTTCATTGTATTGGATTTGAGCAATCAAGCCTTCTCTGAGGTATTTTATCTGTGAATTAGAGGTACCCAGAGACTTTTTGAAAATTTGGAGCACTCAGAGAGCTTGGATATCATTTTAGGAAGTCATTCAATAGCTTTTTTTGAAAATAGTGATGGGATAGCCACACTTTGTCGACTGTAGCTGCCACTATATAGAACTATTTTAAAGAAAACATGCAGATAACATGAGAATGTCACTTTTCTTACTTCAAAAAAAGGACACAATGGCCCCCATTTAATTCCAAACCCGTATTTACCTTCATACAGCCCATGTGTCTGCAAGTTAGAAATTTGTTACAGTTACAGATGTATTTAATTGACTCAAGCCTGTAATTACATGCTCACAGCCCCAACACGCAAACCATGGACCTGTACGTAGAATTTCAGAGCATGATCATGATCAATTAAGCATGTCTGCAAGCTACTGTTTAGACAGAGACAATAGTAACCGAGACAGCAAAACATGGAGTTTAAACTACAATCAACTAGTATTTAGAAGTCTGATATGCAAGCGGACTTGTAATCCAGAAATGTAGAAATCAATAAAAATTAATAAATCTGCTGTTCTAGTCCATGCAGGTTCCATTATATGTATTAACTTATTGATTCCCTGGATCTATATAACACAAAAATAAAACGTAACAAAAATATTTTTTTATTGCAGATTTGCGATCTTGAGACAATTAATTGTAATGTCTTTCATTGCTTTCGCAGTATTTTAATGTACAGTAGTGTGTTTATAGTTGCTTTTGCAGTGTTACGAACAGTTGCTTAACCCACTTGCGAGTCCTATCTAGTACTCGTATAATTTTTTTTTAAATTTGTCATTTATGGGTTTGAAGGCAATTACGGGCTTGTTGAATTGTTGCAGTTGAATATGGATTTTGCTTCTTTATGGCTGGTAACATTTGCAGGCTTGAAACATCAAAGGAGTAGATAGGAGGGAGTTTACAATTTTTAACAACTGCAGTGATTTTGAGCCTGTAACTCACAAATGGAATGCGAGCAACCTAATGTAGCCAATTTAATATCAGTAACATTTACGGGCTAGATTATGGGCTCATGTAATTGCGATTTTGACAATTCAATAGGGACCAATATCTGCAAGGCTGAAG